>OX438853.1:5083274-6443822 GCA_949315975.1 Eudonia truncicolella | reverse complement strand
AACCAGTTTGTCTGGCAAAGCGCAGTGATTCAACGAAATATTCTGTGCAGCTACGGTAATGCGATTATCGAATGCATTCGGGGAACGATTAGCTAATTTACGGTAATTTACGGCTTTGTGCGATTAGCACATTTGGCCAGTGTCAAAGGAATGTTTCTTACAAGTAATACATAATTATACAATATTTTCTTCCAGTGTGATGATGATGAATGATAATAGAAATGAGAAGTGAGAAATGATATACCCCCAACCCCTCGAGTATCTCAGTTCTAATTCCTCAGGCGGACTTCTTGAGAGAATTCGAAAAGTGACGTTGCACTGTTTTGTTTCATTTGCCAACACTCATGCACACTCACGAACACTTAACGGTTAATAATCCACCATTATTTCACGTTAATATTCGACATAACACAAATTTTAGAAAATAAAACAAAACCGCAGACATGACACTTCACTTTCCCGCCAAGAAGTCCAATTATATTCGTATATTAAATTAAACTTATGCTTTTTTACCACAGACAAATTGTTCCCTTCCGAGTACAGTCAGACAGACACTATTGGTACAATGAAGGTCGCACGCTATTTATTCGACGTTCACTGTAGTCACAAGTATGTGTATGGGAACTTTGTTCTCACAGTCAAATGGAAAAAGGGTTATTTGTAGATTTTTTTATTACAATAAACATACAACATACGCGATTGATATTATTATAATGAACTCGTCTGTGCGAATGAGTTTTTCAAGTCAATTACTCGTTTATTATGGTGCGGATATTATTATTAATGATTGTTTTGATCGAGAATTTTTAATGATTACAGAATTGTAGTTCTAGGTTTCTTTTTAAACATGGAGAAAATAAAAGATTCGAAGTTTAAATATTTCAAACTATACTTTTTCAAAGATTGAAGAAAATACAAAAAATACTCTTAATTTATGTGATCTAAATAAAAATAAATAGGTATAACAAATAATAGACCACATCACATAGGTACATTGTTCTGATCCCAAAGCATGTAGCTAAAGCACTCGTTTTATGGAAATCTGAAACAACGACGGTACCACAACCGCCCAGACCCGACACAATATCGAAAAGTTCGTTTTCGACATTTACCAGACCGGGAATCGAACCCGGGACCTCAGAGTTAGCGCCACCTAAAGTCTGGCGTGGAAGCCTTTAAATATATATTTAATTCCTTTTAGGTAGGTAACTACGCAAATTACCTACCTATATTTTTATTGTGCTGGCATCTTAGGTTGGCTGGAAGAGACCTCTTTCCGAGATAAGTCCTTTGCCTACCATTATCAGCACATTTTTATCTGTGTCAGATTTTATGCAATTAAAATTATCAAAATAAATAGAATTTACATAGGTACATTACAAGCATTAGCTTTGCACTGCTATGTTTGAAGGTCAACTGGTAGAAACTGCCCGTGACATATGACTTTTATGCAATCCCTTTCACGCAATAAAGCGTATGACATAACAATTATAGACACAATAGATAGATATAATAATAAATCATAATATTTCACTTACCCAAAGTCACTAAACACATACAAACACACAGTTTTAAAACCATATTGAATATTTATATGCCTATTTTTAAATCAAAACACAAACACTTTATTTCATTATTAAACAAAACTGTTTGGTAAAAACTCCTTTGTTAATTGTAACGTAAATCTTGTACTATAATATTCAACCTCTTTCATTGAACGCAGAGAAAAAAATAAAATATTAAAAAGTAAATATGACACAGCCAAACTGAACCAAGGAAACATATGACTGGCGGACGTCGCATTGCAAAATCGAATTATGTCTTAAGAAGTTAAACTTCTCATGGTAATCCAAACAGTAGCGTTTACTATATAAGGAAGAAATTCGTTTGGCTGTGTGCAAATTGTGAACGAGTGCGTTCGAATTTTAAATCGTTTCGTGTTTCTTTAAGCACAAGTCTTGTTGTTGATTATAGACGTTGTTGCTTTCTTGATAAAGTTCAAAATGCTGTTAGACGTAAACACGTGTTTTGTGTCTGTGTGCGTTGTCCATTCACTTCCACTACTTGAAAGTTACGTGTCATTAGTCAAATAGATGCATCACACGAATTTAAAAGTTATCCTAAAGCATTACAGTTAGTTTTTGTATAAACGAATAAAGATGTTAATGCCATTTCCAATTAAAAAGGAACCACTTTCTTTCGGACTTTCAATATCATATGAAAGAGATAGTGTGTATAGAAAGTGACATGCGATAGTGCTGTCTCTGTCTATCACCATACATCCTTGTGAGAAGAGAGTTTATCTTAACCGCGGTCTTTGGAAATCGAACTCGGCTTTAACTGCCATTATGTATAGTGATGAAATACCACTTAGCAAGCAAGGTCTCAGCTTCAAACTATATAAAAAAATCCAGATTATTTGTTTGACTCATATTGTATGAGGTTGTTAGCTCAGCGTCTCAACTTTCGCAATGTCGGGTCCTGCCGGATTGGCAATCGATGGGTATTGGCTTAATCACCACGATTACCAAATGCGGGTTGGTAAACATCCGAAACATACTTTGCCCTAACTGGGAATCAAACAATCGGTCCAAGCAGTTTGCCTAGCCACTTTGAATATATATTATGGCTAATAGCCGAAGTGCGGCTACACCTAGTTTTAGCCGGCACAAATTAATAATAAATATAATATAGCGAAGAGCCTCGACCAACATCTTAAGAGGCTCTCGCTTGATGGTTGGATCAAGGGTCAGAAGGCAGTACTCCTTGACACGGCACGTATTGTCAGGAGGTTCCTCACTCTGCAGCCCTGACCACCAGTAGCTTGGGCCCTGCCCCGCTGCTGGTGGTACTCTAGAATTAGGTTTTTATAATGTTTTATTGTTTTTTTATTAAAATATTGTAAAAATCTAGTTTTAAGAAAGAAAATAAATAAAGAATATATTAGAATAACAATAGTAAATAAATGTGTAACGCTTTGATGTCTTTTCTTCTTCTGCCAATCCATTATCCTGAAACTAACAAACAAAGTCACAAACGTTACACCTTTATTAATATATAACATTTTTTTTTACTGTCAATAAGTGTCCCACTGCTGGGCTGCTGCTGCTGTCTTCTATGGAGTGGTCGTCCATTTTTAACCGATTTCTAAAAGAGTTCTCAATTAGTTTGTACGCTCATTTAACGTCCCCACTGCTGGGGCATGAGCCGGGGGAACGGGTCATTAACCCCCACGCGGGCCCAGTGCGGGCGGTGGTTGTTAACGACTGCTAATGCAGCCGGGACCGGGCTTTTCGCGCCTTCCGAAGCACAGAGGAGCACGAGATGGTAAAGTTTTGGTCACCCATCCGATGATCGGCTTTTGCGAAAGTTGCTTAACCAACACTACAGTACACAGTACAGCACTAGCAGACCGGGCGCGTTTACCACTGCGCCGTCGAGTTCCTTGCTTATCACCGATCTTTAAGTGACAGTCGCAATCGCGACCATTTACAACTTATCGCTACCAAAACTGGTATTACGGATTACGGTCGGTATTATTTATTGAATCTTTATTGCGCAATACAATAAAATAAAGTACTTAAGGCAGACTTAATGCCAATGGCATTCTCTACCAGTCGAATTGGTAAGCGGTGCGACAAAGAACGCAAATGAAACATACACCTACTACATAAATTTATAAGAACTGAAATATACATATTAAGTTTATTATATTAAGTGATAATAATATAATATTACATACCATAAAAAAACTTAAATAAAAACAGACTACATGAACATACTTAAACATAACAGAAGAAAAGACGATGGGAATCTCTTACGTGGGTGTTGATTCCTGTAGAAACAGTTTATACACCATTGTTTTAAAGACCATTTTACTTGGAGCTTGTCTGACTTTTTCGGGGAGAGCGTTAGTGCATTTGCAATGTATGTCCCCGCCCGATCCTCTAGATGACACCACACATTTACAGAATACACTAAACATGCACACCAGTTTAGGCCCAAGACACCGTACTCGTAGAACAAGGGTACGAAGAACCGGTTCACACTCGCTCTACACCAGGTACAGACATGTACCTGGGCGCTTCTCTCCTCCTCCACGGCCCGGTCAACCCGAGCCGAGGTCCGTGCCTTTAGAGGCGCCCTCGGGTTGCTCCGCTCCCCGATCCGATCCGAACCCTTCGGAGAATCTAGTAGGGCACGGGGACGCGCACTAGTGCGCGATGCCGTTCCCTCTAGATAACCTCCGAAGGTGATTCGTTTCACACGGCTTGAGGGACCCTTTACGTTCCTCGCCGCCCCCAAAAAAGCCCGGTGAAGCTAAAAAATGCCCTTTTTTGATGAAAAAGAGTTTTCTCCCAAAATTTCTCTCATTAAACTTTTATATATTTAAACCACTGAGTTATATACATCATATATGTCATATATGTGACTTATATTTATACAATTATAACAGGTTTCTTTGTTAATGATATATCTTTGCGAAATAGACGATTGTTTCAAATCTATTTGCTATACGCCATGTTAATACTTTACCAAGGAGGCGATTAATTACCGTTAATTGTGGTGGCTAATCACACCCTCACAATTACCTAAGTACAGTCGTTAGCTTAATGCTGCTATTCGTCATAGTATTTTGACTTCTTTTTTTTTGCAATCTTGTATTTGATATTATGTATTTGACCGTGTTACTTATAACGATTATATTATAATTATATATATACACTCGGCGTCAAAAAAATCGCACCTTTTAAAAATCATCTTTAAAAATTCTTAAACCTTATGTAGAGGATAGTGTTGGGTATCATTAGAAAGGTAACAAAAAGGAGTATCAAAAAACAATTAAATTTAACTTTCTGTTTAATTATAATTATACAAACAACATTAAAATTAATAAAATAATAAAAATCCTTAATTAAGTCCTAATTAACAACAGATAATTTACAAAGAAAAATGTACAAAAAGTGTCTTAAAATTAACTTAAAATCTAGTGTTACCCCCCCTTGCCCTGATCACGGCTTCCATACGGTCCCTCATGGACCTCACCAACTTCAGGAGCTCTTCTTGAGGGATAAGCCCCCATTCTTCAATCACCGCGTCTTGGAGCTCCTGTAGAGTCGAAGGAGCTGGATCCCGAGATCGAACCTTACGTTTAAGATGGTCCCAGAGGTGCTCTATAGGATTCAGATCCGGACTTCGCGCTGGCCACTGCATCACAGAGATTTGGGACCTCTGCAAGAAGTCGCTCACGATGCCTGCAGTGTGAGCGCGAGCGTTGTCGTGCATTAATGTGAACCCCTCGCCAAAAGATTCGGCAAAGGGGACCACATGCACTTCCAGGACCTCAGTGACATAGCGGCGAGCAGTCAGCGACCCTTGTCCGCGAGCACCTCCAGTCCGGGAGACGCAGACAAGGTCGGTTTTGCCGGCAGCAGACATACCGCCCCAGAACATGCAGGATCCGCCACCATATTCCACCGTCTCCTGGATGCAGGCTTGGGCGAAACGTTCACCCTGCCTCTGGTATACTCTTCTCCGTCGGTCGTTGCAGAAAAGACACACTCGCGTCTCGTCTGAGAAGAGAACAGCTCTCCACTGCTCAAGGGTCCAATCGACGTGGTCACGAGCAAACTGCAAGCGGGCTCGCCGATGCGCTGCAGTCAATTTTGGACCCGTAGCAGCTCTGTGGGCCGCTATCTTCTTCTCCTTCAATCTTCTTCTAACCGTAGATACGCTTACGGTGCGTCTGCGAACTGCCTGGAGCTGCTGTTGCAACTCAACAGCGTTGGAGAAACGATTTCTCAAAGAGTTCGACACAACGAACCGGTCGTCTCTTTCCGAAGTGCAGCGACGTCTACCCGAACCGTGTCTGCGGATATAGCCACCGGTCTCTATGAAGCGCTGGTACACTCTTCGAACGGAATAACGGCTCAGGTTCAGTTGCCGGGCGACATCACACTGCCGCACCCCTGATTGCAGTAGTGCAACCACTTGAGCGGCTTTATCAGCTGTGGTATCCATCAAAATCTGTGCGTGTGTCCTCTTCAACGGTTGAATAGCGAATGACCCACATTGAACCCGTGTTGACCGTTTTATACCCACAAAGGAAGCGCAACTAGCAACTCTCACGGGTAGCAAAATTTGCATCGAATTTTTGTGACACTTTATTTGTTGCATTAGGTTTTATTTGATAATGAAAAGTAATGTTTTTTATTAAGTTAATTAAGTAACCTTGTAAATAAAATCATAATTAATGCGACTGCATGTGCATATCAAGAGTAAATGACATTTGAAAGTGATTTTCTAAGAGGTGCGATTTTTTTGACGCCGAGTGTATATATTATATTATAACTTACTTATTCGATTAATCAAATTATCGATCAATAATGTACTAGTTATAGTATCAGGAACGAAAATGCATCTCGAATGTGGTCCTGTTTTCTCATAACTACACATTTAAATTTCGAATAACAAAATCTGAAAAAAAAAACATTGGATAGCATCAACAACTTCAGCTTACTGTGAATCTTAAATCTTAAAAATAAATATTAATTAAGGTTGCAAAATAGGATGACAGTAATATCATCATATAATATCATATAATAGTCATCGCCACAAACGTCTTTGTGGCTTCGAGGCTCCGCGTGAAACTAGTAATAATTGATCCAAGAATCAAATCATTGACTTATTACTGTCCGTGCTACGTCTTGAAATGAAATGAAATTACAATACACTTAAATATTACTTTTTATTTTCAAGTCCTAATTGCAGCACTGAAGCTTTGAAAATAAAAAGTAAAATTTACTATAGCGTTGTGTTATCAAATTTGTGGTATTTCATCTGCAAAGGTGAATCTGCATGGCCATCGGTTGCAACGACCGTTGGATAGATGGCGCACTGTGCTGCTATTAGCACTCAATAATTAAAAAGCAGTGACAAAATTCAGCGCTTACGTCAGCCTTCCCGGTAGCATAACGGTCAGTGCAGCCGCCCGGATTGCGGAAGACCCAGGTTCGATTCCTGGCTGGGTCGGGTGGGCGTTTAATTTTTTCACTGTATTTTATAAATTTTATAAATATACAATACACTTTATTGTACACCATACAAAAGACATAAAGAGGACAATACAATATGAAGTACAAATGGCGGCCTTATCGCTAAAAAGCAATTTCTTCCGGGCAACCAAAAATGTGTTGAACTGGACAAGAATAGTTAAGAAATGGGCGGTTAATGGTGTTTTCAGAAAAATAGGTTGACGTTTATTTACACACAATATAAATATACTTAATTATCATACATACAATGCATATAGGTACCTACATACAATATTTAAATTTAATTTATACATGTAAAATAAATATATATATTCACGCCATAAAGAAGACGGCGCGGCGGCGCCGGCGCATCCACGGCGCAGGCGCGCCGAGGAAGCGAAGACCGAAGGGAGCGGGGGGAGCACTGACGCTCACGCCACCTCGCCTCACGGACCGCGCCCGCGGCGGCGGCATATATAAGGAGTACCCCGCCTCCCCTCGAGGAGTTCCGATCCGATCCGAACCCTTCGGAGAATCTAGTAGGGCACGGGGACGCGCACTTGTGCGCGATGCCGTTCCCTCTAGATAACCTCTGAAGGTGATTCGTTTCACACGGCTTGAGGGACCCTTTACGTTCCTCGCAGCCCCCAAAAAGCCCGGTGAGGCTGAAAATGCCGCAGCGGCAATCAGCAATCTCTCTCCAAAAAAAAAAAAAAAAACCCCCTCGAGGAGAGAACCAAACATCACAGGACCGGGTGCACGCACTTCGCGTAGCACGCAACACGCTCGGCATCCTAACGCGTTATTTTAATGTACTTACTTTACTGTAATTCAACTTTAACTATTCAATAGATTTGTACGTATAGTAGTACGCGTCTCATTTTCCTCTCTCACCTTAACATCTATGATATGGACAAAGTATTAAATTACATAATAAATGGATAATTATATTATAGTGCCAAATATAAATAATGCTCCTTAAGTTGTTGCTTAAAACTATCCGAGGATTGTGCACACTTGACTTTTTCAGGCAAAGCATTCCACAGACGGACAGCATGAACTGAAAAGGATTTGTCCACATCTTGCCGTTGGTCCCGGCTGCATGTCTGCGTGGTTACCAACCACCTACCGCACTGTGAACCTAAAACAAACTCTACCACCACCCGAACTAAGATAAGATAAGATAAGATAGATAGATAAGATAAAATAAATTTTTATTGCCATAAAATTGTGTAAATACATAGCAGGTGTTAAGCATAATTGGGAACAAACAATTTACCCTAGTCGGGCATGCAATTTTTAGTGGGTAGGTATATGTTACATAGAAACAGCCACTATGCTGTTTTTGTGCCGAAATATTCAGTCAAACTGTAGAACGCCTTATCTATAAGCCATCTCTTTAATTTAATTTTAAAACAGCTTAAATTTACTGAGGCTTTTTGATCTGTGGGCAGATGATTGAATATTTGGATACCGGTTACATAGGCACTCTTGTGATACAGGGCATTGTTAATATTTGGTAAATATAAGTCATATGCATATCTCATCCGCAAATTACAAATATTTGTGCTTTTACTTTTAAAATACTGGATATTGCTTTTTATAAAAACAGCCATCTCCAACACATATATACCCGTCAGTGTCAAATAACCCTTTTCTCTGAAAACATTCAAGTACAATCATGTACCCCGGCTGGGATTGAACTCGGGACCTCTGCGTCTGAGAACGGTGGTCCTAAATACTAGATCAAAGAGGAGTTATAGAGATTGTGAATGCGACTTCCGCTCGTTGAGAATTCCTTTAACACTTTCCGAAAAATTATTTGTTCGCGAAAATGGAATATTTATATTTATGTACATACGTATATTGTCCAGAATTATTACTATTTATTACTATTACTACTATTACTATTGGGGAAAAAAAGCTGCACCTAGAATCGAAGCCAGGGTGTCGAGACGATTTGCCACGAACGCTAGGTAAGTAGACCATGGCAGTCTTACAAAATAAATACGATTATTAGCTAGATTAGATAAATAGTTCCCCGTGTGGTGCCGGGGATAAAGAATTGCACCACCCCATCTCTTCCCGTGGGTGGCGTAGAAGGCGACCATGGGTCCTTTCCAGAGGATGGGCAGCAGCGTCTCCCTGAGGTTACCATCAACCTAATGCGATCGCCAACCCGCCTGCCAAGCGTAGCGATTACGGCAAGTCCCCCCCATGATGGTTCTTGGGGGAGGCCTTTGTCCAGCAGTGGACGTCCTTTGGCTGAGATGATGATGATGATGAGATATATAGCCAGTGTCTCAGTAGTTAAGAATTCCGGGTGAAGTGCGTTTCCACCTTCGCCCTTATCATCACTTAACATCAGGCGACATGAAGACCGAGGCTCAGTGGCCAAGTAACCGCCTCTGTGGTCTAGTGGTTAAGGCTACCGGATTAGACCCAGAGGTCCCGGATTCCCAGCGGGGGGTACATGTTCGTGTACTCGGTTTGGTTGGTGGTAGGGCTTGTTTGTCCGCCTGGCTAGCTACCACCGTCTTATCTAAATATGTCGCCATAACATCAATGTTTGCTGCATTGTTACCATTAGCCTTATCATCACTTAACATCAGGTGAGATGAAGGCACTGTGCTTACCCGTAAGGAATTTAAAAAAGTAGGTTACAAAGACATGCAGTGTTTACAAAAAATAATTATTAGCGACATTGCCAAACTTAGTAACTAGGACACACTAGAAAAACCTACAGTGAGTGTACACAATAATGGCGTGGGAACTTAATACCAATCTGTTAAACAATACAATTTTTAAATACACATTGTCATTCACCAAGGGACTGTCAGAGAGCGCGCCTTACCCGCCAAGTGATCAGCCATTTTGGATTTTTTAATTTGGCACCACCATTTTGTTGTGCAATGTCGCAAAATGGCGCGTAGTTTGTTGTTGTTGTGTTTCTTCGCTTTGAGATGTAAGTGCTTTTAATATTTGATTAGCCGTATCGCCCCAACTCGATGACCAAAGTCCTGGTTTTAATTCCCAAGTCGGGTAAATGTGTCGTGTTTACCGATGCTTACCTTGGGTTTGTGATCACCAACCCGCATTTGGCAAGCGTGGTGATTAAGCCAATACATAATAATTGTAGCGAGGACTTGATTTCAATGATGGACCATTTTATAGCAATTAAAATTTATTTAATCCATATCAGTGGGACAGTAAGGTAATAGCATGACACTAGTGTTCAACAAGAACCAGAGATCGACATTTTTTCTCATTTAACCATTAAAAATAGGGGTCACCACACCAACTGATTTTAGTCTTTAGCAACAATGGAATACAGACCACATGCGTCCTAGGTGTGATGCCGTAGAATTTCAATAAAAATCTATGGCGAGGAAAATTGTGTCGAAGAAGAAGTAGACTTAAAGTGTTTATTTATTTATTTGAAAACCAACAAGATCAAACACTAAACATGCTAGTAACTTACGTTTAACATTTTCTAAGCTAGGTGTTGCCTTAATTCCACGGCATGCATAAGAATATAATACTAAGGGAAAATATATACAAAAAGAAATTAATAGAATATAAACTAAATCTATTAATTTGGAGTTAATATTGCTAAATATGATTTTACATTAAAATGTATGACATGCTACTATGAAGTTTAAAACAAAACAAATATAACACTGAAGTCGCTATACCCTATGTAACAGGCTACTCGCATTACTTGCTTGCTAAGTGCTAACTGCTGTACTCAGAGACGTCAATTAAATTTTAATGACAATTAAGTCTCTTGCTGTCACTTTCTTATGTACAGTGCTAAATAGAGAAGGAAAGACATTTAATTGTCATTAAACTTAATTGACGTCTCTGAGTACGGCAGTAAGTAGCACTAACCCTTGTGGTAGGATAGGGATAAAAACAAATAAAACCAGAACATTAAACAAATAAATGAAATCACGCAACAGCTATTTAAAATATTGACCTATTTTTTATTTGACCTAAGCATGAATTCCCGGGCGACAAAAGGCATGGACTGCAACATAATATTGTCCCAGCCAACATCTAAATTAGCTGTGAAATTGTATCACATTATAATTAAGCTATTTAAGTGTAGAAAGTAAGTCTTTAATGTAATTTATTAGGCTGGCATAGTCGTTCAACGATAAAGCCTTTAAATAAAAAGAGAAAAATAAATTAATTCCTATAACCTAAAAAGTTATTATACACTCAGTTGGAGGAACAAAATAGTGACGTCATAAATCACCATTCTCACACAATTTCTTATTAAAGAAATCGTTTTGACAGTAACTGCTAAAAAGTTTATCTATTGACTAACCAGTCAACTATTCAATTGTGCCCAGATTGGATGCCAATCACTGGCTATTTCTGCCAAATGTTTTTTTTTTAAATGAAACAACTTTTGCGGATCTACTCGCGTATATTTTACATTACTTATTTAATGTTTATCCTGACGTTTCATTAAATTTAAATGAGGGTACTAACTAATTATGAGACGACCAACGCCTCAGTGATTTATGCTTCGTTTGTCCCACTGAGATTCGTCCCACATAAAAAAATCCTGATTCGTCCCAAGCAATATGATTCTTTCGTCCCAAAATATAATTTAAATTATTTTATTCTCAGTTCGTCCCATTTTATATTGTTTCCCTGTGACCACGGACCCTGCAAAGGGTTCGAAACGTCAGGATAAACATAATTAAAACTAATGTAATAAACGCGAGTAGATCCGTAAAACTTGTTTCATTTCATGTGACGTTCGCGTAAACTTTAGAAAATGATATATGTTTTTTTTTTATTTGAATTTGAATTTTAGCACTGCTATGTTCCGGTTTTCGAAAAGTGCTAGGGATCTACAAAGTTATAACCTGATTACTCTGTAAAGGTCTATGGCGGACAAAATAAAATATTTCGTAAAAAAAAAACCCTACAAGAAAAGAAAGACAGAAAAAAATTAAAGACCTTCAATTAACTCACATTTGTTCTAGTTCAAGTTGTGGATATCTTGTAGGATACAAACTACTATCCTGTTTTAATATATAAGTATGTTTTAAACGGTTTTGTGAAACAATACATCTATATATATAAAAATGGATCGCTAAATGTGTTGCTAATGGCAAAACTCGAGAACGGCTGAACCGATTTGGCTGATTTCTTTTTTGTTGTTTATGATGAAGTCTGAGGAAGGTTCGTATGGAGAGAAAAAGCAAAAGCGTAAAAAATACGAGGAAAATAGTAAAATCAACAATTTTCTTTTCCCATACAAACCACTCTCCACTGGACTGGTTTAAAAAATCTTTCTTCATTAGAATGCTACATTAGCACCTGAGTAACAAAGGCTATATCAAAAAAAATCACCCGTGCGAAGCCGGGACGGGCCGCTAGTTTAAAATAAAAAAGACGCAGACACGAATCAATAGCAATATAGTTACAACAAAATGCAATTAGTTAAACTACCATTAACAAAACAAATCAAAGTGTCTCTCTGGTAATTTAATTGGTATTTCTCATTTGTTATTCGTAGGTTCCACGACTACTTGCATAATTTTCGTGGTTCCTGAAGACGTGCCGGCTGCCTTCGCTGCTATTTTCGGCTTCACTCCAACCATCCACAAAGGTATGTATGTAACATATGCATAAAACACATTAACTCCCCAACGACCTGGTCATACCTTTGAATTAACCTTTTGAACGCCACAGTCGGCTATAATCGACAAGTGACAGCGAGTCTTGCACACCAACGACGGCAATGTTCGACAATACCTATAGTTTACAAAAACACAAAATAAAGATATCTCAAAATTTCTAAATCCCTATTCCTGGTGCAATTTATTACTCTGAAGTTGTTTTGCTTGGCGTTCAACACGGCGGCTGGCGTCGCATTCGAGGACGGAAGCAAGGGCGCATGGCACGAGATAAGATAGCCAGTGCAGCTCAGCTGAGGATTCCGGCTGAAGAGCGCTTCAACCTTATCATTACTTACCGTCAGGTGCTTACCTATAAGGGACAAAAAATGTAAAATGCTGTGTGTTATTTTGACAATCATAACCTGACTGAAGTATTTTGAAGAAATGAATGAAAGAGTATTTTATATTTTTCTTGTTAACAGGCAATGACCACCGCTTTGGGTACGGCTTCCGACTCGGCAACCACGCCGACTTCCAGGTGATGTACGAGCTGGGCCCGCAGCTGTACACGAAGCCTCTGCAACCCGTGCGTGAGTACCTAAATCGAATCAAATCATTTATTAGCGGTATACATGTTTCAGTACAGACGCCAGCACATCAATCTATCCAAAACTGTCAAATTTCTTCAATAAATATTCAACCATGTGCCTAAGACTTAAAGTTCAAAGTCTATTGAGGAAATTTGACAGTTTGTGGTAGGTTGATGTGCAGGCGTGTGTACATAGATGAATGTCGTACATCATAGGCTTGCACATCAACCTCTCCAAAACTGTCCAATTTCATCAATACATTTTCAACCATAGATTTAAGGCATAAAGTTTAAAGTCTATCGAGGAAATTTGACAGTATGTGGTAGGTTAGAGCCATGCCACACTGGCGGATTGCAAGCGTTTCCAAAGCGGAGCGGTCGCGCAGCGAACACGCCGCGTATGCGCGGCGCAGACGTCGCGGCTGCGCAGCGCACACGTCGCGGTTCCGCGGGCTCAAGTGAGCGGCGTACGATACACTCAGTAACAGAATGGATTCCGACGAGGAAATACTGCTGTTAGCTTTATTATTGCGAAGACGCAAGAAACGTAAATCAATACATCGAAGATTTTGGGAGGATCCAATAACAATCAATCGACTGAACGAGGGCGACTTCTATGTGTTGTTTCGCAAAAGAATTAAAAATAATCCAAGACAATTTTATTCTTACCTGCGTATGTCAAGAGCTACATTTTATGAGTTGTTACATCGGATTGAAAGTGATATAAAACATAAAGATAAACACTTAAAGATAAACACTTACTTGCCATGGCAAAATAAGTACATATAAAGTTTATTAATATCTTATCTGCTTCATTTTTCTCCTTATTTGTTTTTGCTTCAAAGTCTTTTATCAATAAATTACAAATTTCTTCCCACGCTTGTTTTTTCTTATTACGATCACTATATTCCCTCTGGTTTTGATCCCATAAAACAGGACGATTTTGTATTTCACTGATAAGTAACTCTGTATCAAAGTCTGTATCTGTCAATGAAGCCATGACGCTACGTCCGCTCACACACGTCACTTTGTAACAACTAAAGTAGCGCGGGGGCGGGGACTTCGCTATGCGAGTGTACAAAATGGCGTCCACGCTTCTCTCCGCGGCAAAGCCGTTGCGCGTCCGCAACGTATTCGCTGCGAAGCCGCGGCGACTGCGCCGCGCACACGCGGCGTGTTCGCTGCGCGACCGCTCCGCTTTGGAAACGCTTGCAATCCGCCAGTGTGGCATGGCTCTTAATGCGCACGCATGTGTGTATATTGTAAAGTTATAAAAATAAATTTGTAAAGATGAAACGCCCTGTGAGAACGTTATCTATGTCTTTATGTTACTAACGTTTGATATACGGATTAGAATATTGAAAACTTTACACCAAATGGCAGTAATTTTAAAATGTTTTTGTTTTGTTTATATAATTTTAACGCAAATTTTGTTGCGAAACCAATTACAAAAATACAAATGTTGAAAAAATTTCCACGAGCAGGATTTGAATCTGCACCCTTCTGACATACCGGGGCAGGTGCTCTTCCAATTGAGCTATCGTGGTTCTAACCAGCCCGCCGAAATTATTCAACACTATTTACTTTTTTTACTTTGAAATCCAAAGGCGCCTATTCAATGTCAACAACTACCGTCATTAAAATCTGTTCATAATATTTTTACAAATACTAAAGATCAGTTGAGAAGTAGGCAAGCTATTTATAAAATGATTTTGTTTTGTTTATATAGTTTTAACGCAAATTTTGTTGCGAAACAAATAAATTTTAAGTCATTAAATAGGGAGTAATTTTGTTTTTTTTTTTTAATTTTTTTTTTTTGTAACATCTGGTTATGTGCTTATTGACCCTGTAACAAAAACATTTTGGATGTATGTATTGATGATAAATATATTAGGTATTCACCTTACAAACGCATCAGGTAATATATAAAAAATACATACAGATTAACACAAAAAATAAAATAAAACACTTACGATTAAGCCTGTATACATATAGAATTCATTTGAAAAAAAAACTATTAAGTACTACTTTAGATATATTATCTTATAACATAGGATGTACAAATTAAAGTTAGCTAGGTAATCCGTTTGGAAAATTTGGAACTTTTTGTTTTGTATGGGATATCAAATTATGTATAATACTTTTAAGAAAAAGACAGATATCT
The DNA here is from genome assembly GCA_949315975.1 of Eudonia truncicolella. Taxonomy (NCBI): domain Eukaryota; kingdom Metazoa; phylum Arthropoda; class Insecta; order Lepidoptera; family Crambidae; genus Eudonia; species Eudonia truncicolella. The sequence continues at coordinate 6,428,393 of OX438853.1, read as the reverse complement.
AAATAGTTAACTAACCATTTTAAAGAACGTTAAAATCAGATGAACAAATTAATTAAAGACAAAATTCAAATACAATGAATGCAAAATTCAAAATAATAATGATATTTAAAGGAATTATTTACGTCTTTATCGATTGTTAAATACTTGCAAAAGTGGTCTTTCGACTGTGAGGGTAGTAACTTCAGTGACCTAATCACAAACTACTAGAAAAATTCAACGAGTCTTCTGGGGCCTCGGTAGCTCAGCGGTCAGAGTATTGGACCGGTTATCCAAAGGTCGAGGGTTCGATTCCCACTCGAGCTTCCTGATGCTGGTTGATTTTTTCTAGTGAAATTTTAAAGTATATATATATATAGCAATGTTAATGCAAAATTAAAAAAAATTAAATTAAATAGTTTCATGAAATTTCACTAAACAATTCATCATCAACTCAGCCAAAAGACGTCCACTGCTGGACAAAAGCCTCCCCTTAAGAATCTCCACAACGACCGGTTTTGTGCTGCTCGCATCCAGCGGCTTCCCGCGTCCTTCACCAGATCGTCGGTCCACCTTGTTGGAGGTCTGCCAACACTGCGCTTTCCGGTACGCGGTCGCCACTCAAGGACTATTCCGCCCCAGCGGCCATCAGTCCTGCGAGCAATGTGCCCTGCCCACTGCCACTTGAGCTTAGCAACTCTTTGAGCTATGTCGGTTACCTTTGTTCTTCTGCGGATCTCCTCATTTCTGATTCGATCACGCAGAAAAACCCCGAGCATAGCCCTCTCCATTGCTCTTTGAGTGACCTTAAGCCTTCTGATAAGGCCCATAGTGAGCGACCACGTCTCAGTCCCCACTGGCAACATACACTGGTCAAAGACTTTCGTCTTGAGACACTGCGGTATATCGGACGAAAGATATTTCGTAGCTTACCGAACGCTCCCCAGCCTAATTGGATTCGACGATTGACCTCTTTGCTGAAGTTGCACCTACCTAGCTGGACTGTTTGTACCAGGTAAACATAATCGTCCACAACTTCAAGAGCAGAGTCCCCAACCTTCAGAGGAGTGGGTACGACACGTGAGTTCGACATAAATTTCGTCTTCTCCGTATTCATTTTAAGACCCACTTGTTGAGAGACTCTGTTGAGGTCACCGAGCATTGTGCCGAGGTCTTCCAGGGTCTCAGCCATGACCACTAACTATATCGTCAGCAAATCGAAGGCGATTGATGTATACGCCGTTGACGATGCCGAGTCTTTTCCAGTCCAGAAGCTTGAAAATATCTTCCAGTGCAGCAGTGAACAGTTTCGGAGATATTACATCTCCCTAAACAAACAATTACAACTTTACATATTTATTACTAAACAATTAAAACTTTTTAATTTGTATGTCCTACTCTGGGATGGGTAGGTATAAGTTTTCAATGCTTGTTTTATTTATCTGTAGTATTTCATTATTTTCCCAACAGGCGTGCGATCAGCTACTTACCGCGAGAGGGTAGTTCGCCGCAGACCTTTCCTGGAGTTTCTGCTGAGCCTCGGAGCCCCGAAGGAGACCACATACGAGTTTAGCGTCAACGACAGGTGTGTCGATAATGAGCCTAGATGATTGGAGTAAATAAAAAAATGTCATCTAGAGAAAAATGTATATAAAAGATTTAGATAAATATTAAAATAAAGTTTATTTAACACAATAAACTTGTCTGTTTTTTCTGTTTTTTATGTCAGAGGCAAAGCCTACCGCTATGGTGGTCGATATGGCTAGTTCTCAAACTTTTTCAGGTTGGTCCCGAGTTTTAATCTTCACGTTAAGCAGTGTGTATCAATTTTTTCGATGCACCGCCCAGGTTTTTGATCACCAATCCGCATTTGGAACGCTGATTAGGTCTTAATCAGCTTTCCAAATGCGGATTGGTGATTGGTAAATTGGAGCGATAATTTGATTTCAGTGCAGTCTATGTGCAGCAGTGTATACCTACAGGTTATTATGGTTTACATTTTTTTTATGTCAGAGGGTCCGGATTCATTCCGATCCGATCCGAACCCTTCGGAGAATCTAGTAGGGCACGGGGACGCGCACTTGTGCGCGATGCCGTTCCCTCTAGATAACCTCTGAAGGTGATTCGTTTCACACGGCTTGAGGGACCCTTTACGTTCCTCGCCGCCCCCAAACAAGCCCGGTGAAGCTGAAAATGCCGCAGCGGCAATCAGCAATCTCTCTCCAAAAAAAAAAAAAAAAAAAGATTCATATCGCTCTCGAATAAAGTTTGTCAACACTTTCCAAATACATTTTTTTTGCTACAAAATCTGCGTATAATAGCCATAGGTATTTAAAGATTAATAATAATGAAAAAGCCAAATGTCTTAGGTGCGATTTGTAAATCTCATCGGTGATCTTTATTATCATCATCATCAGCTCATTTTATGTCCCCACTGCTGGGGCACGAGTCTTCCCTATGGATGGGTAGGGAGAACGGGCCATAAACCATTACGCGGGCCCAATGCGGATTGGTGGTTGTTAACGACTGCTAATGCAGCTGGGACCAACGGCTTTACGTGCCTTCCGAAACACGGAGGAGCTCGAGATGATAAATTTTTGGTCACCCATCCGATGACCGGCCTTTGCGAAAGTTGCTTAACCTCAGCACTCGCAGACCGAGCGCGTCAACCACTTCTTCATCTTTCGTAAATTGTTATTAGCTGTGAAATGCCTTTCATTGGATCACCCATGCGGACCGGGCTTTTCTAAAGTTGCTCAACTTGCAAGATCACAATTTTAACCCTCAAACAGTTTCATAACGTAGATTGACAAACTACTTAGCATAGGAGCTTCATGGCGCAGTGGTTAACGCGTCCGGTCTGCAAGTGCTGAGGTTAAAAAATTTGCGCTAAGACTGGGTTATCGGATGGGTGACCAAAATTTTTTAATCTCGCTCCTCCGTGCTTCGGAAGGTACGTGAAGCCGTTGGTTTCCGCTACATTAACAGTCGTTAACCACCGCCAATCTGCACTCGGCCCGAAGTTAGTGTATAGCCTTTTTCTCCCTATCCATCTATAGGGAAGGCTCGTGCCCCAGCCCCACCAGAACTTAAAATGAGCTGCTGCTGATGATGATGATGACGACTTAGTATAGGCCGTGGACCACGGCTGGTGCAACTTGGACATAGTACTAGCAACCCAGAAGGTTCGTAATACAAATAAAACAAATAAAATATTGTTTTCCAATTTATTTCTCATAAAAATGTCTTAAATCAATATTTACATTTACGATGACGTACCAAACGCTGGTTGGCCGGTCGGCCATCTTAACTTTCTAATTGATACAAGATGGCGGTTTCCTTAAAATACAAATAAGTTTTATGTTAAATATTCATTATTGGTAGTATCGTTAACTTTTTCATATGCACTTAGATGTTTTAATTTTTTTTAATTAACTATGGTCTAAGAAAAATACTTTTTTTCTGTGTGACTTACATTCATAATAAAGAGGTTAAATATCCATTCCTTCTATTTCAATTCCACAAAAAAGCGTTCCATTATAAGAAAGCTATCTTTGGATTGTGAGGTATCAAAGTAAAGAAAGAAAAATAAAACAATATTATTAAAATTAAATACACGAATAATAAATGTAATATCGTAATCATTAATAACATTAGTCTTTTCCGTAAATGGCAATACAATTTTGAACATTAAATAAAAGAGAACACTACGCATCTACAATTAGACGGGGTCGGTGATCTTTTGACGTTACGCTTCTTCGCGCGCTTTACAGTAAAGTGACATTAGACTTTATTAAATATACGCTCGGGAGTTGCAACGTAACTTTTTATACAACATTAGTTTTAACTTAAAAATGAGGCCGAACATTAAAAAAAGTACTGTAACACTATTGAGCTTAATTAAAGACTTTTTGAGAATCTGACGTAGTACACTCACGACGCCTAACATTTTTACATTTAATTTATACAAACATTTAAATAAAAAATATTTTAAAAAATTGGCCCTTGCTTAAAAAAACACGGTTAAACAAGTTATCGTGCCACTAACCTATTTGCATTTCTAAAACGTTGACCGCCGCCGGGCCCAGACACAATAGAAATTCAATTGTTTGTCGGACATATGGCGTTTAAGGTGTAAATTGCAGTCAACATCACGTATAATAAACCACGTAAAAAGATAAACAAATTTGTATTTGCTCTTAAAAAATTAAGTATCACTGTCAATAAAAACGCAGCGATTACAGCTTACCATGGCTATGTAGGCTCCATTCTCAGATACGGTGTACTGTTATGGGGAAACTCAACTCTAATTAATAAGGCTCTATTAGCACAAAAAAAATGTATACGTGCTATACGTAGGGTTGACCCAATGCAATCGTGTAGACCACTATTTCAAAGATTGCACATCCTAACAGTTACATCATATCTTGGAGGTGGGAATTTTTGTTAAAAAACACCCTTACCTGTTTGAAAAAGTTAATGCCAACAGTAAATTCATACAAAGAGATCCAACCAAATTAAAGACACAGCCATGCAGAGGTAATATGCATAACAAGAACAGTTTTATAAGCTCAATAAAGGTATATAACAAAATACCCCAAGTAATTAGAGAGATGCCATTAAATCGTTTCAAAGTGAAGCTACGCAAATGGCTTATTGATAAATGTTTTTATTCTTTGCGGGAATTTGAAAGTGCCTAAGGTGCCCGTGGTGTTGCCTTGCGAGTGTTATTGTGTTAGTTTTACTGTATTTTATTAATTTTGCAAATGACCCTTTAAATTATATAGTTTGACATTCATGTGTAATATTATAAATTGAATAATTCTGACATGTTTGAAACAATTGATTTTATTATGATAGATATTATTATTTGTTACATTTTAATTTTTAATTCTAATTTTTAATTTTTGCATGCCTTTGATTATAGGGCGAACATTTGTACTGTTCTATTATGATAACATACCATCTGTTAACTCAATCCATATGTTCTAGCAAATAAATACTATTTCATTTCATTTCATTTCAATCAGCAATAAAAGTCTAATCACTATAGTACAGACATCTCACAACAACCTATCCAAAACTGTCAAATTATAGGCTATAGCCTTATAACCTTGGGCTATATCCATAAAGTTCAAAGACTATAGAGGAAATTTGACAGGTTGTGATAATCTGATGTGTAGGCGTATGTACCACGTCATAATAACTTTACTATATGTTGTCAAGCGAGATTAACTTGCCAGCTTACATATTTGCATTGACAAAGTACTCAAGTGTTTAACGACTTTTCTCACTGGCTTACAAATTATATATCAAAGTATTTTGTTTTCCGTCTTTTAGTGTATAAATATTATTCCACTCAAAAACATAAAAAAAAGTGTTTTGTTAGACAAACTACATCACGGTATTGTCCTTCTTTTTTCCTCCTGTATTTCAAATGAAAATGAACCTTCTCATGTAAGGCTAAATTATTATTTCAGAAAATCACTCGCAATCGCTATACAAAAGAAAGCTCTCGATTGGGATTCGCGCGTATCAATACAAGATCCGTCCGTATCAATACAAGATCCTTCCGTCTTTGTTTCAATTGACATTGACACAAACACGGAAGAAACAAATAAATCAAAATGCTACTGAAAACCGTGACTCTGCTGGCTGTAATGAACTATGCTTCTTCCTGCGTAGTGATTCACTCAATCAGAGGAATGATAGGACTAATTCCTAGAAATTCCAATTGTAGTTACTTACTAAATGGGAATTCAATATCGGCCTCAGACCTGATCATGCTTAGATCTTATGGGCTAATTCAAGCCTCCTGCGATGACTGCATAGTGAGCCACGTCTCCAAGATTGATGGGTGTGACGATTGCTGGATTTGTGCCCATAATGAAGGTATAAGTGAATGCCGATCCAGAATAGTGCCAATAATGTTGGCTATCCTGATCAGTCTTTCATTACTTTTGGTCCTTCTGCTATTAGCCAAGATCATTTTTTTGGAATAGGGATCCGTGTCATGAGACATTCTCTTTCCTTCATTCAAAATTGACTGAGAAGAGGGAAAACAAAGAAGCTAAGAGAGTTGAAAGAATTGAACGTGCCCTAAACAGAAGGTTTGTGAATCACTCAGCTTCCATTTACCCTTCCTTGCCGAGAGAAGACACATCTAGCACTGAAGTAGAAGAAACCGAGAGGCGTCGGCCTATGGGAGGTTCTGTGGCATCTAGCGTTTTGATTGCACTTGGCTTACTATCAGGGCAACAAGTCAGTGCTTGTGACAATGCCTTGATGTGTCTGCTACGGGGGGACTTTACACAGATGGAACCTTTTCAAATGTGGCAACAGGTCTTGCATTTCTGCACTCTGGTGCTACCCTTTGTTTCAAACACCACAATGGGTTGCAAGAAGAACTCAAGGTTGATGGTATCACGATAATACATGACTATGGGGCATCCTATAGGACCTGTGACTTCACTCTTGACTTCAAATCTTACTCAGCTTGTTTAGGGAGTGATCTCTGTTGGAATTCTAACTCATGTCATCAAGGGACAAGATATTCCAAAACTGGCCCTAAAGCTTATAAGGTGCCTGATGCCCAGGCTGGGTGCAGACTAGTTCCCAACATGGACGACCCTTGTGCCCATAGGCAGAAATGTGTCTGGTTTTACTGGGATATGATCCCTAAAGAGACAAAGTGTGATGTGATTTACAGTCAGCTAGGCCAAAACAAAATCATTCATTTCACTCATAAGTCGTCCTCGGGTAACATTGTTCCTTTCTCTTTATCCCTTGATCAGCCTTTCATCTCAGAGCCTGTCATGCTACATATTGGCACTATTGACACTGAATTTAAATATGTTTATCCCAATGTTAGGAAACATGGGGAGATACCCCTAGGAGTGAGTGCTGCCAGAAGAAATGAAGGCATTGCTGGGCTACTAGGAGAATTCCAACTACCTCTAGTCAAGGACAACAATTCTGTCCCTTGGTCATATCCCTTGCATGAGGTCAATTGTCAACCTGACGGTAGGACAGTGACGTGCAGGACTGCCACGCCAGCTTACTCCCCTACTATTGCTGAGAACTCACGGCACGTGTTGGAAGGCTCGTTTGACGATTCAGCTATGTTTTTTAGAAGGACTAGCAGCACTCGTGGAGTGGTGAGTGTTATGTTGAGAACAGAACCTATAGTAGGGCAAGTGGTAGACCAAGCATCTTGTGATATACAAGTTGAGTCCTCCTATGGCTGCACCTCTTGTGACGAGATGCCGCATATTATAGTTAAGCCTAGGAGGATTCTGAAGACTGGACTGATTAAATTAAGAAGCAACTGCAGTTTCTACCTCCCAGAGATTTCTTGCTCTAACCAATCTCAAATTCTTCGCTTAACCTACCGACCCGGAACTTGTGAGATCCGCCTTCAAGATTCAAACCAAACCATGGTCATTAACATCGACTATGAGTTCCTAGGACCAATCTACTTCAGGGGGGTGATGACTTATAAACCAGAGGAATCTTTTGCCGGGAAAATGAAATTAGCCATCCAAAGCTCAGACTTTCTAAATGGCATACAGTATTCTATGCTAGCAGGGTTTTCACTTGCAGCGATTGCTGGGGTAGTGAAAATTGTGTTCAAATACTTAGCCTTCAGGGAAGGGATTGTAGACCAGAGGAGGCTGAATCCCTAACTTGTACCACGCCAGGAACTAACTAAGGTAGGAGGGCGCCACCTGCAACGTAAACAATCGGTCTGCATCTAAAAAGGTCCTAAAAATTTAATTTCTTCAATTTACAGTGTAAAGACATGTATAAATTATAAATACAATGTCAACAAATACGTACCAGTGTTATTAGTTCGATCCAAACACTATAAAAGTGCTAAAGTGCAATAAAACTTGAACAGTGATAAAGTGATACGATTATTGTTATTTTTTTTGGAATACCGCCGAGCTAAACTTAAACGCTGTGAACTATTTATCAGCGAGCTGTTATTCTTCATAATCATGGCTGGGACATACTGAAATTGTGTGATTTTGGAGCCAGTGTGAAATTTTTTAGAGAAACTAAGGTCGGAGCAGAAACTTTTATTCTCATCACACCAACAATTTTATTACCTACAAACTTATATTAAACGCGGCGGAGTACGTTTCATAATTTAGAGAGACAATCACTTCTACTGCCGAGTGGCGGAGGCGGCGGAGACAGATATAGACATTCTACAGTTACTACTCTATTGTTCCCTGGTTCGAAACTTCGGGAAATATGTAAATGTTTATAATTTGATAATTTCATTGTTTTTTTTTTTTATTTTTTATTTTTTTTTATTTTTTGTTGTTTTTGAGTTTGTAGTATAATTATTTATTATTATTATTTTATATGCTTTAAAAACTATTTTGGATCTGTACATATTGTTATTTTGGTGTATTAAAACTATTTTTATAATTTGATTGTATTAAAGTAAGGATTAATTAATTGAGTTCATGAAAATTGTTATTAATGTGATTGCTTTTAATGTGATTTTAGAGGTTAATGTTTGTGTGTTTTACAAACTTTTTGTTTCTTTGTCAACATTCCAATTTTACTATTATGTTTTTATTGTGTGTTAACTATTAAATATTTCTTCTTTTTACTGGTAAATATTTGTAATTAAGTTGTCTTTTGTTATTCATTTTCATGTATAAATAGGATGTTATGTATAAATTGTGATGTGATTTTATACTTGGATTGTTAAAAAAATTTCAACAAAACATATGCAATACTTTTAAAATATATTGTGTACAGTTTCATAATAAGCTTTAATGGTTACGATTCCTTATGTTAATGACTGTGAATTTTAATAATGTTTTAGTAATTTGCTTTTTTTTTCATATTTTTATTATTAACCTACGCCTTTTTTTTTTATTAGTAACTAGGATATAAAATTTTACTTGAATTTTAAAATTACCTAATTATGCAAATTATTGTTTGATGATGTCTATTACTATTTATTTAAATCATTTATATTTAATTATGATAGTATATTAGAGAAGTATGTCTCAACCACTTCCTTCGGTGACAACTGTAAAGCCGGATGTTTCGATTGCCCTTTCTTTAGATGTTTTCGAGAAATGTAGCCAATGTTCTCAGCCTCGATTTTTCAAGGGAAAGAAAGGGTTAAAAATCCACACAGGGAAAGTTCATAAAAGTACTACCACTGGTAGCTCCTCCGTCTCGGTGTCCATTTCGAATGCTCATCCTAAAGCTCATTTGCCCGGGGAGAACGAACCGCTGTGGAAATTGCTGGGCAGGTATAGGTCCGGGTTGCCTTTGGTTAAGAGAATTCCGCGTGGTGCCAGAATATCTGTCGCTGAGAGATTGAAGAAGGTTGTAGATAAGGTCATTAACAATAATGACAAAAAAAGTTGGCAAGAGCTCCTTTGTTTTTCTTACATGACACTACACGTACATAAGGACAGTGATGCATCAGTTTCGTTAACGCAGAAGATTAAAGACAATTGTCTTAGTCATAGTCTTAACTTTGCAAGTACTGTTATTGTATATTTTTGTATGACGTGTGCGTTGCGCACTTACAATTCCACACGTTTCATTTTCACCGACTAAAAAAAACCCGGTCACCGATTATCGGACGTGCGCCCTAAGGGCTGACGATTATTATTTACACTCGTCTCAATTCTAAGACGTAGAGAAATAAAGCAGAGAAATACAAGGCGTCATTGAATTAAGTCAGTTAAGTTAGTTACCACATAAAATAAAACAAATAAGTTATAAGTTACATTTGAGAAAAAGTAATTTCGCAATATTATACCAAACATAATTGCAATAATTAACAATGTAGATGGCTGGAGATTCAGATTTAGCAGTTTATTATATATGTTTATAACTATTTGGGAATTTCGTTTTGTTTCTGACGTCAACAAGCGTGTGAAAGCAGCCTGTATCGGCCCAAATTATTTGACCTTGATTTTTAATTAATTGCGAAAGTATCGCTAATTAATATACTGGCAAATATTATGATATTTTCTGTATTTGAGTAACTAATTTGCTGTCGTCAATTACTTGAAAACATACAAGTATATACTTATTCTTCAGCAATTTTTATCATCATCTGATGCAGCCTTCGAATTCAAAGGTGATGTAGCTGTACTTAAAGTAACCACAGTTAATTCAATGTCACCTTGTACAAGAATATAAACCTTATTTCTTTATAAAATAAGGTTACAATTTGGAATTAATTAATTAATGTAGGGATTCTTGTTCGATGTGCCTAAAACACCTGATTTTTTTCGTAAATATCTGGCTTAGGTACAAAGCTGTTAGTACCTACAAATAGGTGGTTGAAGAATGATGTGAGGATGGGAATGAAATGCATCCAGAACTCTCAACCACTGGTATGAGGCGACGACAGGGGGGGGGGGGGGGGGGCGCGATATTTCAAACTCTTCGGTGATCTCGAAATTAAAAGTGGCATTAATACTTCATTATTTTTTTTTTGTGTTTACGTTTTACGGTGTAGCAATAAAAGTATTATGTATCTATCTCACGCCTCGGTGGCGGAGTGCCAAAGCGCCCGGTCTGATACCCGAAGGTCCCGGGTTCAATTCCCAGGTCGGGCAAAGTGTGTTTCGTATTTTATCGATACATAGCCCGGGTTTGTGATCACCAACCCGCATTTGGCAAGCGTGGTGATTAAGCCAATACCGATCAATCGTAGCGATGACTTGATTTCAATGATGGAGGCCAGCCGGTGGGACAGTATTTTCTTTTTAGACCTTCTATTTTATTTCTATTTTCTAGACCTTCAATCTATTTATTTACAATTTAATTATTGAGATATTGGAATAGGTTACCAGTAGCTTTGAATAAGAGAAAGAGGAGCACTCACACTCAGAACTGATATCACAGCGTGATAATTAGTCACCGGGTCAAAAATCCGTGATGCTTCCGTGATGTTTTTTTAATAGACTGGAATGCGATCATTATTAATTTTGTGAACACGAAGAAGCTGATGATATACGGGTGTCCTAAAATCAACTCTCAATCGAAAACGGATGTATCAGAAAACTGCAAAAAAAACTAGACCATTCTTTTTAATAAAAATATAAAATACCTTTATTATTTGGCGAATATTTTTTTTTAGATTGTGATGAATAACAGAAGGGTTCAGATTTTAAGACACAATAATTAAAATACGAGAAAAATAGGATTTATAGCCACAGTAAGTACTTGAACAAAACGTTAGACGTTAGATAATTTATAAAATAGTTTTAGGTAATTTCAAAAGAACATGACTTAGATTTTTTGCATTTTTCCAAGAACTGTCAACTGGCCTTGCATCCGTTTCCGGATTGGCTTTGATTTCGGTAACACACTGTTTATATAAAAAAAAATACATAATTCTAACCTATACTTACCTATAAAACTAATTGTATTAAAAACGGAATTAAAATTGGAAAATTATTAGTGACCACTCTCTCACTGAGTAAATTGTTTGTGCGGTAAAATAAAATTAAAACAATATAAAAACGTCTTTTTCAGGTTTTTTTTTAAAACCGTAACACCTAATATTTGATTTAATACAATAATTATAGACTTGGAATGATAAAAAGCAATTTAAATGCAATTACATACATGGCAGTCATTGTTACATTAAGAAACACAGTTTTACAATTTATTTTTAGTAATAAAGTCTCATTTGGAAAAGACCATTAATTTTAAATCAATTTAGAAGTATCATCGTATTTATTATTAATTTTGAAAAGTCTTTTACAATATTTAATGTAGTTTAAATTTTAAAAAAAAACATTGTAGTCTTAAAATGTCAGATGTACAGACGCCTGCACATCAACCTATCCAAAACTGTCAAATTTCTTCAATACATTTTCAACCATATCATTAGGGCATAAACTTCAAAGTCTATTGAAGAAATTTGACAGTTTGTGGTAGGTTGATGTGCAGGCGTGTGTACAGTTAGAATTATAAAAAAATGTCCTGTTTTAATTTAACTGTTTGTGTAAAACAACCATAATAAAATCGATCAAAACATCATATCAAAGATATCTTTACATTTATGAAATACTAACCCTACCTAAATTATACATAGGGTATAACATTGACGGGGAAGTGAAAGTACCTACAATTTTTTTTGTTAATTTTATTTAATATATAAAAACAAATAGGTTTTATAAACACATTACAACTGTTTATATATTATCAACATATATTGGATGGAGGTATTGGCGTTTCGCCGACGCGTCGATATTAAATACTATGTCATTTGCAAACACTAAGATAGACGCTCAATTAGACTCAAACAGTACATAATAAGACTTATTCCCACTTAAATGTAAAGATATTTTTGACTTAATCCACACAGCAAAGGCTTCCAACCCTAACACTATTCACAATTCCACCACAGCCTATAAATAAGGCTTCCATTATTTTGGTGATGTCTATACATAATTAATCTATTTTCACAAGTTATTTAATATTTTTCAGTTTCGATACTAACGGACGCAAATTATCAATTGTAGCAAACTCCCTATATTATTATTTCTTTATTCATTAATAAATCTTGTTGTTCTTATCGACTTGTATACGGGGTGTTTATTGAATTGAGTGCGAATATTTTCAGAACTGACTTTTTAACTTATAACTTATGAAAATAATGTATCATTCGCCTAACTTTCGTAGGAGCCGACTAAGGGACAAGGGCTCCAAGATGCTCGCACATCAGGCGATCGGCTAGCAACCTATCCATCACTGTGGTTATCTATCCCATCTAAACCCTACTAGTTTCCCTACTACTTTAGCTTTAAATTTTTTGAATAAAATATATACATACTATCAAAATCGCAGACTCAAAAAACTCAAAAAATCGCAAATTTTTTTAAAGTTATTGCTGATGGCTGTTTATGGCCTTAACAGCGCAACCTCAAGCTGTAGTGATCGAACATCCTCAGAGGGTTCCTAGAGGGGATGGCGTCATCCCCCTACTAGATTCTCCGAGGCTTTCTTAATGTGGATCTTAATTTTTTTCTGTTAACCGTCCATACTCTAAATATTCGCACTTATTTCAATCCCACCTTATATAGTGTTAAATGGCCTTATCTACTTCAAATGGAGACTTACTTGAGGTTTATTAAAGATGAAGACGTCATCACTTCACGCATAAGGAGACTTCGGAGACTTGGTAAACTCGACTCTGTAAAGTCCCTTCGCAGCAATGACACTTCATTTCAACACTACGGTGATTCAGTGAATTAATACGTCTTAGGAGACTCAGGAGACTTAGGAGACTCGGACTCTGTAAAGTCCCTTCGCAGCAACGTCACTTTTTAAAAAGAAATTTATTAATCAATTAGTTTTGCGGATACTAGCTGTCTCCCCCCTCTCGCGAGTTGGGGGGGAGACTCTGGGGACTCTGGGAGAGCTTGTTCACCATTTTACTCTGCATCATGTTGAGTAGTATGTCGGAATACTGCTCTATGAGAGACATGGCTGGGTTGGCGGCGTTGCTTGCATCTGGAGAACAAATACAAAAATATATATATTAGATCAGCTCAGATCAGCCACTCGCTTGTTCCGGTATATGGAGGTAATAAGTTTCAGTACCAGGTCTTGTGCCTGCCCGGGCTTATCACAAACCCGCATTTGGCAAGCGTAGTGATATAGCTAATACCCATCAATTGTAGCGATCGATGAATTGATTTCAACGATGGAGGCCTTCGCAGTGGACAATTTTTAGGATATTTATACATCTGATCAGAATATACCGAAGTGTGAGGATGGATATGCTTATATAATACTTACGATATTTCATACAAAGCTCAAAAGCTCCAATTTAATTTAATGGTTTAAATCATAAAAAAACATGCGTTTCCTTACATGTAAGAACTGCAAATGTTGTCAAATAGTTGATGTATGAATAAAGCTTCGTTCCCTTTTTGATAAAGCCATTACCCATCAATTGTAGTAATGATTTCAATGACGGAGGCCCTTGTCCAGCAGTGGGACAGTTATAGGCTATTTAATTTACTTCACTTTTCACTTTAATTTACCTTTCCCCGCAAGATGCTGCAGCCGTTGCGCGGCGCCACAGTCCCCCTCCGAGGAGAGACTGCTGAGTGCGTCCCCGTTGTGGGGGCGGGGCACCGCGGTGCGTAGGACCTTCTGCGTCTCTAGTATGGCCGCTTCTAGACCTGGGTGGGGACAAACGACCATTTACTTCATTACGAGTTTAAAATATTTTTTTATTGTCTTGAACAGTTGATACAAGTTGAACAAGGGGACGCACAGTTACACTCTCAGGAAGTTCGAGTGACTTCCTGAGTCTGGTTGATTTGTATAGTAAATAAAAAGAAAGAAAGAAAGAAAAAACATTTATAGGCTCTCACATACACAGACACAAAGACATGAAATACAAGACACAAAAAAATAAAAATAAAAATAAATAAATAATTAACAAATAAAAGAACACAAGTGTGAGGAGCCAATCAGGACTCCACCTCAGCATATGTCGCTACGGTGTGACAAAGCCACATCGCAACGACGCTGGTATTCTGGCAGGGCCTGTACGAGGTGACGTTTCCTATATATCCATATCCTATTTAGACTAATAAATAAATAAAATATAAATATATATATGTGTATATAATTGTACTTATATAAATAAACCTATACACTCCTAAATATATATATATATTAAAAATGCACATACATAAAAAAAAACAAAAGTATACAAAATAAAAAACATCGTACACAATGAAGAAAAAAACCATACACACATAAAAAACTGGCTAGGCGGACTACACACCGAACGCAGCCACACTGTCACTGTCGTATAAGCGACATTGACATTTTTGACCACGTACGGTCGTTCGGTATAGTATTACTAGCTGACCGGCGGACTTCGTACCGCTTTGACAGTTTCCATTTTGTATTGGAAAAATTTCAAAAATCTAAAAAAAATTAGGGGTGGACCACCCTTAACATTTAGGGGGATGAAAAATAGATGTCCGATTCTCCACCCTAGCCGATATGCACGCTTAGATTCACGAAAATCGGTGGAGCCGTTTCAGAGGAGTTCAATAACGTACACCGTGACACGAGAATTTTATATATTAAGAGATATTGATAAAATTCAATACCCGTCAACCGCCATTACAGTTACAAATAACATAAGCTTCCATTTCTAAAAATGTATAGGTACAGGGAATCGAACCCACGACCTTTGGATAACCGGTCCATTGCTTTGAGTTTAAATTTATTTATTTTATATTTTTAATATTTCTTATTCATCATCGTCATCGTCATCTCAGCCAAAAGACGTCCACTGCTGGACGTCTGCCTTCCCCTAGGATCACCACAACGACCGGCTTCGTGCTGCCCGCATCCACCGGCTACCAGCGACCTTCACCAGATCGTCGGTCCACCTTGGCGGCCTGCCCACACGTCTTCTAATTAAATGGATAGTAAACGTGCTTACGGCTACCTACAAGTTTTCTTATAATTCAATTTAAATAAACAAATTTTATTTATTTAACCTTTTCTTCATATTACACACTTATTTACACAATTCACATCCGTTTCTTTGTATTGCACTTTTAACAGTTGCATGTTTTTTTTTTTAATTCAGATGTTATGACTCAAATCATGGTAATGCTCGTGCCACTGCAGTGGAGACATACAATGAGCTGGCGATGATGACTTCAATGTGTAGTGCTAACGTCAATATAACAGAATTTAGGGAATAAGGGTGCGGATGGTGGTGACGTAATAAATAGTCGATTATTGTAAACCGAATATATTTCGCGTGTTTCTATAAACGTACATTGCCTTCAGGTGGAGCGGACTGACTGCGGGGCCCGAGTCGCGATGGAAGGTTTCTGCTAACAATGCATTATCGTTTCTACGTATTTCGTTAACGCGACCCCGCACAGAACAACAGTTTTGCGAACTATTTTATCTCCCTTATAGTGTAGTGGTGGCATGTACTCACCGCTAATGTCGGCCGCCGCGTTCGGTTCCCGCTGCAGGCTCGCGTACAGCTGCACCACCTTACAGGCGGTCTTGGTCAACTGCTCTGTCAAGGCCGAACACAGCTGGGACGAGCTCACTGTAAAAAAAAAAACATTGTGGGGTTGTTGAAACTAGTTTTAAACATTCACGCTTTTTCTGCGTAAAATGGAATGCAGACAATTATTAGATATTTTTATAACATAAAGACAACCACAAATTAAACTACATATACACACAAAAATATGAATATACTACTCAATATAATATGGATTCTATACATAGAAACATAACGTGATTCAGTCAAGTGACCGATAGTAATAACTTTTTAGTTGTTTTTTAAAATAATTTATTATAAATCAATGTAGATCTGTAAAAGTTGTTTTACACAAATTCAATTATTTATTTTATTAGATTCATCATAGGCATTTAACCGCCTCTGTGGTCTAGTGGCTAAGACCACCGGTTTAGACCCAGAGGTCCTGGGTTCGATTCCCAGCAGGGGGTACATGTTTGTGTACTCGGTTTGGTTGGTGGTAGGGCTTGTTTGTCCGCCTGGCTGGCTACCACCATCTTATCTAAATATGTCGCCATAACATCAATGTTTGCTGCATTGTTGTGTTCCGGCAGCTAGAGATAAGATAGCCAGTGCCTCACTAGTTGAGGATCCCGGGTGAAGTGCGCTTCCATCATTGGCCTTATCATCACTTAACATCAGGTGAGATCAAGGCACTGTGCTTACCCGTAAAGATATTTAAAAAAAAGGGCAAGTTTTCAACCGCAACCTGACTTGATAGTAAGTAATGATGCAGCCTAGGATGTCACATATCGTAAGGGCACCATTGTTCAAGTATTCCACACAGGTTTCGTCGCCAAAAAAGAACATTGATGATTGATTGCAGGCAGCGAGCAGGTCCGAGTAGCGGTCTCGTGGGGGCCCGAAGCGAAAGGATTTGCGAGCCACGTGAGTTGTCCTTAGTTGGTTGTTTGTTCTCTGTCTCCGGTTAAGTCAGCCGCGTAGGATATTGGAACTGACGAGGTGCCTAGATGGGTACTGAGAATTGAGTGGGCTTACAACTCCGCCACCAAAGAGGACATTTGGTAGCCGACTTTAGAGTTGACGACCCGAGCAGTGGAACTGCGAGTTGTACTCTTAGTGCAACGAGAAGTGAGCGAGCTTACAGCTCCGGTAACCTATCTGGATATTAGGTAGTGGACTATACGTGTCCACGGAGCAACTCGCTCGAGACACTAGTCTTAAAAGTACCGGATGAAGAATGCGCTTCGGCGCGCCCTGATCCGGCTTATGACCTGATGCAGATGGTCCCTTGTGCTTGCGCAAGGATGTCTAACACCTAACTTTATGATCCAACGGTTGGTAGGGGGTGTCAGTATAAACTTTAAAGTCGTGTGTAGCGGGGCTGATGTAGCGAGCGTCTATATAAATTCTAAATTGTCCACAACTATATTTATTAACAAATTCATTTATTATTATTTTTTTTTTATATTGGCCATGTAGGCCTATTTCGAAAAAGAATCGCGCCACGCGATCGAATTATATTTACATGTGTCTTTAACACATTCGGATGGAGAGAACTACAACGCTCTAAGATCGGAGATGCAAACCATGATGTTGTTTAACCTTCACTGAGAAAAGGAATGCTAAGAAGTCGGACTCACGGTTCGCGTCCGGTTGCGGCTCGGGCTTCGCCCTCTGCCTCGTGTTGGATGTGAGACGGGCCGTCACCTCTCTTGCTTTCGCCGACAAGTCGCGGTCGCTGCCACTACGGCCTGAGGACAGAGCGTCAGATATCATATCCCCACATCATAGCTTCAGTGATTGAGGACTCCGGGTGAAGTGCGATTACCTGAACCGTGAGAAGAAGAAAAATATCTTCAATGTTGCTTTTTAGTATCCAAAAATCTTGTTGAGTCGGTCCAGACAATGTTTTTTTTATATTAATCGAGATAACCACTAACAGATAACATAAGAGATAACATATTAACAGTAATAATATATTTCATTATTGTTCTATATTTAAAAATTTATTAGGTACTTAAAGCGTAAGTAATATATACACAACAAAAAGAAACATAACTGATCTGAACTTAAAAAAAAAACAGAAAAAAAAAATAACACTAAATACCTAAAAATAAAAGATGTCTTCCAACTGTGGGCTCATGGGCAAGAATGCTGGCAACATTGCCCCACTGGATTGCCAAGCTAATACGCTGGCAGAGCCTTCTAGTCACCGGAGGCCTCAATAAGGCGAGCACTTAGCTCTTTAAAAGCTGCCTTGCCTTACCAGTTAAAATTGAAAACCTTAGTCGACAGACTGCAAACTCGCCTAATCTATTCTTCTTTTGCATTCTATATTGAAACTAACCTCACCTTCTGTTACATTAAATAGCGTAACTAATCTTTCCTCCTTAATTCCATGTAACTTACCCATACTTCACACTATAACTCACTATCCTCCTCCGTTTTACAAGACTTACCGTTTCTTCTGTCATAGTAAACATTTAAATTTATTAACGTTCGCATGCGTCATTGTAACTCGTCTAACCTTCTCACAGTAACTCACACTTCTTTCCCCGTGATATTGGAACACACCATATAACTCTACATAGTAACCCGCCTTAATATGGCATGTATATTCTACTCTCATAGTCAACATTGTAACATACCAATCCAATACCATACCAATCTCGTCTGTCCTTCTCACTGCTACTCGACTTTTCTTCCCCGTGATATTGCACTCGCCTCCTTCTCTCGTTGTCTACTTTATAACAAGCCATATTATAACTCATATATAAATTTCTCATAGTCATTATTGTAACTTATCAATACATTTAACCAACTCACACATTCCTCATTGTAACTTACCTATCCTTCGTACCGAAAATCACCTTAATCCTCTCGTCTATTCTTCTCATATGGTCCACAAAGAAACTCACTGATCCACACTCTAACTGACCCTATTACATTGAATGGCTTGCTTTTTATATAGATTGATTTATAATGTAATTTAAAATAAATAAATAAAAAGCTGATATATCCTTCTTACAGTAACTCACTATTTCTTCTCCATAATATTGGAACTCACCTATCCTCCGCTCACCGTAACTCGCCGCATAATAACTCACCTATCCTCCTACTGTGATCCACAGAGCCCGCTCTAGGTCTTGGCGGTACCGAAGGCTTATCGCCAGCTCTGTCCTCCGCTTCCGAACTGGATTCCTCTTGACCGCCAGCCAAGCTCACTGTGCAACGTTAGTGGTACTTAGTACGTGGGTGGTAAGGTAGCGATTCGCTTGGCTACTGTGTTTGAATGTTACTGCATATAAATCAAAAGCGAAGTATCAATACCGTTGATCAAGTAACAAGTTTTTTTTTTTAGAGAGTATGCTGATTGCTTTTGGGTATTTTCAGCTTCACTTTGCTTTTTTTGAGGGCGGCGAGAAACTTAAAGGTTTCCTCAAGCCGTGTCAAACGAATCACCGTCAGAGGTTTTCTAGAGGGAACGGCATCATGCACTAGTATGTGTCCACGTGCCCGACTATATTCTCCGAGGGAGTAAAATTGGATCAGACTAGAATTCCACGAGGGGTTCGGATCGGTTCGGACTAGATTCTTCGAGGGGTACGGATCGGATCTCAAAGTTTTTGTTTGTGTAAACGCCTTGGTGGTTAAAATCAAATCAAATCAAGTTAAGTTATATTTCTACATTTGATTTCTTGCTGTTAACAATAAATACATAGTACAGATTATTGTAAAACATGCGAAAGTGACCTTTATATTAAGACACAAAAAGAAGCTTCGTGTAATTTTAATGATGAAGGCAGGCAGAGGTCTGCCTGGGTAGAGGCCCTATTATTATACCCTATTTACTTAGTTTTATATACTTGTACAAAAGAATAGGACTTAGTTATTAATACTTCACCAACGAAATAATTGTCGTTAAGTGTATATAGCGGAGCGTTACAAATTCAACTAATCAAAGCTTATTTACTAAATGTGGGCAGTAGATATCTTAAGACGAATGTTTACATTAATCAACATATTATTCTCTAAGTATTATTATTTGTTATACGTCACGGGTATAAACATCTGCACCAGAGAAGTATTCGGCCATTTCTGTTTACGATATGATTGCAGCTAAATTATATTATGATAATTTATAGGCAACTTCTGATTCGTAGCAAAAATATGACAACTTGAAGACAAGTGGTCTTACTTAAGATAACATATTTATTGCCGTGACTGTAAAGACGTCTACACTGACTACCCAAAAATGACCAATTTCTTCAATAAATGTCCAACCACATATCAGACATAAAGGTCAAAGTGTATTGAGGAAATTTGACAGTTTGTGGTAGTCTGATTTGCAGGCGTGTGTACATACATACATTCTTACATACATTCAACTAAAAACGTGTGTGCATAGAGGCAGTTTTTAATGATCAGGCAATTTTTTTGTCAATACTCTTTTGTTCGGTTATCTTTATATTTGTTCTTACTCTACATTCATAATATGAACAATAGTAAAACTTCTTCTCATGATTGTACAGTCACGAGCACCGATATGTAAACACTTTGTCTCTTATTCCATCGTCATAAGAGTTACAATTGTTTACATGTTTTTGCTCGTGACTGTACATAAATTCGTTCAATCATTTGTTATGTACAGTCAACAGCAAAGGTAAATGATGATTGGTCAAAGTTTCAAAATATGAAATCAGTGTGAAAGTCAAAACTTTTTAAACGCATATCGATGAACCTTCGAGTGTCTACTAGTACCTGCAGACTTTGACTGTAGTTATATAGAAAATACCGACTTACACTATCGAAACTTAATTTTGGAATCTAGTTAAACATCATCTACTTTTTCTGATGACTGTACCATTATGGTCTACAAGGCAGTGTAGTTATTATTAGTTCTGATTTTACTACATTTAACCATTTTTTTCCCCCATTAAATAATTAAAGTGTTTTCTTCTGCCAAAAAGTGGTTTTTTTTTTTATCTACCATTTTTATTATGGGGCCAACTCCAAAATAGTGAAAACCAAATCGGCTGCTTCATACATTTGGATCGAGTTAGGTAATATACAACGTGTAACAGAAAGGTGTGTTAAAAATGAAAAGATCCAAAGTATCCGATCCAGATCTCGTATTCAATGTTACTAAGACATATAGACATATAGATGATTAGATTATAGATGGCATAGTGACATTCACAAGAGCCACTTTTAGCCTAAACTGAATAAATGATTTTGAATTTTGAATTTTGTATTGTATAAAATTATTTCTGTGTAGGTAGTAAGATAAGATAAGATAAGATAAGATAAATTTTTATTGCCATAAAATTGTGTAAATACATAGCAGGTGTTAAGCATAATTGGGAACAAACAATTTACCCTAGTCGGGCATGCAATTTTTAGTGGGTAGGTATATGTTACATAGAAACAGCCACTATGCTGTTCGCCCGATCCGATCCGAACCCTTCGGAGAATCTAGTAGGGCACGGGGACGCGCACTTGTGCGCGATGCCGTTCCCTCTAGATAACCTCTGAAGGTGATTCGTTTCACACGGCTTGAGGGACCCTTTACGTTCCTCGCCGCCCCCAAAAAGCCCGGTGAAGCTGAAAATGCCGCAGCGGCAATCAGCAATCTCTCTCCAAAAAAAAAAAAAAAAAAACTATGCTGTTTTTGTACCGAAATATTCAGTCAAACTGTAGAACGCCTTATCTATAAGCCATCTCTTTAATTTAATTTTAAAACAGCTTATTTAAAGTTAATAATTGTCTTAGTAACAACACACACACGATCTAGAACGGATACACTTTGGATCATATCATTTTTAACACACCTTTCTGTTACACGTTGTATAAAATGTATGGTTCAGCTGATAATTTTTTTACGATTTCCGATTTGGTGCCATAGTACAAGTTTAGCAAAATGATGAGCAAAGATTATCCTTAAAGTAATTGTAGTTAATAAAAAAGGGATGTATTCAAAGTGTATGTAACACTCACCAGCACTATAAGCATTGGCGAGGCCTCGCCGTCTCGCCGTGTTCGCAGCGGCCTTATTCTGGGAGCTGATGGTCGGCCTCATAAGGCCGGCCACTTGCGTGCGCCCACTCTGTGCTCGAGACGGCTGAGGGTCGGATTCGGAATCGCTCTGAAAGTAAAATACGGAGATGTAGAACAAATAAGTAAATAGCCAATAACTGTCCCACTGCTGGGCAGAGGATTCCATCGTTAAATTCAAGTTATCAAGGGCGGCGCTAACTCTGAGGTCCCGGGTTCGATTCCCGGTCGGGTTACTTTTCGATATTGTGTCGGGTCTCTATGAAACGAGTGATTTAGCTACTTACCTTGGGATCAGAACAATGTATATGATGTTGTCTAAATATAAATTTAATAAATACAATTGGATGGGTATTGGCTTAATCACCACGCTTGCCGAATGCGGGTTGGTGTTCACATACCCGGGTTATGCATTGAAAAATCCGAAACACTGAGAATTGAACTCGGGACCTTCGGGTAGAATAAATATGGGTACTCAAAACAAGAATAGAATACAATAGAACTTTATTACATTCATCATCATCATCATCATCATCATCATCATCATCATCATCATCATCATCATCATCATCATCATCATCATCATCATCATCATCATCATCATCATCATCATCATCATCATCATCATCATCATCATCATCATCATCATCACCAGCTCATACATGTCCCCACTGCTGGGGCACGAGCCTTCCCTATGGATGGATAGGGAGAACGAGCCATAAACCACCACGCGGGCCCAGTGCGGATTGGTGGTTGTTAACGACAGCAGCCTTCGACGGCTATAGGTGCTTTTAATTGCGCTGCTACGTGCCATACAGTTTTTTTGTTTTTTTACGGCCCGTCCTCCCTGTGGTATAAACATCCATAGGGAAGGCAGTGGAAGCCTAAAATTATCTAGCGAGGAAAGAGAGTCTCCAAAGTACCAGGCTTTCATAACCCACCAGGAGGTATACCTGGCGTAAGCTACATACTTGGGGTGAGTGGTGGTTTACTTAAGGCCCGTCCTCCCTGTAGTGTAAACATCCTTAAGGAAGGCTCGTGTCCCAGCAGTGGGGACATAAAATGAGCTGGTAAATTAAAATGATACTTGATAAGTGTTGATATAATTTACCTGGTTATTCAATACGCCGACGCTGGAACTCCTGGTCATGTTCGATTTGTTCGTGTAACGCGGCGCTGGCTTCGCGAACGTGCTCGGCGACTTGCTCGCGTTCGCCGGGCTCGGCTGGGCCGGTTTTGGTGAGGCTGTTGTTCGTTATAAAAACAATTAGTTGGAAAACGAAAAAAAGTTAATAAAAACATAATTTTAACGTTGCATTTTTTTGAAAATTTAATTTTGTCTTTTTGTAATACATTTGTTTTGATATTAAAACGTTCGTATGTGCACTTGGTTAGCCAATAATGATTGCATTTAAAAGAAGTGAAAACCTCAAGAAACTGACAACCAACTTTTGTTGTAATGTGATTCAAAATTATGGAAAGAAATTTACATAGAAAAAAACAGAATATTACATTTTTATAAGTATTATTGCAATTCAGTTTTTCAATACGTAGATTTAGAAAAAAACTTAAATAATTAAGTGTTCATAACAACATTCATCACATGCAGCATAGCAATAATTATTATAACTATTATAATGCATTAAAAGCTAGTACAATATATATAAAAAATATTACATATAGGTCCATAGAGTTTACTATGTTACTTATATTTGTTATTTTGCTTTAACAATGCTATGTATACAGTATGTAACAAAAACTCTAAAGGATCAGATAAAAATGGCCACAAAATTATGTAATGATATTTCTTATTTATATCAAAACAACCAAATTAATCTTTACTGCATAGATTAAGCTAAAAATCGTTCAATACACAAAAATGTTTACAACCCCAGTATACGTTGCCTGCAAAGAGTAAGTATAAAAAGTCATTACACAAAAATGTTTTTAACCCCAATAGGCGACACAAACACTGTGCCATCGTTGGTCAGAGGTAAACAACATTTTTAGAATTTTATTTCATACTTGTATTTTTGTGATGTAAACAGAAAATGATCACCGCCTACGCAATGCCCTTTAAAATTATTGTTACTTATCGTATGGAAACTAAAAAAAGCATTTGTAAAATGACAAAATCAGTCCCACCTTAGGCAATGCATCCTTTCTCAAGTACAGAGTTACTATCGACTGTCAAAAGAATTTGATTAAATAGTAATTTCATAGGACTAGATAGAATCAGACCTTTAGTAAACTTATTCATAAATTATTGTACCCATACATGCAGACATGCTAACTGGCTCATGCAAATTCTTTTTAGTTACCTTAGGTTTTTGTTTGTATGGAATTTATAAAATCAACAATGTTTATTATATTTTAGTTTTGTTTTTACTACGATGGCCTTCCCAGCTCATTGACGTGCAACACCATGGTATCACACGCGCACTGCCTACCATGAAGCTTCAGTACCGTTCCAAACCGAACCCCTCCATGAATCTAGTAGGAAACGGGGGCACGCGTGAGTGATGACGGTGTTTCAATCACACGGCCCGAGGGGCCTTTTAAATTTCTTACCGCCCCCAAAATGATGACTGGTCAATGGTCAAATTCCGATAACATTGTAAAGGCCACCTTCGGCCAACAGTTAAATTTTGCAAATAAAAAATAGCTTTAGTTTTGTTGCCCCTATGCCATGTTATTTGATTGGAACTTAACTTACCCAAGGTGTAACGACTCGACTACAGATGCGGTTAAAACCACAACCTTCTAGAAGATCCCAAAACCATATTATATGTATATATATATATTTTAATTAATAGATATATTAATAGAAATCGGACTTTCATTCCTATGCTTTTTTTAACGTTTGGTTTCTAGAAAGTTCTAGAGCGATCTAGAATTTTTCAGTAAGGAACATGAGTTAAGGCTGTACTTCTTAGTCAGAGAAAAACACTAATACTAAAGATTTAGCTCCCATTTCAAAATCAAAACTCATGGTAACTCTATAAGGTACCAGATTCTCGTCACATTCTGATCATCTCCATATAAACTCATTCCTCACTTAAATACATATTACACTTATTTTCCATGCCCCAGCCAATTAAAACTTTCTTCCCTAATACCCTATTGTACCTAAATACATACACTAACGATTTTCATTATTTCCATTTCAAGAACGAAACTCATGGTAACTCTAGAATACACTAAAAGATTCCAGACGGTTCTAGAACATGTGCCCCTCCCTCCCCCCTCCCGTACCTTGCAGCAAACGCGGCGTCGACATGGTTTTCGCGAGGTCGAAGAGTGATAAAGCACGACAAAGTCATGGTAACTCTAGAAGGTTCCAGGTTCTCGACACATTCTGATCATCTCTCCTAATCAGGGTTCTGAACCGGTTAACAAATAACGGTTAATATCGTTCTTTGAACCGGTATGATTCAGTTCATTGATTAACCGGTTAATTAAATAAACTGTTCCAACCAAACCGAAAAAATTTTGGTTACCGGTTAATACAGACAACGTAATTTTAAAGCTCGGGTAAACCGATACTTGGCACTGATTTAACCGGTTTTGTTATCTTTGTATGCTGGAAAATATTTAATTATAGGAACCTATATTTTTATCAAGTTCTTAACGTAAAAGTAACATTTTGAGTCGTGTAACATGGAAGTAACATGAGATGGTCAAAAGTAACGCAAAATGTTACAAAGTAACATTCTGGCAACCATTCCGATATGGGGTCAACGACCCAAACCGGTTAATAAATTTAACCGGTTTTCTGAGCCTTGCTCCTAATTACAAGTCCATACCTAGACAGTCAAGTTTTCTCTCAGTCTTTTTGTCACTAATGCTTCTTACAGATATGAACTCCTTCCTCACATAAATAACACTACCCTTTATAGGCTGACAATAAAGAAATGGCTAAACACCATATTTTTCATTAACTCTTTTGTGCTGATCCTAATCTAAACTCTACTACTCTTCTAAAAAACCCTCCCCTTCCTCCTGCCAACCGTACCATAACTGTGTATGCAGTCGAAGGTTTTGGCCGGAACTCTTGCTAATGTTTTTGTAATGTCTACTTATCTTATCTAGCCCAAGAGAAGCTTCGTTATGAAACTCGTTAAATGGTTACTAGACAACGGAAAAACATACTTAAAATACTTAATATATACTTATTATACATATAAAACACCCCCCAGACAATTTGGAAAAAAAAAATTTCTAAATTGACCCAACCGGGGATCGAACCCGGGACCTCAGAAATGGCGACACCATGAAAACCGAAATACAAACCAATCGACCAAGGAGGTCAAGTGGTGACTAGAACGTTCCAGACCCTTCTAGAACATCCCCCTCTTGCTCCCCGTACCTTGCGGCGTCCGCGGCGCCGGCATGGGTTTGGCGAGGTCGGAGAGCGAGATAGCGCGTCGCATGCCCGTCGACTCCTCTTCCCGTTCTGGCGCGTGGCGATTGGCTGACGATCATGGTAAGGTTAGCATGCTGGGGTTACGCCGGCTGAACGTATGGTTGCTGCCTAAATGGCTGACTAGTTTACTAGGATTTGGATTGATATTTGAAAGTACAACTTTCACAAAGGCCAGTCAGAGTCAAAGTGAAAATCAGTCAACGAGTATATTAATCCATACGTTCAGTCATATGCGAGAGGCATAAGCAAAAAAACACTGGAAAAAACACAATAAAGAAAACATGCATGGTAAAAACTTCACAAACACACACACAACAATATAATATTGTAATAACTAAAAAAAACATGCTCTATTATAACAAAGAAGCAATGATTTGTGATGGATTGTGAAGACCAGCGGTGCTATAATGAAACATATATAATTATATTTACGAAAACGTCAATTTGATAGTAAAGGTTAAAAAAGTTTGGTCTCTCACAAATAATCACAAAAATATTAACGCGATTCAGGGACATCGTTAATCTAAAACTAAAAAACTAAACTAAAGAGATCTTTATCTATTAAAAAATAAACGATGCCTCCACTAAAAACTCCTTAAAAGCGCAACTGAAGAGGCCGAGACAACATTGAAGTAAAGTTTCTAAGCATGCGTTGCCAACCTTGAGCCGTAAATTTTGATGGCAGCACCGGTATGTGTATTGGAACACGTTTCACCAAGCAAGAACCTCTTACGATACACCCCGAATAGATTACTGGTCTAATTTTACTAGCAGACGCGTCGATAACCCTATTTTCCATACAAAGCCTTGGTGTGGGGATTCTAAACATTTTCCTAAATGGAACTTTCGGTCGATTGAATCCGTACATAGTCATTCTTTTCGGAGAATTGGTGCAGCTAGAACTTGTGGTAGAAGATTCATAATTCTCGCTATCTAAATGCACATCAGTTTTGGGTATCACCATTTCGTTGTAGACTCTCTGTTTAAGCTTGGGCGGGTTGCAGACGTCTTGTTTAATAGTGTTGTTCAGTTTCGTTTCCTCTGGTTGTAAGAAGTCGTTACCAGCATCGTTTGCTACTTCAACGCTATCACCTGTTATTAACCCCCCAATTTGATCGGAATCCAAAATGTCTGGAAGACTTAAATTACGCTTTATTTCTTTATTATCAGAATTGGGTTTACCATCTGCATCAGCTTCTTCCAAAGTCAGAGATGCAAAGTTTGGCACCGTAGTCTGTTTAGTGGCTAACTTCTCGAACTTTCTAGATAGCACTTTGACAACTCCCTTGCCGTCGTCAATGTTAGCTTTCAACGGTCGCATACGAAACTCCTTCAGTATTTTCTCTTGTAGTATCTTACGTTCCTCCATTTCAACCAGTTTATTGATAATTTCAATTTTACGTTCGATGTTTTTGTACATTTTAAAGTCTATGTTCTCTTCTGGCGCTATATTCTCTTTCGCTTCCACGTGTTGACGACTGTGACTAGCCACAGGCAGTTCTTTCTCGTTTTTAGATAATATTGAATTAATATGATCTTTCTTCAACTTGGCATAAGCCAGTTTGTTGTCTTGCTCAGCGTAATAGTCTAAAGAATCTTTGGCAAAGTCGTTATTGTCTTCTATGACGTCCAAAGAGTCCATGCTAACCTCTTTCATTCTTTCCATGCGTTGCATGGCAAACACTTCCAAACTGTCCATTTGAATTTCAGATTTGTTTTCATTAACATCCTTTTCTTTAACGAACACATCGAAAGTCTTTTCTGTGCCATCCGATGATTCAACTCTGTAAGTATTATTGTCTTCCTGTTTTTTGTTAGCTAAATAGTTTTTATTCTGTAGTCCATCTAGTTTAGCTTTATACTGTGACGATATAGAAGAGCTTAAAGTACCTTTATCCATGCCCGCTTTAAGTCTGTTGTTAATTTTCACTGAAGAGGTTCTCTTAATAGGTTTTGGAGGTTTATGTGGAACAAACTCCATGGTAATTTTAACGTTATTATTTTTCTGAGACCCTCTCTCTAAGCTCTTGGTCGCATTATTATATTTAGCACCGTTAGACTTTTCCTTGTTCTGTTGATTTTTGCTTGTTTTTGTCTGAGCGTTTTTACGTATTTGCTCCTCGAATTTCTCCAAATTCTTTTGCACGTGCGAATTTCTTTTCTCCATTAGATTCTTCAAAGGGTTCGGTTTCGAAGCTGGCTCTAAAACAACTTCAAAACTGCAGCTTTTAGATTTCACCATAGCATTTTGTTCGCAGCCTTCCATCTTGCTTTTATACTTGTGTTTGTCCACAAATTTAGGTTGAAGCGATTTGCTTGTCTTCGCCATGTAATCGGTTTTCAACCTTGGTATCTCATCCGAAACCTTGTTTTCCTTAGAATACTGCTGTACGTTATTTCCGTCGAAATAATACGCAATATTCTTGGCTGGGGGAGAATTCTGTTTCGACGTCGAATCGTATAGGCTTTTCGATCTTGCAACAGTCTTGTGTCCAAAATACTCGGGCGTTGGCACTTCAAACCCATAGATTTTGGTAGCGGCAGGCTTAGGGCTGATACTGCACGGTTGTTCCTTATAATTGGGGCTTGTGCCTTCTAAGTAATTGTTATACATATACCCGGGGAAATAGGGTACATTGTTCGGACTTGAACCATAGCTTTTGGAGGCTTTATCAAATTCGTAACAGCTTTTGCTGTTTCTTGGTATGTTACAATGCTTCTGTTGCTGCTTAGGCCGAGTACCTTCGAAAAGCATTTCTAACGGAGCGCTCTTTGTACACTCAGAGTCGTCAGACAGTACACTTTCCAAAGAGTTGCAGTTCGTTCTAGACAAATGATTGTCGTTGTCCAAATACATTTCGTCTGACAGAACCGACTCTTGACTGCAGCTATTCTTCATATACTTCTTTTGATTTAGGAAGAAACTTGCGCTACTGTGTCTATGGTTGTCTAAATAATCAGTATCATGAATATTTTCGTACGAGCAGTTCTGTGAATCATTCAAATTGTAACGGCTGTCGCAGAATCGCGCTTGCTGGAATGCTACTTCGTTACCGTACCTTAAAAATATCTCATTGGACACACTGGAGCCATTGGAGTTGTCGCTTAAAACCGACTCGTTCGACCTTGTGACGCACCGTTTGGTCAAAACACTTTGACATCTATAAATGTTTGCGTAATTGTAATTTATAGAGTCGTCTTCGTCTAAAATATCGTCAAGATTTGAGGGCATATTACGGGGTAATGTGGAACTTTTATGACCGATGCAAGGCGGTTTTACAGGCACTATAGGTTTCTCTGTAGCGTAAATCTCGTAATTAGATACTGCTCTACGAGGTTTCATTTTGTTATGCTTCTTACACACTTTCTTAGAGTACAATTTGTTTTTGCAACTGGCGTCTTGACTAAAGCTACAATCTTCTAAGGAGTCTGATGAGAAATTGCCATCCTCCTTCTCTTCGACTTCTTTGGTCGGCTGTAAGTCTAAATCGGTCTGCATATCCGGTTCGTACTCATCCAAATCACCATACTTTTTCGTTATTTCCGCTATCATCTTTTCGGTGTCACTCTTAATTGTGTCTACTATACTTTTGCCGTTATCTTTCACGTGTTTATTATCAAGACCGATAAAAAAGGATAAAGAATTACGCTTTTTGGGGTCCAAAGAGTTTTGTTTGCTACCCCGACCTTGAATCTGGTCGTTTTGTGTTACTTTGTCCGCCCATTTGCACTCTTCAGAGACGGGACTGACCGGACAAGATTTGTAGTTCTTAAAAATGCTACGAGAACTCGGTTTAGGTTTAGTTTGCGGCTTATCATCTTTACTCAGGTTCAAATGGAAGTTTTTAGGCGGTATTTTGGGAGGCTCCTTCTCCTCCGCTTTAGGGAAAAGCCTGTTGAACACTTTGGACTGAATAGGCTTCTTTCCCATGTCAATGGTGAAGGCTAAAGGCTGTTTCTGGGGTAACTGGTCTTTGAAGACCATAGGCTTAGTCCCATACGGTGTAAAGTTCATAGATTTTCTATCGTTTTGAGAGACAGGTATGTTTGCGTGAGGGGGTACATAAGGAGGTGTATTATCATTATATTCTGGTATTAACTTATTCAAATTAGCCGGTATAGCGTAAGGGTTCTTGTTGCGATAATCCATGTTTTGGTAAGGGTTAAGACTGTCGAAGAAATTGGAATTTAAACTGTCGAGACTTTCTTCGGGACATGGGATTACTCCTGGTTAGCGTGAGGGGGGAAAATCGACTTTATTAGTATAGCGATACGGATGTGAATATAACACCGTAAATATAAAAAAAATGTTATTGAACCGGAATCGACTTTGTTAGTATAGCGATACGGATGTGAATATAACACCGTAAATATAAAAAAAATGTTATTGAACTGTGAAGTAGCAAGCAAGAAAAATAACCTAATTTTTATTTAAAGATCAAAATAGATAGACTGGTAGAGTATTTTCTGTGAATCGTCCATTATCTATCTATAGTATATACAGATAATCCGACAAAAGCAAAGAAATAAAATGTACTACTGGTTCGGCACGCCAAACTATTGAAATATGACTCATAAAATCTACTATTTTGGAGTTAAAGGCGGATACATTAATTTGAAAAAAAAATTATATGTATTTTTACTGGTAAAGGTAGCAAATGTATCCATACTATGCCAACATTGAAAAAGTACCTTCCCTGATCTAGGGAGTATCAATTACTTGACTAATTTAAATTTAAATGTAATTTTTTTAATATTATTATAAAAAAAACAGTTTTTTATATTTACGGTATTGTCAACATATCACAAACAATATGCAAATGTTAATGAAGTGGCTCTCATTAGCGGATTCAACTGGCTTGATGATGTAGTCCGATAATTTTTAATATTAATAAACTTTTCAAAATAAGACTTTATGCCGAGGTTTTACAGTACACAAAAGGCAAACTCTAAAAAGGTTATCTTACGTCTATGTAACTGATAACAAAAATGTTAATAACAGTGTTGTTTTGGCGCCAAGCCTTAATAAGGTCAGGTAGTAATAAATACAAAACATACATACTGTCACGTCATTCCCCCAAAAAAGGGGTAGACAGAGCACCAAAATCACCAATTTTGAGTAAACCCGCCGTTAGTGACCTCGACGCCACATTTTGCATAATCAAAGTAGGGTTGCAGCCGATCGCCTGATGTGCGAGCATCTTGGAGCCCTTGTCCCTTAGTCGGTTACGACATGCACGGGAAGTTAGGCGGCTGATACATTATTTCACGTCCCAGACCAGCATGGGCTAATTATAGTTTTGAATAATTTAAACCATAGATCAGACTACATCATCAAACTTAGCTCTGCATACGAATGCAACTCTTACTGCACTCACCATAAGGTCTAGAGTTGCTCGGCACAGCCATCGAGATGGGCCTGCCGCGACGCGTACTGTCCTTCTCTGGGATGTAAGAGAGGTCTTGTGTCGACTGACTCGATTTGAGGTTTGAGCGGAACGCCACCTAGAAACGAGTATCTAAACAGTAACACGTGAAAAAAATATATCTCATAAATATTTGCAAACTTCTGTTGCTGCGATTTTTTTTCTTCTGATACAATGAAATTATGCTTTTATATAACAGAGTTGACCTGCTAATAATCCTGCTCATAGAAATTTTTTCAACATTTGTGTTTTTGTAATTTGTTTCGCAACAAAACTTGCGTGACGATAGCTCAATTGGAAGAGCACCTGACCCGGTATGTCAGAAGGGTGCAGGTTCAAATCCTGCTCGTGTAAATTTTTTCAACATTGTGTTCATGTTAGCCTGGTACTTCAAACCACCTTACGGCCTCACCCAAAGTATGAGCCTTGCCCTAGCTCAGGTCAGGTATACCTCCTTGCGGGTTATAATAGCCCGGTACTTTGGACTCTCTCCCTCGCTAGCTAATTTTTTAACTCATGATATCCTGGTACTTCAACCACCTAATGGCCTCACCTAACAAGCCTCACCCTGGCTCACGTCAGGTATACCTCCTGGCGGGTTATAATAGCCTGGTACTTTGGACTCGTTCTCTCTCGCTAGCTAATTTTATGTCCCCACAGCTAGGGCACGAGCCTTCCCTATGGATGATTTACACCACAGGGAGAACGCGCCGTAAACCACCACGCGGGCCCAGTGCGGTGCAGTGGTTGTTAACGACTGCTGATGCAGCCGGGACCGACGGACGCGACGTGCCTTCCGAAGCACGGAGAAGTGAGAGATGGCAAACTTTTGGTCACCCTTCGGATTTTACTTTTTTATTTTCAAGCGCTAATTGCTGCACTGAAGCTAAATTAAATATTCATAAAATTTTATAAAATACAGTGAAAAAATTAAACGCCCACCCGTCCCAGCCAGGAATCGAACCTGGGTCTTCCGCAATCCGGGCGGCTGCACTGACCGCTATGCTACCGGGAAGGCACCCTTCGGATGACCGGCCTTTGCTAAAGTTGCCATCAGCAATCGCAGAACGTGCGCGTTAACGACTAGCACAAAAAACACTTACACTTTCTAGTTGTTTCCTAGTTTCTAATATCCTCCTGTTCAATTCCTCCCGCCGCCGTGCCGCTTCAGGGTCCAAGTTCTTGTTAGGGGTTCTTGGCGCGGGGCACGGCGGGGTCCTAGCGGCGGGCGCGGGTCCACGGGACAGGTGCTGGGACGATAGGGAGTTGTGGCCTGTGGGGGTACATATTGTTAATTTATTTTTTAACTGATCTTTTATATTTGTAAAAATATTAAGATCGGACGTTGATGACGTAGTTGTTTGCTGCTGTTGTTGGTATACAAGCTACTAACTAATTATGAGACGACCAACACCTCAGTCTCCCTGTGACCACGGACCCCGCAAACGGTTCGAAACGTCAGGATAAACATTAATTAAAACTAATGTGTAAAATAAACGCGAGTAGATCCGTAAAAGTTGTTTCATTTCAATGTGTAGTGTTCGCGTAAACTTTAGAAAACAATAAGTAGTTGTTTACATTGAACAAAGCTCCTTTGGCTTACAACGTAAGTGTAGATAAATTTCGGCGGGATGGACAGAGCCACCTTACCCGGTTTGTCAGGGTTCGAATCCCTGCCTCTTTTGACGAGCATGGTTTGCATGGGAAAATAAAAAAAAAACTCGTTTTTTTACCTATGTTTAATAGGGTAAGTTGTTCAGTTTCATGGTCTGATCAACCCAGCAGGTCTAGAATGGTTAAAAGAGAACGGTGTATACAAAAAACAATGTATAAAAAGCGCATTTTAGAGCATTCAGCGCCTTAAATAAAATAATCGTTTCAAACACTCACCAGCTGCCACCGTGTTATTCTCATTCTCAGCTCCACATAAGCTGTCGAAAGCACTTTTGATGTAATGCTCTCTCCTACCCGCCGCATCGATGGACTCGCACGACCCCGAGAGGGGGTTACGGTCCGCGTTGTCCCCGGACGGGGTCGACACCTGGGGCGAGAGCAACTGGACCAATCACAAAAGAGTATAATGTAAAATGTAATGTTAAAAAAGTCCGCGTCAGGTCTCACTCAGTAAAGTGTCACATCTTTATTGTAACCCAAGGAGGCTTATGGGGAAAATAATTTAACCATTCAATGATCACTTATTATAATCTACTTTTCGTAACAGAAATAGGGTACGAAAATATCAAGACAATAGCACATCTTAACGGCTTATCGAATATTTTGTTTAGGTATCCGAACCCGCACCCCGTGACATGCCGGGTCAGGTGCACTACCAACTATGCTATCGTGGCTCAATTTATCTAACATTTATATATAACTAGCTGACCCGGCGGACTTTGTACCGCTTTGACAATTTCTATGACAACGAAACAAACAAATCGTATTGTTTCATACAACTTTCCCCCTCCCCTCTTTTTTACCCCCCTTAAAGGGCGAATTTCTATAAACCCTTTCTTAGTGCTCACCTACACTATAAAAGGAAGCATGGTGCAAAATTTCAAGTTCCTAGTAGTTTGGGCTATGCGTTGATATGTCAGTCAGTCAGTCAGTCAGTCATTACGTCAGCTTTCCTTTTTACATATTTAGAAGATATGTGTTACATGATGTGTGTTTATAATTACCTCATCGTCGTCGGAGTCGTGCCCGCTGCCGCTGAGCGAGGTGCCGCTGGGGGGTATCTCGAGGCGCGGGCCTTCGCCCCACCGCTTGGAGCGCCGCATCGACTGGCGGAGCTCGTCTGCGTCCATTGCGTTCACCATAAACTCGCTGCGGTGGAAGAAACGCATAGTTTAACATTTATTTCTGTCGCTGTAGTCGAAGTTAACTAAATATGTGCCACAAACGACACCTATAAAGAGAAATCCAAATTCCCATACAAATTTACCAACTATTAATTTTTCGATTTCCCAGCTGTTTTTGCCGTTTTTTAATTTTAGCGAGACTCAGCAATTGATGTTTACCCCGCCCGATCCTCTAAATGCCACTACACATTCACAGAATACACTAAACATGCACACTAGTTTAGGCCCAAGACACCATACTCGTAGAACAAGGGTACGAAAAACTGGTTTACACGCGCTCTACGCCAGGTGCAGACATGTACCTGGGCGCTTCTCTCCTACACCACGGCCCGGTCAACCCGAGCCGAGGTCCGAGCTTTTAGAGGCGCCCCCGGGTTATGCTTCCCGATCCGATCCGAACCCTTCGGAGAATCTTACTAGATTCTAGAGGCACGGGGATGCCGTTCCCTCTAGAAAACCTCCGAAGATGATTCGTTTCACACGGCTTGAGGGACCCTTTACGTTCCTCGCCGCCCCCAAACAGGCCCGGCGAAGCTGAAAATGCTCTCTGAGGCAATCAGCAATCACTCTCCAAAAAAAAATATATTTTTATCTATATAGATGGATAGATACACCCTTTGTTCAGCATTGGGACGGACTAAATAGGCTCATAAATAATTTAATATAACAATAACACGCCCTTATTTTTATTGACCAGCAAATGTGTAACAGTAGTCTTTACCAAAGTTTTGCTGTGGGACCAACATAGAAAACCCTGATCCTTTCCTCCCCTGGCGTGAGCCAGGGTGAGGCTTCTTAGGTGAGGCCATGAGGTGGTTGAAGTACCAGGATATCATGAGTTATAAAATTAGCTAGCGAGGGAGAGAGTCCAAAGTGCCGGGCTATTATAACCCGCAAGGAGGTATACCTGACCCAAGCAAACATTTCATTAAATTTGACAAAGTTCTACTGCTCCGCTTTTTTTCTTATGATACTATAAATATTATGTATCCTAGTATCATGGAAACAAAGTTGACCCAAATTAAAAAAAAAAAACAATTTTACTCTATTTCATGTATATACAACTCACTAACGGCGAGCATACTCAAAATTTATGATGCCAATGCTCTGTCTACCTCTTTTTGGGAGAAGGGTGTGAGAGTATGTATGTATCATTTCAGTTTAACAGGTAGGTAGGTTTTACAGGAGAGGAGTATCATCATCATCAGCTTAAACTAGTCCACCGCTGGGCATAGGCCTCTCCTTGTGCACGCCACCGAGCACGATCCGCGGCTACCCTCACCCAGCTCTTGCCAGCCA
This sequence comes from Eudonia truncicolella, assembly GCA_949315975.1. Classification (NCBI taxonomy): domain Eukaryota; kingdom Metazoa; phylum Arthropoda; class Insecta; order Lepidoptera; family Crambidae; genus Eudonia; species Eudonia truncicolella. The sequence goes on along the minus strand of OX438853.1, from coordinate 6,392,303 downwards.
CCTTGCGGAGATCGTCGCAAATTACTACTTAATTGTAAGACGACCGAAACCGACCGTCTCCCCGTGACCACGGACCCTGCAAAGGGTTCGAAACGTCAGGATAAAATAATATAAATGAGTGTCCTCATGTCTGGTGGCCAGTGTTTACAGGGTCGAAGCCTACCTCAGACACCAGTCTCCCAATATCTTAGGTGTAGTACATACGTTTTATGTAAACCTCTGTATTAATCCAAAGAATATTGTGAGAAAAAAAAATGTGTAAAAAGAAACGCGAGTAGATCCGTAAAAGTTGTTTTATTTAAATGTGTAGTGTTCGCGTAAACTTTAGAGAGTAGTATGTGTGTATGTATGAATTAAATGAAAATCCTTTATTCAATTTAGGAATATAAATTGCACTTATGAACGTCAAGTAGTTACAAAAAAAAACAAAAATATATTAAAAATCAATAAATATTGTAATGCGATTCTACTTTATTTACTAGGTTTCCTCAATTTAAAAAAATGGTCACTGATGTAATGAAGGCCAAATGTTTCTCAACCTCCTCCTCCGTCTGTCCGATGGAGCGGAGTCAGTCAGTTAGATAGACGCCCACCTTACTCCGTTTACTATTGTAAGTGTTAATGTCCTTACATTGTTTAATCTTTTTTGTATTATTATTATTATTATTGTTTTAACTATAACTTCATTTAGGACCAGCATTGTTGCGTTTCAAATTATACCCAAAATGTCATGCTGTGTACACTCCTTTTGGATTACCGTCCAGCTAGTAAAGGTAACCAAATATGTTACTGTACTCATGCATCGATTGTAATCTGTTTGTGTACCTATAGAAATAAATAAATAAATACTGCTGGTTCGGAAGGTTGATTCTGCTAAGAAGACTCCAGCAAGAAACTCAGCAGCTACAACTACTACAACATACAATGTGAAATAACACGTGCAGGCGAGCAGACTATGATGACCACACATCCTTATCATTAAAATAATCATCAATTTTACAGTAGCCTTTCTTCATTAGGCCTTGTTTTATTTCTGTCTTGAACTTGTGTAGTGGCAATTCCGTTAGAGTGAAAGGCACTCTATTGTATATTTTTATACATTTCCCAAAAAATTAATTACCGACCTTATTTAGGAACGATATGTATGTATGTATGTATGTATGTATGTATGTATGTATGTATGTATGTATGTATGTATGTATGTATGTATGTATGTATGTATGTATGTATGTATGTATGTATGTATGTATGTATGTATATATGAATACCAACCCCGGCGTATCGTCGTGGTTGTTCCCCGGGTAGTAGGTGGGTCGGTTGCCGTGCTCCGAGGAGGACGTCCGCTCGCCGTCCGATATGTCCTCGATGTCACCGTCATGTTCCGTGGACTCTTGGTCCTGCGGGCAGGATGGGACAAACAATTAATAAAGAAACTACTAGCTATGTATAGGATACACTACAGTGATACAATCCGCAGGGTTTATACCGACAGAAGCAACCAGTTGCTAATTGCACAATGGCTTGCGGTTGCTACAATCAGTCGGTTCTATAGCGCCGTCATGCACTTTTAGTTCGTAAATCGCTCGCTTGACGTTTCGTAACACGAATATGTGTTTTGGTAGCGATAGATTGTAAATTGTCGCGATTGCGACTGTCAATTAAAGATCGGCAATAAGCCTGCCGGACCGAACCCCTCGGAGAATCTAGTAGGGCACGGGGATGCGCACTAGTGCGCGATGCCGTTCCCTTTAGAAAGCCTCCGAAGGTGATTCGTTTCACACGGCTTGGGGGACCCTTTACGTTCCTCGCCGCCCCCAAACAAGCCCGGTGAAGCTGAAAATGCCGTCTGAGGCAATCAGCAATCTCTCAAAAAAAAAGAAATAGTCCAATGCTGGACATAGGCCTCTCCAAGTGCACGCAACTAAGAACGATCCGCGGCTACTCTCATGAAATCATATGAAATAGAATAATGCAAATATTATTATATTTCATAGTGTTTACACATCATACATGTCACTTTTCAAAAATCGCTTCCTAGGCACCAGCTGTTCTAAATGTATATTGCGTTAGTTATACTACAGAAAAAAATTATTTACTTTCCGTATCTCAAAACAAACACACACACACACACATTCGTTGAATACACACATACATTAAATTAAACCTTTACACTATTCGCAAATACTTGCAATAGCTGAATAAAAAATCTGATATTAAAATTAACCACGTTTTTAGATCATTCCACAACGGTGAAGTGCGTACCTTTCATCTCACCTGTGAAATGATAACATTGCGCGGGCGTCTTGACGTCTCATTCAGATTTAATACTTAACTATAAAGAAATAAGGCGCAATTTCAAACGTACCCGACGAAGTTATAAAATTTTATACATAAAAAAAAATGTTATTAAATTATAAAAACATAATATTCAAACCTCGTATTTAAAACTGCCTAGTGAAGAGTCGTCGGTGTGGTGCCTTGCGCGCACGTCTGTCGTGCGTTGCGACAAATTCATTGTCACCTAATAAAATAATAATAATAAACAAACAAAAAAGCTACTTATATAACGTACCACAAATAATTTATAACATTTTGTCTTTTAAATCAAATATTACAAAAAAATGTTGTTATAAAAATATGGTACAAAGTCTATTTATGAAATAAATTCGTTATATTTTACTTTTAAAATCACATTTAATTATATCACAAAAAAAATAAATAAAAAATCCTATAATAGCAAAATAACAAAAAAATCTAAATTATGTAACACAGATAATTTGGTTTATCATAAAAAATAAGTTATATCTGTTAGATTTGTCGTCTGATAATGTTACTATAGCAAAGCATTATTCTCGCCTCGTGCAAGCAAAAAAAAACATGACATAGATCTACTAAATACGATAGATTATTGAGTTGAAACAACTTTTACGGATCTGCTCGCGTTTATTTTACACATTAGTTTTAATCAATGTTTATCCTGACGCTTATATACAAGCTACTAACTAATTATGAGACGACCAACACCTCAGTCTCCCTGTGACCACGGACCCTGCAAACGGTTCGAAACGTCAGGATAAACATTAATTAAAACTAATGTGTAAAATAAACGCGAGTAGATCCGTAAAAGTTGTTTCAATTCAATGTGTAGTGTTCGCGTAAACTTTAGAAAACGATAGAATATATTATGCTTGTGCAGGACCCATAGTTATTATAATTAAGCATTGAAGTAAGTTAGTTTTGTGAACGGAATATAATACAATATGCATCTTGCAGTCATAGCTAAAGCCCATGCTGGTCTGGGACGTGAAAATAATGTATCAGCCGCCTAACTTCCCGTGCATGTCGTAACCGACTAAGGGACAAGGGCTCCAAGATGCTCGCACATCAGGCGATCGGCTGCAACCCATCACTGATGTTATCTATCCCATCTCGGAGTCCTACTTTGTTTACGGGTGGCGTAGGCTAATGGCGAATTAACACAAAATTGGTGATTTCCATGCTCTGTCTTTGGAGAAGTATACAAGTTACCCTTTTTGGAAGAAGGACGTGAGATTATATATATCATTACTCATTCATAGTCAAAATAAGATTTGATTAGACTTGACGACCTCCTTGGTCGAGTGGTTTGTACACCGGTTTTCATGGTCCCGGGTTCGACCTTGGTCGGGACAATTTAGAAATTATTATTTTTTTCTAAATTGTCTCGGGTCTGGGTGTTTTCTATGTATAATAAGTATGTATTTAATTATTTTAAGTATGTTTATCCGTTGTCTAGTAACCATTTAACGAGTTTCTTAACGAAGCTGCTCTTGGGCTAGATAATTGGTGTGAGTGTAGGAAAGGTCATTTATTTAAGATATTTATAGAAACATAGTCAATACTAGATTTGACTAGGCAAACCTAAGAATTAATAAAGTTTGGATCAAGCGCTTCGCTCTTCCTTTTTAACCACAACAGCGGTTGGTCTTCATCGCACCTGATGTTAAGTGATGATAAGGCCGAAGGTGGAAGCGCACTTCACCCGGAACCCTCAACTACTGCTACACTGGCTATCTTATCTCTATCTGCTCGAACACAACAATGTTACTAACATTGATGTTACAAGGGCATACTTAGATAAGATGGTTCTAGCCAAGCGAACTTAAAACTAGCAGTACTAACAATCAAACAATGATTTTTATTTAAAGAAAAATTGTTAACCTCACGTAATACTTCGTGTGAGTATCACAGGCGCCAGATACGGGCGGGGTTCTAAACATTTTCGTGTAATTAACTATTTTTAACTTACATTACCTAGGCCAATTATAAACACTTCAAATATTTATAAATTTTATAAATATTTAATTTAGCTTCAGTGCAGCAAGCACTTAAAAAATAAAAAGTAAAAATTTACTATAGCGTTGTTTTATCAAATTTGTGATATCATCATCTGCAAAGATGAATCTGCATAGCCATCGGTTGCAACGACCATTGGATAGATGGCGCACTGTGTGGCTATTAGCACTCAAAAAAATTAAAAGGCAGTGACAAAATTCAACGCTTACGTCAGCCTTCCCGGTAGCATAGCGGTCAGTGCAGCCGCCCGGATTGCGGAAGACCCAGGTTCGATTCCTGGCTGGGTCGGGTGGGCGTTTAATTTTTTCACTGTATTTTATAAAATGTATAAATATTTAATTTAGCTTCAATGCAGCAAGCACTTTAAAAGTAAAAATTTACTTATATTTCTTTAACTCTCTCTCGCTACCGATTTTTCAGGGTTTTTCTAACATAGTTGTATAATGCAAATAAATCAATATAAAACACTCAGAAAAATACCAAGCATGAAACGTAAATGAGATAAGATACAAATACCTACCAACATCAAATAAAATATCAAATATAATATCTACGAATTTCATACGTACAGACGCCTGCACATCAACCTATACAAAACTGTCAAATTTCTTCAATAAATTTTCAACCATATGTCCCAGTCATAAAGTTCAAAGTCTATTGAGGAAATTTGACAGTTTGTGGTAGGTTGACGTGCAGGCGTGTGTACCTACATGATTATGACAACCATGGACAATGACAAAATGAACATACAGCCAACAAAAACAATATACACTGCTAAAAACAAACAAAAACCAAACAAAATGCTAAATAAAATAATTAATAAAAAAATTAAAAGAACCTTATCGAACCGCGGAGATATAGTCAGTATGTCGTAAGTTTTCCTCATGGTTGCATCGAAATGGCGGAACAGCGCTTCGACGCGAGGCAGTTGGCTCAAGTTGAGCGATTTCGGCCTCTATTCCGTAGGGGACAGATACCACAACCGGATGCAGGCGTTATGAGAAGTGACAAGGTAAAAAATTATATACATAATTATACAACAAAAGTGTGATGAAAATTTTATCTACTACTATTAATAAAGTGGTAATATTGACTATGTTTGTTTGTTTGTTGAGGCCAATCTCTGGCACTACTGGTGCAATTCCATAAAAAAAATATAATCTCTATCGCTATATACCCTGTGTAAGTAACATAGGCTATATTTTATTTTGGTATATTATAGATTTCTTTTTAAAAATCTCAACTCCACGCGAACGAAGTCGCAGGTATAGTGCTAGTCTAAGACAACTAGAGATAATTATATGTATGCACCACAACATGGTATAAAGATGTTACTATATTATAGTGTAAGATAGGAAAACTGTAAAAAACTATTTTTCCTAATAGAAATCGTATGGGAACGGCAAACTATGACGTCACTAGTGTGGCCGTCAATTAAGTGTTTATTGAAAACTTTTAAGGTTACAGAAATTCATGCTTAGGTCAAATTAAAAATAGGTCAATGTTCTAAAGAACTGTCACGTGATGACGTGACGTTTAATGTTCTGGAATTAATTATTGTTGTTCATCATCCCTTAAACATAGATTCATTCCAACAACAAAGTTTAAAAACCGTATAACAATTTTCATCACACTTCACTTATATACAAAGAATATAAAATCAAAAATAAATGTTACAAATAACAAAAAAAAACTTTCACCAAAGCAAAAAATATTATTAAAAAAATACCAACACAACAGCTTTGTGAGTGATTAGACAACACAAGTTAGTGAAAAGGACAAAACTATGTTGTATGTTGTTGTTGTTATGTTTATTTAAAAAGTGCAGGAAAAATTTACCAGTCTGCAAAAAAATTTGGCTATTTAATGTGCAAACCCAAATAATAAAATAAAATATTTTTATTATTTAAATTTTGCTATACCTATTTAGTTACAAGATAAAATTTTACTAGAATAAACCAGTCTCAGGAAGGGGTCAAGGTAGGGGTCGATTCCCACTCGAGCTTTCCAAACTGGTTGATTTGTCTGGTAAAATTGTATCTTGTAATATAACTAATTTTCATCATACTGTGCCTTTACATAATTGTGATGATTATGAATCAACAATTTGTTAGATTAATAATTAACTTGTAGTGAAATTAATTATCTTTAATACGTGGATTTTAAAATAAACTACTTACAATTTACTTATCCCACAATTAACATAAAAAAACAACATAACAATAAAAACAATAACATAACAACAACACGTTCAAACATACCTGTTTAGTGCTGGTCTGGTCGCGTCGCTTCTCAATGTATCTCGTGTCTGTGCCGCTGTCTAGCGAACTGTCTTTGGAACCGTCTGAATCGCGTTTCTCTGCAATAGAATTTAACAAGTCTTAAAGTAAAATAGCAATGCTTCTGGAGCCTCGTTAGGCCCGACTCAACTTTGGTACGAGCACCCGTGTGTCACTGGATCCCAATATCTTCAAGATACGTCTATCGCTAACGACGTTAATTTGAAGTATTGGCGTACTAAGTACTTAACATCCTTGTTTGTGCAAACGTTGAACCTGTTGCAAGTGCGTTATAGCGTAATCCCCTACTGGAAACTACGTTTGGGTTTGTTTTAACCCTCGAAGGCTGCGTCCGGCGGCTACCAAGCTGTCGCGGCATCTCATCTGGACTACGGTGGATGACTGAGTGGCAGCTCAAGCAGAAGGGGTTCCAGGGGAGTGCCACTCCAGTGATCTTACTATTACCCATATCTCAAACTTACCCACGGTCTTGAATCTTAAAATTTTACTTACTAACTACTTATAATATTTACTACATACTTGTTCGCGCCAGAAACGCGACGGTCTCATTCATTAACTAAAAGATACGCCGCACAAGTCGACGGCGGCGCTAGTGTGTTGATTGGACCGCGCGTCCTTCACTCGGCTCCAGGGACGTTCGGTGTGCATTTTCGGCGCGCGCACTCAGTCTGCTACTAACAGCCGGTACGAATATACACGCGCGCGCGCACACGGGAAGCGACACACCCCCATTCAACCAAACCGCCATATTGGCATAGTGCGTCAAACCGTGCTCTCCATCAGCTCCAGCAGTTCAAACCAGGACCGCCAGCGAGACACCACGACACCGCCCGACTGACTCACCGTCCCGCTTCCGGTAAGTCCTTTCCTGAACTCCCACGTCGCTGTATCAACTGCCTTCCCGGCAGCCGATACACTACCTAGGTTGCTTGTAGTAGACCTAATATTTTAAATTTACCTTTTTATTTATGACGTCTATTTAAATAAAACGTGACAAAGCGTGTCGTCCCCAAAGCTCAGTAGTTACACTGAATGGGCACTGAAAGCCATTTGTGCGACGCCAGATAATCGAAGTGGCATATGAACGAAACGTCATTTAGCCGATGGGCCATTTAATCGAAAAGACAAATATGCGAAAGCCATAAGATCGAATGTGCGGTTGTGCGAATGCCACATTATAGAAAGTAAAATTTCTTCTAGTGGATAGCCTATTCACATTACAGAGATCTGTGCAAAGCAGTGGGGCCATTTTGAGTTGATAGGTTAGGTACTTTTTATTTTACACGGAAAGGTTCGCGGGTGTTAAGGATTTACATGTCTACAACATTATTGCAATGAGGCGTTTTCTTAAAAAAAAGGATAATAAAGCTTAGGCGCAGTAAACACAGAATTAGAGCACCGCCATTTTTTTTTTTTTTTAAATAGATTGCTGATTGCCTCTACGGCATTTTCAGCTTCACCTGGCTTTTTTGGGGGCGGCGAGGACCGTAAAGGGTCCCTCAAGCCGTGTGACACGAATCAGCTTCGGAGGTTTTCTAGAGGGAACGGCATCGCGCACTAGTGCGCGTCCCCGTGCCCTACTAGATTCTCCGAAGGGTTCGGATTGAATCGGTGGTCCAACGGATGTTAGTTGGAGGTGCTATATATAGCGAAGGAGATGGTGAAACGCTACGAATCGCTACCGCGATGCAGGCTTCTCATACTATTTTATCGACGTAGTATGGCGACGTCGTTGGTATGCGTTTGTGGCGCCATCTGTTGACACGGTTGAGGTGTTTGCTTCGTGTCGAATAATGTGCGGCGTATGCGGTAGGTGACGCCGCCACAAACTTCATAAAAATAGTACTTTGTGGTGTACAAATGTATATGTGTAAATGTACAATAACCCGAATGATGATAATCATGATGGCCGACTAATAACACTTGTATTTCTTTGCTGGTGGTGATGATAATATTTAAGGACTAAGGACTTTCTATTTGTGTTAATGATAAAAAAAACACAAATGTTGAAAAAAATTCCACGAGCAGGATTTCAACCCTTCTGACATACCGGGTCAGGTGCTCTCCCAATTGAGCTATCGTGGTTCTAACCAGCCCGCCGAAATTATTCAACACTATTTACTAACAAAGGCGCACATTCAATGTCAACAACTACCGTCATTAACACCCGATCATAATATTTTTACAAATACTAAAGATCAGTTAAGAAGTAGGCAAGCTATTTATAATATTTTTTTTTCTTTTAACGATGCTATAAAAAGTTTCAACTCAAAATTACCCAACATCATTATACTAAATAAAGAATACAAACAACCAACTCACCAGTAGTGGGATGTATCCTTGTAGCCCACTTCCCCCTGGCGGGTGGTTCGGGGGCGGGCGACTCGGGCGCGGCGAGGTCGTCTCCTAAACTCTTCTTGGCCCAAGAGGGCAGTCTGCCTATCCGCAATCTGATTAAAAAACATTAAAAATGTATCATGTACATTATTTACAGAATGAAATGTAACATAGTAATAACAAGTGGTCGGTGTAGGTAGTGCTATTTTTTTTTTATACGTAGCTCGACAAATGACTCCACTCCACCTGATGTTAAGTGGAAAAGTCCAGACGCAAGGACAACTGGTGCAGCGTGAAAACAACGCAGAGATTGAAACCAAACACGATTCACGAGATTCGCCGATCGTGGCATATTTGTCCACGCAGAATTCAGAGAAAACCGGTAACAACCGCAAAGAAAACGTAATATCCATGTTTCTATTGGCTGTTAAAAAAAACCTTTGCTTTTTAATAGAAACGATCAATGACATTAACAAACGAGTGACATGACATTGACACAACGTATTGATTTTGACGGTGATTCTATCAATCGCTTTGTGTCGCTCGACTGCAACGAGTGGGTGAGGGCACTCGTTGCGGTCGAGCGATTCCAAAAATATGGAAAGTCAAATGTCGAACGAAAATCAGTAGAAGACAAGCGCTCGACTCGAGGCGAAGGAATCAAAAATAGAGCCCCGGCGTTACTCACGTGTAGTCCGGCACCAGCGGCGTGGCGAAGGCGCCGGCGTCGCGCGGCGGCGAGCCGAGCTGCGAGTCGCTCTCGCTGTCCAGCCCCGACGTGCCGTTGGAGGCCGGCGGCGCCTTCCTAAGGGGGAGTATTTTTATTTATTTAATCCATAATGCACGATACAATCAAATAAAGTGCAAAAGGCGGACTTAAGGCCGAATGGCATTCTCTACCAGTCGCGTAAAGGCTGGGCAGAAAAATTGGTAAGCGGTGCGACAAAGAACGCAAATGAAACATATACCACATAAATTTATAAGAACTGAAATATACATATTAAGTTTATTAAATTAAGTGATAATAATATAATATACATACCATAAAAAAAAATTAAATAAAAACAGACTACATGAACATACTTAAACGTACAGAAGAAAAGATGATGGGAATCTCTTACGTGGGTGTTGATTCCTGTAGAAACAGTTTATACACCATTGTTTTAAAGACTATTTTACTTGGAGCTTGTCTGACTTTTTCGGGGAGAGCGTTCCATAATTGAATGGCCTGAACCGAGAAGGGATTTGCAACGAATCCTGAATGATGCAAAGGAGTGGCGAGAAAATGATTATTTGATGAGCGAAGTTGCCATAGACCCTATTGACTCTAATCTTTAATCTGCTTGGATGTTACCCCTACTGTATACAGTTATTTATAATTATTACTAGCGGCCCGCTCGCGACTTCGTCCGCTTGAGTGAATACCCGTATCCTATAGAACCCTAAAGCAGCGCCACCTACCGGGTCCAATTATACGCATGTATAATACACATAAACCTTCCTCTTGAATCACTCTATCTATTAAAAAAAACCTTATCAAAATCCGTTGCGTAGATTTAAAGATCTAAGCATACATAGGGACAGACAGACAGCGGGAAGCGAACGTTTGTTGTTATATACAGACTGGTTGTTTTATAATTTGTAGTGATTATTTAGATAGATAGATACTAGGTAAAATAAATAGCCTATAACTGTCACACATCTGGGCAAAGGTGTCCATCGTTGTAATCAAGTCATCACTACAATTGGATGGGTATTGGCTTAATCACCACGCTTGCCAAATGCGGGTTGGTGATCACAAGACCGGGGTATGCATCGAAAAATCCGAAACACATTACCCGACCTGGGAATTGAGCCCGGGACCTTTTGGGAGCGCTCTGTCACTCGCCGCCGACGCGAGGCTTCACAATTAACCCTCATTTTTAGGATTCCGTAGTCAACGAGGAACCCTTATAGTTTCGCCATGTCCGTCTGTCTGTCCTCAAGACTCTTAGTACTAGAAAGCTGTAATTTGGCATGGATATACATATTAATGACGCCGACAAAGTGTTAAATTAAAATTTTGAATATAATTTTTTTTTCAAGTGTCTGCCCCACCCCCCCTTCCCGCCAAATGGTTGTTTTTAGATACGTCAAAAAATTCACGGTAGTTGTATATATGACGAAGTTAAAAGGAAAACTATCTAATAATAATATATAAAAAATATAAGTTTACGAGTAACAGTCGTACAAATTCCTCATTGGGAACTACTTAAATCACGTTGTCAGGTGTGTGAAACCGGTAGCATCTACATTTAAGTATATGAGCCATAGTTAAATAAATGTTCATAAAAGCCCTCTTCTCAGAGTCCGCATTATTGAGATGGGCTACGGAACCCTACACTGCGCGTGGCCCGACACGCACTTGGCCAGTTTTTAGTACATGTATACCATACCTATTTGGAGATCCTTGGGGGAGGCCTTTGTTATGATGATGATACCTATTTGGATCTTATTGTGCGTACATCTTGAGAGTAACGTTTGGTTTAATATAATAGTATTATAAAAATTAAGTGCACGCTTGGACTGTAACATGTTTTGTAAGGCTTAATCAATAAAAAAAATACACAATCACTTACTTCCCCTGCCGAATTGCCTGCTGCTTCAACCTCGCCCTCATAGTCACCACCATGTCATGAGGTACTCGCCACACGAAGATACAACCGTCACCCGACGCCGAGATGAGGTGTTGACAGTCCGGCGTGAATCTGGGGGGTGAAAGGTAAATTGAATAGATAGATAAAATTAAAAAAAAAAAATCATACAGGCTGTCCCAAAATTAGCACGTCACACTGACATCGGAGGTATGTGGGCCACAGATGTGTCGAACAAGCCCAACTTGTCCATAGAAAAGTTTCATGAGTTTAAAGATAATATGACAAATTTCAGGTATTTTTTTAAAAATCACTAATTTTAGATAATTTTTGTATATGAGTTTTATTAGAGAGTGTTGATGGGGTGAGTCGTGGCGGGGTTGAACGTGGGTTGGTGACGACGCGAAGGTCAGGGAAACAGCCAGATGATTGTTGCAGATGATTATTGAAGCAGCGGGTACAGTTATAGGGTACTGTTCCACGCAACCACTTCCCAGGAAGGACGGAGGCGGCGGATGCAGTCCGTTAGGCAAAAAGGTTTAGTTCTTGGTTAAGAGCGTAGTGAGTTCCAAGTAGCCGTTCCCAGAAGGACGCGACCCCCAGATGCACACAAGCAACCATATCCTTGAAGTAGCTTACAAGTTCAAAATCAGTCACAGTATTACACGGTGTGTGAAATGTTTGTAGCTGCAAGACATAAATCATGTTTACGTTGCGTGATATTTTAGCTCCGCACATACGTGCGCTCCGTCCGACGACCGCCGATGACTGAGCGCGAGCCGTGGCTCACAGGTGATAATATTAGTCGCGCGCGCCGCCGTTTGTCCGACCGCGATCGCAGCGCCCCCTACCGTCATCTTTAGTAGTTAATAAGAATTGTTATTTGTATTTATGCCACTAGTTGTAACACTATAAAATTGTACTTTAGCAGCTAAGTTTTAACTAAAATATATATTCTACAATCAGCCTTCAATCATAGCTAGTGTATTATTTACCACGAATACCCACTAGCTAAATGTTAATAGCGCCATGCAGAAAGTGTACAAACAAGTACGGTGTCATCTATGAACGGTTAGCGGAACTAATAATGGTTCTTACAGATGTTGAGTGATTTCGTTACAAGAGCCCTTTATTTAACTTTTGTGAAATAGTGAAACAACATTATTCAGTACAAAAGTCATGAGAAAAAACGACAATTCATATGTTTGTATATGTTTGCATATAAGCTCACCTAAGGCCGGTGACTATCTCGGAGTGTCCATACATGGTGGCCATACATTCGCCCGAGTAGTAATCGTACACGCTGAGGATCTTGTCCGTGCTGGACGTGGCTAGGTAGATGCCGCTACTGTCGAGGGCCACCTGCAAGGAAATACAATAAGGATGGTGTCATCAACACTCATTATTTCCTGAACATTAAACGTGTAAGGTGTCCTTGTGTGGTGCCGGGGATAAAGAATGGCACCACCATCTCTTCCCGTGGGTGTCGTAAAAGCCGACTAAGGGACCGTTCCAGAGGATGGGCAGCAGCGTCTCCCTGAGGTTACCATCAACCTAATGCGATCGCCAACCCGCCTGCCAACGGCAAATTACCCTCATATTCCTTGGGGTAGGCCTTTGTCCAGCAATGGACGTCTTTTGGCCGAAATGATGATGATGATGAAACGTATAAGGAGCTCGATGGCGCAGTGGTTAACGCGCCCGGTCTGCGAGTGCTGAGGTTAAGCAACTTTCGCAAAGGCCGTTCATCGGATGGGTGACCAAAAATGTATCATCTCGAGCTCATCCTTGCATCAAAAGAAGACACGTAAAGCCGTTGATCCCGGCTGCGTTAGCAATCGTTAACAACCACCAATCCGCACTGGGCCCGCTATCCATCCATAGGGAAGGCTCGTGCCCCAGCAGTGGGAACATAAAAGGAGCTGATGACGAAATGTATAAATGACATCACTTTTATTTGACTCCAAACTTTCTTTTAGAACCCACTACGATTCGATCATTTTAAGAGCTAGAAGAACCTTAGGTTTTGTCTATCGAGTCACTAAGTCATTTAGAAAAAAGGAAAGCCTAATTATTCTATATACTTCCCTCGTGAGAAGCGTTCTAGAATATTGTTGCACCATATGGTCACCCTGTTATGATAATCACATAAACAGGATTGAGTCTGTACAGAAACGGTTTGTTCGTGGTCTCAGTTATAAGCTCGGCCTGAGTAAATTGCTGACAACGTACGATGACAGACTCGGAAAGTTTAAGCTAGATTCCCTTCACATGCGACGGCAACTTGGTGACCTTTCAACATTGCATAAATTACTTAACTCTACTCTTGATTCTGATGTCTTGTGCCATGTTTCATTGAGATTTTCATCCAAATCCAACCGTAGACAATTTCTTTTTTATATACCTTTAGCTAGAAACAATGTATCACATCATAGCCCATTGATAAGGATGTGTCGAAAATTTAACGTTTTATGTGAGGACCTTGATATATTTCATCAAAAATTAAATTCATTCTTAAATAGTGTCAAATGTTCAGAAAATATTGGCTTGCTTCTTACTATGAAATAAGACTGAATTAAGAATGGTACCTTTATATCTTTTTTTTTTTAATATATTTAAATTGAATGTTGTGCTCGGTTGTTACTGAAATGCAAATTTAGAAATATCATTGTATGTAAAAAATTGTATGTTTTGATTTGTATTTTGTTACCGTGCCAAAAATAAATAAATAAATAAATAAATCACGTAACAGTTCTTTATAACATTAACCAAATTTTGAACGCTTCTTAAGCATTAGAAGAGACCAGAAGCTCCAAGGCTAGTGGAACAGGATCGTGTCTCACCTTGATAAGCGTTCCATCTTCAGCCGTGGTCCCCCGAAAGGTCTTAGTGTGTCTGCCGTGGGAAGCACTGTACACACGCACATGACGATCCTATAAAGAACATTACAGATATTATATGGATTTTAAACTCATTTAAAGAACGGTTGGATTGGGGGTAAGAACGAATTCACCCATTCAGTGAATAGTTCATTTAAAGGAATTTAGCATTGTATTTATTCGGAAAATTGCAAAAAAATTAACACAGGTGACACGCGAGCTGATAAGCTCTTAAGCATGGAAAGGTGTAAGTGCTGATCTGCTCTAAAGCCCTTGAAAGGTTAATTAGAAACACATTTAAAGTTTTAAAAAAAAATCTTACAATATACATTGAGATTTGCTTTCCGAACTTGGTTATAATTTATTTTATCTACACTAATGTTGTAACATTCTACTTATGTTTCCAATACTTGACTTATAATTACTACTGTTATAGCGCAGACAACAAAACACTCAATTTAAGCAATTTCACATGATGGTATAATATCCACATCGATATCGTAAAATCTCATTATAACATCAATAAAACGCGACCAATTAACCTGGCGAGCCTTATGTCAAAATCCTCATACAAGTTGTATAAAATTTTGATATTAGGCTGGCTTTTGAAAACAGTTGGGTTATACGTGAAAACTTCGTCGAAACTACTAAACTTACACACAAAACTCTTTGGTAAGATCTTGTGCCAATTAAATAAAAAAAGAACAGCGCGCGCTCGCTCCTGATTGGCCCTACGCGCGCAGCTGCGCTCTCATTGGTTAGATTTTAATGGCGGCAAGTTCACTGTGACAATACACGTACGCGTGAATTTAATGTTTCGCAATGTGTTTTGTTTTTAAAATACAAATTATTGACTTGAATTGCATTAGTGAAGATAAAGTAGTGTATGCAACTGCATATAACACGGGTATTAAAACACTCGTTACTATTATGAAACTCGCTGCGCTCGTTTCATAAACTCACACTCGTGTTTTAATACCCTTCATTATATGACAGTTGCATAAACTACTATATTTATACACATAGTCCTCTGTATAAATAAATAAAGTGTTTCACTGCAATGCATAAATATGGAAAAGTAAAAGGGTCATAAAATTAGGTGATTAATTTGAATACCACAAACACACACACACACACACACACACACACACACACACACACACACACACACACACACACACACACACACACACACACACACACACACACACACAACAATATAATACAGCATATAAGAGCAACAAAACAAGTGACATAATATGTGTACTGCGACATTGCAAAATAGATCATATCTTAGCAATAGGGTATAATTAAAACGCTCATCAGAAATATTTTTTAGACCCTAAGCCTAAGTAATAAATAAATTAAATGACTCCAAAAAAAATAAATGCCATTATAAAAAGGGTCCTAAAATATACCGTATTATTATTGTATAAATTGTATAAATTAAATATTTAAATGAAACAACTTTTACGGATCTACTCGCGTTTATTTTACACATTACTGTTAAAAATTTAAGAAAAAAATACTCAAGAACACAGAGGTTACCTCTGCACAGGAGGAGCTATGGCGCTATGGTTAACGCGCCCGGTCTGCGAGTGCTGAGGTTAAGCAACTTTCGCAAAGGCCGGTCATGGGATGGGTGACCGATTTTTTTTTATCTCGAGCTCCTCCGTGCTTCGGAAGGAACGTAAAGCTGCTGGTCTTGGCTGCATTAGCAGTCGTTAACAACCATTAATCCGCACTGGGCCCGCGTGGTGGTTTATGGCCCGTTCTCCCTATCCATAGGGAAGGCTCGTGCCCCAGCAATGGGGACATATATGAGCTGGTGATGATGATGAACTCTGCATACAAGATCTAGATCGGACACACGTTAGATCTTTTAATTTTAATCACACCCTTGTCACACGTTGTATAACAATTTAAATCCTATTTACTAATAATGGTATTAAATATGTTGGGGATCATTGTAAATGAATAGATACCTGGCACGCGGTGAGTATATGCCTGCCGCCCGCATCCACCTCCATATCGTAAAGCGTGCTGCGACCAGACACGTTCTGACCGCGGGCGAACTGGTAGCCACCATCAGCCGTCTGCGAACGAAGACCACACGAGGAGTTGAAGAGTTGATGTAGCGTATGACTTGTATGAGTCACTTGCCCCTGATTGTATCGCTAGGGATTACTTGGTTCGATTCCCAGTGGGGGGGGTATTTTATTAATACAATAAATAGCATAACATAAAATAAAAATACTCTTAATATTTATGATGGTGAAACTAGACACAAAAGGCGTGATGACTGATTTCGAAAAACTGCACTATAACATTTTAATGCATCTAATATTTCCATAAAACATATTATTTTTGTGAAAAATTAAGAATTTTTAGATAAGTAAGGCTTTTAATTTTTTTTATTTAAAATTCGCGCCAAAACTCTCTCCAGTGTCATGGCAACTGCTTGTGACGTCACCTCTATGTAACTCAACGTCGGTCCCGGCTGCATCAGCAGTCGTTAACAACCACCGCCCGCACTGGGCCCTCGTGGTGGTTTACGGCCCGTTCTCCCTGTGGTGTAAACATCCTTAAGGAAGGCTCGCGTCCCAGCAGTGGGGACATAAACATTAGCTGGTGATGAAATAACATATTAAGTTTTCAAATACCGTTCTCAGCTGTCTGAAGAGTATGGTCTTGTCTGCACCACACGAGACCATTTGCAGTCCCACGCTTGAACTGATGAACCGCACAGCTGTTATAGATGAGGAGTGGTCGTCCAAGGTCTGGAGGATCTGGTAACCCTGGAGACAAAGGTGAACAACGCTTGCATTAACATGTTGATGTCATTAATTTTAATTAAAAATATAGTAAATCGCAGAATTTATAACATCAATGTATGAATGCAAATACATTGATGTTATAAATTCTGATAAAAAAGATTTTAAAAAATATATACAATTATAATTATAATTTTTAAGAGAAACTGAAATTGATGATGATGTTTGAAAATTAAACATTGGTTAAATAGGGATGTTGAAAACAACAATAAATAAAGTGTACATTTTAAGTGCTCACCAAAATATTTTTTATACCCTAATATACACACATCAGAATAGTTGTACGTTTTGTATATATATTCTTTTTGCTTGCCAAAATGGATCAATGCTCACCAAATATTGTTTTACTGAAACAGTAACATTGATACCAACAATTTTTACACTATTATTCAAATAATTGAGGATACTAGCTGCCCTACTCCTGTAGGTCACGTGATAGGTTAGAAATTTAAGACAATCGCGAAGCGTAGCGTAGCGATTATCTTGAATTTCGAGGGTATTTTTTTTATTAGACAACAGGAAGCAAATTTTACCAAATTGAAACTCGAGGCATAAAATATTGGTATTACCTATTTGGTGACAATATAACATATTTGGTCTGAAATGCAGTTAAAAGGTATTCGTATATTTTTAAGGCATTTAATAAAAATATAAATTGTATTCTTTATATAATATTTTAAAAAACACAATTTGGTGATCATTTATCCATTTTGGTAAGCGTTTTGAATTTTATTGGTAGTAAAATTGATACATTTTTGGTAGTGTTTAACACAAGCCATAAATTAATTCAAGACCATTTAACGTATAGATAAATGAAATCACGTTACGGGTCTTTAAAATATTAACCTATTTATTATTTGACTTAAGCATGAATTTGTTAGTTTAAAATTCATAAATTAACTTTTGATCGATGGAACAAGATAGTGACGTCATAATTTTCATTTCCATACAATTTCTATTAAAAAAAAACGTTTTGGCTGTTGCTAAAAAGTTTCTCTAGTATCTAACTTTTCTTTATTTGTTGACTTAAATAATTAATTAATTAATGGCTTTGCGTTTAGCATTTAGCCAATTTCAAGTATTTTTTTATTATAAGTAGTAAGGGTACAATTGTACGGTGGATAGAAAATAAAATGGAGTCTCACAACACGTGTTATTACGGGAAGAACTCGGGTGAAACTCCTTTGTTGATTTAAGTCAGGCAACAATGGCCTACAGTAACATAAATTACATTATTATATACCTTACAGATTAACATATATACAATAACAAATATAAATCTTTAAAACTATGTTACACTTAGAGATAGCGATGCAATATACATAATCTAAAGTCATAATAATCAACGACTATTACAATATCTATTAAATGTGGACTACTTTGGCTCACAACTGGCATTGGTCGTATTAGTCGGTCTGGAAGCAAGCATTCTCGGGTACAGTTCTTTCTCATTAATCGTGAGCATGACTATGGTGTATGATCACGGTGACTATGGAAGTTGACTACGGTGGTGAAAATTATGCCACCTTAAAAAAAAAAGCAGTGACTATAGTGATTATGAAGGCTAACAAACGTATCTGTGGTGACTATGTTGAACTTGACTATGGTCACTATGTAACTATGATTGCTAACTTGGCGACTTTAGTGGCTAACTGGCGGTTATGGTGGTCAACTGGTGACTATAGGTCTAATTAGCGACTATGAGAGCTGACTATAGTGAGTAAAGTGATTATAGCGAATAAAGGGATTAGTGGGTTTGGGGTTACCTAGTGTCTTAAGTGGGCATGGGGGCTGAGTATGGTGACTACAGTGAGTATAGGGGCTGAGCATGGCACCTTGTCCACGCTGAAGACGTGTATGAGGCGGTCGCGCGAGGCGGAGGCCAGCAGGCGCGGGCGCGGCGCGTACTCCAGGCACAGCACCTCGGCGTCGTGCGCCTCCAGCGTGTGCACGAGCGCGCCGCCCGCGCTGTGCACCCAGATGTTGCCGGCGCGGTCGCCCGACGCCACGTGCGCCCCGTCCGGGGACACGCGCACGCATCTGCGGGGCACGCATCAACATCAATCCACATCAACAAGGAACAACGGGAGAACAAACAATATTGACAGTTCTGTATTCGATATACAGATTCGGTTGAAGAAAGTGAAGATAACCGCCGTCCCAAGGTATATCGAATTCGATTCGTAGTTTTTTTTTTTTGGAGAGATTGCTGATTGCCGCTACGGCATTTTCAGCTTCACCGGGCTTGTTTGGGGGTGGCGAGGAGCGTAAAGGGTCCCTCAAGCCGTTCACTGACATCTGACAGTGAATAGATAACATTAAAAAACATTTGTTAGACTGAGAACCTTATAAAGAACATAAAATAAAATGAGTTTAATGTAGTCTAGCCTACAAATCACATGGAGACACGCACGCACGCACGCACGCACGCACGCACGCACGCACGCACGCACGCACGCACGCACGCACGCACGCACGCACGCACGCACGCACGCACGCACGCACTCACACACACACAGAGTTATGCTTCCTGTATTGTTACACTACATTAGCTTTTGTTTTGTTGTTCTTAATTTGTTGTACTTAATTTAAGTGCATACTATGTAACAATTTTTTTACAAATAAATTATTTGTATTTGTCATAATGTAAAATGGTTTAAATACAACACGGAAGTAGAAAACTGTATAATTAATTGCGTACCTAACTCCAGTCTTGTCGTCGTAGGACTTGGCCTTCTCCTTCTCGTTGGTGGCCGTCAAGTCCACATCCTTGAGGAACTTCAGCTCAGGATCTATATATATGACTTTGTCCAGCTCCTGAAAATTGACAGAGATAGCGTTTTTCAATATTTTTGGACGAAAAGGAAGAAAAGAAAATACCTATACTGATTTCTTGGTGCATAATCTCCCGACCCGAAGACTTACAAACTTATGGCGTAGGTACTGTCGTAAGAGCTCATGTTACATGAAACATAATTGTATCAAAATGTTTCTGTTTTGTATAAATAATTTTTAACGCAAATTTTGTTGCGAAACAAATTACAAAAACACAAATGTTGAAAAAATTTCCACGAGCAGGATTTGAACCTACAGCCTTCTGACATACCGGGTCAGGTGGTAAATAATATGAACAAAAAAAAATTATAAACAAGACAAAAACATTTTATAAATAGCTTGCCTACTTCTTAACTGATCTTTAGTATTTGTAAAAATATTATGATCGGGTGTTAATGACGGTAGTTGTTGACATTGAATGGGCGCCTTATAGTATTGAATAATTTCGGCGGGCTGGTTAGAACCACGATAACTCAATTGGGGGAGCACCCGGTATGTCAGAAGGGTGCAGGTTCAAATCCTGCTCGTGGAAATTTTTTCAACATTGGTGTTTTAATAATTGAATCACACGTTACTTTGCTGAAATCTATGGCAAACAAAAATGCAATTAATTAAAATAAATATTGGACCCTACTATGGTTCAATACATATTTTAAGTTATTTTATTGAGTGTAGAACTACCCTACGGTTATTACATATACGAAGTTGCGTTGCGATGGGCCGTAAACCACCACGCGGGCCCAGTGCGGATTGGTGGTTGTTAACGACTGCTGATGCAGCCGGGACCGACGGCTTTATGTGCCTTCCGAAGCACGGAGGAGCTCGAGGTGACACATTTTTAGGTCACCCATCCGATGAGCGGCCTCTGCGATAGTTGCTTAACCTCAGCACTCGCAGACCGGGCGCGATAACCATTGCGCCTTCGAGCTCCTCTATTGTATAATAGCCATGCGTTAAATGATTATAAACTGACATTGCTGTAGATGTTGCCGGCGGCGCCGGGCGCGCGCCACAGGCGCACGGTGTCGTCGCTGGAGCACGTGAGGAAGCTGCCGGCCGGCAGCGGCCCAAAGCCCGCCATGTCCACGCCCCAGATGCACGCCGAGTGGTACAGCGCCGAGTGGGACTTGCCCACCTGTGGGTGCGGTGGAAACATTTACACACGATATTCGACAAAACCACTAGTGCAGAAAGAGAGTCTTCAAAACAGATGGTGGTAGCTACATGTCATATTCTAGTTACCCCTGATGTTTGATACAGCGTTGCTAGGGACTTACCCAGCTGTGGGGACGCTGTAGAAATTATAAATTTATTTTTTTATTTATTTATTTTTTATGTTAAAAGGAGACAATCGAGCAGGCGGGTCACCTGGTGGAAAGTAATTGCCGCCGTCCATAGACACTTAAAGTAATCCGCAGATGCATTGCCGGTCTTGAGGAAGGAGTAGGAATTAAGAGGGGGGAGGGGTGAGAGATGCGCCTCCGATACTTTCACTCACCGGACGAAACACAACAGCAACGAGTGCCATTGCTGCACGCCGATATTCTATGAGATTGCATTACGCCGGGCGAGCCGGCCCATTTCGTGCTGCAACGCAGCGTGGCTCTGTCACTCAAACATTTTTTTATGCAGGATTATTCCCAATTACATAATTATAAACAAAAATCTGAATTTTTTTCCAAAAACATATCCCGGCAAACGCCTCCACTCCACCTGATGTTGAGTGGAAATGGATTCCAGACGCGAAGACAACTGGTGCAGCGTGAAAACGACGCAACATCAGTCACCCTCACCCTGCCGGCCCGCCTGAAGGACGCCATGTCATAGGAATATCTGTTTGTACACTCGTATTAGAACAACACTCACCCTTTTGATGTCTCTAACGTCCCACACGTACAAACTATGGTCGTTGTAAACGCAGGTGAGTTTGTGGTTCCTTTGGTCGTAAGTCAGCGCGACGGCGTCAGGGTAACGCGCGTTGGGAGGCTGGCTGAACATATGACTGTGAAAAACAAATAATACATTTAACTGCGGATTATTATATAACTTCGCGCAAATTTTGTAACGAATTAATTACAACTAGCGGTCGAAATTCGACCGTAACTTTTATATAAGGCTGCACGGATTGTATACGGAGCAATGAAAAATCAAAAAAAAAGATAGAACGTGAGTTTGGATTGGCGTTGACAGATATCGTCCGCATTCAGCCGCATTAATCCATAATCTTAAGACGTCGGTCTTTTTTTTTGGAGCGAGTATGCTGATTGCCTCTACGGCATTTTCAGCTTCACCTGGCTTGTTTGGGGGCGGCGAGGAACGTAAAGGGTCCCTCAAGCCGTGTGAAACGAATCACCTTCGGAGGTTATCTAGAGGGAACGGCATCGCGCACTAGTGATGCGCGTCCCCGTGCCCTACTAGGTTCTCCGAAGGGTTCGGATCGGATCGGAGAGCGGCACAACCCGAGGGCGCCTCTAAAGGCACGGACCTCGGCTCGGGTTGACAGGGCCGTGGAGGAGGAGAGAAGCGCCCAGGTACATGTCTGTACCTGGCGTAGAGCGCGTGTGAACCGGTTCTTCGTACCCTTGTTCTACGAGTACGGTGTTTTGGGCCTAAACTAGTGCGCATGTTTAGTGTATTCTGTGAATGTGTAGTGGCATTTAGAGGATCGGGACGTCGGTCGTTAAGAGCATGTGAACTTCACAAGCACTGGTTGTACTTGGTTGTAGTTGGACGTCAAAAACTAGGTGCCCGGTCCAATATCACAAAGGACTGGGTTCTATTCTCAGGTCGAGCATCGTCCCATATTTTTCGATATACAGCCCGAGTTTTTAACCACCAACCCGAATTAATAAGCCAATACCTATCAAATGTAGCGATGACTTGATTTCAATGACAAAAACCTTTGCTTAGCAGAAGAACAGTATATAAATAAATAAATCTTTATTAAAACAATATAATATAATATAGGTTAATTACCTATTAAGGTTTAACAAACTAAAAATCAAAATCGAAAGTAATTTTTTAATATAATAAATTTAAAAAAAAAAAGTGCGTTTATTTCAGTAATCCTAAATACAACACATTGCTGATACATCCTATTAAGTAATCGAAAGATATTTGTATTGGGAATGACCCGCTACTTCCCCTATGGATAACAGTAGATTACAAAAGAAATTAAGCAGTTTGTGTGTGTGCGTGTGTGTGTATACAATATCTAATTATTAGTCACCAACCTGATATCAGTTCCCTTTGCGACGTCGACGCCCAAGTAATGAGTTCTAGGCAACGTAGTGATGTACCGCAGCGAGTCAGGCGCAAAGCACCGCACTATGCCTTCCGAACAACCCACGAAGATGTAGTTGGCGCCTATGGCCATACAGTTGGCTGATGTAGTCTGTGGAACAAACAACGTAAGATAACAAAAACACAAATGTTGAAAAAATTTCCACGAGCAGGATTTGAACCTGCACCCTTCTAGAACCCTTCAAGATCGTTATTAGAAAAATATGCTCCCAAATCCAGCTTTGTAGCAAATTGCAAGTGTCTTATAAGTACAAAACAAGTAGTCTCGAAGAACACTTTTTATACTGATTTTGCTTGTTGGGACTTTTTTTTTTATATAATAACGAGTAAGCACAGTGCCTTGATCTCACCTGATGTTAAGTGATGATAAGGCTAATGATGGAAGCGCACTACACCCGGGATCCTCAACTAGTGAGGCACTGGCTATCTTATCTCTAGCTGCCGGACCACAACAATGCTACAAACATTGATGTTATGGCGACATATTTAGATAAGATGGTGGTAGCCAGCCAGGCGGACAAACAAGCCCTACCACCAACCGAACCGAGTACACAAACATGTGCTGGGAATCGAACCCGGGACCTCTGGGTCTAAACCGGTGGTCGTAGCCGCTAGACCACAGAGGCGGATACAACCTTCACAATGCCGCTGCGCTTGCCCGTGGAGAGCGGCTCGCACTCACCCGCAGCTCCACCCACTTGTCGAGCAGGCGCCGGGCGTTGAACTGGCACAGCAGGCCGCCGCGCGTGATGGCGTACGTGCTGTCGGCCGCGGCGCCGCGCCCGCACACCACGTCGCAGAACTCGTTGTCCTTCTGCTCGCCCAGTATCGCGGAACGGCCCATCAGTGGGACTGGCTCCTTGAACTGATCGAAACATATATTTTCATTACAAAAAATTCATGATTCTTGGCGGGAAAGTAAAGAGTCATGACTGTGCGGTTTTGTTTTTTTTTTTTCTTAAATTTGTGTCATGTCGTATGTTAATATGAAATAATGGTGGATTAGGGACTTCTTGGCGGGAAAGTGAAGAGTCATGTCTGCGGTTTTGTTTTATTTTCTAAAATTTGTGTTATGTCCAATATTAATGTGAAATAATGGTAGATTATTAACCGTCAAGTGTTCGTGAGTGCGCATGAGTGTTAGTAAATGAAACAAAACAGTGCAACGTCACTTTTCAAATTCTCTCAAGAAGTCCGCCTGAGGACTTAGTAAAGCCCCACTGAGACCACCATCTTTACTGAGATACTCGAGGGGTTGGGGGTATATCATTTCTCACTTCATTTCTATTATCATTTATCATTATCATATTGTATATTTATGTATTACTTGTAAGAAAAATTACTTTGACACTGGCTAAATATGCTAATCGTACGAAGCCAACAACTAAAAGAAAGAAAGAATGGTGGGTTATTGACCGTTAAGTGTTTGTGAGTGTGCATGAGTTTTGGCGAATACAACAAAACAGTGCAATGAATGTCACTTTTCAAATTCTCTCAACAAGTCCGCGTGAGGTCTTAATAAGGTCCAAATTTTTACTGAGATCCTCGAGGGGTTGGGGGGTATACCATTTCTCACTTCTCATTACTATTATCATGCATCATCATCATCATATATTAAAAAAAAGAAATTTCATCTATTTGTTATTATAACTTGTGAAAAATTAACTTTGACACTGGCTAAATGTGCTAACCGCACGAAGCCATCAACTAAAAGAAAAAAAATATATATAAACATTTATTCAGTTTCGGCTACAAATAGCTCTTATGAATGTCACTATGCCATCGGTTCGTAAGTCTACACAGTTTAATTAAAAATTAAACGATAAATTTTTAAGAATTGTGAAATAAAACATGTTTTCCTTATTATTTTATTATATTCAGACTTTTACGTAGGTAACGTTAAATTAAGCAATAAACATTAATGCAAACAATTACGTTGCGCAAATAAATATTTTAAATGTTAGTTGAAAATACTATTTTATTCTCTAAATAATACCATACTATTATCGATTTTATATTTTAACCCTATTGTTGGTTACCTACCTACTTCTTGTTAAAAATAAAATACAATGGATGTTATGTACGCCATTATTTTGGCATGTATCAGAAACTAGTTTTTATGATCTGATGAATCTGATTCAAATGCTAGTGTTAATGTTGTTTAATAAATTTATTTTATTTTATTTTAAGTTTTACTCACTCGCATTTGGCAAGCGTAGCGATTAAGCCAACACCCATCTATTGTAGCGATAAATTGATTTAAATGATGGAGGCCCTTTTTTATATATATATCAACGGGTAAGCACAGTGCCTTGATCTCGCCCGATGTTAAGTGATGATAAGGCCAATGGTGGAAGCGCTCTTCACCCGGGAACCTCAACTAGTGAGGCACTGGCTATCTTATCTCTAGCTGCCGGAACACAACAATGCTACAAACATTGATGTTATGGCGACATATTTAGATAAGATGGTAGTAGCTAGCCAGGCGGACAAACAAGCCCTACCACCAACAAAATCGCACAAACATGTATTCCCCGCTGGGAATCGAACCCGGGACCTCTGGGTCTAAACCGGTGGTCTTAGCTACTAGACCACAGAGGCGGTTGGCCCTTGCCCAGCCGTGGGATAAGTATAGGTTCTACATTAATTTTATAAAAAGTTTCATTAAAATTGGTTTGAAAGAAGTAGATCTTTGAAGTTAAGTCATACAACTCGTTATTAATATACATTGTTTTTAAGCACAAATATTTTAATTTGTACATACCTTTGCGCTCCTCGAGTACTCCAGATACCAGAACTTGACATGCCTGAACCCAACTGTGACGAAGTAGTTCCCACTCTCCGAGAAGCATACAGCTTTTACACGCGAAGAGACCTGGTAAGAAGACATTTAAAATATTAGAAGCTCTTTTGATGTCCCCACTGTTGGGGTACGAGCCTTTCCTATTGATGTTTACACCACAGAAAGGGCCGTAAACCACCACGCGGGCTCAGTGCGTTACCACTCCTTAGATCTCATGTTAGCCTGGTTCTTCATCCTCACGCTCACGCCAGGTATACCTCCTTGTGGGTTACGATAGCCTGGTACTTTGGACTTTCTTTCGCTTTCTCTTTCTCTTTCCTCGCTAGCTAATTGTTATGTCCCACTGCTGGGGCACGAGCCTCCGCTATAGATGTTGTAGTAAGCCTGTGGTAGGGAGAACGCCAACCGGGACCAATGGCTGCGACCTGCTAAACCATGGAGGAGACGGGATGACACATTTTCGGACACACATCCGACGGCCGGTAAGTTCCTTGACTTCAGCAATCGCAGACCAAGCACGTTGATCTTTGCGCCATCGAGCTCTTCTACAATCGATAATATATAGGGTAAACGTACCATCTGACGTCACCCCCACCCAATTATCGACACCGCACCAGATTTATATTCAGCGTGTCAACATTTGGTATGCACGTGGAATGCACGCAATGTCCAATGATTTTACCAGCACCACTCAATAAATGCCTTATTGGTTATAAGTAAATTATTTTAATATGAACAAATTCAAATAATAATAATAAAAAAATGCGATTCTTGATGTAGGTACAGAAAAGAAAACGTAAGTCGAAATAAACGCTTTTTAATTAATTAATTTATTTATTAAGGGCAACCAACAAATCTTTCACTATTTACATATTTCAATCTTATGTACTATATTTAGGATAAAAGCAGATTCACTTACAGGCTGCCACGACAAGCAAACGTGAGCAAGACTATAAACTACAACTAAGACTATAACTAATTAAATATAATATAAAATATCAGAATTAGGTGCACCAGAGCTACAATTTGAACGAATCAAGTATAGCTCTCTTAAGCTTTTGAGCGCTACAAGACAAAATATCGACACCAGCAGTCCTCTTCAGCAGTGAGTTGTAGTGTCTTTGTAGACTATTTATTAATGAGTGGTGACCGAGCTGGCTCTTTGACCTCTTGGATGTTAATCTATGAAATCAGTTTGAAAATGGCGTACTCACTTTATTGCTAGCCAGCTTCAGGTTCGCTCGCCAATCCCACACGTTGACGATCATGTCGTGCTGTGACCCCACAGACACTAGGTACTTGGACGAAGTCGAGAAGGCCTGTAATAAAGAAAAAAAGGTATTATTTACAACCTCTTTCAACGACTCGATGGCCGAGTGGCAAAGCGCTCTCGGCGAAATGCGAAGCACGAGATTACGATCACCAACCCGCATTAGGCAAGCGTGGTGAATAATACGCGCCAATATCCAACAACTGACGACTGGCAGGAGGTGGCGCAACGCAGACCCAATTGGAGGCTCTTATTATCAGAGAAGACTTTGTAGGAAGCCTGTGGTAGGATGGTGCGCCACAATGAGGAAAGACAAAGGGAAGATCTTCCTCCGAGCTGGGTGGTATAGCTCGGGGACCGAGGTCCGCTCGGGGACCAAGGTCCAATGGATGTTAGTTGGAGGTGCTATATATAGCGAAGGAGATGGTGAGACTTCACTACCGCGATGCAGGCTTTCCATACAATTTTATCGTCGTAGTATGGCGACGTCGTTGGTATGCGTTTGTGGCGCCATCTGTTGACTGAGAAGGTGTTTTTTTTGCTTCGTGTCGATTAATGTGCGGCGTATGCGGTAGGTGACGCCGCCACATCACTCCCCCCCTGAGACCGGAGGTCGATGTGAGTGTGCTCAGCATTCAGTGCGTCAGAGTTTGCAAGTGCCAGTGGAGAGTGCTGCTGCAGGATGCCCCAGTCTACGGTGAGTCGAGACGGGTGAGGTGTAGGCGCGTTGCCAGTGATGCAGTGTGCTGTTCCTGTCTGCGGTGAGTCGAGACAGGTGATGATGACGGTGGGTCCGAGCTGCTGGTGTGCAGAGCTGCCACGCCGGAGTGATGCGGCCGACATTGATGCACCGGTCGTGGGCTGCGGAGACCAGGTCGGGATGATGCCGTCGAGTGTGCCGGAGGTCCAGGAAGCGTCGTCCAAGATGCTGCGGTGGAACCTTGTGGCTCGATTGCTGGCTTGCTGTGACTGCTGGCGAAGGTAGATGATGGATGAGGAGTGATGGATGGGTGCTGCTGCGACGATGTTGAAGGTGCTTCTGTGCTCCGTCGGGGTCACCACTGTAGGAAGGAGTGGTAGGATGTTGGTAGTAGTAGGGGTAATCACGTCGGGGTCACCACTGTAGGAAGCCTGTGGTGGTAGGATGGTGCGCCACAATGAGGAAAGACAAAGGGAAGATCTTCCTCCGAGCTGGGTGGTATAGCTCGGGGACCGAGGTCCGCTCGGGGACCAAGGTCCAATGGATGTTAGTTGGAGGTGCTATATATAGCGAAGGAGATGGTGAGACTTCACTACCGCGATGCAGGCTTTCCATACAATTTTATCGTCGTAGTATGGCGACGTCGTTGGTATGCGTTTGTGGCGCCATCTGTTGACTGAAATTACAGCTACAACTTACTTTGGGTCACTGAGCCAAATTAGTAAGTGATATCCAACAACCACGCCCGATCCTCTAAATGCCACTACACATTTACGGAATACACTAAACTTGACGACCTCCTTGGTCGAGTGGTTTGTACACCGGTTTTCATGGTGTCGCCATCTCTGAGGTCCCGGGTTCGATTCCCGGTCGGGTCAATTTAGAAATTATTGTTTGTCTAAATTGTCTCGGGTCTGGGTCGGTCTCGGTCTTCTATGTATAATAAGTATGTATTTAAGTATTTTAAGTATGTTTATCCGTTGTCTAGTAACCATTTAACGAGTTTCATAACGAAGCTTCTCTTGGGCTAGATAATTGGTGTGAGTGTAGGAAAGTTTATTAAGTTTACTAAACATGCACACTAGTTTAGGCCCAAGACACCGTGTCAACAGATGGCGCCACCAACGACGTCGCCATACTACGTCGATAAAATAGTATGGGAAGCCTGCATCGCGCGTAGCGAAGTTTCACCATCTCCTTCGCTATATATAGCACCTCCAACTAACATCCGTTGGACCCAAGACACCGTACTCGTAGAACAAGGGTACGACGAGCCGGTTCACACGCTCTCTACACCAGGTACAGACATGTACCCGAGCGCTTAACCCCACCCTCACGACCCGGGCAACCCGAGCGGAGGTCCTAGCCTTTAGAGGCGCCCTCGGGTGTGTTCCGCTCCCGATCCAATCCGAACCCCTCGAAGAACCTAGTAAGGTACGGGGACACGCACTAGCGCGTGATGCCGTTCCCTGTAGAAATCCTCTGACGATGCTTCGTTTCACACGGCTTGAGGTACGCTTTAAGTTCCTCGCCACCCCCTAAAACGCTCGGTGTCGCTGAAAATGCGCAGAGGCTATCAGCAAAACCTCTTCCAAAAGAAAAAAAAGTTTCAGCAACAATACTACTGCAACATTGCACTCTAGCATGAGTTGTAGCATTACACTGCAGGGCAATGGTCTCTCTCTTTCTTTTACATTTGATCCATCCTGCCAAAATATTGAATAGTTACTCAAAAACAACCAACAACACGGTATTGTAGCCTGGTGGCCATTAAAAAACTCAGGAGATCCACAGGCAAATATTTAATCAGATAAAATTTTATAAATAAGCAGAAAAAAGAACCTGTTTATAGATACAGGTCTTTTCACAATTACATTTTAAACAATAACAGCTGCACCATTATTACAAAACAATGTTATTTACTAAAGAATTTTGAGAGACTGATAGTATTAAAATTGACTTGACATTCAAAATATTCTTTTTCAGAACTGTACATATAAATTTGACAAGATAGTTTTTAAAACTACCAAGGAGGCTATAAAATGCCTAGCATAAAAATATAACGCAAGAGTAAATTGGAACGACAACGTTACAGTATGAATCCGGTTAATAGTTACTCTACATCTGTATATAAAATAACTAGCACAAATAGAATAGAACATCAACAGATATTTTATTTTATTTTATAACATTAATAATAAACTTACCACACAGCTGACTCCATGTGTGTGCCCAGGGAACTCTGCAATCTGCACTGCGCCAGACGCCGTCGGATCCTGGAATGAGAATGAATATACAAATTCAAGTCATCATCATCATCATATTCATCATCATCGTTAAATTATTTTTTTTATTTCCGTACCATTACTACTTAGGTATCTTCAA
This sequence comes from Eudonia truncicolella, assembly GCA_949315975.1. NCBI lineage: Eukaryota > Metazoa > Arthropoda > Insecta > Lepidoptera > Crambidae > Eudonia > Eudonia truncicolella. Next base: position 6,361,689 of record OX438853.1, on the reverse strand, counting down.
GAAACGAGCCTATTCCTTCCTTAAAGGCCGGCAACGCATCTGCGATTCCTCCGGTTTTGCGGGTACCCATGGGCGGCGGCGATTGTTTCCCATCAGGTGACCCGTCTGCTCGTTTGCCTCCTTTTAATACATATATATATATATGCCGCTTTGACAGTTTCCATGACAACGAAACAAACAAAACGTTGACAGTTTCCATGACAACAAAACAAACAAATCATTCGTCCGCCTAAGAACACCCTAAGTATCCCATGATGTACCCCAATAGCAGCGCCACCTACTGGGTCCAATTGTAAATCTAAACCATCCTCGGATCCACTTGAACGCACACAAAAAAAATCATCTAAATCGGTCCAGCCGTTTAGGAGTTCAATAACATACACACGCACGCACAGAAGATTTTTATATATAAAGATATATAAAACATTCGCAAGCCGGGCGATAACTCGCCCAACTAGCTAGCGAGTGCGAGTTACACCTTTCAATTGCAATATGAATAAAGAATTATTAAACAAATTAATAAATAAAAACAATATAAAAATGTATTTATATTGTTTTATATAAAGATTCGCTATAATGTTATTATTTATTTGTAAAAATATAAACAGGTTAATCAAAACTGAAAGTTAAGATTAAGGTTACATTCGCTACTTGCCGCTAGATGGCGCTACTTGTACTAAGCAGTTTGCAACATATACCACTACGAAAACAAAATAACAATATGATCATAATTTAAAATGTTTATAAAACAACATTATTCCCTATTATAGTATATATAGTATATAAACTATATGGACTCCATTTCCACTTAGCATCAGGTGGTGTGGAGTCATTTGCCGTGCTAAGTATAAAAAAAAAAAAATTTGGAAAAAAAATATACAAAATGTTTTGATTACGTGATGTAGTAAAAAAATGTTTCTATCACTACTCGCCGGAAGATGCCACATGTACTACGAATGCTGACGGCACACGTACCGCGTACTACGATGCGGCACACGTACTATGACATTTTAACACATTCGATATCATTTAAAGTTCAAGAAAGCTTGTGCTAATAATTAATAGGGACTATAAACAATGCACTATGGCGTACTTGGCTATTATGTTGTAATTATATTACGAATCTACATAAAAAGTTGATGGAAGATTGGCGTCTTGTTGTGTCAGAGGCCAAGATCCACTACGGGTCACTGAGCCAGAGAAGTAAGTAAGTCCATATAAAGTTCAATTAAATGCACAGCACCGAATCGGTCGTTGTGAAGATCCTTGGGGGATGCCTTTATTTAGCATTGGACGTGTTTTGGTCAAGATTATGATGTTGTAAGTGCCGGCAAGTCCCACACTCGTACGGCGGGCGCGTACCGCACTCACCCATGACAAACGTGCTTCTCTTGCAGGATAAGTTGAGGACTAGTTAGCAACCTACCTGAGAGTACCACATCACACCCTCACTAGCTCGTGACGCTAATGCAGGACGCATACAGGACAAGCGACTGTCTGCTATTTTAAACGACTTACTACCACGACTACAATTAAACGAGACCTACTTCACGGTAGTGCAGGACGTGTCCAGGACAAGCGACAGCCTGCCATTGTAAAGGACTTACTACCACGACCACAATTAAACAAGAAGCGCTCTTGTGGGACAAGCTGAGGACGTGCGACTGCCTGCTCTCACTCCTACTCCTACCACGAGCACAATTAACCGTGGACATGTAAGTACCTGCAGGTCCCACACTCGCACAGCGGGCGCGTGACCGCACTCGCCCGTGGCCAGACACCGGCCGTCGGGTGAGAACGCGACGCACGTCACGCTTTTGCGGGACGCATTGAGGACGTGCGACCTGCTCTCACTCCTACTTCTATTGCGAGCACAATTAACAGTCTACATGTATGTACCTGCAGGTCCCACACTCGCACGGCGGGCGCGTGGCCGCACTCGTCCGTGGCCAGGTACCGGCCGTCGGGTGAGAACGCGACGCACGTGACACTCTTGCGGGACGTATTGAGGACGTGCGACCTGCTCTCACTCCTACTCCTATTGCGAGCACAGTTAACAGTCTACATGTATGTACCTGCAAGTCCCACACTCGCACGGCGGGCGCGTGGCCGCACTCGCCCGTGGCCAGGTACCGGCCGTCGGGTGAGAACGCGACGCACGTGACACTCTTGCGGGACGCATTGAGGACGTGCGACTGCCGATTCTTGCGGACGTTGTAGAGTACCACTGTGCACCTGGAAGGAAGGAAAGAAGATTGTGTTACTATCATGATTTATTTATATACCATTTGAGAAACAGTGTCCAACGCACACACACAATATTTGTACAGGGTGCGTAGTGCGAGTTTTTTTTTATTATTGAGTAAGCAGCGACTCCTGCCGACATACGAGAAGAGGTAAAATTATGCCATACAAATTCACGTTTTCATCAACGTGATCGAATGGCAAATGAAACTCGAACTGGGCACCCAGTAGTGCACGGGTTAGAAGTTCACCTAAATAAATTCGCAAACATATTTGAACCCTGAAACAAAAAAACACTCCTGTTTTTAGCCAGTCGTGTAGAAACTGCAATGGTATTATAATCTGTTTCTTCAAGAGTCAAAGGAGTTTAAATGAGGAGAGATGAGGATGACTTTTATAAATAAATATGCTTAGATTTTGTGTAGTGTAGTATGTCATTTGTCGCATCGCTGATTGTTATAATCTCACGCGTCAGTCGTGTCACGCTAATACCTAACGCCATTTTGCTATTTTTAAACGTCCACAATATTGATATTAGTTTGTACAAAGAGTTTTACAAGATTTCTTTCCGTAATAACACGTGTTATAAGACTCCATTTTAATTTCTATCTATCGTACAATTATACCCTTACTCAAATACTTGAAATTGGCTAAATGCTAAATTAATGAAGATAATTAATTAATTAGTTTGTACAATGGAATAAAATTTAATCAAGCGACTAAGACGCAATTGTAGACGTTTTTAAAAAACCGATTCAAGGAGAAAAAGTTGTTTTATCACTTTTTTATATCAGGAAAACGTTAACTTTCTGTCACGACTTCAAAACACCGTAAGCGTGATTGACACAAACCCATGTAACCATTAACTTGCATTAACAATTCTTTTAACATTGCCAGCCAGTGTGGATCATGAATAACGCATAGCTGTGCGCGCGCGCATCTATTGACAGACGGTTTAGTATTGGGACGGTGGCACAGAGGGAGGCGGAGCGATTACGTTTCGAACCTCAAATTAAATCAACCTTTCTTATATTAATCCCTTATTGTATATACAAAATACACATTGAAACACACGTTACAAATGACATATACAAATGTAAGATTATATCTAAAAGGGAAAAAACTTAATTTGCATACTAAAAGGATATACATAGATGATAAACTTTAAAATGGTACGAATAACTTTCTCTTTACCATAATCTTTTCTCTTTTTTATTATCAAAGACCATATTTAAGAACAAAATATGGGTAAAAGATCCAATTATTGACACTTTAAGGATTCATCATCATCATCATCATCAACATCATCATCAGCTCATTTGATGTCCCCACTGCTGGGGCACGAGCCTTCCCTATGAATAGATAGGGAGAACGGGCCACAAACCACCACGCGGGCCCAGTGCGGATTAGTGGTTGTTAACGACTGCTAATGCAGCCAAGACAAACGACTTTACGTGCCTTCCGAAGCACGGAGGATTCAAGGATTCAAGGATTACTATGTGCAAGAAGTAGGTATAAAATCTGCAGGTTTTTTTAATATTTTACGGGTAAGCACAGTGCCTTGATCTCACGCCTCATGTTAAGTGATGCTAAGGCCAATTATGGAAGCGCACTTCACCCGGGATCTTCAACTAGTGAGGCACTCACTGGCTATCTTATCTTTAGCTGCCGGAACACAACAATGCTACAAATATTTATGTAAAGGCGACATATTTAGATTAGATGGTGGTAGCTAGCCAGTTGAACAAACAAGCCCTACCACCAACCAAACCGAGTATCCAAACAAGTACCCCCCGCTGGGAATTGAACCCGGGACCTCTAGATCTAAACCGGTGGTCTTAACCACTAGACCACAGAGATGTTTGTTAGTAATGTATACTTTTATAAGAAATAATAAATAATAAAGAATATTATAATTGTTATTTAACCTCAGTCAATTTTACAATTCTCGTATTTAGACAAAAAAGAGCTAAGACTTTTAACATTCAGCTTGCATACCACGTTCATACATACCAAATGTTGACACCGTAAATATAAATCTGGTGTAGTGTCGATAATTGGTGGGGTGACGTCAGATGGTATGTTTACCCTATATAGAAATTAATTTTTACTATACTGTCAAATGCTGAATAATGAGTTTGCCTACAATTACTCCCTCTAAAAATCAAACCTCGTACCTCCAGGCGGCGAACGACCCTATGGTCTTCCCGCTCGTTCTTCCACTATGCCTCAACCATTACCAACTAATTAGTATGACCGATGGGAAACACACGACGGTGTCTCTCACGGCCCGCCGTAACATACCACTATGTTAACACATATACGTTAAACGGTATACTTTGTCTTATATGCGATTTAGACAAAAAAAACTGAGCTACCCAATTATTGGCATATTTGTTATTAATTGGCGTGTAAACGGCGTCCCCCCTAAGGGCGTGACACCCTATATATTAATCTGCTGCAGTGTCGATAATTGGTAAAGTGACGACATATGGTATTCAAATTCAAATTCAAATTCAAAAATCATTTATTCAGTTTAGGCTACAAGTAGCTCTTATGAATGTCACTATGCCATCGGTTTGTAAGTCTACTCTGGGCGGGAGATCTTGTACTGAGAAGAACCGGCAAGAAACTCAGCAAGTGTCCAGCTCTTTTCTCCCTTACAGCGTCAAAAATATTGGAAAATGCCCTATTTTAGCAGGACACTTTCCATCACAAATAAACACATAAAAATAAAAAAAATAAAGAAGACCACATGTAAAAAAACAAAATTAAAAATCTAAATTAACAAATTTACCTCAGGTAAAAGTTCCAATTTCCACAATGTCATACAGTACCACTACAGTACTCTAATAGTATACTAATAGTATACTCTAATAGTATGTTTACCCTATTAAAAATTATATTGCTGTTAAACAAAAATAATGACTACAATTTTTTAAATATCATTTACCCTTTATTTACATTAATTATTTAGTAATCTAACCCGGGACCTCTTGGCCAGGGGCCCAATAGTTTATCCACTGCACTACAGAGACACGACGGACGCTCACGGCCCACCGCAACATACCACTATGTTAACACATACACGTTAAACGGCATAATTAAAGTTAATATGCGACTTTAAAAATCTTATTAAAAGAGTAAAGTAGATAAAGTAGATAGATTTCCTTTATCACCATGGTGACTAAACCGCCACCAATGAGTTCAGATCTCTCATTCTAATTCTGTACTTAATAGGGGGTAAAATAGTGCAGCAGTGGATGGGGGGAATTAATGGCGGTTTTCAAAGTTTTTTTGATAAGTTGTGCGTGCGTGCGTGCTTGTGTGCGCGCGTGCTAACGTGCTGTTTAGATATTACAAAAACACAAATGTTGAAAAAATTTCCACTAGCAGGATTACTTTTTTACTTTGAAATCCAAAGGCGGCCCATTCAATGTCAACCGCCATTGACATCCGATCATAATATTTTTACAAATACTAAAGATCAGTTAAGAAGAAGGCAAGCTATTTATAAAATGTTTTTTCTATGTTTATATCATTTTAACACATATTATATTATTATTTTGAATGGGCGCCTTTAGCTTTCAAAGTAAAAAAGAAAATAGTGTTGAATAATTTCGGCGGGTTGGTTAGAATCACGATAGTTCAATTGGGAGCTAGCTACTGTCTCTTCGTTGACTTCACGAAGGCATACGATAGTATCGACCGAGAGACACTCTATCGAATCCTATCATCTTTCCAAGTACCAGAAAAACTCGTCAGAATGATTAAAGTCGCCACGAGCACCAGCAAAATGCGAGTTAGAGTCGGAGGAGAACTAACCGAGGAATTCGACGTAGTGACCGGGCTAAAGCAGGGAGACGCCCTATCGCCTATACTGTTTAACCTCGCTCTCGAATACACTGTTCAAAAAGTTTTAACGACAGATGGGGGAGTAGAGTTGAACGGAAGGCACAAAATCATTGGGTACGCTGACGACCTAGCCATACTGGGGCAGTGCGAGAAAGTAATGATCGACATGGCAGCGGTATTAGAAGAGGAAGGGAAACAGCTTGGTCTCAGAATCAGTCGTGAGAAGACAGAATACCTCCATATGAAAAGATACAAAGATGTCAAAGCAAAGAGAAAAGATCTTGTTGTAAAAGGCACGACTTACAAAGGCGTTAGCAAATTTCTAGACATAGTTTTAGAATCTATGGAGAGAGGATACCAAGTGGATGCTGTGTACACCGATTATTCAAAAGCATTTGATAAAATTTCACATTCCCTGTTAGTTTTAAAGCTCGAGGCCATCGGTGTGCACGGCGATCTGCTACGTTGGATTACGTCTTATCTCAGAAATAGAACGCAAGCTGTCACAATAAAAGGTTTTACATCGAGCTTCATTCCGATTTCCTCTGGAGTCCCACAGGGATCCCACCTTGGCCCTTTACTATTTAATATCTTTATTAACGATGTCGTAAACTGTTTTCTTAATTCCAAATTATTATTATATGCTGATGACACAAAGATATTTGCGGTTATTAAGTCACAGAGCGATTGCGAAAATTTACAGAGTGATCTTAATTGTTTATGTGAATATTGTGCTCTTAACAAACTTTGTTTAAATGTAGACAAATGTCATATTATTACATTTACAAGGAAGAAAAAAGTTATAACTTATAAATATCAACTTAACGGAAAGTATTTAAAAAGGGTCAATGAGGTTAGAGATCTCGGAGTTCAGCTCGATACTGGATTGTATTTTGAATCTCATATTATTGGAATTATTGGGAAGGCATACAAGTTGCGAGGCTTCATTTTCCGTCAGAGTGTTGATTTTAAGAATGTGAACACGCTGATTTTGTTATACAATGCGTACGTTAGATCCCAATTGGAGTATGCATCCAGCGTGTAGAACCCTTTATATTTAAAATATATTAACCTACTGGAGGGTATTCAAAATAAGTTCAAGAAACGTTTGAGATATCGTTTTAAACATTTTGACATTGATGAACTTGAATCTTTGGCAAGTCGACGATCATATAAAGATCAAGTTCTGCTCTATAAGATCATACATAGCAATGTAGATTCACCTTATTTGCTAAGTAAAATTGCTTTTAGGTGTTCCAGACTGAGCGCTCGCCACAAGCACACTTTTTTTGTACCAATTTGTAAGGTAAATTATAGACGTAATAGTTATATTATAAGAGTCCCTAATGAATTCAATAGTACTTATATCACATTGACGTATTTCACGAAAACATCTCTCGTTTTCGTAGACTGTTAAGAGAAACCTAACTTTAATTCAATATGTATATTTTCAACCTGATTTTGATGTTAGTTTTGTATTTTTGTTTCGATATGTTTGGTTTTTTTCTTTTTCTTTCGCATTGTTGTTCAACAAGCTGTTATTTTTGTACAAGTTAGCAGTGGAAACTTTAAAGGCTACTGTATTATATTTTTTTAATTGTTTATATGTGTGATATAAAGCTGTTTGTTTCCTTAATAAAATAAAAATAAAAAAAAAAATAAAAAAAAAAATATCTTGGATGTACGGTCACTGACACTAATCAAAGGGAGGAAGAAATCAACATCCGTATAGTCAACGTGCTAAGATGCACCGCAGTCCTTCACAAACTACTGGTATCCAAGTTGATAAACAGAGCTACAAAAATCCGCATCTACAAAACGATCATTGGACCGATTTTAATGTATGGGTGTCACTTGGACGATAACCATGAGGGAGGAAAACCAACTCTTAGTCGCAGAACGAAAAATCCTACGAAAGATACTGGGACCAACAAAAGGCGATGACGGGGAGTGGAGGCGAAGGTTTAACAGGGAGATAGAACAGCTGGTGTCCGAGCCGAATATCATTGGGGAAATAAAAGCTGCCCGACTTCGCTGGCTAGAGAGAATGGGTGAAGATCGAGCTGCCAAAAGAGCGTATCTTGGCCAACCATCTGGACGACGCCCAGTGGGTCGTCCAAGATACCGCTGGAAAGATGAAGTTGTCAAAGACCTGAAAGAGCTGGAGGTGCCCGAGTGGTATCACTTGGCACAAAACAGGAAGGAATGGCGCACTTTAATGTCGGAGGCCAAGATCCACTTTGGGTCGCTGAGCCAGCGTAGTAAGTAAGTAAGTAAGTTGTTCATATTATTATAACTATCGTCTATCAAAAGTCTATAAAATGTTTATTTAGTTTAGTTTTATAATTCTAAGATTATAGGAGTAAATTGCTTTTGTAAATTAATAAATAATCGAAATGTCTTAAGCGTGAACCCCATTGGTTCGGGCGTAGGAACCCCTATCGACCCGAGGGTGTGCCAAGAGGTGTGGCGGTCGACGGCCTCATAATATATTACCCCGAGTCGGCCCCGGTTCGATGCTCACTGCGGAACAACACGTAGGAGTTAGTAAACATACTTTTGTTGTAGAGCTATTTGTTCTATCAAAATTTAAAAAAATAATCAAAATATAAAATAATTTATTGAGTTTAGGCTACAAGTCAGCTCTTGTGAATGTCACTATGCCATCGGTTCGTAAGTCTACTCTGGGCGGGAGATCTTATACTGAGAAGAACCGGCAAGAAACTCAGCAAGTGTCCAGCTCTTTTCTCCCTTACAGCGTCAAAAATATTGGAAAACGCCCTATCGTAGCAGGACACTTTCCATTACAAATAAACACAAAATTATAGAAGACAACCACCACATGTAAAAAAAAACACCAAAAAAAAAAACTAAGTTAACAAATTTACATCAGGTAAAATCATGGCTAGTTATGAGTAAATTATGAAGTGAAAAAAAATACTCTTGGAATGGCATATGTAAAGCATTGGACTAGTGTAGGCGGTAGCTGCACGTGATTACAAGCAAGCTCATCTTCTTAATTAATATATTAATACGTGTAGAGAAAACTTGGGGCCCCTTATTAACCCTTTTTTTCTCTAAAATATAAAAATAAAATAAAACTGACATCCAATGTACCGTGGAGGAACGGTCGCCTAGATTACTAAAGGTCATGAGTTCAAATCTCATGTAAGGCAAGTATTTCTTTCTAAAGTAGGTACCTACTAGGTATTTTGTTTTGGAAGCGACTTAGTTTTTTTTTTTCCAACACGCCGCCAGGCTCGTTTTCTCAATTGCTATTATCGAAGCAGAACTGACTTTTTTCCGAAAAAGCTGACAACACCACAATATCTCGGTAGCGGAAGAGGAAACGCCCGAACAGCTAAAGGTCATATTTTTTTAATCCCACCCGCCCCCCGACCGCCTAACCGATTGCTCTGGTTACGTGTATAGTTTATGACGTCATCTTGTCATCTAGCTAATAGGTATATGCAAATATCTATAGCTATAGCCTATAGCTTTCGATATCGCTTATGTTAGGCGGTACGAAATGACCAGATGACGTCATAAACTATACACGTAGCCAAAGCGATCGGTTAGGCGGTCGGGGGGCAGAAGCAACTCATATTTTATTCAAGTGCCGCCCCCCGACCGCCTAACTCTATCGCCATCGCTATCGCTATATCGCTTTCGAAATGACAAGATTACGCTATAAACTATAGAGCGCGATAGCGAGAGCGATAGCAATAGAATTAGGCGGTAGGCCCCGCAGCGATCGCCAAACGATCATTCATTCATCCAACGACCTCCACTCCACCGTATCCAACAAACGAATGGCTCCCCGACTCGCCGACCGGCCGGCTGACCGGGGTCGTTGACCTCGGCCATTGTTGCGCAACTTCCGGTCGTCGGAGGTGTTATGCAGTCATTTGGCATTCAATACACCTGACGACTGTCGCAAAGCGATTGATTGGAAGTCGTAGAACAATGGAAGTATTAAAGCTCTTATTTTATGCCTGCCACACATAAGAGGAGCGCTTCGTCTCTTCATCTCTTCAGAAAAGCTGTTTTTAAACCGGTGACTAATTCTCACGTAATGAAAATAAAAATAAAAATTAAAAAATAATAATTTTTAATTTATATTTCACGAGTATGCAGTGCACTTGGTGCTAAAATCATTGATGTCGACATGTAAGACAATGAAAGATTTGAAAAAGAAATAAAAAAAAAAATAAAAAAAAAAAAATCATTTATTCAGTTTAGGCTACAAGTAGCTCTTGTGAATCTATTCTGGGCGGGAGATCTTGTACTGAGAAGAACCGGCAAGAAACTCGGCAAGTGTCCAGCTCTTTTCTCCCTTACAGCGTCAAAAATATTGAAAAATGCCCTATCATAGCAGGACACTTTCCATTACAAATAAACACAAAATTATAGAAGACAACCACAACATGTAAAAAAAAACACAAAATAAAAAAAACTAAGTTAACAAATTTACATCAGGTAAAAGTTTCAATTTCCACAATGTCATACTCATCATCATACAGTACTCTAAAAAAACAATGTCAAACTAAAGTGAATTTTAATCGAAAGAACTTTAATCGCCTCTGTGGTCTAGTGGTTAGGACCACCGGTTTAGACCCAGAAGTCCCGGGTTTCATTCCCAGCGGGGGGTACATGTTTGTGTCCTCGGTTTGGTTGGTGGTAGGGCTTGTTTGTCCGCCTGGCTAGCCACCACCATTTTATCTAAATATGTCGCCTTAACATCGATGTTTGTAGCATTGTTGTGTTCCGGCAGCTAGAGATAATAAGATAGCCAGTGGCTCAGTATTTGAGGAGTCCGGGTGAATTGCGCTTCCAACTTCGGCCTTATCATCACTTAATGTTGATCTCAAGGAGATCTTGGAGTGAAAAGCGGACTGTATTTGAATAGATATAATATTATTTGGTACAAGCAATTCGTGTGTCCGTACAAAGGTAAAATCGGCCGGTGCCTAAGCTGTCGCAAAGCTAAGTGTCGCGGTGTGCGGCGGGCCAGGGGTCCGAAGCTGTTCCCACCGCCCGCCGCTACCCCGTCGTCGTGTCGCTGAGAGCGGCCGAACGCCCCTCGCGCGCCGACACTTAACATCAGGTGAAATGAAGACCAATACTACATTTTAGACAACTTAAGTATATGCGTAAACATCAAAAATCCAAAACAAACCGCCTACTCAGCTAATCTCGTTCGGAAGCAAATCTTTTAAGTTGTAATAGCAATTTGCTAAAATGCCCGCCCTGGCCGAAGGAAAAATATATTTATCTATACTATGTATTCATATCGAGGTATCTTAACATAAGTGAGTTGGACTGACTTGCAGAGTTTCGTACATAATACATTATTTATGATTCTATTCTATTCTATTCTATTCTATTCAGGAACCTGTTACTGGGATAAAAAGTATCCTATATCCTAGTCCGGGTCATGGTCTGTGCAAACTTCATCATAATCCCACCTGTTCTCAAGTGATGTATTTAACAACGACCAGCATTTAATTTATATATAGACGAGTATGTAGAGATTTTATATTTTCGAGAATTCAATTTCATACGCTAACATTACCATTAGGTACCTAAAGCTATACATATATGTGTATGTATAGTATTGTAAATGCAAAATTTAAATGTAATAAAAATAGTTAATGAAATAAATTTTCTTTTCTAAATTAAACGAGCGATATACTAGTCAACATTATTTAAAGGAGGAAGTTGAGTGGTTAACGCCCCCGGTCTGCGATTGCAAGGGTTAAACAACTTTCGCAAAGGCCGGTCATCGGATGGTTAACCAAAACTGTATCATCTCTCGCTCCTCCGTGCTTCGGAAGGCACGTAAAGCCGTCGGTCCCGGCTGCATTAGCAGTCGTTAACAAACCAATCCGCACTGGGCCCGCGTGGTGGTTTATGGTCCATTCTCCCTATCCGTCCATAGGGAAGGCTCGTGCCCCAGCAGTGGGCACATAAAATGAGCTGGTGATGACGGTGATTATTATTTAATACTCCATTCGCTCGATTAAAAGCTGGCAGTCTAACCACTACCCCACTAAGTTAAAGGTCTTGGTGTTTAAAGGTCACAGTGAATGTAACATATGTATGAAACACTCCAAATTCTTCCTTGGCGAAAACGCCTTAGGACGGAGTAGGTTCATATGCGGAGGCGGTAGAAGGCAGGCCCGACTAACCATCGGTGCCTTGACAGGGCACTATGCCGCAAAACAAATGCTTCACAGAATGCACCCTCAACAAATAGTTTGTGTAGGGCGCGTGGAACGGAGTCAATGCAGCTCCTACTGTGTGACTGCGGCTCTCTGGCTAGGAAAAGAATGGGACTCCTGAGGTCGGCCTATCCGAAACCGGAGGACTTCAGGCTCTTCGCCTCTTAGGACGTTGCCAAACTTATGGCCTCTATCTTTACAGAGGAGGAAGAGTGAAAGGATGGGGTTGCACAAAAGATCCCGATGGCTCGAAGTGTTACTGCAAGAGGGAAACCTCGGCAGGCCCCACTAAGATAAGAAGATAAGAAAGGTCACAGTGCCTCTCGAGGTTGCGCCATCGATTCCCGTCTGAAATAACCCGAGATACTTGCAGGGCATTCGTTCCGCTTGCAAGCAGTCTAAATATGTTCATTTAACAGGTCGCGGCGGCGGCGCAGCGTTCAATTTGTGATTACGACGTGAGGGCACGCGACCACAGAACAAGGATATCCCAGAAAAGTTAGCTTGATACCAGGGCTAATTGATAACTGGCCGAAACGACAAACTTGAAAAAAAGATACGCAATAAAAAAATATTACATTATATTCTGGCATCTTTTCGAAAATAGAACGCTAAATTTGAATTAAATCGAACTGATGGAATTTTTATGAGAGGACCTAGAACTTTCTTAACAATGGAAAGAAACGAAATTCGTGCGGCGATAAAGTTTTACGTTTTAAAAGAGAAAACAGCAACCCAAATTAAAGCCAAGCTAGACATTGTTTTAGGTAATTCTGCTGCTGCATTGAGTACAATTCACTCCTGGGTAACCGATTTTAAACGTGGAAGACGCTGAAGAGCTGCGGTCTGAACGCGTTTTTAATATTTTGCACCATGCGCTTCGCCTATCGGCTACCGTGTCGTTGTCGAGGATGTAACATGTTGTATATAACTCACCCTGCAGGATAAGCCACCACCTCGGTATTGGGATCGCAGTCCAACGCCGCGTTGCTGCCCACCGTCAGGCCCAGCACACTCTCCAACTTGATCTGGAACAATAAAGAACAAACGTTAGGACGTCCAGGATAAGCTTTATCTAGTAGATAAGGACAATAATATTTAAAAAAATAATTGATTAAATATTTTTGATTTGATTTGAATTAATGCGATTTATAACCCACTGTGGAAAGTTATCAACCGCATAAAACCAGTTGAACAAACGTATAAATATCATTATAATCACAAGTTAGGAGCTTAGTCTAAGGCCTTCAGAAAAGTTGGTATGGGATACTAAAACGTGACATGGCTCTTTATTTAGCTTCCAACAATATGTCCTTTTATTATTTTTTACGAGTAAGCACAGTGCCTTGATCTCACCTGATGTTAAGTGATGATAAGGCCAATGGTGGAAGCGCACTTCACCCGGGATCCTCAACTAGTGAGGCACTGGCTATCTTATCTCTAGCACACAACAATGCTACAAACATTGCTGTTATGGCGACTTAGTTAGATAAGATGGTGGTAGCTAGCCAGGCGGACAAACAAGCCGTACCACCAACCAAACCGAGTACACAAAGATGCACCCCCCGCCCCGCTGGGAATCGAACCAGGGACATCGGTGGTTAACCACTAGACCACAGAGGCGGTTAAAACGTTGTACGTACTTGTTGTGAGTTTGTCCTATATCTTAAAACCACTTAATAATGAGGCAACGACTATTATCTCTATCTCAAGGCTACCAATGTTTGGCATAGGAGACCAACCTTGCGTCTCGTTTGCATAAAGATTACACATTTTTAGTATCGGTGCGTGTACGTTTATTTGCTGAGACGAGTGTGCTAAATGGTGCGTGAAATAACACGTACAAATATGCGTATTCATCGAAAATAGTTAATTTGTGGTTCCAATACTCTGGTGTCATCCTCTATCTGAGGTCTGTTTTATGGCCATGCACTTGGGAACTAATATTTCGTATGTGACTTTGGCCCGTGATGTAACCTATATGTATATCAAAACAAATACGCATAGTGTGAGCTCTTAGCAGTTTTTGTATGTGAACGATTGGTCACTGAACTTCAAATGATCCAAATGTCTTAATCTCAAAAAAAATGACAGCAGTTTGACAGCGACGATATGTACAGTTACGAGCACTATACATGTTTACACATTTGACTTGATTTGACTATTTGTTGTTTGATGTTAATGCTCCACTGTACTTGAGCGTAATTTACAAAAAAAAAACATCTTTTTCGTCTTCATATGCAAAATCTGTTATTTGCTGCATGCTTAGAACTTAATACGGCATGATTTAGTTTTAAAAGCTGTGGATTTTTAATAAACAATAAAATAAATTAAACTAATAAAATAAATTTCGACGTCGGTCGGTTAAATAAGGTCTGTCCTCAAAACACTTCATAAGTTAACTATCGAGTTTACAAGAAACTGTTTACAAGAACGGGATATCCTTGATAGAATTAATTCCAAACTAGATATAGAATCATATTTATCTAAAACACTTCTGAGAGTGAGCTTACTATAAATACTTGTAAACAATTACACCAAACGTACCATTACATTTGACCTCAACCCTACACCAAACGGAATCACACCACAGAGATAAAAAAAACCAGTTCAACCAAACCTAACACGCGACTAACATCCGAAGCGGGCAAATGTAACTCAAAACGGGTATTGTCCAAGGCCACAACAAAACCCAAGATGGCCGCCGGCGTCCTTGCGCCTGACACGGGCACAAGGATGCGCGAGCGACCGTTAACCAACCGGTTTGTGCACGACCTTGCGTTAATCTTGGCCACGGCTCGTTCTTTTTTTAAACCTTTTTACAACAAAACAGGTTGGATTGTAGTAATCCGATATAGTCTGTGGAACAATGGAAAGTGACGCATGCGTGGGTGGAAATGAAACGCTGCTGGTTGAATGATACGTACGTACCAACGTAGTCTCACTCAACTGTCAAGCCTGTTTCTCGCGGAGGCACAGAATAACTAAATAGTACGCGGAGGCGAATGATTTTCACTTGCTACGCATCGTAACATACACGTAGGGTGCCTACTGCCTAGCACAGTGTAAGTTTTATTTGCCATTTGATCACGTTAACGAAAGCGAGAACGCAAAACTACGACAACCATCGGGCTTAACGTGCCTTCCGAAAGCAAGCAAATAAGTATTAAGTAATAAAAATATTGAAAGAAGATGACATGCCTCAATTTTGAAAGTTTAAACCTACGACTATAATTTCGGAAGAGCAGCGTCGTCGTGGCATTGCTATAGTGCTATGACATATGCTGTGAAGATGCCCTTTCAGTATCATGTCGTGTGCTGTTTATTATTAATGTTTTATTTGTATGACTATATTATTTTATGACACCGAATTTTTCTATTTCCGTTTTTCTATTTCCATTCTTTGCTAATCCACCACGCTGCGTGTCCCAATGAAAATCTATTAATAGCACCTTGCAAAAATACCAATAGGTGCTGAATGTGGACTAGGCCAGGGGCCCGACCGCCTAACTCGATCGCTTTGGCTACGTGTATAGTTTATGATGTCATCTTGTCATCTAGGTAATAGGTATAGGCATATATCGAAAGCTATAGCCTATAGCTTTCAATATTGCTTTCATAGGCGGTACGAAATGACAAGATGACGTCATAAACTATACACGTAGCCAAAGCAATCGGTTAGGCGGTCGGGGGGCAGGTGCTATTCGTGCAGGTGCTATTTAGGCGGGTGCTCAAAGTGGATTACTTCAACAATATACGTAAAACGCGCTATGCTACAAATCTTTATTTTTAATTGTATTCCGTTCAGTGCCTTGGTCGTTGAGGATTCCGGATGAAGTGCGCTTCTACCTACACGGCCTTTATCTTTCATTTAATTACGTCTTGCCTTACAAACACTAGCAGTCAGCACTATGCTGCTGTATTGTAGGTGCTGTTCGTGGTCAAAAATGTAAAAAATACATTTGAATCCACTAATAGCACCTGCCAAAAATATCAATAGGTGCTGAATGTGGACTAGGCCAGGTGCTATTCGTGCAGGTGCTATTTAGGCGGGTGCTCAATGTGGATTACCTCACATCAATCAGGTGTTATAAAGAAAAAAAGCGCATGTGAACAACAAGATTAAAATTGTTAATTAGTATTGCGGGTTGCCATGATATAATAATAACAGCTGATCCAAACAACTTTATAGTACTTTCCACTTTACATATAACTGGAAAAATATAAACGATAACAAAACCCAGGTGTCTATGTCGCTGTGGGATTGCGTGCCCATTAGAGGGTGGGCATGCTGTTGTATGTTGTGCCGTGCGCGTAGTTGCCCGTGTGTCGGCGCATGACCGCTTGCGGTCATAGGTTGGCACACGGGCGACGGGGTGGCCGCCGCGTGGTTAATCCCCAGTGGACTGTACCGTGACAGCCACCTCAGCTTTCAGCTTCGGATTGTGGGCCCCCAGGGGTTTAGTGGGTATTCCCCTCCGTCTCGCCCTCTCAGCCGGGACTTAGTCCTGGCAGCTGACTTGGAGCCTCTCTCCCTGGCAGTGAGTGTGGAAAGGCGGACGGGCGAGTCCCACATAATCGGTGCCTCTTCAAGGCGCCGGTACTCGTAATGAGTTCCCCTGGGAAAAAAAAAAAAAAAAAAAAAAAGGTGTCTATGTCGCTATCATATAAAATACACACTTCAACATCTTGACATTCAAACCACAAAACTACAAACTGAAATTGCCATAGCGAAAAAAACAAATTACCTCAAATTAAACTGGCCAGTAATATTCTGGTAGGTTTTAATTTCAAACCACTTTGGTACAACACAATTAACGATATATTTTATTTGTGCATCCATGCAAATGTTGCACCTGCTAAATAGAGGCAGGTGAAATAAAAAAATTAATTCATCTATTGATAACTCCTTGAAAAGTTATGTTGTAATCATATTTTTGTGGCGGTTATCCACAACGAAGCTATAATTAGCTGGCACGAAGCGAGCACTTTGCCCACCTCTTTGTTTGCGTGGATTTGAGACACCAAATTTTTTTTTTTTGTCAAAATAAAATATAACCTATGTAGCATTCTTCCAGCGAGATAACTTTTAGAATTGGACGAGTAGCTGCAGAGCTTACCCTCCTCAAACAAACTAACGCAGTTACGAACTTATCTCTTTATTAATTACGATAGAAGACAATTATTACAAAAAAAAAAAAAATTGTTTGTAAATGTATATTGCATGATTCGATAACGAGATAACGACATATGTTTTTTGGAATATCGTTACTTCTACAAAATCAGTGCAGTTTCTTAGGCTCATTCTCTTCTCTACGGCTAAATGAAGTCCAAAAATGGGTTACTAGGGAAAAAAAATGATGATTTCAAGTGATTATAATCAGATTGAACGAGTGAACGTTCACTTTGTTATAATAAAGTTTATTTAATTAACTCCCTTTTTCGAGTTTCGATTACAAGGAAACTTAAAAGGTAATGAAACCTCTTAAGTGTTAACCTTCCTTGTTGCTTCCTCGAACTAGACAACAGAAAAAAGGGAACATCGCGGTTAACATAGGAAAGTTTAGCTTTAGTTTTCTATTTTTTTTTTTAAATACTTGTGATTTTATTACCCTATTTGGAACGCAGATCAAAGTCAAAGCCAACATTTTTTTATTCAAAGAAACATATGGAAAGTGTTTATATTATTTTGAGTTCTGCATTCAAAATGCTTTATATACTATATAGTTACAAGATCGAGTAGGAATCGAGCTTCCTAAGGTTGGTTGATGTTTTCTAGTAAAATTTTATATTAAGCAAAGTTTTTTTTTTTTTGAGAGAGATTGCTGATTGCCGCTGCGGCATTTACAGCTTCACCGGGCTTTTTTGGGGGCGGCGAGGAACGTAAAGGGTCCCTCAAGCCGTGTGAAACGAATCACCTTCGGAGGTTATCTAGAGGGAACGGCCTCGCGCACTAGTGCGCGTCCCCGTGCCCTACTAGATTCTCCGAAGGGTTCGGATCGGATCGGGGAGCGGAGCAACCCGAGGGCGCCTCTAAAGGCACGGACCTCGGCTCGGGTTGACCGGGCCGTGGAGGAGGAGAGAAGCGCCCAGGTACATGTCTGTACCTGGTGTAGAGCGAGTGTGAACCGGTTCTTCGTACCCTTGTTCTACGAGTACGGTGTCTTGGGCCTAAACTGGTGTGCATGTTTAGTGTATTCTGTAAATGTGTGCTGTCATTTAGAGGATCGGGCGGGGGTTAAGCAAAGTACTTTTGAATCGTCCTAACATTTTTTTACCTACTACCCATTGCAGGACGTCTAGCATTAATAGAAGTAACGACATCTATCGAGTGGTGTCCGTCAATAATCTCAAAAGCTAGTTGCCCATATAGCATGAGACTATCTCCGCTTCGGACGGAGAACCGACTTAACGACACCATCGGCATCCATTAAATCTAAATAATTACTTCACAGCTGAGCCGGACTTTCCAATACTATAAAAATTAATATAAAACGAAACTGAATTCACTCTTACTTTCACTGACCAATGGACAATGATTAATCGAGAGATCGGGCGATACTCGGCTGATGCACTACTAACTAGAGTATCCGCGTCTATGGTATAGTGGTTAGATTTCAAGAGACTGAGGTCCCGCGTTCAATTTTGAATTTTGTGCGAAGATATTTTATAGGCATTCATTTACAATGAGATAATAAAATACAGGTATTACTAAAAATAACATTCTTTTTCACTGGCGTAACGGTAAAACTAAATGAAGTTTATGTTAGTAACTAAATTATACAGGTTAGGTATGTTGGTTATTACAGTGTGCACACGTGTTCCCTTAGCTTAGATTTGAATAAGTTAATAGTATCACATTATTTTATGTTATTAGGTAATTTATTGTTTTTCTTTCATGGTTTGTTCATATATGTCATACCAATGTGTTTCCAATAATACTAGTGACAGAGGCCGCATACTTGGCCACCCACTCGACATACCAAGCCCGCCAGTGAAGCGTGGAGAATTCAATGAAAACTATACCATTACCAACAACCGAGCTGGCCTCGTAAAACTATACAAGGTGTTTGGTAATAGGTGTATAGCCCCAAAACAAGAAATGCTATCAAGTATAAATTTAGGTACAAAAAAACATAGATAGATAAATCATTTATTACAAAAACCACAGACACACACACACATAAAACAAAAGCGAAAGCGCCAAATTGTAACTTAGTAAATTATATATTTTTTTGTTTCATAATTTATAGTGTTGATATAAAAGTAGTATCTATCTATCTACAAAACAATGATACAATGGACATAAGCAAAACATATTTTTCAAAATAAGCCTACATTATGTGGCGTGTGTACTGCAGCAGTGCAAAAAGGTCGTATAGCTCAGCGATACACCAGCCCGGGAGCGAAACGCTGACTTTCAGCCACAACCACTAGGACAGTGCGGAGACGGTAAAACCAGCTCCAACATCAGCTTGAAACTTCACAGCACCAATTGGTGATACATACTTATATATTTGTGGCGGCGTCACCTACCTCATACGCCGCACATTATTCGATACGAAGCAAACACCTTCTCAACCGTGTCAACAGATGGCGCCACAAACGCATACCAACGACGTCGCCATACTACGACGATAAAATAGTATAGGAAGCCTGCATCGCGGTACCTAGCGAAGTTTCACTATCTCCTTCGCTATATATAGCACCTCCAACTTTGGACCTCGGTCCCCGAGCTATACCACCCAGCTCGGAGGAAGATCTTCCCTTTGGCCTTCCTCAAAGTGGCATACTCCCTACCATTGGTTTCCTACAGTGGTGACCCCGACGTGATTCCCTGCCACTACCATACTACATATTTATTTTTATTCATTTATTAGGTTACACAACAGACATTAATCTTAACAAAGTTATATACATGATAGGTTTAACAATATTTTATACTAGACTCATTTTCTAAATGTGTTAACACAAATAGTTTATGTGTGCTTAACATGTTAAACATTAGATTTAGCTATTGATTTAAAAAAACAAGAAAATAAAACTAGATTTAGAGAAATAATATGAGGTAATCCACTTTGAGCACCCGCCTAAATAGCACCTGGCCTAGTCCACATTCAGCACCTATTGATATTTTTGGCAGGTGCTATTAGTGGATTCAAATGTATTTTTACATTTTTGTCCACGAACAGCACCTACAATACAGCAGCATATCGCTGACTGCTAGTGTTTGTTAGGCAAGACGTTATTAAATGAAAGATATCGATAAAAATCACTTGTTTCCTAATAATTTTAAAATTACTTAAAACTATTTGGAAATACACTACACTTGGGTTGTAAGCCATTTGGGTCAATTAATATTGTCTTGATGGAAGTTTTGAGTATATTAGTGTTATCCTAAATCAATTCACCGTGATAATATGCAAAATCATATTCAAAAAGATTTACTTTTCCATACAGAAACCTCATATTTGTTTTATTACTTCATTTATGATTAACCCTGAAATGTTTAAGCTTCTATTCCGTTTGGATAATGAGGTCGACGACCAAGAACAATATATTACCAGCTGGGTCTAGGGTTGTAATTTTGCATTTTTATTTAGTAGCAAAAAACTCCTATATCTCGGCAATTTGGTGCCTTTTCAGGTTAGTTTATAATTTTCCGTGGTTCTATTCCCGGTACGCTATCGGCCATATTTGGGATTGTACAGGTATTGTCACGACTCCGCGAGATCATTTTACAAAAGCATATTTAACCACCTTACCACTCAATAAAAATAAATTTAATAATAAAATATTTTTTTTTAAATAAATATAATAATATTAATCAGTAAACTTTATAGTAAGCACACATATCTACACAACCACACATCATATACCATAACATACATAAATAGAAAATACACTAAACACACACATAGTTATTTCAATGAAACAGTAATTCACTTACCTAACAACATAGTTTTAGAAATACGTAGCTTAGGGCCTGTTTCACGATCTACAAGTAAGTTCCCATTAGCGTTTACTTGACAGATAGTTCATACAAAACTGTCACTTTATCTGGCAAGTATCTCCTAATCAGACATTGTGAAACAGGCCCTTAGTCTGTAAATACTATCTGTACCTCAATGCATGCCGAGTTCACCTTTAAGTAGTTGTACATTCAGTATATGTCACTATTAATGTAAACCACATAATTGTTATAATATAGCAACTGTTGATCATCCAATAAATAAAAAAAAATGAAAAAAAAAACACCAATTATCAAATTACAAAAACACAATGTTGAAAAAATTTCCACGAGCAGGGTTTGAACCTGCACCCTTCTGACATACCGGGTCAGGTGCTCTCCCTTATTGAGCTATCGTGGTTCTAACCAGCCCGCCGAAATTATTCAACACTATTTACTTTTTTACTTTGAAAGCCAAAGGCGCCAATTCAATGTCAACAACTGCCGTCATTAACATCTGATCATAACATTTTTACAAATACTAAAGATCAGTTAAGAAGTAGGCAAGCTATTTATAAAATGTTTTTGTTTTGTTTATATAATTTGAACGCAAATTTTGTTGCGATACAGGTTCAAACCCTGCTCGTGGAAATTTTTTCAACATTTGTGTTTTTGTAATTTGTATCGCAACAAAATTTGCGTTAAAATTATATTAACAAAACAAAAACATTTTACCAATTATCAAGAGAAAACTGCCGCATGAGGCAGCCAAACGTTGTCTAAGACTTAATTATTAAACAGAAAATTACTCTGGTTTTTTTTAAAGGTTTCATTACGAGGAGCTCGACGGGCGCAGTGGTTAACGCGCCCGGTCCGCGAGTGCTGAGATTAAGCAACTTTCGCAAAGGCTGGTCATTGGATGGGTGACTAAACCACGTAAAGCCGTTGGTCCTGGCTGCATTAGCCGTCGTTAACAATTGACAATCCGCACTGGGCTTGCGTGGTGGTTTATGGCTCGTTCTCTCTATCCATTCATAGGGAAAGCTCGTGCCACCGCAGTGATGCAGCAAAAATGAGCTCATGGTACGGCCCCTTAGCCCAGCTGTGGGAATGGCGACGTTTGTTCACGGTTATAGTTACGGTGGTTATAGTCCCCGATCCGATCTGAACCCCTCGGAGAAGTCTAAGTTCCTCCCCGCCCCCAAAAACCCTGGTGGAAGCTAAAAATGCCGTCTGAGGAAATCAGTAGACTCTCCCCATAAAAAAGGTGGTTATCGTAGTTATAGTTACAATGGTTATAGTGACGGTTATAGCCTGCTGATGACACGTTTACGACTAGGCAATTATAACCAAGACCAAAGCCTCCATGACATCAACTTTATAATGCGTAACAATTTTACGATTGATGTATTCAATATAAAAAAACTGTGGTGTTGTAAACAGATTTAAGGCTGTCGTACACTGGTAAACGTAGCGAGGCGATGCACGCGTGTTCGCAAATCTAAAGATTTTTAAACAAGAGCATTTTTTTTCACAACTTATTTAAGTACACAAGGTATGATAAAAAAAAATCGCAGACGAAGTCGCGAGGGGGCTATTAGTAATTAAATAAATGTTAGTTGTCAATGTGTCTGTGTTGCCGCTGAGTTCGAAATACTAACGGAAAATTGCAAAGCATTTTTTGCGGTAGTTTGAATGCATATAACGTATCTACCAAACGTCATTATCATCGGCCTATACGAGTCCACTGCTGGACATAGGCCTCCCCAAGTGCACGTCACTGAGCACGATCCGCGGCTACTCTCATCCAGCTCTTGCCAACCACCTTGCAGAGATTTGCTTTACTTAGTCCGACGGCGTCCTACACTACTATTTTGACCGCCTCTGTGGTCTAGTGGCTAAGACCACCGGTTTAGACCCAGAGGTCCCGGTTCAATTCCCAGCGGGGGTACACGTTTGTGTACTCGGTTTGGTTGGTGGTAGGGCTTGTTTGTCCGCCTGGCTAGCTACCACCTTCTTATCTAAATATGTCGCCATAACATCAATGTTTGTAGCATTGTTGTGTTCCGGCAGCTAGAGATAAGATAGCCAGTACCTCACTAGAAAAAAAAAACTACAATTGCCGATATGCTGTCTCCACTCCAGAACACCAAATATGATTGACCGCATCGCGTAGCTCGCTATGTACTAAAGCTTTAACAATAAAACGTAGTAGCAAGGTCTCGAAATTGAGCCTCTTAACCATATCGGTTGAGGATATCCACAAATTTGTGTCACTCAACAGTTAACTATAAATAGTTAAACTTTATTAGTGAGTCAATTTAATACCAATTATAATGGACGATTTTGATTTATACGTCTGTGGCAATTCACACATCTGTCACAGCTTTTTTTAGTCTAATAATAATAATAAAAACATTTTTGTCCATAACACAGTAGCTTACCTTGGTATTTTAACCAAAAACTGGATTGGTAAATAATTCCAACCAATCAACCTTACAGGGTTCCAACATGGAATGGATACTAGGTGGAGCAACGATCCCCGCAAGGTGGCTGGCAAGAGCTGGGTTGAGAGTAGCAGCGATCGTACTCAGTGGCGTGCACAAGGAGAGGCCTACGTCCAGATGATGGTGATGGTGATGATGAAGATGATGATGATTTGAAGAGAAGTGAGGATTTGTATTAACTACTGGACTTAAATATGTAATTCTTTTCTTGCCTAAACATTGCCTTTTTGTTCGTTTTTTATTTTATTATTTCTTAGTACTGATGATGAAGTCGAAGGTGGAAGCGCACTTCTCCCGGAATCCTTAACTACTAAATATAACATATTGTTATCTAAAGTTTACGCGAACACTACACATTGAAATGAAACAACTTTTACGGATCTACTCGCGTTTATTTTACACTTTTCCTTCAAACCCCTTCTTGCAAAGGGCAAAGGGTTCGAAACGTCAGTATTTAAACATTAATTAAAACTAATGTGTAAAATTAAACGCGAGTAGATCCGTAAAAGTTATTTCATTTCAATAAATATAACATTGTATTATAGCAAGCAAACATAATTCCGTCCATTAAATCCTAATAGAGCCGTCATTTTATTATTTTTATCAAACACAATAATCTAAATTAACTGTAATTTAAGTTAAGTTTGAATCACCCAACCACAAACCACCAATCATATACGTCGGCACAAATTTATATTATCTAACAGCATGGTCGTTAAAGAACCATTATTATATAAAAACTACTTGTTACCTCTCGTTTTTTTTTAAAACGATCACTTTGTACAAATCGTTGATAATTTAGCTATTATTCGTAAAGGACAAAAACCCGGATATCTATTGACAAAGATTGATTCGAAAATGATTGTATTATTGTAACTTATGGCCACAGATAAGATGGTGGTAGCTAACCAGGCGAACTTAAAACAAGCAGTAGTGAGTAAGTAATTAGCCTAAAACCATTACACATCACATCATCAGCTCATTGTGTCCCCCCACTGCTGGGGCACGAGCCTTCCCTATGGATGTTTACACCACAGGGAGAACGGGCCTTAAACCACCACGCGGGCCTGGTGCGGATCGGTGGTTGTTCGACTGCCAATGCAATACCCAAAACTGTTCCACTGCTGAGCAAAGGCCCCCTTCATTGAAATCAAGTCATCAATACGATGATGGGTCTGATAATCTTGTTGTCGTTATCTCCACTAAATTCGAATTCGTTACCTTCGGGTCTGATCTGACACCGACAGCCTAGCTACTAGTCTACAGAGGTGGTAACTACTTTCTGGTTCAACCATTCTCGTGCCAACACTGCTTAACTAAGTCAATCTGTAAATTATATAAACAAATTAAAAACATTTTATAAATAGCTAGCCTACTTCTTAACTGATCTTTAGTATTTGTAAAAATATTATGATCAGATGTTAATGACGGTAGTTGTTGACATTGAATTGGCGCCTTTGGCTTTCAAAGTAAAAAAGTAAATCGTGTTGAATAATTTCGGCGGGCTTGTTAGAACCACGATAGCTCAATTGGAAGAGCACCTGACCCGGTATGTCAGAAGGGTGCAGGTTCAAATCCTGCTCGTGGAAATTTTTTCAGCATTGTGTTTTTGTAATCTGTAAGTGCTAAGGATCTTTTACTGTAAACACTTTCTCGGTCACCCATCAATGTGCCAACTAAAGCGTACATTACTTAACTTTAACGATCGAATAAAAGAGCTTACTATCGTCAACAGTAATAGATAGTACCCAGTGCTCACCCACGCTCTAATAACGTCAATTTAAATGTCATCCACGGCATTTTACGGTCTGCAAACAATTTATTTCGCATGAAATACTATGATTCCGGATCCGAACGCCTCGGAGAATCTAGTAGAGGACGGAGACACGCTAGCAATAGCGTGATGCCACCCCCTCTAGAGACCCTCTGAGGTTGGTCGTTTGGTTTATTTTTATTTATTTATTTAAACTTTTGCAACATAAATATTAACATGGCGGACTTAATGCCCGAGGCATTCTCTACCAGTCAACCATAGGGTGGTGCAGAGATAACATTGGTAGGTGCAATTAAGGTATATGATTGTAAGTACCTATGTAATACATACATAAATATTGTATATACATTATCATACATGAAATACATAATTCTAATAGGACGTTATTGAGATGATTCTGCCATATGGTGCCATCAAACAAGAGCTCACGAACTTTCTTTTTAAAAGCATCACGACTCGTAGCCATCCTGATTTCGAGAGTATGATCCATCGGCATGAGTAATTTTTAGCTTCTCGAAGCTACTAAAGTGCGGTAACGCAAACAACATACATTTTGTGTTCATAGCATTTTAGATCTTAAACTGTTAATCAAATATCCATTTAAACTTATTATTTACTAACAACTTTCGCAAAGGATCGGATGGGTGGCCAAAAATTTATTATGACGAGCTCCGTGCTTCGGAAGGCTCGTAAAGCCGTTGGTCTCGGCTGTATTAGCTGTCGTTACATCCACCAATCAGCACTGAGCCCGCGTGGTTGTTTATGGCCCGTTCTCCCTATCCATTCGTAGGGAAGGCTCGCGCCCCAGCAGTGGGGACAAAAAATAGGCTGATGATGAGGAATTATATCGACACCTGCAATGAATAACGTTGTAATTCAGTATTAAGTGCAATTTCAGTTACAGTCCTACTATTACTAAAAATATGTCTGAAACTCAAAATCAACTAATTTTTAAATACCTTATTTTTCATGCAGATATCAATATAATGATAAATGTGAAAGTGTCTCTTTGTCTGTACGTTTGCCATTTAATAATGTCGAAACGGAGCAACGGAACAAAGCGACTTTTCACAAACGGATCTCGAACAGCGAAATCAGCGAAATTATATCACGATATCTCAGCAGTAGAAGGGTAACCATATAATTCATTGTTACTAACTTTTTTCTACATAGGTACGCAGTGAAACTTAATAACAATACAGATTTTTTTTTAATTACACATACATACATACATACGTATAATCACGCCTCTTTACCGTAGGGGTAGGCAGAGACCACTTCTTTCCACTTGCTACGATCCTTACATACTTGTTTCGCTTCGTCCACTTTAATTACACGCACGCAAAAATTTATTTACACGCACAAAAAGTAGTTATATTTTTAAATTTCTGGAATGAAATAATGAAATGAAATGAAATAGGCTTTATTTACTAGAACATAGTTAATAGGGTGTTACAGAAACAGTTGAGCTGTATGTTCGGCCGTTATGGCATGTAAATATACAATTAAATTAACATTATCCAATAATTAAACTAACATTAACATTAATAAATATTAAATTAAATTAACATTATTAAATCAAGTAACATTATT
Organism: Eudonia truncicolella; assembly: GCA_949315975.1. Classification (NCBI taxonomy): domain Eukaryota; kingdom Metazoa; phylum Arthropoda; class Insecta; order Lepidoptera; family Crambidae; genus Eudonia; species Eudonia truncicolella. Next base: position 6,334,542 of record OX438853.1, on the reverse strand, counting down.
AAATAAAATAATTTTACATACATACATACACATAATCACGCCTCTTTCTCGTAGGGGTAGGCAGAGACCACTTCTTTCCACTTGCTACGATCCTTACATACTTGTTTCGCTTCGTCCACTTTCATTATTCCCTTGCACATGCCTGCCTTATACATGCTCTTCGGTTTAGGGTACTCTTGACCTGGCCTTTTTTCAAGACGTCCCTGATTTGATCTCGAAACGTCCGCCTAGGTCTACCCTTACCAACACTTTAATAATTATACATTATAATTTCAGTTATAACATCATTATTTTTTTTTTACAACAAGGCATCTGACATATTGTCGTCAAAAACTAAAAATTAAGATTTAAAAATAGGTACTCAAAGTCAGTTATTCAAATAAACTTTTAAAAAGTGCTTTTAAATCGTCCAAATATTTTTTTCTTCTCTTCCATTTTTTTTAAGCTGTGAAGAGGAATGGGCGCAAGATACTTTAAATATAAGTTTTATATAAGTACTGAATCAACAGTTCGGATTTTGAGAGAGCCTTTAACTGAGAAGAATTGGCGAAGCTCAGTCTTTTTTTCTGTGGCTCCACCAAACGGGTGTTTAGTTAATCGGCCCTCATTGATGCTCTAATCTAAAGTATAAACTAAAGACTGGCACTTGAGATCTAAACGAAGGTGTGGCGATGTGTGAAAGCGAGAATGATAGCGAAAGTTGAGACAATCACGCCTGCGGGCGAACATATACAGGGTCCCGACCGCTTAACTCGATTTCTTTGGCTACGTGTATAGTTTATGACGTCATCTTGCCATCTAGCTTATAGGTATAGGCATATATCGAAAGCTATAGCCTATAGCTTTCGATATTGCTTTCATAGGTGGTACGAAATGATAAGATGATGTCATAAACTATACACGTAGCCAAGGTAATCGGTAAGGCGGTCGGGGGGCTGGTCCTTGCTTGTTCATAATAGCTACTTGTACCCTAATTTGAATAAATGATGTTTAATTTTAATTTTTTGATTTTTGAATAAGTAGTTTAGTGTTGAATAAGTAGTTTAGGGTCAAAGATCAAAACTAGAAATTCATACTACATACATAAATTAAATCTAAAATGTTTTTGTTTTGTTTATATAATTTTAACGCAAATTTTGTTGCGAAACAAATTACAAAACACCAAATGTTGAAAAATTTCCACGAGCAGGATTTGAACCTGCACCCTAACCAGCCCGCCGAAACCACGTTAGAACCACGATAGCTCAATTGGAAGAGCACCTGACCCGGTATGTCAGAAGGGTGCAGGTTCAAATCCTTCAACCTGTCAACCTGTCAACTTTGTTTATTTTCTACGCTATATTTTGCTGTATCTCGGTTTTATAAATAAGATCTGTCTACCATACGAACATGAGTGAAAATGGAAATGATTAATACAGTTCCATTTTCATTACGCCCTTTACCCAGATCCTTGAAGAAGAGTTATTAATTTAGCTTTATCTAGTTAGATTGCGGATAGTCCTTCTCAAATGAAAACACCATGTTACAATATATAAGCAGTTAAATTCCAGATTACTCGTGATTGTCCTTCTAAATTTTAACACCATGCCACCCTACCATGCTACATAACTCCAGATTCCTGATTGTCCTTCCTAAATTAAAACACCAAGTTACCCTAGCCACAGTTCACTCACCTCGAACGCCGGCGTGTGCAGACTGTCCTTGATGACTGGCACACTGTTCCTCGGTCCGATAAACGCCATATTTTCATTTTAAAACATAAACTTTAATAGAGATGCTCTAATTAGCAATTAACTTGCAAAAACACTGGCACACTCCGTGAACATTTAGCTGGCGGCACGATTCACTTCTTTACTATCTATGGCACTTTTACACAACACTATTTTTAGACTTGTTTATTTTAAAAAAGAATACAACTCCAAACTCTTTGGTAATTTACAAATTTCGTCGTTCGAATTTTAAAATGCTACAACTTTTCGGTGTTTTTCAAAAAAGGCGCGCTGCGCTCGTTGCACAGATTAAAAATACCAAAGAGCATTAACAGTATTACTTCACAGCTCGGCACTTCCTACAAGCGAGGTAACTCATGTAACACAAGGTCGTACGAATTATCGTTGTTATAACGCTCATTCGCTATGCTAATAGCACGTTGCTTCTTGCCCGTTCCTGCATAAGTTGCTCTGAAGCTGCCTTTTTACGCATATTGTCGTTTCGAGGCGTTGGCTATGATCTATTGTCTATTGGCATGTGTCTAGAAAAAAATGCGGGTATTTTTTGTTGTGATCTCAATAAATTAAAGAAGGATAAATATTAATTTCATTTCAATATTAATAACAGGTGCATTTAATACTAGCGACTTCGTCTGCGTAGAATAATATTTCGAGTATCCTATTTCCTTTCATACTTTTATCGTCTATTTGACTACTTTATCATAATTGGTTCAGTAGTTTCAACGTGAAAACTTTACAGACAGAGTTACTTTCGTGTTTATAATATTAAGTTAGGGTGTATGCTTCATTAAAATGTTAAGAGATCACATCACTCAACATTTTAATTAAACATCTAGTTTTACTGACTAAATTGTTTTAGTATTCTTTAATTTACTATAAAAGTAAATATCCACGTGATAGCGTTCGATATACAAGTAAGTAGGGACTATCTTTGTGTACGAGTATTATCTTAGGCTTAGTTATGACTTATGACACAGAATAACTAAGTTATGATACGAGAAACAATAATTGATTGATTGATTGAATTGAATGTGGGTCGGCAAGGTGAGAGGACGTATGATGTTGCATACCATAGACAAGCGTTTTAATTCTGTATTTACTTGACATTAGGTGGAAAGGTCAATTGCCTCTGCCAAAGAAAATTGTAGTCTGTCTGTCGTTACAGGTATTCAAAAGGAAACTTAAAAAGCTTAATACAAAAAATACTACTTTTTAAAAAATTAATAAGTATGTACTTACTACGTCCTTAATAATTAGTAAAAAAAAAACATATATAAAATGTTTTTGAATATTATGAAATTTAAAGTGCGCTTTGGAAAGTTTCAACGTGAAATCTGTTGAATAAAAGTTTTTTTAAATGTTTTTTTAACTGTTTAGATCTCTGTATAACACCAATATTTATTACAAAAACACAGTGTTGAAAAAATTTCCACGAGCAGGATTTGAACCTGCACCCTTCTGACATACCGGGTCAGGTGCTCTTCCAATTGAGCTATCGTGGTTCTAACCAACCCACCGAAATTATTCAACACTATTTATTATTATTTGTATTGTGTGTTGTGTATTTATATTTATTTTTATTTTTAATTATTTATTTGTGTTTTTGTAATTTGTTTCGCAACAAAATTTGCGTTAAAATTTATATAAACAAAACAAAAACATTTTACCAATATTTATATTTAAAAAAGAAAGAACTTTGAAAATTGCAGCTCACCGAAAACATATTAAGTCACTTTATAGTCGTTTCAATGTTGGCCATTCCGTTCTCAAGTACACAGCTCTCTAACAAATAACTAGTACCTAATAATATCTCACAGGGCTTTGGAATATAATAAACAGCATTTATCTATGGCAGTCAGTATCGTGTCTCAGAACGAGAAAGCGAGGCCATTTGCACGGGTTTCCGATGGAAAGCGAAAGTAGATGGAGTAAGGGAGCTGTATGCCACTAAATGACGAAACTGCAGAAAGTAAGCCTAATATTGGGTTGAAATTGACGTTTTTTATTTAGCTTTGGCTTTCAAAGTAAAAAGTAAATAGTGTTGAATAATTTCGGCGGGCTGGTTAGAACCACGATAGCTCAATTGGAAGAGCACCTGACCCGGTATGTCAGAAGGGTGCAGGTTCAAATCCTGCTAGTGGAAATTTTTTCAACATTGTGTTTTTGTAGTTTTTTTATTTATTTTATTTAACTTTATACCGGCTGTGAATATTAAGTACCGAGATGAATTTTTTTTTGGGTAATTTTCTAAAAATGGTAATCTGGCTAGATCGATTTATCGCCTCCGAAACCCCCTGCATACTAAATTTAAAGAAAGAGCCGTCTCCGAGGTACCGATTATATATTGCAACAAAACTTGCTCGTTTAAAGGTTATTAATGTTATTATATTAGATTAAACACATTTAATTAAGGCTATGTCACTAAGGCTTCAGTAATAACAATGATTTTTAGTTTTGTTTCTTATGGCCCAAAATATATATATTTTTTAAATTGACATTTTTGATTGAGATGAAATTAGCCTTTTGTTCCATTGTAGCTTTGAAGATTTTTCTTTTTAAGGTCTGTTATATTTAGCTAGTGAAACAAACACACTGCCCTAAACTTTTTATAGTTTTAACGTAAATAGAAGCTGAAGAAAAATGTTAGTATGAAAAATTTAATTTTTATAAAATCTTCATACAAAACGTCAATTTCATAGGTCACCCTCTCACGAATCGGACGGATGGAACGGTCCGAGCACAGCTTGTTAGGAGATTCCGTGTCCGTTAAGACCGATTTACACTTCAATAAGTACAGTAGCGAGTTAAGAAATCAGTCAGTTAAGTAACAAGTAGTGAGTTGTAAGTAGCGTCCAAACGTAGGCGAGTGAGTAAACATAAGTTGCCGTTCCAACAAGAAGAAAAATTTATGCGCTCGCCCGTCTACATGCCCGCCACTTAAGTTGGCGAGGTGCGGGAGACGCGAGGGCGGGAGGGGCCTACTTCGCACTGTACTAGCCGAAATATAGGATCGCGATTTATTCAAATCAACTTAATAAACCACTTAAAAGGCCGGCAACGCCGGACGGCGGTGATTGCTTCCCATCAGGTGACCCGCCTGCTCGTTTGCCTCCTTCTAATATAAAAAAAAACTTACTAGTTAACTCGCTTTTGCCGTTCAAACGACAATAACAACTTAACTCGCCGATGTCGTAAGTTAACTCGCTACTGTACTAAGACATAATGAAGTGTGAATCGGGCTTTAGAGGTTGTCTATGCGCGTGGCTCGATCGCGTTTGCATGAGGCTTACATTCTGGGTGCCAAGTACGAAAACACGAGAATTTGTATGGCAAAATTAATTTTTCTCGTATGCCGCCAGGAGGCGCTGCTTCAATGCCATACTAATATTCGTTTTCGTTAACGTAATCGAATGAATACGGATAGTAAACAAAACTAACACCAGGCACTCTGAAAGTAAGCTCAATACATACCGCGCTCAAGCAACTCATCTAATCCACCTCGGAGCCCTACTTTGATTATGCTAAATTTAGCGTCGAGGTCACTAACGGCGAGTTTACTCAATTTTTTTTTGGGAGAAGGACGTGAGACTATTTATTCCAATACTACTATTACGCTAATAACCAAACTATATTGACAAACAAACGTAAACAACAAAAAGGTTTTTTTTAAAGAGACTCGATTAACCTGCTGTGAATACAGACACAATAGAACTTTAATTGTTTAGGGCACTGATCAGTGTTTGCGGCAGATGATAGGTTAAACAACCACCGCTGCGTATGAGCTATGTTTGCAAATCGTATTACATCGACATTATTTGTGAAGCGGTTGCCAAAGGAAATCTTCGATTTCACCTATAAAGCGGACTACCCACTTGGAGGTGCAGCACGTAATGGAACTGATACTGTATCAAGTGCGTCGACGCGAGCCGCTTTCATTAGACAAACGTTAGGCCACAAAATAAAGAGAACAGAACGTAAGCTTAATGCATACCGCGCTCGAACAACGCACACATAAACCCTCAAACAGACCCAAAATCGCGGGCCATCTCGAACCAGCACGAGCGAAGCTGTCGCGAGATTCTGTGTTCCTGATAGGTAATCTAGATGTGTGCGTTGCTCGAGCGCGTTTGTATGAAGCCTACCTTCTGCTGTGTCCTTTTTTATGGTTAGACGATCACATCGTGCCAGCAGCGACCGATGTTGTTGCGAATACAAACGCGCTCGCAGTATAGATAAGATAAAATTTTAGTTTCATAACTTGGTACAAAATTTGTTACAAAGAAATTGGTATGAACAGTCTGTCCATTTAAGGACGTGCAACAGTAATAACATTTAAAATTCAAATTCAAATATAAAATAATTAAATTATGTCAGCATATAAAAATTCTTAAAGAATAAAATACATTTCTATTAACGATCATTAAAAAATTCATCCAAATTATAAAAACATTTTTTAATTTACCTCTCTTTTAGAGTACTTTTAAAATAGGGATTTTCGAAGATTCAATAAGTACTGGTAAATTATTAAAGATTTTTATCCACATAATCACAGTACTTTTGCCATAAATATAACTAGAAGATCCAATAGTACACACGCATGCACACCTATCTAAAACTGTCAAATTACTTCAATACAATGTCAACCATATGCCTTGGGAATAAACTTCAAAGTCTATTGAGGAAATTTGACAGTTTGTGGTAGGTTGATGTGCAGGCGTGTGTACATACATCATAAGCATATTGAAAGCGTATATTCTTTTTGGATTGATTTTTAGGATGTTTAGGATTTTTTATAGATTGAAAGCTGGATACGAAGTAACTTGTGGACGAGACGTAAACACTTTTAGGATTTTTTGTAGAGAGTTTGCTGATGGCATCAAACGGCCTTTACAGCGTCGCCGGACTCTTTTGAGGGTTCCTCATGCCGATCGAAACACCAATAGAGGTTTTCTAGAGGGGATGGCGTCACGCACTAAACGTGTCCCCGTTCCCTACTAAAATCTCCGAGGGGTTCGGATCGGAACAGGAGCGAAACAAACCGATGGCGCCTCTAACAGCTAGAACCTCGACTCTGTTTGATTTATAGGTTGATACAGTAACAGATACATTACGTGATACACCTCCAAGTGGGTAGCCTGCTTAACAAGCTAGCCGCAAGCTGTATAGCTTGACGAGTGTCTTCGAACGATGTTGATTTAGGTGTAGCAATAGACTGAGTAAAAGATATCTGACATCGACTTATGGTCGGTGGTCGAAGTTAAAATTCAATATGTTTCGTACAATCAATGAGCTGTCTCGATGGCTCAGTGTGCGATTGCTTAAGTTTCGCAAAAGCCAGTCATCAGATAGGTGGCCAAAAATGTATCATCTCGATCTTCTCCGTGCTTCTGAAAGCATGTTGAGCCTTTGGTCCCGGCTGCATTAGCAGTCGTTAACAACCACATTCCGCACTGGGCCTGCGTGGTGGTTTACGGCGCGTTCTCCATGTGGTGTCAACATCCATAGGAAAGGCTCCTAAGCAGTGGGGACATAAATTAGCTAGCGAGGAAAGATAAAGAGAGATAGAGACAGACAGATAGTCCAAAGTACTAGGCTATCATAACCCACAAGGAGGTATACCTGGCGTGAGCTAAATACTCGGGGTAAGGCCGTGAGGAGAATGAAGTACCAGGCCACCATGAGTTATAAGGAGTTGCACTGGGCCGCGTGGTGAAAAGATGATGGAAATCTCTTACGTGGGTGTTGATTCCTGTAGAAATAGTTCATACACAATTCGATTAGGTACGTTTACGAAAACGAAAATTTGTATGGCAGAATTTTAGCTCGTCTCGTATGTCGCCAGGAGGCGCTGCTTTAATGCCATAATAATTTTAGTTTTCTTAAACGTAAGTTTTTTTTTTTTTTGAGGGAGATTGCTGATTGCCTCTACGGCATTTTCAGCTTCACCGGGCTTGTTTGGGGGCGGCGAGGAACGTAAAGGGCCCCTCAAGCCGTGTGAAACGAATCACCTACGGAGGTTATCTAGAGGGAACGGCATCGCGCACTAGTGCGCGTCCCCGTGCTCTACTAGATTCTCCGAAGGGTTCGGATCGGATCGGGGAGCGGAGCAACCCGAGGGTGCCTCTAAAGGCACGGACCTTGGCTCGGGTTGACCGGGCCGTGGAGGAGGAGAGAAGCGCCCAGGTACATGTCTGTACCTGGTGTAGAGCGAGTGTGAACCGGTTCTTCGTACCCTTGTTCTACGAGTACGGTGTCTTGGGCCTAAACTGGTGTGCATGTTTAGTGTATTCTGTAAATGTGTGCTGTCATTTAGAGGATCGGGCGGGGGGGGAAAAACGTAAGTAATCGAATGAATACTTATAGTAAACATAACCACACTAGATCGTACGTCGTCCACATAAATATATAATACAGGCGTTATGACATGGACGGCTTGCGAAGTTCGAACTCTCTGTGTGGAGACTTGAAAGCTTTCGGTTTCAACAATGTCGAAACAATGGAAAAGTCTGGAACCGTTTTGGAACAGCGCCACAAAACGTAGAGGCTTTTTAGGTTGTAGACTAGTGGCAAAAATTCAGTTTCACACTTTCAATTTGACGTGTTGTTATTTTTTTCTACATTTCTTCTTAAAAGCTCTTTCATTCAGATTCTTTTAACGCAATAAACCAACTTTATCAGAGATCTAGACAGTTGATTTAGTAATAATGGGTTAAGGAATCATAAAGAAAAAAACATTTGTATAACGCTTGTTTAACTTTCTGGATGGGTTGACAGATATATTATTAATAAATTAATAGCATACAATCTTTATACAAATCTTCTGTGTGTTAATGTCACTGAACTCCTTCTAAGCGGCCGGACCGATTTGGATGAAATTTTCTGTATAGATTCGAGAATGGTTTAGATTTGCAATTGGACCCGGTAGGTGGTGCTGCTATAGGGGTCCGTCATGGGATACGGGTGTTCTTAAGCAGACGAATAATTTGTTTGTTTTGTTGTCATGGAAACTGTCAAAGCGGTACGAAGTCCGCCGGTCACTATATACTTTCTATAATATTTTATATTACAAATAAAGTGCAGTAACCATAGTAATCTAAATAGGTCTAACACCTCTATTCTCAAAGCATTCGACCTACGTTCACTGATTGCCCAATAGTTGCGTACCTACATTGCATAGCGCGATCACTTCTGTCATGGAGGCACAAAATGAGGAGAAGGTAAGCTTCATACAAACACGCTCGAGCCACGCACAAATAGACATCCTCTCACTTACACGGAATCGGCGACAGTTGCGCTAGACTGTTCAGAACTGTTCTGTTTTTTTTTTATAGTTGGCATGGCGAACGACCCCATTTCAAGTGATGTTAAGTGAAAATGGAGTCCAGATGCGAAGGCAACTGGTGCAGCGTGAAAACAACGCAGCATCAGTTACCCTCACCCTGCCGGCCCACAAGGTGCCTTCACGCCTCGTTTGAAGGACCCCATATCATAGGAAGGAGGGAAAACGTGTGCTGGCAGACTATTCCATTAATTGGTGGTGCGACAAAGAAACGAGTCACCAAATTTATAAGTGCGCGATAGTGTCTGTGAGAGGTTGTCTATGTGCGCGTTGCTCGAGCGCGGTATGTAAGCTTACCGACAGAAGTCGGTCTCCTCCCTCCCCGATCCGATCCGAACCCTTCGGAGAATCTAGTAGGGCACGGGGACGCGCACTAGTGCGCGATGCCGTTCCCTCTAGATAACCTCCGAAAGTGATTCGTTTCACACGGCTTGAGGAACCCTTTACGTTCCTCGCCGCCCCCAAAAAAGCCCGGTGAAGCTGAAAATGCCGTAGAGGCAATCAGTAATCTCCCTCAAAAAAAAAATATCGGTCTCCTCATTTTATGATAAGTAGAGGTGTGTTGTGTAGTCACGATGACAACATTCACGGGGCGCGTGTTCACAACAGAAATAAAGAATGATAATAACTAGTGGTCGCCCAGTGGTCGCAATTCGGCCGTAATTTTGTTAAGGCTGCACGGTTTGTATACTAAGCATTAAGTTATTATAATAATAACTTTATGATCCTAAGCAATGAAAAATTAAAAAAATTTGGATTGGCATTGACAGATTTCGGAAAAGAGTATATATGCGTGTGTGTCAAATACATGGTAGTGTGTGTAATGTTTGTTTTATTGATTTAATGTATTTTTTATGCATAATTTAAAAAAAAATAGAATCAAATGCAATCCTTCTATATATAAACTATAAGTGTGCGAAATTTCATACTCCTCCGTCCGCGCAATTTTCGTAAAAAGGGGTAGGTACAAAGTTTTTGCTTCACGTATTATAATATAAAGATAACAATTGAAATTAGAAAGCACATCAACACTACTAACATACCTACATACCCTCACGTCCTTCTCAGAAAAAGAGGTAGAAAGAGCATCGCAATCACCAATTTTGAGTAAACTCACCGTTAGTGACCTCGACGCCACCTTTAGCATAATCAAAGTAGGGCTCCGAGGTGGGATAGATAACATCGGTGATGGGTTGCAGCCGACCGCCTGACGTGCGAGCATCTTGGAGCCCTTGTCCCTTAGTCGGTTACGACATGTACGGGAAGTTAAGCAACTAACATTGATTTTATAGCAACAGATAGCATTATTATGATACAGATACCTATCGAGGCCATTAGCGAGCTGAAGTGGCAATTAGTCGCAGAACCGATAACCGTCTTCTCCCTTCTCCCTTCCTTCTCCCTTCCTCCATAGGAGTACACGTGCTGCTCTCCGGTGTCACCGCTTCACTGTCACACATATCCCATCGCGCACAAAGAAATTTGGTGACTCGTTTCTTTGTCGCACCTCCAAAAGATGGAATAGTCTACCAGCACATGTTTTCCCTCTTTCCTATGATATGGGGTCCTTCAAACGAGGCGTGAAGAAGCACCTTGTGGGCCGGCAGAGTGAGGTTGACTGATGCTGCGTTGTTTTCACGCTGCACCAGTTGTCTTCGCGTCTGGACTCCATTTCCACTTAACATCAGGTGGTGTGGAGTCATTTGCCGTGCTAAGTATTAAAAAAAAAAAAAAAAAAAAACCGTTGGGGTAAACGAGTTCTGGAGTGGAGGCCGCGTATCGGCAAACGTAGTGTAGCACGCCCTAAGACTAGGTGGAGCGTCGACCTCCGCAAGGTGGCTGGCAAGAGCTGGGTGAGAGTAGCCGATGATCGTATGATGTATAGTCTTTCTAATAAGTAAATGAAAATGAGGCAAGGAGCTCGATGGCGCAGTGGTTAACGCGCCCGGTCTGCGAGTATTGGAGGTTAAGCAACTTTCGTAAAGGCCGGTCATCGGATGAACAAAAAATGTATCATCTCGAGCTCCTCCTGCTTGGGAAGGCACGTAAAGCCGTCGGTCCCGGCTGCATTAGCAGTCGTTAACAACCACCAATCCGCACTGGGCGCGCGTGGTGGTTTACGGCCCGGTCTGTAAACGTCCATAGGGAAGGCTCGTGCTGATAATAACCCATGAATATATTTCTAATAATCTCTATTACCCAAGGTCTTTTTTTCTATTTCGCAACAGTTGTTGCGTGCATTACATAGATCACGACTGCCAGTGTAGTAGAGCGGTCACGAAGACAACATTCTCCGGTCTGGGGTTCGACAATTAATTTAATAATCAATAATAAGGGTTCGACTGAAAGCCATTCATTAGTCAATCAAGTTGCGACAGTTGCGTGTTCGGAGATTATAATTAGATGCTGGGGCGTACGACGACGCGATCGTGCACGTTAAGCTACTTTCGCAATACTTACGGATGGGTCAAAAACTTAAGTTTCTTAGTTCAGTGAATAAATAGCCTATGTAAAAACAGCATAACGAACAGTGCCGTGTCGCGATCTAATACGGCGATGTAGAAAATGTAGTGAAATGAGAGGGTTGTGTCCTACTATATACCACAAAATGAGAAGGACTCAGAAGGCAACCTTCATACAAACGCGCTCGAGCAACGCACACATAGACAACCTCTCACGGACGCGGAATCTCGCAACGGCAGCGCTCCGACTGTTCCGAGCTGTTCCGAGATCCATGTCTGTACTTTCTCCAGTCTCCTTATATTGTACTAGTTGTTGCCCGCGACTTCGTTCGCGAAGACTACAGGAAAAAAAAAGTATCCTATATGCTGGTCTGGGTTATTGTCTGTATATGAGGAAAGTTTCATTAAAATCCATTCAGTAGTTTTTACGTGAAAGAGTAACAAACATCCATACATACTTACAAACTTGCGCGTTTATAATATTGGTAGGATAATCCGCCGCATTACATTAGCCGTTAGGAACTAAAAACTGTCAAAGCGGCGGGTAATGACTCGCTGTATTACATTACGGCTAGCCGTTTGAAGAACGTACGGCGTCGAACACATTCCGGCGTATTTTCATTCGGCCGCATACAATCCGGCTAATCGTTGAACCGCCCGCGCCGTATTTCAAAACGGCCCTGTTTTTGATAACGGCTAGCCGTAATGTAATGCGGCGGATTATGCAATCCTACAGCGACATTATATACTGTATACAGAACTTGTAATTTTTTCTTTTTTATTTAGAATTTAAATTTCGTTTCGTTTGTCGGATCCGCGCCGGCCGTTTTCAATAAACCAACAAAGCTGCAAAGTTTAATGGTGACAATAACGGTGTAAAAGTTGGCTGAGCTCCAGAAAACGACGGACATTACTTCATGTACCAGAATGGGTTGATAAATAAAAAATGCCTTGAATAGCTTTCGGGACAAGCTATTTTTTTTGTTTTATAGAGAAACTAGATTATTGGAGCCCCAATTAGATATGAGGTCCAATACCCGATTGAGCTCAATGACAAGATTCACTCGATTCACTTCGGTTTCTACCCGCCCGACCGCTGCGTGACCGTTATATCCCCTATGCACCGTGCTATCATCTGCATAGCAATGAATATTTCCAAGTGGAAGCATATCATTGATATGCAGAAGAAACGTGGCGCGTGCAGCGTGGGGGACAGAACGGACCCTTGAGGGACACCAGCGTTCACTGACATGAACCGTGAAGCACATCCGTCTGTGAGTACTCGGATCCTACGCTCATGTGGGAAGCCAGCGAGCCAGTTGCAGAACTGAGCAGGCAGACCGTATGCCGGGAGCTTGGAGATTTAATGGTTTTTTAAATCGTAGCGAGCGAACAGTCCCGGGCAATAACAAGTAAACAATGAACCCTCATAAGGGTCAAGAGTGTATACATGTCAGTGCTGGTGACTGAACATTCTCAGAGGGTTCCTTGAGGGGATGGCATCACGCATTCTGGTCCCCCATGCCCTACTAGATTCTCCGAGGAGTTCGAATCGGATTCGAAGTTGTGATGTGACCTATTTAGGTGTTAGGTTAGCAGAGAGAAAACCGGGCCTCCAAAGATTCTAGTAGTTGGTGATATTATAACTTCACTTTCACTGTTTTATAGCTATTATGGCTATCATAAATTTTAATGAATGTAAGCTTTTTGTTAATTAACACGCCGCCCGTCGTACTTTACCTAGACGTTTTATCTTATTTATTACAATAATTTACTTGGCCATCATCAGCTCATTTTATGTTCCCACTGCTGGGGCACGAGCTTTCCCTACGGAAGGATAGCGAGAACGGGCCATAAACCACCACGCGGGTCCAGTGCGGATTGGTGGTTGTTAACGACTGCTAATGCAGCCGGGACCAACGGCTTTACGTGCCGAAGCACGGAGGAGCTCGAGATGATACATTTTTTGTCACCCATCCGATGACCGGCCTTTGTGATAGTTGCTTAACCTCAGCACTCGCAGACCGGGCGCGTTAACCACTGCGCCATCGAGTTCCTCGCTTACTTTGTATTTGCTTGTAATAGTGTATGTGTATTCCTTGTCTCTAGAAAGAGCCAAAACCTTCTATAGCCTGAACAGTGACTGGTCGTTTTTCAAGTTTAACTATGGACGTCATAGTGCCCAATCAAAGTTCAGTTACTATAACAGACTAGCGGCCCGTCCCTGCTTCGCACGAGTGGAATTTTTCTTTTTATATAGCCTTTGTTACTCAACGCTAATGTAGCATTCTAATGGTGAAAGAATTTTTTAAATCGGTCCAGTAGAGTGGTTTGTATGGGAAAAGAAAATTGTTGTTTTTACTATTTTCCTCGTATTTTTTCCGCTTTTTCTCTCCATAAGAACCATCCTCAGACTACATCAAACACAAAAAAAAAGAAATCGGCCAAATCGGTCAAGCCGTTTTCATGTTATGTCGTGACAACGGAAAACGGGTTTCATTTTTATATATATAGATAGATATAGCAATAAGCAGGTAATAAAACACAACGGGAACCAAGCACAGAAATCCTCAAACATTCAACAATAAATCAATAAAAATACCAGGATATCACGAACACCTCGTTGCATCGTTACCATAAACAAAATCTATTTACGGGCAACACCGCTAGATTGCGCGCCATATTACCGGAAGCGCCGCCATGACGGAAACGCGGGAAATCGCACAGCCATAGTGCCATAACGGTAAACGCTTCGACCTTTCGCGTTGACTCTCATTCAAAAGGAAGTTTGAGTTCAAACAAGGAGTGTTTATGGAAAAGTTGTTGGCTGGTACACCTTGATGATAAAACGATTTAAACTTTAATGAATTCTAAGACGGAATACTGTTTAATGAGGGTTGATACAATAGATATCAACTGTAGCGATGGCTTGAGTTTTCGATGCCGAGCAGTGGGACAGAATATAGACTAATTACCTACTTATATATTAGGTTAAACCTTGTAAACTAAAGTAAAAGAGATCATTATTTTTTTAAATGAATAAGCCGATTCTAATTAAACCTAAGTACTCAAGAAAAATAGGAAGACCTTTTAAATTAACAGAAATAAAAAAAGGGGTTAGAAGTCCAATAATGTAAAGTTTCACATCACATTAAGTTTAGATATACCTAACTTACAAAAAAAAATCTATTATGATATATGTATGTTAGAAATATGCTTTTTATACGAAAGAATTATTGTTTGTTTAATAAGATTTATTCACGAATTACTGAAAAGTATAATAGTAAATCATAAGAACACAATATTATTAGAATCGGTGACCAGTGTGATGGCCGCCCGCTGGCAACACTAGCGCGGTGGAGCGGCCATGACACTTGTCACTTTTTTTACTGCGGCAGCGTCGGTGCATGGTGTGTTATTGTAATCTGAGTGAAAAATAAATGATTCCAAGTAGATACTAATATGTAGGTATAGCTTTGCTTTGTTTCTTCAAAAAAATTAAGCTTTTATAAAAAATATTTACGCCATCGATTGGTAAGTTTACAACGGGAGACCCTGCACTGACAAGGACCGACCACAAACACAGCAGCGACATTGTCTGTCTTCATTTCTTTTACAACCACTCCATCACCACTTTTACCCTATCTATGTATATTCATCTACTTTCCACACAATCAAACAAAGGCATCATCAACACCGATCCAGAAACGCCAACGAATCCCAAAGCGTATTATGCAAAGCAATTAATAAATCATGCATCTGTTACGTATTGCATATTGTTATATGTATTTTTGTAGCCACCATTATGTGCCCCTGCGTAATAAGCAACCACTTATGCATATTCAACAGTTAACGCCTAAGCTTTGCTGACTAATTATACAACGCCTGTTGGTACAATGCTGCCCAGATTTTTTCTATACCTAGCACTAGATATCGCCGATGAGGCTCGCAGAGGACCGGCTAAGTTGGCGTGTGAAAAGGGATGCTTATGGAGCACATCCGATAGAGGCGTCAGCAGACAGCGTCAAGAGTAACGATACTCAGCAGTGGGTCAACGACTAAGATAGAGATACCCAGCTGTGGGTGCACACAAGCTGATATGATAGTCATCATACCTAGCACGGCAAATGACTCAACTCCACCTGATGTTAGGTGGAAATGGAGTCTAGACGCGAAGGCTGGCGAACTGTTGCAGCTTGAAAACAACGCAGCATCAGTCACGCTCTGCCTACCGGCCCACAAGGCGTCTCTTACGCCTCGTTTGAAGGACCTCATGTCATGGCAAGCAGAAAGGATTACGACTGGATGGATACCTCTCAAAAATTGATGACCATAATTATAGAAAAACTTTACTAAAAAGCTTATTGAAATAGAAAGTATCTGACTAATTAAACAAATGACAAAGGAGTTTGTGTTTAAAATTTAGCAACCACTCCAACAGGTATTACTAGTTTAAATATAATGTTTGAATTGTAAATGTATGTTGTATGATATGGATATGGCAACGATATATATTTTTGTAAATGCCATTAGGTGATTAAGGACATGCAGTTTCTTCAGCCTACTCTTCTGTAAAGCTAAAAGACGTTCTAAATGGGTTTTAGGCAAAATTATTTTATTTTGAACAAATCGAAAGTATTTAACTTACTTAACTATCAAACGGTAGCTAAAATATTTTTTTAGTGATCTCTGACGGTCATACATTTACAGGTTTTCGTGCTAATTTTTAGTTCTTATGCCTCTATGCCCTGAAATCTCATTAGATATAGTAACCTTAAAAGCTGACTGACACCTAACAATAACAACCGGGTCATAATTGATTGATAACAATCAATTCTAGACTGACATTGACATTGACAGCATAAATAACGTATATCGTGTCAATTTAAATTTTTTAAAACGTACCAACATTTATTAATGTTCAATATTAATAACGCTTCATACCACTCCTACCTGGTTTAAAGAGTTACCTTAGCCATACAACGGGGTAATATTGCAAGTTTGATCGAGAGGCTATAGTTTTAGTTATCTATATAATATTATCCCTGTGTGGTGCCGGGGATAAAAAATTGCACCACCCCATCTCATCCCGTGGGTGTCGTAAAAGCGGACAAAGCGACCATTCCAGAGGATGGGCAGCAAGCAGCATCTCTCTGAGGTTTCCCTCAACCTACTGCGATCGCCAACATGTCTGCTAAGCGAGGCGATTACGGCAAATACCCCCCATGATGATTTGGCCTTTGTCCAGCAGTGGACGTCTTTTGGCTGAGATTGAGATGATGATGATGATGATGATGATGATGATGATGATGATGATGATGATGATGATGATGATGATGATGATGATGATGATATAATATTAATAATTAGATGAAAAAACTTTGTACCCCTTTTTAAGCAAATGGCGCGCACAGAGGTTTGCGAGGTTTGGCAAAGTTGAAGTTCATATGAAGAAGATGAGCAGAAAGATAACATTTATGTTTAATACGTGTTATTGTTTAAACATTTAAATTTTGAGATTTCCGTTCAAATTTCGGCCACTGAACGGCCACTGAACGGCCACTACTTTGTTATTTTAGAGTGTAATGCATTACACGATTTCAAAATTAATTACTATTTAACATCGAAACAAAAAATTTGTCTCAATAAACAACTGCGTCCTTGCATGATCGAACGTTATGTTATGACGAACATAAAATCGTCTAGAAATGTCTGCATAATGCGCGTGTGGGGTCCGGGGCCGCGTGGGCGCCAATGCCGACGGTGCTCATTGGGCCAATGAGGATATGACTTCATGTTTCACTGGCAATGTTGTGAATGATTGTTTGTAGACTACTTTTTTTTGTACTGGATTTGGTAAAACGCTTACGGCAGATCTAATTATGATTATTATGTAATTCCATGTTGATAACACTAACATTATAATTGTATTTTTATATAGTGGCAACTTTTGTCGCTCTCCTCTGCTCCAGAACTCTCCGTGTTCAATACGATGAAACGTCTTCTTAAATAATTGACTTATTTTATTATGCCTTAAGATAATCTGCCACACCACACAATCAAAGATACACCCTACTACTAATTTTTCCATGCAATACAGAAACCTTTCACTTAAGTCTTATTTACCTGACTAGGCAGCGCTGTTTAGTAGTGTCTATGTTTTATTTATATACTTTGGCGATATACTACGCACTAACCTATTTGGTCTGATTTCCAAGTTTTCCTTCTTAAAGCATTAAAATAAAATTCAGTGTTATCTACGAATCTAACAGACTAGCTTTATTAATCCTCCTCTACTCTACAGTGTGTTTCTACAAACGTTTTCCTCCTATGCCATTTCAAGCGAACGCGAATCTATATGTAACATAAACAGAAATGTCAAACGAGATACAATATCAATTTTGCATCATCGCAAGATATACCTGCGGGCACGCCCGAGGCAACGTCGTTATATCGAACACTTTCACAACGAAACTAAACGAGACGTCAAGATCGAGCACGGTGATGTCGAGAGAAAAAGTATATATTTGTTATTATAATATATGCTATAATATGCAAGATTCAAATGAGTATAAGAAACTATCACAACTCTAATGATAAATAGCTTTCGCGAAACGCAGATATTTCAAAGCCCGGAGAAGCTGAAAATGCCGTAGAGGCAATCAGCAATCTCTCTCAAAAAAAAAAGCAGATATTTTAACACATACAATACGTTATTATAACATTAATTTCGGCATGCTCTGTAAAAACTTAGAAAATCTGTTCTAAACACACAGGTTTGTCATTTGATTCCTACCTACCAACCTACCAAAAGATGAAATAAAACACAATTCGGCTATTTATTTATTTATTTACTATACTTGCGTTACTTTTGCATAATTTATTGTAAGAAATAGAAATATGAAAAATTTACTTCTTTGTATTTTTTTCGAAATATGTGTCATTAACGATTAGTTGATTAGATTTTTTGAACGGTAAAAGAAAAGTAACTTTAAATACTAATTTGCAACCACTCCCTCGATCTTAAACTGTGTAGATTGCTTAAAAGGACAGTTCTACAGACGTGTTTCAAAACAGCTCATCGACATTTAAGAATAAAATAACCACGGTCTTAAACTCAACTGCTGATTAAATCTATGTTTTATAGATGTCTTCTATTCTATGTATTTAATTGGTAATGCCATGTATTTGTAAATGACACTGGTTTAAGTTGCACGATGCGTCCATCTGCAATTAGTATTATGAAAAAAAATAACATACATAACTAATCATTAAAGTAATCACATACCTCTGTTAATGGTCCAATATAATAATAAGAGAAGGAAGAGAAACAAATAAACTGATTGATTAAAGTATAAATGATAATAGTTTCCATGTAATTAACAAAGAATAAGCAAACACATCCAAGACTTGATTGCTTGAACATTCTCTAACAATACCGTGAAACTTAACTATGCACCTATTAAATCATCTACGGCTGTGTAGAGAGTAAAAGTGGGTCCGAATGATAACGATAAACGCGAGAAAACAATGAGATCACCACGATAAGAGCCAACTAATGTGTGCATCAACCCAATGTTACAAGAAAAACATGTGAAACAATAGCAAACATACGAGATAGGACACGTGTAACTGTGAATAATGGTAGAAGTATCAGTTTCCGCTTCAACTTAGGTAACTATACCACTGTCCGATGTATAAGTGTTATTTTTATTTTGTTGGACAACTGGACACGTCAGCCACATGGGCCTAAAGAGGTGACTGGGTTCTAGACTTCCAGTGTCCATCAGACATGGCTGGAGACGTGGCAAGCCAGAGCAGATGGAGGGACGTCTGGACCACTTTGTTGCCGGGGTGGGATAAGGTGGCCCAGCAGTTGAGCACCAGTCTTGCTATATCTGTACTTTAAGAAATTTGATTCCCACAAAGGTAATTTTTTTGCGCTCTTCGCCTTTATTTCTGTATATGTCGTTTAACTCAGTATTGTACCTAAATGTTTTATATAACGTCGTGTGTTATGTCAATAAACGTTTTCTCCTTCCTTAATCTTCTTTCATATTAACTCTGACTAAGACTGAATTCTAAACCACTAACCAACCTATGTAACAAGTTTAGTTTCTTTCCTTCCAAACGGCTAAGTACTTACCTAGTAAAACTTTACATACAAAATATTATAAAGAATACAAATAATTAACAATGTCATATATCAAACTATGCATTTACAAACTTTTTATAGCAAGGACTTTCTCGCACCGATGAGTCTCCATTCGGGCGTCTCGCTTCGCGATACACTATTAACTACTTTATTAATGAAGTGGTTGTCTGTGGCACTTAACTATAAATTAATTAGCTACAATTAATTGCCGAAGATACGCGAACACGGATGGAGAGGAACACGAGAGCACAAAGAAATTTCACGATCGTTGGTAAGTAACGTTCATTTAGGGGTATAGAGTAGGTAGACATGTTCTAAGAAGAAATTTTTAAATGACATCAACTTTTTATACATTTTTGGTCCATATAGGTAATAAATCAAGAAAAATTCTGTATATTATTAGAACTTCTCCGTCTAAGTATTAATTACTACGACATCAAAACTGTAAGGCCATTGTCCTTGGTTTTATTTGAATTCGAAATTTCACATTTTTTTGAAGGATTGAACTGGCAAAAACGTCACTTTTATATTTGCACCAAAACAGTGCGAAACCTTATGATTACTTCAATTAAATAACAGAAACGATAACTGTTGGGTTCAACGAGTTCTTGAATGGAGACGCGAATTGGCAAACGTAGTGTAGAGTAGCCGCGGATCGTGGTCGGTGGCGTGCAACAGGAGAGGCCTATGTCCAGCGGTGGACTAATATAGGCGAATGATAATGAAGATGATGATATGATACTATAATATATTATATTGCTAGCTTCTATAACAAGTGTTTAATGTAGAACGCTAATTCGAAGCACACTCTTAGCCCAAGAACCACTTAAAACGATTTTGAAATAAACTAAAAGTGATATCACCCCACGTCTCTATCCAGTTGTAATAAGGGTTAAATTCACAATGCTTTTACGGTGCATGAGTCGTTCTTCATACAAGGCACATAGTTTAACAATCTTCAATTAAGTACTAACCCACTTGGCAGTATTAGTTAATGTTTTTAGCGTACAAAACGGTTACATCACTGACTCTAGCGCGAACGACTATTACTCATCACAACACCAGCTCATGTTTATGTCCCCACTGCTGGGGCACGAGCCTTCTCTATTTGTGGGAGTGATTTCGAGAAATGGGACGGAAGTATGAAATGGGAAGCGCCATTTTGTAAGTTCTGTAATCGATATTATGAACATGACATATTATTATTATATGTGACATATTGTGTCATTTGACTATCAAAGGTCGTTTTGATATGTCAAATGTCTTCTATAAGGGAAGTGACAGAAATGAGTATTTACTGCATTATTTTTTTAAGATTTATAAAAAAATATACGTCATTGTTAATTCTATATTCTATTTTCTATTGTAATATTGATTTCAACCCTTTCGTGTGTAATAGACTTTATCAATATTTATTTTATAGTTATAAAATGATGCAATACCTGACCCATTTTTTCAGAATATAATGTTAAAATTGCTTATTACTAATAAGGTGAGATTTCAAATATCACACATCATATGCGACTACTGTAAGGCTCGCTCGTTTTTTTTTGTGTAATGTTTACACGAGTTCTGCATTTGAAGAACACCTTTCTTCGTATCAGATGGGAGGAGGGCAGCGAGGCGAGAAGGCGTCCGTTCGCGTAACATCGCGTATTGCGTATATATGCGCATAACAATTTACATAGCTCGATTGTTGAGATTTAGGACGACAGAGGCACAATATAAAGAGACCGCAGAAGGTAAGGTCCATACAAACGCGCTCGAGCAACGCACACATAGACAACCTCTCACGGACGCGGAATCTCGCAACACCTGCGCTCCGACTGTTCCGAGCTGTTCCAAGATCCGTGTCTGTAAAAGGGGTCTATGTGTGAGTTGTTTGAGCGCGGTATGTGTTAAGGCGACGCTATGAAAAAATACATCAACTTTCATCGAAGGTTGTAGGAGTATGACAAGACCAACGAATCTGAAATTTTCAAAGAGATAACTTCATGCATTTGTTTGCTAAAAAACACGATTGTGCAATTTTTGGCTCGATCATAATTCTTTACGAAAACACCTCTAAAAAATCATGAATGCTAAAATTACAATGAAATTACTTAATCTATATGTTTTGAAATCACTCAAATATAATGGTTACATCAATATTCGCAATTTAGTTGCTGCATATTTTGATAACGAAGTAAAAACGAGAAGGTTTTTTTTTGTGAAATCATTATTTTTAAAGTATTAACTATCAAAATGATTGATATAATCGAGCTCAGCAAATTTAACATATACATAGTAATATAACATTTAATGTTCGTTGATACAATTACTTGTTTTATATGAAACATAACATAACTAACTACATTAAAGAAAAAAAAATTAAGATAACTAAAGACAAAATAAAACCTATAAACCTATAATATAACTTACCTATAACTGAAACCAGTAATTTTATAAAAATTTTTTTTAGATTCAGTTATACGTAGCGCTTGCGAAAATTGAGACCGCAAATTAATAATCATTTTAGAGGTATTTTCGTAAAGAATTATGATCGGGTCATAATTGCACAATCGTGTTTTTGAGCAAGGTTTTTTAAAGACAAAGGCATGAAGTTGTCTATATCAAAATTTCAGATTCGTCGGTCTCGTCATACTCCTACAACTTTCGATGAAAGTTGATGTATTTAAAGCTTACCTTCCTCTTTATTTTGTGACAGAGGTCGCATGCGTGCGCGCCGAGGTATGTATGTATGCTGTCGCGTTGATAGTTTCGACAGAACAGTTGGAGCAAAAGAAAAATGCCTTCCGAGTTACTGCATTGGTGTTTCAGTAGTTTAGTTTAAACTAAATTGGTTTTTTTTTTGGCGACCATAAGTACCTGTGTTGGCTAATTATTTAAGTTTGACTTTGGACATATTGAAATACCGCCTCAGTGGTCTAGTGACACTAAAACGTCGCAAAACCTTGTCCCCGTTCTTTCTTTTCACTTCGACAAATGAAGTTATCGTCATTTTATTATCAGAGTGCGTACTTTTCTCAATATTGCATTGAAGCAGGTCTCCTGTCAACGAACGAGGCGAGTTACACAACCAATGCAGATATACCAATTCTCGTTTTCGTTAATGTGATCGATCGACGACCGTAGGAACCCAGAAAGCATTTTTATCAACGTCGAGAAACCTGCGTTCTGGGTGGCTAGTGCGAGTGAGAGCAATTCGATCACGTAAACGAAAACGAGAATTTGTATGGCAAAGTTTTAAGTCTTCTCGTATGCCGCCAGGAGGCGATGCTTCAATGCCATACTAATTTTCGTTTTCGTAAACGTATTCGAATGAATACGGATAGTAACAGAAGGATCACACTAGGAATGCGTTGAAATTCGTTTAATATTCATTAAATCAATACACAACACACACCGTATATCAAAAAATAACTTGGTTAAATATTGCTCCAACAGTTCTAATGATTGCAACCGGTAATCATTGTATATAAAACATCATTCGTCACCTTCATCACTAGCTCATTTTTATGTCCCCACTGCTGGGGCACGGCAAACGAGCCTTCCCTATGTATAAATACGGTATACGGGCGATAAACCACCACGAGGGCCCAGTGCTGATTGGTTGTTATTAACGACTGCTAATGCAGCCGGGACCAACAACGGCTTCACATGCCTTCCGAAACACGGAGGAGCACGAGATGATACATTTTTGGTCACCCATCCGATGACCGGCCTTTGCGAAAGTTGCTTAAGTTCAGCAATCGCAGACCGAGCGCCATAACCACTGAGCCATCGAGGTTCTCCAACATAATTCAACCAACGATTATAATGAGGCACAATTTATAAAGCATCTCATAGCACCTCTGGTAGTAATTGGTTCTTACCGACCTTGATAGACAGAGCATAGGCGACATGAATATATATATATAATAAACTTTGTACCTAAACTACGTGCAGTAACGATGTAGCGATGATGTCATAAATATAAGCATCAGCAAAATGGCGCAGCTGTTTACGATCGTTCAAGTTAAGCTACCTTTCCCAATGCCGATTCATGGGATGGGTGGCCGTATCAGAACTGCCCCAAGGATCTCAACATTTCTTTTTTATGCTACAACAATTGAGCTCTTATATGAATGTCACTTCACTACGGCATCGTTTCGTAAGTCGAGTATACTCAAAATTGGTGATTTCGATGCTTTGACCCCTTTATGGGGGAAGGACGTAAGAGTATGTAAGTGTACATAAGTATCGTCATCATCAGTCTACACACGTCCACTGCTGGGCATAGGCCTCTCCTTGTGCACGTCACTGAGCACGATCCGCGGCTACTCTCAACCCCAGCCCTTGCCAGTCTTTTCCCTTAAGTATGGTGATATTTTTTTGTGTTTATTTGTGATGGAAAGTGTCCTGCTATGATAGGGCATTTTCCAATATTTATGACGCTGTAAGGGAGAAAAGAGCTGGACACTTGCTGAGTTTCTTGCCGGTTCTTCTCAGTAAAAAGATCTCCCACCCAGAGTAGACTAACGAACCGAGATGGCATAGTGACATTCATAAGGGCTACTTGTAGCCTAAACTGAATAAATGATTATTGAATTAGAATTTGAATTGGAAATGTTGAAAAAATTGCACCCTTCTGACATACCGGGTCAGGTGCTCTCTCAATTGAGCTATCGTGGTTCTAACCAGCCCGCCGAAATTATTCAACACTATTTACTTTTTACTTTGAAAGCCAAAAGCGCCAATTCAATGTCAACAACTACCGTCATTAACACCCGATCATAATATTTTTACAAATTTATAGCAAATTTTTGGCAAGCTATTTATAAAATGTTTCTGTTTTGTTTATATAATTTTTAACGCAAATTTTGTCGCGAAACAAATTACAAAAACACAAATGTTGAAAAAATCGCAACAATATTTGCGTTAAAAATTATATAAACAAAACAAAAACATTTTATGTGTTTTTTAATTTTGATTTAAAATATTGGTTTTTTGAAATACGAAACCGTGGACAAAGTGTTAGTTATATATATATTAGTTTACAACATGACCCGCTCAGCTGTTGTTTTGTTGCATACGAGTACAAGGTCAGAAGTTAAGTGTTACATAAAATTTTACAACACGCTTTTGTCACGTTCGTAAATAAATTTTAACAACGCATTTAACAACTATCGAGGTTTATCGTTATTCATAATGAATACAATGAATTCGTAAGAATTGCGCTTAGGGTTGCCAGGTGACCGGTGGCTTTACGGCTGTTTGCATTGCCGCGTCCGGGGAGACGCGGATGGTTATGTGGGGCTCTCCCCCCAACTCCCACAATTCGGGAGAGGAGAATATACCCACCATAAACACTAGCACATCCCCTCACTTGCCGCCAGGATGATCCGGGATGATCGGTTTGACAATCTCCGTATATTTACCCCGGCAGCAGCCGGGTATGAAACACTCCAAATCCTTCCTTGGCGAAAACGCCTTAGGACGGAGTAAGTTCATATGCGGAGGCGGTAGAAGGCAGGCCCAACTAACCACCGGTGCCTTGACTATGCCACAAAACAAATACTTCACAGAATGCACCTTTCAACAAATAGTTTGTGTAGGGCGTGTGGAGAGGAAACGGAGTCGATGCAGCACCTACTGTGTGACTGCGACTCTCTGGCTAGGAAAAGAATGGGACTCCTGGGGTCGGCCTATCCGAAACCGGAGGACTTCAGGCTCTTCGCTCTTAAAGACGTTGCCAAACTTATGGCCTCTATCTTTACAGAGGAGGAAGAGTGAAAGGATGGGGTTGCACAAAAGATCCCGATGGGTCGAGGTGTTACTGCGAGAGGGAAACCTCGGCAGGCCCCACTAAGATAAGGTAAGATACCCCGGCAGCGGCCCGCCTGGTGGAACACGCCAAGTGGAACAACTTTTTTTTTGTGACCTCGTTTTTTCTTTGACGGAATTTTGGACTATTTTTAAAACGGAATTTCAAAATTATAGTTGACAACACTGCCCGCCCAGCGGTTGTCTGATGACAAGTCGTAGTGTGCCGGTCACATTTCATCCTACGACCCAACCCCACACGCCTCGTGGATCCTAGCAACAACCGGGTCACATTGTCCAACATCTTTATAACTTTGACACTGGCTAAATGCGCTAACCGTACGAAGCCACTAATTGAGGAAAAAAGAACCGGCTTTACAACGATACAATGTATACAAGCCACGCAACGATTTCATTCACACATCATAGTGTTTACAAAACACAGAATAACAAGTTATTTATACAAAAACAAATAGAATCATAACAAGAGCTTCTGCGGGTAGCGTATTCCATATTTTGTTTGTGGATTCTGAGATGACAAACATGTTATATTGGAGGCGTGTTTTAGCATTCAACAGTCTGAATAGTTATAATAATGTAATATATTGGTCCGTTCTTTCAGAGAGTTTTGAACTTTATCCGTCATATTATAAAAATCTACTATGGTCGTGGTTTAGACCAAGACTACGTGGTCTGGTCGTGTTACGGTATCAAAGTTAGTTCGAGGATTAAAATGTGTTTTTATTACAAATCGAAGGCCTTCCAAGGACTAGATAGTACCATAGTTCGTCCATGGTTTGAATGCTACCACTTCTCGTTCGTTCATACAAGCGTCATTCAAAACACCGTTTTGTTTCACAGAACGTTGATACTTCCTTTAGAGTTAAGAAATCATTATGCAAGATTAAAATATGATACAAATACTCAGAATTGTTTTTTGATGCTACTTATGTAGATGGCGATTGTTGACACATCAAATAAAACATGCAAAAAAGTTCCGTGAGAGCTCTCTATTCCCGTTACCTATTTACTCCTCTATGATACTAACTAAGATAGACGTCAAATGCTGGATCTTCTTTTCTTGCACAAGTTGGTGAGTGGTGGTCTGGACTGCCCGGGCCTTCTGGCGCAGCTGCAGTTTCACATCCCTTTTAAGTTACCAAGATGTGGTAAATTAGTTACATTTACATCCAAGAGGTCAAAAAGCCAGCTCGGTCACCACTCACTAATTAATAGGCTACAAAGACACTACAACTCACTGCTGAAGAGGACTGCTGGTGTCGATATTTTGTCTTGTAGCGGTCAAAGGCTTAAGAGAGCTATACTTGATTCGTTCAAGTTGTAGCTCTGGTGCACCTAATTCTGTTATTTTATATTATATTTAATTAGTTATAGTCTTAGTTGTAGTTTATAGTCTTGCTCACGTTTGCTTGTCGTGGCAGCCTGTAAGTGAATCTGCACTTATCCTAAATATAGTACGTAAGATTTAACAATGTAATTAGTGTAAGATTTGTTGGTTGCCCTTAATAAATAAATAAATAAAATAAACACTGACGTTTATGAAACATTAAAAATTATTCCTGCAATGCTTTGGATCTTTACTTCGATGAATGAAAATAATAATTATTGTAAATATTATTGTTATAATGATATTAAAATCTTAGTACAATCCATAAAAATAAAATCAACGCTAACGTCAAAACAGATAGTTTGACATTTCTGAGCTATAATTGTAGTCAGCCATATTTAGTCGTTTGATAAACTAGGGGTCTCTTATCTTTGGTACCATAGAAAGTCCACGGACTAGAGAAAAACTTGATTTCGTAATAAAGTTTTCGTTAGTCCAAGATCTAAAGCTGGAAGAAAACCCTGTACCAAAGATAGTTCACGTCTTGTAATAAGACGGTATAAGTCTGAACAGCAGGACAGTAATTAAAGCATTACTTATTATTCATCTACGGGTAAACATTGAACCTTCATATCACCTGATGATAAGGTCGAAGATGCAAGCGCACTTCAACTGGGATCCTGTACTACTGAGGTACTGGCTATTTAAGGCTAGGTATACCTGCAAAAGTAGACTAGTAGTAAAATGTACAAAAATTAAATGTAAAATATCAATAGTTTAGTCATAATATTGAGAAACTTTGGGATTTTCTTCTATCGATTGAAGTTCATTGGATCTTGTAACTGAATGCGACTTTGACTAGATTAGACCCATAACTAATTCATACTTTTTTTCTAGAATTTAAACCTTTATTTCTTTTCTAGAATTTAAACCTTTATGTCTCAGATGGTTTGAAAAAACTTAAAAGCGCGGCCTACCTAGCCTTAATCACTAACGTCGGTCCACAACAACGCAACGCTACTAACATTGACTTACCTACATAATATGGTGGTAGTAAGCCAGGTGGACTTCAAGCAAGTCATCAACATCATCTCAGCAGAAAAACGTCCACTGCTGGACAAATATCTTTCCAAAGATCTCCACAACGATCTAGCGGCATCCCGCGACCTTCACCAGGTCGTCGGTCTTCTAACAAGGTCAGGCAGATCAGGCTTTAGTGGACTAAAGACCTGATCTGCCTTAGCAGTCACCAGTTCAGTCAAAGAAATTTGATGACACGTTTCTTTGTCGCACCTCCAAAAGATGGAATAGTCTACCAGCACATGTTTTCTCTCTTTCCTATGATTCAAACGAGGCGTGAAGAAGCACCTTGTGGGCCGGCAGAGTGAAGTTGACTGATGCTGCGTTGTTTTCACGCTGCACCAGTTGTCTTCGCGTCTGGACTCCATTTCCACTTAACATCGGGCTAAGTCGGTTAGGGGGTTAATCTACGGATCTTTTCTGGTTTTAGTATGATGATGGAACGTTGCCTGCGTCTATTCTCTCAGACAAACAAATAAAGACCAAGCCATTTTTAGTCGGCGACATATAGAGGTCAAAATAACAAAGATAACAAGAAAAAATAAAGTAACATTTGCACATAGCTATTTTTAGTCTGTGACAACTGACAAGATTAATATGGGTCAACATAGCGAAAATGTTAAAGTATTTTAAACCCACATACGTACAGTCGAATAAAAATAATGTGGCATTGTTTAGGTCAGGTAAGATGTAGATATTAGAATACCTACTTCTTATTATAAAAATAAATCCCATGCTGGTCTGGGACTTGAAAATAATGTATCAGCTGCTTATCTTCCCGAGCATGTCGTCTCGGAGCCCTACGGGGCGTCGAGGTCACTAACGGCGAGCTTACTCAAAATTGTTGATTTTGATGCTGTGTCTATCCCTTTTTGAGAAAAGACCATGAGAGTATGAATGTACGTATGTACACATACATGTATTAAAAAATAATTAGGGTACCTGGTTAACAACAGAATCTCAAAAAGCTATCAGTAACAATGAGAAGTATCTGTAGCGTAATAATCTGTTCCGCGTCGCAGCCACATTGCTTACCATATCTGTTATGTTCCTACAAGGACTCTATCTAGTAGGCGGGGGACATACTTGCGGATTATAACTGTCTGTAACCCGCATGATCCTCTAAGTGCCGCTACACATATACAGGATACACTAAACATGCACACCAGACCCAAGACACCGTACTTGCAGAATAAGGGTACGATAACTCGGTTCACACGCGCTCTATACCAGGTACAGACATGGGCCAGAGTTCTTATCTTCACCCCTACGGCCCGGTCAACAAGGGCCGAGGTCCTAGCCTTTAGAGGCGCCTTCGGGTTGTTCCGCTCCCGATCCGATCCGAACCCCTCGGAGAATCGCTATGGAGCGAGAGAACGCACTAACGCGTGACGCCATTCCCTCTAGGAAACTTCTGATCGTGTTTTTTGATTAACACGGCTCCAGGAACCCTTTAAGATAAACTAAGATTTGTTTTCTGCCTGTATGCTGCTAATCGTCAAACACTAAGACCCTTACAAATTAATAAAGAATAAGGTCCGGGCTGGTTAGAACCACGATAGCTCAATTGGAAGAGCACCTGACCCGGTATGTCAGAAGGGTGCAGGTACAAATCTTGCTCGTGGAAATTTTTTCAACATTTGTGTTTTTGTAATAAGGTCCGAATTCCGATATTCTGTGTTTTGTTCCTGTCATGTGAGAGTCATTTCAAATTAGAGTAAAAGAGACAAAACACGGAATAACTATTTGGATCTTATTCTTTGTTTATTTGTAAGACTCTAAGGGGCTCTCTTTTACTCTAATATAAAATGAAGTTTACATGACGGGGACAAAACACGGAGTAACTACTCCAAGCTTACACTTTGTTTATTATTACGGGGGTAAGAGGCTGGCTGGCAGAACACAACAATGCTACTAAAATTGATTTGTTATGGCGACATACGTAGATAAGATGGTGGTAGCAAGCCAGACGGACTTGGAAAAAGTCTTATCAGTGACCAAACCGATACAATAAGTAAACCACGAATGGCGACCATCCTTGGAACTAATGATGACTGTAGTCATCGTTATCATAGATCAAAATGTATGGAAATTGAATTTTCTTTCACGTTTAGTGTTAATCCCATAGCAAAAGATGTGCAAAATAATGGGCACACACTACCTTTAAAATTAAAGATTTTCAAGTAATTTTTATAGCCAAACCATAAAGTACAAAGGGTTCGAAACGTCAGAATAAACATTAACCCCCTTATTCATAAAAACTATTCAGGCATTATTTAGTTAAATATTGTTTTGTCACACAAATGTCATTTTGAATTTGAGAAAAAGAGACAAAACAATGATTAACTAAATAATGCTTAAATAGTTTTAGGGTGTATGTTTAACCGCCTCTGTGATCTAGTGGTAAAGAGCACCGGTCTTAGACCTAGAAGTCCCAGGTTCTATTCCCAGTGGGGATTACATGTGTGTGTACTAGGTTTGGTTGGTGGAAGGGATTGTTTGTCGCTTCTGTAGAAGCGAAACATTTATCATCACCAGCTTATTATGTGTCCCCACTGCTGGGGCACGACCTTTTTTTCATAAATTAATTATTAAAAAAGATATGGACCTTTAAAAACCTTACAAATTGGTCAGATGTTCCGCTGTTTCCCAAATTTGACGAGATTATATAACAAAATGCAAAACATAGTGACACAGCCAAAGTCTTTCTTTAATTTTTAATGAAAAAAGCAATTAAATCGGTTTAGATTTGGAGGAGGAATCAGGGGACTACGGAACGTTGATTTTGTCTACTTTTCATTCATATTTTTCAATTCAGTCGACCTTAGTATTTCCTCTTAAAGACTGCAGCTGAGACCAACAGCTTTACATGTCCTACGAAGCACCGAGGAGTTCTAGATAAAAAGATATGGTAACCTTTCGATGACCGGCATTACCGAAAGTTTTTAAATTTCAGGGCATTACCGAAAGTTTTTAAACTTCAGCAATCGCAGACTGAGCGCGTTTACCATTCCGCCATCGAGCAACTCCTATTCACTTGTTTACTTAAAAATAAACAAACTGCAATTATTATTGTTATGCTGTTTTTTTTCCTTTAGTTGGTGGCTTCGTGCGATTAGCACATTTAGCCAGTGTCAAAGTAATTTTTCTTACAAGTAACACATAAATAAACAATATTTTCTTCCAGTATGATGATGATGAATGATAATAGAAATGGGAAGTGAGAAATGATATACCCCCAACCCCTCGAGCATCTCAGTAAAGATGTGGGGGCTTTACTAAGTCCTCACGCGGACTTCTTGAGAATTTGAAAAGTGACGTTGCACTGTTTTGTTTCATTTGCCAACACTCATGCACACTCACGAACACTTAACGGTTAATAATCCACCATTATTTCACATTAATATTCGACTTAACACAAATTTTTGGAAATAAAACAAAACCGCAGACATGATTTTTCACTCTCCCGCCAAGAAGTCTGTTATGCTATTTGTGTGGTCAAAAAATGATTTTTTTTTCTTTCAATTAAAAAAAACCAGCCATAGTGTCGATAAGCTCGTCTACCCCCAGCCTTATTACAACTGGCAAACTTTGCATACAGATTATGGCAAGACTGGATTCCGCGAGTCAGGTCTCTAGCAACGCGCATTCTGTATTCCAATTTTAGATTGCAATCAGGAATGGTGCTTTGTTTTGTCGTAGTCGCATAGGTACATAACTGCATACTTTCCCCGCGTTTGGGAGGAAATTGATTGATTTCGTGTGGTATTCCTCAGGGTAAATATTAAAGAGTCTATTATCTAGACTATTTTTAAGGATAGTAGTTTTTTAATTATCATTTTGCTTCAATATTAACATAGCACTAACTCTGAAATAGTAAAAAATATTTCGGCAGATCCATCCATTAACTACCTAACTCGATCGAAATGTATAGAAAAGTTGAATTTTTTTTCACGTGTTTAGTGGAAATGTGCAAATGTGTAGATGTGCAAAATAATTGGCACACACTACCTTTAAAATTAAAGATTTTCAAGTAATTTTTATAGCCAAACCATAAAGTACAAAGAGATCGAAACGACAGAATAAACATTAACCCCCTATTGTTTTCTAAAGTTTACGCGAACACTACACCATTGAAATGAAACAACTTTTACGATCCGTAAAAGTTGTTTCATTTCAATTAACCCCCTTATTCATAAAAACTATTCAGGCATTATTTAGTTAAATATTGTTTTGTCAACGTCACACAAACGTCATTTTGAATTTGAGAAAAAGAGACAAAACAATGATTAACTAAATAATGCTTAAATAGTTTTTATGAATAAGGGGGTTACTCTTAAAATTGATAAGCAACGACTTAAAAGTTTTTGTAGTAAGGAGTAGGGGTGTATGTTTAACCGCCTCTGTGATCTAGTGGTAAAGAGCACCGGTCTTAGACGTATAAGTCCCAGGTTCGATTCCCAGTGGGGATTACATGTGCGTGTACTAGGTTTGGTTGGTGGAAGGGATTGTTTGTCCGCCTGACCTAGCTACCACCATCTTATATGTCGCCGTAACAGCAATGTTTGTTGCATTGTTATGTTCCGGCAGCTAGAGATATTAAGATAGCCAGTGCCTTTGCAGTGAGATTTCCGGAATGGTTGGTGGAAAGGCTCGCTTGTCCGCCTGGCTAGCTAGTTTACAAAAACAAAAATAAAAGATATTTGAAAACGTTGGATTCCATATTTTTATTGAAAGTTTCAAATCTCAATTTAATGTTTGACGTACAGGGCACGGCAACGCATTCGTGCTGAGGCGGTGTAGTTGAATCGAAGTCCTGATCGAAGGACAATTATCATTTCAGTCTTTAAGCAGGTTCTAGAAGTCTCATTATCATCATCATCATCTAACTAAGAATTTTTTGGAATGTGGGACGAAACTTCGAGACGAACCAATAATAAATCGTCCGTCGTCGTACGCGTTCAAGGTTCCTATAAACATTTACCCGAATTCATTTTGCGATTAAGCTTTGCAAAATTTTATTGAGCATCATCATCATCATCATCATCATCATCATCATCATCATCATCATCATCATCATCATCATCATCATCATCATCATCATCATCATCATCATCATCATCATCATCATCATCAGCCTACACTAGTCCACTGCTGGACATAGGCCTCTCCAAGTGCACGCCACCGAGCACGATCCACGGCTACTCTCATCCCGCTCTTGTCAGAGCATATAATTTAGGATTTGGATTTGAGAAGGGACACAAACTTCCCTTCGGACACAAAGTTGTGTATTCTATTTAACTTTCGTACTTGCTAATTTATCATCATAAGCGCGCGTCGCAAATACTAGAGCCGCAATTACATTAAAAAGAAAAATGGCAGTTACTTATGTTTTATTTTGTTATGGATTAAACGAAAGAAAGAAAGAAAAGACATTTATATCAACACAAGACCTGGTGTTTTCTATGCTGGTCTGGGACGTGAAATTAATGTATCAGCTGCCTAACTTCCCGTGCATGTCGTAACCGACTAAGGGACAAGGGCTCCAAGATGCTCGCACATCAGGCGGTCGGCTGCAACCCATCACTGATGTTATCTATCCCACCTCGGAGCCCTACTTTGATTATGCTAAATGTGGCGTCGAGGTCAATAACGGCGATTTTACTCAAAAATGGTGAGTTAGATGCTCTTTCTAACCATTTTTGGGAAAGGACGTGAGAGTATGTATGTATGATATGTATGGTTTTGTAATAGCTCCGTGCTTGGAAAGACACAAAAAGCCATTGTTCCCGGCCGCATTAGCAGTCGTTATCAACCGCCGCCCCGCACTGGGCCCGCGTGGTGGTTTATGGCCCGTGCTCGCTGTGATGTCTTCATTCAATGCAGAAAACTCGTGCCCCAGCAGTGAGAACACAAAATAAGCTGTAGGATGTGTTATGGCCTGGCGTGGTTTGCACATAGACAAATTGACAAAGTTAGGGCGATATAATTTGGTATAAAAATATTTATATTATTTCAGTGGTCGAAATTTTTCCGTAATTCACAAATATACAATTTTTATATAATGTAATGTAACACAAATTACACATAAGTTATATCTTTACGCACTCTTCCACATGAAATGTAACTATGCCAAATCTCACACTCCGTGCGCGCAACGCGCTTAAAAAGAAGTACACAGTCAGATCATAAGTATTGTCACACAGTAAAAACTTTTCTTTTATAATGCTGGCCACAAAAAAGTTTATTGAATTCGAATTTCAAAATGCTCATGAAAATAAAAATGTATACTTTTTAGAATTTTACTCATTTTTAAATATGGAGTGGACGCTTAAAGAAGACCGTGTTGCAGTTATTGCGTTGCATCGTTGCGGTTATGCGCCAATTCAAATTTTTGATATACTGAAAAATTTGAATTTAACCAAAAGATTCGTTTATCGTACCATCAAACGATACAATGAAGACTCTAGTGTAGATGACAGGTCAAGAAGTGGTCGCCCTCGGTCTGCTAGGGACTCCAGCAGTGATAAAAGATGTGAAGGCGCGAATTCAAAGAAATCCCAAACGTAAGCAGAAACTGTTGGCCCTTCAGATGGGGTTAAGCAGAACCACGGTGAAAAGGGTGTTAAATGAAGACTTAGGGCTTCGGGGATATCGAAGAAAAACATGACATCGTTTGAATGCTCGTCTAATGGACCTGAGACTGAAGAGATGCCGCGCTTTGTTGAAGCGGTACGCGGGAAAAAAATATCGGGAAATTCTTATTTCGGATGAAAAAATTTTTACCGTAGAAGAGTTACAACAAACAAAATGATAAGGTGTATGCACACAGTAGTGAAGAAGCGAGCAACCGTATTCCGCGTGTCCAACGAGGTCATTTTCCATCCTCGCTCATGGTATGGTTGGGAGTTTCTTATTGGGGCTTAACAGAGGTACATTTTTGTGAGAAAGGTGTAAAAACGAATACAGTTGTGTATCAAAATACAGTCCTGACGAACCTTGTGGAACCTGTTTCTCATACCATGTTCAATAACAGGCACTGGGTATTCCAACAAGATTCGGCGCCAGCTCATAGAGCGAAGAGCACACAAGACTGGCTGGCGGCGCGTGAAATCGACTTCATCCGGCACGAAGACTGGCCTTCCTCCAGAGTCCAGATTTGAGTCCGTTAGATTACAAGATATGGCAACCTAGGAGGAAAAGGCGTGCTCAAAGCCTCATCCCAATTTGGAGTCACTCAAGACATCCGTGATTAAGGCAGCCACCGATATTGACATGGACCTTGTTCGTACTGCGATAGGCGACTGGCCGCGCAGATTGAAGGCCTGTATTCAACATCACGGAGGTCATTTTGAATAAACTTTATTGTCATAAGAATCTATGTTTTGTTAAGTTCATTTTGGTATATAAATGGTTACATAATAAACTTGTCTCAATTATTTTATATTAAACATGTGACAGAATTTATGACCTGACTGTGTATATACTTTTTTGTTTACATATACATTAAGCAGAAGGCATAAATATTCAAAAGTATTTGACGAAAAGTGACATTGCAATGCAATGTTTCGTTTCATTTGTCAACAACTCAACACTTACGCATTTGTGCCGGCTATTGAAAACAACACCGAAAACGTCAATGAAAACAAAACAAATGTTGGATGTTTATTACTTTATTTGGCTTTTCAACCATGTGGACAATGTACCTATATTTGAGAATTTGTAATTTTTTTGTTTTGATTCCTTACTGGTAAGAACTTGGCCTTCATGTAACCTGATGATAAAGCCGTAGTTCATAAGAGCTATTGTAGCCTAAACTGAATAAATGATTTTGTATTTTGAAAGCGCACTTCACCCGGAACCTCAATTACGGTGGTCTATCTAATCTCTTACTGTCGGAACACTACAAATCTACTAACATTGACGTTATAGCGACATATTTAAAACAGATGTTGGTAACTACCCTAGCGGGATTAAGCTTACCTAACCTTTCGGCTGCTTAATGCCTGATCGGCCCTACAAATAGATTAGTACAAGCCCTACTACCAACGGAAAAGAATACAAACATGTAGTCCCCCCTAGGAATCGAATTCGGAACCTCTGGGTCTAAGACCAGTGGTCTCACCATAACCACGACACCACAGAGACAGTGATAGCGGTTATAGAAAAGAAGAGCACTCAAAGACAGAAAGGACGGGTAACGAAACAAAACCGTACAGTTGCTCGAAACACGTTTCGGGCACCAAAAGAATCACTATCATTATCATTATCAGCTCATTTTTTATGTCCCCACTGCTGGGGCACGAGCCTTCCCTATGGATGGATAAGGAGAACGGACCGTAAACTACCACGCGGGCTCATTGCGGATTGGTGGTTGTTAACGACTGCTAATGCAGCTGGCACCAACGGCTTAACGTGCCTTCCGATGCACGGAGGAGCTCGAGATGATAAATGTTTGGTCAACCATCCGGTGACCGGCCTTTGCGAAAGTTGCTTAGCCTCAGCACTCGCAGACCGGGCGCGTTAACCACTGCGCCATCGAGCTCCTCGCTAAGAATCCGCCAAAAGAATGCCGCCACATAATGTTATGCGGATTACCTAACGCTATTGAGTTCACGGCTGTGTGTGACCAAATTTCGCGGCAGTAGGCTGAGCTTTAGGCCGCCGAAGGCCGTGGCGCACGAATAATTGATACGCCGCGTCGCAGCAGCCACAATTATATATAGCTGTGACCAGTTTCGTTTGCATATACATACTCGCGATCGAGGCAGGGTTGTCAGGTTAAAAAAGAAATTAAAAGTCGGTCTTAGCGATAATTTACCTGAAACTCGAAGTGTACGAATGGCCGAAGACATAACCCAAAAATCTGGTCATATACCATAAAATCCGGACATTTTACCCCAAAAATTCTGTCATTTGACACTTTAAGCAATAATAAAATTCGGACACTTTACTTTTAAAGCCGATAATTTATATACAACTATATTTGCCTTTAAAAAAACAGTTTACAGAAGGAGGAGTACAAATTAGAAACTAAACGGAATACGGCTTCGTGACTGCAGGATACCCACAAACCGTGTCTTATTCTGCTAAAGTATCCCAAAAAGTCAAGAGTCAAATCCAGACATTTTCTCTAAAAAGCCGGACAATTTTATATGTATAGAAATAATTTTATTAACAGTGGACAATTCTTTTTTAAAACAGAAATGATTGGCGTGGGCTTATGGAGGAGGCCTATGCTCAGCAGTGGGTAGATAGATACGGGCTGAAAATGATGATGACACAATTTTTTTATGGTTTATTGTTACAGTCAAAATCCTATGTCAGTTAGTTAATTATACATGCATACATACATATAATCACGCCTCTTTCCCGTAGGGGTTAGGCAGAGACCACTTCTTTCCACTTGCTACGATCCTTACATACTTGTTTCGCTTCGTCCACTTTCATTATTCCCTTCATACATGCTCTTCGGTTTAGGGTACTCTTGACCTGGCCTTTTTTTAATTATCTACGTTAAAAACCAAACACGTGCGACTTAAAGCCAGTCAGCTGACATCCCTAACGCAACATGTAACCTACAAGGTGATTCGGGCCATTCATAAAAGTCTTTTTCATTTACATACCGTAAACAGATCATAGTAATGTCTTCATTTGTTGTTCGCCACTGATTTTGTGCGATTCACATAGATTGGCCACAGTGGAAGTTAAAATTATGATAATGTGTTTACAAGCCTATTTATTGAAGCGACAAACTTTTGACTTAAATAGATAGAATACTATACTAGGGTAATAAATGTTGTTTAATTGTTGTCTATTTTATCTAATGAAAAAAACCGATTCCCCGAACTGTGTGGTATGTGACTTGTTGATGGAATTTACCAAAAATCATAGAGAGCGACAATTATTGACGAATCAACTAAACCTCAAAACTTCCGATTTAGGTGTATATCAAACTATTTTAGCAAACCCTACAACCCTGTTTTCCCTCTTTCCTATGATATGGGGTCCTTCAAACGAGGCGTGAAGAAGCACCTTATGGGCCGGCCAGTGAAGTTGACTGATGCTGCGTTGTTTTCACGCTGCACCAGTTGTCTTCGCGTCTGGACTACATTTCCACTTAGCATCAGGTGGTGTGGAGTCATTTGCTGTGCTAAGTATAAAAAAAAAAAAACCCTACATCAGAAGCAGCCAGACTTGTCTACGATATGGTGTTGGTGAAACATAAATTAAGTTAGGTATTTAAGTACTAAAAAATAAGTTTGATGTAGTAAGTATAATTTATGATGGGACTGACATGGCATGCTTAAAGTACCTTACAAAAAAATTTAATAAATTAAATAAAAAAAATGTCTATTTTGTTCAATTATTTTAAAAACATAAAACGCAGTAACTAAATAACATTTCAAACAGACTATTTCACTTTTCATACATACATACATATAATCACGCCTCTTTCCCGTAGGGGTAGGCAGAGACCACTTTTTTCCCCTTGCTACGATCCTTACATACTTGTTTCGCTTCGTCCACTTTCATTATTCCCTTCATACATGCTCTTCACTTTTCCTGTAATACAATAAATATATTTCACGCCTACAACGTCTGCCAGACGTAAAGCTAATGTCCCAGTGACCTTTTATAAAATTTGAAGGAGTCTGCAGCTCAGCCTTGTGTCAATCGTTGATAATGATCCGATCGTTCCAGAACTCAAAAACAGAGTAGAACTATGAGTTCAAGAACACTTCACCATCACCAGCATATTTGATGTTCCCACTGCTGGGGCACGACCCTGCCCTATAGATGTTTACACCAGTCCCTGTGTGAACGGGCCGTAAACCACCACACGGGCCCAGTGCGGAAGGTGGTTGTTAACGACTGCTAATGCAGCCGGGACAACAGCTTTGCGTGCCTTCCGAAGCACGGGCGACCACGAGATGATAAACTTACGATCACCCATCCGATGACTGACCTTTGCGAA
Source organism: Eudonia truncicolella (assembly GCA_949315975.1). NCBI lineage: Eukaryota > Metazoa > Arthropoda > Insecta > Lepidoptera > Crambidae > Eudonia > Eudonia truncicolella. The sequence goes on along the minus strand of OX438853.1, from coordinate 6,295,645 downwards.
AGTTCAGACCGGGCGCGTAACTACAGCGCCATCGAGCGCACGCTATTAATTAACTCGTGTTATTAAATTATGTTTTGATACAGACGAAGCGAATGTTTTCATTTAGATTACGTATGTGTTATCTCAATGTGTAATGTACCTACAACAAACATGACGTGAATATATAACGTTAATAGAATTTAAACCAACGATAGTGTGTAGGTTTTATTTTACTACGGATTAGATCGTAGCCTCCATCTAAACCTAATGTTAACTGGTGTTAAGGCCGAAAGTAGAAGCGCACTTCACCCAAAATCCTCAGCTACTAAGGCACTGGCTATCTCACCTCTGTGAGAACAATCTGTGTGTGTGTGTGAGAATCTGTGTGATACAACTATGCTACTATCATTATTACAAAAACACAAATGTTGAAAAAATTTCCACGAGCAGGATTTGAACCTGCACCCTTCTGACATACCGGCCCCCACGACCGCCTAACTCTATCGCCATCGCTCTCGCTATCGCGCTCTATAGTTTATGACGTCATCTTGTCATTTCGTCAGGTGCTCTTCCAATTGAGCTATCGTGGTTCTAACCAGCTCGCCGAAATTATTCTACTACTATCATTATTGTTATGGTGATACAGGCTTAATAAGATGGTGGTAGCTAGCCAGAAAACCAGTTCTATTATCTAGACTACAGATGTCGTTAATTAACATCAGTTGCCCGCAGGACGACAGACTTGATTCTCAAAATTCAACACATTCACGTGATTTACTCCTAACGTCATCATCATCATCAATCATCATCATCAGCCTACACTAGTCCACTGCTGGACATAGGCCTCTCCAAGTGCACGCCACTGAGCATGACAAAACACTTAACATACACACTCGCAAACCAAAACCGGTCGTTGTGGAGAGCATCAGTAAATAGCCTATAACTGTCCCACAGCTGGGCAAAGACCTCCATCATTGAAATCAGGTCATCACTACAAAGAGAAGATAAAGGAGGTCCTTGGGGGAGGCCTTTATCCAGCAGTGGGTGTCTTTTGGCTGAGATGAAGGTGACGATGACGATGTCTTGGTTATAGGGTTACTTTCGGTTTTTTTTTTAATATACTAAGGCTGCAAACGAACAGGCCAGTAATAGCTATTAATTTGAAATAAAAAAAAGTAAAATTCACTCAAAATTAGAAAAACCGTTCCGAAACAAGAATCCAATATAATTAAACAATAAGATCGGAGACAACGCAAACAGGCTTAACTACTTAATTTCAATTTCATATTACTGCATTCAGCATTCTCGTTAAATATCTTCTAGTAGCAATGCACTTTCGCGCCAATCGAGACTGCCAATAACAGCGGACTAACCGCACCTTTCCCTGGTACAAACCAGCATTAATTTCCGCAAGTTTCTACTAGAAAATCGACACCGATCGCTTCTCGCTCGAACGAAGCATCCAAACAGACGCGAATAGCGATCGAGAATGACAAACGACAATCGTACCATAACCATAGAGCGCAGCAGCAGACTTCTACTTTTTCCGGCACGCAAAGGTCAAGTATCCATACAGCCTATGCAGTTAACACGCACGGTACACACTATTTTGGCACATAGCTCTGTATCACACACAGCACAACTTTTTTAAAATCGCGATACTACTTTCGATTGAGGGATTCGTCGACACCGGCGAGCGTTGTGCGACACGTCCGCCTCGTGTGGACGTCCGACCGTTACTGATTAAGTAAGTGTTGTGAATTGAGGTGGGGAATGGAAGGTAATGTGTTGATTAATTGATGGATGCCTCGTTTGGGTGTCAACTAGGCGCGGCGGGCGGAAGAAGGTGAAATTATGGATTAAGGAATTTTGTAAAGATTAACATCACCCTTTAACCGCCTCTGTGGTCTAGTGGTCAAGACCACCGGTCTCAGAGATCTCGAGCTCAACTTGCAGTACATGTTTGTGTACTCCGTTTGGTTGGTGGTAGGGCTTGTTTGTCCGCCTGGCTAGCTACCACCATCTTAACTAAATATGTCGCCATGACATCAATGTAAGTAGCATTGTTGTGTTCCGGCACCTGGAGATAAGATAGCCAGTGCCTCAGCAGGTGAGGGTTCCGGGTGAAATGCGCTTCCACCATTGGCTATTTATTACCATTTTATATTAAACCCATACATGACGACATATTCAGATGGCGGGAGCTTAGGCCGGCCTTAGGCTATATCATATTCCATCAGATGAGATGAAGGCAATGTGCTTACCAGTAAGATATAAATAAAAATAACAACGAGCCGATCCGATCTAGTGTGGTAACTAAGAAATTGTCGGCAATCGGTAGGTAGACCTTTCAGTTCGGTGGTCGGTTGACCTGGTTCCAGCGCGAAACCGTGCTGAGTGGCGATGATGGTGATGGTGATGGTGATGATGATGATGAGCTGATCCGAACGAGAAGTAGGTATACACTTACTTCTCGTAAATTTATCATATTCATGAAGTAACGAGGAGCTCGATGGCGCAGTGGTTAACGCGCCCGGTCTGCGATTGCTAAGATTAAGCAACATTCGCAAAGGCCGGTCGACGGATGGGTGATCAAAAATGTATCATCACGAGCTCCTCCGTGCTTCGGAAGGCACGTAAAGTCCCGGCTGCATTAGCAGTCGTGAACAACAAGCAATCAGCACTGGGCCCGTGTGGTGGTTTATGGCCCTTTCTCGCTATCCATCCATAGGGATGGCTCGTGTCCCGGCAGTGGGGACAAACAAATGAGCTGGCGATGAAATACATTACATTTATTGACCTGCACAACACATAGGAAGATGTTCGATCACCACGGCTTTAGGAATCTTTTAGTTTCTTGCAACCCACTTAATTCGGGTATGCTGTTAAAGCCGCCAACAGTTAATTTTTTGAGATTGCCTGTTGGCTTCAGACTGCCTTTACAGCGTCACCGAAGTCAAAGTCAAAGTTAAAGTCAAATCGTTAATTCAATATAAACCTCTACAGGCACTTATCGACGTCAAAACTAAGTATAAAATACAAATAATAATAAATTAAAATGTAGTTTACTTAATATTATTACTCCTTATTTATTTTCTTTCTTAAAACTAGATTTTTGCAATATTTTAATATAAAAACAATAAAACATTATAAAAACCTAATTCTAGAGTACCAGCAGCAGCGGGGCAGGGCCCAAGCTACCGGTGGTCAGGGCTGCAGAGTGAGGAACCTCCTGACAATACGTGCCGTGTCAAGGAGTACTGTTTTCTGAATCTGACCCTTGATCCAACCATCAAGCGAGGGTCTCTTAAGATGTTGGTCGAGGCTCTTCGCTATCAGACCGTTCGCTGAAACGACTATCGGGACAATAATGGTTGAATATTATTATTATCATTTGTAATTATTGAAATGAAACAACTTTTACGGATCTACTCGCGTTTATTTTACACATTAGTTTTAATTAATGTTTTTCCTGACGTTTCGAACCCTTTGCAGGGTCCGTGGTCACAGGGAGATCCGTAAAAGTTGTTTCATTTCAATGTGTAGTGTTCGCGTACACTTTAGAAAACAATATTTGTAACTATGTTTGAACTATGGCTGCATCCTTTTTGGTCAGATCAGTAACATATAAAAACACAACATAGATACCAACTCTGATTAGTATTATGCCTCCAGAGACATACTGACTACCGCCTTTGGTATCGGTATCGGTAAGCAGAATGAATCGCTTGTTCTCAAGGATACGCGCATTACATCATTCACAACTAGACGAATTATTTTTTGTTGGAACGTGTATAGAAAAAGGTAAGGTCGATTACGAAGCTCTTAAGCACAGTCGGCATAATACAAGAATATAATAAGCATCATCATCAGCCTATACTAGTCCACTGCTGGGCCTCTCCTAGTGCACGCCACTCTCACCCAGCTCTTGCCAGCCACCTTGCGGAGATCGTCGCAATTGTGTGTCGCCAAAAACAATATACTTATAGAATTTCATTAAAATTATACCAGATGCTGACGTGATGTGAGTTTGAATGGAGGCACATCCTCATCATCATCATCAGCTTAAACTAGTCCACTGCTGGGCATAGGCCTCTCCTTGAGCACGCCACCGAGCACGATCCGCGGCTACCCTCACCCAGCTCTTGCCAGCCACCTTGCGGAGATCTTCGCTCTTATTGCTTAACATTTCTTCGTTATCATCATCATGGTAATAACATCATTTCTTCATCATGTTAAAGACTACTTTAAAAAAAAAAAGAAGTTTTAGAAGTAGTTCCTAAAACAAGTCACATATTCCTTACTTGTATCGACTTTATCTTCATCGTAGTTAAGTTGGTAATCAATTGATTTATTAGAGTACTGTATGACATTGTGGAAATTGAAACTTTTACCCGAGGTAAATTTGTTAACTTAGATTTTTTATTTTGTTTTTTTGTCTTCTATATTTTTTGTGTTTATTTGTGATGGAAAGTGTTCTGTTATGATGATAGGGCATTTTCCAATATTTTTGACGCTGTAAGGGAGAAAAGAGCTGGACACTTGCTGATTTTCTTGCCGGTTCTTCTCAGTACAAGATCTCCCGCCCAGAGTGGACTTACGAACCGATGGCATAGTGACATTCACATCACAAGACCTACTTATAGCCTAAACTGAATAAATGATTTTGAATTTTTGTTTTTTTTTTTTAATTTTGATTGCTTTTTAATGTTTGTAATTTATAATAATCTAATAAATTGAATACTTGTGCATGTTATTGATACGTTTGTAATTGTTTTTTTTTTTTTGTGGAAACTTTGCTGATTTGTGTTCTATGTATATTTAAAAAGATATAGTGCTATGTAATTGTTTGTTTTAAAAAAAGACATGCCACAGCAGTGGGGATACAAAAAAGTGACATTAATTAAATTATTTTCAATTTCTATTACTATAAAGTATATTCAATCCATATGCTGTACTAAAACTGAGTGCAAACTGATTGCAACAGCTCATTAAGAATAATTAGTCTAGTCAAGTGGCAAAGCAAGTGACTGTGCGCATACGAATGGGTTGGCACCAACAAAAAAGGATTTATGGTAGGTGGACCTTTTTCCACAACGGACACAGTATAGAATTTTTTACTTACTAGTTATCTTTGGCTGGGAAAACTTTGCTGTTTTTTTGTGCTAGTTGACGCCTCGGTGGCCGAGGGGTTTTCCTCTTGCACTCGGCTTGACACACGAAAGTACCGGGTTCAATTCCCAGGGGGCCTACCGCCTTACTCTGTCGCCATCGCTCTCGCTATCGCGCTCTAAAGTTTATGGCGTCAAACTTGTCATTTCGAAAGCGATAAGAAAGCAATGTGAAAGCAATATCGAAAGCTATTGCCTATAGCTTTCGATATTGCTTTTTTTAGCTTTCGATAAACTTTAGAGCGCGATGGCGATAGAGTTATGCGGTCGGGGGGCGGGTCGGACAAAGTGTGTTCCATATTTTTCGATGCATTATCAGGTTTTTGGATTAGAGGCCTATGTCCGTGTGTCCGTCCGAGCAATGGACTCGTATATGCTGATGATGATAGCCCGGGTTTGTGATCACCGACCCGCATTAAGCAAGCGTGGAGATTAAGCCATTACGCATCAATTTTATTTAAATATCTTACTAGAAAGAACTTGGTCTTAATCTCACCCGATATTAAGTGAGGCCAATGGTGGAAGCGCACTTCACCCGGAATTCTCAACTACTAAGGCACTGGATATCTTATCTAGCTCTAGCTAATGAAACACAACTGATTGATGTTATGACGACATATTTAGATAAGGTGGTGGTGGTGGCTAGCCAGGCGGACTTAAAACAAGCCCTACCAACCAACCAAACCGAGTACAATTATGTAGCCCCGCTGGGAATCAAACCCGGAACATTTTTAAATATTAACTTCCAAAATATATCATACTGCTGCAACCTCTACTAGAACAAACAAAGATGTCTATCTATCGAGAGACACGCCGTTTTAATTGCTATGCGGTCACATTATCGTGATTTATCGACGGTTCTTAAATACCAATTAGATTGGATAAAATGTTAACCAGTATGCATACATGTGGTATAGGCCAAAGCAGGAGTCAATGTACATACTCGTCATACATACATACATACTTCCACGTCCACTACCCAGACAGACGGAGAATCAACAAATTCAAATTCAAAAATGATTTATACAGTTTAGGCTACAAGTAGCTCTTGTGAATGTCACTATGCCATCGGTTCGTAAGTTAATTGTTAATTAGTTAGTTAATTTTTAGTAAGAGCGGTTCAAACCACAAGTTAACCAACTAGACTATAGCCGAATAGTTAAAATTATCGAGAGGTAGGTTGGTCCCGGCTGCAATAGCAGTCGTTAACCACCGCCCGCACTGGGCCCGCGTGATGGTTTACGGCCCGTTCTCCCTGTGGTGTTTCCATCCACCGAGATGGCTCGTGCCCCAGCAGTGGGGACATACAATGAGCTGGTGATGATGTGATGAAATGACACAGCAAAAAAATATGAAGTAATCCTATGGATGAATCTTATAGATTTTTCACTCGCATATCGCTTAACCGAGGAGCTCAATGGCGCAGTGGTTAACGCGGCCGGTCTGCGAGTGCTGAGGTTTAGCAACTTACGCAAAGGCCGGTCACCGGATGAGTGACCAAACATTAATCATATCGAGCTCCTCCGTGCTTCGGAAGGCACGTTAAGCCGTTGGTACCGGCTGTATTAGCAGTCGTTAACAACCACCAATCCTCAGTGGGCCCGTGTGGTGGTTCATGGCCCGTTCTCCCTATCATCCATATAGGGAAGGCTCGTGCCCCAGCAGTGGGGACATAAAAATGAGCTGATGATGATATCGCTTAGATTAGAGTAGTATAAAATAGAATAGAATGTTTATATTTGTGAAATGTAAATTTATTTGTGAGTTATTGCGACTAGGTATCTCGCTATTGGCTTTGGTGAAACGCAGTCTAAAACCGGATAAAACAGTTTCGAGTCGGCACCGTTTGGTCGTTGCGCTTTTCTAGGAAATGGGTCCGTTAGGAAAAGGTTTAGCGCTCGCCGCAGTACTACGGACGTGACGCGTCTTGTGAAGCTTAAATTAAAATAAAGTGTTTTATTGGTGTAGTGGTTAGATGACCGGTCTCAGACCATAAGCTCCGGGGTTCGATTAGTGGTAAGATTCTTTGAACTCAGTTTTTGTTGCTGGTCGAGCTTGTTTATAAGTCAACCGCGCCTCTCGACCTTCGGGGGGCGTGCGTTCCGGTAGCCTTCGCAGCCCTTTTAAAGGCGAAAGGCGAACCCCAGGGTTTTTTACCGGGTCTGTCTTAATCCTTTTTTAGAAAATGGACAAGGCAATCACCGGATCTACGGAATCTGCGTGCAGATTTTTCCCTGAGCAAAAAAAAAAAAGTTTTTGGTCTTCAATCCGATGACCGGCCTTTGCCAATGTGGCTTAACATTAGCTCGAACATAACATCGAGCTCCTCAAATATGCGGTGTTGTCTTTTTTAGAGAGTTAAACGGTATTTTGACTTATGCACCAAAAAGCGATGAAAATACTTTTTAAATATTCCTAAAAATGTTGCCCAAACTTTTCAAATCGTCTTTTTTAAAGATCCCAAGCCCTTTTAGCGCCTTCTTTGCTCAACAGCACTTCACTTTGAGTTCCCTTTGGGGCGTATCCCTCCGGCGACGCCACTTTTGCACGTAAAAGATTAAAGCGAAATATTGCTTTGACATTATTTAAAATAGGTCAGCAGGTTAGCTGTAAAGCTTCCGCGTTGAAAACGTTTATACGAGGTCTGTTCAAAAAGTACCCGGAATTCTCATTCTTCTAAAAAAATATTTATTTATTCGTCTACATCTATATGGTCCCCTTCAAAGTAATCCCCCCTAGATATAATACACTTATGCCAGCGTTTTTTCCAGTCTTCGAAACACCCTTGATAGTCACTTTTTGTAATGCTCTGTAGCACTCTCAGCGATTCTGCCTTTATCTCTTCAATCGATGAAAAACGCTGTCCTTTCATGGGTCTCTTCAACTTTGGGAACAGGAAAAAATCACACGGAGCGATATCTGGTGAATAAGGAGGTTGGGGCATGATTACAGTCTTGTTTTTAGCCAAAAAATCACGAATAAGCAACGATGAATGAGCAGGTGCGTTATCGTGGTGCAAAACCCATGAATTGTTTTTCCATAAATCGGGGCGTTTTTTTCGAATTGCTTCACGCAAACGTCGCATTACTTCAAGGTAATACTCCTTATTGACGGTTTGACCTTTTGGCAAGAATTCTTTATGCACTATGCCATTGTAATCGAAGAAAACACTATGCCATTGTAATCGAAGAAAACAGTAAGCAAAATCGCCGAGCTCAAAAAAACACGTCTACACTATCCGCTACAAGACAGAATGTAAACAATGAATACAGCTGAAAATTTCACCATACATTAGGGACATGTGTACCAACACAATAAAAATTTTGACCACCGGACTCTCCAGACACGCGCAATTCAAAAATTCCGGGAACTTTTTGAACAGACCTCGTACATAAGTTGTATAAAAGAAAATATTATCACAAAAACATAATGTTGAAAAAATTTCCACGAGCAGGATTTGAACCTGCACCCTTCTGACATACCGGGTCAGGTGCTCTTCCAATTGAGCTATCGTGGTTCTAACCAGCCCGCCGAAATTATTCAACACTATTTACTTTTACTTTGAAAGCCAAAGGCGCCAATTCAATGTCAACAACTACCGTCATTAACATCTGATCATAATATTTTTACAAATACTAAAGATCAGTTAAGAAGTGTTGAGCTATCGTGGTTCTAACCAGCCATGTTCATCAGTTGTTGACAACAACAGTTGTTGACATTGAATTGGCGCCTTTGGCTTTCAAAGTAAAAAAGTAAATAGTGTTGAATAATTTCGGCGGGCTGGTTAGAACCACGATAGCTCAATTGAAAGAGCACCTGACCCGGTATGTCAGAAGGGTGCAGGTTCAAATCCTGCTCGTGGAAATTTTTTCAACATTATGTTTTTGTAATACAATGTAGATGTTCATTTTATTATACTATGTATGTAATATTTATTTAATGACAATATTCATAGTGCTTTGTGTAATTAAATTTAAGTTAATGCAATGGCAACACCGAAAAAACTGGACGAAGCGGCTTGTCGAGTGGCTGCCAGCGGGCAGCCAACATGGAGAGAAGATCGTTGTTGGTCGTAACGGCATTAAATGGTTATTATGTACTTAACAGTGATTTTGGAATTCTATTATTGGCTACGAAAGTATTAAATCTTAACAGTTGAAATCATTATACTGGTACAGTATATAAAGTAAAAAAACTTACCCGATCCGTGATGGCTTCCTCCATTTTTCCGCGCTTCAAGCCAGGCGCGCGAACCACGTTGACCGGTGGCGCCACCACGGCGGGCGGCGGCATAGCGGCAACTCCACCCGCCGCGCCCGCCGCCGGTATGAACCCGGCCTCCATCATCAACTACGCATCGCCACCGCTACCCGACAACAGATGGCGCTGTCCACACTTGGCCCGTAACAAATCAATTCCACTTAGCACACCATAACAACAACTTCGATAAATATTAAAACTTTAACGAACACATCTATTCATATGTAAAAACAGCACTCAATTCACTGTACGGACGTATATTAAATCACTAGCCATCACGAGGTACTGCTTTTGGTACGTAATTGAGCGGAATTCACAATTTTGAGCACATTATGAACGGAATAGAAGTTATGCTTTTTTATCACTTAAAGTGGCACTGTAAACACACTATTTAGCTAATAAAAAATAATTTTGAACGGAACTATTGACATCACAGCAGTGGGAACGCGTTTTCTATGCGACGGTTGACTGTTTTCTGCAATTCAGACGGACAGGGTAATGCTATCTCACCCGGCGTGATACCTGTGAAAGAGACAGACATATCATTATGATAATTGACAAAACAACACCGTTGTCGCGCGAATCAGACAGACAGGTTCGGTTCGATAAAACGTTTTTAACAATAACAAGTAGTAATACAAATTAAGGTATAAAAATACACAAAGAAAAATACTGCAAAAAAAAAAACCTTTTTAGTTTTCAAACAGCAAAATGAAACTTTCATTGATAAGAAAGATAGGCACACGAAAGGTTTATAATACGCACAACAAGTACCTACCTAATACCTTATACAAATTAAGGGATGAAATTTAAAAGAGAAATCCCAATACATCATCTAGCTATATTTTTTTTCTATGTTTTATTCCATTCTGGTCTGAGACGTGACAATAATGTATCAGCTGTTTAACTTCCCGTGCATGTCGTAAGAGCCGACTAAGGGTCAAGGTCTCCAAGATGCTCGCACATCAGGCGATCGGTTGCAACCCATCACTGATGTTATCTATCCCACCTCGGAGCCCTACTTTGATTATGCTAAATGTGGCGTCGAGGTCACTAACGGCGCGAGTTTACTCAAAATTGGTGATGATTTTGATGTTCTGTTCCCATTTCGGGCAAAGTACGTGAGATGTATGTATTAAGTCTATATTCAATCTTTTGTTATCAAAACTTTGTGTTATGTAATGTTCTTTATGGCATAACACGAAATAAGATAGATAAACGTATTATGATTGTATATTATTTAAGCAGTGTAAATATAATCTACTTCGGTATAATTCAAAAAAGGTTTCTATAATCTTATGCTAAATTTAAAATTGCATCATCATTTGAACATACACTTTTTGATGATCTCGTCAGAGTATCACTTTTATTATCATTAGCTTAATGGTACTGTCACACGTCTGCACATTAAACTACCACAAACTGTCGAATTTCCTCAATAGTCTTAGAACTTTAAATCTGAGGCATAGGGTTGAATATTTATAGTCTCATGTGCAGAGGGCCTAGTGTGAGTTTTTTTCGACATTCGATCACGTTAAAGAAAACGAGAATTTGTATGACAAAATTTTAACTCTTCACGTTTGTCGCCAGGAGGCGCTGCCTCCATGCCATACTAATTTTCGTTTTCGTAAACGTATAATCGAATGAATACGGATAGTAAATAAAACTTACACTAGGCACCCTGCCGCCTGTACAACCCGCTTACAGAAGTCAGGATTTGCTTTAAATGAGACACCTAAAGCGTACATCTTCAAAATTATCACACATTAATTCTATTTATTTAATATACATAACTGCCAGGCCACGTGCGATTGCCAATCACGAATCTACTACAGCTAGGGTGGCCAGGTGTCTGGCTTTAGCTGGACATGTCTAACTTTTTTTTTTTCGGATAGAAAAGCAATTGGCCTTCATCTCACCTAATGTTAAATGAAGATAAGGCCGAAGGTGGAAGCGCACTTCACCCGGAATCCTTAACTACTGAGGCACTGGCTATCTTATCTTTAGCTGCCGGAACACAAAAATGCTATAAACATTGATGATAAGGCGACATATTTAGATAAGATGGTGGTAGCTAGCCAGGCGGGCGAACAAGCCTACCTAAGAACTACCTACCACCAACCAAACCGAGTACACGAACATGTATCCCCCACTAGGAATCTAACCCGGTATATAATATAATTCAATTTCAAATTTCTTTAATTTGTAAAACAGGTATGATATGCGGTCTTACACAATCAAATTATCACACTATGATCTGCCTCAAGAGCATACAAAATATATTAAAATTACGATTATTAATTATACAATTCTAATTATTATATAATTTATTATTTGAAAGACCTTGTCTGGTCTATTATTTACGTGTCCTTTCTGTTCGGCTTTTGCGAGGCTTATGTCAAATGATAATGTCTTTGATTAACGTGAAAGTTTTTGGGCCAAAAGTCCGTCTAAATGTTGCGTCCGATTTTTAAACTGTAACACTTGGTAACCCTTACCACCACAGGTAGCTTATAAATGGTCTGATTAGATTAAGTTATTCAAACAAACACGTTAATAACAAGTTATTTATTCAAAGTCGCCTCATGTTAGTTATTAAATTAAATTGACCAATAAAAGTTGGATAAAGTGAATCGATCAGTGAATCTAGAAATCATAAAAAAAGTAATTTTGCTAGACTAATTTATACCTAGGAATAAATATGACATAATGCGTATGTACGACTCGACATTATTTATTTATTCAAACAATAACACAACATTACAGTGAGACACCAGTACGCTATGCTATACATAAAAGAAGAAATATTGTTTTTTATTACATAACAATACTCTCAAAGCGTACAAAATAGTTTAGGTTTAAATGAAAAATAATTAAAAATGTGAAGACAAAGTAATACCATTATGCATGCAATGCTTTCAGAATAGCATTTTTTTTCTTATTGCCATAAAACCTTTTTGTATGTGTAAATAAATAAAGTGCGTGTGTTTTTGTGTCTTATCCTTTAGATCATATGTCTACTATAATTTTGACCAGAAAAAAACAAGCAGAATATTAATAACCTTCAGATTTACGATTCGACCCTAATTAAAGATTCATTATCATTATAATTAAACTATTAAATACAAATTGCAACTGCTGTAGTCAGTGTAGTGTCAAGCCATCAACAAATTCACACAACAAACGTATTGTATCGGAATGAATAAGGAAAGTGTACGTCCATATCGTCAAAATAGAAAATAAATTAACAGGCAAAACCTTTTATAGCAGAAATGCAATGGAATCTATATACCATTAATCTATTCGAATTGTATCAACCTATAGAAAGATTACTTGAAGGTCAAAGTGCTGATGGTTCATCAGAATAACAAACACAACAGTTTAAAATCATCAATCAAATTCTATATTTGATTTCTATAAGAAATATTTGTAAGTAACGTTTTGGCTTAGACTTTTTGTATACCGATTTATTGTTTTTCTCCTTTTAGGATTTTCTGCTTAATTATAAAATTTTATCTGATTAAATATTTGCCTGTGGATCTCCCGAGTTTCTTGCAATCAAATTTACCATATATCAAAAGTTTCATAATAAAATAATATCGTTTAAATTATTACTTCCAACTTCTTTAATATTTTTAAGGAAACTGCATTAATGTGCTATCTTTCTGTCACACAGCCAACACTATGCTACCAGTGAATACATACGGGAAACAATGTTGAACTGAATAATCTAATAATTATTTTGTATAAAGTTATTTAAATAATACGACAACAATACCAGTTAAGTAATCAAGTTGAACAATTTACATAAATAAAGTATGATACATACATATACGTACATTTATGTATGACACATACATGCAATGTAAGGGTAAACAGGAATATATAAATACAAGTAAGCATTAAAAAATAAAGATAGTTTTTGACTAAAATCACCAAATATAAGATTTAGTAAAGGCGTTTCGACAAATAAAATAATCTTAACAGATGTTTTCAATTATATATTATCATTTACTATATCTTACTGTATCTTTTACAGTCAAATATATTTGCTTTTTAAATAGAATTTGCGTAGCAAGTTCTGTGAAATACAATACAAATCCATAAAGATAAGATTGTAGAAATACTATTCTATTTACATATATGGACGACATATTTATGATAAGATAGATTAATTGATAATTATTTTATTTACAAGTAATTAAACTTTAGCGAAATAAAGCGCGAAAATCGAAATCGACATCCATTCAGCCAACTCCTACTACAAAATGCAATAAAGTATTAAGTTAAGTACGCTACGTAGTACAGGGGATGAGTATAATCCTGTTACTCTAATACCGCGGTAAGCGGATTGTGAATAGATAATTGTATGAAAATTCGATAGCGCATAAGCGGATAGTGTCGATAAAATTCTTACTAGAGAAATAATCAATTGTAGTTTTATAGTCAAAGACAAAGTTAAAAAATACTTTATTCAATTTAACTTAGTATATAAATAAGCACTTGTGAATTGTCTATATAAATAAATGTACTATCCATTCAGGATGTCTTTTATCTGTGGACAAGAACAGACTATAATTGACTGGAATATAATACGACGACAAGGGGTTATAGGTTTTATAAATGATTGTTCTATTTCTTTAAAAAAAACAAATTTTTGATCTCATAAATATTTTATAAAGCCTTATTTATAACTTGAGGCCACATCGAGTCAAGTCATTATCAGCTTTCAGCTTTCACACTTACCAATTAGTATATCGTAGCGAAATATCAGTATAAATATAAACACTATCTACTTATTTTGTAAGCCAAAGGGAGCCTCATTCAATGTCAACAACTACGTCATCGATATTTACGATCTCAAATTTGCGCAAAATTTATGTAAATATTTATATTACCTTTACCCTACTTTATGTTTTATGCTTATTCATGTTTGCATTCCGAAAGTACTAGTAACTTTTCATACCTAAACAACCCTCCATAGTTTGACTTCAATTCCCCCAGAGGGGTAGGGAAAAATACCACTTATTTATTCACAGTATCAATGCATGCATGCACTATGCACCATTGACTTCAGTATTGATCTTGTACACACATCAAAAATGTCTAAAGGCCAAGTACATTTTTAGTAGCTATAAAAAAAAAATCTCATAACATTTACCTAATCTGTATTGTTTTCTAAAGTTTACGCGAACACTACACATTGAAATGAAACAACTTTTACGGATCTAGTCAAAGTTGTTTCATTTCAATTACCTAATCTAGTTTTCCAGACTTGCTTCTTGCATTTTTTATATTTTAGTAAACAATTTCATCCCTATTATGTTGCAAAAAATTAAGAAAAAATGCAATTTTAACAAATTGGGGAAAATTTGCTTACGTTAAGGTCGTCACCTAAATCCGCTGTCGACTGGCTTATTAAAGGGTAGGCCTCGTGGGGGGGAGGTCATTCTTTGGAGAAAAGGTACTTTTGATAACGTAACTGTTATCACAGTACACCTTATCAGGTGTAGTAGTGCTCGTCTGGTAGCTATTAGGGCTACTGTTGGAGAGGGGTCTATTATTGTTTTCTCAGTGTATATGCCTACAAATTTATTAGACAATTTGCCAATTACGGAAGTGCTGGGTGAAATAAGTGCAGTTGTAGAATGCGAAAATGTTGAGAGTGTGTTCATTCTAGGCGATTTTAATGCTCATCCCTATGAATTGTTTTACAATGAATTGATTAATTTTTGCGGAGTATCAAACTGATGGCTTTGAAGCTATCATTCGCAAAAAAACTGCCTCCCTGATCAGCAGAGTGAGGAACAGTTCCAACAGCATCTTAAAGACATTAGCGGATCGCTTCACATCATCGCTCTGGTGGTCCTTTGTGCGAAGAGTGACAATCACGGGGACTTACCCTTTCTCGTGATGGTCACTCTTAGCACAATATAAATAAATACATGTATACCTTTATAATATAATACTAACAATATTTATAAGTCTTACTAACCCATATTGATGAAAAATCTGAAATAAACTATATTTAATTTAATTTATATTAATTGACAAAAAAAGCAAGAACAAGGGTCTGTATTTCTACCATTCACACGAATCCCACAAGCACTGCGATTTGGCATGCTTAAAATTAGGAGAGCCGCCTACGTTCTTTCTAACAAGTCTAAAATTGTTGTGGGGTGTACACGGCATCCATACTCGGCAGAGCTCTTCTTTGGAGCATGTCTCATGCATGCTCAAGTTGAGGTCTGGTGATTTTGCAGGCCACGGCAGGACGTTGATATGAGAATCGGCAAGAGTGCGTGTTACAACTCTAGCCGTGTGTGGACGTGCATTGTCATGCATTAGTCGAAACGAATCACCCAATCGGCCTCGCAAGGGGTGATCCCATCTGAAACAATCCTCTCTGCGTAGATTTGAGCAGTGTGGTTGCCCTTGATCCAAATGAGATCGGTTCTTCCACCGATTCCTGATAAAATCTTAAGCGTTCTTGACGTCCAGAGGTCCTACAAACTCGAGTGCGTCTTGTATCCGGCCTCATACCGAAACGTAATTCATCAGAGAAGCAAACGCGGTGTTCGCCAGCCCATTGTAAAGGGCCCTACGATTGTGGGGTGCTATGCGGGTGGAATCCTCAGCGGCCTTCGGGAACGCAGACGCACTTCGCATAAACGATTCCGGATGGTTTGGTCGCAGGCCTGAAGCGCTGTGGAGCCTTGTAGCCAACATCATAGCGGTCATAGTACGATTCCGTCGAGCAGTATTTTGGAGCAATATTACCGGTCTTGTTTTCAAATGATACGTGATACGAGATCTTCCTCCATGTCGCTCGGCTACGCTGCCCTTGATACGATAGCGTGTCCAGAGGCGTGTATGACACTCTGTGTAGTGCCAATGGCGGCGGCCACAGTATGTTGCCTGGAACCAGCTTCCAACATTCCAACGGCTCTCAACATCTCTTCCCTTGTCAAATGACGCCGTCGTCGCTCCATATCGTTACAAACGTTTTCACTTCCAGTTCCAATGCAGAAATTGTACTGCTTTTGTAAAATTGCCATTACGCTCTTTTATAGGAATTCAGATTGAGTTAATTTTCTATATTTAAACAATGTAAAAAAAAATGTTTCATTCATATCGTAAAATTCACTAAAAAGAATCAATAACGATCCAAAAAAGTTAAAATATTAATTCTATAACGCAACGATACTTTAAAATGTACTTGACCCCTAGACATTTTTGATGTGTGTATTTACAGTAATAACTTAAAGAAGGGCTTCTTGGCGGAAATTGAAGATTCGTGCTGACAGTTATGTTTCATTTGTCTGAAGTTTGTGTTTTGTCGAATATTAATGTGAAATAGTGGTGGATTATTAACGGTTAAAGGTACGCACCTTTAACCGTGAATAAATGTTGGCAGCGGAACAAAACGTCACTCTTTTCAAACTATTTCTAGGCCTAAGGTATAGTAAAGCCTCCATATCTTTACTGATACCTAAAGGATTCAAGGGGATTATCATTTAACATTTAACAATAGGGCATTTGACAGGTTTTAGAAATATATGTAAATTATTTTTTTTTTGTACTTAGCTCGGCAAATGACTCCACACCACCTGATGTTAAGTGGAAATGGAGTCCAGACGCGAAGACAACTGGTGCAGCGTGAAAACAATGCAGCATCAGTCAACCTCACTCTGCCGGCCCACAAGGTGCTTCTTCACGCCTCGTTTGAAGGACCCCATATCATAGGAAAGAGGGAAAACATGTGCTGGTAGACTATTCCATCTTTTGGAGGTGCGACAAAGAAACGAGTCACCAAATTTCCTTGTGCGCGATGGGATATGTGAGACAGTGAAGCGATGACACCGAAAAGCAGCACGTGTACTCCTATGGAGGAAGGGAGAAGGTGGGATAAGGTCAAAGAGTTCTTCAGAGCACTCGCCGTGATATAAGCGATAGAAGATGGTTCATTATAGCATAATATATATATTTGCAATCGATTAATTCGTTGTGAATTTCTTTATTTTTTATGATTACATCACCATTAAAATTCAAATGAATAAAATAGCCGCCAAAACGATGCATGCAGGTCACGTGATGTCGTGACGTCACCTGCTTGTAAACAAACTTTTAGCTGTCAAAACACACCATACAAAACTTCGAGTGACATTTACTGTAAACAAGCAGGCGACAAGAACTTCAGTTTCAGTCAAATTCCGTGCGTTTTCGATCACGTTGACCACCATCATAAAAATTTAATTATTTAATGATTTTTTATAAAAATCATTACTTATTTTAAAATTATGTACTGGCTAAATTGGTTTAAAAATGTTTACAGTTAAGTTAACAACAGTCTGATCTATATTTTTACTCATTATGAAATGAAGATATTTTACAATACCTCCCTAACTTTGCACATTGGCTGAACGTGCAAAACGTTCCAAACCATTAAATAAGAAGAAAAATACTTCAAGAGTACGATCGCGCTACTTCCATTACCCACAACCTATGTTAATGAATACGTTTTGTTACACCACACCACATTGTGACAAAAACATACCATTTGAATGTATAATTATCTCCAGTTATGCTAATAAAGTTATATATACTTATGTTAATTTGTGCTCGTTTCTGAAAATACTTTTTAGTAATTTCTTTCGTCCTATTCGCTATATTGCTGACGGAAACTGTTAAGGAATTGAGGAAGGATTGTATGTGGTCTTCTTCAATCTTTGTTGCAAAATGTAAGCAGTAATTAATATTTCTCGAGCACCTTCGTACTTACGGAAGGCACATAAAGCCGTCGGTCTCGGCTGCATCAGCAGTCGTCAACAACCACCGCACCGCACTGGGCCCGCGTGGTGGTTTACGGCCCGTTCTCACTGTGGTGTAAACATCCATAGGGATGGCTCATGCCCCAGCAGTGGGGACACAAAACGAGGTGGTGATGATAATAATAATTTGTGCCCTGTGTGACCTTAATTTGTTGTTACCGTTTAGCTAATAAGATTAACCAAATATGTTACTGTACTCATGCAATAATTGCAATAAGTTTGTGTCTACCTATATAAATAAATAAATAAATAAACGCCCAACGCCAAACGATTTTTGAAAATTCCCACAGGGTGGAATTTTCAAAAATCCGGTCATTGTTTTCGTCATTCAGTGTAAGAACCTTTGCGTAAGTGTACAGTAGACAATACACATTTACATAAATATACATACAACCATATAAATATTTCAAACATATACATATCTAGGATTACATACCATTTAAGAACAAAAAAAAAAATAGTGGACTACCCAACAGTAGAATTACAATGACAGAATGAATGATCTTTGTGACGAGTTTCTTAAAACTTTGCAGAGACTTCGCACGTCTTAGACACAGGCAAAGCATTCCACAGGCGAGCAGCATGGACCGTAAAAGGTTTGTCACAGAATCTTGTTGAGTGCCGTGGAAACTCAATTTCTCCGATGATCTCAAGGAGCGGGAATGGAAGTCGTGCAAAAATTGGAATCTTTATATTTTTCATCTTTAAGATGAAAAGGGGTGGTAGGGTTAAATAATATATTTTAAAGTAAGCAAACAATATGAGCATTCCGGCGAAGACGAATTGGCAACTACTTGAGCTTAGTGCGAAATTCGGAGACGTGGTCATATTTGCGCAAACCAAATATAAAATGAAATGAAATATTATTTATTCAGTGTCACACAGTAATACATGAAATAAAATACAAATTAAATAGAATAAAAAAAATCAAAGTGACACAAAAAAGTTATCCACTCAGAACACCAAAGGTGTCCGGACGCTGATCTTCCGTGGAAACCTAAAAAAGAGGACACCAGACAACAACACAATTGCGAACAAAATGTAATATACTACTATATATAATATATAAACAAAATAAAAACATTTTATAAATAGCTTGCCTATTTCTTAACTGATGTTTAGTATTTGTAAAAATATTATGATCAGATGTTAATGACGGTAGTTGTTGACATTGAATTGGCGCCTTTGGCTTTCAAAGTAAAAAAAGTAAATAGTGTTGAATAATTTCGGCGGGCTGGTTAGAACCACGATAGCTCAATTGGAAGAGCACCTGACCCGGTATGTCAGAAGAGTGCAGGTTCAAATCCTGCTCGTGGAAATTTTTTCAACATTGTGTTTTTTGTAATACTACTATAATTAATAAATACCACAATTATGCAACCATGCTTATTGAAGTAGGTTAGCAACCCGTTACAGATAATATACCGATATATAGATAATGTACCGTTTTGTTTGTCAAATCAGTGAACCAAACTATAATTAATTAATTAATATATACCTAATACAAAAGTTTTGAAGGCGCTCAAGCTTATTTAGTTGATCCTCCCCAAGGTCTGGATAGCTGACATCAGCGTAATCAAGGATAGGTAAAAGAAGAGACTGTGCAAGTGCAGCCTTAGTGGCAGTTGGTAGGAAATTGCGAAGTCTCCTAAGAGACCAGCCCCCCGACCGCCTAACTTTATCGCCGTCGCTCTCGCTGTCGCGCTCTAAAGCAATATGAAATCAATATCGAAAGCTATAGCCTATAGCTTTCGATATTGCTTTTATATCGCTTTCGAAATGACAAGATGACGCCATAAACTATAGAACGCGATGTCGAGAGCGATGGCGATAGAGTTAGGCGGTAGGCCCCCTGGCCGAAGAAAATATTTTGTGACTGACCTCTTGCAGCTGCGGATCCCCAGAGAGGTGAGTGTCAAAAAGTACACCAAAATTTTTGACTACGTCACTTGCAGCTATTATGGCACCATCAAAAACTACATCAGGGATGTGCGACCAGTCAAGCCTAGACCTAAATCTTGGACTACCAACCACAATGACCTGCGTTTTGGTAGGATTGACTTTTAATCCATGTGATTTACTCCATGTGCTTATCTGGAGCTAGGTCCTTGTTCAATAGATCACCTCGTTTGTATGAAAATGTTACGGTGGTGCGATTGCTTTGCACTCAAGTGTTTTTTGTAGGTAAAAGAGTCTAAAGTCTAGAGAATATAGTCAACACAAAGTCTCGAACACAACTCCTAAACGGCGGTTGACTCGATGTTAATTCGATAACAATGAATCGATTATTCGCGCTCAGCGACGCGCATCGCGTAACGACGAACGCCACCGGAGACGACGTTAATGTTAGTTATAAACAGCGAGCAGACTTCACGGAAAAAACTGCGAGGTGCAAGAGGACTTGGGAATACAAAAAGCCCTGATCGAACGAGCTGGTGGTCGTCAGAGGTTTTCACGCACTAAGCGTGTCCCCGTTTCCTACAGATTCCCCGAGGAGTTCGGATTGGATCGGGGCGGAACAACCCAAAGCGCCTCTAAAGGCTAGGGACCTTGACTTGTGTTGACCGGATGGTGAACTGGTGACCAATACTACGTCGTTTACATGGCGGCCCCAGTTGTCTTCAAAATAAAAAATAAAATAATCATTTATTGCAAATAGCTCTTATGAACGTCACTATGCCATCATCGGTTCGTAAGTCCACTCTGGGCTGAAGACATTGCACTGAGAAGACAGCTGATGCAGCGTGAAAACATCGCAGCATCAGTCACCCTCACCCTGCCGGCCCACAAGGTGCGTTCACGCCTCGTATGACTCCATTTTTACTTAACATCAGGTGGAGTGGATCAACTTGCTGAGCTAAATACGCTGCATCAGTTATCTTCTCGTCTGAACTCCATTTCTACTTAACAACAGGTTAAGTGAAGTAAATATTTAAAAAAAAACCTCAAGGCCATGCAAAGGTCGTAAGTTCCCAGTTCTCTAACGGGCCCTCCGTCATCTAACAAAGTCGCCGTTACAATGAAACTGCGAACTGAACACGTGGGAATGAAGCAACTTACAAAAAATTTCGCATAGCGACATCTGTACGAGTAAGTGGAGCGTGAAGGCAGAGCAGTTCACCGAGCGTGACTGACATCAATCTCCGAGGTAGCGGGCGTAGGGAAATAGCTGAAGATGTATTAAAAGTTAAATTAAAAAAGTTACACAATAACTAAGCATAATAACAATGACTAGTGGCCGCCTTGATGTCAAAACTTGACCGTAATTAGGGTTTCTAGGGACGGACGTCTCGTGTCGCGTAGTTTCTAGACTGTTTCCAAATTTCATTTTCGCGACGCCCGAAACTTGCAGTCGGAACTATGCATAATTTTAAGGCTATGGCAGAATAACAGGGTTTGTGGGTCTCCTGAAATCACTCAAAATTCAAAATTCAAAATTCAAAATCATTTATTCAGTTTAGGCTACAAGTAGCTCTTGTGAATGTCACTATGCCATCGGTTCGTAAGTCTACTCTGGGCGGGAGATCTTGTACTGAGAAGAACCGGCAAGAAACTCAGCAAGTGTCCAGCTCTTTTCTCCCTTACAGCGTCAAAAATATTGGAAAATGCCCTATCATAGCAGGACACTTTCCATTACAAATAAACACAAAATTATAGAAGACAACCACAACATGTAAATAAAAAAAAGTTAGTTTAAAGTAAAAGTTTCAATTTCCACAATGTCATACAGTACCACTACAGTACTCAAAAAAAAAAAATTGGTTAAGAAAAACCAAGTCAAACTACAGTAAATAATATTAAAAATAAGATAAGTATGCAAGAGCAGACCAGCCTCCACAGGCAGCACCCGTTCACGAGTATGACATATGAATCAGCCATCGCTGATCGCCATCGCCATCGCCATCGCCATCACTGAGCCATATACCCTTTTGACTGCAATCTGTACTCTGCTTAGATGTTACCCCTTCTGTTTACCGTTTTTATTAGAGGCACATAAAGTTGTTTATTATTATTATTATCTCAGTTTTTGATGTGTAACATCTTTCCGCTCGCTTTCTATATAAGCGATTCATGGGAGTGATTTCGTGAAATGGGACGG
Source organism: Eudonia truncicolella (assembly GCA_949315975.1). Classification (NCBI taxonomy): domain Eukaryota; kingdom Metazoa; phylum Arthropoda; class Insecta; order Lepidoptera; family Crambidae; genus Eudonia; species Eudonia truncicolella. Next base: position 6,273,305 of record OX438853.1, on the reverse strand, counting down.
AAGTCGAATAAACGTGCAAGCGCGCGCTGTTTTGTAAATTTAAAATCGATATTATGAACACGACATATTATTATTATATGTGACAAAACGAAAAAAAAAAGCTGTTCTCTGTTAGAACATGTCCGTCTAAGTATTTATTATTACGGCACCAAAATAACTGTAAGGTGAAAATTATATATTTGCTTACATTTTCGATGGACTGAACTAACAAAAACAAATGAATTGTTCTAACATAACTTGACGAGCTCTGTAGCCGAGTGCATTGCATGGACTGGATTTTGGGCGGCGTTAACTGCGAGGTCCCGAGTTCGATTCCCGGTCGGGTCAATGTCGAAAAACGAACTTTTCTATATTGTGTCGGGTCTGGGTGGTAGTGGTACCGTCTCGTTGCTTCCGATTTCCATAAAACGAGTGCATTATAGCTACTTACCTTGGGTTTAGAACAATGTGTGTAATGTTGTCTTTAAAAAAAAACCTTATGTATAAAAATATTGAATTTTCGAACTTACATAATAACCTTTTGCGCAGACCGGGCGAGTTAAACACTGCGTGCCTGCGCCATCGAGCTTAGACACATAAAATCATCAGCTATCATATTTCCAATTTGTAGGCAGCCTAAGCTGACAATTTCTCACACTACAGTTCACCTTCCTTCATACAAACGACTCTTATAGCAGAGAAATAATAAATGATCAAGGAAATTACTGCAAGCCTCTCATCAGTCAGTCGCCTAAGTACTGGTAATAAAACCAAGCTAGGCATAATTAATAAACGGTATAGGAATAGTTGCCGCGGATCGTGCTCAGTGGCGTGCACTTGGAGAGGCCTATGTTCAACAGTGGCTAGTCCACTGTTGAACTTAGGCCGCTAGTCCACTATAGGATGATGATGATGATAGGAACAGAAATGTTGATGATAAAATTATGGGTCATACACACATACATAGGTTTCTCCCAAAAATATCGGGGTAACTCGTCGTTAGTAACCTCGACGCCACGTTTTCCACAAACAAAGGATTAAATAGATAACATCAATTATTAGTTGCTAGCCAATCGCCTAATACGAGCATCTTGGAGCCCTTGTCTCTTAGGACATGCACGGGAAGTTAGGCAGCTAATACATTATTTTCAAGTCCCAGACTATAATAGCATGGGATTATCGGTTACTTTATATTTCATTATGTATTATTGATTGCCTATTCTTAACATTTTTTTTTAAATATTAAAATCCGATATTGCTGACGTAGTTATTGACATTGAATAAGGGTCCTTTGGCTAACAAAGTTGGACAGAGCCTTATGATGTGGACCTGGTAAATTTGTAATAGGTACATACTTTCAGTAAGTTCAAGTAGTTCTGAGGTTTGTCAATAGATGGCGACGTATTTGTTTTGACATTTTCTGAATCGCGCTATTGAGATTTTTACTGGCGGTGATAAGGAGTACTTATCACCGCCAGTAAAAAGCGCCGTGTTTTACTTATACGTTTATAATTATCATTCCGTTGTCCGTTGCACTCTCAATCTGAAGCCGCTCGGATCAGTCCAATTGCGGGTCGGATCAGAATCTTCATCTCTCGTTATTAGCCCACGACTTAGTCAGTTAAGTCAGCAGACAAAGGCAGCTTCACTGCAGCCAGTCCGTTCGTTAGTTATTAAATCAGTCACTCTGAGTAACGCCAACCGCGCCCCCCGGCTCCGGGAGGCGTGCGTTCCGATAGCCTTCGCGTCCCTTTTAAACGCCAAATGCAAACCCCAGGGGTTGTTGACTGGGTCTGACTTCGTCCTTTTAGAAAAGGACAAGGCCCGCCCCAGATCTTTCGAAAGGTTGAACCTGTAAGTAGATTTTCCCCTGGGTAAAAAATAATAATAATAAATTACTGTTATTACTCTGATCCGATCCGAACCCCTCGGAAAATCTAGTAGGGCACGGAGACACGCACTAGTGCGTGATGCCGTTCTTTCTAGAAAACCTCCGAAGGTGATTCGTTTCACACGGCTTGAGGTCTCGCCCGCCAGAATACACTACACTAAACATGCACACTAGTTTAGGCCCAAGACACCGTACTCGTTAGAACAAGGGTATGCAGAACCGGTTCACACGCACTCTACACCAGGTACAGACATGTACCTGGGCGGTTCTCTCCTCCACCGCGGCCCGGTCAACCCGAGCCGAGGTCCGAGCCTTTAGTGGCGCCCTCGGGTAGTTCCGCTCCCCGATCTGATCCGAACCCTTCGGAGAATCTAGTAGGGCACGGGGACACGCAATAGTGCGCGATGCCGTTCCCTCTAGAAAACCTCCGAAGGTGATTCGTGTCACACGGCTTGAGGGACCCTTTACGTTCTTCGCCGCCCCCAAACAAGCCCGGTGAAGCTGACAATGCCGTCTGAGGCAATCAGCAATCTCTCTCCAAAAAGAAACGGCTTGAGAAACCCTTTAGGTTTCTTGCCGCCCCCAAAAAAGTCCGATGAAGCTGAAAATGCCGTTTGTTGAGGCAACCAGCAAATTCTCTCAAAAAAAATTGTTATTATACCATAACTTACTTTTGAATTACACCTATCTATTTATTAATTTAAACACTAAGGGGCTTCTTAATAAACAAAGTGTAGGAGGAAACAAAACTAGGAGTAGTTCTCCATGTTCTGTCTCTCTTACTCTAATATGAAATGAAGTTAACATGACGGGAACAAAACGCGAAAGAAGTACTCCAAGCTTACACTTTGTTTATTAATAAGCCCCTTAGAGCATTTGGTTTAATGCTCTAAGTTAAATTAAACACTATTATAACAGGTGAGTGACGGAAGTATCATTTTTTGGCGTCAACTGAACAGTACCTGACTCGGTTTGTCAGAGAATGTGGGTTCAAATCGCTGTCGAGGCATAAAACTTAACACTTTTTAAAATGTTTTAAACGATTTATTAAAAACTCACTCGTATAATGAATCGATGCGCAGTCGCCGCTCGACAGCGAGTCCATTAAAACTGTACTCGACTAAAAGTGTTTGTCCGCAATCGATTATCCGGAACGAATCGTCCTTATCGATTGTTCACGGGCAATTTGACCCGGCTGTGTCTTGCTCTACTTAACTTAATTGCTAGACAGGAGCAAGGATGGTATAGGCCACAAAATAGAAGGCAAGCTTCATACAAACGCGCTCGAGCAACGCACACATAGACAACTGCTCACGGACACGGAAGCGCGCAACAACCGCGCTCGGACAGGGGCTCTATCTTGATTCCTTCGCCTAGAGTCGAGCGCTTGGTTTCTACTGATTTTCGTTCGACATTTGACTTTCCATATTTTTGAATCGCTCGACCGCAACGTGTGCCCTCACCCACTCGTTGCAGTCGAGCGACACTAAGCGATTGATAGAATAACTGTCAAAATCAATGCGTTGTATCAATGTCATGTCACTCGTTTGTTAGTGTCATCGATAGTCTTTTCTAAACAGCCAATAGAAACATGGATGCGTTTTCATTGCGGTTATTACCGGTTTTCTCTAAATTCTGCGTGGAACGGATAACATCCAACATTTCGTATTATTACAAAAACACAATGTTGAAAAAATTTCCACGAGCAGGATTTGAACCTGCACCCTTCTGACATACCGGGTCAGGTGTTCTTCCAATTGAGCTATCGTGGTTCTAACCAGCCCGCCGAAATTATTCAACACTATTTACTTTTTACTTTGAAAGCCAAAGGCACCCATTCAATGTCAACAACTACCGTCATTAACACCCGATCATAATATTTTTACAAATACTAAAGATCAGTTAAGAAGTAGGCAAGCTATTTTTCAACATTGTGTTTTTGTAATTTGTTTCGCAATAAAATTTGCGTTAAAATTATATAAACAAAACAAAAACATTTTATTTCGTATTATGTTGGCAGCACCGGAAACGAACGATCCAAAAATACGGAAAATCGGCGTCATGCGACTTGGAAGACGAGTGTGACTTAAGTCGTATGCGAAAACACAACGTCATACGTGCGATTCAAAGATAGCCAGGTGTGAGTTTTGTTTATTCGTTTTACGTTTACGAAAACGAAAATTAGTATGGCATTGAAGCAGCGCCACCTGTCGGCATACGATAGAGTAGTTAAAAATTTGCCATACAAATTCTATCGTTTTCGTTGACGTAATCGAATGGCGAATGAAATTCGCACTTGGCACCCTGTTCCGTGATCCGTGTCCGAGCAAGGGGTTTATGTGTGAGTCGCTCGAGCTCGGTATGTACCTATAGAGGATACCTTCTGGGTCCTCTTTAATTCGTGGTCTACGCAAAGTAAAAACATAAGACTAGCCCGATTCTTCTTAGTTCAAGGTCTCCCGCCCTGTGTAGACATACGAACCGATTGCATACTGACATTTATATATATGTAGCCTGAATTCCCGTATCAGGCCAAGAGTTTCAGATTTTCAATGCATATCCCGGGTTTGAGATCGCCAAACCGCATTTAGCAAGCGATGGTGATTAAAAGCCAATACCCGTCAATTGTAGTGATGACTTGATTTCAATAATGGAGGCCTTTGCCCAGCAGTGGGACACTACATAAGCTATAATAAATTATTAATTTAATTCAAACTAGTGCACAGTTTTTAATACAAAGTAGGTATACACATGCACTCTCGCATATGCCCAAGTCACCGTACCACGAGCCGGTTCACAAGCACTCAATACCAGGCACAGACATGTACCTGGGCGCTTCTCCCCACCACCATGACTCGGTCAACCCGAGCTGAGGTCCGAACCTTTAGAAGCGCCCTCGCTTCCGATCCGATCCGAAGCCCTCGGAGAATCTAGTAGGGAAAGTGGGACACGCTTGCCCTTTAGAAACCCTCTGACGGTGTTTCGATCAAACGGCTTGAGGAACCCTTTAAGTTTCTCAACGCCCCGAAAAAGTACGGAGACGCTGAGAAAGGCACCAAAGTTCATCGGCAAACTTTCTCCAATAAAGAATAATAGTACGCATGACTAAACAAACGCATTGTCTGGCACATACAAAGCCCTAATTTTGTATCAAATATGACTAAGCTAATCCTTTGGCTGCAAGCCAAACCGAGGGGTACAGACATTTAACTAAAACAAACAACATTCAACTTAATGACCTTGCAAATAGAGTTGCCAACAAAAGCATAACTAAGGTAGCTTAACTGTAAATCCAATTTGAATTGTTGGTAGCGAAACGAGTTGTTATAGTGATGGGATTAACATTTGTATTTTGATTGTTGGCCCGTCTCACTGTTTGCGTAAAGCCAACAGTTGAAATTAGTGAGAAATGTTGAATTAAATAGTTATTAGTTAAAATTGTCCATGTGCAAGGGTTAGATGTATGAGGATAAGTTTCAAAAACTGTATCATCTTATCTCTATCATCATCTAGCCAAAAGACGTCCACTGCTGGACAAAGGCCTCCCCCAAGGATCTCCACAACGACCGGTCTTGTGCTGCTCGCATCCAGCGGCTTCCCGCGACCTTCACCAGATCGTCGGTCCACCTTGTTGGAGGCCTGCCTTAATTATCTCCTTTTTTATCTCAAATAAATTGTTCTCCTGTTTTCTGTTCGAATTTGTTCGTAACTCGTAACACTTAAGTATTGTTTTGCTTCAATTGTTCTTTTTATTTTTCAAATTGTTACCTTTTTATTTTAGATTAGTTTAAATTATGTAGTTAATTGAATATTTTGTTTACTGTTGTTTTGAGTCAATGCTGTGTACAAATTTTATTGGGATACAATTTTAAAAAGTGTTGGTTTGATGTAAATTGCAATGTAACTATTTGTATTCTGTTATTGTACCATTAACAAGAAATAAAAAAATAAATAAACAAGAAGGACGCAGAAAGTAAACTTAACACATACGCGCTCGAGCAACTCATACATAGACCCCTTGCACGGACACGGGGGCCCGACCGCCTAACGGATCGCTTTGGCTACGTGTATAGTTTATGACGTCATCTTGTCATTTCGTACCCCCTATGAAATCAATATCGAAAGCTATAGGCTATAGCTTTCGATATATGCCTATACGTATTAGCTAGATGACAAGATGACGTCATAAACTATACACGTAGCCAAAGCGATCGGTTAGGCGGTCGGGGGGCAGATCTCGGAACAGTCGGAGCGCTGCCGTTGCGAGATTCCGTGTCCGTGAGAGGTTGTCCGCCCGATCCTCTAAATGACAGCACACTTACAGAATACACTAAACATGCACACCAGTTTAGGCCCAAGACACCGTACTCGTAGAACAAGGGTACGAAGAACCGGTTCACACTCGCTCTACACCAGGTACAGACATGTACCTGGTCGGTTCTCTCCTCCTCCACGGCCCGGTCAACCCGAGCCGAGGTCCGTGCCTTTAGAGGCGCCCTCGGGTTGCTCCGCTCCCCGATCCGATCCGAACCCTTCGGAGAATCTAGTAGGGCACGGGGACGCGCACTTGTGCGCGATGCCGTTCCCTCTAGATAACCTCTGAAGGTGATTCGTTTCACACGGCTTGAGGGACCCTTTACGTTCCTCGCCGCCCCCAAAAAGCCCGGTGAAGCTGAAAATGCCGCAGCGGCAATCAGCAATCTCTCTCCAAAAAAAAAAAAAGGTCGCCACTCAAAAACTGGTCCCTCTCTATAAACTTACACTAATATAAATATAACATAAAACTAAACTAAACTTACAATACAATTCAGGTCAATGATGTTGACAATAACAACAAAATAATTCCAGAACATTAAACGAATAAATGATATCACGTGACAGTCCTTTAAAACACTGACATGGTTTTTATTTGACTTATGCATGAGTTTCTGTAACTTACAAAGTTAGTAAACACTGAATTGACGGAACAAAACAAAATGGTGACGTCATCTACATCAGCGTTCCCATACAATTTCTATTAAAATTTAAAAGAAATCGTTTTGACAGTTGCTACAAAAAGTTTCTCTATTGACTAATCAGTCAAATACCCAGTTCTTAACCTACCATATGTAACATGTTGAATACGTCACAAACAGAACAAGATGGCGTCAATTCGCATCCTACAGGACACTGACCTTCACCGATCACTATAATTGGATTATCCCACAAGCACCGACGATTCGAAAAAAGTAAAAAGAAACAGAACACAATCTGTCGTCCAGCCAGTCAGACGTTGGGCCGTCGGTCGACAACCTCTGTGGTGACGAGAGAAAAAAATTGGAGCACCACTGCGCTGTATTTGACGGATTGCGAACGGAGGTGTTGTGCTGTGACGTTTTTGAATTGATTAGTGGTCGTAACGTGGTCCAATTTATTTGTTTGAACATGTGTAGTGAAGAAGTTGACGTTTATAGAAGAGACTCATGTTCTACCACAGTCGGTATAATACTGATATAAAAAAAAAAGAATGTCAACAGTTTAAGATAAAAAAAAAACAACACAAATGTTGAAAAAATTTCTACGAGCAGGATTTGAACCTGCACCCTTCTGACATACCGGGTCAGGTGCTCTTTCAATTGAGTTGTCGTAGTTCTAACCAGCCCGCCGAAATTCAATTTCAAAGTAAAAAAGTAAATAGTGTTGAATAATGTCAGAAGGGTGCAGGTTCAAATCCTGCTCGTGGAAATTTTTTCAACATGTGTTTTTGTAATTTGTTTCGCAACAAAATTTGCGTTAAAATTATATAAACAATACAAAAACAGTTACAGATAATTTGAAAAAAGACAAGGTGTCGAAAAATTCCACGAGCGGGATTCGAACCCGCACCCCATGACATGACGGGGTCAGGTGCACTGCCAACTATGCTATCGTGGCTCAATCCAACTCGCTGAAATTAATCAACACTATCTACTTTTACTATATAAGCCAAAGGAGCACTATTCAATGTCGACAATTACGTCATCAACATCCGATCTTAATATTTTTACAAATATTGAAAGATCAGTTAATAAATAGGCAAGCTATATTTATGATAATTTACATATAATTTTACGCAAATATTGTTGTGAACAAATTACAATTTGAAAAAAAATTTTTTTCATTCATATAGCTTGCCTAATTCTTAACTGATCTTTAGATAGAGAAGAAGCATTTTTCCAGTAAAAAAATAAATTCATAAAAAAAAAGAAAGCAATTTAATAGTGGTTAGGACCAACGGTTTCACACCTAGAAGTCCCGGGTTCGATTCCTAGCAAGAGCACGTAAACGTTCGTGTACTCGGTTTGGTTGGTGGTAGCGCTTGTTTGTCCGCCTGGCTAGCCACCACCATCTATCTAAATGTCGCTGTAACATCAATGTTTGTAGCATTATTGTGATCCGGCAGATAAAAATAATATAGCCAGTACCTCAGTAGTTGAGGATTCCGGGTGAAGTGCGCTTCCACCATAGACTTATCATCACTTAACATCGAATGAAATGAAGGCACTGTGCTTATCCGTAAGAAATTTAAAATAAAGCTGTAGAATACGCTACTATTTTATAGGAAAGGTCCTACATCACAAACGCGCAAGGTAACACGACAGAGTGCGGTGTGGCGAGACAAAGGCAGGACGTAGCCTGATGCATTTTTAATGGCATCTTTACCATTGTGCTTAACTTTGCGACGCACATAAAGCTACGCTCTAATGGGCTATAAAAATGCCATGGCGTTGAATATGCAAATTACATATTCCTTTTATTGAGGTCTAACCGTTTAATAAGAAGGCATAGAAGCCTTATATCTAAATCTTATATATAAAGATACAGCTAATAACAATCAGAAAATAAGCTTCGAATAGTTATTCCGTGTTTTGTCTCTTTCACTCTAATTAGTTTTTTTTTTTAATAATTACGGGTAAGCACAGTGTCTTGATCTCATCTGATGTTAAGTGATGATAAGGCCAATGATGGAAGCGCACTTCACCCGGGATCCTCAACTAGTGAGGTACTGGCTATCTTATCTCTAGCTGCCGGAACACAACAATGCTGCAAACATTGATGTTATGGCGACATATTTAGATAAGATGGTGGTAGCTAGCCAGGCGGACAAACAAGCCCTACCACCAACCAAACAGAGTACACAAACATGTACTCCCCGCTGGGAATCGAACCAGGGACCTCTAGGTCTAAACCGGTGGTCTTAGCCACAAGACCACAGAGGCGGTTAAAAATTTAAGGCCCGTTCTCCCTATCCATTTATAGGGAAGGCTCGTACTGGGGTACGAGCCTCCCTCATTCCTTCCCTCACGCTGGGGCATGGAGACATAAAATGATCTAATCATTAATGATAAAATTTATTATAGGTATTTTTGTTATCGGTTTGTCTTAGAACAATTGCTCCTTGGCCCGCAGAAATGTTACAATTATTTATGTAGCCCATCTCTAAATCTATTTCTCCACCCCTGCACTAGAGCATAGAGTCGGTTAAAATAAAGTTTACATGAAACTATTCGAAGCTTATTCTCTGATTATTTGTAAGGCCCTGTAGGTTATACAATAAAAAATAAAGGATAATGAAGGTTAACCAAATTTATGTTATTGTACTCATGCATTGATTGTAATCTGTTTGTGTATAAATAAATGAATAACTGAGCACAAATATAAAGTTACGATAAATATGGCGGTGCTGTCGTTTTAAAAAGCAATATCTTTGAGAAAACCTGAAATAAATATGTGGAAGATGGAAGCGCAATTGTTTCTCAGCTTGTTTTTTATGAAAGCATGGTGACAGACTTAGGTAAAATAATTTTAAATGTGTTTTAATCAGGTTTGTTAAGAAACAGTTTGAGGATATCATGAGAAACCTGGTGTCATGTGAAGGTAGGTGCAGGAGTCTTTGGTATTTCATCTTTCCCTCTTGAATGAAGTCGGAGAGAGAGAGCCTCAAAGAGGCGCAAAGTTGTGCCTAATGTATAAAGATAAAAAGGGCATCCTATAAAAAATCTATAATAGTACACACACACGCCTGCACATCAAGACTAGTCAAATTTCTTAAATAGAGTTTGAACTTTGTTTTTGAAAAAAAAATTGTTTTGGATAGGTTGATGTGCTGGCGTCTGTACTTTAATATAAATATAATATAAATATAAGAGACAACATCACATGTATACATTGTTCCGATCCCAAGGTAAGTAGCTAAAGCACTCGTTTCATGGAAATCAGAAACAACGACGGTACCACAACCACCCAGACCCGACACAATATCGAAAAGTTCGTTTTCGACATTGACCCGTCCGGGAATCGAACCCGGGACCTCAGTTAGTTAGCCTAGTTAGCGCCGCCCAAAGTCCGGCGTGCAAGCCACTCGGCTACGGAGGTCGTCAGTCAGTCAGTCAGTCAGTCTTTATTTTATAGATTATGGTAAATAATGGTAATAGCGAAAGTTTACTTTCAAATATCTATAGCTTAGCTTCATTAGCACATCATTGGGTATGCGACATACCGATTGTGTTCCACGTACCGATAGGGCGTACCGAGTAGGCAGCGTGCGATACAAACAGATCCATTCTTATTATAATAGTTTAAACAAACATATGCTCATTTCAATATTTCAATTATACAACCACATATAATAGGTAGTACTATGTTTAGTATAGCTGCCGCGTGATACGTTTTCAATACCACGAGCACAAATTGTATTGTCGAAAAGAATTTATTATAAATCGCTAGATGCGAGCAGCACAAATCCGGCCGCTGTGGAGATCCTCGGCGAAGGCCTTTGTCTGGAGACTGGAAAAACTCTTGACATGGAATCTCACAACATTTTATTTTTTTTTGAGAGAGATTGCTGATTGCCTCTACGGCATTTTCAGCTTCACCGGGCTTTTTTGGGGGCGGCGAGGAACGTAAAGGGTCCCTCAAGCCGTGTGAAACGAATCACCTTCAGAGGTTATCTAGAGGGAACGGCATTGCGCACTAGTGCGCGTCCCCGTGCCCTACTAGATTCTCCGAAGGGTTCGGATCGGATCGGGGATCTCACAACAGCAGCGCTCAAACTGTTCCAATCAATGTCACCGTAGTTATATAATACGTAGGTATAGCTGCTGAGCGATTAAGGCGCTGACAACTGTGAAATGCGCTTCAATTATGCATAGTTTCACATCAGCAGCTCATTTTGTGTCCCCACTGCTGGGACGCGAGCCTTCCCTATGGATGACATAGGCAGAACGGGTCGTAAACCACCAAGCGAGCCCATTGGTGATTGTTTACGACTGGTAATGCAGCCGGGGCCAACGGATTTACGTACCGACGACGCACGGAGGAGCTCGAGACGATACATTTTTGGTCACCCATCCGATGACCGGCCTTTGCGATAGTAGCTTAAGGATGTTGCTGGGGCTGCCACGGAGCTGTAGTGCGTCGGCTATGTTTGCGGAAGCACGGATTGATGCCATAAGCGCGGTCATACGTAAAAAAGTTAGCTTAAATTTCCGGCGTTTACGGGATAGCGAGAATAGCATCCTGAACGCTATTGCTGAGAGACTGGACTGTCCTATCCAGAAGGATCTGCGGGAGACGTGAGTTGTCCATAGTTGGTTGTTCTGCTTGGTGGTTTTCATTAAGTAGGCTTCCAACATCTCCGGTACTAGTTTGGATAACAAGTAGAGGCGCTCGCTAGATGCAAAGTCTCCGGTTGAATCAGCCGCATAGGATTTTTGGAACTGATGAGGTGCCTGGATGGGTACTGAGAAGTGAGTGGACTTACAACTCCGCCACCAAAGAGGACATTTGGTAGTCGGCTTTAGAGTTGACGACCCGAGCAGTGAAACCGCGAGTTGTGCTTATGGTGCAACGAGAAGTGAGCGAGCTTACAGCTCCGGTAACCTATCTGGATATTAGGTAGTGGACTATACGTGTCCACGGAGCAACTCGCTTGAGACACTAGTTTTATTAAAAGTACCGGATGAAGAATGCGCTTCGGCGCGCCCTGATCCGGCGTTATGACCTGACGCAGATGGTCCCATGTGCTTGCGTATGGATGTCTGACACTACTTTTGTAACCGTGAGGTTGGTAAGGGGTGTCAGTATAAACTTTAAAGTCGTGTGTAGCGGGGTGTCCCATCCAGAAACGCTGGATGGACATAATAATTGGGATCATATAAAATATAATGTGTACTTAACACAATTTTAAGGAAAATTATTACTAGCTACTTTGCTAACAAAATATGGATTGTAAATGATTTTAATCTGAATTAAATAAATTATTAAATTAACGTCGAGAGAATGGATGAAGAACGATTGACGAAAAAAGTGTATAAGGCGAGTGTGAATGAAAGTGTTGGTAGGGGTAGACCTAGGCGGAAGTTTCGAGACCAAATCAGGGACGTCTTGAAAAAAGGCCAGGTCCAAGAGTACCCTAAACCGAAGAGCATGTATGAAGGGAATAATGAAAGTGGACGAAGCGAAACAAGTATGTACGGATCGTAGCAAGTGGAAAGAAGTGGTCTCTGCCTACCCCTACGGGAAAGAGGCGTGATTATATGTATGTATGTATGTATTAAATTAAATTCAGCAATCGCACCACAGCGCCATCGAGCTCCTCATGTAACCTTATTAGCAACACCTATAAAAAAGGCTAGGCCTATGAGTCTTGTATGCAAGCTCTTTCCTGTCATTATACTGGCAGCACAATGGGAGCCATTACGTACCTACCAACATATTGTGCAATTTCAATCATAGCTATTGCAACTGTACCGCGGAAACAATTAAAAGATGTCGTAGAATTAAAGATGCAACTATTTAAAAAGTATTATTTTTTTTGTAGAAATACAATCGGTTGAATCGCATTAAATATACGTGTTGTTTATTAATTGTTTTTATATATATAATACGAGTAAGCAATTTGCCTTTATCTCACCTGGTGTAAAGTAGAGATGAAACGGATATCCGGTAACTATCCGGTATCTGGCCTTGTTTTCACTATCCGGCCGTATACCGGATAGTAATTCAGTATCCGGCCGGATTCCGGATAGTAGAAATTCAAAAAATTCTCATTGTTTTACACAAGGCAAATTATACCGTTTATTTTTATAATCGCACGTCAAACATGCTTGTTTTATAAGTGAAGTGAGGTGAATAAGACCAAATTTAAAAAATATAAAATAATTCAAACAAGACAGGGCCGAATATTCAGTAACCGGATATTCGGCGCTCCAGCCTTTTAGCTTGCCGAATATCCGGAATCCGGTATCCTGCCAAACCACTATCAGTTTCATCACTAATGTAGTGATAATAAGACCGAAGTTGGAAGCGCACTTCACCCGGAATCCTCAATTACTGAGGCTTATAAGGATTATTATAAGTGTTATTGCGTGTAATTATATATATATATATATATATATATATATATATTTATGAGTGTGAGTGTGAATGAAAGTGTTGGTAGGGGTAGACCTAGGCGGACGTTTCGAGATCAAATCAGGGACGTCTTGAAAAAAGGCCAGGTCAAGAGTACCCTAAATCGAAGAGCATGTACGAAGGGAATAATGAAAGTGGACGAAGCGAAACAAGTATGTAAGGATCGTAGCAAGTGGAAAGAAGTGGTCTCTGCCTACCCCTACGGGAAAGAGGCGTGATTATATGTATATTATGTAACTATTTATGTTGACGTTCATATGCAATTTATATGCCTAAATTGAATAAAGAATTTTCATTACATTTAATTTCCCAATCATCTTAATAATAAATTAATGCGTCGGTGGTCGAGTGGCAAAGCACTCGGCCCGCTACCCGCAGGTCCTGGGTCCAATTCCCATGTCGGGGCAAATGTGTTTCGGATTATTCGATGCCTAGCCCGGGTTTGTGATCACCAACCCGCATTTGACAAGCGTGGTGATTAAGCCAATAATTAACAATTGAAGCGATGACTTGATTTCAATGATTGAGGCTTTTGCCCAGCAGTGGGAAAGTTTAGAAGCTAAACGGCTCCTAAACGGCTGGACCGGTTTAGATTCACAATTGGACCCGGCGGGCGGTAGATGGCGCTGCAATAGGGTTCTTGGCTATTTTTTAAGCCAAAGTCGTGAGCGGGCTTATAGTTTTATAAACAATTCTAGCGTATGTGTTTGTATATCACTGAACTCCCCCTAAATGGCTGGACAGATTTTGATGAAACTTTTATGCGAGTTTGAGTGGATGGGTCTAATTAAGCCCTGGGGTACGCAACTGCGAATATGAATAGAAAAGTAAAACAAACACGTACGGTAAGTACAGTCATCAACAAAAGTGTCTGAAATCATTCCATACTATGTCATAAAAACTTTACTAGATGTTGACATGCGCTAGTGACATTAGGACTAACTTGATTCAGCGAATTTGTCGCTGACTGTACCTGTCATATACACACGTTTTATACAACGTGACGTTACATAAGCCACGATCGAAATATATCAGACCGACTGTTTCTACGAAGCCTGGGTGGATCATGGCCGTTGCGCAACATCTAACCTTTGAGAAGCTAATACCTGGTGGCTATTTCAAGTTTATTACCTTAGTGCTATTGCACTATTTCAACATTTTGAATTCTCCTCTCATTGTCACCAAGAGTCCTAGTTTCAAAGCCATACAAATCTCAGTTTTCGTTAACGTTTACTGTAAGTCGCACTTAACCGCCTCTGTGGTCTATTGGTCGGTTAAGACCACGGGGTGCTGCTTATTCCTGCTGTTTGACCAAAAGTCATTTGGCAAAATTACACTTGACAAACAACGTTTGGCAAAAAAATGGTTTCGCCGATTGATCATTTTACTACTAATCATTTTAAAAATGACTCACTTTTCCAAATGACCAACACTTAAATTTACATTTTATAAATAATTATTTAACACAATGAACATTTAGCAACTGAGTTATCAGACAAAACTACTATTGGTCTAAAAACGACTACAACTATTCTAAATTTCTTAGAAGTAGTGGATATTATTCAAATGATTGAGGATACTAGCTGCCCTACTCCTGTAGGTCACATGATAGGTTAGAAATTTAAGACTTTCGAGTTTATTCGACGAATTTAAGAATTTATGAATTTCAAGGTTATTTTTTTAATTAACAACAGTAAGAGTTTCTTTTTGGTGATTTTTGTCTTGAATTTCGGGGTTATTTTTTTTAATTTGTTAATCATATTATTTGGTGAAATGAAAAAAGGTAAATTGACATTTTAATATTTAAGACACATTTAACAAGTGTAGTGTTTGCTAATGGACCATTTGCTAAGTGAGTTTTTGTAAGATGATACTTATGTCAAATTTCTCGTTTGCCAAATGAACATTTGGTGAAACTTTGTTTGTCGAATGACCATTTGTCAATTATTTTTTTGGTCAAACATTAGTAATCCTAAGACCACCGGTCTCCGACCAGAGAGAAACATGTAAACAATGTAACTCTTAATACAATGGCACAAGAGTCAAAAGTAGTCATAGTGTTTACATGTTAATTAATGCTTGTGACTGTACATGTTTGCGTACTCGGTTCGGTTGGTGGTAGGGCTTGTTTGTCCGTCAGGCTAGCTACCAACATCCTACTAATATTATAAACGCGAAAGTTTGTAAGTATGGATGGATGTTTAAACTACTCAATGGATTTTAATGAAACTTTCCTCATATATAGACCATGACCCAGACCAGCATATAGGTTACTTTTTTTTTTTTTACTGTAGTCTTCGCGAACGAAATCGCGGGCAACAACTAGTCTTAACAAAATATCTCGCCACAACATTAATGTTAGTAGCGTTGTTGTGATAAGATAGCCAGTGTTTCAGTAGTTGAGGATTCAGAGTGAGGTGCGCTTCCACCTTCGGCCTTATAATCACTTAACATCAGGCTCGAAAACGTCGCTTACACTCAGGTGCCGAGTCACATGACCGGGTAATAGTTAGTCAAAGACTTAGGCGATTTATAAGTTTAGTGCAAACGGATGTAAGACTCTTAGTGCTAAAGTTTTTGCAAAAAACTAATGCTGCTTATTCAAAAATAGCACTTATCACCATATAAATAAGTGCTCCAAATGTGACACTCTCTCTGTACATGTCACTACTGAGTTTACTGACCTAGATAATATTACGCCTACACAAATTCTAGTATTAATAACTTAGTGAGATATAATAGGTCATTGCTGTGTATTCTAATTATAATGTTAAGCTCAACTAAGTTTTATACAGAAAATAAATGTATTCTTATTCCTGAGAAGCTAAGCTTAAGAGTATTTTATCAAATTCCAAATCACCCAAAGAAAAATAGCAGATTACAGGCATAAAATTACTATAAGCGGCTAAAAATTGACAGTAGGTAATATGTGTTCCTCGATAATGCTAAATTATACCTACTAAGATTTAACACCACAATTTTCGTATATTTAGGAATAGATTCTGAGTCATTGAAGTTTTACATAGGTACAGACGCCTGCACATCAACCTATCCAAAACTGTCAAATTTCTTCAATACATTTTCAACCATATCGTTAGGGCATAAAGTTCAAAGAAATTTTGACACACAAGACACAGTTTGTGGACAGTGTGTGAAGACAGTTTGTGGTAGGTTGATGTGCAGGCGTGTGTACATAGATCATTACAAGAATCCCGATCCGATCCGAACCCTTCGGAGAATCTAGTAGGGCACGGGGACGCGCACTAGTGCGCGATGCCGTTCCCTCTAGATGACCTCTGAAGGCGATTCGTTTCACACGGCTTGAGGGACCCTTTACGTTCCTCGCCGCCCCCAAAAAAGCCCGGTGAAGCTGAAAATGCCGCAGCGGCAATCAGCAATCTCTCTCTCAAAAAAAAAAAAAAAAAAATTACAAGAATACAATAGTAGAATAAAGTATTGGTGGGTGCATATATTAAGTTACTTTTTTTTGTGAAACATTTTTATTAGCTGACATTACATGTAAATAATAATAGAATTCACAATAATATAATAACCTAAAGTAACTAAAACTATTACGAAACTAAAGTATGGCGTCAAAAAGTTACTATAATAAATGGCTAAATATCTTTTTCGAACTATTCAAAGATATTTTAAAATAATTTTTTAACCTATAATTATTTAACTATCATGGTAACTTACATTAGAATAAATATTATTATGAGCGGGATTATCACCATGTTTTTTGTTGTGTTTGAGTACCCGATATTTCGGCACAGTTGCATGCGCCATTACTGAAGTTATTGCGGCGGGTGGGTGATTATGAGCGGACAAAACGATCTACAATCTTCCTTAATTTGAGCTCAATACGAGTGTCAAATTGAAAGTTTTGCGAATAGAAAAAAATATACAGTTAAATTTAATAAAAGTATTTTTATTGTTTTTTAAAGTATTCTCCTTCATATTTTATGCACTTTTCCATGCGTTCAAACCAGTCGTTAAAAAAGCACTTATTGAAGTCTGAAATAGGGGTCGACAATATGGCTGACCACGCAAATTATCCATAATTTTGGGGAATGTGAAAAAGTTATTGGGGCTTAAGTCGGGTCTTTATGGAGGATGGTCCAGTAATACGACTTTTTCACCGTCCAGTTGTTTTCCGAGCGGTGTGAGGGCTGCCATTGTCGTGGTGAAGGATGATTTCAGCAAAGATACTCGGCAAACAAATAGTGGTGTATCAATCGGCATTGACCGTCCTACGATTTTCAAGAGGAATAGTAGCCACGTGACCCGATTTGGAGACAATCGTAGCCACCATCTTTTTGGCCGTGCTGCGAGAACGAATAACTTTTGTCGGCTTGAGCTCGTCTTCGTAGACCTACTCTAGATTGAGATACTCTCTATACTCGAGATTGGTTTTTATTTTCAGGTTCATATGCATATATCCAACACTCGTCACCTGATACAATGCTAAAACTGCATTTGAGCTTCTGTTCTGCGGTTCTGCGAAGTTCTGCGGCACCATTTGACACGAGTAGCTTTCTGCTCGTCAGACAATAAGTGAGGGATCCAACGGGAAAACAACTTTCGCACGCCTAATTGTTCCTGTAAAATAATTTGCATTTGACTCATTCCAATGCCCAAACACTCTTAGATCTCCCGATATAACCACATGTCGGTCTTCCTTTTGAGCTGACGCAGAACATCGACGTTTTCTTGCGTGACTGCCGATTTTGGTCGACCTTCACGCACGTCGTCCGTGAGGGATACACGGCCACGTTGAAATTCTGAATACCACCTGTATATTGTCGTCTTTGAAGGTGCTTCATTACTAAAAGCAGCGATCATCCGGTCTCCACATTGTTTTTGAGTTAATCCACTTTTGAAATCCTAATAAATCACAGCTCTTAAATTTTCACGGGACAATTTAAGCATCGACTCGACGACTTCAAAAAAAAATTGAAACCGAACCATCGCTTTTTTTTCTATGTGGCCAGTGTGTTATAATAATGAAACTTTAGAAATTATAAAGAGGTATGTGTCAAAAATATGTTTGAAGTATTAGATTCCCGAAACTTTCAGTGCAGCCCTCGTACTCGTACCACTGCTCATTATTCACTAGACCTTGTTCGCGACACACAACAAAAAACATGGTTATAATCCCGATAACAATAATAATATTTATTTTAATACATTAAATAATTCGAGTTTCAAATATAGAAGGTAAATAAAACTTACCAGAACAGAAGAATTGTTGTACAGACTGTAGAAGAGACGTGTTATCATTTTATCTATCTGTCTATCAATGTAAACCAGCCCATTTTATTAGAAACATAGGGTTGATGGCTTTGACTGATAATGGAATCGAGAACGAATAGATATATCCACATGTTTAAAAAGATAAGATTCGATATGATGCCAGCACATTAAAATAAGAAAAGTTGCGATACAAATTAAGTCAGAAAAAAATGAGTGAAATATTATTCAATTAATTGGAACGTTAAAATAACTCTGTTGTTTCTTCTTTGTCCATTTCATCATCATCAGCCTATACTAGTCCAATGCTGGACGTAGGCCTCTCCAAGTGCACGCCACCGAGCACGATTCGCGGCTACTCTCATCCAGCTCTTGCCAGCCACCTTGCGAAGATCGTCGCTCCACCTAGTCTGAGGGCGTTTTAAACCACGTTTGCCGATACGCGGTCTCCACGTCCTTTTAATAAATGTTAAGTTGAAACAGACAGACATGTCCCATTTTCTCCTTTTAACATCTTTGCTTGATTGTCCTATTTAACGATTATCTAGCCTATTTTTATTTTAGTTCAGTAAAAAAGTTTTTATCTACATTGTACAGTAACAAGAATTAACATGTACATACACTTTTGACTAGTTTCGACTCTTGTACTATTGTATTAGGAGATAAATTGTTTATACATGTTAATGCTAGTCACTGTACCTATTTAGGCCTTTTTATTTTGACCTATTTCAGCTTACAATATAACTAATAAACATAATTTTGTATCACGCTTGGGATAACCATTGGAATATTTCAAGTTGTCTTAGAGGTCAATATTACAAACGTATTCAACACAAAATACCACTCAAAGTATGGTTCACAAAATTAAAACTGTCTAAGCTTGCAACCTCCAGTATAATAAGAATGCGTTTGGGTCATGTCTGCACAGCCTCTCATCTTGCAAGACTTGGTATTATTAATAGCAATTTATGTGCTTGTGGTGCTTGTGAGGAAGATTTAAATCATATCTTTTTTGCATGCCCCCTCCGTGACAGTTCCTCACTCTTAAACTCCCTCATAGTTCTCCGTGTTCCTCTTCCTACATCAATCCCTACTTTATTGAGTTCTATAAATTTTGAAATATATAATTTGTTATCAACTTTTTTAATTAATAATAATATTAAAGTGTAATTTGTAAATAATGTACATACTTATTTAATATGTAAAAAGTATTATTTCCTAACTCCAACTAAGTATTCCCATAATTATGTACATAGTGTATCCATTTTATCCATTTATTTATATTGTAACCACCAACTCTGATCCTATTATTCTTTTTTCCCTAATCCGTTCCTATTCTAATAACATTGTTTTTCAAAAATTGGTTTCCCTACCTTTAATACTCGTTGTGGCAAATGCACAAACCGTGCGATGCCAAGTATATAAAAAAAAAAAAAAAAAAACATAATTTCAAGTGTAGACAGTAATAGCATGCAATTTTTATCCTTATTATTACTACCTAAATATTTTTTTGTTATATTTATACCCTTTGTTGTTATAATTATGTTAAAGTTCTACAAACAAAAATTAAATAGGAGCTTACCTCCTATTTAATTTATTAGCATAAGAATAAACAATGAAAAGGAACATAAAACTTTTTTAAAAATATCATTACTAGTGGCCCGCTCGCGACTTCGTCCGCTTTTGCTATTGCAGCGCAACCTACCGGGTCTAATTGTAAATGTAAACCATTCTCGAATCCTTTTGAACACACACAAAAAAATTCATACAAATCGGTCCAGCCGTTTAGAAGGACTTCAATTACAAACACATGCACAGTAGATTTATTTGAATAAAGATGTTCCGGTTCCATTTACACACACTGCATGGCAAATATTAGATCAGTAGGACAAAGTTTATTTATTTTTATTATAAGTATTAGTACATTTTACTGTTGTTGTTGCAATAACCAAAGCAAAATAAAGTTTTCTTTAAATTCATCATAATCAAATCGAGGATAGCAGCCGCTTTGAAACGAATGCTATGTGATGCTGTCGTTGTTTACAACACATCATATTTATGTGATACGGTATGTATGTCTCTTGGTCTCTTGATATTATAAAACGATACATTCCAATCAAAGGAGCATAAAGACATAGTATATCTCTCAGTTGAACGAAATATTGAACTATCATGTACAGAGCTTGAGCAGTATGTTATTGTTTGTGTGTATAGACCTCCCTCTGGTAATTCCCACATATTTGAGTCCATTATGGAAGTCCAAAAAATCAAAATCAAAATAGTCCAAAAAATAAAATACAAACCACTTGGAACGTCATTAATAAAGAAATTTGTAAAGTAAGGTCTCGTGATCGTATACTTGAACTCAAAATTGAAATCAAATAAATTAAATTCTTGTAAACATCTTGCCCAGTCTCTTCTTGTGTTGAGTGTAAAAATATGTAATATTCCATTAAGTTTTCACAATATTGATTCTGATATGTAATAATAAAAGCTTTAAGAGAGCTTTAAAAAAGACTGAGGATCTTTGGGGTATCTCCACTGATATATTAAAATCTATAATATCTTCTATTGTGTCTTATTTAGCAATAATACTTATTAAATTTGTTGATGAAGGTGTATTTCCCGACTTAATGAAGCGCATTAAAACTATACCGTTATTTAAAACAGGCGATAAAAGTGACCCATCTAATTTTCGGCTTATATCTATACTACCGGCTCTTAGTAAAAATTTTTGAAAAAGTTATTTTTATTTTGTTTTTTTTACATGTGGTTGTCTTCTATATTTTTTTGTGTTTATTTGAGATGGAAAGTGTCCTGCTATGATAGGGCATTTTCCAATATTTTTGACGCTGTAAGGGGGAAAAGAGTTGGACACTTGCTGAGTTTCTTGCCGGTTCTTCTCAGTACAAGATCTCCCGCCCAGAGTAGACTTACGAACCGATGGCATAGTGACATTCACAAAAGTGAATTTGTAGCCTAAACCTACTTGTAGCCTAAACTGAATAGATGATTTTGAATTTGGTCATGGTGGTTTTCATAAGTGGTACAGACAAGCCCAGACAAAAGCATACATCAAGCAGATATTTCGGTCAGTGTCGATATCTACTTATTCTATTTTATGACAACCAAAAGAAATCAGATGACACCTGATTACTTTATTCATGCAGCATTGTCATTCTGATCAAAATATTTTAATCAACACACTAAGATAGCACTTTTTGTTATCATTGCAATGATTGTTTATAAATGGTGCTCAATGGCTATAAATTGTGATTTACCATAACAAATTAACAAAACAAAATAATAATATTTTGAGTTTCTTGCCAGCTCTTCTCGGTCAAAAGCTCTCCCATAATCCGAACTGGTGATAGATTCAGTTGGACTTGGACTGTATTTTAGTATTATTTAAGTAGCCCACATTGTGTCCGTCTGCTGGGCAAAGGCCCCATAATAAATAGTAATAAATATTTTAGTTCATAAATATTTGGATTTTTAATAGTTTTCTAACATACCTTCGGACGCACGGACTAATGGACATATTTACATTCGATTACCCATCGATAACCCGGGCGTTGCAAAAGTTGCGCTTGCACTAGTAATTCGTGGAACAGGGTATTATTATATTACTCACAACTTCTTAGACAATTTTCCTTGTAGGTAACAGGTAAGTTGATCGAAACTGTTGCCCAGTAAACCACCGTTCTCTAAGATAATAACGAAATTGACTTTCACTCAGCTTTTTACACGATTGCAGACGGTGAGAATCTGCTATAAACACCCGCAAGATACACAATGATAAAAACAAACAAAGAATAAAATAAGAGTATATTAAGTAAAATTAGCTTATGCTTACCTACCCTATGTTACGTGGGTCTGTAACGCGAATATTGCGGAAATATCACTTTTCACGGGTATTAAGATAAGCATGCACGATAAAAAGTAAATAAAGTCAAAACCTTTTTAAACACTGTATGCATTGATTCGCGATTTTTATAACACACACTTCACTACGTCTTTAACGCTGATACGATTTGAATGGCTTTTCATTCGTACAGTTATTTTATAATCGAAATGTAGGCTAAATCACTGCACTCAGTCCGTTTGCCTTGTCTGCCATTCCGTTCCGACAAAATTGTTGACTGCCTGCCGTTGCAATTGATTGATTTACTTTGAATGTAGGTATACCTACGCTACCTACGTCAAAACTCTCAAAACTTGTGAAGTTGACATGGTGCCTAGTGGTCGAAATTAGAACTAACTTTTTTTTTTTTATGGCTTTGCACCAGCATTTAGCCAATGAAAAAGTAATTTGAAAGATGAATGTTATTAGAAATGGGAAATGGGAAGTGAGAAATTATATACCCCCCAACCCCTACAGTATCTTAGTAAAGATGTGGGGCTTTACTAAGTACTTAAAGCATAAGTAATATATACACAACAAAAAAACATAACTCAAGTGAACCTAAAAAAAAAAACAGAGAAATAAAAATAGAAAATTAAAAACCTGGACTTCTTGGCGGAAAAATGAAGAGTCATGTCTGCGTTTTTGTTTTATTTTCTAAAATTTGTGTTATGTCGAATATTAATGTGAAATAATGGTGGATTATTAATCGTTAAGTGTTCGTGAGTGTGCATGAGTGTTGGCAAATGAAAAAAACAGCGCAACGCCACTTTTCAAATTCTTTCAAGAAGCCTGCGTGAGGGCTTAGTGAAGCCCCACATCTTTATTGAGATTCTCGAGGGGTTGGGGGGTATATCATTTCTCATTTCTATTATCATTCATCATCATCAATATTGTTTATTTATGTATTACAATAAAATTTAGAAACTAATGACATGGCAGCATATGACCTTAGCCGGTTCCTCAAGGAACGAACTAAACTTAAAAAAAAAAAAAACTAAAACCTACCTAATTTGTGTGGTGTATCTAGTGTTTTTTTTGTTGCGACCTCAAAATCGCATAGTTATTAAGTCGAAATTAGATATATTTAAGTAGATTTAGTAGACTACAATCTATATAATAAGTATTAATAACAAACATAATTGATGTACGCATCAAATGTAGTAAAACATAGTGCAAAGACAGTGGAACCATCTAAAGATGGAAGACTCCACAAAAACAGATGAAACCCCAAAAGTTGAGTCGCAGCCGGAATTTAAAAAGCCGGTGTTGTTTGGACGTATCGGTAAACTCCCCAAGAAGGTTAAAAGCGACGTAGACAAGCCTAAGCAGGAGGATTCGCCAAAACCCAGTGTTATTGTCGAGTCTGATTCTCCAAATAGTGCTTTACCTGCCCCGGTCTTGTCTCAAGGAATCAAGGAATTGTCGATACCCATTCCTTATAAGGTGCCAAAATGGTCTGGACTATGCCCCGATGGTAAGCTGCAGATTTTATTTAGATGTCAAATTCAATAACATTTTGTAAGCTTCATGCTTCATAGCATTTTTAATAAGTTGTTAAAATATTAAAAATTTTAACAACTTATTAAAAATGTTTTCACTTTAAAATGCTTTCACTTAGTGTTTTCCTTAAACATCATATATATTATCTGTCTAAGGCTAAGGCATTTCCACATGAACAAATGAATTGGGCGCCAAAAGTGCACTCAAGACACTGGCTAACAGACTAGTGAATTCCTATTATGTTTGGTTTTATGGCAGACAATATGATAAATGACCATGCTATCCCAATGCAAATACTATACAAAAGAGTGTTTTGTTGGAATCCTACTAATTGCAGTTGCTTGAATGGTGTCATGGTCTCTTTTCTAAATTGCTGTGCCCAACTGGGTCTAAAATTGTGTCATTAACTTTAATACATTAACAACTATGTAACATTTTGGATGCAAATAAATTGAAATTGAAATATTGCTTTTTGAACAAGTCTTATAGGACAAGTGAGAAAAGGAAAAGTCCTAAAGGGGGATTTTCCTCCTCCTCAAATGTAGTACTACAAACCATCTGCTTAAAATCTATAAAGTTTGATCGCAAGATTAAAATAAAAATAAAAATCATGTTTATGTTGAAGAGAGAGGGTTTGTGCCTTACAAATAAACAGATAATAAGCTTGGAATAGTTATTCTGTGTTTAGATCCCTTCATGTAAACGTCATTTCAAATAGAAAGAGAGACAAAACGGAACTATTCAAAGCTTATTCTCTGTTTATTTGTAAGATCCTTATAGGCAAGCAGTAAGCAGTTGAAAAACAGAAATTAGGATTAGTGAGATGATATCAATGCTAGTCTGGGTATAATATGTCTGGGTTAACTATGTATTAATTTGTGCTTTCAGGCTCCGAGTATGGTTTAGAAGTTCTCAAGTCGGGAATGATTGTTGAAAACATTGATTTGACCAAGAAGCCCTACTATGTTTTCGGAAGACTCGCCAATTGTGATGTTGCCTTGGCTCATCCCACTATATCCAGGTAATATGTGTGCACAGGGTGGATAATATGAAGAATGCAAGGAGTACTTTAACATATGAGCTGAGTTACTTGTTTATGCTAAATGTGGCATCGGGTCACTAATAGAGAGTATACTTCAAATTGGTGATTTTGATGATCTGTTCTGCTTCTAAATGAAGTCATGGATTTGAATTGACGTGTAAAAGTTAAATTTGAATAAAGTTTTGAATTTGATTTCTTTTTTAATTTTGAGAAGGTTGTGTGAGAATGTATGTATGTAGTATGCTTCTGCTTTAACTTAACACACTCTTGTTGATGTTTAATTTTCCATTCATCATGTTTGCAACAAAAAACTCAAAAAGTACTGGTCCGATTTAAAAAATTCTTTCACCATTAGAATGCTACATTAGCGCTGAGTAACATAGGCTATATTTAAAAAAATTACACCCGTGCAAAGCTGGGGCGGGCCGCTAGTAAATTTATTAGTTCAATGGCTAAGTGACCTAAAGATGATCTTGGCCACAGACACCAAATAATAATTTATGTATTTTATTTTTCTTACAGACACCACTGCGTCCTCCAATACAAGGCTTTCACAGAAGACGGTGAGCCACCAAGCGGCTGGTACCTCCAAGACCTGGGCTCCACACACGGCACGTTACTGAACAAGGAGCGCTTGAAACCAAACCACTATACAAGGGTTCGAGTAGGCCACCAGATCAAGTTTGGTAGCAGCACCAGGACTTATATCTTGTTGGTATGTATGTTCCGTACTGTGTACTATGTTTAACCCGTGGAGCGCAAAGTGTTCTGTCAAACTGATATGCAATGTGTATTACCACTAGAACACTGCACTTCATGGGTTAACTGTACTATGACCGCTATGGTCTAGTGGTTACAATAATAATAATAATAATAAGAGCCTCAATCAACACCTAGAGAGGCTTTTGCTGAAAGGTTGGGTCAAGGGTCAGATGCAAAAGGTAGTACTCCTTGACACGGCACATATTGTCAGGAGGCTCCTCACTCTGCAGCCCTAACCACCAATAGCTTGGGTCTTTTCCTGCTGCCGGTGGCAACCGAGGTTAAGTTTTTTATAATATTTTATATTATAAATATGTTTTTATATAAAATATTGTAAAATATATTTCTTAAGAAATATATTTAACCCCTCTACTGTCGAACGACCAGCCACCGGTCGCTAACAAGAGATTAATAATAATACAAACTTGGTGGGACCGGATCCCTGGCTGCCAATAGCGCACAATATCACAAAGAGAGTAATCAGCCACAGTATCACAGCAGAAACCAACCGAAGATGGAGGTCCTCGACTGGTATGAGACAGTCGAAGACCTTCATCAAGGGTATGGACAAGAAACAGACTAGCAAACTGATGGGACTCCCAGAAAGAACATGAGGCTAGTCATAGAAATCATAACAGGACACTGTCGACTGAACAGACATCTGACAGTGATAGGAGTGAAAACCAACCCCATATGCCCGGAGTGCACGGAAATTGAGGAGACCAGCCTCCACCTACTAGCTGAGTGCCCTATGTACTCACTGATAAGATGGGAGCTCTGGGGGTCGGACACACTAGACAGAGGACCTGAAGGATCTGAAGGTGGAGCAGATAGCAACATTTACCAAAGAGACCAAAAGATTCGACGGGGCGCCGTGAAAGCCGGATCAACCTTAGCTCCCTGAAAGGGGACCCGTTCTCCCCTGAAGGATGAAGCCCTTTTGAAGAGGATGTGGCCCGCAGATAGCGCAGGTGGATCGTCCGTTTGGCTGGCGACGTCCCCACAAGAAATAATAAATGGGACTTGTTTATTTTGATATGACGTCACTAATATAAATATTAAATTAACAATTGCATTTTCATTTGTAAAGTTAGTAATAACGTCTAAGCGACTATGCATACAAGATCTAGATCGGTTACACTTTGGATCTTTTCATTTTGACCACACCTTTCTGTTAGATGTTGTATATACTCTCTCGTCACTAGCCGATCGGTTGATGTGCGAGCATCTTGGAACCCTTTGTCCCTTAGTTGGGTCTTACGACATGCACGGGAAGTGAAGCAGCGGATACATTCTTTTCACGTCCTAAACCAGCATGGTCTTATTAATTATTAATTTATAATAAACCCATACAGGGCCCAGACTTTGATTGCGAAGGTGAATCTGAGTTGTCTGTAACGGAGATCAAGCAGAGAGCTCTCAACATGAAGTTTGAGAGGCAACGGATGATAGAAGAAGACAGGGAGAGGAGGGAGTCGGACCGACTGGAAGAAGAGAAGAAAAGGGAGGAACATGGCATCGATTGGGGGATGGGTATGTGAAAGCAATATATTGATTGGTTGTCCAAAATGGACTTTAACTTTTGTTTTTGATACAAATCTTTTCCTGACATTTACGAACAACAATAAATCAGCCAAATTTTTTTCAATTTCAAAGCCTTTTATTTGCTGACAGAGAAATGTAATTTTAATTAACAAATTATATTGTTAAAAAAGTAAATAAATTTAAATTAAAACAGTCCCTCGTGCAGCGTGTCAACCTCCAGACCAGGGTTTCTATTAATTTAGATTTCATTAAATTGGTTAAAAAACTTTAACACTTCGAAGAAATATATAGAGGCCTTAGCATTTTTATACGAGTGTTTTAACATCATCATCATCATCATCATCATCATTTTATGACTCAACAGTGGGGTCATAAAATGAGCTGGGCACGAGCTTTCCCTACGCATGGATAGGGAGAACCGGCCATAAACCACCACGGGGGCCCAGTGCGGATTGGTGGTTGTTAACGACTGCTAATGCAGCCAGGACCGACGGTTTTACGTGCCTAGCATGAAGGAGCTCGAGATGATAAAGTTTTGGTTACCCATCCGATGTCCGTTCTTTGCGAAAGTTGCTTAACCTCAGCACTCGCGGACCGGGCGCGTTAACCACTGCGCCATCCAGCTCCTCTACTCCTCGAGTATTTTTAACAAACATGTTATTATAATATATTTTTTATAACATACAGGCGAAGACGCTGAAGAGGAACAGGACCTAACAGAGAACCCTTACGCCTCCACTGCCAACGAGGAGTTGTATCTGGAGGACCCCAAAAAAACCCTGCGAGGGTACTACGAGAGGGAGGGGCATGAGTTGACTTACGATTGCGAGGAGAGAGGCGTTGGACAGTTTCTATGCAGGTACCTAGTGCGAGTCTGTATGTCTGAATTTGTTCGCAACAAAATTTGAATAAAATTGTTATCATCATTAGCTCATTTTGTGTCCCTACTGTTGGGTCGTGCCCCAACAGTGGGGACACAAATGGGGGCCTTCCCTATGGATGCATAGGAAGAACGGGCCACAAACCACCACGCGAGCCCAGTGCGGATTGGTGGTTGTTAACGACTGCTAATGCAACCGGGACCAACGGCTTTCGTGCCTTCCGAAGCACGGAGGAGATACATTTTTGGTCACCCATCCGATGACCGGCCTTTGCGAAAGTTTCTTAACCTAAGCACTCGCAGACCCGGCGCGTTAATCACTGCGCGACGAGCATCGAGCTCTTCATATTATCAAAAAGATCAATAAAATTATAATTTTTATAATTTAAGTTCAATTCACCAACAATACTATTCTCAGGGTGGAGTTACCAATAGACGACGCCCGGGGCAACCCGGTTCGCGCGGAAGTGATACACCGGGGTAAAAAGAAGGAGGCGGTAGTGGCGTGCGCTTTGGAGGCCTGCCGGATACTGGACCGCGCCGGGCTGCTGCGGCAGGCAAAGCATGGTGAGTTGGTTTTTTTATTTTTTTTTCCGATTGTCGTATTTATAAGACAATTTTTTTTGTTTTTTTTATTTAACTTCTTTAGGCAAGTATCCTAGGCCGCCATTTATCATTACTTACCATCGCTTGAGATTGCGGTAATAAAGTATTAGCCTATGAGATATAAAAAATACCTTTTTTTTTGTCTGTCGGATAAACACGACAAAACTTTTCGTGTCCGTGCATTTGTGTCGTTCATACAATACTATGTTTGTGCCAAATACAATTTTATTCATTCATTCATTAGATATGAATAAATGAATAAAATTGGATTTGACAACCCACCTTGACTCAATGTTCCAAGTTTTCAACTTATTTATTATTGATTAACAATACCAATAAACCTGTTTCTGTATTAAAGTTAGTGTAAATACGTCAAACTTATAAAATATCAGCGTTTACATAATACAATAGTGCATTTTGTGTGTACTGCTTATATTGAGAAATAAAGTTCTTTAAGAAAACAGCTTAAACTTTTTTTTCATATTGCATTACCTGTGTTAACTTTGCTCACAGAATCCCGTCGCAAGAAGCAACGCGACTGGAGTGCGGACGACTTTTACGACTCCGATGACGATAACTACCTCGACCGTACCGGCAGTGTCGAGAAAAAACGACAACTACGGATGAGGAGGCATGGCGGTGGCACAGAGGCGAAAGATCATAAACCATTGACTTATGATGATCTGGTGAGTTGAAGACAGTTGACTCAGTAGTTGGGATTTCCGGGTGAAGTACGCTTCCACCTTCGGCTTTATCATCACTTAACATCAGGTGAGATGGAGGCCAAGTGCTTACCCGTAAGATATTTTAAAAAATGACTTCGATCAATTATACTACTAGATTTCGCGCTTCAAAAACAACGAGAAAATCTGCTCAAACTCTTTTGTTTGTAGTTTTACCATGAGAATAAACAATAACACAGAAGAACGGAATCTTCTTTGACCGAGTCCCAAACGCCGCCATTTATATACCTAATTCCCCCTTCACGTCGTTACGCCCCTCTGTCGCCCAGGCGCTTTGCCAGGGTTGCTTACTGTTACATATTGCTTACGTCTAAAAATAATATCGCTAAAATATAAGTTTTTCTTTACTTTGAAATCATTATTTTATGTTATAGTAAGTACCATACCAAGTTAAGCCATTTAAGTAAGTATTACTTACTTACCTACTAATTTAAAATACAGAAAACGGAAATATAATATAAAGTACGGAACGCACAAACAAGCAAACGCGCGTGCGGTGACGCCGGGCGGCCGTGACAGCCCGACTGAGCATTCTGTTTAACAAGTACTCTCATATCGGGACCTTGAGCCCGTCCGGAGCGGGAGTTTCCGTTCTACTGTGTTTGTTCTTTGTTTATTCTTATGGTTTTACTTCAAAGGGCAATGGGTAAAACGTATAGGTGGCTAGTGCCTATAACAAAATTCTTGCGCACACAATTGCTGTATAAAATCGCTTATATCCTGGAATGGTTAAGATTTAGAGCTATGTTTTATATAAAATATTCGTATGGAAGGCCTCCACACAATACTACACATCGTCATCATCATCTCAAGCCTTCTTCGACCAGTTTATGTAGGTGTTCAACCACCACTTCGTTCTACATATTTGGGCTGTCAGTATCCAATTCTGGTTCACTATCTTTCTGATGTCAGCATTCCATCCCATCTGGGGTACTACACATACAACAAGACATTTAAAAAAAAGGCACCAAAAGCGCCGATTGTGCTTAAGAAGGTTGATTACAGTAATAATTATAAATATTTGTTTTTAACTTAAATTATTTCTCATATTTTCTTATAATTTTACAGCTAAAACAAGTAGCAGAAGTCGAAACGAAAATAGCGTCTGAAGAGAAATGCTTAGAGCGTCTCCGGACGGCGCACAAACCGGACGCGCCTCCGGACGGCGATTCAGACGCTTTAGACGCGTTCATGAGTTCCCTAGGCAAGCAGGGACAAAGCATGGCGCAGAAAGCGGAGATTTCCAAGACTAAGGTATTAAATATTAATATTTACCTGATACGTTCGGCTATAACCGACAAGTGATTACGTCTTTGGATGGCGATTCGGACGCGTTCATGAGATCTATAGACAAGCCTCTGCTTGTCAGGAAAGCAGGGTCAGTCGGCTATAACCGACAAGCGATAGCGTAACGGACAGCACAAACCGCCCGGAGACGCTATCACTTGTCGCTTATAGCCGACTAACAAGCAGGAACAGCATGGCGCAGAAGGCATATATAAGTATTTCGGGTTCGACAGAGGTTAACCCTTTACTTGTAATATGTTTTATGTTTTACATAAGTTTCAAATCAAAGTGGCATCTATTTTGTCACATCATAAATGCGTCGCCGTGTTCAGTACGCCAAGCACTCAGTTCAGAGTGGAAATGCAACAGGAATAGGGATTCCTAAACTTCTAAATATCTTTTTTTTATGTTTTTGTAAACTATATCGATCATTGCCGTCGTTGGCGTAGAGGAACACTATCGCTTGTCGATTATAGCTGACTGGCGGTCGATAGTTTAAGAGTCTCTGTTCTATACATTTCGGTTTGTACAGATGCCTAAATCTATGAAAAAGTAAAGTCAAGTAAATAACCTATAACTGTCCCACAGCTGGGCAAAGCCTCCATCATTGAAATCAAGTCATCACTACAATTGATGGGTAATGGTTTAATCACCTTTTGCCATAGGCGAGTTGTGGTAATCACAAGGCTATGAAAAATCTAAAACACACTACCCGACCTGGGCATTGAAACCGGGACCTTCTGGTATCGGGCAAAGCGCTGCACCACTCGGCCACCGAGGCTTCTAAAATGTCGATTGTAAAAAGGGAGTATAAAAACTCTTATCAATTTAAAATTTATTAAAATTACAAAAACACAAATGTTGATAAAATTTCCACGAGCAGGATTTTCTTCTGATATTTAGTATTTGTAAAAATATTATGATCGGGTGTTAATGACGGTAGTTGTTGACATTGAATGGTTGCCTTTGGCTTTCAAAGTAAAAAGTAAATAGTGTTTTATAATTTCGGCGGGCTGGTTAGAACCACGATAGCTCAATTGGGGAACACCTGACCCGGTATGTCGGAAAGGGTGCAGGTTCAAATCCTGCTCGTGGAAATTTTTTCAACATTTGTTTTTTTGTAATTTGTTTTCGCAACAAAATTTGCGTTAAAGTTATATAAACAAAACAAAAACATTTTATTTATTTTCTCTTCCTAGATGTCGATACAAAAGCTTAAAGCCGAGTTGAGTAAAAAACAACGCTTGGCCGAGCTAGCGCGGCCGGCGCACTTGCCGCCGCTTCACAAACACGAACCCAAGATGGCGGTCAAGGTCACCAACTCCGTTGTCTATGGGAAGAGGTTGGTTGTAAACACGTTTTATTGTACAAGAACTTTTTTCGTTCTTATTCCGTACGCTTTACTTGGGAAGGTGGAAGCGCACTTCACCCGGAACCTCAACTACTGAGGCACTGGCTATCTTATCTCTAGCTGCCGGAACACAATGCTACAAACATTGATGTTATGGCGACATATTTGGATAAGATGGTGGTAGCTAGCCAGGCGGACTTGTTCAACCTTTACCACCAACCAAACCGAGTACACAAACATATACCCCTCGCTGGGAATCGAACTGCAGCTCAATTAAAAGGGCAGTCGTTAGGCAGTTAATTTCTTCAATAATTTCTTTGCAAATTAAAATAAAAGTCTTATTTTTTTTAAATGGTCTTACAAACAATATTCTCTTTAGGCAACTTTCGTAAAGACCGGTCACCATTATGAGTAACCAGAAATTTATCATCTCTCGCTCCTCCATGTTTCGGAAGGCACGTCTTGCCGTCGGTCCCGGCTGCATCAGCAGTCGTTAACAACCACCGCCCGCACTGGGCCCGCGTGGTGGTTTACGGCCCGTTCTCCCTGTGGTGTAAACATCCATAGGGAAGACTCCTGCCTTAGCAGTGGGGACATAAAATGAGCTGATGATGATGATGAATAATGCGATCACTCAAAACTTAATTCCAGAATCCGGTTAAAAGAAGACAGTGAGAAAAAACCCAAAATCAGAAAAGAGCCTAAGAGAGAAGAGGCAGAATTTGTCGAAGAAATGGATTCTGATGAAGAAAGTACAGAACAGAATACAGAGAGAGAGAGCGAGACTAGCAAGCTTAAGAGTGAAGAAGACAGCAGTAATGATAAAAAAGATAAAATTGAAAATGAGAAAATCGTGAAAAAGAATACAAAAGCGCCAGTAGAAGAAGTTATAGATGCAAGTGACATAGACAAAGATAACAGTAAAGCAGATAGAGTTTTTGGTCCTATGCGCCCTCCCGAGAACTATATGATCCCAGACAGTTATTTCGATCAAGAAACAGACAGAGATATGAAAGAAATACATGAGGATGAATGATTTACACTTAATAAATTGTATAAGGAGATTATTTTTGTTTTTATTTAACCTTAATTTTGACAAAAAAAAATGTAATTGAAATAATATGTATGTAAGCTTGTATGCAGTACGCATGCACTGCCCTTTCGCCCGCAAAAAATATGCACATGCAGAAGAATTAGTGGATGCAAGCGAACATGCACACCAACATCGATACCCGAAACGCGCTATAAACCATGATTTCCGCAAAGTAACGCTTGGTTCCATTAAATAACTTAATTTTAACGCCAACAAGGGTACCAAGATGCTCGCACATCAGGCGATCGGCTGCAACCCATCACCGATGTTATCTATCCCACCTCGGAGCCCTACTTTGATTATGCTAAATATGGCGTCGAGGTCACTAATGGCGAGTTTACTCAAAATTGGTGATAGCGATGCTTTAAAAACTCCTTTTTGGGAGGGTGTGAGAGTATGTATGTATGTATTTTAACGCCTCGCTGGATAAATAGTTAAAAGTGTGGCTTGTCCTGTCCTGGGTTCGGGCAAAGCGTTTTTCTGATTACCCAATTACAAACAGGCTCGGCATCGAATGGAAAGAGCAGCCGGGTATGAAACACTCCAAATCCTTCCTTGGCGAAAACGCCTTAGGACTGAGTAAGTTCATATGCGGAGGCGGTAGAAGGCAGGCCCGACTAACCATCGGTGCCTTGACAGGGCAATATGCCACAAAACAAATGCTTCACAGAATGCACCTTTCAACAAATAGTTTGTGTAGGGCGCGTGGAGAGGAAACGGAGTCAATGCAGCACCTACTGTGTGACTGCGACTCTCTGGCTAGGAAAAGAATGGGACTCCTGGGGTCGGCCTATCCGAAACCGGAGGACTTCAGGCTCTTCGCCTCTAAGGACGTTGCCAAACTTATGGCCTCTATCTTTACAGAGGAAGAAGAGTGAAAGGATGGGGTTGCACAAAAGATCCCGATGGGTCGAAGTGTTACTGCAAGAGGGAAACCTCGGCAGGCCCCACTAAGATAAGATAAGATACCCAATGCATAGCCCGGTCTTGTGATCACCAATCCGCATTTGGCAAGCGTAGTGATTACGCCATTACCCATCAATTGTAGCGATGACTTGGTTTCAATGATGGAAGCTTTTGCCCAGCAGTGGGGCAGTATTTTAGACTAATAACTACACTATTATTCTATTCTAAAGTTTATTTAGAAAACAACATTAATTTGTTATGCCAATATGGCAATCATTTTTTAATTTTATTATTGTATACACATTTATTAATATTAAAACCGCCGCCGGGCCGCTGTCGGTCGGTGTCGGTTTAAGGTGTTAACATTTATAAGTAGCATTTTTTCTATACAATTTTTACTTAATAACTCTATACCATCGGTTCGTATTCGCCAAAGCCGTATCCAAATCTTCTACTAACAAACTCTTCTAAAAACTACAGTACCTAATATTAGAAGCTCGTCACAATAACATGTTACCCGATACCTACAGTCCTTGTCAAAGTGATCAAGAGGGCGATTTTTGAATCAGTGACTTGTTCTCACGCTATGATATCAATTAAGAATGCTCCTTTTTCTCTTATTCAAGGTCACAAACATTTATATTTGTCACCCAAAATTCTCGAACGATCTTAATCTATAGCATAGTAAATATTTATAAAATACAGTGAAAAAATTAAATGCTTACCCGACCCAGACAGGAATCGAACCTGGGTCTTCCGCGGCTTCCAGGCGGCTGCACTGACCATTATGCTACCGGGAACGCTGACGTAAGCACTGAATTTTTTCACTGCTTTTTTGATTTCTGACTGTTTTTGGCGGCAGAGCGCCATCTATCCAACGGTTATTGCAACCAACGGCTATGCAGGTTCGTCTGTTAAATATCATCAATATTTAATTCAGCTTCAGTGCAGCATTTTACTATAACGGTAGATATATTAATTCTCAAATCGTAAATGTTCCAAAAGTCATCATATTTCACATTGTATTTCATGCCATTTTTATTTTCGAGATCACCGGTGGGATTCAGAAATCGCCACCCTGATCTATTTGACGCTGACTGTACTAGTCTATCAACGATCAACTTCTCCAAATACTACGTCCAGTGTACCAAGAATAGCCACTACGTCAGCTAACATCAAATTCCTGCCGATCTTGTTCAATGCTGCTAGATGAGCAAATCCTGGAGCCTTTATTTTACATCTGAAACCAAAAAATATGTGAATCATACGGTTGGGAGATGACCTGTCATTTTATAAGACACTGTCAAAAACAGTATAATTTAGCAGTACACTAAAGAAGCTTCGAAAGACTGACTGGGGAAGTGACAGTAAAGATGTCCTATACTATATATCAGGGTTTCTTAAACTTTATGCAGTCACGGACCACTTACACAATTTAAACAATTCCGCGGACCCCTGTCAAAGAAAGTTTTAGAAAAAAAAAGCCTTATTTGTAGGTATACTATTACTACTAAGCTAAGGATGCTGCTGTTTGGCCTTAATGACGTTACATTTTAAAATTATCTTCGACAAGGCAAGGTGCATGTCATCTGCGACGTTCAATCGATTGCGCCTTTTGCGAAGGACCCCTGGTACACATGCTACGTAGCCCTAAGGGGTCCTAGGACCCCACTTTAAGAAACTTTGCTATATATCAATGCTAAACCCGAAACAGATGATAAAGTTATCGAAACGAAATGGAAGTTATATACTTTGTCAGTACAACATCAATAAACAGCTTATATTGTTGTTCTACTAATAATGTATTAGAAAAGTGTAGGTCTCAAAACGCTACCTTGAAGTACGCCGCATGCCAATCTGTGTCTTTCATTCCTCTCGACTTTACCAATATTAGTGCAACAGTGCACGAGCTTATTATTGTTATATACCTTTTGTAAATTGAACCATATGATGCCTTTCTGAAGTTATCGTATTATGATTTTAAATTTGTGAGGAAATATTGAAAGAGAGACTGTATCAAACACCGAAGTCAGGTCTGCTATGCATACCTTTATGGCTAAAGCCGCCAATACTATCTTCTATGAATTAGATCCCTCTCTTAGTCCATAGATCCTATCTACATACCTGTATAGCTTAGAGCCTCTCATCAGCCATGATGTTGTAGACCCTCCTCTTTCTGGTGCATAGATCCTGTTCTTCTTACCTGTAGGAGCCTGCATCAGACACAAGGTAGATGCTGAACACCCCCTTGGTGCTGGTATATCCTGGTGGGTATACCTGTATTGCATAGCCGCCATAAGACACAATGTAGACTTCTCCTTTCAGGTGCTGGTAGATCCTGTTCTTCATACTCATATAGCTTGGAACCTCTATCAGACACTAGGTAGACACTTGGTGCGTTACATCCTAGTGAGTATAGCTGTATGGCTTGGAACCTCCATCAGACACAAGGTAGACCCCTGGTATAGCCTGGTCAGTATACCTGTATGGTTTGGAGCCGCCATCAGACACAAGGTAGACGCCAAATTCCCCCTTGGGCGACTCCACGACCGTGTAAGTAGCGCCCGGCGGCACCTGGTAGCCCTGCGTGAACAGCTTGAAGTGGTGGATCAGCGCCTCCATCGATTTCTGCAAAAAAAAAAGAAAAAAAAACATTTGCTAACAACACAATACGTTATATACAAAAAATAAGGCAGACAGGACAAATAAACAAAAAGAGTAATAAAAAGGAAAGCAAAGAGTGTGAAGTTAAAGAGGTCTGTCGCAGCATAATACTTGTGTGTGTCATTTTTGGATGTTCAGAATTTACGAACAAACGTCCATGGGATGCGGTAGCCGGCCACTTAACATCAGGCGGGCTGCTTGTAAGCCGCTCACTCTAACCTGTGATTGGAGATGATCTGATGGTATACCTTCATCTCCTCCCTGGAAGGCGGCGTCAGCTTCGCATCGTCAACTTTCACCTCGCCGGCCGGCATCTGGTTTAAACATTGCACGACGATGCGCAGCGACTGACGCATCTCTTCCACGCGACAGAGGTACCTAGTAGGTAAAAGCTTATTACATCATCATCATCTCAGCCAAAAGACGTCCACTGCTGGACGTCTGCCTCCCCAAGTAAGTATCTACACAACGACCGGTTTTGTGCTGCTCGCATCCAGCGGCTAGAATATAATAGAACAGAATAGGTATTTATTTTGACTAACACTGTACACTCAATTCATAAACAAAACATTAACAAAAAAAAATTAAATCAAAACAAAACAGTACATTATCTAGTTATGCATACGTCGCCAAACAGGCTCTGCAGTCAGCATGAGCAACAGCATCAGCGCTACGGATTATCCGTTGCGCCTCCTCCTCCTCGATGCATTTGATAGACTGCAAAAGCGAGCGGTACGCATTATTGGAGATGCTGAGGTTACAGCCTCTCTTGAGGACTTCCAGCTGCGTAGAGACTTCTCTCAGCGTCATCTACCGAAATTACTACGGAGAGTGTTCTGAAAAACTTTTTGATCCAATCACGCCCTCACCTTTCCTCTTAATTTGGCAAGTCGTTCCTCTGTAAGACCATTCGACTTTGGAATTCTTTGCCGGCGTATGTGTTTCCCAGCTCCTATAGTCCCGGGTCTTTTAAACGGGCCGTGAAATGACATTTATGCAGGCTGTCATGAATGGGTATGCTTGTTACCGTGCTTGTTCCACGGTGAGGAGCGCTATCATGCTTACCATCTGCAACGGCTGCTTACCATCAGGCAGGATGTGGTCACTATGACGAGTCAATATAAAAAAAAGGATACCATATGTCTAATGGTTACTGATGATAAACTCGAAGTTGGAATCCAACTTCACCCAGAAACTTTAAAGTTTAAACACATTGGGAACTGGCTGTTTTGCAAAAGTCTATACAGCACTAACTATAGCAAATGTTACTTACCTGTCATAACAATCTCCGTGAGAACCAATCGGTACATCAAAGTCTACAAGGTCATACGCATCGTACGGCTGTGCCTTCCGAAGGTCCCATTTGATGCCTGAGCCCCGAAGCATCACCCCGCTACAACAAGTAAAGTATTAAGGGCTACCACAAGGCAGTGTGCTCAGACCAATGTTATATCGGCTCAGACAAGACTCCCACAAGGTACATTATTAGAGCCATTATAATTTATCCTTGTTTTAACTGACTACTGATTAAAAACACATGAAACTCGTCATCGTCACGAATAGACAGCAAATAGTGTGATGAGACATCATCCATTACGTTGGCCCAATGCGAATTAGTAGCTATATAATTAGTAACGACTGCTTTCGTACAACAACAAGAGACACCAATTACTGTTCATTCCGAGGACAAAGGAGCTCGAGCTATTATTATTTGGTGACCTTTTCAGCAAAATAGAAGAGTCCCTTGACTGAAAAGAAGAAAGCCGCTGCCGCTGCGCTATACCACAGGTAATATACCTACTATCTAGTTTTGCTATGGTAAAATAAGCTCAATTCTTAATTATTAATAATTATTCTTCTTAGGTGAAACAATAAGTCATCAACATTTGTAGTCTAGTGGTTAGACCACCGGTATCAGATCCAGAGGTCCCGGGTTCGATTCCCTCGAGTTTGTGTACGCGGTTTGATTGTTTGTCCACCTGGCTAGCTACCACCATCTTATCTTAATAAATGTCACCATAAAACCAATCTTTGTAGCAATGTTTCGGAGCTAGAGATAAGATGACCAGTGCAACTTGCGGGTAGGCAAGGTGAGGACGGCTAGCGAGGCACAATCCTGCTCCACTATCTATGGAGCATCTGGACTGAACTCTGCTCTGCTTGACATCAGACAGAGCAGAGTCATTTCTATAAAAAAAATCATCATCAAAGTCTAATGCTGGACATAGACCTCTCAACGTGCACGCGACTGAGCACGGTCGCGGCTACTCTCATCCAGCTCAATAAATAATAAAAAGCCTTACCTAAATCCATAATTTATTGCCTCCTGCGCAGTCACAATCCCTATATCTTTGGTCCGTTGAACCCATATTCTGTTGGTAGTGAGCAAATCTTCAACTTCGTCTAACCGCTCGCTAAATTGCGATGAAAACTCGTGCATGTCATCTAATAAACCTAAGGGGAGATCCTGAAAGTATTTTGAGGTTGTAATAGCGTTGTGTTATCAAATTTGTGGTATTTCATTTGCAAAGGTGAATCTGCATGGCCATCGGTTGCAATGACCGTTGGATAGATGGCGCACTGTGCCGCTATTAGCACTCAAAAATTACTTAGCAGTGACAAAATTCAGCGCTTACGTCAGCCTTCCCGGTAGCATAGCGGTCAGTGCAGCCGCCCAGATTGCGGAAGACCCAGGTTCGATTCCTGGCTGGGTCGGGTGGGCGTTTAATTTTTTCACTGTATTTTATAAAATTTTATAAATATCTAAACTGAATAAATTATTTTGATTTTTTTATTTATGTTATGGTCATTAATTGATCCCGCAGACTTGTAAAGTTTCCACACCACAGCTAGGATTGGCTGGAAGAGATCGCTTTTAGATATAAGCTCACCCTTGTATATGTATTTTATAATGTGCAACGCAAAGTGTATTTTAATAATAAAGGATTAATAATTCATTATTATTTTTCTACTAAAGGAACAATAATTAAATTAAAGGTAATGAAAAGTGGGTTTTTGCCGTTTTCAATAAAACTAGTCTTTACTAGAGCCATTGCAGAAGCCATAAACTACTATGCGGGCCCAGTGCGGAGCAGTGGTTTGTGTAATGAAGGTCTTACCAGCGACACACCCCCAGGGCGTATATAAGCAGCGTGCATTCGCGCGCCGCTCACTCGCTCGTAGAACTCCATCATCTTCTCCCGCTCCTCGTACATCCAGAACAAAGGAGTGAGCGCCCCCACGTCGAGAGCGTGGCAGGTCACCGCTATTATGTGGTTCAATATACGTGTGATTTCGGCGAACATTGCTGCAGAAGAAACATAATGCTTTTGTGGCTGGATATATAACGCGACTGATAGATAACCGCAAACTTTCGTACCATGCCAGAGGGTCGATTTTTGTACTCGGTGCCACCTCGTGGCTTGGTTACCTCCGCAAATGGATAGTACTGCGTTTTTAGTGATTATTCCCCACTGCATCCGCGCCCTGTCCAACTTCTCAGGTTTGAGCGGAAATAAGAGGGAGAGCCCCACATAACTGGCGGGTTGTCCCAGTCCCGCGAGTATGCAGAGCAATGCATTTTTATCGCAGTTAAAAAATACATCTTTATGTTGTTGCAAGCTTCTGGCTGTAATACCAAGCTTCTACCAGGTGGGCTCGTTAGCCAGCTCCGTAAAGAATGTAATTTCAATAGAATTAAGTCTGAAGTTTTAAGTAGCAGGAGCTGAAGATATCCAACTCCTTGTTTAAGACCAGCCTAGAGTTCTTGCACGTGTAATCACTTACTACGTATGTACTTAGCACGTATTGGTATGCCGATATTGAGCAGCTTCTCGAGGGTATAGCTAAAACAGAAAGTATCGAACTCCTCATTCACGAACAGCCCAGAGTTCTAGATAGTGTCAGCACTTACTGCGTATGTATTTAGCTCGTATCGGTATGTCGATGTTGAGCAGTTTCTCGACGGCGAGGCTGTAGCACTGCTCGTTGCACATCATGGACACGTAGTCCAGTCGGTCGAAGTACGGCAGCGCCTGCGTGTACGTCTTGTACTCGATCAGCTTCTCCGTGCCGCGGTGGAGGAGACCGATGTGCGGGTCTGCTGAGCGGACAGTCTGCAACACGTACATTACTAATGTAATAAATTGTCCTGAATCGTTCTGAATGTCCGAAACGGCCCAGTTTGTTAAGCCATCCTACGCCACCCATACGTTAGAAGAAGCGCCAACGATTGAACTTTCACCAACAGTTAAATCACTGAAACACTTTTATCCAGTTGTAGTATGAATTAGGATGATTGAGCCATCACCAATACCAGTTCTAGTACGAACGGCAATGACTGCACCAGGCCGACACCAATACTTGACCACCCTAGCCACCATCGAATCACTATGATTTTCTAGAAAGAGCGCCAATGATCGAGCTTTTACCCACTGCCAAATTCACATATAACTTATTTCCAAGCTAATTTTAGAACAAGCGAAATAATAAAAGACAACGACTGAACAACACTTATATACGCATACGTAACCACAACCAAAATCACTTGGTTGTCTTGTAGATACTTCTATATAGCTACTGCGCCAATGATAAAACCCCAATATATTTGGGATGTTTGGGCGTTCTCCAGAAGTCCTGACTCTTGAGGCTTAACGGCTTCTGCTTGGCACTCCCTATCCGCCGGATCCAGTTGGTTGAGACCCCCGCGACAGTCTCTAAGGCGTAGAGGCTGACCTTCCACATCCGGGGAGCTTAGCGCTCTGATGAGAAGTGCCCTCAAGGACCACCGTGGCAGGCCGTGAAATACTCTTTCAGTGCTCAGGTTCCCGGCGGTTTACGGGTTTCGAGCAGTTTATAGTGGGTCTGTCATAATATCCCATGCTGTGATCAACCTCGCACACCTCCCGGTTCTAAGCAACACCGCAGTGCACTGCTTAACACGTGACAA
This sequence comes from Eudonia truncicolella, assembly GCA_949315975.1. Lineage (NCBI taxonomy): Eukaryota > Metazoa > Arthropoda > Insecta > Lepidoptera > Crambidae > Eudonia > Eudonia truncicolella. Next base: position 6,231,515 of record OX438853.1, on the reverse strand, counting down.
ACTGACTGGCAACGTCGCAGGTAGGTATCGGTATTTTTGAGGTACTATTTATTTATTTTATTAAACACTTGACCGTTATTTGAAACTTTATTAAATGAGAAAGGCCTCTATCTATTTCCTGGATCTTTGCCTCTCTATCTACCATATAGCCCTCACTCGCTCACACATCTGATGTCACTCAACGGCTCCCACCAGGCATTGCTGGGCATTGCTAGTTTGCCTCATTGGCGTCTTGTTTCCTGCAGCGCACGGACGTGCTTCAACGGGTATCCAGTGAGTAGATATTAATCTTCCTATACAAGATATTAATCATGTTTGATACCCTAGCCTCTCTTTACAATATTATAGAATACTAAATTCTATTTGTAACTTAAATGTTTCTTTTAAACATTAAAATATTGAATACTATTACACTCACCTTTTAAAACAAGGTGAAACAGATTTAAAAATATATGTCCTATTGTAATAAGTAATTAACGGTGTTACCGTTCGTTTTTTCAGTTTATACCTACCCTCTTTTAGTGTAAGTTTTCTTTCAGTGGTTTTTTCTAGTGAATTCGCGGATCAGTGAATTGAAAATGAACATTACTAATGTTGAAAGTGTACGGAAAAATTGTGCCAGGAAATAGATAGAGGCCTGTCTCATTTAATAAAGTTTCAAATAAGGTAAGTATTTAATAAGCGTTTTATTTACAGGTAAAACGCTGCTATTAAGTTTATTAAATTAAGTGATAATAATATAATATACATACCATAAAAAACTTAAATAAAAATAGACTACATGAACATACTTAAACTTAACAGAAGAAAAGATAATGGGAATCACTTACGTGCGTGTTGATTCCTGTAGAAACAGTTTATACACCATTGTTTTACTATACCCGTACTCATTCAAGAATCGGTATCCAGGAAATGGTAAATACAGGTAACTGATATGATACAAGGTCGGGAGCCCAGAGTAGGCTTAATAACCGATGACATAGTGACATTCTTAAGAGCTATTTGTAGCCTAAACTGAATAAATGATTTTAAATTTTCTTCTCTTCCTTCTCCCTTCGTGACCTCATTGTGGGCAAATAATTGAGCTACCACCAACATGGAACCAACCCTCCAACCATCACCTGATCACCAAGCTCACTCACTTCCCCATCTAGTTCTAGGACGAGCCGCAACACCCCATGAGCGGCCGGGTGCGCCGGTCCAAAGTTCAAGATCATATTACGGACTTGCTTCTCACCAGGTCTGATCACACCTGGAGTAGCAAATTTTTCCTTCAATGGATGAAAACAGCATAGGGAAAACGGGCAACAAATAAACCACAAAGCTGTCTCAGTGCGGTTCACCGTCAAATCCTAATAAAATAATCCCCTAACATGGCTATTCAACCTAGAATATAGAACATCGAGATAACATGCAAAGTCATATTTACGTACCTACAGATTTATTTCTCAAATCAAATTTGTTTTTTTTTGACCATGAGGTTGACGACCATGACCAATGTATCAGCTGTCTTTCTTCTGTGGTATCAGCCATGAACCACGATAGCTCAATTGGAAGAGCACCTGACCCGGTATGTCAGAAGGGTGCAGGTTTAAATCCTGCTCGTGGAAATTTTTTCAACATTTGTGTTTTTGTAATTTGTTTCGCAACAAAATTTGCGTGTAAAATTATGTAAACAAAACAAAAACATTTTATACCAACTACACCAAATGACCGAGATATTGAGGTTGTTAAGTATAATTGCAAAGTGACAACACAACCCTAGCTCAAACTGATACCATATTTATATCTACAGCTTTTTCAACATTGGCATGCTAGAAAGTCCCTAAAAATGAAAGAAAAAAATACACGTGATGCTTCACGGGTATTTTTCCGGGGTTCTATGCACGGTACACTATCTGCTATATTCAGGACTATACATTACAGGTATTAATGTAGTGTTGGCGTAAACTTTAGAATACAATTGTATAACTAGTTTAGGTACACACTTCGGCAGATCAACCTACTCCAAAACTGTCAAATTTCTACAATCAATTTTGAGCTTTATTGTTTGGTTATAAGGAAATGTTGAAAAAAATCCACAAACGGAATTCTATCCCGCACCTGCCGGGTCAGGTGCGCTACCAACTAGGCTATCTTGTATCTGAGTAAGAGATTACTCTTTAATTTTTTCAACACTTTGTCGTTTTTCAAATTGTAATATTTTCGCAACAAAATTTTCGTAAAATTGTATGCAACGTAACTGAATGGTGTGGTAAAAATGAAGATCCAAAGTGTATCCGATCTAGATCTTAAAGTAGTAGTATCTTATCGTATGCAGAGATTACTAAGACATAATTACAAAAGTTTACGCGAACACTACACATTGAAATAAAACAACTTTTACGGATCTACTCGCGCTTATTTTACACATTAGTTTTAATTAATGTTTATCCTGACGTTTCGAACCCTTTGCAGGGTCACAAGGAGACTCAATGACATTAATGAAAACTAATGTGTCAAATAAACGCGAGTAGATCCGTAAAAGTTGTTTCATTTCAACATAATTGTAAACTTTAATTTGTTATGCAAATTTTAATTAAATATTTATATTGTGACGTCATATCAAAATTAACAAGTCACAGCCCTAGTGGTTCAGTAACCTGTGTACTTAATGATCACTGCTGCTTGCTACTTCACTAATATAAAAAAACGGTTCATGTCTAGACGTCCTAAGCACGTCCTAGATGACCCCGACGATCCCATAACGGTTACGAACGCCCCCTCGCCCGAACCTCTAAATGACAGCACACATTTACAGAATACACTAAACATGCACACCAGTTTAGGCCCAAGACACCGTACTCGTAGAACAAGGGTACGAAGAACCGGTTCACACTCGCTCTACACCAGGTACAGACATGTACCTGGGCGCTTCTCTCCTCCTCCATGGCCCGGTCAACCCGAGCCGAGGTCCGTGCCTTTAGAGGAGCCCTCGGGTTGCTCCGCTCCCCGATCCGATCCGAACCCTTCGGAGAATCTAGTAGGGCACGGGAACGCGCACTTGTGCGCGATGCCGTTCCCTCTAGATAACCTCTGAAGGTGATTCGTTTCACACGGCTTGAGGGACCCTTTACGTTCCTCGCCGCCCCCAAAAAAGCCCGGTGAAGCTGAAAATGCCACAGCGGCAATCAGCAATCTCTCTCAAAAAAAAAAAAAAAACTAATATAAATGTTTAATTTACAATTGCATGATAAATAAAAGTTAATTAATGTACACACGCCTGCACATCAACCTATCCAAAACTGTCAAATTTCTCCAATCGATATTGATCTTTATACCTAAACGCTAAGGTTCAAAATTTATTAAAAATTAACATTTTGCGGTAGGTTGATCTGCTGCCGTCTGTACAACACATACAAGGTCTAGATCGGATACACTTTGGATCTTTTCATTTTTACCACACCTTTCTGTTACACGTAATAACCACAATCCTAGTTTGGGTATACAGTTTTTCTTACTGTTATACGGCAAATGTTTGGCCATAGGTGTGTCCCCATCAGGGTACATAACGGAACCCTCGAACTGCTTGACGTACTCGGCATCCGGCATCCATCTGTGACCATGGCGATTGCTGGAGACAGAGAGTTTTTTAAAACAATTTTTTATACATTTCTATACAAACTTCATATCTCTAATTCTTCCTAACCAATAAGCCGATTTTAGTTCAACTTTCTATCATCATCATCTCAGCCAAAAGACGTCCACTGCTGGACAAAGGCCTCCCCCAAGGATCTCCGCAGAACCGGTTTTGTGCTGCTTGCATACAGCAGCTTTTTCTAAATGACAGCACACATTTATAGAATACACTAAACATGCACACCAGTTTAGGCCCAAGACACCGTACTCGTAGAACAAGGGTACGAAGAACCGGTTCACACTCGCTTTACACCAGGTACAGACATGTACCTGGGCGGTTCTCTCCTCCTCCACGGCCCGGTCAACCCGATCCGAGGTCCGTGCCTTTAGAGGCGCCCTCGGGTTGCTCCGCTCCCCGATCCGATCCGAACCCTCGGAGAATCTAGTAGGGCACGGGGACGCGCACTTGTGCGCGATGCCGTTCCCTCTAGATAACCTCTGAAGGTGATTCGTTTCACACGGCTTGAGGGACCCTTTACGTTCCTCGCCGCCCCCAAAAAAGCCCGGTGAAGCTGAAAATGCCGCAGCGGCAATCAGCAATCTCTCTCAAAAAAAAAAAAAAGAAAAGCTTTTTCTTTCTTTTTTTTATTTTAAACTTTCTATATGCTAAAGGGAAATACAGAGATGTTGACAGATAATAGAATGCATTTGCATAAAATAAGGAGACTGCAGAAGATAAAATCAAATAGACAACCTCTCACAGACACGGAACATCGGAATAGTTTGTCCCCTTTCTCCCGAATCGCTGTTGAGGCCTTCGGAACTGGACAGGGAGGCGAGTGCTGACAGTAGAGAGTTACAACATAACCCCCATGTCCGCTGGTATCCGATGGAAAAAATAAGAGGATAGAGAGGGTCTATCTGGGGCTGCACCGGTTCTGTAGCTTCGGGAATGCTTGCCGAGTACCGCGTGGTTTACGTGCACATCCCTGGTATGCAGGGTCCGCGACAGCCTAAACGGCATCCTGATACTATTTTCTGATCGAATCGATTTTCAGTATGTGAAGTACTGCTGTAGGATTCATTTATATTAAATAATATTTTTTTTTATTATATAAGTATATATTTTAATGAAAAACAGTGGCACTAACATATAGTAAGAAACATAACATAACTAACTACATTAAAGAAAAAAAAAATTAAGATAACTAAAGACAAAATAAAACCTATAAATAAAAAAACCCTCCAGCTGTGGGCTCATGGGAACGGTCCCAAGAATGCTGGCAACATTACCTCTTTGGATTGCCAAGCTAATACGTTGGCAGAGGTAGCTGCCAGCCTTCTTGTCACCGGAGGCTTCAATAAGGCAATAATAATAGTTTTTAATATGTTAGATTTAACAATAAGTATTAATTTTAATTTTGATTGCGATTGTTTTGTAATTGTACCCAATTCTATTATTATTGATTTATTTGTAGTTTTGATTGTAATTTTTATTTAAATTCTTAATTTTATTGTTATTATTATTTGAATGTGAATGTAATTTTAATGCAATGTAATTGTATGATCCTAAGTTGGTCGAAATAAATTAAATTATTATTATTTATTATGATGTGTGCGTCTCTCGAGCGCGGTATGTATGTATGTATATATGTATGTATGTATGTATGTATGTATGTATGTATGTATGTATGTATGTATGTATGTATGTATGTATGTATGGATGTATGTATGTATGTATGTATGTATGTATGTATGTATGTATGTATGTATGTATGTATGTATGTATGTATGTATGTACTGTCTGTAGGCAGTCTCCTTATTTAGTCTATTAACTGTAACGGAGCTGTGAACTCTGGCTGTGAGAATTGAACCACAAATTCTTGCATTGACACCTAACGTATAGGTGCGTAGGTGGCTATCAAAGCGACGACGCTTTGCTAATGCTAAGTAAAAGTATGTTTAATGGGATTCAGACCCTGGATTGGACCTTGGGTTGTTCGGTGGCTAATAATCTATCATCTCGAGCTCCTGTGTGCTTCGGGAGACACGTAAAGCCGTTGGTCCCGGCTGCATTAGCAGGCGTTGACAACCACCAATCCGCACTGGGCCCGCGTGGTGGTTTAAAGCATGTTTTCCCTACCTATCGATAGGGAAGGCTCGTGCCCCAGCAGTGGGGACATACAATGAGCTGATGATGATGATTGGACCTTAGGTTGGCGACTGATGTTCTTAACACTAAGCATTAAACATTTTAGTCACCAATCAGTAAACCTACTGCCCTCTGGGGAAGTTGTTTAGCATACTTAATTTAAATTTAGTGTTTCACAAAAACCACAAAAGGTTTCCTATCAAATAGGTAGAGTTTTTCGCAATATTTGCTTAGGTATTTCAAAACATACAACAAATAAAAAATAATGTTAACCTGTAGGTATGTGTAATTGTACCAAATAAGGATTTTTTCTATTTCTATTTAAATAATTTGGTACTTGGTAACTGGCAATCTATGGACCCGCCGATCTTTAAAATTCATAAATATGGAGATAAAAAAACTAACAATAGAATTCTAATGAGCTAACTACATGTCCTTACATTAGGCACGAGTTCAATATTAACGAAACGTAACCAAAAACACAACAACATATCGATGTGGAAAACTTCATAACCGATATAAGAAAACCAGATATTTTAATTGGCCGGGCTTTTAGGGGGCGGCGAGAAACTTAAAGGGTTCCTCAACCCGTGTGAAACGCAGCACCGTCAGAGGTTTTCTAGAGGGAACGGCATCACGCACTTGTGCGTGTCCCCGTATCCTACTAGATTCTCCGGGGGGTTCGGATCGGATCGGGCGATATGATACAATGCAAAACTCTAAACTGATACTGTAACCAACATAACCATATCCTAGGATAACTAAAACTACTGCACCACTCGCAAATGTTCAGGGTAAGTACCCTGTGTCAGTTTTTTTTACTATCCGTATTCAAATTCTCGTTTTCGTTAACATATTCGAATGTCTGCGTTGTTTGCGCCATACAAACGAAAATTTGTATGGCAAAATTTTAACTCTACTCGTATGTCGCCAGGAACCGCTGCTTGAATGCCATACAAATTTTCGTTTTCGTTAACGTGATCGATTGTTAAATGAAACTTCACTAGGCCAGATTTCGCATCTTCCCTTTCTATAATATCATAGCGGTGTAAATGAGACGAACCGAATATGAACCACTTACTTCACTTAGATGTGTGATGTTGTTTAATTCGGCGTTGCACTTTGTAGTCATAGTGATAAGATATAATTTAATTTATTTAATTTAACACTGTATAGTTAGCGTACCGTACCTATTGGTAGAAAAATTAGCAAACCGTCTCACTGATATCGATATTTGAAAACGATTATCGATATCGATATGAATATCATAGAAAACCGAAAACGCCCATGTCTACCTTACATAACTAACTTAAAAAAAATATTTCTTACCTTAGAAAAAATGACGATGTCGAACTTTTTAAAAGGTTTCCACATTTCACGTAACACAAAGATTTTCTATATAAACTAGACAAAGCTGCACACATGTTTACTAATTTAAGTAAAATAATAGAATATGACAATTAATTTCGTTTTTTTTAAAATGCTATACGAGCAATAATAACTAGCTTAGCTTTAGTTATTGTTCTGAGTACAGTTCCCGTGCGGTCCAAGACACGCTCGGAATATGAATAACATTATCATAATAACAGAGAATCACAATATAAGGAGACTCACAGAAAGTAAGCTTAATGTATACTGCGCTTGAGCATCGACGCACACAAACACCCTCTGACACAACAACTCAAACTCGACCCCGCCCGATCCTCTAAATGACACCATACATTTACAAAATACACTAAACATGCACACCAGTTTAGGCCCAAGACACCGTACACGTAGAACAAGGGTACGAAGAACCGGTTCACACTCGCTCTACACCAGGTACAGACATGTACCTGGGCGCTTCTCTCCTCCTCCACGGCCCGGTCAACCCGAGCCGAGGTCCGTGCCTTTAGAGGCGCCCTCGGGTTGCTCCGCTCCCCGATCCGATCCGAACCCTTCGGAGAATCTAGTAGGGCACGGGGACGCGCACTAGTGCGCGATGCCGTTCCCTCTAGATAACCTCCGAAGGTGATTCGTTTCACACGGCTTGAGGGACCCTTTACGTTCCTCGCCGCCCCCAAAAAAGCCCGGTGAAGCTGAAAATGCCGTAGAGGCAATCAGCAATCTCTCTCAAAAAAAAAAACTCAAACCCGAGCGCAGTTCTTGCGAGATTCGTTGTCCGTGAGAGGTTGTCTATGTGTGCCCTCCTTCTGCAGTGTTCTTATTTTGTGACAGAACTCAGAACATGCGAAAGGCGCGTTCCTTTATAAATTGGCGCGAAAACGATACTGAAGACGCGCGATGCGCTATGCTCCAAAGTTCAGAACTAGCGCTAATATGTAGGTAAATAACTGCCACTATAACCAATAATATTTACCCCTGCTGGGAATGGAACCCGCAACTTGTGGGTCTGACCATCGCGTCATCGTCTGCCGGAAGGCAATAGAAACAGCGGTTTCTCGGTTAGTGATGTGGTAATGCTGTGCTAGCCATGATAAAAGGTTGGATCTAAGCAAAGATTTTGTAAGCATATAGGTTGGTTAATAATTTTCAATTTAGGCCAAATTCGATGTGGAATGTTTTTAATATCTTGTATGTTTTAGTCAGATTTTGATTGTTTCTTGAAAAAAAGCCACCATTATTCATGATTCCCTTTTAGAACCTGTTGAAGTCTATCTGTTAATAGACATTTGCTTAAACAATGGTGAATAATTCGTTTAAACAAACTATTGACTTACATCGAATTTGGCCTGTTTAGTGGTTGGACTTCTTGGCGGGAAAGTGAAGAGCCGTGTCTGCGGTTTTGTTTTATTTTTTTAAAATTTGTGTTATGTTGAATATTAATGTGAAATATGGTGGATTATTAACCGTTAAGTGTTCGTGAGTGTGCATGAGCAAATGAAACAAAACAGTGTAACGTCACTTTTCAAATTCTTTTCATGAAGTCCGCGTGAGGACTTAGTAAAACCCCACATCTTTATTGAGATACTCGAGGGGCAGCGGGGTATATCATTTCTCATTTCCCTTTTATGTAATCATTCATCATACATGAAGGAAATATTGCTTATAAATATTACTTTGACACTGGCTAAATGTGCTAATCGCACAAAGCCATCAACTAAAGGAAAAAAAAACACTTTTTTTTAAAGTGTAGTTTGTTTCCTGAGGAACCGGCTAAGGTCATATACCATGCTGCCATGTCATTAGTTTCTTAATTTCATTAGTTACTTCTTTGTTACTTCTCTTGTCTTGTTTCCTGTATGAATTACCGTATTACCTGTCAATGGTGACATTACATCCCGTTTCGGTGTACGCATATGAAATTAACAAAACATACTCTTTGTAGTTATATAAATACTATACTTAATAAAGATAATATAAATACTGTTTTTTTTTATTCAATCCAAAAACAGCTTTACGTTTTATTAAACAGTTGTGAGAATTTATGACGTTCTATTATAAATATCTATGAAGCTGTCAAACTTTCTGCATCTGTCATCAGTTAGTGCGTGAAAAGAAACGTGCAGTCCCTGAAAAGATGGCCTCTTTAGTGAATGTTTTGTTGCGGAAATCTTCCAATTTAAGCAAAAGTAAAGCCCTGTTGCAAAATATTCCAGCAGTTTACAATGTGAAGTGAGTGCTACTTAGTATAAATCAATGAGAATTGCGCTTAACTTGCGCTGTTGTGACTAAATAATTATGTAATAGTTTGAGGTTACAAATGTGTATGAAAATTTTACTGCGATCAGCTGCTATTAATTTTAGCATTACAAACATTACAATTTTAGATTTGAAAGATATTAATTCAAATATATAGTATATTTCTACTGTAAATAACAATGATCGGTCAGAGTATCGCCTTGTAGTTTATAGCAGGAATGTACTATATCTGTAAACAATACTAACATTCTTTCATTACTTTACATTTGTTAAAAAGGGCTCTACTTTACGGGAAAGTCGTAGTCAAAGAAATAAACAATCGATCAGTAATAAACTGTATTTTTAAAACAAACAAGTTAACATTTATTGCTCTATCGCTGCGACGGGCTGACGTAGAAGCCCCCCAATCCTTTTCTGTTTCCTTCTATGCGTCTTCTTAATCAAGTTGAGTTTAAATGCAGAACGCGTTGACTGCCAGTAGGCTCGCCCAACCAAGTAGTCCCGATCACTACAGTACATACAATTGACAATTAAATTTCTACGATAGTGTTATAATTAGTAGTTAAAGAATAGAGTACCTAGACTTATACTACAAAACTACAAGAAAGTTAATTTTAAAAAAACTAATAAATTAGTTTTGCATTGGATGCAGGCTAGGAGCTTGATGGTGCAGTGGTTATGGCGCTCAGTTTGTGATTGCTGCAGTCAAGCTGCTTTTGCAAAGCCTGTTTATTAGATGGGTGACCAAAAATTTATCATCTTTAGCTCCTCCGTGCTTGAAAAGGCACATTAAGCCATTGATACCTGCTGCATTAGCAGTTGTTAACAACCACCAATCTGCACTGGGCCGCATGGTGGTTTGTGGCCAGTTCTCCCTATTCGTCCATAGGGAAGGCTCGTGCCCCAGCAGTGGAGACATAAAATGAGCTGGATACAGGCAGCTATCCACTGTTCACTGTTCCACCATATAATTATAAATTATTATTATCATCATCATCAGCCTCTATTAGTTCACTACTAGACATGGGCCTCTTTAAATACCCTCTGCTGAGCACGATCATAAATCTATACAAATAATTGTTTTTAGCTCCCAACACAACGCGCACAGATGGTTCCCGGATGCAGAGTACTTGAAGCAGTTCGAGGGTGCCGTCATGTACCCTGATGAGGTCACGTCATTGTTGAAACATCCACCATACAACAGTAAGCATTTAACAGAGCAGTAACTAGATTGTGGTAAAATTACTTTACAATACTTGCTTATTAAGGTAAGTAATTAACTAAAGTTTTTTTTGTAAATTCTTTATGGATAAGCACTTGACATACATCTCACCTGATGTTAAATGATGAAAATCTGAAGGTGGAAGACAATTTCACCCTGGAACCCTTTACTCCTGAGGCACTGAATAATGGCTATCTTATCTTTACTTATGAAAACACTTGCTAAATACAAATGCTTGGTTCGACTCATTAATTTTAATGATGTTTGATTTCAATTATGGAGATTTTTGCCCAGTGATAGTGATGGTTATAGGCTATACTTTTAAGTGTCTTTTGTCTGTATATAACAGATTAATATAAATTCATTAAAATGGAGGTGGATAACTATTGCAGCACCTAGCTAGTCCATACAAAAGTGTCCAAACCCCTTGATTTACAATTTACTTTGTAATTTTTATAGTATTTTATAGTAAAAATACTTCCAAGTTAGTTATTAGTTAAGACCACTGGACCCAGATGTCTCGGATTTGTTTCCATAAAAACAATAAAAACTAAAATATTTTTATTGTTTTATCTATTTAAGTATTTAAAATCAGAAAAATCAACTCAAAAACAAAATCTTCTTATAAATCAATCAATAAATACCCTTATAGGTAGCAAAACAAGAAACATTACAAATAATATCTCAAGAATAATCAAATCAAATAAGTCGTTTAGTTATCAAATCAGTCATGTTGAGGATACCTGGTGAAGTGCAACTCCATCTTCAGCCTTATCATCACTTAACTTTAGGTGAGATAAATTTTTACTTTTTATTTTCAAGTGCTAATTGCTGCACTGAAGTTAAATTAAATATTTATAAAATTTATAAAATACAGTGAAAAAATTAAACGCCCACCCGACCCAGCCAGGAATCGAACCTGGGTCTTCCGCGATCCGCCGCAGCCGCCCACTGACCGCTATGCTACCGGGAAGGCTGACGTAAGCGCTGAATTTTGTCACTGCTTTTAATGTTTTTAGACCCAGGTTCGATTCCTGGCTGGGTCGGGTGGGCGTTTAATTTTTTCACTGTATTTTATAAATATTTAATTTAGGTGAGATGACGTTTAAGTGCTCACCCATATCTATCTTTACCAATCTTTTAGTCGCCATTCAAATGAAGCCTTAGATAAACCAAATAGAATTCTTATCTGACTTTTGTGTCTTTAGGTATAATATCCCCCGGTGAGAAGAACGTTCGCAACATGATACTGAACTTTGGACCGCAGCACCCGGCCGCTCACGGAGTGCTGCGATTGGTGCTTGAACTCGATGGTGAAGTGAGTGTGACTTTGTATCCGATCTGAACGCTTCGGAAATGGAGTAGAGGATAGAGCCTTGCGGGATTCGATTCGCCCACAAAAGTCCCGCTACGCTATAAAAGCATTATGCGGCCAACAGAAATAACTTATGAATGAACATTTTAATAGATTATTAAATTCCTTTTGACGTGACAACGTCTTATAAATTGGTTTGCCGGGTGACACTTCAAGAAACTGCGTTACGCTCCGCTCACGTTATGCGCTCACAATGAGAGCGAGTGAGAGGCACGCGTCCCTTCCACTCGGGCATGGTTAGCCCGCCTAAGAGCGAGAGAGACAGACATAAAAAGTGAAAGGTAAATACGTATGTATGTGTAAAGGTAAAAATAAAATTTTGTTAATATGAAATTCAGTGTTATAAATTAATGTTTTAAATATAATTCTTTGTATAAATAAATGTTTTAATTTGTTACTATTATTTCATCCTTCTTCCTACTATACGAATGAATATTCACATTAAAATTATTTTACCACTCAAAGTCGTTGTCACGTAAAACTTTCGCCCGTATATCGACTTTACAGGCAACCAATTTTTTGTTTTTGTTTTTGGTGTTTTGCTTTTAAAAGGCATTTATTGGTGCAGTTGAAGTTAACAGTTTATTAGCTTATACTAACAAGTCTTCTGTTTTTAAAGCTTATTATTAGCATCTTATTTTCTATTTCTATGTTTAACATATTTAATGTTTCTAACCTCCTTTTAGACTGTCCGCGCTGCAGACCCTCACATCGGTCTCCTCCACCGTGGCACGGAGAAGCTGATTGAGTACAAGACTTACACGCAGGCGCTGCCGTACTTCGACCGGCTGGACTACGTGTCCATGATGTGCAACGAGCAGTGCTACAGCCTCGCCGTCGAGAAACTGCTCAACATCGACATACCGATACGCGCTAAATATATACGCAGTAAGTGTTAACACAAGCTAGAAATCTAGGCTGTTAATTATTAAGGAGTTGGGTGCCTTTTGCTCTTTTAGTCTAACTTCTGCCAAAATTACTATAAATGCGAAGTCAGTGCTGATACACTCAAAAACTCTAGACTACTCAGTTTTGAGGAGATAGGTATCTTTTACACTTGGTTTATAATACTTCGACTGGCTGGTCCACGTGTCCATGATGTGCAACGAGCAGTGCTACAGGTTTGCCTTCGAGAAAGTGCTCAGCATCGACATACCGATACGCGCTAAATACATTCGAAGTAAGTGTTTACACAAGCTAGAACTCTAGACTCTCCGTGATTGAGGAGTTTGGTACCTTCTGTCACAACGTATGCCGTCGAGAAACTGCTCAACATCGTCATACACATATTTGCTAAATACATACCCAGGAAGTGCTGTCACTATTTAAGAGTTCTAGGCTGTTCATTATTAAGGAGTTGGGTACCTTTTGCTCTTGGTTTTAATACTTCTGACTAACTTCTGTAGAAACTCTTCTGCAGTAATAATGTAAGTGCTGATACACTCCAGAACTCTAGGCTGTTAATTTACAAGGAGTTAATTTACATAAACATACATATTCTCTCACGTCCTTCTTCCGAAAAGGGGTAGACAGCATTAAAATTACTAATTTTGAATAACTTGCTGTTTGTGGCCCGACGCCACAATAAACAGTAGTTCGATTTCATACTAAGCGCCCGAATCGACGCACGCACACACAGGCGTTGTTTACACGGCCGCTAACCCATTTTGGAAATGGCAAAACTCCGCAGTGCCACGCCGCGCGCCGGCGAGACCAAAGATTACTATATAATACGTGAGCTGTCGGTTGTGTCGCGCCGCTCTGCTCGCGCGCTGTCCGTCCGCCCGTCTTTTGTTTCTTTTTTTAATAACGTGGTTATAATGGCGGCTTTAATTAAACTAGTGGTCGCCCAGTGGTAGAAATTCGACCAGGCTGCACGGATTGTATCCTAAGCAATGATCATTTAAAAAAGATAGAATGTGAGATTGGATTGGCATTGACAGATTTCGGCCGCTCCTCTTCCATTATTGAAATTTTTGAAAAATGTATGATTCAATGTTTATTTAATTTAATATATTTTTTATGCATAATTTTAAATAAAACATTAGCATTCTGCACTCCTTCTATAGGATTATATTTATAACTAGTTGTCGCCCGCGACTTCGTTCGCGAAGACTATCCGACAGGAACCTGTTACCAGGATAAAAAGTATCCTATGTCCTAGTCCGGGTCGTGGTCTGTCTATGTGCAAATTTTGCATAAAAATCCGTTCAGCCATTTTCACGTGATGCGCGGTCGAAAAAAACAGATAAAAATTCTAAAAACTGTTGGAAAACATGTTCTGATAACGATTCTAAGTATCCCCAGCCAACTTTTTTCGAATATCTTCCATGTACAGACTTTTTAGCTTTATTATATCTAATAGATAGATGTCAGTCATCATTTATATGCGTCATTTCACCATAATGACTTGACTATTATTTCTTCTTCACCAGCTCTGTTCGGCGAAATCACCCGTATACTAAACCACATAATGGCGGTGGGCACACACGCTTTAGACGTGGGGGCTTTAACCCCGTTCTTCTGGCTCTTCGAAGAGCGAGAGAAGATGATGGAGTTTTACGAGCGAGTGAGCGGTGCGAGGATGCACGCCGCTTACATACGCCCCGGGGGTGTAGCGCTGGTGAGTTTGATTTCCTTTTTTAGGGTCACCAGCACATTTGATGTCCCCACTGCTGGGGTACGAGCCTTCCCTATGAATGTTTACACCACAGGGAGAACGGGCCGTAAACCACTACGCGGGCCCAGTGCGGAACGGTGGTTGATAACCACCTAGGTAGCTAGCCAGCCGGACAACAAGCCCTACCTCCAACCAAACCGAGTACACAAACATGAGCAAACATGTACCCACCACTAGGAATCTGGTGGTCTTAACCACTAGGCCAGTGGATGGCGGTAGCCAAAGTAACATTAAGAAAATGATAGCGAAGTTCGAAAAGAATAAAATGTATGGGATTGACGTAAGATTGACCACGTGATTTAGCGCGGCATACGTCAATCCTATTATCGCTAACGTTTTCTTAATGTTACTTTAGCTAAGCCTACAGAGGTGGTTAAAATCGAATTTAATTAAATAGCTGTGACCGCGTATTAGCAAACGTAGTGTAGGATGCCCTCGGACTAGGTGGAGCGACGATCTCCGCAAGGTGGGCAATAGCTGGGTGAGAGTAGCCGCGGATCGTGCTCAGTGGCGTTCACAAGGAGAGGCCTATGTCCAGCAGTGGACTAGTACAGGCCGATGATGATAAAGTAGCTGTGTACTTCCGTTAAATATTTTCCTGTATCATTGATACGCGTATTAATTCTGTCCCAGGACATGCCTTTAGGACTCATGGATGATATCTACGAGTTCTCGGCCAAGTTCGCCGAGCGCGTGGACGAGGTGGAGGACGTCCTCACCACCAACCGGATCTGGGTGCAGCGCACCAAGGACATAGGCATCGTCACTGCGCAGGAAGCGCTCAACTATGGGTTCAGGTGAGACTAGATACCTTCCATGTTCAGCATTTTTAACAGCAAGGTCCCTAGGACATAGGCATCGTCGCTGCGCAGGATGCGCTTAACTACGGGTACAGGTAAAAAATCTAGAAACCTTTCAACTTCAACCTTCCTTCCACCACGCTAAAGACAAGAGAAATTCAAGTAGCTTTCATTCATCTTCAGCATTACCAAGTTCCCAAGGATATAGGTATTGTGATTGCCCTGCCCAGGAAACTGGAACAATTATGGATACAGACGATAAACTCTTCTTACATTTTCCTCCTTCGTTCCACCACGTTCAAGACACTTCAATTGTGACAGTAGCTGCCTTCCAACTTCAAGTTTATCAAGGATTTAGATCGTTACTGTCCAGATCGCACTAATGGGTTCAGGTGAGAAGTTCATGTACCTATCTTTGACCTTCGCTTTATCCAGGATATAACCCACGAAGCCATCAACTATGACAGTGGCTACCATCCAACTTCAAGTTCCCAAAGATATAACAGTTGTGTGTGACTGTCCAGTTCGCACTCAACTTCAACCATCTTTCCACCACGCTAAATACATTAGAAGTTAATGTATAACTATCTTCCATCTTCAGCATTACCATTATCAAGGATAAAGCCATTGTGATCTCCCACAGATGAGAAGTCTAGATACCTTTCAGCTTCTGAGTTATCAAGGATGTAAGCATTTGTGAATGCCCAGATTGCAATAAAAAGAATAAAGACTAAAGTTTTCAAGAACTGTCTCTTAATTTCAAAATCATATCAAATCATAATATTTATTCAGTCATTATTATTTATTTCATATATACGAAGTTCTGGAATGAACTATTGTTGTTGTCATCATCCCTATAGGCGCAATTGAAATCCAGTGGTATCTCTTGTAGAGTAAGCAACTATTTGTCTGGAAGAAATCGCTTGTAGTGATAAGACCTTTGCCCATACACTAGCTTTAAGTTTTTGTTTAACTGTTGTTATCTTTTTGTTTCCATCTGTGTGTGAGCAATAAAGAATTTATCTATCGATCTATCTATTTTGTTTTGTCAATAATCTATTTTATATTTTTATTTTTGTATGGGACTATCAACACTGTTAACCGCTCCTAACCCCAACCCTAGATGCTTACCTTAGTACGTTTGTTATCCCACCAGCGGCGTGATGCTGCGTGGCTCCGGCATCAAGTGGGACCTTCGCAAGTCGCAGCCATACGACGCTTATCACCTGGTCGACTTCGATGTGCCGATTGGGACCTACGGGGACTGCTATGACAGGTCAGTCGGTGTCATTGTTCGATTACTATTTATTTAAATATTTATAAAATATAGTGAAAAATCTAAATGCCTACCCGACACAGCCAGGAATCAAATCTGGGTCGTCTAATAATAAAAAAAAATAATTTACTATAGCGTTGTGTTATCAAATTTGTGGTATTTCGTATGTAAAGATGAATCTCCATAGCCAATCGAATGCAATAACCGTTGGATAGATTGCCCTACTGCCGCTAAAAAGCATTCAAAATCAAAGCAGTGAAAAAATTCAGTGCTTACGTCAGCCTTCCCGGTAGCATATTGGTCAGTGTAGACGCCCGGATTGCGGAAGACCCAGGTTCGATTCCTGGCTGGGTCGGGTAGGTATTTAATTTTCTCACTGTATTTTATAAATATTTAATTCAGCTTAAGTGCAGCAATTAGCACATAAAATAAAATAATAATAATAATAATTTATCTAAGAAGGGTCAAAATATAAACCAATACAAAAAAATATGCATGTTTCGGCAAAAGTTAGGTGCTATTATTATTATAGGTCGCCACCGCATGCAATCCTAATCAGGTCATTAAATAATAATAATAACTAGTGGTCGCCCAGTGGTCGAAATTCGACCGTAATTGTATTAAGGCTGCACGTATTGTATCCTAAGTAATGAAAAATTAAAAAAGATAGAATGTGAGTTTGGATTGGCATTGACAGATTTCGGCCGCTCCTCTTCCATCTTTGAAATTTTTGAAAAGATTATATGCGTGTGTGTCAAATACATGGTAGTGTGTGTAATGTTTGTTTTATTGATTTAATGTATTTTTTATGCTTAATTAAAAAAAAAGATTAACATTATGCACTCTTTCTCTATCTAAACTATAAGTGTGCGAACTTTCATACTCTTACTCCTCCGTCCGCGCAATTTTCGTAAAAAGGGGTACTTACACAATTTTTGCTTCACGTATTAATATATAGATAAAAATTGTCAAATAAATCACATAAGTTGGAATTGTCGAATAATATTAACTACTATGATAATTTTTATATAAAATTAAATTAAATTAAATTAAATTATATTATAAATTACAAAATAGTAAAAATATAATATGGAATGGTATGGTTTATAATGTACTACCTAGTAAATTTTAATAAAAATATTATAATGATATTTATATATTAATATTTTTTTTATTCACAAAATATCAAACCGTTTGCGCAGTTTAGTATCGACATTTGGATATCAAATAAGTATTTATTATTTTGGTATCTCTTTTATGTTGTAGCAATAAATTATTTCTCAAAAAACTCGGGAGGGTTTTTTTGGTTTTTTCTTTAGAAAATTTCTATTTTCGACTTTCTCTATGCTCTTACGTAGGTACCTCTGCCGCGTGGAAGAGATGCGTCAATCCCTGCGTATTATAGACCAGTGCCTAAACCAGATGCCGGCGGGTGAAGTGAAGACCGACGACGCGAAGCTCACAACGCCCTCCAGGGAGGAAATGAAGGTATTATTTTATTTTATAAGTTTATCCCATGCTAGTCTGGGACGTGAAAATAATGTATCGGCAGCTATAAGATAAAATTTTACCAGAAAAATTCAACTAGTGTCAGGAAGCTCGAGTGGGAATCGAACCCACCTTTGGATAACCGGACTGGGGTCTCGTTAGCTCACCGGTCAGAGCATTGGAACAATATCTTTTATTACAAAAACACAATGTTGAAAAAATTTCCACGAGCAGGATTTGGACCTGCACCCTTCTGACATACCGGGTCAGGTGCTCTTCCAATTGAGCTATCGTGGTTCTAACCAGCCCGCCGAAATTATTCAACACTATTTTACAAACAAAACAAACACATTTTAATATCTTTTATCTTTATGTTATGATATAACTATAAATATCTTTTGTTCCTGTCATGTAAACGTCATTTCAAATAAGAGTGAAAGAGACAAAACACGGAATAACTATTGAAAGCTTCATCATCATCATCATCATCTCAGCCAAAAGACGATCACTGCTGGACAAAGGCCTCCCCCAAGAATCTCCACAACAACCGGTTTTGTGCTGCTCGCATCCAGCGGCTTCATTCAAAGCCTATTATTTGTTTATTTGTAAGACCCATAGGATTTTTAAGTTCAAGAATGTGTTCGATGTTTGCTTTGTTGGATTTTGGAAATCAGAAACCACGACGGTACCACAACCACGCAGACCCGACACAATATCGAAAAAGTTCGTTTTTCTACATTGACCCGACCGGGAATCGAACCCGGGACCTCGGAGATGGCAACACCAGAAACGGGCGCACGCGCCCCTCGACTATGGAGGCCGTCAGTTAAATTGTTGTAATTGTTGTTGCAGACATCGATGGAGGCGCTGATCCACCACTTCAAGCTGTTCACGCAGGGCTACCAGGTGCCGCCGGGGGCTACTTACACGGCCGTGGAGGCGCCCAAGGGGGAGTTCGGCGTTTACCTTGTGTCCGATGGCGGCTCTAAGCCATACAGGTATACCCACCAGGATATACCAGCACCAACACATCTACCTAGTGTCTGATGGAGGTTCCAAACCATACAGGTATACCCATGAGGATATAACAGCACCACGACCTTGTCTGATGGAGGTTCCAAACCGTACAGGTATACCCACCAGGATACACCAGGGGTCTACCTTGTGTCCGATGGCGGTTCCAAGCCATACAGGTATACCCATCAGGATATACCAGCACCAAGATGTCTACCTTGTGTCCGATGGAGGCTCCAACCGATACAGGTATACCCACCAGGATATACCAGATCCAAGACGTCTACCTAGTGTATGATGGAGGTTACAAGCTATATATATATATATGAAAAACATGATCTACCATTACCAAAAAGGAGTCTACCTAGTGTCTGATGATCAAACCATACAGTTATACCCACCTGGATATACCAGCACCAAGGGGGAGTTCGGCGTCTGCCTTGTGTCCGATGGCGGGTCTAAACCATACAGGTATACCCACTAAGATGTAACAGCACAAAGATGTCTACCTAGTGTCTGATGGAGGTTCCAAGCTAATTAAGTATGAAGGACAGGATATACCATCACCTAAGAGGAGTCTACCTTGTGTTCTGATTGAGGCTTCAAGACATACAGGTATACCCACCAGGATATACTATCACCAAGGGGGAGTTCGGCGTCTACCTAGTGTCTGATTTAAGCTCTATGCTATGTAAGTATGAACAACAGAGTGTACCTGCACCAAGGTGATACATAGTGTCTGATGAAGGTTCCAGGGCATAAAGGTTAAGAAACAGGCTAACGGAGCGCTCTCAGATGTTTGGAATTGGGGTGTCAGAAACAAGTTGAAGTTCGCAACCAATAAAACGGTTGCAATTACAGTAACTCGAAAATTGAAGTATGACACACCAATTCTAAGCATGGGGGGGCGCGATATCGTTATGCAAAGAGAGATGAAGGTCCTGGGTCTTACCATAGACGATAAACTCACCTTCAACACGCACGTCGCGGACGTATGCAGAAAGGCCCTCAACATATATAAACAGTTGAGGACAGCAGCAAGGGTCAGCTGGGGATTGAACCCCGAGGTAACACGGCATATTTATACCATGGCTGTGGAGCCGATCATAACGTATGCAGCGGCGGCATGGGCTCCCGCAGCCCAAAAGATAGGGACACAGAAGGAGCTGGCAGCGGTGCAGCGAGGGTTCGTGCAGAAGCTCTGTGGCGCGTACCGAACGGTCTCCCTCAATTCGGCCCTATTGCTGACCGGGATACTGCCCCTAGACCTCCGCATTCTTGAGGCTTCGGCCTTGTATGACGCGAGGAGGGGCAGGTCCCGGGCGTTGCCGGATGACAGGGAGATGGAGGCGCCTGTTGGCTTCGCCGAAGTCCCGCACCCCGCCCTGAATGTGGGGAGCGAGTTTGTGGCCCTCGAGGACCAGGAGGCCCTCGATAGGTACGCCGTGCAGGAGGTCCAAATTTACACCGACGGGAGTAAGATCGACGGAGGCGTCGGGGCCTCCCTTTCCATGTGGAAGGGGGGAGCCGAGGTGAAGTCGATCAAACTGCCCCTCGCGGACTACTGCACGGTCTACCAAGCCGAACTCCTCGCCATATCCAGGGCGACTGCGGAGATCCTCAAGAGGGGTGAAGGGAGCTACGGTATCTACAGCGATTCCAGATCTGCTCTGGAAACTGTAACCAACCGTAGCTCGCTCCACCGCTTAGCCCTCGATTCGCGGGCAAATATGCAGAAGGCCTTCACACAGAGCAAAACTGTGAGTTTGTTCTGGGTGAAAGCCCACGCAGGATTGCCCGGGAACGAGCGTGCTGACGAGCTCGCGAAGGAGGCCGCCACTTCGTCAAGGAGGAAGCCGGACTACGATCGATGTCCGGTCTCATTCGCCAAGCGATTCATCCGTGATGAGTCGATTGGCGAATGGGCCCGGAGATACGATGCGGGGACGACGGCCTCCGTGACGAAGGTGTTCTTTCCGAATGCGGCGCATGCATACAAGTTAGTGAGAAAAATTAAGCCAACTGGGGTGTTAACGCAGGTAATGACGGGGCACGGTGGGTTCTCCTCGTACTTGAATCGCTTCAAGTGCAAGGACAACCCATCGTGCATCTGTGACCCCGAACAGGAGGAAACAGTCTTGCACATCATTACGGAATGCCCAGTCCACGAGTATGAAAGAATGAAGTATGAAAGAAAGATAGGTATGAATGTAAATAAGGAAAATATCGCAAAAATAATATGTAATAAGCACACTAGGCCGTCACTTTTGGAGCTTTGCGTCAGCATCGCTTCAAAAGTGATAAAGAGAAATAGGACTTAGCTTAGACTCATGTTCTCACCGGTATAAAGTAGTAACTTAGTAGTATACCAGGATCAACAAAGTTGAAGCAGTCTTATGAAAATGGTCAAAATTATTAACATGATGTATTTGTGTTGTGTGTTGTGTTTGTGTATTATGTGTGTAATGCGTATAATGTGTATTAGCGAGTAAGTGGAATATTGTAATAGTATAAGATAGTAATAAGAAATAGAAATAAAAGATAAGGCATTGTAAATGCAAGAAAAATGGAACAGAGGAATCTGAAAGTAAGGCTAAGAGATAGGATTATATGAAAGAAAATGTAATAGATATAAGTAGGGAAATAAGGACAGAGTAGATAGGGCAC
Source organism: Eudonia truncicolella (assembly GCA_949315975.1). Classification (NCBI taxonomy): domain Eukaryota; kingdom Metazoa; phylum Arthropoda; class Insecta; order Lepidoptera; family Crambidae; genus Eudonia; species Eudonia truncicolella. The sequence continues at coordinate 6,209,581 of OX438853.1, read as the reverse complement.
TTATCGTGCAAAATGGAAAGCTATTATACAAAGATTATATAAGATTAGATTAGAATAGAAAGTAGTAGATAGGCCACAATCGTGGCAAGGAAATGGAGGCATAAACTCATGAGGTTAGACCTCACTTCTTTAGTCAGACATGTCTGACGGCGGTTTTAAGCGGTACAAGTACCTACTTACATATTTTTTCTGGATTTTGGAATTGATCCTGTCCGAATCACATACATCTATGATATTATATCTCTTTAAAAGTGTTCTAATAATTATATATCTTTAGCTTGAAAGCTGCTTTTGTATCATTAAATAATCTTTATCATCATCTAGGGTCATTTGATGTCCCCACTGCTGGGGCACGAGCCTTCCCTATGGATGTTTACACCCAAGGGAGAGCGGGCTGTAAACCACCACGCGGACCCAGTGCGGATTGGTGGTTGTTAACGACTGCTAATGCAGCCGGGACCAACGGCTTTACGTGCCTTCCGAAGCTCTAGATGAAAATTTTTTGGTCACCCATCCGATAACCGACTTTACGAAAGTTGCTTAACTTCAATAATCTGGCGTGTGAATATCCATATACCATCAGCTAAATCCAACATTTGTCAACAGATGCAAGATAAAGGCGCCAGGTTTTGCTCATTTGGCTGCTTTGGAGAAGATAGGCCGGAATTCGATGCTGGCTGACATAGTGGCTATCATTGGCACCCTCGATGTGGTTTTCGGAGAGATCGATCGGTGAATGAATACAGTCAACAACGCACCTGTAGACGCTGCGATCTTATGAGATTAATTGAAATGGCAAATTGAGAGTCACTCGCTTGTATTTATTTGTTTAGATGTAGATGACCACGAAGTGGCTTTGGAAGGCAAATAATTTATTCAATAAAAAATTAAATGAAATAATAAAAGCTCTCATCTTATTTAAAAACAATTTAAATTTTCAAAACTTTTTGAAAACCAAAAATTTTAATATTAATAATAAATTGATTAATGTATAAAATGAATTGTCCATTGACATTTTTTGCTCTTGACTAAGTAGAAAATCAGATTTTCTTAACAAAAAAAACTATTTAAAATATTTATTTAAAACCGTATTTTTATAAGATAAGTAAGACTAAGTTTTAGACAAACATTGTCAAACTGTATTATGGCTAAAACAAAAAAATAAAAAAAACTCAGGTCTTGAGTTAAATACTAAAAATATAATGTTCAAGGACATTGTAATTATAATAATAAATAATTAACGGTATGTCTTATATGTTTATCTGTTGTATATAAGTAAGTACCTACTGAAGTTGAACGATTAGACATTTATGACCATCCCCGCTACACACGACTTTAAGTTTATACTGACACCCCCTACCAACCTAGCGGTTACAAAAGTAGTGTCAGACATCCATACGCAAGCACATGGGACCATCTGCGTCAGGTCATAACGCCGGATCAGGGCGCGCCGAAGCGCATTCTTCATCCGGTACTTTTAAGACTAGTGTCTCGAGCGAGTTGCCCCGTGGACACGTATAGTCCACTACCTAATATACGGATAGGTTACCGGAGCTGTAAGCTCGCTCACTTCTCGTTGCACCAAAAGCACAACTCGCAGTTTCACTGCTTGGGCCGTCAGCTCTACAGCCGACTACCAAATGTCCTCTTTGGTGGCGGAGTTGTAAGCCCACTCACTTCTCAGTACCCATCCAGGCACCTCATCAGTTCCAAAAATCCATTTATGACCAGTCAAAAACTATCTACCCTCTTTTAAGTCGGTATTGGCGCTCGTCTCGTACCACTGAAGTCGTTATTTATGTAATCATCAACGGCGCGGGACCAACGGTGGCGACGTGTCATCTAAAGCAAGTAGCTCGAGATAATACATTTTGCTCACCCATCCGATGACCGGCCTTTAAAAAAGTTGCTTAACTTCGCCAATCGCAGACCGAGCCCGTTTACCACTGCACCATATCGTGCTTATTTTCATAATTTATTATTATTATTATAATTTATTATGAAAATAAGATACGCGTTCTCATAAGATCGCAACATCGACTACAGTTGCTGGTTCTAGATGTTAAGATATACTCGATAGATGTACATTTATTGTAAAATATTTACTTTTAAATAGTTCTAAATAGAATTGTTGTTTTTTATTGTTTCCTTTTTTTTTTAACGCAATTTTCCTATTATTGTCTGATTAAACCGTGGCAACAACCTATATAAGAGTTAATCAATAAATTATTAGAATTAAAGTAATTGTTTTATTAAAGTGACAAGACCTTAGTGCGCTTATAGATATTTTATACAATAAGATGTACTTGATGTTGCGGGAAGCGTCCTACTTAGGTTTAGAGAAGTAAAAATGCGATCGGAGGCTAAGGGCACTGCTGCAATACACGATTGGGTGGGATTCTTGCTTGCTAGGAGGGCTACTCCCACAGTGAACACACACCCCTTTGGTGTGTCAAATATCTCCAATGAATATTGATCCTTTTAACCAAATAATAAAGTTCAAAATTTATTGTAGAAATTTGACAGTTTTGGGTAGGTTGATCTGCCGCCGTGTGTACATGGTTTTGCATTTGAAATTTTGTCAAAAGTAACCTTAAATTTACGAAATTTAATTTTTTATTTTTATTTACTGTTATCAGCATAGTTTCCGCAAGCAAATTGGAAATGCACGTTTCCGGCGCTGCGGGAAGACGAAGCCTGCGTTTTGTTACGGCGGGCGGGGGCTGCACTGCCTCCGCGCCTCCGGCTTATAAAAAAACACTAGCGTAGGGCAGACAAGTACCACGTGAAGGATTAATAAGATTCGGGTGTGACAATTCACAAAATAACGAGCCATTTACCAGCCAATAGTTTCTTCTAACTAATACGCCGATTTGAATATAACTTTCTATGATAAAGGGAATTGCAGAATAAATATAGATTTTGACAGTTATGATAAAAACAAAATTAAGCCACATAAATGAAGAGAAGAACTATTTTTTTTTAATGTTTTCTATCAAATGTCAACACCTCTGAATCTACTATAATAATAGAAAGTTAGATGCGTGCAGCACAAAACCAGTCGTTGGGGAAATCATTGAAGGAGGCCTTTGTCCTGCAGTGGACGATTGGACGTCTTTAGGCTGAGATGATAATGATAGAAAGTTTCATTAAAACCGGCTTATTGGTTGTTTAAAAAGAGTTAAGAGCTTAAAAGTATGTACGGGATACAGAAATGCAAAACAATGCACTTAAATAATTTACGAATCCCGCCTTTGTTTTTTTTTTTTCAAATTGTAATTTGTTTCCAACAAAATTTGCGTAAAATTATATATAACCATAATCATAAAAAATAATAAATAAATGTCAAAATAATACCACATTTGTAAAATTCAATCTTATATTTATCAAGTTCATTGTCAATAACCTAATTATACAAATACGATGGTACAATTATAATAGAAGTTGAAAGAATGCGTGGGTATGAGGAGAAATAACACCATTAACCTATTAATGTTAGGCCGTATTACGTAGTGGTGGGTCGCATTCAGTTTTACCAAAATCGAATCGCCAAATCAACATTAGAATGACTTATTTCAAAGGACGCCTTCGCAAGACATTACAGCTTACAGCGACAATCACAAACTACTAGAAAAATTCAACGAGTCTTCTGGGGCCTCGGTAGCTCAGCGGTCAGAGCATTGGACCGGTTATCCAAAGGTCGCGGGTTCGATTCCCACTCGAGCTTCCGGAGGCTGGTTGATTTTTTCTACTAATATTTTATCTTGAATCTATATATAGCATTGGGAATAATAGTTGTGTTATGAAATTATGTTTGTTTTTAATGTAATTGTTTTTTTTTATGATTGTATTTTGTGTGTCTATAGTGTCCGAATACAGATGTTATCTATCTATCAAAATACAAAATTTAAAAAAAAGACATTATACGTTTTTTAACATATTAAACATTTACTCATACCATTAGTTTATTTCCACAATGTTCTGTTATACATTTTAACAACATTCTTATTTGGAAGGATTATCGTCATAGGGAAACATAACCTTACAATCTTACCGGTAAGAAAAACGAGAAGGATCAGCAAGTCTTACTTCTTAAATTTTCTGATAGAAATTAACACGTTCTTTTTTGGGAAGTGTCACGGTAGTTAGCTGAAGATAACCTTTACAGCTCACCTGAAGAGACACGAGATTTATATATTTTATAATACGGTAGACACTGTTCTATTCTACAAAAAGAGACTACTGTTTTCTCTTAGGTAGTGATATATATTTAGACTATGTTCAATTTGCGATTGCCATCACTTTTCCGCGTTCGTATATTAATTTTACAAATATTTTACTATTTTATTAAATGGCCAATGGCCTATCAACATTATTTGTTCTCTGATCTCTTTATTTCTCTCCCCTCTCTACTTATGCTATACATCTCTCTTTTCCTCATCAAAATTGATTACAAAATTGAAATATATATATTTTGTATTCTTGTAAAACGCAGAATATCGTCGTTAGGGCACGCTATCGCTTACTATAGCCGTTTTCCCTCCCCCACAACACCGTTCGCTTCCTTAACTAGACTTTCTTCTTATCTCTCTTTTTTCTTATTAAAATAACTGGTTGGTGAAGCGTTAATGTTCCATCTCCCTCTCTAAACACCGTTCTCTTTCTCTTCTTGACTCTTTTCTGATCTTCTCTATTCTTATTAAGATAACTGGTTGGTGAAGTGTCAATGGTCTATCTCCCTCCCCAATCCCCATACACCGTTCTCCTTCTCTACTTGACTCTCTTCTGCTGCCGTTGCCGGTAGATGTCGTTGACTGGCGGGGCGACACCCAACTCGTCGTCATCAGAATCTTCACCCGCTTTTCTGCGACGAGCCTGTAAGATAAATATAATAATGTGTTATCTAAATATATAAAAAGGAAAACTGACGTAATGACTTGACTGACTGACTGACTGACATATCAACGCACAGCCCAAACTACTAGGATTAGAACTTGAAATTTTGCATCATGCTTCCTTTTATAGTGTTGGTGAGCACTAAGAAAGGGTTTTTGGAAATTCGCCCCTTTAAGGGGGTGTAAAAGGCTAAGGGGCTAAGTTTGTATGAAACTCCGTATTTTTGACATGACACCAACCAACACCTGTCAAAACTGACAGTAGGATTCGTTTGTTTTGTCGCCATAGAATCTGTGAAAGCGGCACGAAGTCCGCCGGGTCAGCTAGTAATTTAAATGTATATTGGATTACTGACAATATCACAAAAATTAATGTCGCTTTTAGCTAACTGCTGTTACAATTAGGGGTAATCACGGTAGATTAGTGGCACCAGTGACCTACATTGAATTCCGTTAATCATTAAAAATATTGCTCAGCTACAGATTTTTGATTTTTTTTTATAGAATAGAAAAAGTTTATTAATGCCATAACTATTACAAATATCACAATACAAAATACACTAAAAGGTGTCCACTCAGCATAATGTCCGGTAACCTAAAAGAGTAACCTGACGCTGGTCTTCCGCGAACACCTTAGCGTGAGAGCACAGCAGTACGCAATAAAAACTAAATTAACTAATTATATTTTAAGTTGCTTTATTCATAAAAAACAATAAAAAATAAAAATAACAATAATAATAATTACAAATTCATAAATAAAAAAACCTGTCCGAGGCAAGGTGCCCAAAATGCTGGCGGCATTGCCCCTTTGAATGGCCAAGCTAATGCGCTGTACGAAAAAATGACCTGATCTCCGGTCACCCGTTGCCTCGTACAGGCGAGCAGTTAAATCCTTTAAAAACATTTTTGCATTAGGCCCCATGGGCCCATCGTCTCCACAGCAAAGGGGAGGAAAAAGTAAGTCTCACCCAAATCCCGGTATTTCCGTACTTTATTCAAATCTGCTGTAAGATTATACTAATATGAACTACGCATGAACTAGTGGACGGCCGTATTAAACACAATTTGATAAGAATACATTCAAATTACTTGAATATTAACCCAAAACCCACGAAAAGAAAATTATACAAAATTATTATTCTATTCTCGAGAAGCTCGATGGCGCAGTGGTTAACGCGCCCGGTCCGCGAGTGCTGTGGTTAAGCAACTTTCGCAAACGCTGGTCATCGGTTGGGTGACCAAAAATTTATAATCTCGAGCTTCTTCGTGCTTCGGAAGGCACATTAAGCCGTTGGTCCCGCAGCATTAGCAGTCGTTAACAACCACCAATCCGCACTGGGCCCGCCTGGTGATTTATGGCCCGTTCTCCCTATCTATCCATAGGGAAAACTCGTGCCCCAGGCCAGTGTTTGACACAATTTAAGGCCAGTGTTTGACACAATTTAAGGCCAGTTCTTGACACAATTTAAGGCCAGTGTTTGACACAACTTTCGTCGGCAAAAAATAAAATAGATTATATTAAAATTTCACGGGATGAGAGCTAAGAAGCAGGCGGTCTGATTCCCATTGTTGCTAAAGTTTAAAATCAGTCACTGACACCTATTTTTGATGATTAAAGGACAACAATGTCGATCACTGGTTCCTGTCGAAAACTAGTGCCAGCACCCTACCTTATAAAACAAACAAATATCTGAAAATGGTTATGGAGTCCCAGACTTTTAAAATAATAATTCTATGTTATGCTCGGAAATGTGAAAATGATCATGCTGTGTCAGAACATTGTCGATTCTTAGAATTATAATATATAGTATAGGGCAGTGTTTTTCAACCTATTTCATGAGATGACCCCCTTAATATGCAAAAATGTTTGCGACCCCCTACCCTCCCCTGTTTCTAACAAGTATTTTATTAAGTTACAAATATCAAATCCGTACATTTTAATTTATATTCATAATTAGGTATCCATAATGACGTACATGTAACGGACATATATTTACATCAATTTCGTCACCAAGCGGCTCTACGGAATGGCGATACGTTTTTTTTTTTCATTTTTAGGAAAGCTTCGCGACTCCCCAGGGCGTCGCGACTCACACTTTGAAAAACACTGGTATAGGGTATTTAGTTAAAAAAAATAAAAAAAGTGTTTTTTATATATTTTAGCGTTTTATTAACGCTTAAATATACTTAAGTAAAATTTAAACACTGAAAAAAGACGACAACCTCAGGCGGGAATCGAACCACGCACCTTCCGCATTCCGGGCGGCTGCCTTAACCACTTGGCTACCGAGGTCTGGCTTTCACCCGTCGAAATTTTTCAGTGCTTGATGCTTATGTTTTTTAGACAACATTGCTTCATTCAAAAAAATTTTACTTAAGTATATTTAAGCGTTAATAAAACGCTAAAATATATAAAAAACACTTATCTATAACGCAGCTTCATCTTAACCGAATGTTCAAATATTTGTAAAAATATTTCTTTCGGATCTCAGAGGTGAAAACTTCTAAGATTGATGAAGCAATGTTGACTAAAAAACATAAGCATCAAGCACTGAAAAATTTCGACGGGTGAAAGCCAGACCTCGGTAGCCAAGTGGTTAAGGCAGCCGCCCGGAATGCGGAAGGTGCGTGGTTCGATTCCCGCCTGAGGTTGTCGTCTTTTTTCAGTGTTTAAATTTTACTAAAATAAAAAAAGTTAAAATTTGATCCCATTTATTGATATCGTGGCAGAATATTATTGTTAAGTACTACAATCAAACCCAAGAGACTTAAGTAGTACCACATATTGTAAAATAAATTGTATGTTTTGATTCCGATAATAGAAAGTAAAGAAAAATATTGTAGGTGTGAAGGTACCTTATTGGCGACGGTGGTGATGCCTTCGTCGTCGACTATCCAGTGAACGGAACGAGCCAGGTCGAACAGCTTCGTGTCACAACCGTTCTCTTGGGTAGGCGCGGGGGCTGTGTGAAGGACACGATACAAACATTACATGTGATTTATTCATTTCTTTAAATATATTTTTTTTTATATGTACGGGTAAGCACAGTGCCTTGATCTCACCTGATGTTAAGTGATGATAAGGCCAATTATGGAAGCGCACTTCACCCGGGATCCTCAACTTTGCCGCCTCTGTGGTCTAGTGGCTAAGACCACCGGTTTAGACCAAGAAGTCCCGGGTTCGAGTCCCAGCGGGGGGTACATGTTTGTGTACTCGGTTTGGTTGGTGGTAGGGCTTGTTTGTCCGCCTGGCTGGCTACCACCATCTTATCTAAATATGTCGCCATAACATCAATGTATGTAGCATTGTTGTGTTCCGGCAGCTAGAGATAAGATAGCCAGTACCTCACTAGTTGAGGATCCCGGGTGAAGTGCGCTTCCATCACTGGCCTTATCATCACTTAACATCAGGTGAGATCAAGGCACTGTGCTTACCCGTAAATATAAAAAATAAAAAAAAAAAACTAGTGAGGTACTGGCTATCTTATCTATAGCTGCCGGAACACAACAATGCTGCAAACATTGATGTTATGGCGGCATATTTAGATAAGATGGTGGTGGCTAGCCAGCCGGACAAACAAGCCCTACCACCAACCAAACCGAGTACACAAACATGTACCCCCCGCTGGGACTCGAACCCGGGACTTCTTGGTCTAAACCGGTGGTCTTAGCCACTAGACCACAGAGGCGGCGGTTATATATATTACGGGTAAGCACAGTGCCTTGATCTCACCTGATGTTGAGTGATTAGCACACGCCTGTTGCACACGCCTGCAACTCACTCTTAACCAACGAAATGAATGGATATGAAAATGAAAAATTATTTATTCAGTGTCCATACAGTAATACTTATATTTTTATGTCCCCACTGCTGGGGCACGTGCCTTCCCTATGGATGGACAGGGAGAACGGGCCATAAACCACCACGCGGGCCCAGTGCGGATTGTCGGTTGTTAACGACTGCTGATGCAGCCGGGACCAACGGCTTCAAGTGCCTTCCGAAGCACGGAGGAGCTCGAAATGATAAATTTTTGGTCACCCATCCGACGACCAGCCCCTGCGAAAGTAGCTTAACCAACGCGCTGGCAGACCGGGCGCGTTAACCACTGCGCCATCGAGCTCCTCCATAAAATAGAACTAAAAATGCAAAGTGAGACAGATGTGTGTATGTATGTATTCTTCCATTTGAACTGCCCAATAGCCTGTAGACATGTACACTCACGTTTATCGGGAAGCGAGATCCTATTGAACCGGTGCATGAGCCGGTCTACTGCCACGAAGGGTCCCCGGAAGCTGGTCGGCGGCGGCATCATCGTGCACAGTTGCGCGGCCGCGGGCGGCATCGGGAACGACCCGCCTGCCGGGAGATAAGATAAGATAACATAATATGGTGATGGTGAATTCCCGAGAGTATTCAACTAGCAATAATTTTGCTGTTACGGTTCTTGGGAATCTAATATAATAAAATTCTCGTGTCACGGTGTACGTTATTGAACTCCTCTGAAACGGCTCGACCGATTTTCGTGAATCTTAGCGTGCATATCGGCTAGGGTGGGGAATCGGACAACATCTATTTTTCATCCCCCTAAATGTTAAGGGTAGCTCCTAAATTTTTTTTAGATTTTTGAAATTTTTCCAATACAAAATGATTTGTTTGTAGTGTTGTCATGGAAACTGTCAAAGCGGTACGAGGTCCGCCGGGTCAGCTAGTATTCTATAAAATGATAATAATAAAAGTATATATTGGAAACAGAAATTATTGTTTCATTATTATATTATTAGGCATGCACTGATAATAGTTAACATTATAAACCTAGTTTCCTTTATTTTTAGCCGATAATATGAAAAAAAGTGTTTGTAAGATTGTCATATTAAAAGCTAATTATGGCTGTTGTTGTCTCAATAAATAAATATAAAAACAATATAATGAGATTAGATTCACTCGTATCTCCGAATGGTTACGGTTTTAAGCTAACTTCGACACCCAATATGAATAACATTGTAACTCAATGAGACATAGATTACAGCACAGCCATTTTAAAATTTTTGCAATGTTTATTATTTATTTGTAGCTGAACCCATAAGTTGTTTTGTACAATTGTAGGTTTCATTATACTAATTTTCATTGCTCTTTCAATTGGATTAGATGCCGTTTTGATAAATCTACTGCAAGTATGATTTTTGCAATGTTACAATGTACAGGTTTTAAGCATTCTTAATATGAAAAGCATTGAAACTACCGCTAACAATTGGATCACGAAAACATTTGAAAGTTTTTTTCTATGATTATTATTGTAACTTATTTTACAATTATTTACTAAATTAGACAAACAGGAAATATTGGATGAATTTCATTGTAAGCAACAGTTACAATGGGAATCAATGTTACATTCGGATAGAAAGACATGGTAAGTATTAGGGAAGAGATAATAGAAATCAATTTAAGTAATAATTTTTATATTAATTATTATTTATATAGATAAAGATGTTATCTTAATTTGGTCACCCATAGGGCGCCAGCACAAATCACAAATTGTAGTCTTTAACTAAAAACTTACTCTCGATGTCAACACCGCAACTTTTTTTATAATGATCACATTTTAAATAAAGTGTTTAGATTTTAGAAGAAAAACATTGTAATTTTAAGTTACAATATGGTCAAAGTATAAACAGTCTAATAATTTGAATGAATATCATTGTATGTCAATTTGCAATGGCTTTAACACAAACAAACCATTGTTACCAAATTTCTTTCCGTATTGTAACTTCATCTACAATTATACTTCAATAGAAACAGTACATTTTCAATTACAATGAAGTTATTCCATTTCACAAAAGTAGTTCTTATTGTCATAGAGATACGGTTCAAAGAGAGAAATAAAAGTCTGCTCTTGCTGAATTCATATCACATAAAGTAGTACCAACGTGTAACTAGAGATACGATGTTATTCATATTGGGTGTCGACTTGGTCTTAGCAATTATTGTTTGTATCGCAGATCTTTATTACTGAAACAAACTGCCGTTCGTGCGCAAGAGCTTTGAAGCCAGCAAACCTTTGAAAAAAAATGCCCATTCTCCTTTATTATCCAATAGTTCTTTAATGTGTTTACAATTACATTAGATTGGTTGGAACCTCCTTTTGAGAATAATAAATTAAATAATTTAATTTAAAAGAGTCAAAGTATTTTACTTGGCGACTGTACCGACCTGAGATGGGATGTTCGCCGGGCAGCGGGTTGACCTTGGGCTTGTACGGGATCATTTGGCTCGTGTCCGGTCGGGCTATGTCTTTGTTCGGGTCGTTGTCCCTGCAAAATCATATTTATGATATATTATCCTTCGATCATGAATGTACTAGATTCCCGATGACCGCTTGAAAAACGGTACGCGACTTAATTAATTATCTTAATTAATGGCTTCGCGTTTAGCATTTAGCCAATTTCAGGTATTTTTATTGTTAATTATTAGTAGTAAGAGTACGGTAGATAGAAATTAAAATGGAGTCTCACAACACGTGTTAGTACGGCAAGAACTCGGGTGAAACTCCGGTACGCGACTTTGGGGCCACGGAGCCGCAATGACGTTTGTGACGATGACAATCAATATTAAGTACAAATATTTTGCAACCTTAATTTAATCTTTATATTTAAGATTTAAGGTTCACAGTAAGCTGAAATTGTTCGCATTCGCATCAGCTGCGACGCGAACGCGCATCATGTCGTTTGGGGCAGCTCAGACACCAATGAAAGGGGGGAGAAGCTTCTGGAATATCTGGTAAGTTCACCCATGCAATTACTTAACAGAGGTAGCAAGCCTACTTTTTTCAACGCCCGCAGGGCACAGGTGATCGACATAACCATTGCTAACAATAGAGCGGTAAGGAACATCACAAACTGGCATGTGTCGGATGAGGTCTCCCTTTCCGATCATAACTACATATGCTTTAGGTACAGACTAGGTGAAACCATAGAAACTGTGCGTAGGAAGAACCCTAGGAACACTAACTGGGAGGGCTTCAAAAAGGACCTCAGAATGGAGCTGGATGGTCCTAGCTGTAAACTAAACTCAGCCTTAGACATAGAGTTTGAAGCTGACAGAATTACAGAAGCACTGATGACGGCCTGGCAAAATAACTGTCCAGAGACGAAATCAGTGGCAAAGAGGGTACCATGGTGGAACCCGGAACTGGCTCGAATTAGAAGAGCTACACGACAGGCGTTCAATGAAGCGAAAGCAAGGAACGACTTTAGCGACTACAAGGAGGCCTTAACGCGGTATAGTAGTGCGGTACGTAAGGCAAAGAGATCTGCCTGGAGGAAACATTGTGACCAGATTCAATCTGTTCCGGAAGCAATGAGACTAACCAAGGCTATCTCTACAACAAAGGCGATTCCATTAACCACGTTAAGGAAGGAAGATGGAGTACGTACAGAGACAGGGAGTGAGACATTGAAGGTTATGTTCGACACTCATTTCCCTGGATCAGAAGTCATCCAAGACGATCATGATCCAGTCAGCTGGAAGGAGCAGCAGAGAAGAACCTCCAAATATGACTGGATAATAGCGAAAAGGGTAGTAGATGAATGTAAGGTTAAATGGGCTCTGGGGAGTTTCCAACCTTTCAAAGCGCCAGGACCTGACAACATTTATCCCATTCTACTACAGCAGGGCGCCTCCATCCTGGGACCCCATCTCTGCAGGCTGTATAAAGCATGCATAGCTTTTGGACACATTCCCAGAACATGGAGGCGTGTTAAGGTAATCTTCATACCCAAAACGGGAAAACCAGATTACGAAGAACCCAAGGCCTTTAGGCCTATAAGTCTACAATCTTTTCTCCTGAAGACCCTGGAGAAAATGGTAGACAAATATATCAGAGCGGGTCCTCTGAAAAGATTCCCACTCCATGGACTTCAATGTGCATATCAGGCAGGGAAGTCAACAGAAACTGCTCTTCATCATGTGGTGAGTCGAGCGGAATTTGCGCTGGAAAACAAAGAGATTTGCGTCTGCACATTCGTAGATATCGAAGGTGCATTTGATCGCACTACCTTTGAATCCATCAAGGTTGCAGCCAAGAACCATGGTGTGCCACAACCGATCTGTAATTGGATTGAATGCATGTTAAAGGGTAGAATTATCAACTCTGAACTGCTAGGAGACAATCTTATTGCACGAACAACCAGAGGATGCCCGCAAGGAGGGGTTCTCTCGCCTCTTCTGTGGAGCCTTGTGGTTGATTCAATTGTAGTAAGGTTGAACAAAGGACCATTCTATACGGTTGGTTATGCGGATGATCTGGTCATCTCAGTCAGTGGGAAATTTCCCTCTACGGTATCGGGGTTAATGCAACGTGCCCTGGGTCTGCTAGAGGAATGGTGTAATGACCATCACCTCTCTGTAAACCCGGGGAAAACAACAGCCATCCCCTTTACAAGAATGAGAAACACTACGGGACTGGGTAACCTAACACTCTATGGCACCCAGCTTTCTTGGTCCAAGGAAGTGAAATATTTAGGTCTAACGCTGGATAAGGAACTTACTTGGAAACAGCATGTGGACACAACCGTAGCCAAGGCTTACAGAGTCTTTGGCATGTGTCGGTCTACATATGGCAAGATGTGGGGACTCAACCCCAAGATCATTAGGTGGATCTACATGACGATGGTGAGACCGATCCTCACATATGGCAGCATCGTCTGGTGGCCCAGAACCAGGCTGAAGATCTGTAAGAATGCTCTTAGCAAACTTCAGAGAACAGCTTGTCTGGCAATCACTGGTGCCTTTCGAACCACTCCAACGGCAGCGCTGGAAGTCCTCACAGACCTTTCACCCCTGCACATTGTGATAGAAACAGAGGCAAAGAAAGCGTTACATAGACTAAAGGTGGCCGGACTATGGGACGCATCTAAACCTCTGACCAGACACACAAAATGGGATCCAAGTGATATTCCTGACAGGGTCATGGAAATGGGATGCGATAAAATATCCCCCATATTCATGTTCGAAAAGAAATTCAAAGTTTATGTTCCAACCAGGGACGAATGGAAACGAGGGCCACCGTCTCCGGAGAAAGACAGCCTAATCTGGTATACTGACGGATCAAAAATGAAGTCGGGCACAGGGGCAGGCGTCTATAATAATGACTTCAAGCATAGTCAAAGCATGGGAAAATTTGCCACTGTTTACCAAGCAGAAACTTTCGCAATTCTCCTATGCGCAAAGCAGAATATAGAGTTAGCTATGGAAAAGCGAAATATATTCATCCTGAGTGACAGCCAGGCTGCGCTCAAGTCACTCATATCGCCCAGAATCGATTCTGGCCTTGTTCTAGAAACCACAAAAGCTCTAAACAAGCTAGGTAGACATAACAAGGTGCGATTGATCTGGGTCCCAGGCCATATGGGAATCCACGGTAACGAGATGGCGGATGCGCTTGCCAGGGAAGGCTCGGAGACCCAGCTCATTGGTCCTGAGCCGTTCGTGGCACTTGCACCAAGTACCATTAACAAGGCCTTTAAAGATTACATCGAAAACAGGCACGGCATCGAATGGAATGAGCAGCCGGGTATGAAACACTCCAAATCCTTCCTTGGCGAAAACGCCTTAGGACGGAGTAAGTTCATATGCGGAGGCGGTAGACGGCAGGCCCGACTAACCATCGGTGCCTTGACAGGGCACTATGCCACAAAACAAATGCTTCATAGAATGCACCTTTCAACAAATAGTTTGTGTAGGGCGTGTGGAGAGAAAACGGAGTCGATGCAGCACCTACTGTGTGACTGCGACTCTCTGGCTAGGAAAAGAATGGGACTCCTGGGGTCGGCCTATCCGAAACCGGAGGACTTCAGGCTCTTCGCTCTTAAAGACGTTGCCAAACTCATGGCCTCTATCTTTGCGGAGGAGGAAGAGTGAAAGGATGGGGTTGCACAAAAGATCCCGATGGGTCGAGGTGTTACTGCGAGAGGGAAACCTCGGCAGGCCCCACTAAGATAAGATAAGATAAGCTGAAATTGTTGATGCTATCCGATGTTTTTTCAGATTTTGTTAATCAAAATTTAAATGTATAGATATGAGCAAACAGGACCACTCTTTTGTTCCGGATCCTTTGTCTAGTACATTTTTGATCGAATCCTTAAACCAATAAATTGAATATAGTTTTTTAAAAAACTTAAAAAATAACTTTGTATATTTATGTCACTAACTTCTGTCCCAGTATAACAGCGGCCAGCTCCGGCGATATACCCGCCAGTGGGCCACCCAGAGCCCACGATTTGTTGGACATAGACGCCACCTGTGGGCGCAAGAAAAATAACAATAACAAACAGTCAAAGCAGAAACTTTAAAAAAATATTGATACGGGTAAGCACAATGACTTAAGAGGCCGGTGGTCGGTCAGCTAAAATGAGCCTCCCGTACTAACGGAATACCAAAAAGATTTGCAACTAGAGCATTATTATATGTAATTGTGATGTTATTAAGATTAAGACAGTAACCATTTATGTAGGTCGCTATTAATTTTTTTTATCCAAAATACCAAATTCAAAATAAATGCGAATTGCAGTTTTGTATGGAATAGTGTAATTGGCGTTATTTTTTATTGAGTCGGTATTTTGGATATGTTTTTTTAATAGTGACCTATATAAATACTGTATTAATCCGAATAACAACACAAGTACAGCAAATAATGCTCTAAATGCAAATAATTAGCATTTTAGCTGACCGACCGCCGGTCTTTTAATCCCACCTGATGTCAAGTGATGACATTTAAAAAAAAACAGAATTCAAAAAATTCACAACCATTTATTCAGTTTAGGCTACAAGTGGCTCTTGTGAATGTCACTATGCCATCGGTTCGTAAGTCCACTCTGGGCGGGAGATCTTGTACTGAGAAGAACCGGCAAGAAACTCGGCAAGTGTCCAGCTCTTTTCTCCCTTACAACGTCAAAAATATTGGAAAATGCCCTATCATAGCAGGACACTTTCCATCACAAATAAACACAAAAAATATAGAAGACAACCACATGTAAAAAAAACGCAAAATAAAAAAAAACAAATTTACATCAGGTAAAAGTTTCAATTTCCACAATATCATACAGTATATGATGATAAGGCCAAAGGTGGAGGCGCACTTCAACCGGGATCTTCAACTACCGAGGCACTGGCTATCTTATCTCTAGCTGTCGGAACACAACAATGCAGCAAACATTGATGTTATGGCGACATATTTAGATAAGATGGTGGTGGCTAGCCAGCCGGACAAACAAGCCCTACCACCAACCAAACCGAGTACACAAACATATAGCCCCGCTGGGAATCGAACCCGGGACCTCTGGGTCTAACTATAAGAAATCAAATTATTTATTCGCAATTTTTGTTGTACATTGATATTGCAACCTGCAATGGCACTGCAAAGGGCAATAGGCGATTTGTATGGAGGTTGTAGCCTTTTTCAAAATACTTGCGCACGAACGATATTTTTTATGGATAGTGATCTTCTAGAGGAACAGTAGTTGCTATCACTAGTCAGCTCGTAACCGTAAGCTTTCGGGGATTTAAGCGAATCTATACTAGATGAATTCTAAGTAATTAACTGTGATTTTACTTACTAAAAGCTAAAAATTACCGCTTTCTTTTAGTTTAAAATTTGACATTACTTCGGATTTTTTTTATTTATTTATTTTTCACACATGACTACCATTACAGGATGTTTTCCCTACGGCAAAGTAGCAACAAAACATATTATTTAATTATTTTGTTTATAACATTTTACATATAAGGTTGTAGGATGGTAGTGGTATAGAGAATGCTACATTGAGGGAGGCCAAAGGGAAGATCTTCCTCCGAGCTGGGTGGTTTTTTTGAGAGATTGCTGATTGCCTCTATGGCATTTTCAGCTTCACCGGGCTTTTTTGGGGGCGGCGAGGAACGTAAAGGTCCCTCAAGTCGTGTGAAACGAATCACCTTCGGAGGTTATCTAGAGGGAACGGCATCGCGCACAAGTGCGCGTCCCCTTGCCCTACTAGATTCTCCGAAGGGTTCGGATCGGATCGGGGAGCGGAGCAACCCGAGGGCGCCTCTAAAGGCTCGGACCTCGGCTCGGGTTGACCGGGGCCGTGGAGGAGGAGAGAAGCGCCCAAGTACATGTCTGTACCTGGTGTAGAGCGCGTGTGAACCGGCTCGTCGTACCCTTGTTCTACGAGTACGGTGTCTTGGGTCCAACGGATGTTAGTTGGAGGTGCTATATATAGCGAAGGAGATGGTGAAACTTCGCTACGCGCGATGCAGGCTTCCCATACTATTTTATCGACGTAGTATGGCGACGTCGTTGGTGGCGCCATCTGTTGACACGGTTGAGAAGGTGTTTGCTTCGTGTCGAATAATGTGCGGCGTACGCGGTAGGTGACGCCGCCATAAGGTCGATATTGTGAATTCACTCAATTTACATGTAAAAAGGTCGACAATTTCTGCAAGTAGATTCAGTGTGCGCAGTGCCCGCGACGATATGTGTTCTGCCAGACGGCACCGCCAGCAACCGAGGCTTTCGACGTCTACCGACATAATTATTGAACACACAAATTTGGTTCTTATAAGCGATACTTTCGACTAGAGTAATAATACAGTGTTTTTTTTCTTCAAAAAAAGATTCTCGTTAGGAAAAATATTTTTTCTTATCTTCTTCTCTTCTTCTTTTAGTTATTACGGTTATTACGGTTTAGTGTTAAGCTGTCATATACAATATTATAGGTATGGATGCCCTCTACCTATACATATAACAAAGTTTTACACTTTCAAAAAGGCACCAGAACCGTCCACCATAATTGTCGGTTAATAAACTTAATCAAATTAATAAAATAATAACTAAAAACTAATCTAGCTAAACAATATACAAATAAAAAAAAAATAAAAAAATGCCTTAAGTGCGTGCTGGTGTGTGTGTGTGTGTGTGTGTGTGTGTGTGTGTGTGTGTGTGTGTGTGTGTGTGTGTGTGTGTGTGTGTGTGTATACACGGATGAATACGGATAGCAAACAAAAGTGACACTAGGCACTACTATATATTTAAAGTCACAATCTCACCTCAGTATAACCGATGGACTTCAGCTCAGCTATGCTGCAAGGGTATAAATCCAAGAACTTGTATCTGTCCACCAGTTGGGCGGTCTCCTTGCCTTCAAACTCTTTGATCTGTTGACAGAAAATGAAAAAAAAACAGTCACAACAGTAATATAAAAATAATATGAATAGCCTATATAATGGAACAGTTCCCATTTCCGGGCAAAGACTGTAATCAATTTTACTTTTTATTTTCAAGTGCTAATTGCTGCACTGAAGCTAAATTAAATATTTATAAAATTTATAAAATACAGTGAACAAATTAAACGCCCACCCGACCCAGCCAGGAATCGAACCTGGGTCTTCCGCAATCCGGGCGGCTGCACTGACCGCTATGCTACCGGGAAGGCTGACGTAAGCGCTGAATATTACTATAGCGTTGTGTTATAAAATTTGTGGTATTTCATCTGCAAAGGTGAATCTGCATGGCCATCGGTTGCAACGACCGTTGGATTGATGGCACTGTGCCGCTATTAGCAATCAAAAATTAAATAGCAGTGACAAAATTCAGCGCTTACGTCAGCCTTCCCGGTAGCATAGCGGTCAGTGTAGCCGCCCGGATTGCGTTTTAATCAAGTCATCGCTAAAATTGATGGGTATTGGCTTAATCACCACGTTTGCCAAATGCGGGTTGGTGATGGCAAACCCGGGTTATGCATAGAAAAACCCGAATAACACTGCCCAACCTAGGAATTAAACTCCGGGTATCGAGCCGACCGCTTTGCCATTAAACCATGGAATAAAAAACCGGCCAAGTGCGTGTCGGGCCACGCGCAGTGTAGGGTTCCGTAGCCCATCTCAATAATGCGGACTCTGAGAAGAGGGCTTTAATGAACATTTATTTAACGATGGCTATAAGTAGTTCCCAATGAGGAATTTGTACTGCGCCAAGTACATTTTATAAGTTGGTCGACTGTTACTTGTTGTTGTAACTTGTAAGGCCTACTTAGCTGTGATAGTTTTCCTTTTAACTTCAACATATATACAACTACCGTAAACTTTTTCACGTACCCAAAAACAACCATTTGGCTGGCACGGGGGGGGGACGACGACACTTAACTCTAACTAAATTTTACACTTTAAAGCTTAATAGCTCACAAACGGATGCCTCAATCAAAAAACTGTTTTCACAAACACGCTATATAGACAGACAGATAGACAGACAGACAGACTGGCAGAAAGACAGACAGACAGACTGACAGAAAGAAAGACAGACAGACAGACAGACAGACAGACAGACAGGCAGGCAGGCAGGCAGGCAGGCAGGCAGGCAGGCAGGCAGGCAGGCAGGCAGGCAGGCAGGCAGGCATGCAGACAGACAGACAGACAGACAGACAGACAGACAGACAGACAGGCAGGCCGACAGACAGTGGCGTTGGGTCACTAACGGCGAGTTACTTAAAATTGCTGATTCTGATGCTTTGCCCACCTCTTTTTGGGAGGACGTGATGCTATGTATGTATGTATGTAGATGGTAAGAGCTGGATGAGAGACACCTCGGCGGCGTGCACTTAGAGAGGTTTATGTCCAGCAGTGGATTAGTAAAGGCTGACAATGATAAGATGGATTAAGCAGTTAACAACGCACATAACATTGTTAAAAGGTAATATATTTTTGTTATATTCTCTCTAGCCCTCATAAGACAGGATTACCTAGTTTGGCCGCTATAGTTTAATCAGTTACGATTGCATTATTCTGGTAATAATCGTTTTTTTTTTTATATTACCTTCTCCAGCACAGCCTGCCGCCGCTTCTCGACCTTCACGATGGAGACCAGGTCCCCAATGTTGGACTCGAACTCCAGGAACCGGTTCCAGATGTCGACAGAGCTCTCCGGTTTCAAACTGCCGGATGAGAGAACGCGCTCGAACAGTACACGGGTGTTGTTGTCCTCTAGAAGAAAAAATGGTTTATGATTTCGTTAATTTTTAAGATATATCCGAAAGTATATTTTTTTTACGATTGTATGTGTTGTGTGTGTGTACGCACACATACACCCTCAGTCTAGTGTTCAAATAAAGATTTTATCTATCTTGTGAACTCTAGATTGCAGACTTTAAATAATAATAAAAAAGTCCATTGCTAGTAAACACGATACATAATCGAAATTGTAAAAAGAACCCAACAACAGAAACAAAACGGACAGAAGTGCGTAAAAGCGTAAGCAATTAGGAGTTTCGTAATGTTTTGTAAATTAAAGTCAGATATAACTTAATTTTTGTAAAATAAAATCCGTTGACTATGCTATATATAATTTCATGCGAATAAATTACTATTTGAAACACATGTGTTGAAATTTTTTTGATGTTACCACGTTATCTTAGTTGGTAGTGCAACTGACCCGGCATTTCATGGGGTGCGGGTTCAAATCCTTATGACTTTTTTTTTTAACTTTTTTTTGTAAAAATAAATTTTATTGTTAAAAAAGGGCAAAAAAAAACTCACCGTTAAGATGCGACAAGTAATCGATGTAGCAGAGCACGTACTCCGGTATGTGCGGGAACTTCTTCAGGCCCAACTCGAAGATCCTGAACGCGATGTTCTTATCCTTGGAGCAGTAGTATTCCATGAGGGCGGCTGCCACGAATACATGGTAACGAGACCTGGACACGTACACACTCTTTACCTTTCATCGCATACATCACCAGCTCATTTCATGTCCCCACTGCTGGGGCACGAGCTTTCCCTATAAATGGAACCACCAGAGAGAGAACGGGCCGTAAACCACCACGCGGACCCAGAGCGTAACTCCTTATAAATCATGATAGCCTGGTACTTTGGACTATCTCTCTCTCTCTTTCTCGCTAGCTTATTTTATGTCCCCACTGCTGGGGCACGAGCCTTCCCAATAAACGGAACCACCAGAGAGAGAACGGGCCGTAAACCACCACGCGGACCCAGAGCATAAATTCTTATCTTTTAAAAAGCAGTTTGAGAAGTTAAACCACTATACTCTCTTTCTGTTTCAAATAAGGAATGTCGATTACAGGTCGATCATTATTTCATCATTAGTTTAAATATTCGACAATCTTAATTATAATTAACCTTTATTTTCGAGAGTTAAGCTATAAAGTAATCAACCTTCTTGATTCGAAACAATATGAATTATCTGTTTATTTGTATAGCTCATAGTGTATAACAAAAGAATCTCACCTGGGATCCTCCCTGGCGCGTTTGAACACCGTTCTTGCGGACTTAATGCCTTCAGCGCGGCGTGCAAACTTCATGTATTGCACGTACGCGAGCGTAGGGTCTATGTCTTTCATGTCCAAGTACCTTGTATATACTTGGTGTACCTACCAAAAGGAAATTTAAGTAGAAGTAATTTTTTTTTATACTTAGCACGACAAATGACTCCATTTCACCTGATGTTAAGTGACAATGGAGTTCAGATGCGACGACAACTGTCAGTCACCCTCTCCCTGCCGGCCCACAAGGTGCCTTCACGCCTGCTTAGGAGGACCCCATGTCATAGGAAGGAGGGAAAACGTGTGCTGGTAGACTAGGGTTCGATTCCCACTCGAGCTTCCTGAGACTGGTAAATTTTTTCTAGTAAAATTTTATCTTTTAACTAAAATAGTTTTGTGAATGCAAAAATTTAAAAAAAATTATCACCACGCGGGCCCAGTGCGGGCGGTGGTTGTTAACGACTGCTAATGCAGCCGGGACCGACCGCTTTACGTTCCTTCCGAAGCACGAAGGAGCGAGAGATGATACATTTTTAGCCACCTGTGAGGGATGCTAGGTCGCTTCTTGAGAAGGAGTTATAGTGGCTAATAAAAAGACGATTACGGTGATAAAAATTGGCAGAGTGCGGGAGCGCGCGGCACGGGTGTCACTCTGAGAGGCGTTAGTGCGACTGTCGCTCGGCCGAAGTGGGGCCGGCAAAAAACCCTCGGTGCGCGCAGGCACCGACCGAACGGCAAAATGTAGGTATGACTCAAAAAAAGGTTTAAAGACCACCTCGCGCTCTCGGACCGCTCAATATTTTTATTATAATAAATATGAACAAAATACAAACTTAGGTAAATAAAACTTAGGGTCTATTGCCATCATCAACACCACTCATCCGATGACCGGCCTATGCTAAAGTCGCTTAATGTGGCGGCCCGCGGTCGCCACATAATTTCCTATCCTCACGTATGGTTAAAGAGTTTGTAAACGCATTCCTAATCGCGTGTATCTGGTTAAGATAAGACACGGCATTCTCCCTCCAACATCTACATAGTTTATATTGTATAAATAGTCTTGTAAGGTTTAGATAATAAGTTAGTCACAATTTATTAGAGTACTGTATGACATTGTGGAAATTGAAACTTTTACCCGAGGTAAATTTGTTAATTTAGATTTTTAATTTTGTTTTTCTACATGTGGTTGTCTTCTATATTTTTTTTTATTTTTGACGTGACAACGTCTTATAAATTGGTTTGCCGGGTGACACTTCAAGAAACTGCGTTACGCTCCGCTCACGTTATGCGCTCACAATGAGAGCGAGTGAGAGGCACGCGTCCCTTCCACTCGGGCATGGTTAGCCCGCCTAAGAGCGAGAGAGACAGACATAAAAAGTGAAAGGTAAATACGTATGTATGTGTAAAGGTAAAAATAAAATTTTGTTAATATGAAATTCAGTGCGAGATTCTTTGTATAAATTAATGTTTTAAATATAATTCTTTGTATAAATAAATGTTTTAATTTGTTACTATTATTTCATCCTTCTTCCTACTATACGAATGAATATTCACATTAAAATTATTTTACCACTCAAAGTCGTTGTCACGTAAAACTTTCGCCCGTATATCGACTTTACAGGCAACCAATTTTTTTTTTTGTGTTTATTTGTGATGGAAAGTGTCCTGCTACGATAGGGCATTTTCCAATATTTTTGACGCTGTAAGGGAGAAAAGAGCTGGACACTTGTTGAGTTTCTTGCCGGTTCTTCTCAGTACAAGATCTCCCGCCCAGAGTAGACTTACGAACCGATGGCATAGTGACATTCACAATAGCTACTTGTAGCCTAAACTGAATAAATGTTTTTTTGAATTTGAATTTAATGTAGTCACTGTAAATATACATCACATAAAGAGACGCAGTCGTTATTTACCATCGCCATGGAACCCTCCATCATCACAACCTCACAAACCTCTCTACTGGAACACTTAACCTCAGCACGCGTCATCCAATGTGCCACCGAGCTCCTCGCTACCCAAAAACAAATACCTTATTATAATGTAGTCTGCTCTCCTCATAGTCTGCATGTGCGAAGTGTAGCAGGGTGGAATGTTTCAGGGGCCCGCTGGTAGCTCGCTCGTACACAGCAGCAGCTTCGTCCGAGAACAGGCGTGCCGCGTTCGAGTCCTGGTTGAGGACAAATAGGGAAATAAAGTGGGGTTTTTAAGCCTTACTGGCAAAGACGATCCTTAAGTTGTATCAGAAAATGGGTAAGTGAAATGCCCAATGTTTTTGATGCAATTTTAGTATTAACTTATTAATAGGTTAACATCATCACCAATAATAGCTTGCCTACTTCTTAACTGATCTTTAGTATTAGTAAAAATATTATGATCGGGTGTTAATGACGGTAGGTGTTGACATTGAATGGGTGCCTTTGGCTTTCAAAGTAAAAAGTAAATAGTGTTGAATAATTTCGGCGGGCTGGTTAGAACCACAATAGATCAATTGGAAGAGCACCTGACCCGGTATGTCAGAAGGGTGCAGGTTCAAATCCTGCTCGTGGAAATTTTTTCAACATTTGTGTTTTTGTAATCATCACTTTCTTCATCATCATTAACTACTCAGCCAAAAGACGTCCACTGCTGGATAAAGGCCTCCCCCAAGGCTCACGACAGGTTTTTTTTTAATTGGTCACTCAATGGTTAAAAACTAGGTTGTTAGACGTGGTTAGATAGCCAGTTACTCAAGGATTGAAAGTTTAATAAATTTTTCTGCTTCAGAATCACCCCTTTTTCCTACACCTTAACGGAGTAATCGTGGAACAACCCCAACTCCTACAGTTGAACAAGCTTGGCTTCATAGCTGAGTGGATCAGCTTTAAGGCTGAGTGGCTTAGCTCCTTGGCTGAATAAAACTACCATAGAACCACCCTTTTTACTTGCAGCAGCTTTACGGAGTAGTCAAAGAACAACTCCTAGAATTTAAGTAGCTTGGCTTCCAAGCTGAGTGGATCAGCTATTTGGCAACATATTTGAGTTTCTTAGCTGAATAATACTACCACAGACTCAACCCTTTTACCTGCAGCAGATTTACGGAGCACCCTAACTCCTACAGTTCAAGTAGCTTGGCTTTATAGGTGAGTACATCAGCTTCATGAACGAGTGACGTGGTTTCTTAGCTCACTGAAACTACCACAAACTCCCCCCAACTTTAGCAGCTTGTACCCAAAACTCATACATTTCTAACAGTTTTACTTTACGACTGAGTGAAATAGCTTTGTGGCTTGGCTCCTTGCTTGAGTGCAACTGATACATACTTACTAACCACTTACTTCTTTCTCCTGGCTAAGTAAAAATGCCACTTAATCACCTCCAACTCTTACAGTTCAAGCAGCCTTGCCTAATCGCTAAGCAGCTCGACTACTTGGTAACGTGGCTAAGTTTACTAAGTAGAACTATTAAAGTCTCACCCCTTTCTCCTGAAGCAGCTTTGCAGAATGATCAAAGAACTACGCAGCCTGATGCCATACACCAGGGTGGTAAGCAAGGCAGAGTAGACCCTTACTCTTATTTCTAGTAACTTGGCTAAGTAAAGCTGCCACTGAATCACCTCCCAACTCCTACAGTTAAAGCAGTTTTGCTTTTCAGCTGAGTGGATCAGGTTCATAGCAGAGTGATTTGGCTTCTTAGCCTAATTAAACTACCACAGACTCACCCCTTTCTCCTGCAGCAGCTTTGCAGAATGATCGAGGAACTGTGCTGCCTGATGCCACACATCAGGGTGGTGAGCGAGGCAGAGCAGACCCTGTTCTATGGCGAACATGACGCGGCGGGCGACTAGCGCTGTGTCTTCGGAGCGGAGGGGATTCGAACGCTCCCAGGATATGTACTTCTTCCATAGTTCCACCTGAATATTTCACACACCATTTTAATTCGTATAAAGAATTTTCATTAACCCACTTAGTTTGACAGGGTGTTAAAACACCCCTTAAAGTATTATAATATGGATGTATACCCTAACATGATACTTTTAGAGTTTCATTTACAACAACACACAAACGCCTGGCCGATCTAAATGGGTTAATTTAATCTCATTGCTTAAATAGCTGAAATCGGTTTTCTGTTCCGGTCAGGTTACGCTATAAAGTTAAACTATGAAGAAATTGATGTTACCATCTAAAAAATGTTAAACTTTAAAGTTACTAATATGGCCATATCTAAAAGAGTTTAAATTTGAAGATATCTCCATCGCTCGTAGTATTTTACGTGTTATATTCTGTAGGCCAGCCAGGAATCGAACCTGGGGCTGCACTGACACATTATGCTACCGGGAAGGCTGACGTAAGCGCTGAATCACTGCTTTGATTTTGACTGCTTTTTTAGCGGCAATAGTGCCATCTATCCAACGGTTATTGCAACCGATTGGCTATGCAGATTCATCTTTACAGATGGTTTAATTTAATTCAATAATGATATTACAAATAAAAAGATATTGTAATTTAATAAACACTAATTTCTTATGTAATTAATGAATGAAAATGAAAATGTTAATAAATGTACTATAATAATAATAATATAATAATGTAATAAATTAAAATGTTACATTAATTTACATGTCATGATATATATGACTAAATAGGTTTTAAGCTACTTTACATAATGTCTTTATAACATCCACATTTTAACCACCCTATTTAATAGCAAATAAAGTATTTGTATTTGTATGAAATAACTTGGATAGATGGCACTTCCTGGCTGGGTCGGGTAGGCATTTAATTTTTTCACTATATTTTAAACTTAAATATTTAATTCAGCTTAAGTGCAGCAAATAAGCACTTAAAAAATAAAAAAATTGAAAAAAAATATTTGTGGTAATTAATGTGTGTTATTAAAATGTTTTCCTAAAATAATAAAATTTAATAAGTATTGATGTGGCTATTATAACATTTATTCAGTTTAGGCTAGAAATAGCTCTTATGAACGTCATTATGTCATCGGTTCGTAAATCTACTCTGGGCGGCGAGACCTTGTACTGAGAAGAACCGGCAAGAAACTCCGCAATCAATCTATCTATCTGATCGAAATGAATTATATTTTAATTTGATAATTAAGTTTGATGTTTATAGTTTAAGTTTTATACAGAAAATAAATTTATCATATTTTTCTTTATTTATTTTATTTATTTATTTTTATATCTTTTTCTTTTTTTAATTCCTTATAGACAAATATTTAACCGCGATCTCGCCTGTTGGTAAGCGATGATGCGGCCCTGATCAAAAATGATGACGCAAAGCGCTTTGTGCGTATGGGCGGTATGTTGACAGCATAAGGGTGTGATCTCAGTCCGCGTCTAGTTCCCCGAAGATGAAAAGGAGAAGGTGGTATCAGTTCGTGTAATTCCATCGCACACTCCCCGAAGTGTATCCGATAAAACGCCGAAAGGTTGGCAACCTTGCGTCGATGTTCAACACTCTGCGGCTAGGGTTCGACGAGTTGAGAGTCGCCAATGATCTTCTTAGCGCGCTTCTTAATCGAGTCTAAGGCGGCTAGCTGATACTTGGCAGATCCATCCCAGAAGTGGCAGCAGTACTCCATACAGGATCGGACTTGTGCTTGGTAAAGCTGAAGCAACTGCCCAGGGGCCTACCGCCTAACTCTATCGCTTTCGAGCTCTATAGTTTATGGCGTCATCTTGTCATTTTGAAAGCGATGACGACGCCATAAACTATAGAGCGCGATAGCGATAGAGTTAGGCGGTCGGGGGGCTGGTGTGAAATACCGCCTTACCTTAGAAAGGATGCTAAGTTTTTTGCTGCGGTTTTCGCCATGGACTCTATGTAGTGGCCGAAGTTAAGTTTTGCAGAGATGGTCGTACCTAGCAGACTGAGATGGTTAGATATCAGCACAGATACACCACGGAAAGGCGGAGTCAGTTGGAAGGGACTCCGTTACTCTTGTATAGCATACCTGCTTCATCTCCTCGCGGTCGACCGTCGGCGGGGTGGCAGGCATGTTCCGGTTCAGGCCGCGGGTGACCGTCTCCAGCTCTTTGGCCACGCGGCGAGCGTTCATATACTCGCGGGAGCGTTCCATCGCCATCCTCTCCGCTATTGTTGCGAGGGAATTATTTTTATTTATTTATTTATAAGGACAACCAACAAAAGCATACAACAGTTAACGATAATGTTATTTTAGTGATGTTCGTTTAAGATAAAGCTATTAATTTCTTTTTTGGAGTTTTTATTAAAGTTTTAATCTGTAGTAATGTGCTGTAAATTAGATTTTTGAATATTTTTATTTTAGAAAATAATATAATTGCGTTTTATATTATTTTGAATTGTATTTTCATAAGTAAAATTTCTTTATGTAAATACGATTTTGCTGTACCCTTACAGGGTTCTTGTAAGCACTTTATACAATGTAAGACCTTTTTATACACAAGAAATGTAAATAAATGAATTGAATTGAACTTCAAAAATAAACTTAGAGAAGTCTTAATCAAGTAGGTTGCCACAGCATGCAAATGTGACTAGCTGTTCCATTCACCTTACTTATTTGATTGGGGTCTCGGCAGCTTCGGTCAGAACATTGGACCGGTAATCCAAGGGTCGTGGGTTCGTTTCCCACTCAAGCTTCCTGAGACTATTTTGTTTTTTAATAAAACCTACCACCGATAACGAAACGAAACCGGTAACAATGATGTGTCTCTTGCCGGGAACTAATAGGCCATAGAGGCAAATTCAAAGTGTTAATAATAGTAAAAAGTAAATAGCCTATAACCGTCACACTGCTGGGCAAACGCCTCCAACATTAAAATCAAGTCATCACTTTTATCTGTTTATAGTTGTTGCCCGCGACTTCGTTCGGCCTGCCTCCGACCGCCTAACTCTTTCGTCATCGCTTTCGCTATCACGCTCTATAGTTTATGGCGTCATCTTGTCATTTCCTATAGCCTATAGCTTTCGATATTGCTTTTATATCGCTTTCGAAGTGACAAGATGACGCCATAAACTATAGAGCGCGATAGCGAGAGCGATAGCAATAGAATTAGGCGGTAGGTCCCCTGGGTCATGGTCTGCATATGAGGAAAGTTTCATTAAAATCCATTCAGTAGTTTTTACGTGAAAGAGTAACAAACATCCATCCATACTTACAAACTTTCGCGTTTATAATATTAGTAGGATATCAAAGTAATTGTTTTGTGTCATAATATTTAAAAAAATCTTAGTAAGCGTTCAAAGTTTTGACATCGAAACTTTTATAAATTAATTAACAGTTTTTATCTTATTTGTTCTGACATCAAAATTGTAGTCATTTGTTTTATTTTGTTTGCGTTACTCAATGACATTCGATAAATTTGTAATTCTTTCTTGTGAGAATCTTTCAACTGAATAAATTAATTACCTAATTTATTTATTTAGAACCAGAGGTCCCAGGATCGATTCCCAGCGTGTACATGTTTGTGTACTCGGTTTGGTTGGTGTTAGGGCTTGTTTGTCCGCCTGGCTAGCTACCACAATCTTATCTAAATATGTCGCCATAACATCAATGTTTGCAGCATTGTTGCGTTCCGGCAGCTAGAGATAAGATAGCCAGTGCCTCAGTAGTTGAGGATCCCGGGTAAAGTGCACTTCCACCATTGGCCTTTATCATCACTTAACATCAGGTGAGATCAAGGCACTGTGCTTACCCGTAAGATATAAAAAAAATTTGATTGCTGGAAGAGTTACATTCGAATATTAGCAATTATAACTAGACAATTTAAGTTAATCAATGCCATTTACAAAAGTACCATACCTATTTATCACTACTATTGATGGTAAAAACCTTACCTATAATAGTGTTGATGCTCTGTTCAAAAGCGATGTAATCCTTCCACAGCGTCTCAATACCAATGATAGGAGTTATCACCGCACGCTGGTATACCTGTAACAAATCAACTACTGTCAATTAAACGTCCCGTTCATCATCTAAATTCTAAGTCAATTCACGATTCGGCTAGACAAATTTTTAAGAACTAAAACTACTAAATACAACAGCCGAAACTTTAGCATAAATGTATTATTGTATTATTATCTTTAATTAATCTTTAATAATCTTTGTTATATATATGACGGAGATGGCGGGATGAGTTGAAATCCCACTTGAAGAATTCCTGTAGTGGGAAAGTAGTAGCTGATAATATAAAAATATAACATATATATATGACATCGCCGCGTGCAGTATAATTTTACCACTTCTGGTATCAACGGTACTATATATTATACTGATTGGAGGCCAATTCAGTGTCTTGTTATAAAACTTTTGATCGACACAGTCGGCTATAATCGACAAGATAGGGGGTCTTGTACGCCAACGACGACAATGATTGACAATACTTATAGTTAACAAAAACACAAAATAAAGATATATGGAAATTTAGGAATCCCTATTCCTGTTGCAAGTTTTTACTGTGAATTGAATGCTTGATCTACAAGACACGGCGCGTCTCATTAATTGTGTACATAAACATACATAGATATAAATACAATGTCAATAGAACCTCTATGAGCCAGAACAAGTGCATTTAAAAAGCTTTGATTGTTAACACTACCGTCGCTATATATATATATATGTGAGATGTGTTTATGTAAAACAGTCGATTCAATATTTTAAGAAAGCATGTGATATTTACCCACGAAATAGAAGAAATCCAAATAAATTAATAATAGAACAAACCAAAAGAATACGACAGTATGACAAGAGTTTTTTGGTTACGTGCGTTGATATCCTACTAATATTATAAACGCGAAAGTATGTAAGTATGGATGGATGTTTGTTACTCTTTCACGTAAAAACTACTGAATGGATTTTAATGAAACTTTCCTCATATACAGACCATGACCCAGACCAGCATATAGGATACTTTTTTTTTTGCTTTAGTCTTCGCGATCGAAGTCGCGGGCAACAACTAGTATATAATGAATTGCCCAATGATATGAAACAATGAACTTAATATAAAATTATTTAAAACTAAATTGCGTGAATGGTTAATTGAGCACGAATTCTATAATCTCAAGGAGTTTTTTGACGTGAAATAATTATATTGTGTTAATTTAATTATTATTGATTTGTTGTTGTCAAGATTTGTTAGAATTGTTTTTTTAATGTAATTACTATTTTAATTTTTTTTTATATAATGAAATTTGATTTGATTTGGTGATCATTATATTTGCATGCCAGTTGTAACTTGGTGAAACATGATTGTACTCTTATTAATATTATTGCCATCTTATAGACTACCATGTTTGAGGCAAATAAGAAATTAATTAATTTATTATTTACAATAAATAATGATATTAAAATAAAAAAAAAATTAAAACTCGTCAAATATACAAATTCCACGATTTGACTGGTTTTTTTTTACCTTTCTAACGGCAGATATCTTCTGGTTCTCCGCGTAGGAGCCGACAGCGTCAACGCTCTTCAAGAAGGTGACGTAGTCGTTCCATATGGGGTACGCGTGGATGTCGAGCCCAATCTTGTCTAGAGCGAAATCGTATGCTTGAGCCATTTTCTCCCTGTAAAACGAATGAATTGACGATTTATTTTGTTTCACCTAGCCTTATTTATCTGTGTGACAATCTT
Source organism: Eudonia truncicolella (assembly GCA_949315975.1). Classification (NCBI taxonomy): domain Eukaryota; kingdom Metazoa; phylum Arthropoda; class Insecta; order Lepidoptera; family Crambidae; genus Eudonia; species Eudonia truncicolella. The sequence continues at coordinate 6,178,775 of OX438853.1, read as the reverse complement.
GACTAGACTGAGTGGTGTTTTTTTTTGAGTTTGCTGATAGCTTCACACGGCATTTCCAGCATTACCGGACTTTGAGGGCTGCGAGAAACTTAAAAGGTTCATCAAGCATTGTGAAATGAAGCACCTTCAGATGGGTTCGGATCACCGATACGATCCGAACCCTTCGGAGAATCCAGTAGGGGACACGCACTAGTGAGCGACGCCGTTCCCTCTAGAAAACCTCCGAAAGTGATTCGTTTCACACGGCTTGAGGGACCCTTTACGTCCCTCGCCGCCCCCAAACAAGCCAGGTGAAGCTGAAAATGCCGTCTAAGGCAATCAGCAATCTCTCTCCAAAAAAAAAAGGTTCGGATCAGATCGGTCATCTTACCTTTGTTCTACGAGTACGATGTCTTGGGCCTAAGCGAGTATGCATGTTTAGTGTATTTTGCAAATGTGTAATGGCATTAAGAGGATCGGGCGGGGACTACCTGAACATACAGTGAGCCGAGCCGCTCGCCGCTCGCTGTTGGTCAGTTACGGCCGTATCAAAGCACATGTCTGTACCTGGTATAGAGCGCCTGTGGAGGCTGGTCTGCTCTTGCATACTTATTTTTTTAATATTATTTACTGTAGTTTGACTTGGTTTTTCTTAAACAATTTTTTTTTTTAGAGTACTGTAGTGGTACTGTATGACATTGTGGAAATTGAAACTTTTACCTGATGTAAATTTGTTAACTTAGGTTTTTTTATTTTGTGATATTTTTTTTTATTTACATGTTGTGGTTGTCTTCTATAATTTTGTGTTTATTTGTAATGGAAAGTGTCCTGCTATGATAGGGCATTTTCCAATATTATTGACGCTGTAAGGGAGAAAAGAACTGGACACATGCTGAGTTTCTTGCCGGTTCTTCTCAGTACAAGATCTCCCGCCCAGAGTAGACTTACGAACCGATGGCATAGATGGCATAGTGACATTCACAAGAGCTACTTGTAGCCTAAACTGAATAAATGATTTTGAATTTTGAATTTTTTTGAATTTTTGTGTGAACCGGCTCGTCGTACCCTTATTCTGCGAGTACGGTGTCTTGGACCTATGCGAATGTGTATGTTTAGTGTGAATGTGTGTGATGAGTGAATGTGAATGAGTAGTGGTATTTTGAGATTAAGTGCGTTGCCTGTAATGTTAAAGTAGGGCAATTCACACCGAAGTGGCAGGCGATTTCAGTGTTAAACCACTTTAAGCTTTATCTTTATTAGATAACGCATAGTATCGCTTGAGGAGCTCGATGGCGCAGTGGTAAGCGTGTTTGGTCTATGATTGCTGAAGTCAAAACTACTTTCGCAAAGACCAAAAACTTATCATTTCGAGCCGTGCTTCGAAAGCACGTAAAGCCGTTGGTCTTGGCTGCATTAGCAGTCTTTAACAACCACCAATCCGCACTGGGCCCGCGTGGTGGTTTATGGCCCGTTCTTCTTATCCATCCATAGGGACGGCGCAGGAGCTCGAGATGATACACTTTTGGTCACCCATCTGAAGGCCGGCCTTTGCGAAAGATGCTTAACTTTTAAGTTGCAGACCGGGCGCGTTAACCACTGCGCAATCGAGCTCCTCCGTTAGTTAATATATAAAAAAACAACTTGTACATACTTGTATGTCGGCAGCATGCACTTGGTCTCCTTAACGTAGTTGAGGTACAGTCTCCACAGCTCGATGTTCAATATCTTCATCAGGCATCTCTGGAACAGCTAATTAACCACCACCCATTTTATAATTACTATCAAATTTTGCCATTCAATATACTGTTTATGAAGGGCGACCTTCCAATGTCACTAAAACCTAAGCTGATGGACATGTGTATTCTCCCCCATCCTGACGTACGGTGTCTAGTGTGGTTTTGTTTACTATCCATATTCATTCGACATAGTTTACGAAAAAGAAAATTAGTATGGCATTGAAGCAGCGCCTCCTGGTGACATACGAGAGGAGTTAAGATTTTGCCATACAAATTTTCGTGTTCGTTAACGTGATCGAATGTCGAATGAAACTCGCACTTGGCACCCAGACTCGGTGTTTGACGGAAGCTTCGAACTCTAGGCTCTGGGTGTGCCAGCGAGCGATGGAACGCAGCATTTTGGGAGTAAAGCGACAAGACCGCGATCGAAACACAAATTGCTGACGCTACTCTAAAACCCGCCAAGCTAAAGTGGGCCGGGGCTGGACATGTCTACCGCATGCCGAACGAGATGTGGGCAACTGGGCGAGGATCTCAACAGAGTGGACACCACATAATAGGAAAAGGCGGCCAGGCAAACCGAGACGAAGATGGCGAGACGACCTTGATAGGTTCACGAAAAAATGGCGTGATGTTGCAGAGGACCGAAAGGTGTGGGAAAACCTTTGCCCATAAGTGGGACAGTTATGGCTGATATAATAATAATAATAATTATTATTATACCATATACTAGCGATTGCCTGATTAAAATGAAAGGAGATTGCTGTTGTGTGCCTGTTTCTGACTTTTATAGCGTGACCAGATTTTTGTAGGCTGCTAGGAACTTAAATGAAAGAACATCCTCAGAGGGTTTCTTAAGGGGCTTTACGCACACACAACTGTGTCCCCGACGTGTACTGGATTCTCTGAGGCATTCAGATCAACCAGAGGGCGCCTCTGGTTGATCTGAAGGCGAAGGCTGAAGGATCTGAGGCGACCGGCCCCCCAACCGCCTAACTCTATCGCTCTCGCTCTCGCTATCGCACTCTATAGTTTATGGCGTAATCTTGTCATTTCGAAAGCGATATAAAAGCAATATCGAAAGCTACAGGCTATAGCTATAAAGCTATAAAGAGCGATAGCGATAGAGTTAGGCGGTAGGCCCCCAGGTCGTGGGTTGTCTGTGTTGCCAACTTGACGGATTTCCCGTCACTTATAGCGGATTGGGATGAGGTAACAATGGACGAACTGTTTGTCTAAATTATTGTTTTTATTACTAGTTTTAGGTATCCTAGAAGATTTTGTACGAAATTTGTGCAGCGCCATCTAGTTACTTATTATGAAAAGTGTCACTTACGTGTACTTACCTACAACTACTACCTACTATGTTTAGTTTCGACCTAAAAGTGGTTAAAGAGGGCGCTATTTTCAAAGAAATAAAATAGCAATTAAAGTATTTCGAAAAACTACGTCTAATCTCTTGCCTACGTCATAAAAGAGAGCTGCCTCTTAAATACAGCGATCTACGTCCAACGGTTTAGGTTAAGCAATAACTATCGTTCTTCAGTCAGGACTTCTTATTTGATTTAAGTGGGTGTATATTGGAACGCCTAATTTTTTGAAGCCCTAATTGTCCTTGGCACACAAACTATACGCTACCTAAACTTATTCGTTAAATTTTTTTCGCCGCATTTCAACTTCCCAAAATCGTCATTAGGCATTTTACTAACGTTAATACTATTTACTAGTAGAATAATAACGATTCAAAAGGCACCCATAATATGTATATTATTGGTAGAAGATAACCATAGACCGATAAAGACGACTGTACATGAGCATTTTATTTTATTTTATTTATTTCGGGTCAACAAACAGTTACAATATATTATTTAAACATAAAATCTTACTAATCTGGTATAATTATACCACATCAACATATACAATATTGTAACACACGACATTATCCACATAAGAAAAAGTGTGCATGTGTGAATTTTAGGCCAAGAAAGCTAGTGTGCGTCAGCACAGCTGGGCCACAGTGGAAAACAGCCTTTTTGACTATGCCAGGAATTAGTCGCCAAGTAACAGAATTAGTCGGACTCGCGTTTAAAAGTTATAAGGGGTTATTTGTGGCCCAGCTGTACTGACGTCAGTACAGCTGGGCCACCTGCTGTACCTGTATCTCGAGAATGGACCACGTAGCGAAGATCTGTTTGCATGGAGAATAAGTAGATAATTAGTCGCTAGCTGATCTAACATAAGCATAACTGATCTTTAGTATTTGTAAAAATATTATGATCAGATGTTAATGACGGTAGTTGTTGACATTGAATTGGCGCTTACTTGTTTTATTTAACCACGAAAGGCTGATGCTGATGATGATGATGATTTCATTGGTTATATTTACCTTGCATGCACTCATTAAATTTGTACATTCAAATTTAAAACACAGTTGTACGCGAATGTACGTACATAATCGAGTAAATCTGAAACTAATCGAGAAATAATATGAAACTGATTGAAATTGTTCACTATTCTCTCACTTAATACTGTTACTTATATAAATTATACTTTTAGCAATGGACAAGTACGCAAAATAATTTAAAATAACCATACTGCGCGCATTATGGCCCCTGGCTCCTAGACTATTCACGAAAAAAAGAATGCCTTTTTTCTCTAAAACGGGGCATCGACTGATTCTGAATTTTTGTATGATGTATCGACTACTTAGATTTTCGAGGTACAGGTGGCCCAATTGCGCTGACGCGTCAACGCAGCTGGGCCGCAGATAATCGCTAATAACTTTTAAACGCGACACCGACTAATTCTGAAACTTGGCGATTAATTTAGACTAATTATCGACTAATTCTCCACGCAAAAAGATCTTCGCTACGTGGTTCCATTCTCGAGCCCTAAAAACCCTTTATAACTTTTAAACGCGACACCGACTAATTCTGAAACTTGGCGACTAATTTCGACTAATTACCGACTAATTCTCCATGCAAACAGATCTTCGCTACGTGGTTCTATTCTCGAGATACTAGGTGTGGCCCAGCTGTACTGACATCAGTACAGTTGGTCCACAAATTACCCCTTATAACTTTTAAACGCGAGACCGACTCTGTTACTTGGCGACTAATTATCAACTAATTCCTGGCATAGTCAAAAAGTCTGTTTTCCACTGTGGCCCAGCTGTGCTGACGTACACCGAAAGCTAATACAATTTTGCATTACAACAATTCACATATTACACAAAAAAAATAACAAAAAAACAGAATATCATGAATATAATGAATAATTAATTTTAGCCTTGTTTATTGCGAGTTACTAGATTATTTTTTATTATTATTTATTATTTATTATAAATAATAATAAATTATTATTATATTATTTATTATTTATTTTTAATTATGTCTTTATAATTATTTTTATTATTTCTAACACATGTAAATATTGTAACTCTTAATACAATGAAATAAGAATCTAAACTAGTCAAAAGTGTATACAGTCGTGACTGTGGGACCTTCATAGGGTAGGGTGTAGGGTGCCTACATAAAATAAAGATTTTGGAAAAAAAATTACCTCCCCTCCTCCCCTTTACATACCCTTTTTATAACTTTAAGTTATTCTACATTGTATTAGCTTTCTAATGGTAAAAATTTCATGCCTTATTATTTTCAATCATTATTCAGTTTGTTTCGTCATGATAGATTGTTTAGTTTATCTATGTATCGAATAAGAATTGTAAAAAAAGTCATATAAAATGTTTAAAAAAAAAATAAAGTTAAGCAAAGTGTCCCTCATTTTTATTTGTGCATTTGTGCACATTATCAAGACTCACGCTGTATTATTGTTAATCTCTCTTCTGTGTTATTGTGCCCAATTTGGTTGGTGGTAAGATTTTGTTTTAAGTCACCGGTCGGTCTAGCTACCAACATCTTATTGTTTCAAGTTAACATATCACTTGACGCTCCCCGCAACCACAGACTATGTAAAGAGTTCGAAACGTCAGAATGGTATCAAATAATATGTAAACGTCTCGTCTACTTAGTAGTTTTATTACATCATCACACATCCATAACACACACACACACACACGCACATACATACATATAAATATATCTTTATCATATTTTTATATTATGAAAATCAAAGTACTAGAACCTAAGTATAGCGGCTACTCAATAAATTGTTAAGTATTATTATGTTAAATGAGAGCGATTCTCTCCTGGCACAAGTGTTCTCACGCTCCAAAGGAGAGAATCAACCTCTGTAATTGTTAAAACTGATTTGTTGTTGATAAATAAATATTTCATTTCATTTCATTACAATATAATTTTTGATTACTTGGGTTAATTTCATTTAATTTTAACTATAAAGTTGTGACGATATGGCATGGCATCTTGTGTAGACAGATAAATTGTATGAAATGACACTTACTTACATTTTTATTCATTAATTGTTTTTAATAGTGGATTTTTATTTTTTACTTAATCGAAGTATTTTCTTATTTATTAGTTACTCGAGTTTGTAACTTTGTTTGTTTGTATGTCGGGCTAATCTCTGAAACTACTGCTCCAATTCCAAAAATTCTTTTACTGATAGAAAGCTGCATTTCTCGCTGGTAACATAGGCTATATTTTACTAAAAAAGTGTTTATATTTAAATCTCAAATCCACGCGAATGAAGTCGCGAGTAAAATGCTAGCCACTTATATTTATATTGGTAACCTTACAATAGGATTACTATTACTTCTGAATAGGATTTTGTAAATTTCACTAACAAACTATAAACATTCTGTATTGGGTAACAAATAAATAGAACTTAATTACCAAGTCATTTTAGGTGTAATTAACTATTATGGCGACTGAATTCTCTTTTGATTAACAGAAAGTCTAGGCATTCTTCGATTTGATTTCTTTGATAAGACTAGTCAAATCGTGTATATTTTTATTTACTATATTACGTTTACAGTTAGTTAACAAAACAATAAAAGATAAGAAAACGATTATATAGGAACTTACTATGCAAAACCAAGATTAAAAGTGCACATGTATTATTGTAGAAATACAAGGAAACATTTGAGGATATGCTAGCAAATATTAATGATATGATATATGTTGACTGTATATATCATTTCGGAGCAATAAATATCTGTTGTTGCAATATTTTACTATTTGATCAGATAAAAATGTATTTTGTCAAGATTGATGTAAAATACTTAATTTTAGCAATATTCATCTGTTTCACAGGAATATTTTCGTGCAATATTCTTTAAAACCCAAAAGAAAGAAGATAATTACCTTAAGAACATACTAAATCTATATCAAAAAAAAAAATGGACAAATGGACTTTTAAGTAATTTTTATTTGAAACACCTATGTATGTTTTTATTTGCTCATGTCATCCCAATATATTTCATAATGGTAACTCAACCGAAAGAATCTTGCATACTTGAACATTTATCTAATAGATACATTTTACATTTTGACTAGTCAGTCAAATGGTCAACAGTCGGAAATGGTCAGATAATTTTTTTTTCATTGTGTATTGCTACATTTTAGCATAAAAATTAGGATAATTAAATTTAAGATAGAAATAATAACGTATTTAGAACATAGGATAATTACAAAATTAATTATAGGAGTAACAACTATAGGGATTTCACATGTCGAAAGTGACCTTATAAATCAATAATTTCTATCAACTAACCTTTTGTTGTAAAGTCAAACGTTTCAATGCAAATTGACCTCTACATACATAGAAATAAGAACAGTAACAAGCATTATCTGAACTTATGTCATTTAAAAAGAGGAATATTATATTATCATATATTTTGTTTAATAAAGTCACCTCCATCATGTCTGAACACATAAGACACCCTAACCGAAATCAAAGATATCAATTCATATGTTTTTGTCTTTATTCAACCTTAAATCTAAACCTTACATCTAAATCAGCCTTTAAAATGTCCCTCTGACAATGGTAAATAATACTTTATTATCACAGCTTTAAAGTATATTTTGGTTCTAACCCTTACGCTACTTATTGTACCATTTTACTAACCTTTTCAACTTTCTCAAAATTTCTCGCTTTCATCTGTAAAAAAGTAAAAAGAAATATATAAATACCTTAAGTTATTTTACAGCATACGTAATTACTTTATGCTTCAATAGCAGGGAATGGCATAACATGGAGGAGGGTTATGATGATCCTCATATAATTATATGTGTATGTTATATACACCCTGTATAAACAACCAAAATAACTAACATTGTTAGTTAGGCCCCGTCTTGCAAAGCAATTCTTGCAACGGTCATTCATCAGATGGGTGACCAAAACTGTATCATCTTGAGCATAAGACACGTAAAGCCGTATTTAACAATCCCAGCTGCATTAGCAGTATTTAACAATCGCCAATCTGCGCTGGCCCCACATAGTTATTGGCCAGTTCTCTCTCCATAAGGAAGGCTCAGGCCCCAGCAGTGGGGGCATAAAATGAACTGGTAATGATGAACACATTAATAAGTCATGTTACATCCTCCTACATGAAGAAGGTTGCAGGAAAAATGTGGATGAGAAAGGCTTTGAATAAACTAGAGCAAAAGAATTTATGAGCTAGCTAGCGGACTAGCTGTACAAAAATAAACTATAATCAATATAATTTTATGTAATAATATTTTCTTTTGATAAACCTAAAAATAAAGGCTACTTATCTTTATATATCTTTCTTTTAACTGTTAACCCAAGCAAAAACGAATACACTGTAAAATTTAAACACTGAAAAAAAGACGACAACCTCAGGCGGGAATCGAACCACGCACCTTCCGCATTCCGGGCGGCTGCCTTAACCACTTGGCTACCGAGGTCTGGCTTTCACCCGTCGAAATTTTTCAGTGCTTGATGCTTATGTTTTTTAGTCAACATTGCTTCATCAATCTTAGAAGTTTTCACCTCTGAGATTCTGAGAGAGAGATGAGAAGGTGCGTGGTTCGATTCCCGCCTGAGGTTGTCGTCTTTTTTCAGTGTTTAAATTTTACTTAAGTATATTTAAGCGTTAATAAAACGCTAAAATATATAAAAAACACTTACGAATACACTGGTTTATAGGTTAGAGACTGAAGTCTTTACAAAGCTATGGAGATCAAACCACATTTGTTTGTATTCAACCAGCGCATTGATTTGTTCGGCTACCGAAACTTCAATGATCAGAATAATTTTAACTGAGATATAAATTAAAGTAATCCAACACACCTCTTGCTCTATATAGATCTTCCAAAAGCGGCCAGTTGTAGGGAAGGAGGCAATCAGCTTCTCGTACATCGACCGGACTTCGTTGATGGGCCTCGTCTGCGCTTCTCTGATGAGCAGCGACCAGGAGTCCACATCGTAGACGTTAGCTTCGACTGCACGCTGCGCCCGTGTCAACCTTTCGTTGCCCCAGTCCTGGAGTTACGGTTAAATTATCAGGTCAAACTCAATTTTTTATTTGATGGCCTGCTAGTCTGGAAACTGATTTAGATAGATACTGTACTGACAGTGTCTACAACAGAAAAGGGGTTAAAATAAACATCGGCATGATAAGTTGAAATCATTTTTTTACGTACATTTGATAGTATTTAGATCTTATTTTTTAAATAATGCTCATCTAATCAAATATTATTAAATAAACAACTACACATATCTGCTTAAAATTAAAAATAACAGTGGATAATATATAACAACATAAAAAAAGGACACGAAAACAAAAAAAAAATCACAACTTGGTCAAAGTGTCGCCTTAACATTACCTTGGACATTTGTTGACTCCTGACCTTAAGGACGATGAAGATATAGATAGGGAGCTTTCTACACGTGCAGCTTGTAGGCCAACTATACTCAGAAGACTTACCACGCCCTCCGAGCCCAATACAATAATGCCTTCAGGGTGCTCTTGGGATTGCCTCACTACTGCAGTGCATCAGGAATGTTCGCAGAGGCCTGCGTTGATTGCTTTTATGCAACTATGCGCAAAAGATGCGCGTCCCTGGTGCGCAGGGTGCGAGGGAGTACCAACAGCATCCTGGACATGATTGCGAGCAAACTAGACTGCTCGGTTGTTAAGCGTTGCTGTGCCATATCAACAGGCATAGCATTCAAATATAAATAATTGTACTGATACTAACATAGTTCTAAGTACCATTGTTACTAACAAAAAAGAGTTGTAATTATTACTTGAAATAAAATATTCTATTCTATTCTATTCTTAACTTTAGTCATTCAAATGTTTCGTGTTTGGTTTCGTAAATGATTGGTGAAAATGTTTGCCAATTTATCAACAAATTTTAAGCATTCAACAAAGTTGGGTCAGAGTGTTTGTGCTATTGCAGCCGCAATTTAACTATTTCGAAAAGACATGTATTATTAAAAACTTACAATTTCCGTGTTTTCCTCTACTTCCGTGGCGGTGGTCATTGTGGCTAACCAACGGCGTCCACAATTTGTAGGTAAGAAATTGCTTTTACTGTGATAGCTGAAATTGTATAATACGTTGCTTGAAAATGTAGTTATAACTTTTTTACGATTGTATAAACGTAGATATTTGCAAGCAAGCTAAACAAATTAAGGTTTTTGTGGATTTTTGACAAACTAACTCTAATTCACCATTCTAGCGATGGGCGATTATTACTAAAAGTTAAAACTAATAGATTTAGTTTATTGTTTAGTTTAGTCGATAAAAGTTGATAACAATCGATGTTAATCGATTGTTATCAATTCAATTCTACATCAATTCGTAGTTCACCGCACGCACACTGCCGCACAGTCGCATACAAAGCAAATTGCAGTGTATTACGTACAGTTAGTAGTTTGTCGATTGTTATTCGAATAATCATCGTGAGGAAATAAATAATATCAAGAGAATAAGAATAAATCGACAAGCGAATGCGCAATTGTACAATTTTCAATTCAGACGATTGTTTTTTTTTGCAGCAATCGCCCGTCGCTAACCACTTCTAGTGTAGTGAGTACTGAGTAGTGAAGTGAGTAACGTAGTGTAGTGTTGCACATTGATAGATAAATAATAGATATTTTTAAAGTCCATCGATAGTTAAGGCGTAATAGTAACGCGATCGGTAGTACTAGTTTCGTACTGTCGGTAGCCAGTATTTTTTCGATAGTATCGCTATATCAAGAGAACTAATAAAAAACGTCATGCAACGACACTATTATTAAATTCAATTAACATCTGCTGATACTACTAATGCACAAATAACACTAAAAAAAATAACGCGTATATGGTAATTAAAAAAAACCCATGGCTATTAATTTCATCATCATCATCATCAGCCTATACTATTCCACTGCTGGACATAGGCCTCTCCAAGTGCACGCCACCGAGCACGATCCGCGGCTACTTTCATCCAGCTCTTGCAGTGTAGGACGCCCTCAGTCTAGGAGCAGCGACGATCTTCGTAAGGTGACTGGCAAGAGGTCGTAATTTGCAATGGTAAAATTTAAATATGGTAATAATACACCCCAACATGATAGACCATTATGGCGCGTAAACACGAAGAGCATCTACTACTACAATTTTCTTCTGGGAAAAAGAAATAGGAAAACAATCAGGAGAAGAAAACATCAGATGTAAGTCAGTAAGTCATCAGCAGTATACAATACAATCGCCTTACGATGCCAAATTCCTCTAGAAAAAGAATTAAATGTTCCTTCCTTGTTTATCCTAATGATAGCACGTTGAAATAAAACCCCTCTGGCTGGTCGACCATATTGCTAATATCAAAAAAGTTATATCAATATGGATTGGATATCGGTGTCTTTGTCTGTATGGTACTAGGTAAGTACTGTTACATTGTTTATATTTAAAAAGCAATTTTCAAAAAAACGAACGAGCCTTACAGTAGTCGCATATGATGTGTAACATTTGACATCTCACACCTTTTGAAATTTATATTACAATAAAAATAGAATATAGAATTAACAATGACGTATATTTATTTCTCTTTTTTTTTCTTTTTCTTTTTTTTTTCTTTTTTTTATATTGCTTAAAGTTAATTACACACGAAATAGTTGAAATCAATATTACAATTTATTTATTTATTTATTTTATTAAGAAAACCAACAGCGTTACAAAACGTATACAATTTTTCAGGTAGGTAAAGATTATGGCCAATTATAGGTTTCCCTGTTTAAATTATACAAATTTACTACATAAGCATAACAGAAGCCCATAAGATTAACACAATGAGGTATTGTTGTGTATCCGTATTTGCTTTTTATGTATAAATAACAAAAATAATATATTTACATAAATTTTAAACTGTATTTTTAGATAAAAAAGAAAGAGAATAATACTTATACGCACCGTGTAGTTACTAAACTCATTTATAAATACATAAAAATAGTAATAATATACTTAGTTATTAATTTAATATTATAGAAATTAATTTATGAAAGTATTAGTAATAAAATAATAAACTAAATAAATTAGATAGATAAGTCACATCATTCTGTATGTCACAGTTTCTTCACATACACTACGGAACCCGTTGCTGTTTTAGTTAGTAAGTAATTTGTTTATAATTTGCTTTTTAAAACTTGCTTTGGAGTGAATAAATATGTCGACATCCGCATACAATAGCAAATAGAATATATATTAACAAATCATAATGAGAATGCAATAAATACTCATTAGAAGACATGTCACACTGTTATCCTGTTACACTGTTACGATCACATTTCTACGAAATCACTCCCACAAATATTACTACCTACAACGGACATTGGGCTTAAAGTGTCGATCACTGGTGGCTTTCCCGACTAACACGTAACAGTTGCAGGTTCACACTATTACGGTTCTACTTCCGTCCCTTTTCTACGAAATCACACCCACAAATTGTATATATAGAAGGCGAGCGGAAAGACTCACTCATCACTCAGGTTACTCATCAAAAATCACTGGCTATCGATAGTACAAAACCATCGATATCAGTGGTATATGGCATCGATGGTTTTTGGTTCAAACAATGTTTGGTCTGAGCTCAGAGAAATCTAAGTATCGTTCTTCTGTGCCATTGGTTCTCGTTAGATCACTCGCACTTAGTACAAGTAGCCATCGATCTTACGCGATTAACTGTGTCGCAACACTATGAGAAAATGTAAAAAATATATATAGTACGTAACCGTGAAATTGCGGTATAAAATTATTTAATTTTCACGTTTTTATTAATAACGATCGATATCTATAATTAAATATAGTTAATTATGTTTTTAAAACAATTATGTAATCTGTTTATTTATTTGCACTTTTTTTTCAAATAGTTATTTTTTGCCTTTAAATAATGACTACGTTTACTTTGCATTTTTTATTAAACGTGGGCCGTTACGTTGTGCGTTATGTCAAAAAGGACTTCGTAGCTCGTAGGTAGGTATTCGTATTTATAACAGTAGTCGCTACTTCGCGCTACAGGTTGGGTCACTCACTTTAAATAGTGTTCAATTCTCTTTGACTCACTGCGAAATAACGTGTCCTCTGCTGTGAATGCTGTGATACAGACACAAAAGAATTTTGATAGCTTAGCGCACTGATCAGTGCTCGCCGCCATGCTACAGGTTCATGCTCGCCGCAGATAAGAAATTAAAGAAGAAACAACAAAACATTTGTCAGTTATAATGATGAAACCAAAGAGGACTATAGCCACTCGTTACAGAAAAGAAGAAGAACTGGCCAAAACTCGTAGAAATGCGTTACAACAACATAACTCTGTATCTACGCGCTATAACACCAATAAAATTAAATATCGTGAAGTGCCGGATGTTACGAAAGATGTTACGTTGGTTTACAAAACGGTCGCGACTAATTTATCAAGCGAAAAAATTAATCATCAGAAGGAATTGTCCGAACTACGGAAGAACAATGCCAGTTTGACATCATCATTAGAATCGAAAGAAAACGAAATCGGTGAACTGAAGTTATCAATTGACGACCTAGAGAAGTATTGCATCGAGTTTAAAAAGGAGAACACGAAGATGACAAAATTATCATTAACCAACCTGAAACAGATCAAGAATTTGAAAAAAGAAAAGGAAAAGTTAAAAAAGAAAATTTCTTCACTGGAGCGTTCTATCGAAAAATCAAAAGCGCAGGAAGAAAATAATGAAAAATCATTACAGAAGCTCCGCGAATCGTGTAAGCAAGTTTTCAATTCGCAAATTTGTCAAAACTTCGCTCAAACGAATTCAAGTTTGATTAAGACAATAGTGAAGGTGTATGAATCAAATTCTCGTGGTGATGAAATCCTACATTGCCCAGCCGTACAATATATGAATTCAGTTCCATCGTGGGTTGTTGAAGAATTTTCATCCAACAATGGACCGCCAGTCAAGAAAAGGAGGATGGATAATTCAAACAAGGATATCGACAAGAACTACAGCCAGAATGCTCTAGAGGTGTTAGTGATGAACTTGGAGCCAAGACACAGTGAACAGTATCAACTGTGGCGTAATGTTTTGTGGTCTTTAAATAAATATGGATCCGAACAAGGATACAACACTCTCGAAATTGCCGTCTGTTTTTCGAAACGTTCGACGAAATACAAAAACTTTCAGGATGTTAAAAAAACATTTGACTCTTCGGATGGAACTTTGTCTCTGTCGTATCTGATCGAAATCAGTAAAATTTACGAAGAAAACCTTGACACGATGACAGAGTATTTAAGTTCGATACTGCCTCCTAAATATGTTCCGTTGACAATCAACCAGGTGGATATTAGTGATCGTCAAAAATTTCAGATACACGTGAATTCTACTGTTAAATCATATACGTTATTCATTATTCCAGACTTATGTGTTGTGATCAATGAAGACTGCGCGAGATTGAGTTTTCTTGCGAAGCAAATAACATCGAAAAACTCAGAATTAGCCTCGCTGTGTCCTGAGATGGCGAGAGGTTTCATCGTGACATTAAAAAAGAAGTATTACGAATTTAAAGCGAGAAATAATCCTAAAGTCTCGATGATACTTCATAATCCACTGAAACCAGCCGACTCCTTTATCATTTTGCCTAATGGCAAACAAGACACCAAAGAATCACATATAACCAAGATTCGAAAGGCTTTACGAGAAGAGGCAATTAAGTTGTTGGCGCGCACTGGTAAACATTTTGGTGACGACGACGACGACGATAGTAATATGGTCATAATACCTGACAAAGACCCTGATACGTTCAGATCCGATGTTGAGTTGATAGAGGACTTATTCGATGCCGATCCAATTATGATGAACAGATATTGTTATTCAGGAAAAACAATTTACCATTGCAAATCAGATACGAACTTATGGTGCGAAATTTGCTATAATGCGTTCGATTGGCATTTACAGAGAAACCTCAAAAGTGCATTGAAACTATCCAAGGCTGAGCTGAAATACATTGGCATGAGCAATGCAATCGTAAAATTGCGAAATGTTACTTTGGGTATAATTGAGAATATAGATTTTACCGAACTTCTCGATTCCAACTTACATTTGTTTATCACAAAGAATAAGACCATAGTCACGTCAAGTATTCCACCTATTATTCGGAATATAGAAAAAGACGATCTGGCAGAAAAAACATGTGGATGGGCATATAGCTATGAGTTGTCCATGAAATATATGGTGTCAGTCGAGTCATATTTCGATAAGCTTATACCGCAACGATGCGAAAGAGATTGGATCCTATCGTACATTGCAAAAATGTTAAATGGACAGAGAATTCATAAGTATTTTTTAGTACTGGCTGGCAAATGTAGAAATGGTAATGGAATTTCAACACTGATGTCACTGCTAGCTACAGTGTTTGGCAATTACTACATCGCGAATACTAAAATGGTGGTAAGTGGAGGAATTCGAGAAAACAATCAATATGACGGAGGGATATACAATCTTAGAGGAAAAAGACTTCTGTTCGCGGATAAATTACAGAAAAGTGACACTTTGAATGGCGCTTTCATCAAGGCCATAACAGGCCAATACAATTACTACATACAAGATAAAATGAAGTTTTGTCGAACTCAATTTAAATTCCCTGTGCAGGCTGGTTTAATTATGACCTTTACCGAGGATAATGCACCTAAATTCGATAAGAACGACCAAGACTTTGTTAAGAGAATGGTGGCATTCCCTATGCGCTCGCAGTTTTTATGCAGACAAGAATACGACAGACTTATTCAGATGGGGGAACAGAATACGGATATTCAAATTGCCGATGATACCCTCAAACTGCAATTCCCAGAATGGAGCTCTGCTTTACTGGACTTATTAATAAAATATTATGACGAGTCTTTGCCACCGATACCTGAATCTATGGTGGATCTGAAAAAGAAGTTGTGCGATGAAAACTTTGATTACTACGATTGGATGGACTTACACGTGCACAGAGATGATAATATTTATGCGTTCGTATCAGCGACGCATATCATGAGTATAATTCAAAAAACGCCAAACTTTAGCCCATACGAAATGAAGAGGTTGAAATTAGCTATGTCTTCATGGGCGTATAAGAATGAGTTTTCTTACAAACCTAGACATGTACACATGGACGGTAAAAAGAAACGCGTTGAAACTAAATCAGTGATCATGAGTGCTAGAATAGAATCATAATATTGAATATATTAATGAATAGAATGTTTGTTAAACTTTATCTTGATTAAATGAGTGTACTCTAATTTTATTGTTGTTTTTTTATTTTTGAATTTGAATTTTTTGAATTGTATGTTATTACTGTTCGCTGGATAGACCGGATGCGATCAGCTCAAAGCAGAAGGGAATGGCGTAAAATGGAATAGGCCCTTGCTTAGCAGTGGGTAGATACGGTCTAAAAATTATGATAATTATGACAATGACTCATATAGTAATGTTGTTTTGTTTCTTGTTTTAGGTTTCTATGTCTAGAACCGATGCGCTGAAAATGGATTGTTGTTGTTCGTAAGCAAAGAAGCGAACATTATTGGATGCCCACGGTATACCTACAGTTAAATTTGTTCCGATTGTTGATGAATATAATAAATTTTCTTTTTTTAATGTTGTTTTATTTTACTACACTAGTATTGTAACACTATCCTAGAGAAAAGTATGGTTTAATCTAAAATAAATTGATTTCATTTTTGGTGCAAAAACAACGCATTAATTTAAAAATCGAGAAATATTAATATATACGCCTGTGAGACTACAAAACTGTCAAATTTCATAATAGACTTTTAACTTTATGTACATTATATACTTGGTGTAAGGTTGAACATTTGTTGAAGAAATTTGACAGTTTTAGATAGGTTGAAGGTGAAGTGCAGTCTGTATAATTTTTAACGTATCATTTAATTTTGTACCTTCTGACAGGTTGTTTTTGTTAGTCTTTGCCAAGGATGCGGCACGCTTTTGGTTGGTCGTCTGAAGGTCACCCTGATTAGTATTTGAATTTTGAATATACTTAAGCGCTAATAAAACACACTAGCTGTCCTTTTCTTTCTTATTGCCTCAAATTACGCTATCCCTTTTACATCATTTGACATCATGACATTGTCTGTGACATGTTAGCCGATGACGCTGCGTTCGAAATTAGAACGAAAAAAATCGAAGCAATTTTTGCGATAGTTTTGTATGCATCTTATAACAATAACTAAGCTTTAGTTATTATAGTGAGGTATTAATCTGTTAATTTTATGAGGTTTATAATTATGCCTTCATATAACCATAGATTGGGAGTTCTTGGTGGGAAAAAGTGACACATGTCTACGGATTTGTTTTATTTTCGAAAAGGATAATAGGCGCATTTGGTGCCTTCTTTTGAAAATGTCAAAACTTTTTGTATGTGTAGAGGGCATCCATACGAATAATATTTTATATATTAGCTTAACCCTAAACCGTAACCATTACAAGATATAAGATATAATTATAATGTTATAATATAAGGTCAACCGGGGTAATAGCGTCATAGTTTTACTCTCAACAATTTTATGTCGAATTGTGAGTCACGTAACCAACTATGCCCAATAATCATATCTGAAGCGTGTACTACTTTTTTCTGTCTTCAAAATTAATATGTCAATTTCTTCATATATTCTCGTAATCAAAAGAGGTATTCCATTATTTTTTAAAAAGAGGAATTTTAGACGCCTTTGCCCCATCTGGGGCAAAGGCTTTGCAAACAAGGAGGAAGTTAGAAATAATTTTAAAGAAAGAGGGGAAAAGCGTCTAACGCATTTGCCCCTTGTGAAATCCAGATGTTCTGAACATTTTGCACGTTTAATAATTTAACGTTTAATAATAAAGTTATTGTTAGTTATTTATTACACAAGTTAGTTAGTTATTACACAAGTTATTGGTGGTTATAAACCTACTATAATATTTGGACTAATAAATATTTTAAATACAAAAAAAGAATTTGTTTAAAAAAGTTTAATGACCATCACATTCTTTAAATGTACAGTATAAAAAATAAGATAATAAAAATAGATAACATTCGAGTGCAGGATAGTTATCTGTAACAATATGTACTCATTAAGATGGTGCCGCAGCGTCTTCGACATCGCGCCGCCCGCTTCTGCTATGCTTCTGCTAAAATTACGATTCAAAAACATTATTCGAAATCATTTACTTAAATAAAGACTATTTTCACTTTCACGGACAGATTCAGTATTTCCAAATTTAATTTTTCGTCTAAAAAGGGTGAAAGTCTGATAAGAGGGCATCGTTTCTTGACTCATCCTTCCTTTTGTATTTCTTTAGCTTCTCTTCCATAAACTACATTCTGATAATATCTAATACATTATACTAAAATCTTATCCATTTCATGTGTTGTTAAGTATTTTTCTCTCTGATTCATTTGGTATTAAAACTCTTCTACAATATGCCAATACTCATTTCATCCTCAACATTGAAGAGAATCTTTCCCAAATTCGCTTTTCTTCCGACCTCGTAGTAAATGAGACTTTCAACTCTAGATCTGTTTGCGGGATCTCACAGTTGTTTAGGTGGTAATTTGTCTTTCTTTAACCATTACGGTCCAATCCACCAAATCTTACATGCTGGTGAAACACAAGCCTTAATACCTCTCGTCGCGACATCTGCGGGGTTAGAGGCGGACTGAACATGTCGCTAACGGTCGCTGTCTACCACTCCAGTAATATCTGACACTCTATTTGCGACGAATGTTCACCAACGACTGGAGTGTGATTGTAGCTATGATAGTACAACTGTTGAATCGCTCCAGGCAAAAACCTTGTCCTTTGGAATGTTCAAGAGATCCTCAATGTCATTAATTAGTTCTGGTAGTAGAGCTGCAGCGCACAGTTCTAATTTGGGAATGGACAACTGCTTTACTGGCGCAACTCTTGTTCGTGATGCGATCATAGTAACATATTATGTAGTGTCATCTTCGACTACCTTCAGGATCAGGCTGCAGTACAGCCAACCATCATGGTGTCGTTAAGTGATTGACCGTTATAGCCCCTTGCAGATGCGTCGTACACCACTCGAACCTTGCTGGTGTCTTTGTCCTCACGTATTACGGCATGGTGAGGTAAGTATTATGCCATGTCGCTTTCTGGTGATTCTAACTCCTTTATACGACCCATCTCCATATATTTATGAATGACCATTGTGTTGTTGTTTCACTTGTTCGGTGCAAAAGAGAATGGTGTCGTCTTCTGCAGATTCGACATGTTGTTCTTTGTTTACACTGTTAAAATGTTTGTATTACGGAGTTCACAAATCTGTTCAAAACTGCAAGCAATAGACGTAAACAAGCTCATCAGTGCACTCTTATCTAAGGAATGCGGATTCCCTTTGTATTCTTGCTGTCGCATCTGCTGCCCGACCCGCTCAATCGTTCCGGCTTGAAGCACCATATGTTTTTTCGTTAAGGTTCAATTTCGCTTGAGCAATTGAGAATTTTCGATTGAGCAGTCGGAGTGTTGTTTGGAAAGTAAAAACGGCTTTTCTTAATAATAATTTATCTAGCACTGTTTATTGATTCGCTTGACAACTAATTATGTAGGAACGTATCGGACACCCACTGCTGGGGCTAGGGCACGAGCCTTCCCTATGGATGGATAGGGAGAACGAGCCATAAATCACAGCCCAGTGGTGGTTGTTAACGACAGCTAATGCAGCCGGGACCAACGGCTTTACGTGCCTTCCGAAGCACGGAGGATATGTTTACCTAAGGTTTAATAATTTATAACATCGCAGTAACAAGAGGTCGATTTCGGTGGGCCGTTATCGTCAGTCCATCCATTTTTGTGGTAAAAATAACAGAAATCATCTCTTTTCTACATAATCGCACGTATGTACCGAAAAGATGACCATTCCAGACCAATGGCACAATTATGTATTATGTGACAGCTACAAATACATATAATAATAATAATAACTAAAAAAGGTAATAGGAACAAACAAAGATATGGGTAAGCAATTATTTGTTTGCTAATGGTTGAATCCCTGTACCCTAACTTAACTTCTAAAACCATCGTGAATCTTGCTTCTAAGTTTCTAGATTCTCAGTAGGTATATACAATTTTCTGTATGTTTTTAAGTTATTTAGTCTTAGAGAAAATTAACGACAAACAAACAATAAACAACGACTGTAAATGGTGACCATAATTTTGAAATTTTAACGATACCTCTCTTTAGGTTTTTAAAATATTTTGCGAGAGAAAAATATTATTTTTATCATGATACTAAAAATACTAGATAACTATTTTCTCCATGGGCATCATCTGGGTCGGATCTAATCGACCATATTCAGGTTGATTTATTTAGAAAAGCTCGTATTATAAATTAACCTTACTAGAAATTAATTAAGACCGGCGCCCGCCCGTCGAGTTGTTGGATCTTTACAATATAGGACAAGCAATGCTAAATTCAAACGTAGCACTTTAAGAAGTTCCTAATTAATTTAAAAATTAAATTTAAATGGTACCTATCATGAGCTAAGAACCACTAAGTATCAGAAGTCAGTCTCTAGAGTTAGTATTTAAGGAGCTAGAAGTAAGGACTCTAGGACCGATTATCCTTTTTCTTTAAAATAAATAGATCTTCAAATCGGCGAGGTTTTTTCAAATTCTGTAAAAATAGTTGCACGTTTTTATTTTAGCTCGTTCCTGTTATTATTCTGAGAACCTATCTAACATTTTTTCATCCATTATTTTACATTTTTCAATCACCAGCATCACTTATTTTTTCGCAAATCTTCTAAATCAAGCCTTAACAATAGGCTGTTCTGGCTAGATCCCATTGCCTTGTTCGGCTTGTTTATGTTTGTTGATAATTTTGCGTCTGCCACAAAGTAGGTGGTAGTTTGATATTTGCGTTTCATTCAAAGTATTTCGTTGCTATTATCAATAAAAATGTTGTTCTATTCCTTCTTCAAGTCTTTAGTCGGTAAAGACGTGGTGGTAGAACTCAAAAATGATCTAAGCATATGCGGTACGCTCCATTCAGTGGATCAGTATTTGAATATAAAGTTGTCAGATATAAGCGTTATAGATCCTGATAAATATCCCCATATGTTGTCAGTGAAGAATTGTTTTATACGTGGATCCGTTGTCCGATATGTGCAGCTTCCAGCAGATGAGGTAGACACCCAGCTTTTGCAAGATGCCGCCAGGAAAGAGGCAACAGTGTCGACGAGATAAACCTAACCTCAAAACAGTATTGGAAATAAATACCATACTGATTAAGTTTTTGAAGGACTCTTGCTAATGTACATACTAATATAGGTAAAGTTTTCGTAATAAACACATTACAAATATTTATGAAATTTATTTTATTTAATGTGGTTTTAGCTTTATGTTTTTATAGGAAAGTGTAAGTAGGTAAGCAGTAAGCAGAGAACATTAAGAAATAATGTCTTCTACTCGTAAAGTAATTACAAAAGGTGGATTTAATTTTAAAAAAGACAATTCATTTACATTTGTTTTTTATCTTGTGTATGTTTAGTATAGATAATTATGTTTATTTTTTTAAAACTATGATTGTCCTAATAAAATTAAATCCGCCTTCTAAAGTTAATACAAAACCGGTTGATGTGGAGATCCTTGGGAGAATGCCTTTGTCCAGCAGTGGATGTCTTTTGGCTGAGATGATTATGATGACCATGATACACTGAACATTTAAACAAAACCTTTGTGGAGCTATTTATGATGCAATAAAAACTACAAATATGTTGATATGTATAATCTTTAGGTGTCCATGTGACCAGTAATGTATTATGAAATTTAGATTTCATAATACATTACTAGTGATTTTTAAATTTATATTGATCACACTATAATCTTATTGTAATATAGAGCAGATACTTTTTTGAATGTGTAAGTTAGATATAAAAAAATATAGTATTTCTCTCCAGATTGTAATAATATTTTTTATGTATTAAAGCTTCTTACAACAGCATTCATAATATAATATGATAATCCAGAAAACAATATTACAGTGAGGTAATGATGTATAATAGTTATATGTTTATTTTTAAACTTACGAGTTGCAGTTAACATAATAAAATAAAACTTCTTTACAATTTTGTAGTTACAGTAGTTTTAAGTTACAAAAAATATAAATTATTTTTAGTTATGATTATTAATTTTTTTTTGTTTTAAGAGGCTACTCTCTAACAAAGGGAAGATCCCAAGTTCTGCAAGATATTCAGGAGCCATAGCTAAGTCTTGCAGATAATCATTCCTCATTAATGAAGCAAGTAATAAATGAAATTAAATTAATCTTTATTTAAGTAAACTTATTATATAAGCGCCAAAAAAAAAATTCAAAATTCAAAATCATTTATTTAGTTTAGGCTACAAGTAGCCCTTGTGAATGTCACTATGCCATCGGTTCGTAAGTCTACTCTGGGCGGGAGATCTTGTGCTGAGAAGGACCGGCAAGAAACCGCCTTTGAATTGTACTAAAATATATTGACCACAGCCCATTCAAATATATTCTGAGTTATTTTATAGTTATTAATTATTTATTTAAGATTATCAATCACATTATTAGGAAAACCGTTTTAAATTAGTTTCTCACAAAAATATTATAATAGGTTGTCTGCAGCATGGAATGGACTAAATATATCAGTCTGAATAATTCATTCATTATTTATTATCTGATACTTTAAAAAGTATTAAACTATAAAAACTAATAAGGTAATAAACACCTACGACGGTGGTCTTTGAGTTACGTAAAAATTAATTCAAATAAAACATTGGTAATAGCGCCATCTATGGTGAAGTAGAAATACTGTCAAAGCAGAAAACTGACTAATGATTTAACAGATGGCACTGTTAGTGTTCAAGATTATTACTTCTGTGGTTCAAGTAAATATTATTTTTTGAATTTCTACATAAACAACGTTATTATTACATACGTGAATGATATTTTTTCATAGGATTTATGATTATTATGAAAGTGATACTTCCTTACGTCTCCTTTGCATTTTATCCTTAAAAAAAAACTTCTACCCATGCCACTTGTAACCAAAGTGGTAGTATTACTTAAATTTTTAGGTCGTTATCAAATTCATTTTCTAAAGTCGCAATGAACGTTATACCTTTCATTATATTAATTTATCAAATTACATTTTTAACATACATTGAAATAGAATTCCCTTAAAGGAGAAATCGCTAAACTAAAACTTTCAACGTACCTAAGTATTTGTTCTTAAATTCACATAAAAATGTGGAATATTTATTTTTGTGATAATGCTATAATAGTAATTAAGATATTGAATTAATTAGAGTGTAATAATTACTTAACTTTGATAGCTAATGTAAGTAGGTATCATAATTATCATCATCACATCATCAGGCATGCAGGGCATAGGCCATTCCATAATGAATGATTTAAAATCATAGTTGTTAAAACATACAATAGCCATGAATATAAAGTATATCGGTAAGTATAGTGTTATGATTTGTTCTGCATGTGCTTTTCCATATTATGACTTGGCAAAGCTTGTTATTCAAAAGTTTTTGTATTTAACTGTTTATAGCAGGCATATCCCAAAAAAAAGAACAATTTTAAAAAGGTGTCACACTAGAAATTATTATTTTGACGAATAGATTATTTAACTGGCCGTTATGTCGTCTGCAGTTGGCACTTGGCAGCTGTTTGTCGCCATAGGTAGATTCCAGAGCTAAGTTCGGGCAACACTGCGTTTAACTTCAATGACAATCTCGAGTTGAAGCTTTTTTCTCCTCCGTGCGTCCGCTGTTGTTTGATAAACCTCGGTATTTATTCCTTTATCTACTTTAGTTAAATTAGCTTCACTAACTCATAAATTTAGTAGATCCAGTTGTATCTCAATTTCGTCGCGAGTGATGCTCGGTGCCTCCTACAATTTAATAGATCATTACTCTCTAAGCTCATAGATAAAATCAGCTTTTAGTTCTAACATGTGATTAAAATGTAAATATTTAATTGAAATTATCGCTCATAATGGACGTGAAAGTTTATTATCGTGGGTGTGAAGTGAAGTGACTCCTTATTAAAGTGTTCACTGCAGTTGAAAAGGATAATTTACCATTCGGGAGTCCATCTAACATCGAGAGAATTTTCGTACAGCTAGGTAGGTGGTTTTTGATTAATGTACTTATTTGTAATAGTGTTGTTCTATTATTCTATATTGTTAGCCCTCTTGTCAGCTAGATTCAGGTGTTTGTTTACATTAATATGACGCGTTAGCACATCTGCTTACAGCATGAGAATGAAATGACTCATCTCATGAGATGAGAAAATCTTAGCTCTTAATTGTTTTATTGTGCTGTTGATACGTAACGCGAGTTATTTTTGCGGCAATCGAACTTTATTAGCACAACTCAATGGTATTCTCATCTTTGTTATTGTATTTAACATGAGGATAAATAAATATTTTTTTGCATTATTTTAAAAATATCAACTTATTATTTATTTGATTACTTGAGAATTGTGTCCGTTTTTCCAATTTATGAATTTTAAATATCAAAAAATTTGCATATAGCACAAGGCAACAAGTAAATATTATTTAATTTTGTGAAGCTCTGTCCAATTTTATAAAATAAATACTATATTTCATTGTTCTGCTGTCTTAAATATTTTTTTAAATGTCTTTGTTTATCTACTACTATTTAACATTTTGTTTTATGGTTGCCTTCAACTTTGCATCTGCGATTACTCTGGTTTTGCGGATGTCCATGAGCGGCGGTGATTGCTTCCCATCAGGTGACCCGCCTGCTCGTTTGCCTCCTTCTAATATATATAAAAAAAATAGATTTGTTCCCCCAGACCAGCCCCCCTGGGCTTATTGTCTCTAACTCTACTACCTATCGTTTATCTTTCAATTTGACAATTAAAAAGAAAAGTATTAAACAACCTACGTAGCCGAGTGGCTTGCACGCCGGACCTTGGGCGGCGCTAACTCCGAGGTCCTGGGTTTGATTCCGGATCGGGTCAATGTTGAAAACGAACTTTTCAATATTGTCTCAGGTCTGGGTGGTTGTGGTACCGTCGTCGTTGTTTCTGATATTCATGAAACAAGTGCTTTAGCTACTTACCTTGGGATCAGAACAATGTATGTGATGTTGTCTCGAATTATTTATTTATTATTTATTTGTATAAAGTTTGGCAGATGTAATGCAGGAAACATTATCAAAAAAAGTATTGCTACTGTTTTAGTTACTTAATGTGCTTTAGTCGATACGCATGAGCGTACGCATACGCATTTTTCTGTCGTTGGATAGTTGCGATGTTTTTCCAATTAGCCAGTGCATGCTGCGTAACTTTGTATCCAGTTGTTTACGCTTATTCCATATGTGATTTTGCCACGTTAGTCTCCTATCCAGGTGCAGGCCTAGGTATTTGGCGCTGTCAGAGTGCGGTATATGTTCTTCGTTCAGGCTGATTGCGGGACAGTTCCCTTTTCTAAGGGTAAATGTGACATGCACCGATTTGCTGTTGTTTGCTTTAATCCTCCATATCCCAAGCCACTTTTCAATTTCTGTGAGGTGGTTCTGGAGATTAGCAGAAGCTGTTGATGCGTTGGTGTTTGGTTACAAAGTATTACACATAAAAACCACTAATAGGTTCTCACCGATAGAAGTTACATATTAATTTAATTATTAACCTCGATCAAACTATTAACGAATCTGTATTACCGCAACAGAATAGTGCAAGTTCTACATAACAATAATACTTGAATTATTGGGCAGAGACGATGCACAGCATCTGTGAGAGTGCGCCTACTTCCGTTCTTGCTGTCTATAACTACCGCCATATTGTTTTTATTACTGTTAAATAGTAGCTAAACTGACTTACTTCTGTTTGGCGCCATTTTGTCACCTTAGGAGCTTCTAGAGCGAAACGTCCTCATAGAAGTCTCTTACGAGGAGCCCTTAAATGAATGCTGTGCATCGTCTCTGCCCATAATACAAGTTTTATTGTTTTGTAAAACTTGCACTATTATCGGCATGCGACGATGCACAGCATCTGTGAGAGATGTGTATATACCTCCTGGTGACTGGCAACAACGCTATGTGATGCAGATAAAGGCATGAACTTGAAGGAACAGAAAAACACATTTCAATAATTAAACCAGTACTTACTTATATATTATAACTAGCTGCCCCCGGCGGACTTCGTACCGCTTTGACAGTTTCCATGACAACACTACAAACAAATAATTTTGTATTGGAAAAATTTCAAAAATCAAAAAAAATTTAGGGGTGGACCACCCTTAACATTTAGGGGAATGAAAAATAGATGTTGGCCGATTCTCATAGATACCGGATAAGCACAAAAAATTTCATCAAAATCGGTCAAGCCGTTTCGGAGGAGTATGGCAACGAAAACTGTGACACGAGAATTTTATATATTAGATATAATAGTATTCACCAAAATAAATAAATAATAGAAGAGAGATGGCTTATAAATATTTACTAAAAAATGCGAATTTAAGTTTTAAAATTTGGGAGTGCCTAGGACTACTTGTCTCCCTGAGCGACACCCTTGCTACAGCCTTGTTCCTTTGCGAATGGCTTTTTTTGGAATAGTTTATATTATGTACGCTTTTCTTTCTAGTAGGTCCTTGAGTCCGGGGTTTGTGTCCCAGGTCAGACCCAGAAATTCTAGCTTCTGACTGGGTTTGGTCAAAGACTTTTAGTAGTTGATGGTCCATCCTAGGCTCTCTACAGTTTTTATAGCCATCTGCACTTGAGCCTGCATGAGAGGACGAGCCTGGTTTACCAGCAAGTAGTCGTCCAAGTATATCACAACTGACCTGTCGCTGGTCTGGTACCTCCAAAACGCCTTGTTCCAACAGCTTGTGTATTTGACGGTGCATATCTGGTGATTGTGGTGTTTTGAAACGACGAAGAACCCTGGTCGTTGGAGTTTTGGACAGGTTTGGAGGTGAATGGCAGACGCATTCCCGTAATCATTTCCAGAAGGGCCTGCGGAGCCCAAAGCGCCTGCCACTGCCTCCGATACGCTCGAAAGCTGCCTCCGTAGAACTTGGATTGGTGTAGTTGATAGTCATTTATCCAACTGTTTCTAACCGGGATGACCGTTTTTGTTAAAGGCTCACTTCGAATCCAGCTGTTTTGAAGACCTTGCAAATGACATATTAGGTCTTCTCTCTTCGTCTCTGGAACGAAAGGGCTGGTTAGTGAAATCACGTGTAGAGCCCGGTTTGTTTAGTTTGCTGGTATGCTTTGGCTTACTGGTCACCCTATCCGCGGATAACCAAGGCCTTACCCATTTGTCCATTCCGCCCGTATTTTGTATGAAAGTACACATCCCTCATCGAAGAGGTGCCTCGAACTCGGAGGTATTTTACGCAGACCCTCGCGAAGATTTTTGATAGGTATTTCGTTCAGGATACGCTCCCGGCAGCTTTCAATATATTCGGCCCTTTTTCCACAAACCATCTGCATTTATTTATTTATTTATTTCTATAGGTACACAAACAGATTACAATCAATGCATGAGTACAGTAACATATTTGGTTAACCTTATTATCTCCCCACTCGTCTTGTGAAATTTGGAGGTAGGTTGAAAAAGATTTGATATTTTGTCGAAAATGCTATCAGCGGATAGTATTGATTGAGAAGAAGCTGTCCAGTTAATAAACTGTTGTAAAGCCTCGTTAAGAAGCTCGCGCTGGGTAATAAGGCCGTTACAAATTGCTGCCAATATTTTTTACGAGTTTGCGACGAAGTCCTTAACTGTGAGAAACTGTCTAAGCTCGTCGTTAACCTCAAGGTCTACGAAACCAGGTGAGGCGCAATGTGCTTTTAACGAATCTGTGTATCGAACATCTTTCCAACACGGATCCCCAAATTTTTCCAAAAACTAGACGTTTTATTTTAAATTCTTCGGGTGAGCAGGCAGGATCTTCGGGTCTTTCAAAACTGTATTTACTACACCAAGGCTTAAAAGACGGGGTTCGACCGCATTAGTATCAACAGCAACCGTAGGGCCATGTAATTAAAAATCTGATGTTTTTAAGCTGCTGGGTCCCGGCAACTGTTCGGGCAACGACCGTCAATTTGCGGTCTAACTAGCCGTATTTTCAATAAAGTTTTCATTAATAATTTACTAAGAAGGTAACACTTTTGTTAACACTTTCACTTTGTTCGTATGCTCTTTAATATCAGTATTTGACTTACTAAGCCTTATCTGTGTCCGAGGAATCGTTAGGAAACGACTCTGAGCTGGTTCTTTTTTTTTTTTTTTGAGAGAGATTGCTGATTGCCTCTACGGCATTTTCAGCTTCACCGGGCTTTTTTGGGGGCGGCGAGGAACGTAAAGGGTCCCTCAAGCCGTGTGAAACGAATCCCCTCCGGAGGTTATCTAGAGGGAACGGCATCGCGCACTAGTGCGCGTCCCCGTGCCCTACTAGATTCTCCGAAAGGTTCGGATCGGATCGGGTGTGAGCTGTTGCTATGTGGACGGCGGCACTTCGAGCTGCATCTGCTATCGCTAGGCCCACGCGGCTGCGACGATCTTTCGTCGCCCTCGGTGCGTCCCAAGAGTATTTAAATTAAGTTGTTGCACGAACGAAAAGTAACGACGCTAATTGGGGAAGCATCGCTCAAGGAGTTCCTAAGGTGACTACAAAATGGCGCCAAACAGAAGTAAGTCAGTTTAGTTACTATTTAATAGCAATAAAAACAATATGGCGGAAGTTGATAGAACGGAAGTAGACGCACTCTCACAGATGCTGTGCATCGTCACATGCCGATAATATCTAGTTACGCATATTATGTGGGTTCAAAGAACAGCTCGCTCAACATCCGCCTCGCTGATGGTACTCTGGTACAGAAAAGGTCCAGTTCAAACTGCTTGCTAAGTAGGTCAAATTTGTCACAGGAAGTACACACCATAAGTATTTATTCTGCCTGTAATTGGTATTCGCTTTCGGTCAACAGATGGTAGGGTTACTCCTAAAATTCCTTTGAGGAACTTCTAACGAGAGCTTAGCTAAAAGTTGGGGACAGTCTATCTTAGCCGTTAACATCATATGATAAAGGTAACATTATCTAGTTCTTCACGGTATTCACAGCCTTGCGGGTTGGTGATCACAACACCTGGGAAATTTGGGTATCAGGCTGAGCGCTTTGTCATTCGCACCGAGGCGTTATTAAGTTTTTTTTTTAATAACTTATGTGTAAGCATAGTGCCTTCATCGCACCTGATGTTAAGCGATGATTCAACCGGAAGCTACTGAGACACTAGCTTTCTTATCCCTCCCTGCTGGAACACAACAATTATGATACAAACATTGATATTATAGCAACATAGATAAAATGGTGGTGGCTAGCCAGGCGGACAAACAACCACCAACCAAACCAAGTACACAAAAATGTACTTTCCTCTGGG
This sequence comes from Eudonia truncicolella, assembly GCA_949315975.1. Lineage (NCBI taxonomy): Eukaryota > Metazoa > Arthropoda > Insecta > Lepidoptera > Crambidae > Eudonia > Eudonia truncicolella. The sequence goes on along the minus strand of OX438853.1, from coordinate 6,149,208 downwards.
AATCGAACCTGGGACCTATGGGTCTGAGACTGGTGGCTAACCACTAAACTGAGGTGGTAAGATATTAATTTGCACAAAATTATAAATATGTATTAAATGCATAATGCTATTAGGTTTCTTTTCTTTCTCTTGAAACAGAAAGTGTGAGATATATGTAAATTCTGCATTGTTTCAGTTAATTAGTTAACATCTTATTGTTGGTTTCCGTTTGATAGTATCAACAGTATTATCTTTGTTATGAAGTTGTTTGTTTCTCAGTGATAATATGTATAGCAAACATTGCCCATTGTGACACGAAAATCATATAACTAAGATAAATTTAAGCATGAGATCATTTTTATATGTGCTGCAATGCCACTGCACATGGTTCATCATCATCATCATCTCAGCCAAAAGACGTCCACTGCTGGACCCAAGGATCTCCACAACAACCTGTTTTGTGCTGCTCGCAACCTGCACAGGGTTGCCTGGAAGAAATTGCTTTTAGCGATAAGGCCGCCATTAGTACATTATAATATAGTGCTACTGCATAGTATGGTGTACAAAAAGTTTTTTTTTCATTTCATAATGGTATAAAAAGAAGAAACAGTTAAACAAGTACTTTGGCTAAAATAAATTTGTGAAAACCGATAATATCATGTCAAGAAGAAACCTTCCAAAACCTATTCCACTTTCAAGAGATGTCGCGCAGATTGTCAATGAATGTGAGATTGTGAGTTTGAGTCCCACCTGGGACACGCCAATGCAATATAATTACAGCATTGTGTTTGACTTCAAAATTACAATTCAAAAATAATTTTGTTATTATTATTTATGAGTTATTATTATTATGTAATCTTAATTATTAGTATTGAGGTATTAGTATTGTAACAAGTATGCGAGTCTCATAACACGTGTTATTAAAAAAAGAACTCTGGTGAAAACTCCTTATAGAAGTTCCAGGCTGAAAGTTATAAAAAAAATGTTGCTTGACTTTTTTTCTACCTCACAAAGAAGGTTAATGTCAATGACCTTTTATCAGTCACCCTTTTGTTTGTTGTGGGAAGGGAATGTGTTTTAATGTAATGAATAATTTCAACCTAAGGTATGCATGTGATATGGGCTAATTAGGTCACTACAATAATATTATATTACATTAAAACGAGTAAATATCACATTGAAAGTAATATATGATTGAGGACGAATATCTTTTTTTAATACATACGGGTAAGCTAGGCCTTCATCTCACCTGATGTTGAGTGATAATATGGCCAAATGTGGGAGCGCACTTCACCAGTCATGGTGGTAGCTAACCAGGTGGATTGCCACAGCAGAATTCTGAGTAAAGCTTTCTAGGTTTTATCACTTCTTTTACTTTTTTATTATCAAGTGCTAATTGCTGCACTGAAGTTAAATTAATATTGATAAAATTTTATAAAATACAGTGAAAAAATTAAACGCCCACCCGACCCAGCCAGGAATCGAACCTGGGTCTTCCGCAATCCGGGCGGCTGCACTGACCGCTATGCTACCGGGAAGGCTGACGTAAGCACTGAATTTTGTCACTGCTATTTTAATGTTTTTGAGTGCTTTTTAGCGGCACTAGCGCCATCTATCCAAACGGTCGTTGCAACCGATGGCCATGCAGATTCATCTTTGCAGATGAAATACCACAAATTTGATAACACAACGCTATAGTAAATTTTACTTTTTTTATTTTCAAGTGCTAATTGCTGCACTGAAGCTAAATTAAATATTGATAAAATTTTATAAAATACCACCGCCCACCGGGTGGGCGTTTAATTTTTTCACTGTATTTTATAAAATTTTATCAATATTTAATTTATCACTTCTTATTATCTGTATTTTTTTTAATGTTGATGCCTCACCCTTTGAAACTTTGAATTTGTGTTTGATTATGATAAAGAAATAATTATTTGTCATATATCATAGCATTGTTCTTAGCATGTGTTTATTGCGTGACTGTTATCTTATGACTAGAAGGAAGAAGCTCGGATAAGATGATAACTGCATTCTCATCCTGAGTTGCACCACAGAATAAATAATAGTTGTACTAATAAGTTAAGATTGATGAAGTAATACATACTAATGACGTTAATGACGGTAGTTGTTGACATTGAATAGGCGGTAGGGCTGGTTAGAACCACGATAGCTCAATAGGAAGAGCACCTGACCCGGTATGTCAGAAGGGCGCAGATTCAAATCCTGCTCGTGGAAATTTTTCCAACATTTGTTAATTTTATATAAACAAAACAAAAACATTTTAATGAATGATAATTAATGTTCCGTTCTGAGTTGGATCCTTGAAAGTTTCAATCTTAATTTTGTTTGTGTTTAAATTAATTGTCGTGCTGTTTTTTGAATATGCAGTAGTAGGTAAATGGCTCTGTGCTGTCCAACTGCTGGGCGAAGGTCTTTTGAATTGAAGTCATCGCTACAATTGGTGGGTATTGGCTTAATCACCACGCTTGCTAAATGCGGTTTGGTGATCACAAACCGAGGCGAAATCAACGAAAATATCCGAAACACACTTTGCCCGACCTGGGAAATGAACTCAAGACCTCGGACCGCCATGCCACACTCAGCTACCGATACGATGATAATGTTTATAGATTTTAATATTTTTAGATTTGATTTGGTTTCAATTTACTATACGGCTATGTGCGACAGACGGTTGGATTGATTCAATTCAAATTTAATATTTCTATTGTAGTCAAGGGTGAAGGGATGAAACTACGTAGCCCTAAAGTTTGCTAGATGTGTCACAAATAAAAAATATTTGTAATTATAAAACAATTTCGTCTAAAATTAAAAAAAAAACTTTTTTTCTCACCATAAAAATAATGTTAGTAGCATTGTTGTGTTTAGACAGACACCATCATCATCATCATCAGCCTATACTAGTCCACTGGACATAGGCCTCTCCAAGTGCACGCCACCGAGCACGAACCGCGGCTACTCATACCCAGCTCTTGCCAGCCACCTTGCGAAGATCGTCGCTCCACCTGATTCCTGAGTCTGAGGGCGTCCTACACTACGTTTGCCGATCCGCGGTCTCCACTCGAGAACTCGTTTACCCCAACGGTTGTCGGTTCTGCGGCTAATATGGCCTACTGCCACTTCAGCTTGCTGATCCGATGGGCTATGTTGATTACTTTCGTAATCGTCATCGTAATATAGCCTTACCCTCCCTATTCGATCTGAACCCCTCGGAGAATCTAGTAGGAATCGGGGACACGCATTAGTGCGTGGTGCCGTTCCCTCTAGAAAACCTTTGTTTCGTTTCACACGGCTTGAAGAACCCTTTAAGTTTCTCGCCGCCTCCAAAAAAGTCTGGTGACGCTAAAAACGCCGTTTAAGACCACCAGATTTTTTGATACAAGCTTTTCCAATGTATGGATGAACCACAGGGAAAGGCCATAAACCACCACACGGGCCCAGTGACGAGCGGTGGCTGTTAACTACTGCTAATGCAGCCGGGGCCGACGGCTTTACGTGTCTTTCGAAGCGCAGAGGAAATTTTGGCAAATTTTTGGTCACCCATCCGATGACCGACCTTGCGAAAGTTGCTTAACTTTAACTGTTCAGCAGACCGAGCGCGTTTTCCACGGAGCCATAAAGCTCCCTCAAAATCGTTTTTTAGGATCATTTTAGGCTACAAATGGGCTCTTATGCAAGTCTGCGCCATCGGTTCGTAAGTCCTCAATGTTGTCTTTGATCGATCAATCACACTTCCTGTTCTATTATTAGATATGTGATATGTAAATCTAGTTGCCGTATATGGGTCTCACCGACCAATTGTATACCATTCAAGTCTTAATCGTAATCCGGTCAATCTGGTGTATTTTTAATAAATTATAATTGCTTGTCTATTATTAACTGACTTTATGGTCTCTTCAAGAAGATGCCGGTTCTTTATAGAAGAAAACACTTTTACAATTTTTATTGTAATGGCAATATTTTAAAATTACACAACATAAAAAAAATCTTTTCTTTATTTATTTATTCCAAACGGGTAAGCACTTAGCCTTCATCTTACCTTATGGTAAGTGATGATAAGGCCGAAGGTGGAAGCGCTCTTCACCCGGAATCCTCAACTACTGAAGATGATGCACTGGTTATCTAATCACCAGCTGCAATGCTGCTAACATTGATGGTATGGCGACATTTTTGATTAAGAACTTAAAAGGTTCCTCAAGCCGTATTGTCGAACGATCATTAGGCGGTTTCTAGAGGAGATGGCATCACGTGTCCCCGTCCCCTTATAGATTCTTCGAGGCGTTTGGATCGGATCGAGAGCAGAACAACTTAAGGGCGCCTCTAAAGGCTAGAAAATCGGCTCGAGTTGACCGGGTCGTGGGGGTGGGGAGAAGCGCCCAGGTACATTTTTGTACCTGGTATAGAACGGCGTGGCGTGTGAACCGGGTGTTCGCACGCTACGAGTACGGTGTCTTGGGCATATGCGAGTGTGCATGTTTAGTGTCATGTGTAGTGGCATTTTTAGGATTGGGCAGGACGGAATTATGACAACCTCTGCAATTGTGTAGAGATATAGCGTCACTCAGCGTTTTATTGCCGCTTATACCATGGCGAGTGCTCTAAAGAGCTCTTTGACCTCATCCCACCTTCTCCCTTCCTCTATAGGAGTACACGTGCTGATCTCCGGTGTCACCGCTTCACTGTCTCAATTATTCCATCGCGCACTAAGAAATTTGGTGACTCGTTTCTTTGTCGCACCTCCAAAACATGGAATAGTTTGCCAGCACACGTTTTCCCTCCCTTCCATGATATGGGGTCCTTCAAACGATTCGTGAAGGGCACCTTGTGCACTTCAGGTGAAATGGAGTCATTTGCCGTGCTACGTATATTATAAAAAAAAGGACAAGTGCGAGTCGGACTCGCCCACCGAGGGTTCCGTACAAATTTATGGGTACCATATTATATAGTTCAGGAGTCGAGTCTCGAACTTTTCCCGAAATTCAGTTTCCAAAAGCTACAATTACTTAAATTATTTATTATTTTTATTTTTGACTCATAAATAATTTGTATTTGTATTTCTTTATTATTATTATAAAGAGGGACGATTTGTTTTTTGTTTGTAATGATTTAACTCTAAAAATATAAATACTCAACCGATATTAAGTATTGACGCTGCTAGTGTATAATGTACCTACCTGTGTACTTCCCCCGCCCGATCCTCTAAATGACAGCACACATTTACAGAATACACTAAACATGCACACCAGTTTAGGCCCAAGACACCGTACTCGTAGAACAAGGGTACGAAGAACCGGTTCACACTCGCTCTACACCAGGTACAGACGTACCTGGTCGGTTCTCTCCTCCTCCACGGCCCGGTCAACCCGAGCCGAGGTCCGTGCCTTTAGAGGCGCCCTCGGGTTGCTCCGCTCCCCGATCCGATCCGAACCCTTCGGAGAATGTAGTAGGGCACGGGGACGCGCACTTGTGCGCGATGCCGTTCCCTCTAGATAACCTCTGAAGGTGATTCGTTTCACACGGCTTGAGGGACCCTTTACGTTCCTCGCCGCCCCCAAAAAGCCCGGTGAAGCTGAAAATGCCGCAGCGGCAATCAGTAATCTCTCTCCAAAAAAAAAAAAAAAACCTGTGTACTAATTTGTATTCTATTGTTAGGTGCTTAACATACAAAGTAATTAAATCTAGAGCTTTATTAATGTTTTTTGCCTGCTTTTTACGTGAACTGAATGTGACTTATGTTTGTTTAATTTCTTATTAAAATATAATATGTATATGTAGTAGGTACAAGACGCTTAAGTAGGCAGGTACCTATTTAGGATTGTGTTAAATTACAAAATTTAAAAAAGGACTAAGTAGGTACGCATAACAGTGCAAACTGTTAGGTATATACACCAAAGTTATTTATTAGGTACCTATACATATAAAAGAGGGAAAAGGTATTTATTTTTTTCATTCTTCGTCATAAATCGAAAACTATACATCATAATAATTAAAATTAAAAATCTGTTTAAGCTTGTGCAAATGATGCCCTTTCATACAATATCCCACATGACACGGTTAACTTACTTCAAAATTTGGACCCCCGTTCCTTGCATAAAAACCCTGTTTTTTTTGTGAATTTATTAAATATATAAAGTTTTCAGATTTTTCCCTTACATTTTTACTTTACTTGTAGTATAAGACGATATTACTTGCCAAACTTCATAGTTCTAAGTCAACGGCAAGTACCCTATGAATTTTGATTCCCTTGAGAGTGTCGAAATATAGGTACGTTTTTTGCGACATAAACGGCCGTATCTTTTTTCTCGTTAAAGATAACTTATCTAAGTAGTTAGAAGTTTTTTCACAGCTTTAAGGGACCACAGACCTGAGTATATGGTTTTAATTTCAACTCGATACCTCCACGCGTTCCCAAGATAAAGGGTCTTGACAGACAGACAGACAGACGAACAACAAGGTGATCCTATAAGGGTTCCGTTTTTCCTTTTGAGGTACGGAACCCTAACAGGGTTTGAAAATATCAGATATTTATTATAAATATCAAAATATCAAAAATGTATAAAAAAAATCCATTTTGTATGACAGTCATATTATTATTTTATTGTATTATTTATGTATACTGTTTGCATAAGTGTTTTTATAAACATTATAAATTATTTAAAACTAGCGGCTAACTAACGGGTAGATATTTTTTTATATATAGCCTATGTTACTCAGCGCGAATGTAGCATTCTAATGGTGAAACAATTTTTTAAATTTGTTTCCGATTTTAGCTTGTAAGATTTTAATATTAATACTGACTTCTTTTGTCAGTATATGGTATAGGGTAGTCTTAGTTAGCATAAATGTATTTTTAAGCTAAAATTACCATGTCCCGTTATTATTGGGAAAGCATGATTGTAAGGGCTTCATTTGTAGTCCGAGGAGGGGGCACCGGACACCGAAGAACAGGTTATTCCTAGTTTGGTCGAAGGTAGCTTCAACTTTTGTCAACCAGCGTTGCCTCAATCAAATTTAGATACATCTTAATTATGTAACTTTCAATTGCTGTATACTTGGTACAAATAAATGATTATGATTATGATTATGATTATAATTTTTTAAATCGGTCCAGTAGAGAGTGGTTTGTATGGAAAAAGAAAATTATTGTTTTTACTACTTTCCTCGTACTTTTTACGTTTTTTCGCTCCATAAGAACCTTCCAAAGACTTCATTCTTTTTTATTTTCAAAAAGCCAAATACCAATTTTCATGTATTTTACTTCAAAACCGACGGACTTTGATACAAACTTTCACCCCTTATTTGACCCCCTTAGGGTGTGATTTTTGTAAAATCCTTTCTTAGTGGCTGGTTACGTCACTCAATTAACATACAGTCCAAATTTCATCTAATTAGCTTTAGGCTCGGCGATGATAATGAATCAGGCAGGACAAGCAAAACTGCAAATTGCAAAAATTTACTTAATAATATCAAATTTTTAAACCATTTTTGTTGATATGTATATCACAAAAAATAATTTGATAGATATCGGATATATTTCATGATATATATGTATTGATATATATCATCGAACCCTGCATAAAAATAATGACCAGTAATCTCAATAAAAAGGTCTAAAATACCTACAAAAAGTAAGTCATTTCATGGATCTATCTCCGGGAACCACTCTTGGTCAGGCTCAGTACCGCTAGCTCCAAATGTATTGTTCTCGAAATTTGAAACTCCTTACAGTATGTCCCACCAGCTCCAAACGATTATTTTTATTATATTTTTGTAATATAAATACGACGTTAGTATCAATAACTCCAGAGATCGTACAGTACATTTAAAAAAAAACCAAAGAAAATGTAATTAGCCTCCTTTACTCTGGTCACAGATGATGACATTCGTCGCACGACCCTTGCCACATCTAGCGACTCTAGTCTGCCATTGTTAACTTTGCGGTTCCATTCATGAACCAGGGGTCGGTGACTGGCGCGTGATCGATCTACTCTCCCAGCCTCCCAGACAAGGTGACAGGCCGGTAACCTAGTCACTTAGCCAGCTTCTAACTTTGTATGCCACTAACTTAGAAGTCTGGGTTCATAAATAACATGCGGGCTTTAATAATAATAATAATAATAATAAACTTTATTGCACACAAAAGAAAAACAATACAGTCAATTTAAAAAATAAAAATAAATAAAGAGTACAAAATAGGCGGCCTTATTGCTAACAAGCAATCTCTTCCAGGCAACCTTGGGCGAAAAATAATAAAATAAACAAAATAAAAATGGGTGCAAGTAAAAATAAACTAAATAATAATAATAATAATATCAAATAAAGTAATTACAGATAAAAAGGAAATAAATATATAAAACAGAGTTTATGCAATATAAATTTAAAAAAAATAATAATAATAATAATAATAATAATAATAAATAAATAAATAAACATAGCTAAGGTAAATTTAAAAAATGACTTTATTTCGTAATTGTAAATTAATTAATTACCTACGTATTTGTAAATTATTTATTTTTTATTTTATTTTTTTATTTTCTAATGTTATGTACAATCTGTTTGTGGTCAATAAAATGTTATTCTTCTTCTTCTTCTATTTGTAATGAAGGTTTAATTACATACGGAGTTCGATGGCACAGTGGTCAACGCGCCCTCTAATTCTATATTCTGCTTTGCGCATAGGAGAATTGCGAAAATTTCTGCTTGGTAAACAGTAGCAAATTTTCCCATGCTTTGACTATGCTTGAAGTCATTATTATAGACGCCTGCCCCTGTGCCCGACTTCATTTTTGATCCGTCAGTATACCAGATTAGGTTGTCTTTCTCCGGAGACGGTGGCCCTCGTTTCCATTCGTCCCTGGTTGGAACATAAACTTTGAATTTCTTTTCGAACATGAATATGGGGGATATTTTATCGCACCCCATTTCCATGACCCTGTCAGGAATATCACTTGGATCCCATTTTGTGTGTCTGGTCAGAGGTATAAATGCGTCCCATAGTCCGGCCACCTTTAGTCTATGTAACGCTTTCTTTGCCTCTGTTTCTATTACAATGTGCAGGGGTGAAAGGTCTGTGAGGACTTCCAGCGCTGCCGTTGGAGTGGTTCGAAAGGCACCAGTGATTGCCAGACAAGCTGTTCTATGAAGTTTGCTAAGAGCATTCTTACAGATCTTCAGCCTGGTTCTGGGCCACCAGACGATGCTGCCATATGTGAGGATTGGTCTCACCATCGTCATGTAGATCCACCTAATGATTTGGGGGTTGAGTCCCCACATCTTGCCATATGTAGACCGACACATGCCAAAGACTCTGTAAGCCTTGGCTACGGTTATGTCCAAATGCTGTTTCCAAGTAAAGCGTTAAAACTAGATAAACCTAATGTCAGCTTTGTGCTGAGACGATAAGGAGACTGCAGAAGGCTAACTTCATACAAACGCGCTCGAGCAATGCACACATAGACAACCTTTTACGGACACGGAACCTCGCAACAGCAGCGTTCCGACTGTGCGTTGCGAACTGTTCCGAGATCCGTGTCCGTGCAAATGGTTTTTGTGTGAGTGGTTCGAGCGTTTCTCGGTACTCCTTATTATATGGTCATAGTATCCATTTCCATACAATTTCTATTGGAATAAATCTCGTTTAAATATAATAAAAATCGTTTTGACAGTTGCTAAAGTTTCTCTATTGACTTACCAGTCACCTACCCAATTTGTTTAATTAGCAATTTATCAGCGTGTGTAAAATTTTCACACAATAGTTTCAGATGAAAACTTTAAATTTACTCGCCGCAATGGTCTTGGTGGTTTATTAACTTATTCAAGTAGGTAAATTATAATGATTGCCGCCAGATTGCGCCTCGTTAGCGATTCTCGGCAGCCCCTAGTCCTTCCGGCTTCCAAATACACTGTTCCTGTATAATACAATGCAGTCATCTGGCCAGCGCCCGAGCTAAATGAAAATAGCGCGCTGTAAATTAGCTCGATGGCGCTTGATCTGCGATTGCTGAAGTTGTGCAACTTTCGCAAAGGTCGGTCATCGGATAGGTGTTCGAACATTTATCATCTCGAGCTCCTACGTGCTTGGGAAGGCACGTAAAGCCGTTGGTGCCGGCTGCATAGCAGTCGTTAACAACCACCGCCCCGTACTCGGCGCGCATGGTGGTTTATGGCCCGTTCTCCCTGTGAAGTTTCCATCTACAGGGAAAGCTCGTGCCCCAACAATGGACACATAAAATGTGCTAGCGTGATGAATGCTTCTCTACATATTTCTGACCATGATTTTCCCTTCCTTCCTATGACATTAAGTCTTCCAAACAAGGCATTAAGACCTTGTAGGCCGGCAGGGTGGGGGTAATTGATGCTGCGTTGGATTCACGCTGCACCAGTTGTCTTCGCGTCTGGACTCCATTTCCACTTAACATCTAGGTAGAGTGAAGCCATTTTCTGTGACAACTTTAAAAAAACTATCTACGATGGTGTTACTATAAATCACATGCAGATAGGCACAGTCGCGAGCATTAACAAGTACCTATCTATACACTTTTGTATAGCTTTGACTCTTACCCCCTTGACATCTTTAAATTAATGCTCGTGCATGTACCAGGCAAACATGAACGCCTAAGTGATAGCCAACCAACTGTACAGACCATCCGCTTTGCTCATAAACGTATCGTGTAGCCCAGTTTCAACTTCACGTGTTAAAGTTGGAAGTTAGAACATAGTCACAAATGGAAGAAGACTGTAGAAGGTATGCTTCATACAACCGCGCCAGTGAAACGCACAGAAACAACCTCGCGGGCACGGATTGCGAGAATCCGTACAGCTGATCGGACTGTTCCGGGATTCCGTGTCCGTGAGAGGGTCGCAAGTCTAGGTCTGCGATTGCTGAAGTTAAGCAACTTTCGCAAAGGCCGGTCATCGGATGGGTGAGCAAAAATGTATCATCTCGAGCTCCTCCGTGCGAGGGCTCGCAAAGCCGTTGGTCCCGGCTGCGTAGCAGTCGTTGACAACCACCGCCCCCTACTTGGCCCGCGTGGTGGTTTATGGCCCGTTCTCAAATTCAAAATTCAAAATCATTTATTCAGTTTGGCTACAAGTAGCTCTTGTGAATGTCACTATGCCATCGGTTCGTAAGTCTACTCTGGGCGGGAGATCTTGTACTGAGAAGAACCGGCAAGAAACTCAGCAAGTGTCCAGCTCTTTTCTCCCTTACAGCGTCAAAAATATTGGAAAATGCCCTATCATAGCAGGACACTTTCCATTACAAATAAACACAAAATTATAGAAGACAACCACAACATGTAAATAAAAAATATCACAAAATAAAAATAAAACTAAGTTAACAAATTTACATCAGGTAAAAGTTTCAATTTCCACAATGTTATACAGTACCACTACAGTACTCTAAAAAAAAAATTGGTTAAGAAAAACCAAGTCAAACTACAGTAAATAATATTAAAAATAAGATAAGTATGCAAGAGCAGACCAGCCTCCACAGGCAGCACCCGTTCACGAGTATGACATATGAATCAGCCATAGCTTCGCGCAACCATATTTTAGGGAACGTAACGACCCGACGCCCCTATCCATCCATAGGGAAGGCCCCAGCAGTGGGGACATAAAATGAGCTGATGATAATTATGATGATGAGAGGGTCTATGTGTGCGTTGCTCGAGCGCGGTATATATTAAGCTTACCTTCTGGGTGTACCTATGTTGTGATACGGCCCAGTTTTAACTTGACGTGTTAAAGTTAGAAGTTAGAACATAGATAAGTTCACTGAAGTCGGTACGAGACGAGTGGCTGGAAAGTTTTTAATTAAAACCTCTATCGTCTTGTTTTTTTACGTTGTGAATAACTTTACTCACAGTCACAATGTGTAAAAATATATATTTTACCAATTTTTGCATTATGTATATGTTTTATAAACTGGCGACGCGGCCCAGCTTCGCTCGTGTCGTTTTGTGTACGTAAATCACCATCGAAAGACGCTCTATCTATTAGAAAATACCGCATCAAAATCCATCTAATGGTTCCATAGATTCGCCCGTCCTAACAGACAAACAGACGCGTTCCGGGGACTTTCTTTTATACTTTGTATGTATAGATTCTGAGGAGGAGCTCCATTGCGCAGTGGTTAATGCGTCCGGTCTGCGAGTGCTTAGGGTAACGCAGTTTTCGCAAAGCCGGTCTTCGGATGGGTGACCAAAAATGTATCATCTCGAGCTCCTCCGTGCTTCGGAAGGCACGTGTTGCCGTCAGTCCCGGCTGCATCAGCAGTCGTTAACAACCACCGCCCCGCACTGGGCCCGCGTGGTGGTTTATGGCGCGTTCTCCCTGCGGTGTTACCATCCATAGGGAAGGCTCGTGCCCCAACTGTGGGGAAATAAAATTGAGCTGATGATGATGGTGATGTTGATGATTAAGACTACACACTCACTCCACACGCCCGCTTCACTAGGTGTCCTCGTACCAGGTTTTTGCTTCTGCTTCACATCATACAGAGAAGTCATTCGCCAACTTATCTACTTACTTATACGATATATAAAAAAAAATATATTCTTTATTATTATTGTTTATTTATGAACATAGAATCTACAGCACTTTATAAACTAAGTTATTACATTGTATACTTAACCTACTGCTAGTTACAGATCCCTACTTTGTAAAACTATATGTTTAATATTGAAAACAAAACGAAACAGACGGACACAATAATTTAAAACGGCAAAAACAATTTAAAAAACAAATAATTTAAAACGGCAGGATTCAATACAAAAAAAAAATAAAAAAAATAACAATACTTCAAAAAGAGCAGTGAAAACAATGGCACCGAGCAGTTTTTTGAGTGCGTGAGTATGTGATATGTGTGTGTGTGTGTGTGTGTGTGTGTGTGTGTGTGTGTGTGTGTGTGTGTGTGTGTGTGTGTGTGTGTGTGTGTGTGTTTAGTGTAAAATTGATATTAAATGTGATGCCAACTATAGCCAGTCAACTATAGGCTGGTGCAGCAATAACATGGTAGGTGCAATTGGGTGAAGACAACAATTTTAGAAATAAAAATAATATATTCTAAAACGGACAATATATACCTACATATATACAATATTAACGGCTAGATAGTCTATAAATAAAAATAAATGAACCTAAACCACTAGACTGAGACTAGAGAAAATACGAGCATATCGTGCTATGTAATAAGCGCAATTATTTTATTCGTCAAGGGTCCATCTTTCAATTTGTAGTATGTACCTATTATAAAAAATAAAGTACATATAGTTTTCCAAGCCTTGGGCACATATTTGCGCCGTTTGGTGTGGTGGTGGTGGTGGTGAAACTTTGGGACCATGGGGACCGGCATGCAGCTCGAAAAGTTTTCCAAGAAATTTCCGTTCGTCTTATAGAGACCACTGGTGACCCTCGAGCTGGTGCGTATTTTGGCCAACGCCTAAGTTTGGTCACCCAAAGAGGCAACGCCGGCGCCGCCACTAGCGTCCTGGGCACTTGGCAGCGATTTGGAGTCCCTTGTTTATTTGTAAAAATTTTGTGTACATTTCTTTTTCCTTTTTCAATTGCTCTTCATTATAATATTTAAGTCTTGAGTATTGTTGAAATAAAATTCATCTTAAGGTTAATGAAAGCATATATATTGGGACAGGCAATCTCTAGATATTCTCTATAGCCACCAATCTGTCAGTTTCTCATCTCATAACTACTACGGATGGTTCTTTGGAAGGTATATAGGGCTGTCCATACTTTGTTATTAATTATTCATAATATATTATGTCATAACAGCGAATAAAATCAGTGTAAATTTTAATTTTCTTCTATGAACATTTATTTTTGTCCTTTTTAGGGTTCCGTACCCAAAGGGTAAAACAAGACCCTATTACTAAGACTCCGCTGTCCGTCCGACTGTCTGTCTTTCCGTCTGTCACCAGGCTGTATCTCGTGAACCGTGATAGTTGAGTTTTCACCCGAGTTCTTGCCGTAATAACACCTGTTGTGTGACTCCATTTTAATTTCTATCTACCGTACTCTTACTACTAATAATAATAAAAATTCTTGAAATTGGCTAAATGCTAAACGCGAAGCCATTAATTAAGATAATTAATTAACCGTGATAGTAAGACAGTTGAAATTTTCACAGATGATGTATTTCCATTGAAATGAAACAACTTTTACGGATCTACTCGCGTTTATTTTACACATTAGTTTTAATTAATGTTTATCCTGACGTTTCGAACCCTTTGCAGGGTCCGTGGTCACAGGGAGACAGGGAAACGTCAGGATAAACATTAATTAAAACTAATGTGTAAAATAAACGCGAGTAGATCCGTAAAAGTTGTTTCATTTCAATGTGTAGTGTTCGCGTAAACTTTAGAAAACAATATGTGATGTATTTCCGTTGACGCTATAACAACAAATACTAAAAAACATATTAAAATTAATATTTAAGGGGGCTCCCATACAACAAACGTGATATTGTAATTTTTTACACGGCTATTTTGCTGAATTGTACTTTTTTGGAGAAAGTATGCCGATCACCACTTGCCATTGAGGGTTTGGCTGACCGTTGTGCAGTCACACCCTCCCAGAGAGACTGCTCGATGCTGCATCTCTTCCTAAGACGCTTCTGAACATCTTTATATCGTAGGAGTTGTCCGCCGATTTCCCGCTTGCCCACCTCAAGTTCAGAATATAATCTACAATAGATACGCATTTACGGCGCGGCGGCAGTTGCCAGCCCTGCCCCGTAATTTCGCAATCGCTAAAAGCCCATCCGTACAGTTCCGACAGCCGATATCTGGGGCGATGCGTCCCTATTTCGAGACCATTGTCGAACGCTGAGTTTGTGTTACCGTGTGGTGTGTCTGTTGGCTTTATTATACAGACGCCTGCACATCCAAAACTGACAAATTTCTTCAATCAACCATATGCAGGACTTCTTGGCGGCAAAGTGAAGAGTCATGTCTGCGGTTTTGTTTTATTTTCAAAAATTTGTGTTATGTCAAATATTAATGTGAAATAATGGTGGATTATTAACCGTTAAGTGTTCGTAAGTGTGTATGAGTGTTGGGAAATGAAACAAAATAGTGCAACTACTACTTTTCAAATTCTCTCAAGAAGTCCGCCGAGGAATTAGTAAATCCCCACATCTTTACTGAGATACTCGAGGGGTTGGGGGTATATCATTTCTCACTTCTCATTTTTATTATCATTCATCATTATTCATCATCATACTGACTGGAAGGAAATATTGTATATTTATATATTACTTGTAAGAAAAATTACTTTGACACTGGCTAAATGTGCTAATCGCACGAAGCCATCAACTAAAAGAAAGAAAAAGAAAACCATATGCAATAAAGAATATATATAAAGTTCAAAGTCTATTGAGGTGCCAGTTTGTGGTAGTCTGATGTGCGGGCATGTGTAGGCACTTTGGAGATTAGTACGGTGTCATAGAATAAATAATGGTGTCTAAAGCGAGGAGTATTAGATAGATTATATCTATGCACCGTGGCACATAAACGTAACCATATTTCACTAAAAACAGGTAAGACATATGTAACTTGTTATACTTTGGTCTGTTCATCAACATCGGAATCAACATTACAATAATTCATCATCATCATCTCAGCCAGAAAGACGTCCACTGAAAAAATAAATAAAGATAATATTAATAAAAATATTAATTATTTAAGTATACACATAAGTATATATATTATATAAATATATTACAATAAATAATACTAATACATAAATATACTACATACGGACAAGTTGTTGCAAACTAAGACTTAGTCAGGAGATGCGAATGCAGTTTCGTCTTAAAAGTGGCAAGTGACTTGGAGTGACGGATATCAGGCGGGAGGTTATCCCAAAGGCTTGTAGCCTTGACCGTGAAAGAGTCTGAAATATTCCGAACGAGTAAAAGGATGTTTCAGCAGGTTGTCAACCCTAGACCTAAGCTCACGATTGTATATTGTTTTCTAAAGTTTACGCGAACACTACACATTGTAATGAAACAACTTTTACGGATCGACGCGCGTTTATTTTACACATTACTTAATTAATGTATGTCCTGACGTTTCCCTGTATATCTTTGGGCGGCGCTAACTCTGAGGTCCCGGGTTCGATTGCCGGTCGGGTCAATGTCGAAAACGAATCTTTCGATATTGTGTCGGGTCTGCGGGTTGTGGTACCGTCGTCGTTGTTTCTGATTTCCATAAAACGAGTGCTTTAGCTACTTACCTTGGGATCAGAACAATGTATGTGATGTTGTCTAATATTATATTATATTCTCGGTTTAGTTATCGAAATCGTATTGCATTTGGCACATGCAAATCTCAACCTAGGCACCCAGAAGTAATCTAGCCTACACTGAGATCAGTTTTGCCTTGTCTAGATTCTAGATGCGACGGACGATCTGTGCAGACGGCAGCCGGCGGCGCCCCGGCGCGCCCGTTGAAGTACACTTTTTATTTGTATACGTATTTTAGAACAATCCAATTTGCTTTTGGTGCTGCTGGTCTGGCACTAAGTTGCATTACGTGATCCGCCTTTTTATTGGAACCTTGACGGTATCATTGGTTCTCGATAGTAATTAGCTTAAAAATTTTTTAGGTGTAACTAGGTTTTTGAAAAAAAAAAGGATTTTACAACGTAACCGGTTTCTAGGTATCTTCAGATGGTTTCTAAAGGGGATGCCATCACGCAAGCGTAAACCTTTCCCTACAACATTCTCCGTGAAGTTAGAAGCGGTTACGAGACCGGAACAACCGCCTCTAAAGGCTAGGACCTCGGTCTGGGGAGTACTGAATTAGCCTATATAGTATTGCCTCGCTGCTGGGTAAAGGTCTTCATGATTGAAATAAAGAAGCAAATTAATATAATAACTGCCAATCTTATCTCAACAAAATAACAACAGATTCTATCTAAAAAATTGGAAATTTTTAGAATCGAGTTTGTGTAGTAGGGCCGTAGGGCCGTATCTTAGATGGCGCTTGTCTTTGATCTCTTCTCTTGCTGCTTAACGAAATGTAGCCCATAGTCGCTACTAAGGGTTACTTGTGTTTAAAGATGCCTGAACGCTACGGATACCCATTTGAGCAGCTTCTTAAGGATCTATAACATCTCTTCAGTGCTATAACTGCGGTCAATGTTACACTTAACTCAAAAGTAACCCATTTCTACGTTACGAACTACCATTGAATTTTTAATGTTGTAACATTCTAGATACTCATTGGTAATGACAGTTTGTAACTAGTTACCTACCCATTTAAGCAGCTGAACTGATCCGATCCGAACCCCTCGGGAGAATCCAGTAGGGCACGAGGACACGCCTTAGTGCGTGATGCCGTTCCCTTTAGAAAACCTCCGAAGGTGATTCGTTTCGCACGGCTTGAGGAACCCTTTAAGTTTCTCGCCGCCCCCAAAAAGCCCGGTGAAGCTGAAAATGCCGTTTAAGAAAATCGGCAAACTCTCAAAAAAAAAGTTAAGCAGCTGATCTATAACTTCTGATTCTCTTCTGTGCTTTAACTGCGAGCAATGTTGCACTTGATTCAAAAGTAACCCCCCTTTCTACGACGCTATTGAAGTTTTACTCACTAAATAAGGAGACGCTAGAGCACAAAATGAGGAGGGCCCAGAATTACCGCGCTCGAGCAACGCAGAATAGCGATAAACGATAGACCCTCTCACAGATGTCCATGTGTATTGTGTGCGTTGCTCGAGCGCGGCTGTAGTCTCCTTATTGACTTATCTCAAATTGTTTTCTAAAGTTTACGCGAACACTACACATTGAAATGAAACAACTTTTACGGATCTACTCGCGTTTATTTTACACATTAGTTTTAATTAATGTTTATCCTGGACGTTTCGAACCCTCACAGGTCACAGGGAGACTGGAGTCTCCCTGTGACCACGGACCCGGCAAAGGGTCCTTACGACTTATCTCAACATTATATATATACACATTGGTAATGACTGTGTGTAACTAGTTTGTTTTGAGTACCGTCCAGGGTGCCTAGTGCGAGTCTCATTCGCCATTCGATCACGTTAACGAAAACGAGAATTTGTACGGCAAAATGTTAACTCTTCTCGTATGCCGCCAGGAGGCGCTGCTTCAATGCTATACTAATCTTCATTTTCGTAAACGTAATCGAATCAATACGGATAGTGAACAAAACCAGGGCTCTGAACCGGTTAACAAATAGCGGTTAATATCGTTCTTTAAAGGGGTATGATTCAGTTCATTGATTAACCGGTTAAATAAATAAACTGTTCCAACCAAACCGAAAAAATGTTGGTTACCGGAGAACGGAATTTTAAAGCTCGGGTAATCCGATACATGGCACTGATTTAACCGGTTAATCTCATATGCACTCCTCAACTCAGCCAGGCCGCCCCGCTCGCCGGGAGATGCGAGAGCCTCATTAGTTTCAATTAGTTTACACAAAACACAACAGATGGCGATGCTCACAAATTGTTTGGAATTCCAATTAACCGGTTAATTTCGGTTAAGGGAATCGCAATCGCAAAAAAAAACAGCTTTTTCATTTAACTGGTTAATTACCGGTAACCGAAACTTTAACCTTATACCATTCCGACCCAAACCGGTTAATAAATTTAACCGGTTTCCGAGCCCTGAACAAAACTCACACTAAGCACCCTGTACGAAGGGTCTACACGTAATAACTGCTACAGCTGTCATCATAATAATTAATGTCATTGACACTGCATATAACCCTGATAGTGGTACTGAACTTGTGATCGTTAATCAGTGCGCCCGCCACAAAATAAGTAAAATGCAGAGGGTAAGCTTCACACAAACGCGCTCGAGCAACGCACACTAAGGGCCGAAACACATAACTGCATTGCAACGTCTCGCGTCGCACCGCCAAAATCGGTGGCGCCTGACTAGTATTTGACGGGCAATAAGGTTTATACCTAGCCTGGCTTATTTTTGCGGTGCGACGTTGCAACGCGGTTATGTGTTTCGGCCCTTCGGCAACCTCCCACGGACACGGAATCTCGGAACCGCTGCGCTCAGACTGTTGCGACGAGCTTATTGTTTTTTAGAGAGTGTGCTGATCTCCACCGGGCTATTTTGGGGTCGGCGTAAAACTGGGTTCTTGAAGCCGTGTGAAACGAATCACCGTCAGAGGTTTTCTAAAGGGAACGGCATCGCGCACTAGTGCGTGTCCCCGTGCCCTACTAGATTCTTCGAGTGGTTCGGATCGGATCGAGGAGCGGAACAGCCCGAGGGCGCCTCTAAAGACTCGGACCTTGACTCTGGTTGACCGGGTCGTGGGGGTGGGAAGAAGCGCCCAGGTACACGTCTGTATCTGGAAAAGAGCGCGTGTACCGGCTCGTCGTACCCTTGTTCTACGAGTACGGTGTCTTGGGCCTAAACTAGTGTGCATGAATAGTGTATTCTGTAAATGTGTAGCGGCATTTAGAGGATCGGGCGGGGAAGGTCACACAAACGCGCTAGAGCAACGCACACATAGAGAACCTCTCACAGACACGGAATCTCGCAACAGCTGCGCTCCGACTGTTCCGAGATCCGTCCCTATAGATGTCCCTATCTACTGACCCTGATAGGTAGGGTATGGCAGTTGGAACTACGGGGCATGCTGTCTTTTCAAGGGTACCACGGGAGTTCCGGATCCTAGGCCCGGTACCGGTTATGCCTTCGCGGGCGTCTCCGGCAGGTCCCGGACATGGGTTGGACTCGTGGTGGCTATGTGGTTAGCTGTAGAAGTGGGAAAGTTCGCTTGCTGGGTGAGGTCTGGCCAGGCTTCCATTTCGTGCACAGCGAGCGGGTCCGAGTAGCGGTCTTGGTGGGACCCTAAAGCGAAAGGATCTGCGGAGCACGTGAGCTGTCCATAGTTGGTTGTTCTGCTCGGTGGTTTTCATTGAGTAGGCTTCCAACATCTCCGGCACTAGTCTGGATAACTAGTAGAGGCACCCGCTACATGCAATGTCTCCGGTTGAATCAGCCGCGTATGATTTTGGAACTGATAAGGTGCCTGGATGGGTACTGAGAAGTCTTACAACTCCGCCACCAATGAGGACATTTGGTTGACTTTAGAGTTGACGACCCGAGCAGTGGAACTGCAAGTTGTGCTTTTGGTGCAACGAGAAGTGAGCGAGGTTATAGCTCCGGTAACCGATCTGGATATTAGGTAGTGGACTATACGTGTCCACGGAGCAACTCGCTCGAGACACTAGTCTTAAAAGTACCGGATGAAGAATGCGCTTCGGCGCGTCATGATCCGGCGTTATGACCTGACTTAGATGGTCCCTTGTGCTTGCGTAAGGATGTCTGACACCTAACTTTATAACCGTAAGGTTGGTGGTGGGTGTCAGTATAAACTTTAAAGTCGTGTGTAGTGGGGTGTTCCGAGATCCGTGTCCGTGCAAGGGGTCTATGTGTGAGTTGCTCGAGCGCGGTAGGTATGTGTTAAGCTTACCTTCTGGGTTTTTCTTATTTTGCGACGCCGCCGTTGTACCGGACAGTTCCAAATGACAGCTGTCAATCAATCTGACACTTCGCGGAACGTTACGGGATGCAGATAACAAATGCGAATGCGAAGGGCTTAAGTTATGACTTGTAAATTGTTATTGTTATTATCTCGCCTTGGTGGCCGAGTGGCCGTTTCGAGGCATAGCCCGAGTTTGTGATCACCTACCCGCATTTGGCAAGCGTAGTGATTAGCTAATACCTGTCATTGAGGATATTGACAAAAACAATAATTAATTTCAGAACATTAAAATCATAAATGAAATCACGTTCTTTTAACCAATTTTTTATTTGACCGAATCATGAATTTCGTTAGCCTAAAAAGTTATTTATACTCACTCAATTGACGGAACAAAATAGTGACGTCATATTTTCCATTACCATGCAAAATCTACTATTGAAAAAAAAAAAACGTTTTGACAGTTGCTATAAGTTTTTTTATTGACCAACTAGTCCGCAACCCAATTGTCGCTTCGTCGCTTCATCATCATAAGCTCATTTTATGCCCCCACTGCTGGGGCATGAGCCTTCCCTATGGATGGAAACTCTGGTGTGAACGGGCCTTAAACCAACATGCGGGCCCAGTGCGGATGTGTAAGTATATTTAATGAATTGCATCGCTTCCTGGATTTCAATGATAGAGGCCCTTTCCAACAGTGGGACCGTATATATATAGGCTATTTAATACTTTTTTATTGAAAGGCTGTCATTTTTTCTCGTTAGGTGACCACGTGTCAAAATTTGTCGGTAAACGTCACTACGAACAACCAGGAAGACAGACAGATGTCTTTTGAAGACATCTGTGTTACGTATTACAAGATATCCTCACCCATTATAAACACAAGCTAGTTTACACATAACATAACGCACTGGGCCCATTCACTCGCGACACACACTTAATGCCATCGTGATAGAGTCCAGAGTGGCGTGATCGATTGTTAACGCTGCTGTGGCTAGGGAATTAAATCCCGCATCAAAATCTCGATCCCGTAACTTTGCGGGATTGAAGACATCAATCAATACGGAGGATCCGTAGAATTTGCGGGACTAAAAATGTTCATAGTTTTTGTTTTAAATACTTCGTTTTGTTAACAAGTTTATGGAGTGTCTAAAATATATATATTTTCTAATTCCATTAACTAAAATTGCAGTATAGTAGACAGATGTTTTCAACTAACGAATTAAAATATTTTGTAGAGTGTGAATCTGTCTTTTTTATTACCTACTCTGTAATATCACAAAATAATAGGAGATCCCAAAAGGTAAACTTAATACATACTTCGCTCGAGCAACGCACACATTGACCTTCTTGCGGACACGGAATGTCGTAACAGCTCGAAACAGTCGAAGCGCAGCTGTTGTGAGATTGCGTGTCCGTGGGAGGTTGTCTATGTGTGCGTTGCTTGAGTGCGTTTGTATGAAGCTTTCCTTCTGCAGTCTCCTTATTTTGTGGTTATATTGTCCCGCAAATCCCGCGGACTACGCATTACTGATTTTGCATAAATGGTGCGGAATCCCGAACGGGTATGCGGGATCATGCGTTTGCGGGATTGGACTCCCTATAGTTGTGGCTTCAAAATGTTATGCCACCATAGGTCGGTGTTTATCTTGGCGTTTTTATAGCCTGTCGTTTCGCATATTGCCGGTGTCATCAGCTCGTGGTTGTAAACGCTTTTACAATATTATCGCTATAGGTTTCAACTTTGTCATAGGTAAAATGATTTTTACAGGTCAGTTTTATGTTCTGCTAAACTTCTAGACTTCTAGGAGCTCGATGGCGCTCGTGAGTGCTGAGGTTAAGCAACTTTCGTAAAGGTCGATCATCGGATGGGTGGCCACAAATGTATCATTCTTAGCTCCTCCGTGCTTCGGAAGGCACGTAAAACCGTTGGTCCCGGCTGCATAAGCAGTCGTTAACTAACGCACCGCACTGGGCCCGCGTGGTGTTTCGTATGGTCCGTTCTCCCTGTGGTGTTTCCTAGGATAGGAAAGGCTCGTGCCCCAGCAGTGGGGACATAAAATGAGCTGATGAAGATGATGATAATGAGACTTCTAGAACCTGCTTAAACTTAAAATAGTTAGAATAGAACAGAATAGAATAGAATAGACTTAAAATAGTTGTCCTTAGATCAGGACTTCGATTCAACTACACCGCCTCAGCACGAATGCGTTGCCGTGCCCTGTACGTCAAACATTAAATTTGAAACTTTCAATAAAAATATGGAATCCAACATTTTCAAATATCTTTTATTTTTGTTTTTGTAAACTAGCTAGCCAGGCGGACAAACGAGCCTTTCCACCAACCATTCCGGAAATCTCACTGCAAAGGCACTGGCTAACTTAATATCTCTTGCTGCCGGAACACAACAATGCTACAAACATTGCTGTTATGGCGACATATAAGATGGTGGTAGCTAGGTCAGGCGGACAAACAATCCCTTCCACCAACCAAACCTAGTACACACACATGTCATCCCCACTGGGAATCGAACCTGGGACTTATACGTCTAAGACCAGTGCTCTTAACCACTCGATCACAGAGGCGGTTAAACATACACCCCTACTCCTTACTACAAACACTTTTAAGTCGTTGCTTATCAATTTTAAGAGTAACCCCTTATTCATAAAAACTATTTAAGCATTATTTAGTTAATCATTGTTTTGTCTCTTTTTCTCAAATTCAAAATGACGTTTGTGTGACGTTGACAAAACAATATTTAACTAAAAAATGTTTAAATCGTTTTTATGAATAAGGTGGTTAGTATTTATTTACATTTGTGTGGAATCAGCTGATACATTTTACTCTTTCAAATTATGACGAGAACTCGGCACACTGAAGGTTATTTTATAAGTTATTTTCTACCCACGCGTGGGACGACGGGACGGCACGCGTTGACATTTACTGCGTACAACCAAGCAATAACGACACTGCAGAAGGTTAGCTTCACACAAACGCGCTCGAACAACGCACACATAGGCAACCTCTCACGGTCACGGAACCTCGAAATAGCAACGCTCCGACTGGTTTGGTTTGAGATGGTCCGTGAGAGGGTCGATGTCCCTCGCCCGATCTTCTAAATGCCACTACACATTTACAGAATACACTAAACATGCACACTAGTTTAGGTCCAAGACACCGTACTCGTAGAACAAGGGTACGCCGAGCCGGCGCTCTATACCAGGTACAGACATGTACCTGGGCGCTTCTTCACCACCACGACCCGGTTAACCCGCGCCGAGGTCCGAGCCCTTGGAGGCGCACTCGGGTTGTTCCGCTCCCCAATCCGATCCGAACCCTTCGGAGAATGTAGTAGGGCACGGGGACGCGCATCGCTAGTGCGTGATGCCGTTCCCTCTAGAAACCTCCGAAGGTGATTCGTTTCACACGACTAGAGGAACTCTTTAAGTTTATCGCCGCCACTAAACAAGCCCAGTGAAGCTGATAATGCCGTTTAAAGCTAGCAGCAAACTCTTTCCAAAAAAACTGGGGGAAGGGTGTGTGTGTCGCTCGAGCGCAGTATGCCATAAGCTTTCCTTCTGGGTCTCCTTATTATGTGATACAAACCTTGCGCTTTCTACCCGTAGGTGTTTTGAACGTGGGATGTATGTGTCGTAGATTAAAAATATAACTGTCAAACTTATCTGGTACGTAATCTTAACGAGGTTGAGGTTATAATGCGAAACTTCCTAGTCTGATTTGATCCTTTGTTGCACAAAGGAATGACATTGAAACACAGTCATGTGATAGTGTTGAAGCTCGATGGCGCAGTGGTTAACGCGTCCCGTCTGCGAGTGCTGAGGTTAAGCAACTTTCGCAAAGGCCAGCCATTGGATGGGTGATCAAACATTTAGCCACTCGAGCTCCTCCGTGCTTCGGAAGGCACATAAAGCCGTTGGTCCCGGCTGCATTAGCAGTCGTTAACAACCACCTCCGCACTGGGCCCGCGTGCTGGTTTATCGCCCGTTCTCCCTATCCATCCATATGGAAGGATGCTGATGATGACATACCGAATTGAATGCTTTGCCCTAAACTTATAATGAACTTTACACCAACAACTATAAGGTCTACAAATATCTATTGAATAAGGACAATACAAGTGCTTCTAGTAAGAATTAGATAATAGCCACCTCTTTATAACAATGAAGGTGACATAAGGGCCCGCATAATCCATTATACCACTAGCTGGCGGCACAATCTACTACCTTATTCCCTTTGCAATAAAAGTCATATTGGTGTAACAAAAAAGCAAACAGAAGTTGGTTTATACAGACCTTCCTTATTAAATTTCTAATGACAGGAAGGAGTGCAAGTATCAACATTATATGTTAACCGCTAGTTGAAATATGAGCTTTATTTTGTTCTGTCAAGGGCGCATTTTGGAGTATGGGATAGGAAGATGTGCGAAATTCATGTATGGGTTCACTTAAAGGCTTGGTTTTCAGTAGTGATGGGCCGGCTAGTCGCGGACTAGTCGGGAAAGCCGACTATTCGGCATCTTTGGTAGTCGGCGACTCGTCACCGAATATTCGGCAAATTATGCCGATTACAATCGGCACGAGATAAATGAAATAAACAAAAAAAATACGCATGTTATAAAATTTATTGTAAGAATATCTAAAGTTTCAGAATATTTAAGGTCACATAATGGAATGTTAGGAATCAATCAGTATTTCAGTCAAAAAAATATGGCACATATCAAAATGGCATAAGCATAAATCTTTTTGAAACTATCATAGAGACATATATTAACTTCAAACATGAATTATTTATCCTTAAATTATTTTTATTTATAAAAAAAAAAAATTACAAAAACACAATGTTGAAAAAATTACCACGAGCAGGATTTGAACCTGCACCCTTCTGACATACCGGGTCAGGTGCTCTTCCAATTGAGCTATCGTGGTTCTAACCAGCCCGCCGAAATTATTCAACACTATTTACTTTTTTACTTTGAAAGCCAAAGGCGCCAATACAATGTCAACAACTACCGTCATTAACATCTGATCATAATATTTTTACAAATACTAAAGATCAGTTAAGAAGAAGGCTAGCTATTTATAAAATGTTTTTGATTTGTTTATATAATTTAAACGCAAATTTTGTTGCGAAAACAAATTACAAAAACACAATGTTGAAAAAATTTTAGCTAATTTGTTTTTGCAACAAAATTTGCGTTTAAATTATATAAACAAATCAAAAACATTTTATTTATTAGTTAGATTACTTTAAAGTAGAAACGATTTTATTCGTTTCAAAGTAACATTACGGTAACATAATAGAAACTTTGGAATCAGTCAGTAGTCCAGTAAAAAAAATATGGAACATAATAATATTAATAATATCAAAATGGCAAAGCCATAAATTATATTAACTTCATAATAAAATTTTTGTCCTTAATTATTTTTATTTAAATTGAAAGGAAACACATAAAAAATCAAAATAATTTGCAATGACCGACCAAAGCAGAGTGGTGACGAAAGAGCCCGAGAAAAAAGATTATGAAAATGATCGGCATTGCCGACTAGTCGGCAATTTGAAAACCGATTAGTCGGCTGTCGGCAAATACCATAGTCGGCTCAACCCTAGTTTTCAGCTTGTCAGGTGAGTTTGGGGTTGAGTTTGAATTGCAAATTGGGATGAATACCTTTTTACGTATTTATCTATTGTTTTTTATGTTTTACATAATTATGTAGGTGTCGTATTATATGCTTTTAAGTATCGTGTAGAGAGGTAGATAGACGACTGATTTAAACTTGCTATAGTGCATGTGGTAGTCAGGTGAGAGTCAGGTCAAATACTTGCCTAGACTGAATAGAAAAAATAAAAAGAAAAGTATTTTTTTTCACTTAGTAAACTCCTACATCTTTACTGATCAATCAGTACAATCTAGAATCTAGATGCCAAACGGCTTGAGGAACTCTTTAAGTTTCTCGCCGCCCCCAAAAAAGAGCAGTGAAGCAATGCCGCCTCAGGCGGCATTTCCAACGTCAGACAAGCTCTCACAAAAAACATTTCGGTCTATACAATCGAATTTCAGTAATTTATTTGTTAACTATAATATACGAGTAGTAGATCTATTCCAGTATTGTTTTTTATTAGTTGGTGGCTTCGTGCGTTTAGAACATTCAGCCAGTGTCAAAGTTATTTTTCTTACAATATATTGGTAGAGTACCTATATTAATCAATATTTCCTTTCTTAATACCTATGTGGTTAATATCCACAATTATTACACAAATTAATATTCGACATAGGTAACACAAATATTAGAAAATAAAATGTGATTTACCGTTGTATTTCGACTAATCCAATATTATAAATAGTCTATGCACTGGGCGATCAATTCTTTAGGAAGTAATAAATAGGTAAATCCAGTAATTTGTTTAAAAAGAACTATGATACAGTTTAAACATAATAAATGACAAATGTCTTTGTGTCGCCACACCCCTGACCACAGTATATAATGTAAACGCATTCCCCCTCTATGTAATATCTATGTCTGCTAAAAAAATCGATGGCCGCTCGCTGTCTGACTGACGTCATCTAACTTTGGTGTCTGACTGTACGGTCCGAATATTTGTTTTTAAATATCTTGCTGGTAAGCACGGTGCTTTCATCTCACCTGATGTTTTAAGTGATCATAAGGCCGAAGGTGGAAGCGCAGTTCACTCGGAATCCTCAACCACTGATGCACTGGCTATCTTATTATTAGCTGCCGGAATTAGTTTTGATTAGCGGACTAACTGACGCACTCGTAGACGCCAATTTAACATTAATGATTACTTAGCACCTAAAATTGTTTACATTTGCCCACCGCTGAGAACCCGGTACTTCTGGGTCTTTAATAACGTGTAGGGTCTACCTACACGTACTGGGAATCGAACTCAGTACCATTGGTCTTACGCCGGCTGTTTAAACATTAGAGATGGTTCATCATCATCATCAGCCTATACTAGTCCACTGCTGGACATAGGCCTCTCCACGTGCACGCCACTGAACACGATCCGTGGGTACTCTCATCCAGCTCTTGCCAGCCACCTTGCGAAGATAATCGTTCCACCTAGTCTGAGGGCGTGTTACACTACGTTTGCCGATCAGCGGTCTCCACTCAAGAACTCGTTCACCCCAAAACGGTTATCGGTTCAGCGACTAATATGGCCGGCCCACTGCCACTTCAGCTTGCTTAGAGGCTGTTAAATAAATATAATGTAAAGAATTTGCCCTCACCCATTTCTATATAGCACTAAATTAGTTTTTTTTTACAGCATTCAAGTCTCAATAGAGCCTATTCATGGCTGTCTAGACGGTCTAGACTTTAGCTACGCCTTTATCAAAAAGCTTATGGGGATATCGGTTACCTATGCAAACGGACCGAGACTCGAGTGTATACGGTGTACCTTCTATGTACACACGCCTGCACCTTAGACGGTCAGACTATCACAGACTGTCAAATTTCCTCAATAGACTTTGAACTTTACATCTAAGACATATGGTTGAAGAAATTTGACAGTTTTCAATAGTCTGATGCGAAGGCGTCCGTCTGTACAAGCTTTTGACCCTCTCAACCCCTTAAGTATTTCTAACTTATTTATTGTCAAAAGTGATTATTTTGGCTGCAGATAAACTTCACAGCTAAAAGGTCCCCCTTGGCGGATGATCTAAATATTTTCAGACTGTTTTTAGACGGGATGGATGGGCAAAGGCCTCCAACATTGAAATCAAGTCGTCAAGCTTGCTAAATGCGGGTTGGCGTTTTGCTCGACTTGGGATTTGAGCCCCGGACCTTAGGATTCTAGACCGAGCTTTTGTCTCGGCCACCGATGCGTTAATTTTAATTACTTATACTGAATAATGGTTTTGATGTAAGCGTAATATAAAATTAAAATGCATTTCTCTTTTGTTTCAGAACCGTCAGCCATTTTGTCAACTAGCACAAAATGGCGTCTAGCGACCACTCAAAATGGATGTGACTTAATTATTGGTCAGCATTAACGACCAATCTCTACAACCTTAACCCATGTGATAGAACCAATCGCTACAAACAAGATAGTAGATATTTTTTTAAATAAAAATCAACATAAATAAAGAGTTGATAACTCATTCCTCGTTCCTCCTAGTTTTTAGTGTCAATTAGCCAATACCAAAGCGTTTAAAATTTAATAATAAATAATTGCAGTTGTCGCTACCTCCACAGGCGTACTGTAAAAGCAATTTTTCTCTAACCAAAGCTAGTCCAATATGGCGAACCAGATACCTATTTATAGTCAGGTGTTGCCGAAATCCCAATACAGAGGGAAGAACACGAAATCTGGTAGCAGATCTCAGGTAGCCAGAACGGATTTCGACCCTTTGAACTTCAACAATGGCGGTAACTTTCTATCTCCGACTGATAAAGGAGATAAGGATAAAGAGAAGAAAGAGAGACGGGAGAGGTCGAGAGATGAGGCGAGCAGGAGTAGGAGGAATCAGAATAGGAATGAGGCGAGCGAGAACAAGGTTGAGGCGTATTTGAGGCAGAATCAAGTCAGCATGAGGCAGCAACAGCACAGGCACTCGGCTGTGAGACAGGCCGAGCATCGTGTCAATTTGAGGTGAGTTCTCTTTATAACATTTAGACCACAGACCGCCGGTCTTAGACACAGAGGTCACGGGTTCGATTCCAAGATGTACCCTCAACATATTTGTATACTCGGTTTGGTTGGTGGTATGGCTTGTTTGTCCGCCTGGCTAGCTACCACCGTCTTATGTCGCCATAACATCAATGTTTATTTTATTGTTGTGTTCCGGCAGCTTGAGATAAGATAGCCAGTGCGGCACAGTGACCCGGAATCCTCATTTAGTGAGGCCCTCACTAGTTGAGGATTCCAGGTGGAGTGCGCTGGCACCTTAGGCCTTATTATCACTTAACATTAGGTGAGTTGAAGGCCCCCGTCACTTATAAGAAGTCTAGAAGGTAAGCTTCATACACACGCGATCGAGCAAACCCACACGTAGACCCCTTGCACGGACACGGATCTCGAAACAGCTCGAAACAGGCCGAGCGCGTTATCTCAGGATCTCCTTATTTTGTGGCCAAGTTTTTAAGGCCGGCAACGCATCTGCTATTCCTCTGGTTTTGCGGATGTCCATGGCCGGCGGTGATTGCTTCCCATCAGGTGACCCGCCTGCCGTTTGCCTCCTTCTAATATAAAAAAAAGTGCTTACCGGCAAGTGATATAAAAATAGAACAAAAAAAAAAATACAATACTTAGGGATCTCCCTATTATCTAATAATATTCCTAGTTGTCAACTGTCTTCTGTATTGTCTGCTCCCCTCCAGATCGCTACAGCTCAACGACGTGGCCCCAACCCGTGGTCACGATCGCACTCCGACGGAAAAGCATCGCGGCTTTCCCGGTGACAGGGAGCACCGCCGCGAGCGTGACAAGGACAGGGATAGAGACCGAGACAGGGACAGAGAGAACTACGACTTTGACGGTGAGTGTGAACTTATTAAGCTATACTAATATTATAAAGAGGAAAGCTAGGTATTTTGGTATGTTTGCAACGAATAAACTCAAAAACTAATGGACCGATTTAAAAAAATCTTTAAAAAAAAAATTAAAAAAAATCACCATTAGAATGCTACATTAGCGCTGAGTAACATAGGCTATATTTAAAAAGAAATGGCCACCTGTGCGAAGCCGGGACGGGCCGCTAGTTGTATATAAGACGGTTCTAATGGTCGTTCGTTAATGGCAGCGGCAAATGACGGCAGCAAGCCGAAAAAATGCAAGCGCCGTCCACCGACACACCCGATCCAGAGAACAACATCCGCCAGATGTCGCCGCGGCACCAGTTGTTGGCACCGCTTTGAAAAAGGCAGGCCCAAACTGGACACCGAAGTATGCTGACCTCGAACCACCTTTTCGCTGTGAAAATCTTACTAGTCACTTTCTCATCCTGAAATGGAATCACTAGCGAGACTGGACTGTTTCAAATCATGTCTCCCTTGCACAGAAGCGCCAGGGAAGAGAAATGGGGCTGGACATACCTGAGTGAAAACAGCGCAACAACTCTTGCCGCAAACGACAAGCCCAGGATCTAGCCATTCAGCGCGCCTGTCAATCGGTCAGCCCGAAAAGGATGTCCTCTTTCTCATAGTATTCGTCCTCAAGTCTAAGTCTAAGTTGTTCGGTGATTAAAAATGTATCATCTCAAGCTCCTCCGTGCTTCGTAAGGCATGTAAAGCCGTTGGTCTCGGCTGCATTAGCAGTCGTTAACAACTACCAATTCGCACTGGGCTCGCGTCGTGGTTTATGACTCGTTCTCCCTATGTAACCATAGGGAAGGCCCCAGCAGTGGTGACATAAAAATGAACTGTTTTTGATAATGCTCCTTAAATTCTAGGTACCCCTCTCAGCCCAATGGCGCCCCGCCACGACTCCGCCCGGCCAGTCCGCAAGTCCTCGTCAGCCCACCGTGTGACAGAGACGAACATATCCACAGACAAGAGGAGGTTCTTTTGCAGGGAGTGGGCTTTCCAGAAGATTGCGCATTGTCTGGAGCAGAGGTCTGCCAGCAACACTTCTGGCGCTCTCATTCTTGGTGAGTCTCTAAGTTACAGCATATTTGAAGGTTCTTGAGGGAAAGACGATTCTTCTGCAGGGAGCCCAACGTGTGACAGAAGAAACATATCCACTGACAATAGGAGATTATTCTGCAGGGAGTGCGCTATTCAGAAGATTGAGAATTGTCTGGAGCAAAGGTCTGCCAGCAATTCCGCTGGTGCTTCTTGAGTCAGTAGAGTTACAGCATATTTGAATGTTCTTGAGTGTGAGAGAAGATAATAAAGCAGGGAATGGCACATTATTTGGAGCACAGATATGCGAGAATCTTTTCTACCGCTCTTATTCTTGAAACATATGTTAGTAAATAGGTAGGTAATCATTGCGGATGAACTGCGTGCCGGAATATTGGATACTCACACACAACAAAAGATAATAATCCCGTTAATAATAATAAATATAATGTAAGTGACCATGAGGAGCTCGGTGGCGTTGTGGTTAACGCGCCCGGTCTGCGAGTGCTGAGGTTAACGCAACTTTCGCAAAGGCCAGTCATCGGGTGGGTGACCAAAAGTTTATCATCTCGAGCTCCTCCGTGCTTCGGAAGGCACGTAAAGCCGTTGGTCCCGGCTGCATTAGCAGTCGTTAACAACCACCAATCCGCACTGGGTCCGCGTAGTGGTTTATGGCCCGTCCTCCCTTTCCATCCATAGGGAAGGCTCGTGCCTCAGCAGTGGGGACATAAAATGAGCTGATGATGAAGTGACCATGGTAGTTTAACAAAGTTATAAAGATGGAAAAGTCTACCAGCACACCTTTTTCGTTTCCCCTTTTTCCTATGACATGCGGTCTATCAAACGAGACGTGAGGAGGCACTATGTGGGCCGGCAGGGTGAGGGTGATGCTGCGTTGTTTTCACTAACGCTAACTAAAAAAAAAATGGATTGAATGGACAGGAATTTTAGGGTTTTCGGGAGATTCCCTGTCATAGCTCTTATTCCTTTCCTCGTGCTGTAGTCGATACTTAATATGAAAGACAAAAAAAAGCATTTTATAATTATTTGCAGGCGACGCTGGAAGTGGCAAAACCGCCCTTTGCCAGGAGTTGAGTGAGCCCAGCCAAGGTCCACAGGCGAGGCAACAGCGGGCTTTGAACAGGAGGCTGTTGGCCAGACATTTCCTACAGGTAACTGTCTTGCCTCCACCGAGGTTGACCGATGATCTGGTGAAGGTCGCGGGAAGCCGCTGGATGCGAGCAGCACAAGACCGGGTGTTGTGGAGATCCTTGGGGGAGGCAGACTTCCAGCATTGTGCGTCTTTTGGCTGTGTTGATGATGATAATGATGATGATATTATTTTTATTTTTTAGTAATTTTACAAAAATATTCGACTTTACATTCTGCCAAGTAGTACAGTTTGTCGGCAGCGTTCTCGTGGAAACACGTTAACTACATAGTAACTAAGATTAACGAGATAAGAGACTTAATATTAACTTACTACTAAACTAATTATAGGTACCTACCCTGAGAGCACACCCAAACCGAACAGATAGAAATTCATTAATTCCTATCATTCATTCCCATCATTCATTCCCATCATTCATTCCCATCATTCATTACTACTTAGATTTTATAATTTAAAACTGAGCGGCCTACTTACCTACTATGGACATATTGATAGATAATGTCTACGCAGAATGTTTTTTAAAATAATTTTGAGCTGTATTGTCCTTTTCCGTATGTACTTGTATTTCTTTTGGGAGTCCATTATATAATGTGGGTGTAAGCCATCGCCTCGTTCGCTTGCCGTAGTAATTTGTTATTTGGACCCCCATGGTGGTTCATGGCCCGTTCTCCCTGTGTAGTTACCATCGATAAGGAATTCTCGTGCTCCAGCAGTGAGGACATACAATTAGCTGGTGCTGGTGATGATGATGATAATGATGGGGGTGACCAATTGCAGAGCAACAACGAGACCAGCCTCCGGCCGGGCGAGTTCGTCCGCTCGCTCACGATGCAAATTCTGAGTCACTCATCGCGGCGAGCTCGGAACGACAGCTCCCCTCGAGACCCCGGTAGCGATAGGTGGGTTGAAAACATACTAAATATTTATTAAAAATTAAATGCCGATCCCGATCCAGCCAGGAATCGAACCTGGGTCTTCCGCAATCCGGGCGGCTGCACTGACCATTATGCTACAGGGAAGGCTGACGTAAGCACTGAATTTTTTCACTGCTTTGATTTTGACTGCTTTTTAGCGGCAGTTCCATCCAACGGTTATTGCAACCGGTTGTAAACAACGCTATAGTAAGTTTTAATTTTTAATTTTAAGTGCTCATTGCTGCATTTAAGCTGAATCAAATATTTATAGAATTTGAAAAGATACTCTTTTTTACATAATATGTGTAGACAAACATATTTGACGACCTCCGTAGCCGAGTGGCTTGCACGCCGGACTTTGGGCGGCGCTAACTCTGAGGTCCCGGGTTCGATTCCCGGTCGGGTCAATGTCGAAAACGAACTTTTCGATATTGTGTCGGGTCTGGGCGGTTGTGGTACCGTCGTTGTTTCTGATTTCCATGAAACGAGTGCTTTAGCTACTTACCTTGGGATCAGAACAATGTATGTGATGATATATATATATTATTTTATATATATATTATTTTATATATATATTATTTTATATATATATTATTTTTAATTTTAATATGAAGCCGAAGCATGCATAAATTTAAGTCTGGGTCTCCTGCAATCACTGAGCCATAGACCCTTTTGACTCTAATCTGTACTCTGCTTGGATGTAACATCCTTCTGTATAGGTACTGTGTTTTTGTTAGAGGCAAATCAAGTTATATATTACTACCACTTTACTCGCGACTTCGTCCGGGTGGACTTGAGATTTTTAAACTTTTTTAAAAATAAAATATAGCCTATGTTACCCGCAAAGAATGTAGCATTCTATCGGTGACAGAATTTTTCAATTGGCTCAGTAGCTCCAGACATTACCCTCCGCAAACAAACTAAGTCACGAACTTTCAACATCTTTATGAATAGTATAGATTATTATTATACATTAATAAACAAGTATGTAAGGATCGTAGCAAGTGGAAAGAAGTGGTCTCTGCCTACCCCTACGGGAAAGAGGCGTGATTATATGTATGTATGTATGTATGTATTATTATACATACATACACACATACATACACTCACGTCCTTCTTACTTTCTTACTTACATAAGTATGTATGTATATATGTATGAATGAATATAATAGAATAGAAAACACTGTATTTGTAACTAATACATCACACACATAATAAATAAAAATCTATTAAAACTAACAATAATAATATTTATTTATTTTCCGGATCGGAGGACGTGAGTGTATGTATGTGTGTATGTATGTACATACACACATACATACACTCACGTCCTTCTCCTAAAATGGTTGAAATGAAAAGAAATGAATATAACATAACTTTTTTCAAATGAAAAAAGTATAGACTATACTGGTCGATTCTAAGCGATACCAGCGCCATCTCATTTCATTTAGAAATATTAAGTCATGTTTTTTTTATTTCAGACGCAATTCTGAGGACGACCGCGACATGTGCCCGGCGAGCCGGTTCCGCGGGCTCGCCGACGACGCCGAGGAGAGCTCCAAGCCGCTGTTAGCTGATAGTGAAGGTACTTGATAACTACAAATGTTTTAAGAACTCGGGGGGAAAAATAGTTAGTTGGCAGCATAAGTTCACATATTTTTTTACTAGCAACTTTGCCCGCGACAGCGTCCACGTTGATTTCGTATTTTGAAAACTAATAATTTTATCAAAATTAAATTATATTTTGTTTTTGGTTTTGTTTATATAATTTTAACGTAAATTTTGTTGCAAAATAAACAAAAACAAAAACATTTTATAAATAGCTTGCCTACTTCTTAACTGATCTTTAGTATATGTAAAAATATTATGATCGGGTGTTGATGACGGTAGTTGTTGACATTGAATGGGTGCCTTTGGCTTTCAAAGTAAAAAAAGTAAATAGTGTTGAATAATTTCGGCGGGCTGGTTAGAACCACGATAGCTCAATTGGAAGAGCACCTGACCCGGTATGTCAGAAGGGTGCAGGTTCAAATCCTGCTCGTGGAAATTTTTTCAACATTTGTGTTTTTGCAATTAAATTATATTTATTTATTATATTCAATACACAATTATCTTTACAGACTAATCGAATGCGATAGTTGCTTTCATTCAAATTAACATCAATGACATATATTATTATTAACTAATTAAATTTTACACATTTATACGGTTATGTACAATAAATAAATGAAATGTGTTATTCTATCAGTGAAAGAAGTTTTTGATTATACTTTTGAGAATATGTGTGCAAAATGTCATGATGATCGCTTGAATAGTTAACGCGTGAATGCGTATCAAAAAACAAACAAATAAACAAACAAACTCACTTTCGCATTAATTTATAATATTAGTTAGGATATATTAACGTAATGTTGTACTATAAAATAAATTTAATTTTTTTTTTAGATACAATTATTTATTTAAGTATGTGTAATTTTAGAGATATTTAATTTTTGTGCGGTTGGTCCAGACCAGCGAACGGACGAGGAGGAGTGCGCCCCGGGGCGTCGAACCCGCACCATCGAGCGCATCCACGAGCGCGCCGACTACACCGACGTGCAGGCCGGCGGACAGGTCATTTGTTTGTTTGTTGATTACGGCCGAGTGCGCAGGGCCGACATTCCGACGCGGACGAATGTCCAGGACATTGCAAAACTCAAATGGCGATGGGCAGGACACGCGGCGAGAACCAGTGATGGCCGGTGGAGAAAACCCCTTAAATTCAAATTCAAAATTCAAAATTATTTATTGCATGCCACATTGTTGTACATAGTAATTAAATAAATAGGTACATTTTTTTTAAAGAAATTCAAATTCAAATTCAAAAAATTTATTCGGCGTAGCAGGCTTAGGTTCTAACAATAAAACTAATACAAAATATTCAAATTAAAAAAGCTACGACGAACTGGACTCCTCTCAGCATAAGTTGCAGCTCCAAGAAACTGCAACGCTGATTTTCAGAGGAGCCCGTGATGTGTGTGTGTGTGTGTGTGTGTGTGTGTGTGTGTGTGTGTGTGTGTGTGTGTGTGTGTGTGTGTGTGTGTGTGTGTGTGTATTTTATGTTATAAGAATAATGCTTTTAATAATAATACATATTTATAAAGTTTAAAATAGAGATATTGCCGTTTGCGTCAGACGACATTTTCACAGACCGGGTGCGTTAACCACTGCGGCAACGAGGTTCTAAAGCTTTTAAAGTTTATTTGAATAAAAATATTTGACCTTGACTTTGATCATCTGACCTCATTTGCAAATTTTCCTCTCTGCAGCTCCCAGAGATCCTGCCCCGTTCCGCTCACAAGCAGTCGAACCCGTTCATAGCTGAAGACCAGGATTTCCGTCTCTACGAGAACCATGAGAACCTGTTCCTCAGGAACATATCGCAGACACACTCCAAAGAAGCCAGGTTGTTAAGGCAGAGCTCCGAACCTACAGCCCAGAAGATTCATAGGTATTTATTATCAATACCCTTTGCAACAACCCTTTTAAAATCCTCGGTGGCCGAGTGGCAGAGCGCTCCGCCCGATACACGAAGGTCCCGGGTTCAATGCCGTATGAATAGCCGATGAATAGCCATATTCACAAACATTAATACGAGCATAAACGTTTTCTTTTTAGACCGATATATGTATATTTTTAGTTAAGAGTTTTTTACTCCTGGTACATGTATAATTTTATATTGTTACCTGAAAATAAATAAACGAGTAATCTCGCTTCCAGCTCCATCGATTTAGACAAGCCTAAGTCAGAATGCAGTCCGCCCAAATCTCGCATACCGGTTGCTAACTTCCGGTACCCCAACAAGAGCGAGTTGCGGCCGGAAGGCTCGCCGCTTAAAAGCAAGCCGGACAATCCGGAAAACCCAGACAATCCGTACAATCAAGGAAATCAGGACAACTCGGAAAGTCCGTACAATCAGGACGCGGACGAGCTGCCCGAATACCAGAACTTGTTGAAACGTGATCAGGATGAGCCGACGTTGGAATTGTTATTACAGAAGAAGAGGTTTGTAAAAGTTTGTTTGTTGTTATTTTAATTTTTGTGCACACGGCAGCAGATCAACCTACCCAAAACTGTCAAATTTCTACAATCAATTTTGAACTTTAACGTTTGGTTATAAGGATCAATATTCATTGGCGAAATTTGACAGATTTGAGTAGGTTGATCTGCCGCCGTGTGTACATCTGAGTTGGCTGAGTGGCGAAGTACTCAACCCGATAATTTGAGGTCCCGGGCTCTATACCCAGGTCGGGAAAAGTGTGTTTAAAATTTTTGTTTTTTTATTATTTTGAAAGACTGATCGATTCAGTAGCAGTTTCTTAACAAATGTATGTATTCAAATTCAAAATTTTTCCGCATTACATGTGGTTATACAAAGATTAACTTATGTACTCTCTCTCAAAATTCAAAAAAATTCAAAATTCAAAAATCATTTATTCAGTTTACGCTACAAGTAGCTCTTGTGAATGTCACTATGCCATCGGTTCGTAAGTCTACTCTGGGCGGGAGATCTTGTACTGAGAAGAACCGGCAAGAAACTCGGCAAGTGTCCAGCTCTTTTCTCCCTTACAGCGTCAAAAATATTGGAAAATGCCCTATCATAGCAGGACACTTTCCATTACAAATAAACACATAAAAATAAAAAAAAATATAGAAGACAACCACATGTAAAAAAACAAAATTAAAAATCTAAATTAACAAATTTACCTCAGGTAAAAGTTCCAATTTCCACAATGTCATACAGTACCACTACAGTACTCTAATATCTCTATTTATCTTAATTAGGCAGGTGTCCCACCGCCGGCGATGAGCGAGTAGCGAGTAAAGCTGGAAACTAGAAGCAAGTTGGCGAGCAGCGACAAGCGAGTTGTAGTTCCGATAGTTTTATCGCTGGGCTATAAGCGAGTGTTCTTGTGCGATGGGCGATTACTCGCACTACTCGCTCGGGGCCGGCTAGTCCTGTAGACATGAGCAAAGTCGTTATTTTTCAATCACCGTGATTGTCGTTCCTGTTGCACAAGAAAAAAATCATCGTTGCTTTGTCACGTCGATCACGTCGATATCGTACATTTAAGATACACAGTTACGGTATATTGGAGAAAAACGTACATCTCGTTATTATTTTATGTTGTCTTGTCATTCTTAAATATGTACGAACATCTGCATTTGACAACTCGTTGAATAGTTTAAACTCACTGTATTCTAAAATGTTTTTTTTTTGTTTTGTTTATATAATTTTAACGCAAATTTTGTTGCGAAACAAATTACAAAAACACAATGTTGAAAAAAATTCCACGAGCAGGATTTGAACCTGCACCCTTCTGACATACCGGGTCAGGTACTCTTCCAATTGAGCTATCGTGGTTCTAACCAGCCCGCCGAAATTATTCAACACTATTTACTTTTTTACTTTGAAAGCCAAAGGCGCCTATTCAATGTCAACAACTACCGTCGTTAACACCCGATCATAATATTTTTACAAATACTAAAGATCAGTTAAGAAGTAGGCAAGCTATTTATAAAATGTTTTTTTCACTGTATTCTCTTCTGAAATAATTAATATTTTGCATACAAATTCTTCTTTTCAAAATATCCATTTTTTCTTCCGTTTTTTCAGAACTGCCGCGGCTACTACACAAATGCTATTATAACATACATCATCGTCGTCGTCTGAACTAGACAACAATGATAGTTCAAATAATTGTTCTGAATCCATTATGTACGTTAGCTATCCCTATCACTCAGACCCGCACTCTATGTAGAAATGACCACTGGTTGGTCGCTCGGCGAGTGATCTGACCGGCAAGCGAGTATCGCTGAGCGGCAAACTAGTAAAGCGAGTACTCGCCGGCAGTGTGAACAGTCAGCGACTAACTATTAATATATGAATTTCTTTTATTGACACCGGATCTATATCTATTGAACGTTTCTTGAGCGAGAAAATTGTCGATAGTTCGTCGTTTACTCGCCGGCGGTGGGATAGCTGCCTTACGTATGTAATGGCGAGTTCGAAACGTCAGAATAAAACCCAAATGACAGTGATTAAACGCGATTGAATTCGTTAAAGTTGCTTTATGTCAAAAAGTTTTTTTTTTTAACATGTTTTTTTTTACCTCCCCAGGTCTCAAACCGAAGACGTCCCCCCGCCGATACCGAGCCTCCCCATCAGCGCTCGCACTGCCATTGCCGACGCTTACTACGACAAACTCCTTTCCGACCCCGCCATACAACGAGCTCTATTGCCCCAGTATTTGGACAAAGATCCAGACGAATGCTTCAAGAAGGCGTTGCTTTATCCGCTGCTGGAGATAGACCCGCCTAAGCAGTGTCTGTTCTTGCTGGTGGATGCTGTGGATGAAGGGTTTACAGGTCAGTAAAAAAAGGGAGAAATAAAATATGTGTTACAAAAACACAAATGTTGAAAAAATTTCCACGAGCAAAATTTGAACCTGCACCCTTCTGTCATACCGGGTCAGGTGCTCTTCCAATTGAGCTATCGTGGTTCTAACCAGCCCGCCGAAATTATTCAACACTATTTACTTTTTACTTTGAAAGCCAAAGGCGCCTATTCAATGTCAACAACTACCGTCATTAACATCTGATCAAAATATTTTTACAAATATATTTAATATTTTTATTAGTTCAAATCCTGCTCTGGAAACTTTTTCAACATTTGTGTTTTTGTAATTTGTTTCGCAACAAAATTTGCGTTAAAATTATATAAACAAAACAAAAACATTTTAAAATATGTGTGTTACCGACCCCTGTTTGGCGCGTCACCAACCCCTGGTCTTTATAGGTCTGCCCAAGCAGTGTCTACGTTTAAAGGTTAGTTTTTAAGTTATCACGTGTGCGTTACCGACCGACCCCAAACACCTTACTTCTAATCCTTGTCTGGGTCCGGCTCCGCCCAACCACTGTCTTCGTTGACAGTTCGGTTTTTGATAAAGTCATATACGCGTTACCGACCCCTTTGACATTGGTAATGTCAAACTATGACGTCTCTGTAATTGTGTTCCCTCAATTGTGTGTTTATTAAAAACTTTTTAGCTTACAGAAATTCGTGCTTAGGTCATATAAAAAATGAGTTAATATATTAAAGAACTGTCATTTATTTATACGTTTACCATTGTACTACATAACAGTGTAAAATTAAAAAAATGCCTAAATATGTGTTTTAATATATTGTGTCTGTCTAATAATATTAGCTAAATAGTGACATTTATAAAATTTATAAAATACAGTGAAAAAAATTAAACGCCCACCCGACCCAGCCAGGAATCGAACCTGGGTCTTCCGCAATCCGGGCGGCTGCACTGACCGCTATGCTACCGGGAAGGCTGACGTAAGCACTGAATTTT
Organism: Eudonia truncicolella; assembly: GCA_949315975.1. Taxonomy (NCBI): domain Eukaryota; kingdom Metazoa; phylum Arthropoda; class Insecta; order Lepidoptera; family Crambidae; genus Eudonia; species Eudonia truncicolella. The sequence goes on along the minus strand of OX438853.1, from coordinate 6,108,636 downwards.
GTCACTGCCTTTGATTTTTTGAGTACTAATAGCGGCACAGAGCGCCATCTATCCAACGGTCGTTGCAACCGATGGCCATGCAGATTCACCTTTGCAGATGAAATACCACAAATTTTATAACACAACGCTATAGTCAAATTGAGCGCTTACGTCAGCCTTCACGGTAGCATAGCGGTCAGTGCAGCCGCCCGGATTGCGGAAGACCCAGGTTCGATTCCTGGCTGGGTCGGGTGGGCGTTTAATTTGTTCACTGTATTTTATAAATTTTATAAATATTTAATTTAGCTTCAGTGCAGCAATTGGCACTTGAAAATAAAAAGTAAAATTTAAATAGTGACAGCATCTGTTTTGAGTAATGCCTATTACATTAGCCATCGTTTTGTGAAGCAGTAAGTGTTCTAACATTTACTTACTATCTTCTGTTGTCCATCAGGCTCCGACGAGCGAGCGGGCACCGAACCCTCGACCACCGTCGCCGGTCTGCTGGCCCGACATCAACACCTACTCCCACATTGGCTTCTGCTAGCTTGCACCGCGCGGCGACATGCTAGACATTGCTACGGCATGTTCACGGGTGAGTTACACTTTGTCATTATCATCAAAGTCATAAAAAAGACAAAAAAATCCACGAGCGGGATTCGAACCCGCACCCCATGACATACCGGGTCAGTTGCACTACCAACTATGCTATCCTGGCTCTATCTCAGCATGTACTCTATGCTGAGATAGAGCACTGGCACTGGCACTGGTAGTGGTACTGTATGACATTGTGGAAATTGAAACTTTTACCTGAGGTAAATTTGTTAACTTAGTTTTTTTTTATTTTGTGTTTTTTTTTAAATGCGGTTGTCTTCTATATTTTTTGTGTTTATTTGTAATGGAAAGTGTCCTGCTATGATAGGGCATTTTCCAATATTTTTGACGCTGTAAGGGAGAAAAGAGCTGGACACTTGCTGAGTTTCTTGCCGGTCTTTCTCAGTACAAGATCTCCCGCCCAGAGTAGACTTACGAACCGATGGCATAGTGACATTCACAAGAGCTACTTGTAGCCTAAACTGAATAAATGATTTTGAATTTGAATATCCAACTCTATCTATCTCTTCTTTCAAATTGTAATTTGTTCGCAACAAAATTTGCGTTAAATTATATATAACCATAATCATCAAAGTCAAAAGTCAAATCATGTATTCAATATAAGCAAACACAGGCACTTATTGACGTCATAACTAAAAAAAATCCAAATAATAATAAAAAACTAAAAAAATTGTTTAGTCTTAATTAAAGAATCTACAAACAGTCTGGATTTTGGGAGAGCCTTCGACCGAGAACAGCTGGCAAAAAACTTAACAGGCTTACTTCTTTTTCTCCATCTTTTCAACAAAATTACAACCATGTCATCATCATTATCGTCAGCTCATTTAATGTACCCACTGCTGGGGTACGAGCCTTCCCTATGGATCAGGGAGAACACCACCCACACCACGCGGGCCAAGTGCCTAACCAGCGTCGAAATGAAGTAGTCCGTGGCTGAGTCAAAAAAGAGATTTATTCACAATTTCTATTAGATTATATACTAAGATTACTGTACACACACAAATAAATATTAGACAAGTGTTTTGTCCGTGTATCTAGCAACGTAGCGCTTTCTTGCAGTAGGATGAAGTAGGCCAGCGTCGGTCGCTGACTAAATGTTCAAAGTTCGTTTGAACACATACTTTGTAAGTAAATCAATACTATCTTCACTCTTTTAGAAAATTAGCACAGTGTTTAAGGTCGCCGGTGCGGTTTTCCAAATTTAGTACAATTTTGTACTCTAGTCAAGCCAGTAGTGCAGGCGACTTATTTCCACATGCGACTCATTAACATTATAATGTTCACCACGCTGGTTTAAGGGCCGAAACGCATAACCGCGTTGCTACGTCGCACCGCAAAAATAAGCGTTGCGCCAGGCTAGTATAAACCTTATTGACTGTCAAATACTAGACAGGCGCCACCGATTTTGGCGGTGCGACGTCGCAACGCTGTGTGTGTGTTTCGGCCCTCAGACGTGAAAAGATTGCATCAGCTGCTTAACTTCTATGTTGTATGTTGTAAGAGCCGTCTAAGGGACAAGGGACGCGCCATTAACCACCACGCGGGCCCAGTGCGGATTGCCAGTTGTTAACGACTTCTGATGATTGATTCCGACCGGTTTCGGCCATGGCGACCTCTTCGACTCCTAGTCGGGTCTGCGCTGATGCGCACGAAGATGACTTACATAGCCAATTTTCGCGGCATACTCTCGTGCACAATGTGGGCATTTCAGTTTGCCGTTTACAATATTGTAGGTAATGGCTGCGGGTGTACGGGCTTTAAGCTGTCGCGTTTCACGTCGAGGTCAGTTTGACGCTGCTCCTCGAAATCGCGTACTTGCCGTTGCACATGCCCGCGCCATTCAGACCGTTGCCAGTTGTTAACGACTTCTAATGCAGCCGGGACCAACGGCTTTACGTGTCTTCCCAAGCGCGGAAGAGCGAGAGACGATACATTTTTGGTCCACGCATACATCCGATGACCGGCCTTTGCGAAAGTTACTCAACTACAGCAATCGCAAGCAATCGTGAAAGCAAAAATTAAAGTAATAAAAATATTTTAAAACTGTGTGTTTTTTTTTCTGTTTTTAATGTTGTTTTCAACGCTTGTTGCAGGCTACCGCAAGATAATGCTGGACGAGTTGCAGCGCGCCCACGTCTCCGCGGACGTGCAGAGATACGTGCTGGCCAGGCTGGACACCGAACCTAGGCTCAGGTGAGTGATTCGTTCCCTTATCCCTTCTCCTTCGCCCTTCTTTCATTGGACCAAATGTTTGATGTCACCGATTTTTCGTGGCAGCTATTCGAAACGTACAAAATGTATGAGAAAAACCGATTGTTCTTATTGTTGTTATCATCACGCTGCTCGTTTGATATCCTCACTGCTGGGACACAAGCCTTCCCTATGGATGTTACACGACAGAAAGAACGGGCCGTGAACCACCACGCGGGCCCAGTTCGTAACTCCTTATAACTCATGGTAGCCTGGTACTTCATCCACCTCACGGCCTCACCCCAAGTATGTAGCTCATGCCGGGTATACCTCCTTGGAATTCATGTCAGACTGATACTTCAACCTCTCTCTCTCTCTCTCTCTCTCCCTCCCTCTCGCTAATGTTACACCACAGGGAAATCACCACGGGACTTTTGTCGGGGAAAGTAAAGTGACGACTGCGGTTTAGTTTTTTTTTTTAAATTTTTGTTATTTAGTTAATTCTTTTTATTCAAATAAACTTAAGATTAAGTAGGGTAGCGGCACCAGTGTCCGACACTTTAATAACAGTACCTGGGTGACGGAGCTTTGCTCGTTATTTTTTTTATAATGTTTTCCAAAAAAGAAGCCTAGCTAGATCGATTTATCGCCCCCGAAACCCCCTGCATACTAAATTTCATGAAAATCGTTGGAGCCGTTTCCGAGATTCAGTTTGTACAGGATCACTTTTTCATCACCATCCAAACCTTCTGAGACACTCCCGTGACACAAACGAACAACTCATACTATTGGACCAACTCCCTGACTCAAAAACAAAATTCATCTCAGACGGTGTGGACGGTGATAAAAAAGTGATCCTGTCTAACATCTAGCAAGGTTTCATTTTTATCTATCTAATTTCTCCACTTTGTATAATATACAGATGACTTTTTTATCACCGTCCAAACCGTCTGTGGTGAATTTTATTTTTGAGTTTAACTTATTTTTAAGTTTAATTGAACAAAAAAAATACTTTCGCTGGCCTTACCCAGCAGTGGGACGGAATAGACTGATTGAACGTGTGTCTTCCGTAGAGCGCGCGTGTCCAGCGACTCTGCGGCGGCGGCGGCGGCGGCGGCCGCGCTAGACAACTTGCGAATCAAAAGCGATGGCTGCCTGCTGTATTTGGAGAAGGTATGTCGTTGTCAGGTGTAATTATGAATAGATTACATACGGGGTGTTTGGTAATACGTGTATAAAAAAAAAGAAAAGTAATTTAAATAATACACTACATATTATTTAAATTACATTTTTTTTTTGTACCATGGATTTCCGCATAATAACGCCTGATTCCATTAATTAATAGGTGTATATTCCCGAAACATAGCCATGCAACCAAGTATAAAGAACACTGTGAACATGCAAAATCATATTTAAGTACGTAGATTTACTTTTCTATAAAAAATACCTAGACTCTTTACATTTTAAGAATTTTTAATTTTACTAATAGTAGTTAAGTAACCTAGTTAGACCTCTTAAGTACTTGCTGTGCCCTAGCAGGGCGTCACGTGTATACCTACTGGAATTTCCTGTTTATGTAGCATCTATAAAAATGTAATGTGACATGCAATATTATATATGTATGTAGCTATGTTTTATATTATATCATCTTTATATGTACACGCACACACGCAATACCACAACACTCACCATAGGCCCTGTCAGAATACCAGCGTCGTTGTGGTGGTGTTTGTTTCTCAGCACCGCAACGACACAAAGCTGAGGCAGGGTCCTAGTTGGCTTTCACACACACTCTTTGTTATATAATTATTATTTTTGTATTAGACTTAATGTTATTTTTTTTTTGTAATGTTCTCATATTCATTGTTTTTTTTCTGTTATGTCTGTGTGATCGTCAATAAATAATTTCTTTCTTTCTTTCTTTCTTTCTTTCAATAAACAAATTTAAATTTGAATTTAATCCGTACTTACGTATGTCAATTACGTGATTGCTGATAGTGCACGTTCGCCGCTAACGCATGTTTACGGCAAGTAAACAGATGTGTTTTAGTGTTTCAGATAATTTTCAGAAATGACAAACTATTCATTTATTTAAAGAAAATAATTTCGAATAAGCTTATTTCATACATTAGCTAACTTTCGGTATTGTCTACAAGGTGTTGGCATTTTCTCCATACAAAATTATTTATTTATTTATTTAGGTAACAAACAGCCATATAAGAACAATTACATGAGACACTTAATCCAAAAAGACCTATAGTACCATAAATTGAAACAATTTTTGAAAATACTTACAAAAACCAGCAATTAAACTAACCAAATTAAATTATTACTAAAATAAAAGTTTAAAAGTCTAAAGGCAAAAGAAAACTTAGTAATAATCACAATCATAGATACCATAAATAAATAGCACCACAACAAAATATATTAAATTAATGAAAAACTAATTCACCTATTTTTTTTTTAAAAACATTCAATGAATTTGAAAAATTATACATCTCCTTTCATCATCATCATCAGCTTTTATTTTATTACAATTTTTTTGTTAATTCCTGCAATGTTTCGACTTCTGTTTATGTTTGACCATGAGGTTGACGACCGAGAGCAACGTATCAGCTTGACCTAGGGTTGTCACTTTACAGTTTAACTTAGTAACAAGGAATCTCAATATCTCGGCCATGTGGTGCTTTTCGGTTGTGTTCATAATTTTCCAGGGTTCTACAAACGGTACCCTATCTGCCATATTCGGCATTATATAGGTATTACCAAACACCCTGTATATATGATACATCAAAATTTGATCACGCCACAATTGCTAACGACTTAACTTTAGCAACGTTTAGTATTGTTAGCACGATTTGGAGCTTCGGGGCTTGCCCTAATCTCAAGCTCTGGGCACGCCACTGCCTATCACTAACAAGACCAGTATTTTAATGCTAAAGAAGACATCTAAAGCTATATTGTTAAAGAGGCTGAAAGGCTTGTACCCATGGCCATGAAAAATTAAAAAAAAATACAACAAACGCGCTGAACGCATTATCGGCAATGCAGAAGTGACAAATGCTCTTGAATCTCTGCAATTGCGTAGAGATGTTGCATCACCCAGCGTGTTTTACCGCTTATTCCATGGCGAGTGCTCTGAAGAGCTCTTCGACCTCATCCCGCCTTCTCCCTTCCTCCATAGGAGTACACGTGCTGCTCTCCGGAGTCACCGCTACACTGTCACACATATCCCATCGCGCACAAGGAAATGTGGTGACTCGTTTCTTTGTCGCACCTCCAAAAGATGGAATAGTCTACCAGCACACGTTTTCCCTCCTTCCTACCTTACCTTCCTTCTTACCTTGTGGGCCGGCAGAGTGAGGTTGACTGATGCTACGTTTGTTTCTACGTTGCACCAGTTATCTTCGCGTCTGGACTCCATTTCCACTTAACATCAGGTGGGATGGAGTCATTTGCCGTCTATTTCTAAAAAAAAACAAACTATGTATTTGACATTGATAAATACAAATCTTCCGTATTTTTTTTAATTTAGCTTCGAGTTTTCTTTTCATTGATTGATAATTGTTATGTTGTCAGGTGCTAGACGGCGTTGCAGACGGTTTCATAGCCCTACGCGAGATCCGGGAGATCCCGGGAACCCTCAACGGGCTTTACCTGTGGCTGGCGCAACGGCTGTTCCACGGCAGACGGTTCACCAAGGTCAGTGGTAGTTATAATCACCGTCATCACCATCATCTCCAGCTCATGGGGACATACCCACTGCTGGGGCACTAGCCTTTCCTATGGATGGAAACACCACTGGGAGAACGGGCCGTAAACCACCACGCGGGCCCAGTGCGGGCGGTGGTTGGTCACGACTGCTAGCGCAGCCGGGACCGACGGCAAAACGTGCCTTCCGCAGCACAGAGGAGCTCGGGATGATAAACTTGGTCATCCATCCTATGATCGGCCTTTACGAAAGTTGCTTAACTTAAACAATCGCAAAACGAGAACCTTAATGACTGCTGCTAATGCAGCCGGGTCTAATGACTTAACTTGTTTTGCGAAGTTCAGCAATCTTCGTAGCGAATCGCCTGCAAATCTAACTAGCTGCTTTGTAAATTACTTTGTTGTCTCAAAATAAATAAAGCCAAAGAAACAAAATATTTTTTAATTTTTTGCTTAGTATGTCAACTGTAGGACAAAAGAAACGTCCTTGCTGAGCTTCTTGGTTCTTCTCAGTACAAGGTCTCCCGCCCTGTGTAGACTTACGAAAGTGTTTGACTTAACAGTGACATTCATAAGAGCTACTTGTAGTCTAAACTGAACGAATGATTTTAAATTTCAATAATAATTAGCTTCTTAATTTCTTTTTGTCGTTTTTGATGACATATAAAAAAAAGGCATCCTGTAAAACGTCTTGTATCATTTTAAATATGTTTTATATCTTTGTTCCTAGGTCCGCCTATTACTGGATGTATTGCTAGCAGCCAGGTGCGGTGTCACAGAGGAGATGCTATACAAATGTCTGCTCACCAAAGAGTACAGCGTCACGAGGGAAGACTTCAACAGGCGGCTGCATCTGCTCAGAAGGTGAGGTTTAAAAAATACATTGAAATTGAATCAATACTAATAATATATTGTAAAAAGAGACAAAGTGTTGAAAATATTCCACGAGCGGGATTCGAACCCGCAAGAAGAAGAGTGACAAACATAGAGACAGACAGACAGGCAGATAAAAATTGATTAAATAGTAGAATTGGTGTCAGTGAGTCTTTCTTTCTTTCTTTTAGTTTATGGCTTCGTGCGATTAGCACATTTAGCCAGTGTCAAAGTAATTTTTCTTACAAGTCATACATAAATATACAATATTTCCTTCCAGTCAGTATGATGATGAATGATAATAAAAATGAGAACTGAGAAATGATATACCCCCCAACCCCTCGAGTATCTCAGTAAAGATGTGGGGCTTTACTAATTCCTCGGCGGACTTCTTGAGAGAATTTGAAAAGTAAAGTTGCACTGTTTTGTTTCATTTGCCAACACTCATGCACACTTACGAACACTTAACGGTTAATAATCCACCATTATTTCACATTAATATTCGACATTACACAATTTTTTAAAATAAAACAAAACCGCAGAGATGACTCTTCACTTTCCCGCCAAGAAGTCCTGTCAGTGAGTCATAATAACATTAATCAAAAAAATGTACAGACAGAGCCAACAGATTTATATAGTAGTATAGATATATAGTTTCACTAGCTGCCCCCGGCGGACTTCGTACCGCTTTGACAGTTTCCATGACAACACTACAAACAAATCATTTTGTATTGGAAAAATTTCAAAAATCAAAAAAAATTTAGGGGTGGACCACCCTTAACATTTAGGGGGATGAAAAATAGATGTTGGCCGATTCTCATAGATACCGGATAAGCACAAAAAATTTCATCAAAATCGGTCAAGCCGTTTCGGAGGAGTATGGCAACGAAAACTGTGACACGAGAATTTTATATATTAGATAAACGTCAATCAATCCCACCGTCAATGACATAGCATTGAGTTTTATCAAATGCTGATTGTTCCCCGACCCACCGCGTCGCGTCGCGTCGCGTCGCCCGAATGCGCTAGTATGTCGTATTCGCTTAGCGTTTTCTCTGACTTTTTTGAGGGTCATAGCGTGATGTCACTGATGTTAGATGGCTTATAGGCTCCCGCAAAATCAAATCAATCAAATTGGGCTATCAAATGTAATAATATTTTTTCAAATTCGACTGACAGCTCTAGAGATTAGCGCGTTCAAACAAAAAAACAAACTCTTCAGTTTTATTATATTAGCATCCTACTAATATTATAAACGCGAAAGTTTGCAAGTATGGATGGATGTTTGTTACTCTCTCACGTAAAAACTACTGAATGGATTTTAATGAAACTTTCCTCATATACAGACCATGACGCAGACCAGCATATAGGATACTTTTTTTTTTACTTTATTTTTTACTGCAATCTTCGCGAACGAAGTCGCGGGCAACAACTAGTTATTTATAATATATCTTAATTGCACCTACCAATGATATCTCTGCACCACCCTATGGTTGACTTGTAGAGAATGCCTCAGGCATTAAGTCCGCCATGTAATATCCGCCTTAACCGCCTCTGTGGTCTAGTGGCTAAGACCACCGGTTTAGACCCAGAGGTCCCGGGTTCGATTCCCAGCGGGCGTACATGTTTGTGTACTCGGTTTGGTTGGTGGTAGGGCTTGTTTGTCCGCCTGGCTATCTACCACCATCTTATCTAAATATGTCGCCATAACATCAATGTTTGTAGCATTGTGTTCCGTCAGCTAGAGATAAGATAGCCAGTTGAGGATCCCGGGTGAAGTGCGCTTCCATCATTGGCCTTATCATCATTTAACATCAGGTGAGATCAAGGCACTGTGCTTACCCGTTAATATAAAAAAAAAATATATTTATGTTGCAAAAGTTTAAATAAAAATAAAACTAATAAAAAACGATTATCTTTAATAGAAATTGTAGGGGAATGTCAAACTATAACGTCACTATATTCCACATTCTGTCAATTCAGTGTTTATTAATAACTTTTTAGGTTAGAATATAGCGACGTTATTGTTTGCCATTCTCTATTCTTCTTCTATTAAAGAAAATCGTTTGACAGTTGCTAAAAAGTTTCTACTACCTAATTATTAAATAACTAAACTAAATAACTAATTATACTACCTAACTACCTAAATAAATAAAGAAAAAGCGTTAGAATTAGTCACTGGATAAAAGAATCGCTTTCCTGTCAAGGTCATTCCAAGGAAATTCCACCACTGACGACTCCTACCCTTCCAGGATACTAGTGATGGAGCGCTCCAGCGGCTACCTGTCCTTGTTCCACCACTCGTTCGCCGCGTGGCTCTCGGACGTGAAGCACTGCACGCGCCGGTACCTGTGCTGCCCGCGCGACGGCCACGCCGCCGTCGCCATGTACTACACGCTGGACGCGCGCAGGTCGGTCACGGTCACCCATCCCGGGGCGGGACATTTTTGGGGACGCTTCACTTTTACAATCGAAATTTTAAATGTGGCTTTTTACGGCTTTATAGCTACACACCTTATACAAAACTTCTACACACCTTTATAGAAACACTAATTCTAAACATATTTATAGCTAGCTATACACCTTTTACACTCATTTATACAATCTGTAAAAAAAATAAGCAATAATATTTAAGGGTGCGTATATACCCTGTAAAGACATTAAATTTGGTAAAAAAAATCTTTTTTTTTTATTTAAGTGTAATGTTAACATTTTGAACAACCCTATTTTGTTATTGATTGACAAGCGCAAGCGCAGTGCCGGATGAGTGACCTTTGACACGTGATACGCTTGTACTTGTACCCCCGCCGGCTCCGCCGCGCTCTCAGGCCGCTCTCAACAAAAACTTGAGCTTTTTTTTGTCTAAAAATATAAATTTCTCAGCTACCTATTACTTGTGAAAAAAAAACAGTTATCACCAAACATGTAGGTTGCTCAAATTTTATTGCTTATTTTTTTACAACGTTGTAGATACACATTTTTAATACGTACATACATACATATAATCACGCCTCTTTCCCGTAGGGGTAGGCAGAGACCGCTTCTTTCCCCTTGCTACGATCCTTACATACTTGTTTCGCTTCGTCCACTTTCATTATTCCCTTCATACATGCTCTTCGGTTTAGGGTACTCTTGACCTGGCCTTTTTTCAAGACGTCCCGGATTTGGTCTCGAAACGTCCGCCTAGGTCTACCCCTACCAACACTTTCATTCAAACTCGCCTTATACACTTTTTTCGTCAATCGTTCTTCATCCATTCTCTCGACATGGCCAAACCATCTCAGCATACCTTTCTCAATTTTTGTCACTACATCTTCTTTCAGACATTTTTAATAGTTGTCTTTAAACGAATTTATAGCTACAAATCGTTTACATACCTTATAAAAAGCTTTATAGATACAAAAATCCTTGGCTACACACTATTACAGATAGATACACACATTTATAGCTACACTCTAGACGCCAGGATGTAGGGGCGCGGTCACCCATCTCTAGGCAAGTCATTGCTAAAGTAGCTTCACTTTTGCGATCCACGCTACCCACCTTTCAGCTACACATCTGTTTAACAACAAACCTTCTGTAAAGGCTCTGAACACGCCGGTACCTGTGCTACCCGCTGTGTACCTGTGTAGCTGCACTTTGACGATCGAAAGTTTTAAGACGCGGATTTAGTGTGCCTTTAAACGCCTTCATAGCTACACACCATTATACATACACAAATTTATAGCATTCGACCTAGGACACTGTATCAGCTGGACCTAGGGTTGTCACTTTGCAATTTTACATAGTAACAAACAACCTCAATATCACAGCCTTTAGCTTATTAGCTTTAAAATTATGAATATGCCTGAAAAGCACTTGCAGGCATATTTATAATTTTCCGGGGTACTATGCACTGTACGCTATCTGCCATATTCGGGATTATACATACATACATACATACATATAATCACGCCTCTTTCCCGTAGGGGTAGGCAGAGACCATTTCTTTCCACTTGCTACGATACTTACATACTTGTTTCGCTTCGTCCACTTTCATTATTCCCTTCATACATGCTCTTCGGTTTAGGGTACTCTTGACCTGGCTTGTACAGGTATTACTAAACACCCTGTAGATTGATGATGATGGTGATGATGATGATAAATGTGTTGTTTCTTCTTATGACAGACTGACACCGCTCGAGATACATAACTACGTGTTCCACATGACGAGTCTCGAGCAACATATGGCTGCGCAGAAGAAGGGGAAGGGCAGGTCAGCGGCAATCGCTAATTGAATATCATTTGCATCTAGGTTGCCCGATAAGGGCGCTTCATTTCCGTGACAATTTGAGGATTACGAATACGGGGTACGAAAAATATATGAAAATAATTAATCGAGTCAGGCGTTATTTTGTGGAAATCTGTGGTACAAAAAAAATGTAATTGAAATATGTAATGTTAATTCCGTTAAATCTCTCGTTTATCCAGCTTGGATGCAGTACGCATGCATGCACCGCCCTCCCGCCCGCAAAAAATATATTAAAAAAAAATCTCCTTAAACAATTTATAAAGAAAAAAATAATTTATCCTCATGTATCTCCTTCATATCTGTTTGTTTCTTGATCGAAATAACTATCTGCAATAACATATTTCTCGGGAGCGCGCATAGGACCAATAACTCTATCTGCTTTACCGTCTATATCTATCTATCTTATATATTTAATTGAACAATGATTACCTCGCAGCGATCCAGATGAGGTGCTAGACCTCCATACGCTGGTGCTACTGTGGGTGCTAGATTCCGGTTGTGACGTGGAAGCAGCTCTCGAGGGGAACGCAGCTATGAGGCTGGACGTCCAAGGATGCGAGGTTAGCGGTGTTTGTTATGTAGGTGGACAACGGGACAAGTGAAACACAAAGCTGCTGTTTGCGCACTGCGTGTATTTAATTTTGCTGTAACTTATTATTCCAATTTTAGGTTATCTTGTGAAAAAAGTTAGTGTCCCTAAAAAATAATGGGTGAGTTAATTTTTCTTATTATTTTTGTGATTTCTAGGTGTCTCAGGAAGAGTGGGCTTTTTAAATTTAATGTCATTTTATAAATATAATAGACAGTTTTATTTGTTTCCAAAAACATCGATGTTTTAGACATATCGATGTTTTTCTATCGATATTTATCGTACATCGATACTTTTGATTCGATGTTAACATCGATGTCAACATCGATGTTTTTCTAATATCGATCATCCCTAGCGTGAGCGCTGTTGCACGCACAGATGTATACCGTATACGCGCAAGCAAACATGACAGTGTTGATTGTTTCGTTTATTTATTTTAGGTTAGGTTAGCTTACAAATGTATACAAGTAGCAGACCCGGCGGACCTCGGGCCGTTTTAACAACAAAACAAACAAATCGTTAAATAGATTACGCGTGAAAGCGTATCAAACAAACAAACAAACTCACTTATTTATAATATTAGTTAGGGTAACAACAAAGGTGACAGCTGCGAGTAGTATAAGCTTTTCACGGGTGATTAAACCTTCACCTACCAATTGTAGTGATGAGTTGATTTCAATGATGCAAGCTTTTGCCAAGCAGTGGGACGTTATTGTATTAACTATAACTGGTTTAACTAAGCTTTCTACAAACTACCATATCTCCGCGGTTATTCTATGTACCCCCCTCTAGAAATAATGTGTCTCAAAACAATCCTATGAATAGAATGTGTGATTTTTTTAATGAAATCTGTTCGGATTGTGACCTTTTTGGCTGTGGTATTGCTGCCTTCAAGGGATCACTAATGGCAATGCTGCATACCAATTAATACTTGTTTTGGTATTGTGTTTGCATATTTGTTTTTGAGCTTAGTAATTTTATTTTATTTTACTTAATTATATTTTATTTAACTTAATTTTATGTTACCAAACTTTGTTTAACCTAATGTTAATTGCTTTTGTTATTTGGTAAGTTAAAGGTAAATGCTGCGCACTTTTGTAATTGGGCACGGATATACCTTATCAACTGTACATAAATGTATTTTAGTATGTTTCCTATCTGTTGTCTGTAATTGTGCCTTAAATAAAAAAAAAAAAAAAAAAAATTAAATACTAAACAAAACTGAATTAAAATGTTTTTGTTTTGTTTATATAATTTTAACGCAAATTATGTTGCGATACAAATTACAAAAAAATGACGGTAGTTGTTGACATTGAATTGGCGCCTTTGGCTTTCAAAGTAAAAAAGTAAATAGTGTTGAATAATTTCGGCGGGCTGGTTAGAACCACGATAGCTCGATTGGAAGAGCACCTGAGCCGGTATGTCAGAAGGGTTCAAATCCTGCTCGCGGAAATTTTTTCAACATTGTTCAAAAAATTCAAAATTCAAAATTCAAAATCATTTATTCAGTTTAGGCTACAAGTAGCTCTTGTGAATGTCACTATGCCATCGGTTCGTAAGTCTACTCTGGGCGGGAGATCTTGTACTGAGAAGAACCGGCAAGAAACTCAGCAAGTGTCCAGCTCTTTTCTCCCTTACAGCGTCAAAAATATTGGAAAATGCCCTATCATAGCAGGACACTTTCCATCACAAATAAACACAAAATTATAGAAGACAACCACAACATGTAAATAAAAAACAAAAATATCACAAAATAAAAAAATAAAAAAAAACTAAGTTAACAAATTTACATCAGGTAAAAGTTTCAATTTCCACAATGTCATACAGTACCACTACAGTACTCTAAAAAAAAAAAATTGGTTAAGAAAAACCAAGTCAAACTACAGTAAATAATATTAAAAATAAGATAAGTATGCAAGAGCAGACCAGCCTCCACAGGCAGCACCCGTTCACGAGTATGACATATGAATCAGCCATCGCTTCGCTCAACCATATTTTAGGGAACGTAACGACCCGACGCACACGCCACCACCGCAGAGACAAATAAAGAGAGCATGACATACTCAAGATACTCTAAATAAAAACTTAATGATCTATTTAACGCAACGCTGTTTGTTACCTGTAGGACACTGCTGATAAAGGCTATCATATCAGTATAAAAATTATATAAATTAATTTTATTATATTAATTCAAATAGAGTATGTGTTTTTCATTATAACCAAGCTGTTTTATCATCTAAATATTCTTTGAGACTGTATAATAACCTTTTAAAAGTAATATAGATTTCACATGTTTTTTAAACTTATCTAAAGGTAAATCTAGTACAGTACTTGGTATTTTATTGTAATAGTGTATACCTTGCCCCAAGAAAGAACCAAGAACCTTCTGTAACCTGAACAGTGGCATTACAAGTTTTGTCTTATTCCTAGTATTGTGTTTTTGTAAAACTGAATTAATCATATTAACTAGTAGACGCCCAAACTCGAAACAGTTGTCAAAATTCTAACATTATCTATTCATAATTATTAAACAAGTAGCTGTCCCGGCAGACTTTGCTCTGCCCTATTTCTCTAAAACAAAGTTATTACTTTTTTTTTTTAATAGCTGCCGACGTGCAACCTCTAATCAACTCGAAGGCATACCAAAGATATTCCTAACGCGCTTTAGATTTGTTTTGATTGACGTCAAATGTTTGACAGCTGGGGACAGAGTGGTTTGTATGGGAAAAGAAAATTGTTGTTTTTACTATTTTCCTCGTATTTTTTCTATCCATAAGAACCTTCCTCAGACTTCATCGAACGCGACAAAAAAGAAATCAGCCAAATCGGTTCAGCCGCTCTCGAGTTTTGCGATTAGCAACACATTTACCGATTCATTTTTATTGATATAGATTTAACGTTAAGGAAGTTTAAAATTAAAATGTTTTATTCAGTTAAGTTCAATAAAAAAGATATATTAATAAACAATGGAATTTATTTCGCTGGGTATCATCATATTTTTTGACGGGTTTGTGGTGGTGGCTTATAAACTATCCAACTGCTGGCCAAAAGCCTCGCATCAATGAAATCAAGTCATCGCTACAATAAATGGGTGTTCACTTTACAAAATTGTCACGCTTGCCGAATAAGGGTTGGTGATTACAACTAAATCCGGGCTTATGAAACCTACTTTGCCCGGCCTCGGAATTGAACCCAGGACCATGTAACCAAAGTGTCATGAACACCATCATCTCAGCCAAAAGACGTCCGCTGCTGGACGTCTGCCTCCCACGCGGATCTCCACAACGACCCTAAAATATGGTTGAGCGAAGCGATGGCTGATTCATATGTCATACTCGTGAACGGGTGCTGCCTGCGGAGGCTGGTCTGCTCTTGCATACTTATCTTATTTTTAATATTATTTACTGTAGTTTGACTTGGTTTTTCTGAACCAATTTTTTTTAGAGTACTGTAGTGGTACTGTATGACATTGTGGAAATTTACCTGGTGTAAATTTGTTAACTTAGTTTTTTTTTATTTTGTGATATTTTTTTTTTACATGTTGTGGTTGTCTTCTATAATTTTGTGTTTATTTGTAATGGAAAGTGTCCTGCTATGATAGGGCATTTTCCAATATTTTTGACGCTGTAAGGGAGAAAAGAACTGGACACTTGCTGAGTTTCTTGCCGGTTCTTCTCAGTACAAGATCTCCCGCCCTGAGTAGACTTACGAACCGATGGCATAGTGACATTCACAAGAGCTACTTGTAGCCTAAACTGAATAAATGATTTTGAATTTTTTTGATTGACCGGTTTTGTGCTGCTCGCATCCAGCGGCTTCCCGCGACCTTCACCAGATATAGCTAGGGTGAGCGGGCCGGCCGGGGACTGGGGGCCGGTGTTTGTTGGTGTGCATTTCATGAGGGGTATTTGCTGTAATCGCCACGCTTGGCAGGCGGGTTAGCGATCGCATTAGGTTGACCTCAGAGAGATGCTGCTGCCCATCCTCTGGAATGGTCCCTTAGTCGGCTTTTACGACACCCACAGGAAGTAATGGGGTGGTGCAATTCTTTATCCCCGGCACCACACAAGGACATAAAATGGCTGGTCTTGTGTTTTTATTGAGGTTATTAAAATTTATTTATATATCGTTGCAGAAACCTGAAGAAACGGCAGATGAGAAATCTAATGAACCCGCCTCCGAGGGGAAAGACTCTGATTTGGGTAAGAATTTTATATATTCATATTTTATATGGTAAATCAACCAACAGCATTACTGCCTTTTTAACAAAAAAAACAGTAATTTACTTAGTATTATATTAAACCAATAGTTGTCGCCCGCGACTTCATTCGCGAATACTACAGATAAAAAAAAAGTATCCTATATGCTGGTCTGGGTCATGGTCTGTATATGAGGAAAGTTTTATTAAAATCCATTCAGTAGTTTTTACGTGAAAGAGTAACAAACATCCATCCATACTTACAAACTTTCGCGTTTATAATATTATAGGATTATATTCATTGGATGTACACAGTTCTCCTAGAAAGAACATAATTACAAATTATTTAGAACTAGTATGACTAAAACCAATCTTATCACCTTTTATGTTTATTAGATACTAAAATTGTGGCTTAACTATAAATTGCCATTTCTGTCTAACCTTGTAGATCAAATTGCAGTTTACTCCATAGCTCTCTAACACACACAACAATGCTACAAACATCGATGCTATAGTCAAAGCTATAGCATCAATGTTTGTAGTATTGTAGCAAATGAGCTTAAAAAAAGTTTTTATTAAAAAAATAAATAAAATAAATCACGTCTTTATCGATTGACTTGCAAAAGTGTTCTTCGACTGAGAGTGTGAGGGTAGTAATATCACAGTGACGCAATACCGTTAGCTTGCAGCATAAATTACAAACTACTAGAACAATTCAACGAGTCTTCTGGGTCGTCGGTAGCTCAGAGGTCAGAGCATTGGACCGGTTATCCGGAGGAGACTGGTTGATTTTTGCTAGTAAAATTTTATCTTAAGAAAAGTGCTTTTGAATCGTCCAAACATTTTGTTTGTCTACTACCCATAAAATGCTATGGCAATATATTTAGATAAGATGTTGGTAGCTTGCCAGGCGGACAAACAAACCCTACCACCAAACAAACCGAGAACACAAACATGTATCCCCGCTGGATACCGAACCCGGGACCTCTGTATCTGAGACCGGTGGTTTTAACAATTATACCACAGAGGCGGTTAAAATCGTACCGTGCCCTTAACCTATATATTGTTCTCGGTTTTCTACCAAAACTTAATATAGTAATTAAGCCTAATTAGTTATGCTACTAAACAAATATTATAAAATTATATATGTATACTGATATCGCTTCGTGGAAAACACATTCGAATCAATAGTATTGTTAATAGTATTTCCCTAACTACGGAAATACACACGCCTGCAGTCAGACTATCCTAAACTGTCATATTTCCTCAATGTTCAACCATATGCCTAAGACGTAAAGTTCAAAGTCTATTCAGGAAATTTGACAGTTTGTGTGTGTACACAACGTAATTGTTGAATTATGCGGATAAAACTATTTATAATCGTGAATTGAATGCTGAGGGGTATTTGAAAATGAATGATAGTCATAGTTCTAATTGTAATACCGAATACCGCTTTTGGAATGTTTATTTTGTTATTCGGTTCAATATAAAGTCGTCATCATCGTTTTATGTCCCCACTGCTGGAGTGCGAGCCTTCCTTATGGATGAATGAGGAGAACCGGCCATAAACCACCACGCGGGCCCAGTGCGGATTGGTGTTTGTTATCGACTGCTAATGCAGCCGGGACCGTCGGATTCACGTGCCTTCGGAAGCGTAGAGGGCCTCGAGATGATACATTTTTGTCACTCATTCTATGACCCGCCTTTTGCGAAAATTGCTTAACCTTAGCACACTCAGACTGCTAAAAGTAATCAGTTCCTTAGTACTTGAGTCTACTTTCCCTTTTTGAGAGAAGGACGCGGGAGTATGTGTGTATGTATGTATCTCTGCATTTCTCTAATTCTCTTAATCATAGAAAGTTTTGAGGAGCTTGATGGCGCGGTGGTTAACGCGCTGGGTCTGCGATTGCTGGAGTAAAGCAACTTTCGCATAGGCCGGTCATCGGATGGGTGACCAAGAATTTATCATCTCAAGCTTCTTAGTGCGTCATGGTAAGCAGCTTGTCCCGGCTGCTTTAGCAGTCGTTAACAACCACCAATCCGCACTAGGCCAGTATGGTGGTTTATGGCCCGTTCTATCCATCCATAGGGAAGGCTCGTGCCCCAGCAGTGGGGACATAAAATGAGCTTTTGATGATGATGATGGTGATGATGATGACAGAGTTTTATTAAAATTGGCTAATTGGTATAAAATAATTAGAAGTTTGAAATGTAAATTAGCAGTTAAAAAAATACAAATACACACGACTGCCAGAAAACAAGTCGTCATTACCCCCACCGCCCGGCTAACCCAGGCGAGGTCCTAGCCTTTAGAGGCGCCCTCGAGAACCCCTCGAAGAATCGAGTAGGGGACAGAGACAGGCTTGGCCCCATCGAGGAACCCTTTATGTTTCTCTTAACCCATAAAACGTTCAGTTACGTTGTAAAAATCATAAGCGTCCAACAGTAATCTCTTTGTATAACAAAAAAAACAAGTCGGTTCTTATAATAGATTCTTAAAATCTCTAACTCAGATGAAAATGATTATAGGTAAGTACTATCTATCTACTACTAAAATGATTATAGGTAAGTACTATCTATCTACTACAAAATGACTCAAACCGGTCAACTCATTTACAATTATTTTATCACAGTGGTTACTGACCTAATACACATTTCCCCTTATTTAATGAACTAATTACTGGTAATTTCATTATCATATCCTTTTAGTTGACAACAGAATGATAATGAACTTTATCTACTTAACAATAAGGATCATTATGTTATGTCCTGTTGTTATTTGGAAAAATGTAGTAATTTTTTGTTTTACTAACAGACTCCCGTTATGTTTGGTGACAGACAGTGTGTTTTGTTTCCTTGTGAACTGTTACAAAGTATGTGTTTAAAGTGATACATTTTAAACTTTTAATATGCCGGTGCTTAGATCCACACCACTGAACAATTGTTTTGTGTCTGGTTGTAAAACAGCGAAGGGATTAATGGATATAGGTATTTAATTTTTATATTATTTACTGATTTAATCCATTTGGTTTTTATATATTTATCCTCTTACGTCTACGTTCTACGGTCTTGGTTTGTTAGGATATTAAAAGTCATATAGTAATTCATATAACATAACAACAGTTATGTAAGGAGTGATAGTATGTGGGTATGTAACAATGTGTATATATATGCTTATATATCGGTATAAATATCAATCAATTTATAATATAAAGGTTATAATTAAGTTTTTAGGTTTTCCTTAAATTTTGTTATAAAAAGTTTCAAATTTACATAAAGGTTAGTGTACCAATGCGTTTTTCTTTTCTAAATTTTGAGTTGTAATATAATATGTTTTTTAATTTATACTAGGATAAAATAGTAAATATACAAACCTGTAATTGGCATAACACAACGTCTCATTTTATGTCCCCACTGCCAGCGGGGCACGAGCCTTCCCTATGGATGGTTAGGGCGAACGGGCCGTAAACCACCACGCGGACCCAGTGCGGGAGGTGGTTGTTAACGACTGCTAATGCAGCCGGAACTAACAGCTGTCTAACCCCCCGCCCGATCCTCTAAATGACAGCACACATTTACAGAATACACTAAAGATGCACACCAGTTTAGGCCCAAGACACCGTACTCGTAGAACAAGGGTACGAAGAACCGGTTCACACTCGCTCTACACCAGGTACAGACATGTACCTGGTCGGTTCTCTCCTCCTCCACGGCCCGGTCAACCCGAGCCGAGGTCCGTGCCTTTAGAGGCGCCCTCGGGTTGCTCCGCTCCCCGATCCGATCCGAACCCTTCGGAGAATCTAGTAGGGCACGGGGACGCGCACTTGTGCGCGATGCCGTTCCCTCTAGATAACCTCTGAAGGTGATTCGTTTCACACGGCTTGAGGGACCCTTTACGTTCCTCGCCGCCCCCAAAAAGCCCGGTGAAGCTGAAAATGCCGCAGCGGCAATCAGCAATCTCTCTCCAAAAAAAAAAAAAAGCTGTCTAACCACAGCGCCATTGAGCTTCAATTGGATAGAACCCATTATTATAGGCACCTGATGTAAATTTTAGATATTTTATTAATATTATTTTGAATTTTTTGCATTCACAATGCAATTTTAGTTACAAGATGAAATTTTTATTAGAAAACATTAACCAGCCTCAGGAAGCTCGAGTAGGAATCGAACCCACGGCCTATGGATAACCGGTCCAATGCACTGACCGCTGAGCTACCGAGGTCCCAGAGGATTTGTTGATTTTTTCTAGTAGTTTGTGATTTACGCTGCAGCGTGATGGAAAGTGTCCTGCTTAGGACATTTTCCAATATTTTACGCTGTAAGGGAGAAAAGAAATGCCCTTGCTAAGTTTCTTGCCGGTTATTTTCAGTACAAGGTCTCCCGCCCTGTGTAGACTTACGAACCGATGGCATGGTGACATATATAAGTGCCACTTGTAGCCTGAACTGATGATTTTGGATTTATATTTGAATATAATTTACAGTTCAATAAGCTGTTGTTATAAATAGATTACTAATAAATTGCAACTCTTATCCGTTTGTCTCGCAGACACGTCAGCGTTGCAAGCCATAATGCCGGAGCTAGTTACCGGCGACGCGCAAGCCCGCTGGCCACGCGACAGACGCGTGTACCGGACGCTGATGGAGCTCAGCCGGGGCGAGAACCCGCGCCCGGACGCCGACGACCCCGAACTGGTGAGAAAGATGGTGTACATTGTCAAATCATCATCATCATCTCTGCCAAAACACGTCCACTGCTGGACAAAGGCCTCCCCCAAGAATCTTCAAAACGACCGGTTTTATGCTGCTCGCATCCAGCGGCTTCCCGCGACCTTTACCAGACCGTCGTCGGTCGTTGGAGGCCTGCCGACACTGCGCTATCCGGTACGCGGTCGCCACTCAAGGACTGTTCCTGTGAATGCGAGCAATGTCAAATACTCTATCATCATTGTGCCGGAACTGGTGCCTGATGATGCGTAAGCCTGCTGGCCGCCTGATACACGCGTGTGCAGGACGCTGATGGAGCTCAGGTACGATCTTCATTGTACATAGAAAATACACATTCAATATGTATTTTTAATGTCATCCTTACATTACATTACATGAGACAACTTCACATACATTGTTCTGATTTCATGGAAATGGACTCGTTTCATGGAAATCAGAAACAACGACGGTACCACAACCACCCAGACCCGACACAATATCGAAAAGTTCGTTTTCGACACTGACCCGACCGGGAATCGAACCCGGGACCTCAGGAGTTAGCGCCGCCCAAAGTCCGGCGTGCAAGCCACTCGGCTACGGACGTCGTCCATACATACATACAAAAAAAAAGAACATTCGATAATCCTTTCAATACCGTTTCTATTCGTCCAGCTACCATCAGAGGAGCTCGAAGAGCCGACGGCTGCGACGGCCGAGCCAGCCGTCGTGGAGCCCGACGAGCCGGAGCTGGTGGATCCCAACGTGGTTCACGAGCTAGCGGCGAAGGGCGACGACGAGGCGCTCGCTGCTTTGTTGAAGGTAACATCATGATCAAATTTTATTAGTTTGAAATGTGGTGAAAAAGTTTTTTTTTTCACTGTGTTTAGTTGTATTCTATCGGCGGTGGGCGTGCGAGACCGCGTAAGAGCGGTTCGTAAAAATAGCGTATCTGACTTTGTACATCATCATTATCATCATCATCATCACCAGTTCACTTATATGTCCCCACTGCTGGGGCACGAGCCTTCCCTATGGATGGATAGCGAGAACAGGCCATAAACCACCACGCGGGCCCAGTGCGGGCGGTGGTTGTTAATAACTGCTAATGCAGCCGGGACCGACGGGTTCACATGCCTTCCGAAGCACGGGGAAGCTCGAGATACAAGTTTGTGGCGCCATCTGTTGACACGGTTGAGAAGGTGTATTGCTTCGTGTCGAATAATGTGCGGCGTACGCGGTAGGTGACGCCGCCACAAAAACTGTAGGGCAAGCGCGAACCTTCTATCGACTTCGAGCAGTGACGTTTAGCGTTACTATTCGACAACGAGCCATCGAGTTATTATATATATATATAGGCAGCATGAATGTCTATCGAGCACTGCTTTACTCACTTTGACTATGCCAAATCTCACACACCTCTGTGCTCGCAGTTTGCTCAAGGGTACAAAGTTTTCAGTTCATAAAATGTCTTTGTTTTGTTTATATAATTTTAACGCAAATTTTGTTGCGATACAAATTCAATGTCAACAACTACCGTCATTAACATTGAATTGGCGCCTTTGGTTTTCAAAGTAAAAAAGTAAATAGTGTTGAATAATATCGGCGGGCTGGTTAGAACCACGATAGCTCAATTGGAAGAGCACCTGACCCGGTATGTCAGAAGGGTGCAGGTTCAAATCCTGCTCGTGGAAACTTTTTCAACATTGTGTTTTTGTAATTTTCAGTTCATGTATTAATTATAGATTTACTATATACTTGTAACTGATAAGTTCAAGCTTTAAAATAAGTTTTTGTTTTAGCGTCACCCCCAGCTAGTTCACGTGACAGACGCTACCGGCGGCACCGCCCTGCACGCGGCGGGTCGCGGCGGGCGCGCGGCGTGCGCGGCGCGTTTGTTACAAGCGGGCGCGCAACCGGACGCGCACGACGCGGACGGCTGGAGCGCGCTGCGGGCCGCCGCATGGGCGGGACATACCGAGGTTAGTGCACCAAAAATTTATTTTTGTCTTTCTCTCATTTTTTTTTCACACTTGAGTATAAGTAAGTAGCTGAAGGACTTCTTGGCGGGAAAGTGAAGAGTCATGTCTGCGGTTTTGTTTTCTTTTCAAAAAATTGTGTTATGTCGAATATTAATGTGAAATAATGGTGGATTATTAACCGTTAAGTGTTCGTGAGTGTGCATGAGTGTTGGCAAATGAAACAAAACAGTGCAACTATACTTTTCAAATTCTCTCAAGAAGTCCGCCTGAGGAATTAGTAAAGCCCCACATCTTTACTGAGATACTCGAGGGGTTGGGGGGTAATATCATTTCTCACTTTTATTATCATTCATCATCATTCATCATCATACTGACTGGAAAAAAATATTGTATATTTATGTATTACTTGTAAGAAAAATTACTTTAACACTGGCTAAATGTGCTAATCGCACGAAGCCATCAACTAAAAGAAAGAAAAGAAGTAGCTGAAGATTCCGCGTGAAGTACGATGCCACTTTCGGCCTTTTGTCATTTAAAATCAGGTAAGATGATAGCTGCTTGGGCACACAAAGGTTAGTGAAACGTAATATGTAAATAAATAATAGCTACCAAATGAGCCGCCGCCAGGTATTTTTTTTTATACTTAGCACGGCAAATGACTCCACACCACCTGATGTTAAGTGGAAATGGAGTCCAGACGCGAAGACAACTGGTGCAGCGTGAAAACAACGCAGCATTAGTCACCCTCACCCTGCCGGCCCACAAGGTGCCTCTTCACGCCTCGTTTGAAGGACCCCGTGTTATAGGAAGGAGGGAAAACGTGTGCTGGTAAACTATTCCATCTTTTGGAGGTGCGACAAAGAAACGAGTCACCAAATTTCTTTGTGCGCGATGGGATATGTGTGACAGTGTAGCGGTGACTCCGGAGAGCAGCACGTGTACTCCTATGGAGGAAGGGAGAAGGCGGGATGAGGTCGAAGAGTTCTTCAGAGCACTCGCCGTGGTATAAGCGCTGTGCGGGCGGTGGTTGTTTACGGCTGCTAATGCAGCCCGGAGTAACGGCTTTTTGTGATTTCCGAAGCACGGAGTATGATATTGTTATTTGATTAGTTTTTTGTTTCAGGTCGTAGAAGTACTGTTGGAGTTTGGATGCGACGTCGACTGCGTAGATTCGGACAATAGAACCGCTTTGAGGTGACTATGTAATTATAATAGTTGGTTTATTCATTTAAAAATCATTAGTTCTAAATTATGGTCTAGCATGAAAACTAATTATAATTCGCCCAGTGGTCGAAATTAGACCTTTTCACAGGTAAACAATGTATAAATTATTTTTGAATTTTGCATCCATAATGCTATATAGTTACAAGATAAAATCTTGTCTCTATCGTTGTATTGTTAAATACTTGCAAAAGTGTTCATTCGACTGTGAGGGTAGTAACTTCACAGTGACCTAGTACCGCACACTTGCAGCGTAAATCACAAACTACTAGAAAAAATAAACAAGTCTTCTGGGGCCTCAGTGGCTCAGCGGTCAGAGCAATGGACCGGTTATCCAAAGGTCGTGGGTTCGACAACCTAAAAGTGAAATTTCATCTTGTAGGCAATGTAATTAAAACATGATTATTTGTGTGACATGACGTTTTATGCTGTGTTTCGATGTATTTGTGTCTCAGGGCCGCGGCGTGGTCAGGCCACGAGGCCGTGGTAGCCAAGCTGCTAGCGGCCGGCGCGGCCCCGGACAAGGCCGACGCGGAAGGCCGCACGCCGCTCATAGCCGCCGCCTACATGGGCCACGAGGCCATAGTGAGGGCCTTGTTGGACGCCGGCGCGGACCTAGACCACGCCGATGAGGATGGTGAGTCATACATACATACATACATACATCCATGTAACACAAGGTCGCTACGCTGCTTTGAACTAACTAAGGCCAAATTCTGCCTTGGATTACGCCGATCAAGACGGTGAGTCATACTTTATCATATAACTAGCTGCCCCCGGCGGACTTCGTACCGCTTTGACAGTTTCCATGACAACACTACAAACAAATCATTTTGTATTGGAAAAATTTCAAAAATAAAAAAAATTTGGGGGTGGACCACCCTTAACATTTAGGGGGATGAAAAATAGATGTTGGCCGATTCTCATAGATACCGGATAAGCACAAAAAATTTCATCAAAATCGGTCAAGCCGTTTCGGAGGAGTATGGCAACGAAAACTGTGACACGAGAATTTTATATATTAGAAGATAGACACTTAGCTTGATACAGCCACAGATAAACGAGCAAACTAATGAGACCTAGAAACGACGTAAATGTAACATGTGACAGCAACTAGCCATCCACTAAGCAGCCACTAGCCAGCCACTAAGCAGCCACTAGCCAGCCACTAGGCTACCACTAGACTGCCTTTAGTCAGCCACTAACATGGCCGCCTACATGGGCCACGAGGCCATAGTGAGGGCCTTGTTGGACGTGGGCTCGGATTTAGACCGTGCCGATGAGTATGGTGAGTCATACTGTGATATATGATAGCCAATAGTCACTAGCCATTAGCCACCAACAGATGAACGAGCAAGCCATGAGTGAGACACCTACAAACAACGTCAATGAAGATAGTGACAACAACAACAAATGGCAATAACTAGCCATCCACTAAGCAGCCACTAGCCAGCCACTAGGTTGCCACTAGACTGCCTTTAGTCAGCCACTAACATGGCCGCCTACATGGGCCACGAGGCCATAGTGAGGGCCTTGTTGGACATGGGCTCGGATTTAGACCGTGCCGATGAGTATGGTGAGTCATACTGTGATATATGATAGCCACTAGTCACTAGCCATTAGCCACCCACAGATGAACGAGCAAGCCATGAGTGAGACACCTACAAACAACGTCAATGAAGATAGTGACAACAACAACAAATGGCAATAACTAGCCAGCCGCTAACTTACTACTAGCCATCCACTTACCTGCCACTAAGTTACCACTAGACTATCTTTGCCCAGCTACTAGCAAAATATTAAAAAAAAGAAATATTTAGACAACATCACATACATTGTTCTGATCCCAAGGTAAGTAGCTAAAGCACTCGTTTCATTTAAATCAGAAACAGCGACGGTACCACAACCACCCAGACCGGACACAATATCGAAAAGTTATTTTTCGACATTGACCCGACCGGGAATCGAACCCGGGACCTCAGGAGTTAGCGCCGCCCAAAGTCCGGCGTGCAAGCCACTCGGCTACGGAGGTCGTCGTAGCAAACCACTGTACTGCCTTTAGCCAGCCACTAACATAGGCCACTACATGGCTGCCTACATGGGCCACGAGGCCATACTAAGGGCCTTGTTGGACGCGGGAGATAAGTAAAAATTATAATACAATGTTGAAAAAATTTCCACGAGCAGGATTTGAACCTGCACCCTTCTGACATACCTGGTCAGGTGCTCTTCCAATTGAGCTATCGTGGTTCTAACCAGCCCGCCGAAATTATTCAACACTATTTACTTTTTACTTTGAAAGCCAAAGGCGCCAATTCAATGTCAACAACAAAAAAAAAAAAATTTTTTTTCAACATTGTGTTTTTGTAATTTGTATCGCAACAAAATTTGCGTTAAAATTATATAAACAAAACAAAAACATTTTAAAAATTATATTTTTTATGTCCAGGTCGCACAGCGCTATCCGTGGCGTCTCTATGCGCGTCGGGCGGCGCGTGCGCAGCGTTGCTGATAGAACGCGGCGCGTCCGTCAGCAAAGCGGATAGGGACAAAGCCACGCCGCTGCTCGTAGCCGCCTTTGAGGGTCATACGTAAGTGTAATTTATTCATTTCCTACGAGTGTGTAGACGCCTGCACATCAATCTATTCAAAATTGTCAAATTTCTTATGTACAACCTTATGCCATTGCACCGCGAAATCTTATCGTCTGCTAGCTACCATTCTATGGCACAAAAACGCGTATTTAAAGCCCCACAGATCAAGGTGCAAACTTTCGCACAGCGCCATCCCTCATACTGGCTGCCTTTTGTCTATAATAGAATGACTAAGTGTTGCAACTTCAAGACTGCTAATGTTAACCAAGCCAAGAAGCTTATTTCCTTACAAATCCTTTCCATGACTTACCGGGAAACGGAAAAGCTGGTCACACCACTCGTATAATCAGCTCTCACATACACACGCACGCAGTCACACAATACCTTACACACACACAACTCACTTTTTCTAGTTTATTTATGTAAACCATAGTATCTGGTTTTAGGATTATTTATTTTTATCTGCTTTGTTTTGTCGCTTACCACTTGCTTTATTTATGGCTTAGGAAGCCCACTATCTAGGATGTCCAGTGTGGGATTCACTTTTTTAGCTTTACTGTTGCATAGCCAAGCTACACGTTTATCTGCTTTTGTTATATAGTTTTAAAAATGCTGTTGTTATGTTACTTGTTATTTTTGCTTTGTTTGTATAATTTTAACGCAAATTTTGTTGCGAAACAAATTACAAAAACACAAATGTTGAAACACCTTTCACTTTCCGACCCGGTATGTCAAAAGGGTGCAGCTTCAAATCCTGCTCGTGGTAATTTTTTAAAACATTTGTGTTTTTGTACTTTTACTTGTTTAAATAAATTATTCTTATTATTATTTACATAAAGTTCAAAATCTATTAAAGAAATTTGACAGGTTGTAATAGTCTGATGTGCAGTCGTGTGTACTTATCTTGCATCTAACTTGATATTAAGTTATAATAAGACCGAATGTGAAAGCGCACTTCACCTGGAAGCTGCCGGAACACAACAATGCTACAAACATTGATGTTATGGCGACACATTTAGATAAGATGGTGGTGGCTGGTACCCTATTCGTACGAAAAAGGGTCCAAATTGCGGCCGGCCATGCCATCTTATGCCTAAAATCCGGCCTGTATCACGCTCTTTAGGTATAAAATTTTAGGTAGGGCAGTCCGGGGTCAGTTGATCGTGATATTGTCATAAATATATAATAAGAAACATTTATTGACCTGCACAGAAACAAATGCAAACAGATTTATTTATTTAATTATTTGGTTGTATTAACGCCATCGAAAAACTTCAGCTAATGCGTTGTTGACAAGACAAAATTTTCTTTACAAATCTAAAAGCTTGGTTTATTTTATTTATTTCTTTATTTATATAGGATTTATATTTTATAGGATAGCTAACAGGTAAGAAATGTTAAAAAATCAACAATAATTATAACTATAAGCTATTGACATGCTACCACATTTAAGGTACCTACCTACAATACAGCAACAGTAGTAACTGTCTACGATCTCAATTGAACTTTATTTGGTAGCGGCTAGAATCGCTATTTAGTTAAATGTTTTTGCGGATTGACCTATCGGTTGTACTTCGTTCATATTAAGCTGTGGAGTTACTTGCTTACCTGTATGGGTAGTAGGTAAAAACATTTTTGGACGATTCAAAAGCACTATTTGAATCCTTCCTATCCTCCTTCCTATAACATGGGGACGAGGCGTGAAGAGGCACCTTGTGGGCCGGCAGGGTGAGGGTGACTGATGCTGCGTTGTTTTCACGCTGCACCTTGTCACAGTTGTCCTTGCGTCCGGACTCCATTTCCACTTAACATCAGTTGGAGTAGCCATTTGTCGAGCTACGTATAAAAAAAAGAATAAAAATTATTTGAATTTGACTCTTTACACTATCCATTTTCTCTATACAGTGAAATCTGCGAGCTGCTCCTCGAGGCTGAAGCGGACATCGAGGCGGCGGACGCGTCCGGGCGGACGGCGCTGTGGGCGGGCGCGTCCGCCGGCCACGCGCGCGCCGTCCGGCTGCTGCTGTTCTGGGGCGCCTGCGTCGACAACATGGACGCCGAGGGCCGCACCGTGCTCAGCGCTGCGGCTGCGCAAGGTACGATGCACTGTACTTAAACACAGGTATTGTAAACATACATCTTAGAGGACTTCTTGGCGGGAAAGTGTAGAGTCATGTCAGCGGTTTTGTTTAATTTTCAAAAAAAATTGTTATGTCGAATATTAATGTGAAATAATGGTGGATTATTAACCGTTAAGTGTTCGTGAGTGTGCATGAGTGTTGGCAAATGAAACAAAACAGTGCAACGGCACTTTTCAATTTCTCTCAAGAAGTCCGCGTGAGGACTTAGTAAAGCCCCACATCTTTACTGAGATACTCGAGGGGTTGGGAATATCATTTCTCACTTCCCATTTATATTGTCATTCATCATCATCATATAGGAAGGAAATATTGTTTATTTATGTATTACTTGTAAGAAAAAATACTTTTTGTGTGTGTTGCTAGAGCGCGGTAAAAGGTCACCGTGTGGGTCTCCTTATTTTGTGCCGTTGGTCCCGGCTGCATTAGCAGTCGTTAACAACCACCTCCCGCACTGGGCCCGCGTGGTGTTTAACTGGTCGTTCTTCCTGTGGTGTAAACATACGTAGGGAAGGCTCGTGCTCCAGCAGTGGGGACATAGAAATGAGCTGGAGGGAGAGAGAGAAAGAGAGTGAGCAGGCTATCATAACCCACAAGGAGGTATACCTGGCGTGAGCTACACACTCTGGGTGAGGCCGTGAGGTGTTTGAAGTACCAGACTCATGAGTTATAAGGAGTTACGCACTGGGCCCGCGTGGTTGTTTACGGCCCGTTCTCCCTGGGGTGTAAATATAGTTGTAAACCAGCGGCTAGAAACGTATAACCAGCCGCTTGATACCGGGTAGATACCCGAGTTGAGCATCGGAAAAAAAACAACTATTTTTATTACATTTTTTGTTGTTAAACTCTTATTTTTGTTATTCAGTAGCACTTATTATATTCTGCTATTTTTGTTTTTTTTTTTTAAATAAACACCGAAGACACCGTTTATACCTACTAATTTACTTAATTCAGAGACGAACAGGAAACTATGAAACAACGTTTGTGTTTAGGTGGTGGTGTGTGAAAATTATAAGAATAAAGGTAGCTCTAAATTAGTTTACTTTGGATTTAATTATAATTATAAACCAAACAAACAAATACAACTAAACGCTTACTACAAAAACACAAATGTTGGAAAAATTTCCACGAGCAGGATTTGAACCTGCACCCTTCTGTCATACCGGGTCAGGTGCTCGTCCAATTGAGCTATCGTGGTTCTAACCAGCCCGAAATTATTCAACACTATTTACTTTATTACTTTGAAAGCCAAAGGCGCCCATTCAATGTCAACAACTACCGTCATTAACATCAGATTAACGTCATTAAATACTAATGATCAGTCAAGAGGTAGGCAAGCTATTTATAAAATGTTTTTGTTTTGTTTATATAATTTCAACGCAAATTTTGTTGCGAAACAAATTACAAAAACACAAATGTTGAAAAAATTTCCACAATGAGATGGTGATGATGATTTTCTGTTCTTTTCTGCAGGCAATGTGGAGGTGGTTCGGCAGTTGCTAGACCGTGGCCTGGACGAGCATCACAGAGACAATTCGGGGTGGACTCCGCTACACTATGCTGCTTTTGAAGGTAGCCTTAACATTTTATTTTAAATACTTATTTATTTCAACACCTCTGTGGCCGAGTGACAAGCGCTCGGCTCCATACCCGAAGTTTCAATCCCTAGGTAGTGCAAAGTGTGTTTGGGATTTTTCTATGCATAGCCCGAGTTTGTGATCACCAACCCGCATTTGGCAAGACTATTATTGAAGACTATATTGGACTACAATGAAATTATAGATCAAACTGTTGTTAACTTAACAATAAACATTTTTTTTAAACAATTTAGCCAGCTCATAATTTTAAAATACGTATGATTTTTATATAAAAAAAAAACATTAATAAAGTGAATAAATAAATTAAATTTTATGATTGACCACGTGATCGAAAACGCACGGGATTTGGCTGAATCTGAAGTGACGTCACCTGCTCGTTTACAGTAAATGTCACTCGAAGTTTTGTACGGTGTGATTTGACAGCTAAAAGTTTGTTTACAAGCAGGTGACGTCACGACTTCATATGACCAGCATGCATCGTTTTGGCGGCTATTTTATTCATTAGAATATTAATGGCGATTTTCGTAAAAAATAAATAAATTCAAATTCCCAAAGAATTAATCAAATTGCAAATATATTATGCTATAATGAACCATTAGACATATTTTTCTAAAACCTGTCAAATACCTTATTGTAGCGATGACTTGATTATAATGATGGAGGCCGGTGCCCAGCTGTGGATCAGCTATTTACTTTACTTTTTAACGCGCCCAGTCTGCGAGTGCTGAGGTTAAGCAACTTTCGCAAAAGTCCACCATCGGATGGGTGACCAAAAAATATTATCATTTCGGGTTCCTTCGTGCTTCGGAAGGCACGTATACCCGTTGGTCCCGGCTGCATTAGCAGTTGTTACCACCGAACCACCGATCCGCACTGGGCCCGCGCGGTGGTTTATGGCCAGTTCTCCCTATCCATCCATAGGGAACGCTTGTGCCCCATCACACATTGTGAATTAAAAAATTTGCTGATGAGATGAGAGATAATTTTTAAAAACTTATAAATGTGTCAATAACGTGCACAAGAACTAAGCAAAATTACATACATTCGATAAAGTTGTCAAAAATGTGTATTCAGGCCACATAGAAGTATGCGAGGCCCTTCTCGAGGCGGGGGCGAAGGTCGACGAGGCTGATAACGACGGCAAGGGAGCCCTAATGCTAGCCGCGCAAGAAGGTCACACGCGTTTGGTGGAATTGCTGCTCGACAATTGGGCAGCGCCGCCCAATCAGCGCGCGCATGACGGGAAGACTGCACTTAGGTAAGAGAGATATGAAAAAATATATATGTCAAAAATAGTTAAAAAAAGAGAAATCAATGAATGATTTAATGTGAAATGTATGAGATAATTTATTAGAGACTGAATGGGTGAATAAATAAATAAGGAATGAATGAGAGGTTGAACTAGTTAATATAAATATGACTAAATAAATTAATGAATGAGTGAATGGATTAGTGAATGAATTAGTACATTTTTGAGTAAATAAATTACTTAATAAATGAATGAGTAAGTGAGTGAACCAATGAATGAATGAGATGGCAATGTTGAATGTGTGAAGGTCAATAGGCTGATAACGACGGCAAGGGAGCCCTAATGCTGTTTGACAATTAGGCCGCGCCGTCCAATCAGCGCGCGCACGACGCGTAGACTGCGCTTTTGAATAAATAAATAAATAAATAAAATAAAATTTCCTACACTCACCCCAATTATCTAGCCCAAGAGAAGCTTCGTTATGAAACTCGTTAAATGGTTACTAGACCACGGATAAACATACTTAAAATACTTAAATACATCCTTATTATACATAGAAAACACCCAGACCCGAGACAATTTAGAAAAACAATAATTTCTAAATTGACCCGACCGGGGATCGAACCCGGGACCTCAGAGATGGCGACACCATGAAAACCGGTGTACAAACCACTCGACCATGGAGGTCGTCGAGCTTAGGTAAGAGAGATTTTTTTTTTATACTTAGCACGGCAAATGACTCCACACCACCTGATGCTAAGTGGAAATGGATAGGAAAAAGAGATATGTATGCTTGAGTGTATCAAAGTCAAATCACTTATTCAACATAAGCCTGCACAGGCATAGGCTTATTGACATCAAAACTATAAAATCCAAATAATAATAAAAAACTAAAAAAAATGTTTAGATTAAACTACTGAATCTATACCAGTGCGGATTTGAAAACTCAGGAGGCTTATTTCTTTTTCCTTATCTTTTCAACCAAATTACAATCATGTAATATAACATACAAATAATGTTTATTTTTTTAATTTTAAAAATTTAAAAAAATTCCAAGAGCAGGATTTTTTTTTTCAACAGTGTTTTTGTAATTTGTATCGCAACAAAATTTGCGTTAAAATTATATAAACAAAACAAAAACATTTTTTAAATTCTATAAATTTTTGCATATTTTGTCTGAATATATTAGAGAGTGAACGAACAAGCTAATATATGCACGAATGAGTGAATTAATGCAATAAAAAGGTGAGATTAATTAATGAAATGAGTAAGTATTTCTTACAAAATTGTCATCTTCATAATCTCCCTTAAGATAGGTACTAGTTTTTTGTAAAAAAAATCATACCTACTCTTGTCTGCATCTAACTTAATTTATAAGTATTAAGAGTGGCTCTCCTACACAGATAAACCTTGTAAGGTTTCCGCGTTAGGATTATTGTAATGTATGTTGTTTTTTTTTTTGTAAAGTGAAATCTAATTACGATAAAACAGAATGGGTGATCAAAATCGGTACATGAAATGACGAAATCATCGTTCAAACAACTGCCAGCAAAGGTCATGGCTAAATACAGTATGGACCACTGCCCTGAAATGTATAAACATCGTATCTAGTAGTACGTAATGCTGGATAGCTAATTATTGTTATTTCATATGTAAAACGATTCAGGAACTTCTCAAATCTTTGCACTTCTGAAAATAAAGTCGCAGAAACTCCCACTTCGTAAATAGGGTAACAAGCTTCAATTAGACATTTTGCTATTTTTGCTAACTTAGCTAGGCGTTTGTTTACAGACTTTATAAACTAGGTACTAAAATATATTTTGCTTGGAAAAACTAAATCACCAATGATAAAAATATATTTTCCATATATTTTTTGTAAAACGGAACGTCTTAAATCGTTTTTTTTTTTTTAGTTTAGTTCGTTCCTTAAGGAACCGGCTAAGGTCATAGACCATGCTGCCATGTCATTAGTTTCTTAATTTCATTGTAATACATAAATAAACAATATTGATGATGATGAATGATAATAGAAATGAGAAATGATATTACCCCCCCAACCCCTCGAGTATCTCAGTAAAGATGTGGGGCTTTACTAAGTCCTCACGCAGACTTCTTGTGAGAATTTGAAAAGTAACATTGCACTGTTTTGTTTTATTTGCCAACACTCATGCACACTCACGAACACTTAACGGTTAATAATCCACCATTATTTCACATTAATATTCGACATAACACAAATTTTAGAAAATAAAACAAAACCGCAGACATGACTCTTCACTTTCCCGCCAAGAAGTCCCGTCTTAAATCGTATTTATGATTTCCTTGTCAAACAAAACCATAAAAACAAGTTAACATCTTTTGAATTATTGATTTGTTCACGAAACTTCTGGGAAAATAATAAACACGATATTATTATTTAATAAATATTTGAATAATTCAAGCTATCCAAGAGAGAAGTTCATATACATCTTGTGGGCAGTTGCTTTATATACTACTCAAAACAAAATAAGGGCCACGAGGTATTTTTTCATTTTGGTGTAAATTTTTAAACATTTACATATTGAAAGTAGTAAAATATTGAGTATACAAACTCTTTGATACCTAAACTTTTTAATATTGTAGTATTCATCTAATGCTGGCAACAATTTTAAATAAAATTTGATTTAAAATTATTTTTGAAAATTTTGATTCCATTTTCTTTGACGTTTTGCTTTCCTTAGCTTCTTGGTTTATTAGAAATTATCAGAGTTCATTGATATCTCCAGTCAGAAACATCTTTTGCAATATGCCACAAGCACGCAGGCGTCATATGGACTCGCTGACAGCAACCAGAGCCGTTACAATGATTGAAGAAGGTCATTCGCAGCGATCTGTGGGTTTGCAATTGGGATTTTCTCGAAGAGCTATTCAAAATCTATGGAATCGTTTCCAAGAGACCGGCAGTGTTAGAAGAAGACCTGGTTCGGGCAGAGTTCGCATTACAACAGCTCAAGAGGATCGTTACATTCGATTAAGTGCGCGCCGAGATCGCACAACGACGGCCCGCAAGCTGCATAATCGTTTACGGCTCACAACGGGTACTCGTGTCAGTGACCAAACTATTCGTAATCGATTGCATGAAGACCAGCAGGCATCAAGAAGACGAGTTGTCCGTATTCCATTAACCAGAAATCATCGTGCAAATCGTTTAAGATTTTCCCGTCAACATTTGGACTGGGACATAAACCAATGGGGCATGGTGCTCTTCACAGACGAATGCAAAGTTAAATTTTTTAAAGACGATCGGCGTATTAGAGTATGGAGAAGACACGGCGAGAGATTTTCAGAAGCCTGCATCCATGAAGTCGATCGGTTTGGTGGTCCAAATGTAATGATTTGGGGCGGGATAAGCTTACACGGCAAAACTGAGCTCGCTATTTTAAATGAGGGTACTGTTACTGCTCAGCGGTATATTGAGGAAGTCGTCAGACCACATGTGATCCCATTTGCCCAGCGAGCGGGTCCTGGATTCATCTTGATGCAAGACAATGCTCGTGCACACACGGCTCAAGCGACTCGGTTTGTACTGGAAGCGTCTCAAATTCAAGTCTTGCCGTGGCCGGCGAACAGTCCGGACTTAAATCCAATAGAGCACATGTGGGATCAGTTGAAACGAAGAGTTAGAGACGGTGATCAGGAAATCCACAACCAACAGCAACTCATCAACGCTGTTAAAAGGGCCTGGGAAGAGATTCCAATGGAAAATGTCAGGCATTTGATTGAGAGCATGCACTCCAGGCTTCAGGAGTGCGTAACGAAACGAGGGGGGCATACCCGTTACTAAAAGATGAGCATGGAGTATTTTCTTTTGTTTTCAGTAACTTTACATTGTTTTTATTTTTAACCTTAAATGTGTTTTTTCTTTCAAAAGCAAATAAACTTTTTAATCATTATTATTGGAATAAATTTATTGGTCTACACGGTAAAAACAACATTTGTTTTCGTTATGGAGACAAAAAAATTAATATTGGTTTTATTATTTTCATGGTACAGACAAAATACCTCGTGGCCCTTATTTTGTTTTGAGTAGTATATATATATATATTTATGTACCATTAGCAGACATTACATGAAAAAATACGAAATTCAAAAAATTCAAAATTCAAAATCATTTATTCAGCTTAGGCTACAAGTAGCTCTTGTGAATGTCACTATGCCATCGGTTCGTAAGTCTACTCTGGGCGGGAGATCTTGTACTGAGAAGAACCGGCAAGAAACTCAGCAAGTGTCCAGCTCTTTTCTCCCTTACAGCGTCAAAAATATTGGAAAATGCCCTATCATAGCAGGACACTTTCCATTACAATTAACTTTTAGTACTTACTATGTATTTATTCGTAATTATGAACATATTACCTTTTTGGGAGAAGGACGTCGAGTATGTATGTATATATAAACATGATTCACAATTAAAAATCATTTATTCAGTTTAGGTAACCAGTAGCTCTTGTGTATGTCACGCCATCGGCTCGTAAGTCTTAGGGAAACCTTGTACTGAGAGAAACCGGCAAGAAACTCAATGAATACTGGAAAACAAGGGCGTTTCTTTTCTCCCTTACAAAGTGCCGTAATGCCGTATCATAGCACTTTCCATTTTCCATATTATATAATAATATATAATATATAATAATCTTTAGATAACCGACTCCTTAAACTGAATGAAATAACCAATTCTTTGTTTATCAGGTTGGCGGCACTAGAAGGCCACTTTGACACGGTCAGAGCTCTCCATCAGCGCGGGGCCGACGTGGACGCCCTAGATGCGGATAGAAGGAGCACCCTGTACGTGCTAGCGCTAGACAACCGACTGGCCATGGCGAGGTTTTTGATACGGGAGTGTAGCGCTAGCGTGGCGGCGGCGGATAACGAAGTGAGGGACATTTTGATTTTTTGAAGTAAAAT
This sequence comes from Eudonia truncicolella, assembly GCA_949315975.1. Lineage (NCBI taxonomy): Eukaryota > Metazoa > Arthropoda > Insecta > Lepidoptera > Crambidae > Eudonia > Eudonia truncicolella. Next base: position 6,071,767 of record OX438853.1, on the reverse strand, counting down.
GAAATGAAAGTATTCTTTATTGTACATACACCATATTATAAAAGACATAAGGAGGATAATACAATAAAAATCAGTATAAATAGCGGCATTATCGCTTAAAAGCAATTTCTTCCAGTCAACCATGTGAGATCCGATCCGAACCCTTCGGAGAATCTAGTAGGGCACGGGGATGCGATGCCGTTCCCTCTAGAAAACCTCCGAAGGTGATTCGTTTCACACGGCTTGAGGGATCCTTTGCGTTCCTCGCCGCCCCCAAAAAAGCCCGGTGAAGCTGAAAATGCCGTAGAGGCAATATGCAATCTCTCTCAAAAAAAAAAAAAAAAAAACAATAAATATTCATTACGATATCAACACCGCCGTTTAACTTACCTCCTCTGTCACTCACAACAAGCCTTCACACATACAACGCATATACTTACATATTAAATTGAAAAAAAAATAAATTAAGATTATACTACAATAGTTAATCTAAATAATATTATAGTGACAAAGATAGATAATGCTCGTTTGCCTACTAATCGCTTGATACTGTCGTCCGTATCCGTTTGTATCATCATTCGTCACCAGCTTTTTTTGATGTGCGCACTGCTGGGGCACGAGGATAGATGTGAAGCTGGTTACTAACATTTGTAGCCTAGCGGCTAGAAACGGCTTATTTGGCTTATTTCAATTTCTAGCGATAACTAGCGGCTGGAAACGGCTGCTTACATTTCATATATGTTCACATGATTTAGTTTTTTTGGTTCTGTTGTTGTTGTTGTTGTTGTTGTTGTTGTTTCTCTTCTGATTTATTGACTATAGGATACATTTAACATAAATAGACTTAAACAATGCCATTTGCATCAGTATTAAGTGTTAAAAACTCAAAAAAACAAGTGTTAAATGAAATAAGTGTGGACAGATACCTAGCAATAGTAAGCATTAGTAGGTATTAAAGTAAAAATTAGTAGGTATAAACGGTGTCTTCAGTGATAATTTGAAAAAAAAAATCACAAAAATAGCAATACATAATATGTGCTACTGTATAACAAAAATAAGAGTTTAACAATAAAAAATGTAATAAAAATAGTTGTTTTTTTTCCGATGCTCAACTCGGGTATGTACCCGGTATCAAGCGGCTGGTTTACAACTATATTTACACCCCAGTGAGAACGGGCCGTAAACCACCACGCGGGCTCAGTGCGGATTGGTGGTTTTTAACAACTAATGCGGCCGGGACCGACCGCTTTACGTGCCTTCCGAAGCACGAAGGAGCGAGAGATGATACCTTTTTGGTCACCCATCCAATGACCGGCATTTGCTGAAATAAGACTGGGCGCGTTAATTTATGTACAAGATTCCCGAATATAAATGATCGAAGTGACGAACACTACAATAGGGATAGTTATTTTTTTGTCAATTCAATACGTCTATGTAATTTTCGTATGTTTTTTTTATTAGGGCCGCACGCCGCTGCACGTTTCCGCGTGGCAAGGTCACACGGACATGGTCAATTTACTCATCAAAGTTGGTAAGTATTGACAACCCTGATATATCTAAGACAATAATTATAATAAGTATTTATTTCAGAATAATTTCATAGATTAGACTGTTGGTAATTACAATAGATAATAATGCAATATGACAATCATCATCATCAGCTCATTTTTATGTTCCCACTGTTGGGGCACGAGCCTTCCCTATGGATGGATAGGGAGAACGGGCCATAAACCACCACGCGGGCCCAGTGCGGATTGGTGGCTGTTAACGACTGCTAATGCAGCCGGGACCAACGGCTTTACGTGCCTTCCGAAGCACGGAGGAGCTCGAGATGATAAATTTTTGGTCACCCATCCGATGACCGGCCTTTGCGAAAGTTGCTTAACCTCAATACTCGCAGAACGGGCGCGTTAACCACTGCGCCATTGAGCTCCTCTATATGACAATGCAGCTTTTCAATTTCCAAAGCACAATGAATATCGAACGCAGCCATTCCAAGCCAGCCGCACACATTCTCGTTTCATACACGCGTATGTACTGTATGTATGTATTTGACGACCTCTGTAGCCGAGTGGCCTGCACGCCGGACTTTGGGCGGCGCTAACTCTGAGGTACCGGGTTCGATTCCCGGTCGGGTCAATGTCGAAAACGAACTTTTCGATATTGTGTCCGGCCTGGGTGGTTGTGGTACCGTCGTTGTTTCTGATTTCATGAAACGAGTGCTTTAGCTACTTACCTTGGGATCAGACCAATGTATGTGATGTTGTCTCATATATATATATGTACACACTGCGTACAGAAAGAAAGAAAATACTTTTATTGCCACACACTATAGATGTTGTTTTTCTGCAATTATTTCTTTGATTTTGATATATAACACTTTGATGATTACATAACTTTAATATTTTGCAAGACCAAATTTATGAGGGCATGGTGTTACAGCTATTATTTTGTGGCTCTAATTATCATTCGCATATAGTTAGGTGACTCGGTATAATAACAAGTGCGATAATCACATAAAAATAATAGGTTGCGAGGAGCGCATCGACGAACATGTAAGTTGGACATAAATGAACATACCCAAATACCAAATCTATATAAATAAAATGAATCACTGAAATGTATGTACGCTCATAACTTCCGATAGACTGCAAAACATTAAATAATTCTCTTTTTTGTGTTTGTTATTGTCAGGGCAAGGTTTGTACAGAAGAAAATTAAAAAAAATAATTTTTTTTTTACTTTAAAACGACTATTTAATTTTTCAATACAAAATGTCCCTAGCTGTGAAACATTTGATGTATTTATTTGTTTTGTTGTCATAGAAACTGTCAAAGCGGTACGAAGTCCGCCCCGGTCAACTAGTTTTTAATATTTTTCAAATAACTTTTAAAGGGCTCATTAATAAACAAAGTGTAAGCTTGGAGTGGTTACTCCGTGTTTTGTCTCTTTTACTCTAATATGAAATAAAGTTTACACGACGGGGACAAAACACGGAGTAACTACTCTAAGCATACACTTTGTTTATTAATACGAGGGTAAGGGCATTTTACATTAATATAATAATTAAAAGGGTTTTAAATTTTAAAGATTTTAATATTTATGAGTTTTAAAAGTCTTTTATACGTTATACATATTAAAGATATAGTATTTAAATTTATACATTGTATCATTATGGATTTTAATGATTATGCGTTAGGACCCTTCGTTATGGGTCTTTTTACCTAGATATTAGTTTCGGTTCACGCCGAATAGTTAATAGTTTGACACACCGTATCGCATAACGCACTCCAGGCGGCGCGGAGGTGGACGGGCGCGACCGCTGCTCGCGCACGGCGCTGCACGCGGCGGCGTGGCGCGGGCGCGCCGGCGTGCTGCGGTGCCTGCTGCAGCGCGGCGCCGCGCCCGCCGCCGTCTGCACGCAGGGCGCCACGCCGCTCGGTAACGCTTATTATCTACCTAGCTAGCAGTCATCACACTTTTTTTTTTTCACACCCAGGGAAGGTGTGACACCTACCCGGACCTTGAAGAGGCCCGTGGTTATGTGGGACTGCCCGTCCGCCTTTCCACACCCACTGACAAGGAGAGAAGCTCTCCAAGTCAGCTGCCAGGAAGAATTCCCAGCTGGGAGGGCGAGACGGAGGGGATACCGCACTAAACCCTGGGGGTCGCAATCCGATCAGCAGAAGGCTAGGGTGGCAGTCACGGGGGCAGTCATCACACCTAGCTTCACATAGAGAACGACCTCTAGGTGTACAGATCTTTATTCTCATACGAAATTACATTTCACTTATAAGATATAAACAATATATGAATTACAGTATACAGATTGTCACTCTATGGTACTCGTTGCGATATGCAGTTTAAGTTTATTTTTAAACATGCATATAGTCTTACAAATTTTCACTTCATCTGGTTACCTATTAAACGGCTGTGCTCCCTTCAAACAGAATTGTCTTTTTCCCATATTTAGTCCTAGGTGTAATTAATTTAAGTTTGTTTTTGTGTTTTTGTCGCTATCTTAATAAAGCATTAGGCCAGCGTCATATAACGCGAAAACTCCGTCGCGAACCTTCCGTCGCGGTAAATTATTCCTTGACCAATTATCAATCGACTGTCAACTAGCGAAGTTCATGTAAAAAATATATCGATATTTTTTCCGATATCATATATCGAAATTTGTATTGATGTTTTTGATATATCATATGTAAGGTGTATTTATTTATTCGGGACTAAATTATATACGGTAGTATATGAATTTATTAAAAGTAAGTTCATCAGTATTAGTGTCTATCAACTTTAATTTCTAAACTTGATCGCTGATTATAGTGTTGCCGAAAAATCGAGAGTTTAGCAAACGATAGTTGATAGTTGAATATCGATAGTATTGCTCTTCAATATCAAATAGATTATCGATAGTATCGATACTATTGATAGTTTTATACTAACGATAGTGATCTTTAATTCACTAATATTGGATCAAGTATGCATGCAGGTATACTGAGGCGTAGAATAGAATTAGGTGCCCATACTTAACGTACGCTTGAATAAAGTCAATACACTAGTTGATTTGGTTTGGTTGAATACCACATTAGGTATTCTACCACTCATTATGCCTATATACTGAATGAAATACTATTGAAAGCAATATTAATATCGATAGTCTATTCGATATTGAGTAGTAAGAATACTATTGATAGTATCGATAGTATCGATAGTTCATTGGTTGGCAGCGATCGAAACTATCGATACTATCGATAGTATTGCTGTTTACCTATTACAGTAAAAGAGATCGATACTGGCGATAGTATCGGTATAATCGATAGACTATCGTTTTTTTTCAACTATCGATAAGATATCGATAAACAATCAAGCGGCAACACTAGCTGATTGACCATCTCCCGCTCTCGAAGTAAACCATAGATTAAATTTCGGTACGATATTCTATGCATCAAATAATATTTATCGATATTTCATGTTTTAATAATATCGATTCAAAATCGAGACGCTAATATCGAATGAGATCCCGATGAGCCCTTGAAAAACGGTACGCGACTTTGGGGCCACGCACGGAGCCACAATGACGTTTGTGGCGATGACAGTCAATATTAAGTACAAATATTTTGCAACCTTAATGTAATCTTTATGTTTAAGATTTAAGGATCACAGTAAGCTGAAGTTGTTGATGCTACCCAATGTTTTTTCATAATAAGCTTCGAATAGTTGTTCCGTGTTTTGGCTCTTTTTCTCTAATTTGATACGACGTTTACATGACAGAAACAAAACACGGAATCTAATTCCGACCTTATTCTTTGTTTATTTGTAAGGCACTAAATGTATACGTATGAGCAAACAGGACCACTTTTGAGATGCATTGTTGTTCCGGATCCTTTAGCTGGTATATTATTGATCGAAGGGCAGAAATAATACACACGAAAAAAAATAATGAAACCTAAAGAGTAATAAAAAAGAAAACAAAGAGTTTGAAGTTAATATACGGATGTTTTGTGGTCAGGTATCGCGGCGCAGGAAGGTCACGAAGAATGTGTGCTGTGGCTGCTGCAGCATGGAGCTGATCCAATGCAAGCGGACCACTGTGGTAAGCATATGTATATATAGGGCGGTGGCAACCAGTTTTCGGCAGGAACCATTGATCGACACTTTATTCCCTTAATCATTAGAAAGAAAAGAAGGAAGGAAAAAATTATTTATTAAATTTTACTTTTTTATTTTCAAGTGCTAATTGCTGCACTGAAGCTAAATTAAATATTCATAATTTTTTTATAAAATACAGTGAAAAAATAGCAGCATAATAGTAGCATAGCGGTCAGTGCAGCCGCCCGGATTGCGGAAGACCCAGGTTCGATTCCTGGCTGGGTCGGGTGGGTGTTTAATTTTTTCACTGTATTTTATAAAAATTTTATGAATAATTATTTATTAATCAAGCATTTTAAAACTAAAATTAATTAATTAGAAATAGGGTTCACCAACTGACCCGTATGAGAAAAGATTTGAGTAAATTTTACTAAGATTGAATGTAGTATTCTATCAGTGAAATATTTTTTGAAATTGGACTGTTACAGATATTAACCCTTAAACATACAATCAAAGACACAAACTTTACCTCCTTAATAATAGTATTGAATACTGAACAAGCAGCTAGTGTCTCTTCCAGTAAGAGTGATAGTTTCCTATGTCAGACGATATCAGTACGATGATGCAAGAGGATGTCAGAAATTTGATAAATAATAAAACCGACCGTGTAGTAAGTAACATTGCACTAAAAACATAGCAAATTAAATAAATATTGCGAGTGTCCAAAATAGGCTGCGACGGCAGCACTTTTAAAACGTAGGTAACAAACGAAGTGTACATATTCCCAACTCAAGAACAGTGACAAGACAAACAACGTTTGAAATTAAATTAATATTAATAAATTCATTAAGTTATTATTACATGTCACTGTAGACTGAAATATGTCAACACAAATATAACATCTTCTAATATATAAAATTCTCGTGTCACGGTGTACTTTATTGAACTCCTCTGAAACGGCTTAACCGATTTTCGTGAATAGCGTGCATATCGGCTAAGGTGGAGAATCAGACAACATCTATTTTTCATCCCCTAAATGTTAAGGGTGGTCCACCCCTAAATTTTTTTTACAATTTAATTTTCTAATACTAAATGTTCCACGATTTGTTTCTTTTGTTGTCATAGAAACTGTCAAAGCGGCACGAAGTCCGCCGGGTCAGCTAGTTGTAATATAAAAAGAAAAGTTTTTTTGTTTGACTTCACTAATATAAATATTTCATTACAACTGCATGACAAATTCAAGTAAATAATGATGACTTAATAACAACATAATTTTTGAAACCCTAAAAACATTTTATTACAATACTAGCCGTGCCCCGCGGTTTCACCCGCGTTAATTAGCTCTCAAAAAAATATTTTCCCGTTGTTGCAACATTATTCAATGCTGCTCCACTCCTATTAGTTTTAGCGTGATGTAATGTAGCCTATAGCCTTCCTCAATAAATTCTTATTCACCACAAAAATTATTTTTGGATTCGAACCAGTAGTTCCTGAGATTAGCGCGTTCAACCAAACAAACTCTTTAGCTTTATAATATTATTATATGTATATATATAGTATAGATATTATTTTCTAATGTATTTGAGTATTGACATGTCATCATTTAAGTATATAACTTTTTATGATTTTTCTATTAGTTAGATATTATATTAATTCAACTGCATTATTTTTATTTCATTTAATTTGTATGCCTAATGGCCTGTTCACAGATGTACTTATCATTGTAATATTTTTTTTAAGACCTTGTAAAACCTGTAATGTACGAATAAACATTTCATTTCATTTAATTTCAACACATACAAGATTTAAATGGTCTAAATTTCTGTTACACATTGTAGATTTGTCGCTTCTCCAACAGGCCGAACTCCCGCCAAGGTGGCGTGGCGTGCAGGCCACGCGCATATATGCCGCGTGCTGGAGCGCTGGGGCGCCGCCCCCGCCCCCAGCGCGCCCCCCGCAGCCCCCGCTGTTAACCCACCAGGTCACTACACTTTTGTTATATTTATAGGCTAATCTTCTACATAAACTTTTTTTCTATCGAGGAAATTTCTTAATTCGACATTTTGGAAACAATTTATTATATGTTGTTCCATAGTTTTAGTATCTAGTTATAAGTAAACCTGTCACTTTGCAGTTGATAATTTTTTTTTCATTTTAATTTCATTTTATATCGTATGTTTTTTTTTTATTAACGGGTAAGCACAGTGCCTTGGTCTCACCTGATGTGATTTAATTTGTGTCGTAACTATTCTACTGTATGTTTCGCCTTAAACACTCTTTTTGTTTTGTGCACACTTTTTGTACTTTTCTTTGTGTCTTCTCCTTATGCGGGCCCGCTGGAAGAAATTTCAATCTGAAATAAGCAGCGCCCTCGTACTTGTCTATTCTCACTAAACATAGTGATAACAATCCCATCTGTCCCCGCCCGATCCTCTAAATGACAGCACACATTTACAGAATACACTAAACATGCACACCAGTTTAGGCCCAAGACACCGTACTCGTAGAACAAGGGTACGAAGAACCGGTTAACACTCGCTCTACACCAGGTACAGACATGTACCTGGTCGGTTCTCTCCTCCTCCACGGCCCGGTCAACCCGAGCCGAGGTCCGTGCCTTTAGAGGCGCCCTCGGGTTGCTCCGCTCCCCGATCCGATCCGAACCCTTTGGAGAATCTAGTAGGGCACGGGGACGCGCACTTGTGCGCGATGCCGTTCCCTCTAGATAACCTCTGAAGGTGATTCGTTTCACACGGCTTGAGGGACCCTTTACGTTCCTCGCCGCCCCCAAAAAGCCCGGTGAAGCTGAAAATGCCGCAGCGGCAATCAGCAATCTCTCTCCAAAAAAAATCCCTTCTGTTTGTTTGTGTGTGCATAAATTATGAATAAATAAAATAATTTATAACGTCACGTCTGGCGCACGCCAGATGTGTCATGGGCCAAGTCGGCAACATATCGGAAGCGAAACACAACACGGAGGCGCCGCGGTAGACCGAGGAGACGATGATGGGACGAATTGGATATACTTAACCAAAATTGGAATCAATTAGCTCAGGACCGCAATGGGTGGAAGAAATGGAAATAAACCTTTGCCAAGCAGTGGGACAGTGAAGGCTAATAATAATAAACAATATAACGCCTCGGTGGCCGAGTGGCGAAACGCTCGGCCCGATACTCGAAGGTCCCGGGTTCGGAATCGGGCAGTGTGTTTCGGATTTTTCGATGCATAGCCCCGGGCTTGTGATCACCAATCCGCATTTGGCAAGCGTGGCGAATAAGCCACACATCAATTATAGTGATGACTTGATTTCAATGATGGCGGCCTTTGCCCAGCAGTGGGACAGTTATAGGCTATTTACTACTTACTTACTTTACTATAACATTGGCGTTGTATGTTGTGTATTTCGCATAGCGCATTTCTGAGTGTTTAGCACCTTAGTGCCTTACAAATAAACAAAGAATAAGCTTCGAATAGTTATTTCGTGTTTTGTTCACGTCATGTAAACGTCTTTTCGAATTAGAGTAAAAGAGACAAAACACGGAATTACTATTCGAAGCTCATTCATTGATTATTTGTAAGACCTTTAATATTGACGACCTCCGTAGCCAAGTGGCTTGCACGCCGGACTTTAGGCGGCGCTAACTCTGAGGTCCCGGGTTCGATTCCCGGTCGGGTCAATGTCGAAAACGAACTTTTCGATATTGTGTCGGGTCTGGGTGGTTGTGGTACCGTCGTTGTTTCTGATTTCCATGAAACAAGTGCTTTAGCTACTTACCTTGGGATCAGAACAATGTATGTGATGTTGTCTAAATATTTATTTATTTATTTATATCTGTAAACAACAGCTGCACTAACGTTGATGTTATACAGGCTCGCCGGAGTACAAGAGGCGCAGTGTGCACAGTTCCAATTCAACCAAGTCTTCATCCAACATGACGGGTGGTTCGGGCCGCTCGCACGACCACCCCGAAGAGATTAGCGACAAAGTGAGTACCATACCACAAATAAACATATGACGACCTCCGTAGCCGAGTGGCTTGCACGCCGGACTTTGGGCGGCGCTAACTCTGAGGTCCCGGGTTCGATTCCCGGTCGGGTCAATGTCGAAAACGAACTTTTCGATATTGTGTCGGGTCTATATATATAATGTATATAACATAGAGCAGGCCACTTGGCGGTGCAACACGTATATACTATCTTTTTTTATTTTCTAGTTCCCGTTTTTTAATGTAAATTTGTGTTTGTGTCGTGTATTACTAATAAATGTTTATACATTCATTCAGTCATTCATTCATTCAATCATTCATTCAAATTTGATTCGGTGATCATTATATTACCATGCCAGTTGTAACTTGGTGAAACGTGATTGTACTCCTAATTAATATATTGTCATCTTATATGAGGACATTTTATTGAGTATTATAGAGACATTTGGTAGGTTGCTGATACTTACTACTCAGGGTATCCTTTAGTAAGTGTCAGTAGAAAAATATTATGTATTTTCAACCGTGTCATGAACAATGAAATGTATAAATGCTGTAATCTTTATTGTTACTCTTAAATAAATTCTTATCTTATCTTATCTTAATTTATCTTATCTTATCTTATCTTATCTTATATACCATGTTTGAGGTTCAAGTAAATAATTTATTTATTTGCTTACTAGCCGACCCGGCGTACTTCGTACCGCTTTGACAGTTTCTATGACAACAAACAAACAAATCGTTAGACAGTTTACGCGTAAAAGCGTATCAAACAAACAGACAAACTCACTTTTTTTTAATAATAAGTATCATATGTCTCTAGTTATACTCTTGAGAATATGTGTACAAAGTTTCATGATGATCGGACGAATAGTTTACGCGTGAAAACAAACAAATTCACTTTAAAAAGTCTTTGTATTTGTCTTTGTCTTACGCATTTATAATATTAAGTTAGGATTTAATGTGTATGATACTGCAACAACCTATAAGTGTGTACGTACGTCTCGTCACAAAGTAAGGAGGACCCAGAAGGTAAGCTTCATACAAACGGACTGTTCCGAGCTGTTTCGAGATTCGTGTCAGTGCAAACGCTCTATGTGTGTGTTGCTCGAGCGCGTTTGTGTGAAGCTCCTTGCTCCTTGCGCCTTCTGGCTCTCCTTATTTAGGCTATAAGTGAGTGCGTCTCGCCCACTAGCTACTGCGCATACAGATACGATGCCCTTAGAATCCACACTGTGAACGCCTCATGATATCGACATTCCGTTCCGAACTCCTCGGAGAATCTACTACTCTTACTAGATACTCCGAGGGACACAAGGACACGCTCGCGCGTGATGCCGTCTTCAATAGAAACCCACTAAAGATGTTCGATCACCACTGCTTGAGGAACCTTTTAGTTTTTTACCCCACACAAAAGATTGGTAACGTTGTAAAAGCCGTTTTAGGCCAACAACAATCTCTAAAGGCCATAAGCGGCTAAAAGCAGTTTTTTTTATTCCTTACCGGTAAGCGTCATCCCACCTGATGTTAAGTGATGATAAAGCCAATGGTGGAAGCGCACTTCACCTGGATTCCTCAACTACTGAAGCACTGGCTATCTAACATCTAGCTGCCGGAACATTAATGTTATGGCGACATATTTAGATAAGATGGTGGTAGCTAGCCATGCGGACAAACAAACCCTACCACCAACCAAAACTATATTTCTAAAAACTATAACACCTATTATGATTTCAGGCGAGCCGAGCGAACCTCTCTCTCACTTTCGCGCAACAGGTGGCTCGCTGCGGCCGAGGCCGAAGAGAAAAAGAGAGGGAGAGCGTCATACCCGAGAACTATGAGTTAGAAAAGGGCACAAAACTGAGGTAAGTCTATTCTATTCTTGGAAAATTTTGGTTACTTTGCATGTCATGCTGGTCTGGGACTTCAAAATAATGTATCAGCCGCCTAACTTCCCGTGCATGTCGTAAGAGCCGACTAAGGGACAAGGGTTCCAAGATGCTCGCACATCAGGCGATCGGCTGCAACCCATCACTGATGTTATCTATCCCACCTCGGAGCCCTACTTTGTTTATGCTAAATGTGGCGTCGGGTCACTAACGGTGAGTTTACTCAAAATTGGTGATTTCCATGCTCTGTGTACCCCCTTTTGGGAGTCATCATCATCAGCTCATTTTATGTCCCCACTGCTGGGGCACGAGCCTTCCCCATGAATGGGTAGGGAGAACGGGCCATAAACCACTACGCGGGCCCAGTGCGGATTGGTGGTTGTTAACGACTGCTAATGCAGCCGGGACCAACGGCCTTCCGAAGCACGGAGTAGCTCGAGATGATAAATTTCTGGTCACCCATCCGATGACCGGCCTTTGCGAAAGTTGTTTAACACGTTGACTGCATCTAAACCAATAGACATTTAATTGTCGCCACTTACATGTGCGGGGTCCGGCATTGAATGCGTTAACCCCAGCACTCGCAGACCGGGCGCGTTGACCACTGCGCCATCGAGCTCCTCAGTAGTCTCAGTAGTGTCCTTTTGTGAGTAGAACGTGAGAGTATGTGTGTATGTATAGTTTATTTTAAAGTAGTGATTACCGTAACGTAAGATTAAATTTTTACTAGAAAAAATCAAAAAATTAAAGCACGAGTGGGAAGCGAACCCACGACCCTTGGATTACCGGTCCAATGGTTTTTTTTCTTCATATTAACGGGTAAGCACTGTGCCTTGATCTCACCTGATGTTAAGTGATGATAAGGCCAATGATGGAAGCGCACTTCACCCGGGATCCTCAACTAGTGAGGTACTGACTATCTTATCTCTAGCTGCCGGACCACAACAATGCTGCAAACATTGATGTTATGGCGACATATTGAGATAGAATAGAATAGAATAGAATAGAATAGAATAGAATAGAATAGAATTTATTTGCATAAAACATGGTAAAGTACAGATCGTGACTTAAATAAAACCAGCATGTTTTGCCACAATTTGGCGTGCAAAATTATAACAATTAAGTATTAATTAATTAATTATTTCACTAAAAAACAGATAATCACTAATAATAATTAATAAACATTTCAAAATTATTAAAAATTAAACAAATACATTGCCATTTTATTTTAAATTCAAATTATAACATCATTTAATGTCAAAATACTCATTAAGATTATACGGGGATTTAATTATTAGCCAACTACGCAGTTGCGATATAAATTTACTTAAAGGTAACTTTCTAATTTCAACAGGTATATTATTATAAATACGTATCGACATGCCATAACAATTCTTTTCAAAATATGCACTACGGTGAGGAGGCATTTTTAACAAAGCTGTGTCTTTCGGCCGTAACCGTAAGCATCTCCCACTCGGTTCAAATAGTGTGGGGTTACGTCTAATAAACATTCCAATTTCTAATATATATATTGAGGCTAACGTTAGTAATCTCAGATTCTTAAATAACGGTCTGCATGTTTCAATTAAGATGGTGGTAGCTAGCCAGGCGGACAAACAAGCCCTACCACCAACCAAACCGAGTACACAAACATGTACCCCCCGCTGGGAATCGAACCCGGGACCTCTGGGTTTAAACCGGTGGCCTTAGCCACTAGACCACAGAGGCGGCTTTGAGCTAACAAGTTCCCAGAGGACTCGTTGAATTTTTCTAGTTTGTGCTATTTACTTTGCAAGCCAGCGGTATTGCGACACTGTGAAGTTACCCTCACAGTCGAAATATATATATATATATATATATATATATATATATATTTTATATCAATTGCTGTTCGTTTGAGTGGCTAAAATTCGAGAATGGCTGGACCGATTTGGCTAATTTTGATTTTGAAAAATTCGAAGTTCAGGGAAGGTTTAAACGGTGAGGTGAAACGAGTGTATATAAGTAACGGAAACAGACAATTTAATTTTCCAATAGAAAATGATTTGTTTGTTTTGTTGTCATGGAAACTGTCAAAGCGGTACGAAGTCCGACGCGTCAGCTAGTTCCTTATAAATATTTTTAATATTATTATAACTTTTGAGTTCACAACGCTATAATGTAGTTACAAGATAAACGCCCACGACCCTTGGTTCTTCGTTTTATCTTGTAACTAATTCTTTTTTTAGGTATCACGGCAAATTACTCCATTTTACTCTATGTTAAGTGAATATGGAGTAATATTATTATATAGCACTAGTGGCCCGCTCGCGACTTCGTACGCTTAAGAACACCCGTATCCCATGATGGACCCCTATTGCAGCGCCACCTACCGGGTTCAATTGTAAATCTAAACCATTCTCGAATCCAGTTGAATACACACAAAAAATTTCATCCAAATCGGTCCAGCCGTTTAGAAGGAGTTCAATTACAAACACACGCACAGAAGATTTATCTATCTTCTTCTAATATATAAAATTCTCGTGTCACGGTGTACGTTATTGAACTCCTCTGAAACGGTTGGACCGATTTTCGTGAATCTTAGCGTGCATATCGGCTAGGGTGGAGAATCGGACAACATCTATTTTTCATCCCCCTAAATGTTAAGGGTGGTCACCCCTAAATTTTTTTTCAAAATTTTGAAATTTTTTCAATACAAAATGATTTGTTTGTAGTGTTGTCATGGAAACTGTCAAAGCGGTACGAAGTCCGCCGGGTCAGCTAGTATATATATAAAGATTGGGAATGCAAAATTTAAAAAAACCGCAATGTACGCTAAAGTAGATAAATTCCCTTCTTTAGAAGCTACGTGTCGGGCGAGCGGGACTGCAGCAGCCCGCTGTACGCTTCGCCCCCGCGGAGCCCTAGTGAACTTACGAGCCCTACCACCCACAACGCAGCCGGTAAGCACCATCAGCGTCATTATTTATCTCGTCACATCGAAAAATTTCAAAATTGCAAAATTGCAAATTGCAAATTGAGTCGGCAAATTGTAAAATTCGTATATTTTCATTCTGCATTCTGATTCCCGATATGAAAGTATAAACATTTATTGGTAATACACGACACATACACATAGTCATATTAAAAAAAAAACAGGAACTACAAAATACAACCTTCGTGTAACATAGAGTATGTGTCGAGTCAACCAATGGGCTCCGACTCAGTTGTAGTGATCCAAGGCTATAATAAAACTGATTCTTCTAGTCTCTGGCCAAACCCCTGCCGCCTTTATTCAATTCAGACTCATATAATTTGGAAGTTATTTCAACACTTTTTGAAATTCTAATTTGATTGCATCAAATTTGCGTAAAATTATTATAATTTTGAAAAAGTTCGTATGTAAACATCGATAAAGTGTATAAAAGAATATTCATAATAATTACTTATAAAAGAGTGCGCTGAGGAAAAAAAAGCGAGGGCGTATCTCGTACAGCTTACAAAATTATTATATGTGTAAGAAAAGTAAAACAAAGTATATATATTAATTATATATTTCCATCTTTAGGTTCACAACCGCCCAGCCTGACCTCCCTCCAGCCAATGCTCACCGACACACACTTTAACCGCGACACTCATATGAGGATCATCCTCGGCAGAGACAACAAACCGGCCATAGACAAAAACGAGAGGTGAGTGCCATAAATATGCTAATAAAAATATTTTTTCAAATAAATTTGTTCCATAGTAAATTAAAAGTCCGGGTGAAGTGCGCTTTCATCTATGACTTTATAGTCACATAACATCAGGTGGGATGACCAAGCGCTTACCCTTTGCAAAATAAAAATAAAAATATGCAAATAATTCTTAAAAATAAGAGATTTCTTTTTTTTTTCTTTTTGTGTTAACCTGATATTATTGTTCATTGGTATCTTTTCTGGTATATTGTTATGGCAGCAATATGCTTATATTTGTATGTAATCAATTTAGGGGTTTGTAAAATGCTTCTTTAATACATTTTGTTGTGATTGTAATTTTTGTCTAAATATTTTTCTTTCGCTACTTAGCTTTGTGTTCAAATTGATCACTGTCTACTTTGATCCGTCACGGTATTTGTATATTTATTATACCATTACCTTCTTACAAATAAAAAAAAACAGTATAGAGCTTTGAAAAAGTTATTCATATATTTATTTATTTATTTATTTATTTGATAGGTACAAAAACAGATAACAAACTGTAACATTCAATTGGTCATACATATAGATTTTGAGTTCTTTCCAAATTTGTTAACCTAAATATTGTACACGGCATTAAAAGTAAAAAATAAAGCACATAATCAACAGCATTAGATACAATGTTTTAGTTAAAAGTAATTTTAAACAAGTTATTCCTAAAGCAATTAGCACTCTGATGAAAAATATCGAGCTCAGTGCACACACTGTTATAGACTTCGCACATACGATAAAGTGGGTTGTTTTGAGAAACGTTATTGTTGGATAGTGGAACGTTGAACAAACGAGGGTTGCGAAACATACGTTTAGGGGTGCTTATATTCAAATATTGGAGCAACTCATCACTCAAAGAACCATTTGCGATTTTATGTAATAAGCAGAGATCCCGGATTTTACGTCTATTCTCTAAACTATAAAATTTAAAATGCTGAAGGCGATCGAGATAATCTGGAAGCTTACGCCTCAAGCCGAACTTACTACACATTTGTCTCAAGAACTGCATTTGTACAGACTCAATTATGTTGGTATCTTTTTTATAAATTGGTGCCCACACAGATGAACATTATTCTAATTGCGTACGAACTAAAGAATTAAAAATAATAATTAAAGATTTCTGTTCTCTAAAAGGTTTGGTGGTACGCATGATAAAACCAAGCATTCGTTTGGCCTTACGAACGACAGTCTCATATTGAAATTTAAAAGTTACCGTGGGATCATACCATACTCCCAAATCCTTCACCAATGTTACATGGGTTAAGGCCGTCCCGTCGACAGAATATGGAAAAGTGATACACGTTTTCTTTCTTGTGAATGTGATGTAATGACATTTACTGATATTCAAGGACATACAATTAGTTCTATATAGAGAGTATATATATAGAGTCTGCTTTTGTACCTATCAAATAAATAAATAAGTAAAACACTGAATAACTATTCCAACTTTATACTCTGTTTATTTATAAGAGGGCTAATTTTTTGACAAAAATCAATCGCTTAATTATTATTTTGTTTGTTTACGTTTGCTGTCATTGTGTACAATTATAGTATTATGTATATATAGCGCTGTGTCGAAGGGACGGCTAGCGTACAACAGGCTCATGGGCAGTATCGGCAGAGCGAGAGGGAAGATATTAAAGAAAACGTGAGTGAGCGAGATAGACTAGATATGACTAGCTCTTACGGACTTACCGGTTGTACTGAGGACATGATAGGGGGATGGAGTCTTAATATTTTTCTGGTGTTTTTTTTTGTTGAGGGTGGAGAGGTGTTGTAATGAGAACTTTGTAACAAACAATTAGAGGATGGGTTTACTATACAGCGTAGTAGAATATTTTAAGGGGTCTGTATCAAAATTCACAATTTAACAACTTTTATTTTTATTTTTTATTTGTTTATTTACTTACATTAACAGGTCACATCCAAAATTACATACAACAATAAATATCGACAATATTGAGCTGGCATGCAACCCCAAACAATGTACACAGCTTGACCAAATTCGACAATTAAATAAGAGGAGAAAAAAAAACATTACATTAATTAAATTTAGAATATAACATTACATTACATCACACGACAAAAAAGGTGACACTACATACATGAAAATAAAATTGAAAGTTCAATATAATTATAATTAATTTAATAATTTTGACTTGATTTGATTTATCAACTTTAATACTCAGAGAATACTCATTCAAAATCATTTATTCAATTGAGGCTACAAATAGCTCTTATGAATGTCACTATGCCATCGGTTCGTAAGTCTACTCTGGGCGGGAGACCTTGTACTGAGAAGAACCTCATAGTGTCAAAATATTGGAAAATATTTTAGATTTTATAATAGATGATTATCATAAAATCGGTATTATCTGACTTTAAAAAAACGTACTTTATTACTTACAAAAGTAAATTAACACGTTGACTGCCGCAAAACCAGACACAATAGAAAATTTATTGTTTGTCGGTCACCGGTGACCACCACGGCGATTAAAGACTTAAATAAAATTTTATTGGTAATTAAAAATAACAAATTACTAATCGAAATTCTTTATCCTAAATATGTACAGACGCCTGCACATCGACACACCCAAAACCGTCAAATGTCTTCAATAAATGTTCAACCATATGCCATATACATAAAATGCAAAGTCTATTGAGGACCGTTTGTGGTTTGTGTGTTGTAGTCATCACATTACAATACTACCTCCCTGACTGACGAGCATTCGCCTGTAATGTAACATTTAGATTCGACTTTGAGCATTACATTACAATACTACCTCCCTGACTGACGAGCATTCGCGTGTAATGTAACATTATAGATTCGACTTTAAGCATTACAACTACCTCCCTGACTGACGAGCATTCGCGTGTAATGTAACATTATAAATTCAACTTTGAGCATTACAAGTACCTCCCTGACTGACGAGTATTTGCCTGTAATGTAACATTTAGATTCGACTTTGAGCAGTACATTACAATACTACCTCCCTGGCTGACGAGCATTCGCGTGTAATGTAACATTATAGATTTGTCTTTGAGCATTACATTACAATACTACATCCCTGACCGACGAGCATTCGTTTTGTATCATTATAAAGTGCGCTGTTTTCCTCCCTCACTGATGTAATGCTCGAATCTGAACGTTACATTACACGCGAATGCTTTCGGTGAGGGAGCACCTTTATAGGGAATATGCATGATTTTTTTTATTTCTTAAATTAATCATTTACGTCTTTATAACATAGAAAAAAATATAAATAGGCTTGAAAATCGTCAAATTATTTTTCAATGTGAACTTTAAAGCATTGAATAAATTTGAGCCGTTCAAACGCCACCATTTAGCGCGCGCTTTTGATGACGTCATTGGATGTGTCCCGTGTTTGTTTACAATAGCGTTTCAGTTAGGTATTTTATGCTTATTTTCAGTTTTAATTGCTATACAAATCATGGAAGAAATTAAAAAACCTTACAATACGTATTGTATGGTACAGAAGTGCAAAAACACTATTATAAGTACACCCGATAAAGTGTTTATTCGTATTCCACGCGATGCGAAAGTACGAAAAAAAAGGTGTAAGATGATGAAAAGGGATAACGTAATGTATCTTCATTATCGGTTGTATTTTGTTGTGAAGATCATTTTAACGTAAGTATGCTATATTAATGTACAGCTTAGTGTGAATTAGCTATTGAGCAGTAGAAGATTCGGTCTAAAACTAACCTAGTTAAATTAACATATTTATAGGTTATGTTTTGTTGTAAGTAATAAACATTTATGAATAAAAATCTATGTTATGGACTGAAATATAACATGTTACATAATAATTACCTTGCAGCTTTCACTCCTTTGATCTCTGCGCTCGAAAATCAAGTGTTGATGCAAAATATGCTGACATCATAAATGCATCTATTTTCGGTAGATTATCAACTAGCTTCTGTCATCGTCCTAGATTGACTACAAATATTTATTCACAAATAATCACACAGGAATACAGTTTTGAACAATTTTTCTCACAAACACTAACACAGTATGAATATCGACGCCTATAAATCCAATGACGTGACGTGACCATTGACGTCACATTTCGTTTCGACCAATGGTGGCGCGTTTTGTAAGTTTGAATTTCCTTCCCTTATTTTTTACTTTTTTATAATGTTTTCTGGGTTTAAATAATAACTAAATAATAAAAAAATACCTTTTAAGTATAATGTAAAGACAATAAAGAATGTAGAAAAAAATATTTGAGACTTTAAATTCTATGCATATTTTCTATTTATGCCCCTTACAAATAAACAAAGAATAAGGTCCGAGTAGTTATTCCGTGTTTTGTTACCGTCATGTAAACGTCGTTTCAAATTAGAGTAAAAAAGACTAAACACATAATTACTATTCGGACCTTATATTCTTTGTTTATTTGTAAGGCACTATATATCAAATAAAATTAAAGAAATACCGTAATACTGTAACACAATCGAGAATAGAACCTCAGTACCGATCGCGTAATCCGTAGAGCGACGCTGGGTTTCGCTGCTGGCTGAATGATTGCGGGCTTAATCTGTAACTAAGTCATCATCACCCATCACCCATCGTCATCATAATAGAATGGGCAGTAAAAGGAGGAAGGAAAAAGGTTTTCTGTCTATTGCTGATAATTAGAAGTATTATATATAAGAATTGCTTGAAAATGTACACACGCCTGCACGTCAACCTACCACAAACTGTCAAATTTCTTCAATAGACTTTGAAGTTTATGCCCTAATGATATGGTTGAAAATGTATTGAAGAAATTTGACAGTTTTGGATAGGTTGATGTGCTGGCGTCTGTACTTCAGTTTTGTTGTGTAAAAGGCTTTTAGCATTGGCTAGGCGAGCGTTTTCCCACTTGGTCACAGAGGTTTAAGCACATAACAATAATTAATTGTAAACCATATTTTATCAGGAGATTCGTAATAAGTTTATTTAGATGTATTTAATTAATTTTAATTTGAATAGGCGCTTAATATACATAAAAAAATATATAAAAATGCAGATGAACTTTTCTGGTAATCTAATTGTTACAAATAATATAATTATAATAAAATATATATTTAATGTTATTTTTCGTTTAATTTAATCATTGTTATTGTGTATTTGTTTTGTATGCCATTAAAAGCTTTTCGATTCATAACTAACTTAGTTACAGTTCGAACTTAACATTTCAACTGTTTTGTAACTATAAGTTAGCCGAATAGTTATTTTTCGCGATTGTACGTTGCATTAATAAATATGAAAACTTATTTTTTATTAACAGAGATTGGGAAAGCTAATGCAATCTAAATAAAATTTTATTAAATACACGTTTTGACTAGACTTATCGTTTAACTGGTCGAGACTGTTGTGTTTGGGGGCGACCATAAATTACGTGAGATGTTTATGGGGGGGAGGGGGTCGAGTCAAATCTCATCTAATCTTACGTTGGAGAGAGGGGGGGTCTCGGCAAATATCAAGCAATTTTTTTTCTGATTGAAACAAAAAAAAATTATACTATTTTGGTCCATTTAATCCAGATTGTACATGCTTAAGATGTAATCTTAAGCGTAATCGTAATACGATTAAGATCATTCACTAATTCGTTCGAAAGAAAATAATTTCATTCATACTTCAAATTTGTTTTTTCTTTTTACAATCACAATCCAACGCGTTTACGTAAGAAATCCATATTTTGAAAAATCTCACGTGAGATTGGGGGATGGGGGAGGGGGTTGAATAAAATCTCACGACATCTCACCAGGGGGGGAGGGAGGGACAGAAAATTCAAAAAAACACCTGATGTAATTTATGGACGCCTCCTTTAGCTGCTAATATAACTCGCTTCTAATACGCTTTGCATTAACAGTTTTGTCTAGTCAAAAATTGTAGTTCACGGAAACATTAAAATCGATCGTGTTGTAACGAAATTATGCATCTTACTTGTCCAACGTTCTTTGCTTTTTTTTTTGTATTTTTTATTTTATTTTAAATGTATTTTTTAAGCAGTTGATATGTTAACTAATTTAACGCACTAATGTCCGCTTGTGTTGTGGAAATGACTAACAGAGTGACCGAGTGCGAGTTTTATTCACCATTCACCGTAAAAAAAAATTAAGTGTTTTTTTTATTCTACTGAACATAATAATAGGTAGGCGTTTTTGAATCGTCCAAACATTGTTTTTTACCTACTATCCATTTAGCATGTCTATTTTTTAGCTGTGGAGAAGAAAATGCGCGAGAAACTGCTAGAAATTTCTAGAATCTAAAGCTTTTAGTATCAAATCAGTTGGTAACATTAGTTCCTTGCTTCATCCACGAATCTGTCAACTCGAGTAGAGTTCCTAGCCTTTATAAGCCACCCACGGGTTTTTCCGCTCTCGATTTCGATCAGAACCCCTCGGAGAATCTAGTAGGGCACGGGTGATGCCGTTCCCTCTAGAAAACCTCTGACGGTGCTTCGTTTCACACGGCTTGAGGAATCTTTAAAGTTTCTCGCCGCCCCCAAAAAAGTCCGGAGACGCTGAAAATGCCGTAAGGTGACGAGGACATGCTTCCGTGATGCTATCCCCTCTTAGAACCCTCTGAGGGTGTTTGATCAATACGGCTTAAGGAACCTTTAGTTTTTAGCGGTAATACGCAGAAAAAACCAACGGCAGGATAAAGGAATATTTATTACAAAATAATAAAAATGTATTGTGAAAAAAAGCTTGCACTCAGTACACAGTTTATTTAATAGGTGAATGGATCAATAATTATGTAATATTATCTGTAGACACGTAGTTTTGGAAGATATACTAACAGTATTATTCATAAAAATAACTTAGTGTAAGTAAGATGGTGAAATGATGATGAACGAAGTGAGATAGGAAAAAGAGTGAAAGTGGAATTTCGGACGAGCTAGTAAAATACCAACGAAGTAAACCTTTTGGCCGTCACAGTCGACTATAATCGGCAAGCATTAGCGTGTCTTGTACGCCAGCGGCGGCAATGATCAAATTGCAATTTGAAAAAAATACTTCGCTGGCTCAGCGACACGAAGTGGGTCTTGGCCTCCGACGTTAAAGTACGCCATTTTGTTCGGTCTTGTACCAGGGTGACCACGAGCTCTTATATCAGTAATTTTGCAGTTGTGAAAACGAGACGCGTGTACCGGCGAATATACTTGCGTCTCTTTTTCACAACTGTTATAATACTGCTATAAGATCTCATAGTCAGGGAGCAGTTCCGACCATTCAAGCATGTTGATCTCCTTCAGGTCCATTGAAAAAGTGTTTAAATTTCGAACCCACACACCATTCCATACCGGGTCAGGTGCACTACCAACTATGCTATCGTGGTTCTGTCCAACCTGCCGCAATTTATCAACACTATCTACTCTTACTTTGTAAGCCGAAGAAGCCTAATTCACTAGTCACTGATGATTCACTTAACTGATCTCTAATATCTGTATAAATATTAATTATATGTGTTAATTTTTTTATATATAACATGGTAAAAGTGGTTGATATCTATAATTTAAATATATAATAAGTGTAACTGAATCATATGTATTTAGTTGGTAAGGCTTATAAATAAATAAATAAATAAATAAATAGTTTCTATTAAATAATAATATTTTTCTAATTGTGTTTGCAGTAAAAGCAAGAGAAACGGAATAGTGACGAATCCAGCGATGCGTTTGGTCGCCAACGTGCGGAACGGTCTTGGTAAGTTCAATACAAAAAAGTCGTCCCGATCCGATCCGAACCCTTCGGAGAATCTAGTAGGGCACGGGGACGCGCACTTGTGCGCGATGCCGTTCCCTCTAGATAACCTCTGAAGGTGATTCGTTTCACACGGCTTGAGGGACCCTTTACGTTCCTCGCCGCCCCCAAAAAAGCCCGGTGAAGCTGAAAATGCCGCAGCGGCAATCAGCAATCTCTCTCAAAAAAAAAAAAAACAAAAAAGTCGATGGTACGACGAGCCGGTTCCCACGCGCTCTACACCAGGTCACACCTCGGTCACTCGCGACAAAATGTAGGAAACAAACGCGTTCTAATGCACACAGTCATAAGCTCGCTATTAATGTTGGAAATGATATGTAATTTAATAGTAAATATGTAATAATTAATTGAATAATGTAAATATATATAATTTTTTTAAAATACAGTGAAAAAATTAAACGACCCAGCCAGGAATCGAACCTGGGTTTTCCGCAATCCGGACGGCTGCACTGACCACTATGCTACCGGGAAGGCTGACAATGTACTAAATATATATATATATAATTTCTAAATTGACCCGACCGGGGATCAAACCCGGGACCTCAGAGATGGCGACACCGTGAAAACCGGTGTACAAACCACTCGACCAAGGGGGTCGTCAACATATACGAGGGTGTACGAGGTACAGTGCCATCTAGCGGCACATATGTGAAACAACTTGAACACAATAAAGCTCTTTTTCCCACAGACAGCGCCGCAGCGAACATTCGCCGCACAGGCGTAGCATTAGCCGCGAGCGCCAGCTCCGCCAATCCCGCTGTGAAAACCAACGCGTTCCAATGGAGGAAAGAGACGCCGCTATGAAGCTGAACGCGAGCGAGCGAGACGCCTATAGCGGACGCTTACACCCGCCATTTGTGAGTTCAAACGTTAAGGAAGCGGTTGCCATGACAACACGTGTGTGCTAGTTAACGTAGGCTTAACCCTTTTTAAGGCAGAGCAAGGCTGTTTTCAGTCTTATCTCAATGATACAAAGTTCAAAATTAGGTGGAAATATATATAGTACCTGTTAAAGGATCTTTTAACAGCCATATTGATGGTAGCAGAATGGTTGAATGCGAGAAGTCGTTGTTCAATACCCATAGCTCCGATACACTACCGACGGGAACCCATGCCTGTCATACGCGTATTAGCTTTCTAGGTTGGGTTTTCTTAACATGACTGTTTTATTGTGTTAATAGCTTATCTATCCATACATATAATAAAGCTAAAGAGGGTCGAAAGTCTGTACATGGAAGATATTCGAAAAAAGTTGGCTGGGGATACTTAGAATCGATACCAGAACACATTCCAACAGTTTTTAGAATTTTTTTCTGTTTGTCTGTTTATTTGACCGCGCATCACGTGAAAATGGCTGAACGGATTTGGATGAAACTTTGCACATAGACAGACCATGACCCGGACAAGGATATAGAATATTTTTTATCCCGTTAACAGGTTCCTGTGGGATAGTTTTAGTCTCCGCGAACGAAGTCGCGGGCGAAAACTGGTTAATAATAATCATTAAAAGAATTTATAAAAAAGTATTCGTTTTTGGACCTTATGTCTGAGGAATAAGCTTGAAATTATAGTGTTGTTTAATATCAACAAAGTCTCATTAAGGGTTAAGCCGAATTAGCGTTTTCAAATATATTAATTAGACTATGTCACGAATAAATGTGTCGATATGAATTGGAAATATGTGGGACATTTAAAAATTACATAAAAAACATATTATAATATGCTGTGTAATTCCTTACAGTACCTAAGCAATTTCTCTTTGATTTTGCTTAATTTGTAATTTGTTATTGTGACTGGTTTTCTAATTTTATCCATATAAACAACTTTGAGGTTAAATAATGTTTTTATCACAAGAATTACACATTCACTTAAATGAGTAAATTTAAAGACAGTGTTTACATACATAAAATGTTATCGCACGAAAATACTTGATGATATCGACATCCTACGTTTTTACACAATTATATGGCAATAAAAAATATCTTAACTTGAATGGATACAAAATGAAACTACTATTAATAAATGTTAAAGTGTAATTTTGTTTCATACCATCATAACAAAAAAATATTGGGCTACTAAAAAAAAATTGATCACAGCTATAAAAACTCGGGAGTATTTTTTTAAAATGAGAGTTTGCTAAATTTTACTTTTTATTTTTAAGTGCTAATTGCTGCACTGAAGCTGAATTAAATATTTATGAAATACAGTGAAAAATACAATAAAAAAATTAAATGCCTCCCGACCCATAGCGTTGTGTTATCAAATTTGTGGTATTTCATCTGTAAAGATGATTCTGCATAGTCATTGGTTGCAATAACCGTTGGATAGATGGCACGCCTGCCGATCTTCAAAAACATTCAGTGTTTACGTCAGTTTTCCCGGTAGCATAATTGACAGTGCAGCAGTCGCCCGCCCGGATTGTGGAAGACCCAGGTTCGATTCCTGGCTGGGTCGGGTAGGCATTTAATTTTTTCACTGTATTTTATAAATATTTAGAGAGTTTACTGATAGCAATGGTCTTTTCAGCACCACCGGACTTTTTGTGGGCGGCGCGTGAAACTTGAAGGGTTCCTCAAGCCGTACGATAGAAACACCTCAAAGGGTCTCTACAGGGGATAGCATCACGCAAACGTATCACCGTCCCCTACCAGATTCTCCGAGGTCTTTCGAGGGTAGTAGCACTCGAGTAGCTGATAATATAGGTGTCGCTAAAGTTATAAGCGTCTAGTGGCTACATCCAGTGTTTCGGTATTCAAAACTAAACTTCAAAGTTATAATAGCCGATAAACAAATAAGCAGATTTTAATAAAACCTTCTATGATTAAAGAAAGTACACAAACAACGAGAGTTAGTAGAGTGCGTTTAAAAAATATAAACGTCAACTTTCCCTAGTGGATTTTGAATCGTGTAAATTTAGTTGAGAGTTTAAACAGTTGATAAGATATTAATTATACTAAGCTTAGTACAAATCTCAAGTATTCAAATTCAAATGTATAGTAGAATAGAAGAACATAGAAGGCATTAAAAAAATATGTCATTTCCACTTTTTCTCTTGGTTACTCTCAACAATAAAAAAAAATCATATAAACATATGACTATAAAATGAAATATACATTATATAAACGTATTGAAAATATGTGTGTAAAGATGAGGCGATGAGCGAGTGAGATAGGTATACTGGTAAATAGGTGACATAAGAATATTTAATTTAAATATATATAGAATGAATTAACTCGTAAATCGTGTGTAATAGATAAAATATCATAACTATTATAATAAATATAAAAATTAATAAGAGTAACTGAAATATTTTTACACGCCATATATTTTTTTTTCTAATTAATAAAAAAAATACTCTTGATTTTTTTCTATTTTTTTTTACTGTTGAGTAGGCGCATTTATTTTTGTCATTATTATTAATAATAATAATAATAAAAGCAATGAACTGACTATTTTTGTTGTTAAGGTGTGTTATGTGGCAGGTAAAATATGACGATCTTATCTTATCTTAGTGGGGGCTGAGTATAAATATAAATATGACGATAAGCAATAAAGCTTTGTCTAAAAAAATGTGTATGATAAAGAAAATATGTAAAATTCTTGTCGAGATAAAAAAATACATAGCACGGTCAGTATTCAATCAAAGCACACTAGAAGGTCAGAAATATCTTCACATTTAAGCAAAATAAACCTTTAATTTAAGCAAAATGTTTTTAAATGTTTTTTGTTTTGTTTATATATTTTTAAAGCAAATTTTGTTGCGAAACAAATTTTACAAAAACACAAATGTTGAAAAAATTTCCACGAGAAGGATATGAACCTGCACCCTTTTGACATACCGGGTCAGGTGTAGGGTATTACTATTACTATTAAATAGTGTTGAATAATGTACCGAAGAATGTATCGTGGTACCACGATAGCTCAATTGGAAGAGCACCTGACCCGGTATGTCAGAAGGGTGCAGGTTCA
The DNA here is from genome assembly GCA_949315975.1 of Eudonia truncicolella. Taxonomy (NCBI): domain Eukaryota; kingdom Metazoa; phylum Arthropoda; class Insecta; order Lepidoptera; family Crambidae; genus Eudonia; species Eudonia truncicolella. The sequence continues at coordinate 6,044,865 of OX438853.1, read as the reverse complement.
AATCCTGCTCGTGAAAATTTTTTCAACATTTGTGTTTTTGTAAAATGTTTTAAGTTTATTTTTGATTGCGTATTTTGTGTTTTTTTATACTCGTATGGACAACTATTGACATATGCATTCTGAAACTTTGTGGTCTTTACGATTAATCATTACGATTTCAAAATGCTACTGAAATTGTAGTTACTAAGTTAAATATTTTTTACAAATCAAATTTATATTAACAGGGTTTGTCAAAAATGTACTCTAAATATATAGTATTAAGGTTTGGTTTTCTTAAATGCCAATATATATTTTGACCAATACGATGCTTCGATCATTTGATGCTGATGGCTGGCTACACGTGTTAAGGGTTAGCTATTAACCCCTAATGTATCGAAATCGAAAAGACAAAATAAACAAACAGTATTATTTAAAAAAAAACATTGCAAACATTTTTTTTCACTCTCTCAAATAATGTAATAGTATAATTCCTTTTGTAATGTGATCTCATTGTGAACAAAGGTGTAAAATAGCTTTTTTTTTTGTAAATTAAGTTTTATGTGCCGTTCTGTAATAAAAATTGTTGTAATTCTTTATTTCGTGTGTCAAAAATGTGTGAATGCAATATTTTTTATGTTTGTTTTTGTACGGTCAACGTCGAAACGAATCGAGCGTTCGAACCTACCAAATGTCTGAATATTTGACGAAAATCTACCTTGTTACAAGACATCCCATGTTAATCTAGGAAAATAATGTATCAGCCGCCTCACTTCCCGTGCATGTCGTAACCGACTAAGGGACAAGGGTTCCAAGATGCTCGCACATCAGGCGATCGGCTGCAACCCATCACTGATGTTATCTATCCCACCTCGGAGCCCTACTTTGTTTATGCTAAATGTGGCGGCAAGGTCGACTAACGGCGAGTTTAATCATTGAATTGTGATTTCGATGCTGTCTACCCTTTTTTGGGAGAAGGACCTGAGAATTTATGTATGTATGTATGTATGTTTTAAACGCTCAGATCATTTTGACGCTGTCTGTATTAGAATCGTGTGATTTTATAACAACATATGTCAAGGAGCTATAATTTTTCAGTAGATATAAAAAAGAAGATAAAAAAATATTTTATTATTAAAAAAAATCGATACCTCGTTTAAAGTATAAAACGTCAGAAGACATGTGTGGTTTTTAAGGCAAATATGTAAATAGGCCTAAAAAAAGGTGGCGTTTGTGTTGTTTTAAAATCACACGATTCATTTCATGTTTCTTCTTTATACAATGTGTTATTTAAACTACGCAAAACCTCTTAGGTGGTGACTCAGTCACATGAAACTGAACAAATTTTGTTCTAAGACTTTTCGAAATCCGCAAAAAAAAAGATCGTCTCTCCAAACGAATTCACTCGGTCAGCTTTGATCTATATATGGAGAGATAGATAAAAATAAAAAGATAAAAAAAATTTTCGCGATTTTTCATAGGTCGTATATATATAACACGTTGTATATATTTATATATTTAGATGATCATGATTTGTTAATATCAAGGCCTAAATGTGAAACACTATTTAAAAAAAATATATTATCATCAGTACTATTGGTAACTTATTGTGTTAAGAATGAATCGAACACGAACACGAAAAAAGGCAACACAAATGCATTTTCTAAAGAAAAAAAATGTATAATTATGTGTGTAGCTTACAGTTTATGTGAAGGCGATACCAAAAATTGTAATCGATCCTTAATTTCTTTCGCGATGTATATTTATGCTCGTGATTATATGAGAACTAAATAGTGGACCAAGCACGAACAGCTATCGTGCTTAGGGAATCCAATCCCGCAAATGCGGGATCCCGTGCCATTTTTGCGGGATTGGTGGTGCGGAAGTCGCGGGATTTGCGGGACTAAAAAAAATGGGCTCAGGTATCGCTTTTATCTAAATGTTTAACTACTTTCTCCATGGAATTCTGATTCTGTTTTTGTGTAGGGAATTCCCTATACTAGATAACTAAAGCCGACATGATTGACTTTATATTGGAAAATCGTTTTGTTTTTCACCATGAGTTTTTTTTAAACATCTTGGTTGTATTAGAGCAATAAAATCACAGCTGTAATCCATCGTGTTAAGGTTGATTCTCAATTGACTACGCTATCGATGACTTATTCTAAGAATAAATCTGGAATCGCTATTTATTGAGCCATCTTTTTCACTGAAGGATTTTTCATTGTATTTACTACAGACATTATATATAGATTATCCAAAACTGACATATTAATTTAATGAATTTTCAACCGTACGATTTTGGTTTAAAGTTCAAAGTCTATTGAGGATACTTGACAGCTTTTAGTAATGTGATGTTCGGACTTCTTTAAACCAGAGAACTTTAAAAATTGCTTAAATACGCTTAAATTAATGATAATTTAATTATGTATTTTATATTAAAAATTATCGAACTAAGATAAACACACATGTATAAAACACCAATCGAATATTAACAATACTTAAATGTTATTATGTATCTTTATATAAAACATTAGTTATTTTATAATAGTATGCATGTATAAGGGACGAGAAATATTCATAAGTATATATTTATAATAACTAAAGCGATTGCAACTTACGTGTTCAGTGTATTTAATATCGTCGGCCTACAATTTCTCATTTTTATATGTTACCTCGCCGGTAAACAAACATACTTAAATTGAAAAATGGTGTCGGTTTTTGTAATAATGCAGTCGGTGAGTGAAACAACTCGAGGTCTGAAGCAATATTACTTACAAATAAATTAACATTACATAGTTAACAATACATCAAATGAAACTTTGATAAGTTGCAATCGCACTGAAATTTTTAGCATTTAATTATAAAGACTTAATTGTTGATAGCTTAAAATAAAATAACGAAACCAAGAGGCAGCGATAGTTATGTATAAATTATGTATTACAGTGCTGGCTGAGTGGTGGTTTTTCCAAAGCCTGTTTTTATATGTTAGGTACTTTTAGTTTGATTCCCAGTTGGGATACAGGTTTTGTTTTAAGTCCGCCTGACTAGCTATTACCATCTTACCTTTTTTTTTTATATTTACGAGTAAGCACAGTGCCTCGATCTCACCTGATGTTAAGTGATGATAAGGCCAATGATGGAAGCGCACTTCACCCGGGATCCTCAACTAGTGAGGTACTAGCTATCTTATCTCTAGCTGCCGGAACACAACAATGCTACAAACATTGATGTTATGGCGACATATTTAGATAAGATGGTGGTAGCTAGCCAGGCGGACAAACAAGCCCTACTACCAACCGAACCGAGTACACAAACATGTACCCCCCGCTGGGAATCGAACCCGGGACCTCTGGGTCTAAACCGGTGGTCTTAGCCACTAGACCACAGAGGCGCAAGTTTATCGCAATAACGGCAATGTTGTGTTTCAGCAGTTAGAGATAAGATAGCCGGTGCCCCAGTAGTTAAGGTTTCCGGGTGAAGTGCGCTTCCACCTTCGGCCCTATCATCACCTATCTTTAGGTGAAATCTGCTTTCTTGTAAAGGCTAAAAATTATATGCAACTTTATCTATCTGTATAACCGATTTTGTTATAGTAAAGAATAAGGTACTATTTTATCACTCATGACCAGCTCATTTATGTCCCCACTGCTGGGCAATGAGCCTTCCATATGGATAGAAACGCCATATATGGAAAATACAATTTCATACTAAATTAAATAATTACTTGAGCGAAATGTATGGACCTGCTGATTTTATATTCGCGACTTTAAATTAGATTTTATTTTAGATTTTCAGTTATATTAAATGGGTTTTGGGAGAATCTCCTCTTTTTTAACACTATTAATAGTATGACTTATTGTTATTAAAGTAAGTATATATAAATATTTAAAAATATATACATATTAAAATTGTATTAGAGTATGTATGAAAAATCTCATTGGTAGACTTACAATATGTGACTGCTATGTGTAAAATAATGTATGAAAGCAAAGCGGATTTATGAGAATTATTTAAGCTAGTGGCACCAATTTTCGACAGGAACCAATAATCGACACTTTTGTTAGGTCAGTTACTAAAAATAAAAAAAAATTTTTGGACTTCCCATACTTTAGCGAACACTTGATTAGCATTAGATTAGATTGATTTGTATGAAGAGTCTCAAAATTTTTGACATATTTCAACCCATGTTACTATGAGAAAGTTGTTTACTTACCGATTCTGAGTCGCTTCAGAAAATTTGCGCACTGGTAAAAAAATTTCCTGTAGGTATATATAAATCTTCTGTGCGTGTGTTATGTCACTGGACTCCTTCTAAACGGCTGGACCGATTTGGATGAAATTTTCTGTGTGTGTTCAAGTGGATTCGAGAATGGTTTAGATTTACAATTGGGCCCGGTAGGTGGCGCTGCTATAAGAGTCCATCATGGGGTACAGGTGTTTTCAAGCGGACGAAACCGCGAGCGGGCCACTAGTTATTATAAATTTTTGATGACGAAAACTGATGTCCAACATTGGGTAACTGTGTCGAATACTCTGAATACTGGTGTTACTACTATACACGTCACTTTGGTTTTACAAGCGTTTATAGTCTGTGGTGACTGCTTTCTATCAAGCGGACCATTATAATGGTTTGCTTATTGAAAGTTTAAAAAAATATGTTGTGTTTGGATTCATCAAAGTTCGGCAATTGAGGCTATTTTTCGTCTTTGATTTAATCGTAACTCTTAGGAATATTAACTCTATACTTGGCAGAGTTTTTTATTTGTGGATTTTTTTTGTATAACATGTGTTCTTTTTTCACAACTCGAAATTTTTTGTAAGTTAATTGTCTCAAATAATCCACTATGCCAAGAATAAGGTTAAAAAAAAGATAAAAACCTTGTCGATGACAAATTCAAAAGATAATAGCGCTATTAAATTGTCTTTGGAATGAATATTTTTCTAGTTGTGTATCTGTGGGGATAGTTTTGTGAAATATATTTATTGTATTTTTCCCTATAATATAGGGGTATAATCAAGTTTTATTGTATTAACGAGTCAATAATTTAGATATCTTTATTTGTAAGGCGGCTTATAATCATGATTATTAATATAATATACATGCTTTAAATAATATATTTGTTGTAAAGTAAAGTAATACTAAAATCGATTTTTTTGTAGTTGTTTTTATTTATTGACTTTTAAAGATTTTTTTTTCTGTATACAGTGACGGTTGTTTCGATTTTTTTTTGTACAAATTAACATTTTTCATAACAGTAGAAAACAGTTTAATTATTAATATAATTAATTCAATCAAACTAAACTTTATTTTACTTAAATTAAAAAACTTGGGACATATTTCTTTTTTAAAATTTAAATAAATAAAAAAAAAACATTGATTTCCAGTGGTTTTCCACCTTTAGATCTAAGTTCCTGGGCCTGGTAATATTTTTTTAAATTGTATTAATAGCCATGATAATATTCCGCCATCATAGTTTTGTATGACGTTTAGTCTGTATAAAATAGCATATTTTATTTATTTGATAGTTTTTTTTTACTTGTACTTGTGTGAGTTTGTGATTTAGTGTAATGATCAGTGATCGCAGTAGAAAGAGCTATTTTGGTTCATTGACCGCAAACGTTGATGTTAATATGGACATTCTAACTGAAACTCCGGGATTTGAATAAATTATATTGTTTTTTTTATAAACATGATAAAAGAAGGCTTGCCTTATGTATCGGTCGCACGACTTTCTCAAACTTACATTAGCGACGCGTTGCGATATTGCCGCAAAATTTTGCCGCGCAAAACGGCTTGTTGAATCAAATTTTGAAGGAACAAAAAATTTGTTAGGTATTGGGCCATACTCTTATAGAACGTTACAATAAGTTTGTAAGACGGCTATTGGTTATACTTGTGTATACAAAAATGTTACAGAATTTTTTAATAAATTAATTAATATTTAAAAAATTAAGTTTGTATATATTTCGTTAACCTACAACGCGTCCGTTTTATGCTTACCCTTAAGACGTGTATATTTCAAATCCCGGAATTTCAGGAATGTCCATATTAATACAACGTATCGCGAATACCAAAAATAGCTCTAACTACTCCGATCACTGGTAATGATTGTACGATTTGTAATTAGTAGGCGCAGTGCGATGTAACATGTTGTGAAGAAATATATTGAAATATATATAATTTCTCTTATTTTATATTGTTTTATTTTTCCTACTACGCTCATTTGGAGCGACAGTGACACATTTGCAAAAATACGCAAAAATGACTTATTAATGCCAAAATACTATGCTTAATCATCTGCGTTGGCAGTGAAAACGCCACATTTGTAGGTTCAAAATCTGTCCGCTAGAGGGCAAAAAGTCTTTGTAGCATTATTCCGTTTTGGCCCGTGATTGCGGAGCAACGGCGACCAAAAAGTCAGTTGTGCGGAGCGCCCCGCGAAGAGTGTACTTGTCAGGGAGCTGCACAGACGCAAAGGTAAATGTGTCATATTTTTTTTCAAAAATTCAGAGAATTAAAGACTCATTTGTATTTTATGTCGTTCGTGTTTCGTTTCACTTGGAATAGATATCACTTTTGAGGATACATTGACGTTTTACAATACAATTGCGTCGCTGTTGCACCGAACACTTTCGTGGATTTGGTATTGTTATGGACTTAAGTGATAATTAAGTCTATATTATCCCGAAAAGTTTTACATATGTTTTACAATAATGACTGATTGCAATCAGTTGTATAATAGCAAATTTAACATAAAGCATTTTTTTTAAATTTTAAGCCGTAAAAACGGGAAGCCTTGCTCGAATGTTGGTGAAGCTTTGTGAGCAGCATGAATGTTCCGCGTCTAATAGCATTGGAGGCCAATTGCCGCTTCATTCAAAAACATCTCCAATTAATATAAGTACAAATGGTAAATATAATACTTTGTACATATTTTTTTTTTTAACTTAAATCTATCTTTTCTTCTATGTATATCTTTTCTATATATATATATATATATATATTTATTTATTTACACTAAAACATACAATACTTTTGCATCATAGCACACCAAAAACCACTGAGGTTTGTCCGGAATGCTAGAATTCAACATAAAATTAAAAATTATATTCCTATGACGACATCGTATGTACAACAACAATAAATAAATGAATAGGCTGCAACAAGCAAATTATTTGCAGCGAGCGATCGCATCTGCTCCAGCCTGTGCGCAAAAAACATCTGTGTGTGAGTGTTTGTTAAGACATCTACAGGTTGTTGAGGAAATGTGTTTTTAGTTTACCTTTGATATTACTTTCCGTAATGTAATAAATAAAGGGGAATGGTTGGGCGTCTAAATTCAAAATTTTTAAATTCTAACGTTGAAACTTTCTAAATTTGTTAACTATGTTTTAGAATTACCTAATGAAGAAAAACAAGATACCAACTTTACCCAAAACAGTGATACGAATTGATGTAATGAACGTAAGTCAGTTGTTTATTGATTGTTCACATTGATCGGCAGGGTTTGTTTTTCGTGATTCAGATTTATTTAGACAGTCACCTATTTTTCTTAGCAACGACTTCGACTGGAAACGTTTCTCCTCAAAATAACGTTAATTTACCACCCTGACTTCTTGAAAGCCACGAAAACCTCAGTGAAGGCCAAGATTTTTCACCAAATGATGGTTGCAAAGAATATGTGCCAAAAACACCCGCAAAGTTCCGCCCCGCCGTGTTATTTCGAGGTCATCGAGCTCATCATCCTCTAGTTCATCCAGTACTTCTTCTAGCGCATCATCAATGTCGACTACTCATATGAGTCTCCCGTGAATTCTGATTTGATTGACAAGAGAAGTTTTGGCGCCACCTTTAGAAACAGCTGTTGCTAAAAAAGGTGAAAAAAGAGAGTTCGTAATGAATCTGCTTGGATAAAAAATGTGCGAGTTTTCGCACATTTTCCCCAATAATTTATAAATATTTCCTCTCTTTGTTCTTCTGATATTTTATCACGACATTTTTGCCTACATTTTTCTGGACAAGGTGGTTTAATTGATTACCGAATCAATTAAAAAAAAATCAATAAAACCACCTTGTCCAGAAAAATGTAGGCAAAAATGTCGAGATAAAATATCAGAAGAACAAAGAGAGGAAATATTTATAAATTATTGGGGTTTGGGAACTTTACAGAGACAACGTGAATTAATAAGCAATAAGGCAAGCTAACATTAAGACAATTGTAGTAAATGACTGTGATTTAAGCATGCCATATTAGTAACTGATTGATAAGACTGTACTTGGTCTACAAAATGTTGATTAGTTTTTAAATGTAGCTTAAGTACCTATAATGACTGTGAGAGGTCCATTGTTATTATTGTGTGTTGGTTATGGTCATACATAAATTCATACTCAGCTATGCAGCATAGCATATAATTTATTTATTTATTTTATTATTTAAACTTTTGCAACATAAATATTAAATGGCGGACTTAATGCCTGAGGCATTCTCTACCAGTCAACCATAGGGTGGTGCAGAGATAACATTGGTAGGTGCAATTATGATATATTATTGTAAGTACTATGTAATACATACATAAATATTATATATACATAAACATACACAAAATACATAATTCTAATAGAACGTTATTGAGATGATTCTGCCATGGTTCCATCAAACAAGAGCTCACGGACTTTCTTTTTAAAAGCATCACGACTCGTAACCATCCTGATTTCGAGAGGCAGCGCGTTCCACAGGAGAATGGATTGAATGTGAAAGGAAGAATGAACAAAACCAGATGTATGAGAGGGACAGAGAAGGAGAAGGTTATTTGAGGACCGGAGATTTTTACTATGAGAGGAGCAAAGGTACTGAAAATAGGGAGCAATAATTATGTCACCGATATCTTTAAATTTTAGTATTAACATAATAAAAATCAAATATTAATAAAAAAATAATGTTATTTTATTTAAGGAATCAAACGACTTAATTTCTTAAATTGTCTTCGTCGAGGGAAACAACGACGCAATTGTAAGTATTAAAACGAAAAAAAAAAATTTTTCACCGTTTTTGGACTAGTTAATATTAAAAAAATGGGTTTATTTGTGAACCAAGGGTTCCAGCTATAATAAAACACTTTGAAAATAATAATTAGCCGCAAGAATGCTTCAGAATCTTATTTTGAACTATGCAATAGTCGTTATTCAGTTAACTAATTTGCATTTGTGTCACTGTCGCTCCAAATGAGCGACTAGTGCAAACGCATCATGCGAGAGTGTCTCGTCATTTATAACATTCTCAGGGGCGTCTGTTATAAAAGAGATGATTTTGCACACAGTTTTGAATGTTTCCAAAATACGCTAAGACAGTCTTGATAAAGTTTAATTAGTAAAGCCAATAGATGGCGTTAGTGGACAAAATGAGTTAATTTAATAGTTTTGCTACTGGTCACTAGATGGTGTTCTTGTTACAAGATTTTTGTGAAACTTTCGCCAAAATAATACTTAATCTCTTTACGTTTTCCACGCGCATACAGCAAAGCAGTGGAACTCTACCGGCGCGGCGTCTTTGTTTCCGGTGATTTTCGGTGAATCGTACCTGGGTCTTCCGCAATCCGGGCGGCGGCACTGACAATTATGCTATCGGGAAGGCTGACGTAAGCACTGAATTTTTTCACTACTCTGATTTTGACTGCTTTTTAGCGGCAGTAGTGAAATTTATCCAACGATTATTGCAAACACCCGGATTGTGGAAGACCCACGTTCGATTCTTAGCTGGGTAGAGTAGGCATTACATTTTTTTGCTATATTTTATAATTATTTAATTTTGCAGTCTCTTTATTTTGTGATTGAGCCAAACGTGAAACCGAAACAACAAAGGCTTAGCTGTTGAGAGCCCTCCGATGTAATCCGATCTGCCGTTAGTCACGACCCCACTCTTTAAGCTGAGCTGTTGTTTGCTAAATAATGGTGAGATTACTTGTCAGCTATTTCTGCGATAACAATTAGTGTTAATCCTATTCTTGGCATAGTGGATTATTTGATTCTTAACTTACAAAAATGTCGAGTAGTGAAAATAGAACACATTTTATACTTACAAAAAAATATATAAAATGTTTTTGTTTTTGTTTATATAATTTCAACTCAAATTTTGTTGCGAAACAAATTACAAAACAAATGTTATAAAAATTTTCACAAGCAGGATTTGAACCTGCACCCTTCTGACATACCGGGTCAGGTGCTCTTCCAATTGAGCTATCGTGGTCCTAACCAGCCCGCCGAAATTATTCAACACTATTTACTTTTTACTTTGAAAGCCAAAAGCACTCAAGCATTCAATGTCAACAACTACCGTCATTAACATCTGATCATAATATTTTTACAAATACTAAAGATCAGTTAAGAAATAGGCAAGCTATTTATAAAATGTTTTTATTTTTGTTTATATAATTTTAACGCAAATTAAATATACATACCGGGGTATGTCAGAAGGGTGCAGGTTCAAATCCTGCTTGTGGAAATTTTTTCAACATTTGTGCTTTTGCAAAAAATATATATCATTCCACAAAAAAACTCTGCCAAGTATAGGGTTATGAGGACTGTGTAGGTCTTTTATTTATTCGCGGATCCTCAGGGTAGCACCAGTGTTCGACAAGAACCAGTCATCGACATGTTTCTTTTAATTATTAAAATAGGGATCAGCAACTTGTAATAAGTTCATTGTAATAAGTTTTTGTTCTTATCCATTTATTGTATTTAGGTAATAATTGTTTAAGGTATAATTCAATTTGCATGGCAACCGGTAAGTACTTCGAGTTTTACAAAAAACACGCCGTTTCCAAGGTTGAATCGGCGGAAGTGTTACACTAAAGGAAAATTATACAATTCGTGTGAAAAGTGGCCATTAAAATTAAACATTTACGTTTCTCTTACAAAAGGTTAACGCAACAAGTTAAAATGAAAACAGCCTTTGATTCTTTACAAAAAGATCGTAGTAATTTTGTCTAACACAAATCAAAAAGTAATTAACATTTTATTGTTATTATCGTAACATTTAGTTCTAAACAAAACTTCGAACCACCATTATAAAACACCCAATGTTTTTAAAAACGTGCATTGTTTTCCCAAGTGGCTAGTTCCGCTACTCGCCGCGTGGCGCGCGCGTGTCGCCTTAACATCGAGGACCCTCGCAGCTTCCTGTCACTGTCTTGACATTATCGGGAATAACAATGAGTAGGTATTACGTTACTAAACGTCGCGTCGCTTCCTTGATTGCTCGTAAAAGGGCTTGGGCGTGTGTGAAGACTTAAGACGGATTTGAAATTATTAACAAAAAAATATTAAAAGTTCGAGTGACCCTACTACAAGTGGAACTAGTTAATAAATAAATAAATAAAATTTGTTTACTCTATTAATATTATTTTTTGGCGACTAAATTTCTGTTTTCGAACACTGGGGCACATCAGGATATTAGTATTATCTTATCAATCTTCATTATAATAATATAAATAATAGCGTTCAATTTGAAAAAAGACGAGCGGGATTCGAACCCGCACCCCATGACATGCCGAGTCAGGTGCACTACCAACTATGCTATCGTGGCTCAATCCAACTCGCCGAAATTAATCATCACTGTCTATTCTCTTTCTCTATCTCCCTCTATCTTGTAATATGTTCGCAACAAAATTTGCGTAAAATTATATACAATCTGTATTGGCATGAACTAGACAAACTTTAGGGGTGGATTCTACACTCAAATATACATGATAAAAAATATTAAAAAAATCCACACTCCACGTAGTAAATTGGTTACTTTGTTTTTTTCGTAATTTTTGATGTTGAAAACCGACATGTTTGTTTTTTTTTTGTCCTATTTATGATCGAACTTTTGGCTATATACTTTACTGATTGTTATTCACTTGCGACTAGTTTCACCTTTTTTAGCACCTGCAAAAATCGAAGACAATAAAATAAAAAAGGCTGCCATTTCCAAACTATTGAGCTAGGAATTTTTTAAGTATTTTTTTATAATGTATGTCGGCGGCGGGGAGGTTTGTTTGTGTAGGTAGGACGGTCGAGCAAACTCGGATTCGCCGACAACACCGTTCATCTTGGATCTTCAAAATAGAGACGCAGTCGTATTTCTTACAGTCACTTTAATGTTATTTTTACATCACAATTCAATTATTTAGAAACAGTTGCTCGATGCAAATGGATTTTAGAAACGAAGTGAGTTCTGCGCGTGCGTACTCTCCGACCAACTCCCGTTCAAATGTGTCCAGTCCGTTGTCGCGCCAAGCCAACTGACGTTGACGTTTCGCGCACCATAGAGCATAGGCTGCGAGACTTCTTGGCGGGAAAGTGAAGTCATGTCTGCGGTTTTGTTTTACTTTCTAAAATGTGTGTTATGTCGAATATTAATGTGAAATAATGGTGGATTATTAACCGTTAAGTGTTCGTGAGTGTGCATGAGTGTTGGCAAATGAAACAAAACGGTGCAACGTCACTTTTCAAATTCTCTCAAGAAGTCTGCCCGAGGACTTAGTAAAGCCCCACATCTTTACTCAGATACTCGAGGGGTTGGGGGGTCTATCATTTCCCACTACTCATTTCTATTATCATTCATCATCATTATCATCATCAGGAAGGAAATATTGTTTATAACTAATGACATGGCAGCATGGTCTATGACCTTAGCCGGTTCCTAAGGGAACGAACAAACAAACAAAAAATACAACAGAACATAGGCTGCGCAGACCACACTAAGGGCCTGTTTCACGATCTACAAGTAAGTTCCCATTAGCGTTTACTTGACAGATTGTCCATACAAAACTGTCACTTTATCTGCCAAATATCTCCTAATCAGACATTGTGAAACAGGCCCTAAGTATAGACTATACTTGTCGTTTCTAAGCGATGCTAGCGCCATGTCTCCGACGTGTATATTTGAGTGTAGAATCCACCCCTAAAGTTTGTACAGTGCATGCCAACACAGATTGTATAGGTAACCATATTCATAAAAAGCGTTTGTAACTGTTTAACATAAGTATCTACACACCATTAAATGACACTCGATTCGTGTGAAAGTGTTGATTAATTAGCTTCGTGTCATCACTTCAGATGTTTGATAAGCCACGTTTCCGTAGATAGGGGAAGTTCGCACCGGCATTGAGTGGTTCATTAAAATTCTGGACTCAGACATTTTGTCCGTGTTCTGGGTGACTCTGGACTAGTGTGAATTTTGTTTACTTACGAAATGTCGTTTTCGTAGCAGACATTTTAGCAAAGGCCGGTTATCAGATGGGTGACCAAAAATGTATCATCTCGTGCTCCTCCGTGCTTCGGAAGGCACCTTAAGCATTTCGTCCCGGCTGCATTAGTAGTCGTTAACAACCACCAATTCGCACTAGCCCGCGTGGTGGTTTATGACCCGATCCATCCATAGGGAAGGCTCGTCAGGCCTCAGCAGTGAGGACATATAGAGGGCTGATGATAAGCTTTAACATGTAAACAATGTCACTCTTAATACAATGGAATAAGAGTCGTCAAAACTAGTCAAAAGTGTTTGCATGATAATGTTCGTTACTGTACAATGCTAGTGAGAAGTGTTTTCCTATGAGCGTACTTGTTACCCGAGCTGTGTGCTATCGCGGACCGACCCCCCTGATCTGCTAGAGATGTTTGAAGCAGGGTTATGAATACCGTTAAAAAATTTGTATCGATACATCTGTCCAACGAAGATACTGGTTAAAAAAGTACCGGTATGCTTGGTATCGTTACCTGGGTGGCATTTTTACCGGTAAATTAACTAACCAAAAAAAGTAGCGATATCTCTAGATAACGTTACCTGCATTACCGGTACCAAATTACCTTTGTAGAAATAACGTTACTTACCGGTATTTATAGTGGGAATTTGGTAACGGTATCAAGCCCTGGTTTGAAGTGTTGTCGCTATGTTTAATGATAGTTCACATGCGATTATAAGCGATTACTAAATCTGTGCCAACACCACAGCTCATTTTATGACCCCACTGCTGGGGCACGAGCCTTCTTTATGGATGGAAACACCACGGGGAAAACGGGTGAAACCACTACCCCGGCCCAGTGCGGATTGGTGGCTGTTAACGACCTTTAATGCTGTCGGGACGAAAACGGAGGAGGAGGAGCCCGAGATGAAAAACCCCAATCCGATAGAAACCCCTCGAGGAATCTAGTAGGAAACGGGAACATATTTACGTGATGTTGAAACTCTCAAAAAAACCGAGATTATAAATTTTTGGTCAACCATCCGATGCCCGGCCTTTGCGAAAGTTGCTTAACTTTAGCAATCGCGCAACGCGCTTACTGCATCAAAAGTGTTTTCCCATGAGTTCACCTAATTACTGGCGACGTGTCCTATCTCTAACAGACCCCTACTGTTGGAGTTAAGTGTTTGTCACCGTGTTTTTGAGATGGTTATCGCGAGATTGTCGGCGATAACAATATCTGTACATCTAATTTAGTTGATAGCTCATTAGTCTATTTTGTTTCTAATAAATAAGAAGCTAGGTAGTTAATTTTCTTTAATTGAGGGGAAGAATAATTTACATAATAATTATAAGATAAAATTTTACTAGAAAAAATCAAACAGGAAATTCGAGTGGGAATCGAACCCACGACCCTTGATCGCTGAGCTACCGAGACCAACAATGTTGACAATGTATCCATCAAAGCATACACCGAACACATTCTACATTAAAGACCCTTTGACTAGTTGTTTTAATGAAAGGTTGTCACTGCATGTGTAATTTCAAACAGTTATATAAAAGTTACTTAAAACTAAAGATAACAAAGCAAAATTATTTCGTATAGCTTATTGTAAGTGTTATCATTTTATTTTGTTCTTAGATAACACACATTTTGGAAAATAAAACAAAGCCGCAGTCATGACTCTTCACTTTCCCGCCAAGAAGTCTCAAATTGACATGTTGTTTCTAATAAATTACGTCATGCAATTATTTCATAATCTGTTGAAATGAAACAACTTTTACGGATCTACTCGCGTTTATTTTACACATTAGTTTTAATTAATGTTTATCCTGACGTTTCGAACCCTTTCATAATCTGTATTTTTGTTCACATCAGTCTATAGGTGACTTATTGGCGGGAAAGGAGTCATGTCTGCGGTTTTGTATTAATTTCTAAAATTTGTGTTACATCGAATATTAATGTGAAATAATGGTGGATTATTAACCGTTAAGTGTTCATAAGTGCGCATGAGTGTTGGCAAATGGAACAAAATAGAGCAACTTTATTTTTCAAATTCTCTTAAGAATTCGGCCAGAGGAATTAGTAAAGCCCCAAATCTTTACTGAGATACTCGAGGGGTTGGAGGGTATATTACTTACAAGTTATTACTTTGACACTGGCTAAATGTGCTAATCGCACAAAGCCATCAAATAAAAGAAAAAAAAAGTAAAGAATTTGTCTAAAAAGTTCCTACACACTTAGGTATTCGTAGCCAGGAGCCAGACCCTACGCTACGAGCTACGAGCTACGACGTAGCACGACAGTAGCTCATTCTCTTGTAGTGCTTTGAATTAAAAACAAAAATATTTATTTAACTCAAAAGTTATTAATAACTATAAAGATTTAACGACGGTAGTTGTTGACATTGAATGGGCGCCTTTGGCTTTCAAAGTAAAGAAAAGGAAATAGTGTTGAATAATTTCGGCGGGCTGGTTAGAACCACAATAGCTCAACTGGGAGTGCACCTGACCCGGTATGCCAGAAGGGTGCAGGTTCAAATCCTGCTCGTGGAAATTTCAACATTTATTTGTGATAAAAACGACATACATCGAAAACATTTATTGCACGGATACAAGTCAAAATTAGATTATTTATTATACAATGTAATTAAATTACGAAATAATTTATTTGTATTACAAAATAAATGTTCGGTCAGCAACATTATTATTTGGTCAGCAGAATTATACAATCGGCCAGCATAAGAAATCCTTACTGTTGTTAAGTTATTTTTTTTTCCCGAGCGAAGCGCAGCGTAGCGAGGGCCAGTCA
Source organism: Eudonia truncicolella (assembly GCA_949315975.1). Taxonomy (NCBI): domain Eukaryota; kingdom Metazoa; phylum Arthropoda; class Insecta; order Lepidoptera; family Crambidae; genus Eudonia; species Eudonia truncicolella. The sequence continues at coordinate 6,028,850 of OX438853.1, read as the reverse complement.
CGAAAGGGGGGAGCGGCATAAGACTGCTGTTCAGAATGATATAAGTTGCAGACTGATTTAGAAATATTTGCTGACCATTAGTTGCTGCCCAACTAGCTTTTTTGCTGCCCAACTAGCATTTTTGCTGCCCGACTAGCATTCTTTTGTTAACAAAAATACAAATACTTTGCTAACCGTTTAAATAACACCCATTAGATTATAAGTATACAATACAATATCATTCATTCATCATTCATTCAGTCATTCACTATCTTCATCGTCAGAGTTACATTCATTACTCCAGTCGGTAAGGCGAGGAATATCATTTATCATTATTTATTTCTAAAATAAATAAATAAACTTTCCTACACTCACACCAAATATCTAGCCCAAGAGAAGCTTCGTTATGAAACTCGTTAAATGGTTACTAGACAACGGATAAACATATTTAAAATACTTAAATACATACTTATTATACATAGAAAACACCCAGACCCGAGACAATTTAGAAAAACAATAATTTCTAAATTGACCCGACCGGGGATCGAATCCGGGACCTCAGGGATGGCGACACCATGAAAACCGGTGTACAAACCACTCGACCAAGGTGGTCGTCAAACAACTACCGCACTCATTATTATTTTATCATATAAAAAAATAAAGCACGAAGCCACTAATTAGGGGAATAAAACCATGAAGATTTCGGGTCCTTACGACACTGTTATTTCCAAATAACGACTGGCACTCGTCGAGCCCGATCCGATACGAACCCCTCGGGGAATCTAGTAGGAAACAGGGACACGCGCTAGTGCGTGACGTCATCCCCTCTAGAAAACCTCTGACGGTGTTTCGTTTCACACGGCTTGGGGAACTCTTTTAAGTTTTTTGCCGGCTCCAAAAAAGGTCCGGAGAAGCTGAGAAAATGCCGTTTAAAGAAATCGGCAAAATCTCTCAAAAAAAAATAAGAATTCATTACCTCCATATTATAATACCAATGTTACTAAACAATAAGTTGAACGATTGTCTTTTTAATTAAAACCCATTTCATATGTTCATGTTTTTAAATAAAATAAAAAAAAAACTTTTAACAAGCATAGCCTCGCAAAATGTCTAGCAAAATAAACTGTTCGCAAAACGACAAACGATCCAAACTCCCAAAGTGACCCCAAATCGTAAGCTTTTGATCCCTAATTGGCGGTCGGCGATTGGTCGGTACGAGAGCGCGGCGCGCGTCGCGGCCTGTGATTGGACGGCTTCGCGCCACGCCTGTTATACCGGATTAGGGAGGTTGGCTAAGGGTGCTTGCGGATATAGGGGATGGCAGAATTTGGTACTTGTTCCTTAATTATTATTGTACTTACAAAAAATATATTTTTATTATTCATTTACCTGCGTGTTCTTTTTTTAACATAGCTCGCTATGACAGTAAAATATTTATAAATTATGAATTAAAAAATCAAAATCAAATCAAAAAATCATTTATTCAGTTTAGGCTACAAGTAGCTCTTGTGAATGTCACTATGCCATCGGTTCGTCAGTCTACTCTGGGCTGATCTTGTACTGAGAAGAACCGGCAAGACACTCAGCAAGTGTCCAGCTCTTTTCTCCCTTACAGCGTCAAAAATATAGTTATGTTACCTACCATACAAGCAATAAATGATTACGGTTGCACAGAATTATTGGACTTTAAGGCAGCCTTGGGCGGTATTTACTTAAAGCTGACAAATTCTGCCGAATATTAGTAAATATTAAATTATACATACATACATACATACATATAATCACGCCTCTTTCCCGTAGGGGTAGGCAGAGACCACTTCTTTCCACTTGCTACGATCCTTACATACTTGTTTCGCTTCGTCCGCTTTCATTATTCCCTTTATACATGCTCTTCGGTTTAGGGTACTCTTGACCTAGCCTTTTTTCAAGACGTCCCTGTTAAATTATACACCGAATTTATTTCAGGTTTTGTGTCATGTTTTGTTATGTCATGATTTATAAGTTCAGAGGTCGGAATCTGCCGGTCATCCCAGGTCCGCATTCAAGGGTTGATTGGGGGACAATACAAATGTTGAAAAAATTTCCACGAACAGGATTTGAACCTGCACCCTTCTGACATACCGGGTCAGGTGCTCTTCCAATTGAGCTATCGTGGTTCTAACCAGCCCGCCGAAATTGTTCAACACTATAAATTTTTTACTTTGAAAGCCAAAGGCACCCATTCAATGTCGACAACTACCGTCATTAACACTCGATCATAATATTTTTACAAATACTAAAAATCAGTTAAGAAGTAGGCAAGCCCTAGGGACCCTTTTTTATACTTATTTAAGACTATGAAGAAAAATGACTTTGGCTGACTTTGCTTACACTCTCAAAATAAAAAGTGGATATTATTAGTGTTCCAAAACTCAAATTGACCACTGAAATCAGAAACAACATTTTAGTAAAATATTCTTGCACTTTATTAAGCAAAAAGTTTGCATTGTGTGTAAATAGATAATTCAGTTTAAGTTAAGTTTAAGTTTAAGTTTAAGTTTTGTTTAAGTTAAGTTTAGTTTAAGTTTAAGTAATAAGTTTTATAAATATATCAATGTATGACATGCATGATTTGATGTTCAACCTTTTTTTGAGTTGTCTGTCGGCTAAACTATTCCATTCGGAAAATAAAAATATCTATATTTTGCAAGGAGTTAATTAGTTTTCACTATAATATTTATAATATTTTGAGACACTAAGCAAAGACTATCTACAGATGTTTTCTTTTATTATCACATCTAAATTTAAAAAGAGGGTCCCTCAATAATCAACCCTTGAATGCGGACCTGGAATGACAGATTCCGACCTCTGTTTATAATATAAAAACACAAACGTAAAACTTGCTAGTTATGTGCTCTGTAACAATATTTGATGCTTAATGAAAGAGAAAATAAAAACCAGAAATTGTATCATGAAATAAATGGTATAAATTGAAAGGTTTTGTCTTAGTTTTAGTTTAGTTTAGTTTAGGTCTGGGCGTAATCGGAAGACCAGCGTCGCGCGTCGTAGCATTACTCACTTGCTGAGAAGATGCATTTTCATTATCATATATACCATGTACCTATCTTAAAGAATGTTTTTTGTATGAATATCATTTTGTGATACTGAATAAATTTTTCTCTATATCTATTTCTATTACAAATGTTAATTCGTAGATCTATTATATTATTATCAAGCACTTTAATTTATAATCCAAGAAATTGGTATCTTTCGCCATCAAGCCTGGAAGTGATCTCTTATTAGATAAGTTTACCTTGTCACTTAATTTCTTTCCTTCAGTTTTATGTATATAAAGTACATTAAGTAAGTAAAGTAAGCCTATAAACTGTCCAGCAGTGGAAACTGCTGGACAAAGGCCTCCAGCATTGCAATCAAGTCATCGCTACAATGACTACTGCCTAACCACTACACTTGCCAAATGCGGGTTGGTGATCACAAACCCGGGCTATTCACCGAAACACGCTTCGTGCGACCTGGGAATTGAATACAGGACGTCCATATATCGAGTTTAGCGCATTGCCACTGGTTTGCTACGCGAGATGAAGCGCAAAAATGAGTTAAGTTAATATCAAAGTATCAAGTCTCGTCGGTCGCGCTCCACCTACTTTGCATGCTGGGATCATCCTCGGAGTGGGTTACATCTCGTGAATATTTGGTGTGTGTCTGTGCGATGTATATGCTTGCTTATTTTAAGGCGGAGGACATAAAGAATATATAAGTTCCACCCTTCATAAACGACTAATTACTTAGTTTGGGCAACTTCTATCACTTCGATTATTTTGCACCATTTAATTTAAAAAAAAAATGTCACTTTGAAAGAACCTAAACTAAAAACAGCTAATAGCTTATTTTGATTGATAAATAAAGTAACGTAATCAACTACTTAAATAACATTGAAATAGTTGTTTTTTTTTTGTAAATAGTCCACATTGCACGTCGTGGCAACCTGTAATTAAGATGACACTCGGCTTTAAGTTTATGTTTGTTTCTATAATTTTTGCTTGTATCCAGTGTTTATCTTGTTGGTTGTCCTAATAAATAAATGAAATAAATAAATAAATTAAAACTTTTTAATAAAGGCAGTACAATAAAATTCATTACAACTATCTTAAAAGTAAACGAAACTACCGAGGTTTATGTTTACTGCAAAATCAATACAATCTGTCACTATAATTGATTGGCTTAATCACCACGCTTGCCAAATGCGAGTTGGTGATCACAAAACCGGGCTCTGCATTGAAAAATCTGAAACTCACTTTGCCCGACCTGGGAATTGAACCCGGAACCTTTGGGTATCGGGTGGAATGCTTTGCCACTCGGCCATCGAGGCGAGGAGAATGATGATAATTAATTGATGACAGACACACTTTTAACAGGTCTATTACTTTGGTATACCTACCCTGATAGTGACAACTATCCTAACTAGTTTTCGGTAATATGAATCCCACAATACAAACGTCAGTGTACACCACAGCTAACAAGCACAAACGCTTCGCCAATTCTGCCATATTTCTATGGAATTTCGCAATTCATCCCTGTCCCCGATCTACTGAAGACAGCGTTTAAACATTTCCGTTTAATACGAGGTTTCGTTCAACAAATAATTAATAAGCCATTTTACATACTTCACTTCGTCATTTAAGTATGTTAATTATTTAATTTTTATTTTCATTTTTAACCCTACATACATACTTCCTGTAACGTCCGTCCCAGAAAATGGGATAGACGAGCATCGAAATCACCAATTCTGAGTAAACTCGCCATTAGTGACCTGACAAAACAAAGTAGGGCTCCGAGGTGGGATAGATAACATCAGTGATGGGTTGCAGCCGATCGCCTGACGTGCGAGCATCTTGGAACCCTTGTCCCTTATACACGGAAAGTTAAATTAAGTACCTGATATATTATTTTCACGTTCCAGACCAGCATGGGAGATGATTTTACCATAAGAATTTGAAGCGTCTGTCGTTCCGAATAGATAGCTCGGGTTGAATGTGAGCAATCTTGGTTCAATCCCCATAGCTCCGTTACACTGCTGACGAGCCTGTGTTTATTACTGTGTTTTTTTTTCCTTTAGTTTATGGCTTCGTGCGGTTAGCACATTTAGCCAGTGTCAAAGTAATTTTTCTTACAAGTAATAAATAAATATACCTACAATATTTTCTTACAGTATGATGATGATGAATGATAATAGAAATGAGAAGTGAGAAATGATATACCCCCCAACCCCTCGAGTATCTCAGTAAAGATGTGGGGCTTTACTAATTCCTCGGGCGGACTTCTTGAGAGAATTTGAAAAGTTAAGTTGCACTGTTTTGTTACATTTGCCAACACTCATGCGCACTTATGAACACTTAACGGTTAATAATCCACCATTATTTCACATTAATATTTGATTTATCACAAATTTTAGAAAATAAAACAAAACCGCAGACATGACTCTTCACTTTCCTGCCAAGAAGTCCTATTATTGTGTTAGTAGCGCATTACAATAATCTTTACAAAAACACTTTAAATTTAACATAAATATAATTTCATTTGAGAAATGTTTCGCATTAACGGGATACGCGTTCGGAATGGAACTTGTGATTTTTGGGGTTAGCGGAGCCTTTACCTCTAGACTAGAAGAGCGGTTAAATATTAATTAATCATGATTTATATTGTTTTCTAAAGTTTACACAAACATCAGTGCAACACATTGAAAATAAACTTTTATTACGGATTAAATTAAAAAATTAATAATAAACACAATCATTGCAAAATAAAAAGAAAATTGCAAAATGGTCTCTTTACTTTCCCGCCAATTTTAATACTAGACAAAAAACAATATACAAAAAATATATCTTTTATTATAATTGTCGGTAGGCAAAGGAATCTTATACGCAACACTACTATTGACGAAAAAAAGTATAACCAGACGACGCCGTCTGGAGCTCAAACGGTCTCAGTTAAAAAACGCCACCCCGCCCATCGGGCGGCGCCCATCCCTCCCCAATCCTCCCCGTCCCTCCCGCCCATTCAACCCTCGACAGTTTAACTCGGTCCGGAGACAAATCACCTCGTTTTCGTCAAACAGCCAACGCTGAACGACAATTATACCGTAATCGATTAACATTATTTCGTTCGCCGGACCCGCTAAGCTGTTGGCGCGGATTTAAAAAATATAATCTGCGTTGCTTTCAACATAGAGTTTGGAGTGTTCTTTTTTGAAATTGTGTTTTTAATAGTCGAATCGATTTTACGTATTCAATAAAACTTTTTTCAGTGGACAGATAACTAAACAAAAATATTTTTTTGATTCGTTTTTAATTTTTGGTACATTGTGTTAGAACAGTTGACATTGCATTTAAATCATAAAACGTTAGACAGTGACGATTTTTTAAATCTGCAACTATAATTGCGTTAATACTCAAGCTGTTAAGCTTAAAATTAAAAATGAATAGTCGGAGCCGATAAAAAAAAACAAAAAAAAAATTAAAATCCACCAAAACCAAACAAAAAAAATGGAGCAAGAAACGCGTAGTGATTCCCCAACTGATACAAATCGTCAGGAGCAAACCTCCAAAACGTCATTCCTAATCGAAGACATTTTGTACAGAGGACAACAGAGTAAAAACTATAGAGCGCCTGTAGTTGATCCAAGGAGGTTTGAGTACGAGCGCACAGATCACAAACCTTATTTTCCCATGCCTAATGACGTCAGAGGCCACGTGCCTAGAGAAGGCTCGTATCTACAGGTAGCTATGGGAGCCCTAGGAGCTTATTTACATACACCAAACACGTACAAAGCTGTGGAGGCGCCGTATTTTCTGTCACAAGGTTGGTATTTTTTTTTAATTAAATAGATAGAAAAAAAAAACGAAAATTTAACGTAAAATGTTATGTAACGCAAAAAAAAGCAAATTACAATTAGGAAAAATAGTGAAGGGGGAAAGGGATTTTTTTTAACACTTTAATTAATAAAAAATTGAGTTAACTATGTAATTATAATTTTTAATAATGTTATTTTTGATTTAATAATCTAAAGCCATGCAAAATAAAGTGAGAGCCTCGTTTCCTTTTCATCAAATTGATTTGATTTAGGTTTGATTGATTTAAGTACCATTATTCGACAAAACACAAAAATATCAGAAACTATGTTCACATATTATTTGTATGTGTGATCGTACCAAATAAAGATTTTTCTATTTCTATTGCTATTGCAAACTAAAATAAAATCGCGTACATGACTCTTTACTTTCCCGCCAAGAAGTTCTAGCTTATTGTTTTGGCTTTGTTACACTGACTTTTGTTTTACAATATATAACAAATTACAAAAAACACAAATGTTGAAAAAAATTCCACGAGCAGAATTTGAACCTGCACCCTTCTGACATACCGGGTCAGGTGCTCTTCCAATTGAATAAGTAAAAAAAAAGTAAAAAAGCAAATAGTGTTAAATAATTTCGGCGGGCTAGTTAGAACCACGATAGCTCAATGTGCAGGTTCAAATCCTGCTCGTGGAAATTTTTTCAACATTTGTGTTTTTGTAATTTGTTTCGCAACAAAATTTGCGTTAAAATTATATAAACAAAACAAAAACATAATATATGACAAACTAATAAGTAAAAATTTCATCAAAAAGGAGGTTAGCAATTAGAGTCAGAGAAAGTTAAAGTCTCATTTCATTATAATCTAGAGTTATTTTCAGAACGTAAATAAAGAATTCAGCAAGATTGAATGTAAATGTGCGTAATTGTTCCTAAATATATGTAAAAATGAAATTTGGTGGCTCATTTCTTTGTCGTACCTCCAAAAGATGGAACAGTGTACCAGCACACGTTTTCCCTCCTTCCTATGACATGGGGTCCTCCAAAAGAGGCGTGAAGAAGCACCTTGTGGGCCGGCAGAGTGAGGTTGACTGATGCTACGTTTGTTTTCACGCTGCACCAAGTTATCTTCGCGTCTGGACTCCATTTCCACTTAACATCAGGTGGGATGGAGTCATTTGCCGAGCTATCTATAAAAAAAGTGTTTTTAAATAAAATAGAAAAGGGTTCGATTTCAAAAAATTCTCAAATCAATTATTGTTTTCTAAAGTTTGCGCGAACACTACACATTAAATAAAATAGGGCCAGTCTCTCTGTGACTACGGACCCTGCAGGGTTCCAAACATCTAAAAAAATTATGATAAATATTATTATATTAATGTAGCGCAGAGATAAAAATAACGCTTTTTAAAGCGTTCTGCCAAACCTTGTACACGTGCAATCTGTGGGTCAACTATTTTTTTTTTTTTGAGAGAGATTGCTGATTGCCTCTACGGCATTTTCAGCTTCACCGGGCTTTGGGTCAACTATACGGGCCATCAACGCTCTCCGAGTACAGTACAATAACGCCTTTAGGGTGATGTTGGGGCTCCCGTGCTACTGCAGCGCGTCACACACAGACGGGTTTCACACGGTGCTGCGGCGTCGCATCGCCTCCCTCCAGCGCAGGGTGCGCGGGAGCACCAACGTCATCCTAATGGTGCTCAGAGAGAAGCCGGGTTGTCCGCTGCAGAGGCACTGGAAGCAGGCACATGTGCCTACGGGGGTCGTTACCTACCCTAATTGTTAATTTTATTTAATAGGAGATTATTTTTAATTTTATTTAATTTTGTTTTGATTTTAATCTTAATTTAATTTGGTTTTTGTAATATTGTGTTTTTATTTTGATTTTGATTTTAGTTTTTATGATTTTAATTTTATTTTAATTGGTATACGATTTTAATTACGATTTTGTTAATTAACTACCTACTTATATGGACACTGTCTGAAATAAAAGTATTTTTTCTTTTCTAAGCCATCCTTGAATTAGAGCGAATAAAACCAAGTAAAATCATTGAAATTGGTGTGGCTGGCCACCACAACACCACCACACCACAAGCGAGATTCAAATCGGCACATTTTAGTATTCTGCCCCCCTAGACAAGTGTTAAAACGCTTATGCTACGGTCCTACTATCGCGATAACGCGAAGATTTGCGTTGTCGCGACACGTCTGGCCAAACAATTCGTTCTATCGCGAATCATCATCGCGAATACAATAGCCCTTCGCATCGCTGACTATAAAAAAGAAACATAAATATCAAAAAGTATGTACCATCAGGTACAAAGTGTTCAGTCAGTGCAAATTTTTTGTCACTGTACAATATTATACGTTAGTACATGAGTACCTACTCTTTCCAACAAAAAAAGAATCATCAAAATCGGTTAATAAACGACGAAGTAATCAGCGAACACACATAAAAAAAAAATATACGGTCGATTTGAGAAATCTCCTTTTTTGAAGTCGGTTAAAAATACACGCGAATAGATTCGTACAAAACGTTTATTTTAAAAATAATATATATATTTTTAATTATAGAAATCCAATTTCCTTTAGATACATACCCTTTTGGTTTGTCTTTTCGTGTCAATGTACTGAACTTTTTATCCCATGTTTACAATAACCCCGCTACGACACGCTGGTCGACTTCGGACCTTATACGACACAATTTTTTTCTACAGGAGTGCCGTACCACGCGCTGTTCACGCCATCAGAACTCTCCCTGTCCGCTCTGAAGCACTGCCGGAGACGGAAGGCCAGAACGGTGTTCTCAGATCCGCAGCTCACTGGTAACTACTTTCGATATCTACCTAACCTTTATATGTAACTTATTAAAATTGTTTAAATTGTTCTTTCAAGGCTCGTTTGGCTGTGCATAGGGGGGTGTTGGTTCCGACACTCATGTACGGAAGTGAAAGTTGGGTATGGCAGAAGAAACATGAAAGCAGAATAAATGCAGTAGAGATGAGAGCGTTAAGAAGTATGATAGGAGTTAAGCTGAGTGACAGGATAAGGAATAGTGAGATAAGGAAACGTTGTGGTCTGAAAGAAGATGTAGTGACAAACATTGAGAAAGGCATGCTGAGATGGTTTGGCCATGTCGAGAGAATGGATGAAGAACGATTCACGAAAAAAGTGTATAAGGCGAGTGTGAATGAAAGTGTTGGTAGGGGTAGACATAGGCGGACGTTACAAGACCAAATCAGGGACGTCTTGAAAAAAGGCCAGGTCAAGAGTACCCTAAACCGAAGAGCATGTATGAAGGGAATAATGAAAGTGGACGAAGCGAAACAAGTATGTAAGGATCGTAGCAAGTGGAAAGAAGTGGTCTCTGCCTACCCCTACGGGAAAGAGGCGTGATTATATGTATGTATGTATGTAAATTGTTCTTTCTGAAAAATAAATGTCCCACATCGCCGACTCTGAAGCTTAACTCTCTATGCCTCTATGCTCTGCCATTTCACTGGTTTTCCAATACGAAACAACGTTGCTAGACGTCAGAAAAGGTTGTGGGCCAGTCGCCATGTAGTAGGTAAGAGAAATGAAAAAAGCTAGTACTGGCTCGTGGGGGTCAATTCTCTAGGGTTAGCAAGGTAACAAGCCACAGCTATTAAAAAAAATAAAAAAAAAACTAAATTCAAAATCGTTTATTCAGTTTAGGCTACAAATAGCTCTTATGAACGTCATAATGCCATCGGTTCGTAAGTCTACTCTGGGCGCGAGACCTTTTTCTCGCTTACAGCGTCAAAAATATTGAAAAATGACATACATACCCATACATACACACCCAGTACATGTTTGTTTCCTCGGTTTGGTTGGTGGTAGGGCTTGCTTGCCCGCCTGGCTAGCTACCACCATCGTATCTAAATATGTCGCCATAACATCAATGTTTGTAGCAATGCTGTGTTCCGCCACCTAGAGGTAAGATAACTGTTCTGTAGTTAAGGATTCAGGGCACAAAATAAAGAGACTGCAGAAGGCTAGCTTCATACAAACGCGCTCAAGCAACGCACACATAGACAACCTCTCACGGACACGGAACCTCGCAAATACTGCGCTCGGATTGTTGCGAGCTGTTCCGAGATCCGTGTCCGCTAGTGAGTCCATGTGTGCGTTGCTCGATCGCGGTATGTATTAGGCTTACATGCTATTTATATCGCACAAAATAAGTTAGTCATCATCGTCATCATCATCAGCTCAGCTCATTTATGTCCCCACTGCTGGAGCACGAGCCATCCCTATGGATGGATAGGGAGAACGGGCCATAAACCACCACGCGGGCCCAATGCGGATTGGTGGTTGTTAACGACTGCTAATGTAGCCGGGACCAACGGCTTTACGTGCCTTCCAAAGCAGGTGCGAAAGATGATACATTTTTGGTCACCTATCTGATGACCGGCCTTTGCGAAAGTTGCTTAACCTCAGCACTCGCAGACAAACAATAATTAATAAAATTTAAATGAGGGTATACAAGCTACTAACTAATTATGAGACGACCAACACCTCAGTCTCCCTGTGACCACGGACCCTGCAAAGGGTTCGAAACGTCAGGATAAACATTAATTAAAACTAATGTGTAAAATAAACGCGAGTAGATCCGTAAAAGTTGTTTCATTTCAATGTGTAGTGTTCGCGTAAACTTTAGAAAACAATTAAATGTAAATAAAAAAAGTAAAAAAATCCAAATTAATAAGTTATTCCATTAAGTGTTCGTAAGTGCGCATGAGTGTTGGCAAATGAAACAAAACAGTGCAACTTCACTTTTCAAATTCTCTCAAGAAGTCCGCCGAGGAATTAGTAAAGCCCCACACATCTTTACTGAGATACTCGAGGGGTTGGGGGGTATATCATTTCTCACTTCTCATTTCTATTATCATTCATCATCCTCATACTAGAAGGAAATATTGTATATTTATGTATAACTTGTAAGAAAAATTACTTTGACACTGGCTAAATGTGCTAATCGCACAAAGCCATCAACAACAAGGAAAAAAAAAAGTTATTCACTATCATGTATACTTTACCCTACTTTCGGACTTCTTGGCGGGAAAGTGAAGAGTCATGTCTGCGGTTTTGCTTTATTTTCTAAAATTTGTGTTATGTCGAATATTAATGTGAAATAATGGTGGATTATTAACCGTTAAGTGTTCGTGAGTGTGCATGAGTGTTGGCAAATGAAACAAAACAGTGCAACGTCACTTTTCAAATTCTCTCAAGAAGTCCGCGTGAGGACTTAGTAAAGCCCCACATCTTTACTGAGATACTCGAGGGGTTGGGGGGTAATATCACTTCTCACTTCCCATTTCTATTATCATTCATCATCATCAATATTAATTATTTATGTATTATTACTTAGGAAGATAGAACGAACGAATAGGCTTGGTGGAATTCATCCGGAGCCGTAAAACCATAAACAAAAAAAAAAGCCCTCCTTTCGGTTTAACACCCCCGTTCCGACTAACGTTGTATATTTAAAATATAATATCTTATATACGTAGGTAGTAGATAAGTGACATAATGTTTTATTTTCTATCCAACAGGTCTAGAAAAGCGCTTCGAATCCCAAAGGTACCTGTCAACACCAGAACGTGTAGAGCTGGCTGGTGCTTTAAACCTATCGGAGACGCAGGTCAAGACATGGTTCCAGAACCGACGGATGAAACACAAGAAGCAAATGAGGAAGCAGCAGCAGCAAAGAGGTCGGTGCACATCATCATCATCATCATCATAATCATCATCTCATTTATGTCCTCAATGTACCCACTGCTGGGGCTGGCCTTCCCTAATTTTTTTTTGAGTGAGTTTGCTGATTGCCTCTGACGGCATTATCAGCTTCACCGGGCTTTTTTGGGGGAGGCGAGCACTTAAAGGGTTCTTCAAGTCGTGTTCAAAACGAAGCATCGAATCACCGTCAGAGGTTTTCTAAAGGGAACGGCATCACGCACTAGTGCGCGCCCCCGTGCCCTACTAGATTCGCCAAAGGGTTCGGACCGGATCGGGGTAATTGTCCCCACTGCTGGGGCACGTGCCTTCCCTATAGATGTATAGGGAGGACGGGCCATAAACCACCACGCGGGCCCAGTGCGGATTGGTGGTACCTTTTCATTTAACTTCAGGCAACTATGGTAAAAGTCAAAAACGATTTAAGAATAATAAAGTTTTTTGACGACCTCTGTAGAGCCGAGTGGTATGCACGCCGGACTTTGGGCCGCGCTAACTCTGAGGACCCGGGTTCGATTCCCGGTCGGGTCAACGTCGAAAACGAACTTTTCGATATTGTATCGGGTCTGGGTGGTACCGTCGTTGTTTCCGATTTCTATAAAACGAGTGCTTTAGCTACTTACTTTGTGATCAGAGTAATGTATGTGATGTTGTATAATATTCATTTATTTACAAAAACACAATGTTGAAAAAATTTCCACGAGCAGGATTTGAACCTGCACCCTTCTGACATACCGGGTCAGGTGCTCTTCCAATTGAGCTATCGTGGTTCTAACCAGCCCGCCGAAATTATTCAACACTTTGAAAGCCAAAGGCACCCATTCAATGTCAACAACTACCGTCATTAACACCCGCTTTCAAAGTAAAAAGTAAATAGTGTTGAATAATTTCAGCGGGCTGGTTAGAACCACGATAGCTCAATTGGAAGAGCACCTGACCCGGCATGTCAGAAGGGTGCAGGTTAAAATCCTGCTCGTGGAAATTTTTTCAACATTTGTGTTTTTGTAATTTGTTTTGCAACAAAATTTGCGTTAAAATTATATAAACAAAACTAAAACATTTTATTCATTTATTTATTTAAAGTCAAATTGTAGTTTCAACAAAATATCTGTGAGTTTCGCTTTCAACATACCAATACTGAAACTTGCTTGTACTCGATAAACTATCTGATGTTGCTAATAGACAGCCCATAACTATTCCAATTTGGCGGAGAACAATATCTTTGGAAGACCCAACTATGCGAGCAACTTATTATCAACTTGAAACTCATTTTGAGTAGGGCTTCCAACTATGTGAGACACAGGAACAATAACAAGTAAATATCTAAGCGCAGAGGAGCTTAATGACGCAGTGGTTAACGCACCCGGTCTGCGATTGCTAAGGTTAAGCAACTTTCACAAAGGCCGGTCATCGGATGGGTGAACGAAAATTGTCATCTTTAGCTTCTCCGTGCTTCGGAAAGCACGTAAAGCCGTTTGTCCCGGCTGTATAAGCAGTCGTTAACAACCACCAATCCGCACTGGGCCCGCGTGGTGATACATACATACATACATACATTCATACTCACTCTCCCGTCCTTCTCCCAAAAAGGGGTAGACAGGACAGAGCATTAAAATCGCCAATTTTGAGTAAGCTCGCCGTAAGTACAAGTACCAGTAGGTACAATAAGCACCTTGACGCCATATTTAGCACAAGTAAACAAGTTAAGTTTCGATGCTGGTCTGGGACTTGAAAAGAATGTATTAGCTGCTCGCTCATCAGGCTATCGGCTAACAACCCATCACTGATGTTATCTATCCCACCTCGGAGCCCTACTTTGATTATGCTAAATGTAGCGTCGAGGTCACTGACGGCGAGTTTACTCAAAATTTATGGTTTTTATGCTCTGTCTAGTGTCTAACCCTTTCTGGGAGAAAGACTTCATAGTATATATGTATTATGTAAAATTAATAAATAAATTATGTATGTAATATTACCTTGTAGTCTTGCGAATGTCTGAAATATCAGCACTATTATATAATTATATTAATTAATAGCTATAATTCAGCATATTAATTAATTTTTCAAATCGAAGGTGGAAGCGCACTCCACCCAGAACCTCAAATACTGAGGCACTAGCTATCTTATCTCTAGCTGCCGGAACACAACAATGCTACAAACATTGACGTTATGGCGACACATTTAGATAAGATGGTGGTAGCTAGCCAGGCGGGCAAACAAGCCCTACCACCAACCAAACCGAGGTAACAAACATGTACCCCCCGCTGGGAATGGAACCCGGGTTACCGGAGGTCTTAACCACTGGACCACAGAGGTGGTTACTAAAGAGATAAGTTTCAAATAACTGGTTATTCCGCGTTCTGTCTCTTTTACACTAATTTGAAATAAAGTTTACATGACGAGAATAAAATACGGAATATCTATTAAATAAAATGAAATAGAATAAAATTAAAAATATTTTGAGTTTGGTCTTTACTATATACTAGTAATTTAAATAACAATAATAATATAATAGGATAACTAAAGCTTCTGTACAAAACCGTTTTATTAAAAATAATTCACAACGTAACGATATTCCCGTTAAATAACGTTATAAAGTTAATATAATTAGCTGTTAAATTTAATAACGCTGTATCAATGTTACACATAATGGAGTGTGCGCTAATTAACGAAATAATTAGTTAATTAAGCGAAGCGGGTCTCTGATGAGAGTAATGAGACATTAAATGACGCTTTGTAAAGATAAAATTGATTTGCTTTGTCATAGATTGCGGTATTTTCTTTGTTTTTTCATTTAATTATGAATAGAAACGTTTGACGAAGTTTAATAGTTTGCCTATTTACTTCTTTGTGTCGTCGTATCAACAATTTGGGACCAAGGGTTCGACAGTGTTCGTCACCAAAAAATAACATAGATTTTTATTGAAATTTTTCGGGTGAAGCTTTTTTGATCAAAATTTGAAACTGATTTTTAAAGTTTTTTTACAGTATTTTCAAGTTTATTATATAGTGTAAAAAAGTTGTTATTGATTTACTCTGACTGATCGATCAGCGCACAGCCAACCTATTTTTCTTTAAACGAGTTTATTTCTGTATATATAAATATAATATAACATATTATAATTGTAGGTATATATTGTGCGTCTTATAATATATTCTTTTTTTCAATAACTTTTTTTTGTCTTAACTTATTGCCATGTTATCTCTGCACCACCCATGGTTGACTGGTAGAGAATGCCTTAGGCATTAAGTCCATGTAATTTATGTTACAAAAGTTTTTAAATAAAGAAATAAATAAATTTCTGGTCTCTTCTCGATTGATGACTGCGTTCATTGGTTCCTTTCTGGTGATAGATTCTAGACAAATTACCTATCGATAAACACTAGTGCCATCCAAATTACTGCGACCCCGGGATAGTTTTTAATGTTTTGAAATAAATTGTTGTTATAAAAAAAATCCGTATCTGACCATTGGTTCGAGTTGGTTCCATCACGGCAGTAAATCGCAGTAGTTCTTTTTATCACAAAATTATTTTTTTATTTAGTGGTTTTCTTTTTTCATTCGTTTATTAGTAATATCAGTTTACCTCCATTGTACTTCTTTCCTAATAATACCAAGTTTTGTAATAGTTTGTAATAGTTTTAAGTTATAAGTCTACCAACTGTGCGAAGTCGATCACTCCAAACACTGATTTCTATATTAGATTTAACAAAATCCAATCACTTCTGTTCCTTAAATCTACATCTAACATCAAAAGGCTTAATGATAGCGAAAATCAATTTAATTAAGTTATTAATTAACACCCCGTACCCCGTATAGTAACAATATCATCGTTTGTTTTCCGAATATAACATAATAATGTCAAAAAAGTGTACACCGAAGACTTTGGTCTACAACTGACGAAAGTTAAGTACCTACAAAGATGTAACAGCCATATTCAATGAGCGCCTAACCTCAGAGAGAGGAAATTTAATTTGCTATCACCGCTTTCGGGCCGAACTCAAGACGTTGCCTTAACTGAATTACTGCCAAGATGGCTGACTTCGTTGCTATGACGACCGCCAACGTCTTGGGAATCTCGCCATACGAATTTGAACTTTTGTACGTTCGGTTTATGGAACACAATTGCGTGTTTTCGATTTTTTTTTGTTAAAGAGGGATGCCCGAGTTTTGTTGTAGTGTACAATAAGCTGTATGTACTGGTGTTTAAGTCGAAAATCTATCATGAAAGTTAATGTAATAACGACAGATTTTTTTAAGGTTATGACAAGGAGGGATCAACATTTAAATCAATAGAATGCCTCTAGAAATGTAATATGATTCTATATAATACATTTGCAGACGTATGTAGAAGAAGTTACAACATCAGGCTTGTGTTACAGTTATAATTATTTTAATTAAATAAATTGCCTAACTGTACAATAAAAATACTAAACGCACACGTCTTACGAGACTCTCGACTCCCGAGGCTTTAAGACGCGAGTTTTTTTAGCTTTATAAACCTTTTAGGTTACTATTTAGTTCTAAAACTTGAGGTTAAAAGAATTCAATTCAATTAGTCTTCAGTTTTCATGTTTTGATTTCAAGACATAAGAATTAAATGACTAGGATAACTTCAAAAATAAGTCTAGTTTTTATAAGCCTTTAAATACTGAGCTTGTCTTGCATGACTAGCTTAAACCCGTTAACCCGCAAGGAGCCAGTGTGTTGGGTTGGGTTATGGCTCTATTTTCCTATGTGCTATGTCCAATAAGGGATGTGGTATGTTACGTCAGTAAAGTCAAAACGGAACAGATAACATCATTAAGTTATATTATTACAATGAAAGGCAATAGTTATAAAGAATTGTAAGCGTCATTGGATATTAAACAAACTTAATACTATGTCTGTGTCTATGATTATATTAAAAAATCATGAGTGTGAGTGTCAAATAAATTATTGTCAATTTTATATTATATAATACCGTTTATAATATATGACAAGCGTTCGCCGTATTTCTCAACTAAAGTAAAATGTGAATAGCCTATGACTCAAAAACACAAATGTTGAAAAAATTTCCACGAGCAGGATTTGAACCTGCACCCTTCTGACATACCGGGTCAGGTGCTCTTCCAATTGAGCTATCGTGGTTCTAACCAGCCCGCCGAAATTATTCAACACTATTTACTTTTTTACTTTGAAAGCCAAAGGCGCCAATTCAATGTCAACAACTACCGTCATTAACAGGGTGCAGGTTCAAATCCTGCTTGTGGAATTTTTTTCCAAAATTTGTGTTTTTGTAATTTGTTTCGCAACAAAATTTGCGTTAAAATTATATAAACAAAACAAAAACATTTTATAGCCTATGTCTGTTCCACTGCTGGGCAAATACCTCCATCGTAGAAATCAAGTCATCAATAAAATTTATAAGTAATAGCCATATCACCACGCTTGCCAAATGCGGGTCGGTCGGTTGACATGCACTATGCATCGAAATAATCCGAAACACACTGTAACCGACCTGGGAATTGAAGCCGGGATCTTCGGGTATCGGGTCGAGCGCTTTGGAACTCGGCCACCGAGGCTTTCTCTTCGAAGATTTCTCAACTAAATTATTCTCTTCGAAGATTTCTCAACTAAATTATAATATATAATATAGCACATTAATAACAAATTTTAAATGATGGTATTTTAATAGTGTTTCTACGGATTGCCGTTCGTTTACTTTTCAAACTACGACGTGCCGTCTACTCTTTTAATTATTTTATTTTAAAATACGAACTGTACGAATAACTAAGGGACTTATAAAATATTTTTGTACGCAGGTGTATCAGCTGTTGATTTTACATCAAAACATCCAGCGCAACACGAAAACAGAAAGGTAACTATATAATTAATAATTCATTCATTTATTCAGGCAACATAGACCCATAGACCATGTGTGGGTACACAAGAAATAATTTCATATGGCGTGACTTATTTCACGTTAAAATTATTATGTTATTATAACAATGCTTTTTTTTTGTTTTAAAAGTTTGTACGTGAACACATCACATTGAAACGCTTTGTACGGTCTGTGACGGGTTAACAACGCCATATTAAATGCCAATTGATAGCATATTCAATGAACGACAACAATTAATTGAAAAGTCAAATAATCTACTTTGTAGTCTAACGTTCATTACATCGAACATTCAAAACATTTAATTTACAAATGATCGAACGTTCATTGTGTTCAAAAATTAGCGCTGTGTACTGCGTTACTATTTAGTTTTCACTTCGGACTTCGGACTGATTTCGTTACTTTTGAGTAGCGTCATTTAAAAAGGCTATGTATATGGCAAAAGCTTAGTACAAAAGTTAGGCCCTCTCCCAGCACTCGTATTTCCTCTTTCCTACAACATAGGTACACACGCCTGCACATCAACCTACTCAAAACTGTCAAATTTCTTCAATACATTGTCAACCTTATGCCTTAAACATAAAGTTCAAAGTCTATTGAGGAAATTTGACAGTTTGTGGTGGGTTAATTTGCAGGCGTCTGTACTTTAAGGGTGTGCCGACCAAAAAAACTTAAAAGTGTATTCACGGTTAAGTTGATAATGATGAAAAAACTATCGTATTACATAAACAAAATATATATTTAGTATCAAAGGGAACGTGTTTAGAATTAGTCCGACCCATAAATTCATAACACACTATAGTTTTTTTCTACAATATCATTTTAAGTTGGGCAAAAATCATGAAAACGAGTGGCGGCGTTTAGTTGATATCTTATAGTTTATCTATATTATTATACCTCTAATTATGTCTAAACGATCACCAATGTCTTAACAACAAATTGTCCGTCTCACAATTTCGATTTATCGAGCGGTTTTTTAAATTATTATTCTTCAAATTAACACGTTAAATTCCCCATACAAAATTAGTATGGCCGCGCGGCATCTTAATAAATATGGACGAAGACATTTCAAATAAAATATATAAACATATCAGCATACATCAATCGAGGAAAATTTTTGAACGTGGCTTCTCGACGCTACATTCGTTTTGCCACTCTACTTTTCGGTTAATCACTCGACTCTAAAGCCACCATATCTTTTACAAAAGCTTAATTGGTCTTCTCGTATACGTTTAGGTCGACTTCTGCTTCAGGGACATAAAACTACAGCGTTCAAAGGAAGTTTTAAATATGCCGCCGTAAAGATATGGAACAATATCCCACCACCTATTCGCAGTTCATCACCCGTTAATACATTCCGGCCGAAAAATTTAAAAGTATGTATGAGGGTGTATCAGATAATAATTATTAAAAATTAAAATTAACTGCTTCTTTTTATGCTATTTAAAAAATCTATATAGGTATACTAGCTGACACGGCGGACTTCGTACCACTTTGACAGTTTCTATGACAACAAAACAAACAAATCGTGGAACATTTTGTATTGGTAAATTTAATTGTCGTTTTTAGTATTTTTACTATGTTACTTAGTGTTTAGCCAATTTCAAGTCCAGCCATTCTCGAGTTTTAGCAAGACAAACGAACAGCAATTTTAAAGAGTATTATTGGCTTATGTTTTTAAGTGAGTTCAACTTTTTGAATAAAATCGGATTGAGTTTTCAAACATGTGTCAAAATAAAATGTTATTTAAATCTAAAACACTAAGGAGTATTGATATCAACTTCGAAGCAACTCACCGCCAAAATAACTTTCTAACCCTTTTTAACTCCGTTAGGGGATGATTTTCAATAAAATACGAAACGAATACGTCCATCAATTCTGTTAAAAAAGGTTTATGCAAAATTTGAAGTAGATTGGACGAAGGAATCGCGTTGTCCCATACAAACTTTGCCCCCCTTTTTCACCCCCTTAGGAGAACTTTGGAAAATCCTTTCTTATCGGATGCCTACGTCATACAAAGAACACACCCTCCAAGTTTCAGGTCTCTACGATCAGCGGTTTAGGCTGTGCGTTGATCCGTCATTCATTCAGGACAAAGAATTGTATATGTATAGATATGCAATAACCTACATTGCAAAAATAATATTTAAAAAATAATAATAAATCCAAAAATAATTATAAGTATGTATATTAATTCAGTAATAATAAGTAATACTATTTAAACGTGTTATTTTATCACAACAACAGCAACAAGAATTGCAGACACACACATTTTTGTATTTTTAATAGTTGTGTTATGAAATTATGTTTGTTTTTAGTGTAATTGTTGTTTTTATAAGATTAAAAAAAAATAAAAATAAAAAATATTTTTTTTATTTTAATTGTTGTTTTTTTAAGATTGTATTTTGTGTGTGTCTATAGTGTCCAAGATGTTTATCTATCTATCAGTCAAAGTGGAGTAATTTGCCTACTGACCTATTTATTTATAATTTATTTATTTTTAATTTATGTACACATAAACAAACAGAAGGGAGAACACAGTAAGAACAATAGACAAGTACAAGGGCTAGTTTCACAGTGAAAGTAAAAAGTGAAAATGTAATCAAAATGTTTTTTTAATTACAGACGGACGATTCTCGAATGTCGACGACCCACACTTCCGATTCGGACACAGAACATAGCGACAGTGATATCGACATAGTGGGCGAACCGAATTACACACAACACTATCCCGGTGATTCGTAAAAAGATAACGGAAGAATAAAATATATGTACACAAAATCTGGCAAACGTTTGTTTATTCAGTTTCTGGAACAAAGTCGAACTCGTTGGAGCATTTAGGTTAATTCAAATACACAATTTTAAGATTTTATAAAAATGCAAAGCATAATATTTTATAAATCCCATATTTTGTATCTCGAGTTTGCAAACCTGTTGGTAGTTACAACAGGTTTGCAAAAGTGTTCACGAAAATAAATTGTTGTCAAGTTTTGTGTTATATAGTTATATAGTTATATAGTTTGCAACGTTGACGTGAAGAACGTTGCAATAACAGAATTATGAATATAAATAAATAAATATATTTATAAACTGTTCTTGTAGTAAGCAAAAAAAAAATATTTGATTTCTTATGAACACATGTTTTGTCTGTGATTCAGACATAAAAGAAGAAAAGTTGAAGACTTTAAATACTTTATACAAATGACGTCTCAAAGCTCAACAGTACATAAGCTAAATTAAATTGTTCGTTAATGGTTTTACAACCGTTAATAATAGTTTTTTTTGTCCGTTTAAAAACAATTATTTGAAACTATGTATGATAATGTAGAAGTTTAAATCACGGATGACTTGGTTTATTTAAACAAATAAAGTCATGTGCAATAATAGAGTATGTGTACATAATTATTAATTAAATAAATTTGAATGTATACCTAGTCATTTTGCAATGATTCTAGTCTTATTTCTAAGAGTAGAGTACACATTATTTTCAACTGTATAGTGTTCACAATGCGGAGTATACTATAATAGATTAAAATACTATTGGTTAGCAGCAACGTTGTGTTTTGACAATTAGAGATAAAATAGCCAGTTTCAGTAGTTGTGAAATCCGGTTGAAACGATTACCCATTACTGAAAAAGAATATAAAAATATCAATAGATTTTTTATGAACCATTTTAATTGAATTGGTGGTAGTTATTTATAATGAAAGGTTGCTACTATTTATTAAATTACTCACATTGTGGACTTGTGTGTTGTAATGTATGTAGTTTAATAACATTAAGGTTATGAAAGTTAGTATTTTGTTAAAAGCGTTTTAGAGACTACATGAATTGTAAATAGTTAACATAGTCTTGCTCAAACTAGGAAATAAATGTTAGAAAACATGATAGTTACTGTGTTTTCTCTTACCCCAGAAAATATATGATTATTTTTGCAGCGAACTCAGGAGTAGTAATTAGTATCATCAACAATACAATATTTGAAAAAACCATTCGCTGTTTTTACTATTTAACTGTGCCGGCAAATTAGCTTGCTATCCGCCTGATTAATGGCGGCTACTAATGCCCACAGACACTTGCAGCACTAAGATTACAAATATCTATAAATAACGGTGCGTTATTTACCGTTAAAACCGATACAAAATAATTAACGTTAGCGTTTTTTTACTTTGCTACTAAAATTTTATTGTGACACCAACAATATTAGTGGTACGTTTTTAAATTGTTTCAATGTTACCATATAAAAATATAGTATTAGTCGTGTCGAGTGAAGTTGTGTCCGCTGAACAGCCACTAGAGTCGATTGTACAGTCAATATCAAATTGATTATTACATTTATGAAAAATAAGTGTTAACACGTAAGCTTTAAGTCTGGTTTTGCTTGAAAAAATAGAAAAAAAATATATTACCCATATATTTTGGACTACGATGGTGTTATGATCATTTGGACAGCTGACTGTATAGTTGTCTTGGCATTAAAAAAAACAAACCTGATAGTTTCAATGTAAAAGTGAGTGATTCGGAAGGTAGACTTACACTAGACTTGACACTTTGACTAGACACTAGACTTGAACATACACTTTCTAACTAGAATTAACATAAAAGACAACCACATCATGTAAAAACTCAAAAAAAAAACTAAGCTAGCAAATTTAAATCTGTACCAGTACCAGTAACCTAGTAAAAGTAAAAAAAAAAAAAAAATCAGTTACATTTCAATGCAAATTCTATATTATTTTTTGGCGACGAAACTGGTGGTGTCGAACTCTCCCTACCACCAACCAAACCGAGTACACAAAGATATACATACCCCCTCGCTGGGAATTGAACCCGGGACCTCTGGGTCTAAACCGGTGGTCTGGTGCTTCTACGATGTTCAACAACGTTCTGTAAGTGTTAGGTTACCCCTCCTTTAGGCTTCGAGCAATCATGGAAGTAGTAAATTCCCGATGAGCACTTGAAAAACGGTACGCGACTTTGGGGCCACCTTGTTTTTTCTGTTCCGTGGGGGCCACGCAGCCACAATGACGTTTGTGGCGATGACAGTTAATATTGTTTTCTAAAGTTTACGCGAACACTACACATTGAAATGAAACAACTTTTACGGATCTACTCGCGTTTTTTTTACACATTAGTTTTGACACAGGGAGACTCCCTGTGTCTCCCTGTGACCACGGACCCTGCAAAGGGTTCGAAACGTCAGGATAAACATTAATTAAAACTAATGTGTAAAATAAACGCGAGTAGATCCGCAAAAGTTGTTTCATGACCGTTAATATTAAGTACAAAGTATTTTGCAATATTTAATCATTATTTTTAACCCATCCAATGTATTTTCAGATTTTGTTATTCGAAATTTAAATGTATATGTTTGATAATGCTAAGGTATGAGCAAACAGGACCACGTTCGAGGTGCATTTTTGTTACGGATCCTTCTAGTAATTATTGATTGCAGCCTTTAGGTGACACTTTAGTTCTACAACTCTGTCACCTAAATTTGCTTAGGCGTCATCAAGGGGTCACCAAAAACTTAGGGGGTCATTGAAACGGGAAATTTAGTCTTATATGCTTTAATTAGAACAGACAAGATCTTTTAAGAGGTATAGTGATGTGAGTCCACCAATGAATGTTGATTATACATACATACATACATATAATCACGCCTCTCTCCCGTAGGGGTAGGCAGAGACCACTTCTTTCCACTTGCTACGATCCTTACATACTTGTTTCGCTTCGTTGAAAATAATAATAAATATTGTACAATAATCAATAATGTTGATTATTGTACAATAGTTTATAGATTAATATTTATTGTAAATAAATTATTTTGTGAAATAGACTTAAGTAAGTTATTTATTAAAATTAAAACGATTGCCGAGAAATGAAGTTGTGTTTTTTTCTTAATACATTTTTTTCCATCTCTCATAATCACTTACATTCAACTGAATAACTCAATATCTATACAATACAATAACTATTGTGTAAAATGAATCGCAACATGTCAATTTATAAATTTCACTTAAAATATTTAAAAAAAAATTGGGGTTTTAAAACCAAAACCAATACGAATTTTAAAATGTTCATTGTGAATAAAATTTTTAATTATAGTAAAACATGATATAAATTTAATTTATTTTAAAGTAACTAAAACTATTACGAAACTAAAAAATGGCGTCAAAAAATTCCTCCGCGTCGCTGTCGACTGGTAATGTACCCAAGAGACTGGCGGCATTGCCACGTTGTATGGCAATGCTTAGCCTCTGGCCAAGGTAAAAGCCAGCCCTTGGGTCATGGGTAGTGTCAACCAGCCGTTTGGAGATGTCAGTAAATAAAACATGAGCACTTGGACCCCATGGCCCGAGGGTTTCAACCCCAAACGGCTCGAAAAAATAATTGCCGATAATGTTATTATACTTTCGCCGCTTGAGGTTTTCTGCAGCCGCAGCAGCAGCACCAGCACAGCACGCTGTGCTAGGAAGATGGGATGGTGCAAGAGTATCGACACAAGTTGCATCCCATACTAAAGGCCTACCCACCTTCCATGGAAATAAAGACATGCCGTCCGGTCGCTTGCCATCGTCGCGTGCCAAACCATTGGGTTCTAATACAGCTGGAACGCCGACGGTGACAAGAGCTCGTCGGATGATCTCTTCGTAATAGTTTTAGTTACTTTAGGTTATTTTATAATGTATTTCATTTTACTTATAATTCTATTATAGAACAAAGTAATTAAATACTTATTTATTTTTATGTCCTTTATGTCCATTGAAAATTTATTTAAGCGGATTGACTTGGTGCAATTTAATAAAAATAATCTTTCTTACTTTATTTTTTATTTTTAACGCGCATTTGGCAATTAAGCCAATAAATTGTACTGACTTTATTTCAATGATTTTAATTTAAAACAGGTACAGTCAATGCGCTTACTTACTTACTCCGATGGCTCAGCGACCCAAAGTGAGTCTTGGCCTCCGACCCTGACGCTACTGCTCCCTGTTTTGCGCGATCTTTTGCCAGTCGCTGGTTTCCAGGTGCTCATACAGGTCCTTGGCGACTTCGACCATCCAGCGGTACTGTGCGTCCAACTGGTCGACGCCCCCTAGGGACCCCGAAGTAAGCACGTTTTGTCGCCCGATCCTCCCCCATTCGCTCAACGTGTCCGAGCCACCGTACAGTCAATACACAGCCATACAAATTTAACAACACAGCATGAGCTAGGTACTACCTTATGCTACATACGTTAATATAATGCCTTTTCCCAGCAGTGGGATAATAGTATAAGGGCTATTTTGTATATATATATATATATAACGGGTAAGTGCACAGTGCCTTGATCTCACCTGATGTTAATTGATGGTAAGGGCAATTAATGGAAGCGCACTTCACCCGGAATCCTCAACTAGTGGGGCACTGGCTCTTGCCGGAACACAACAATGCTACAGACATTGATGTTATGGCGATATATATATATCATAATTGCACCTACCAATGTTATCTCTGCACCACCCTAAGGTTGACTGGTAGAGAATGCCTCAGGCATTAAGTCCGCCATATAATATTTATGTTGCAAAAGTTTAAATAAATAAAAATAAATAAAAAATATTTATAAAATGTTTTTTGTTTAGTTTATATAATTTTAACGCAAATTTTTTGTTGCGAAACAAATTACAAAAACACAATGTTGAAAAAATTTCCACGAGCAGGATTTGAACCTGCACCCTTCTGACATACCGGGACATACTTCTTTAGTATTTGAAAAATATTATGATTGGGTGTTAATGACGGTAGTTGTTGACATTGAATGGGTGCCTTTGGCTTTCAAAGTAAAAAGTAAATAGTGTTGAATAATTTCGGCGGGCTGGTTAGAACCACGATAGCTCAATTGGAAGAGCACCTGACCCCGGTATGTCAGAAGGGTGCAGGTTCAAATCCTGCTCGTGGAATTTTTTTCAACATTGTGTCTTTGTAAAAAATATTTAGATAAAATGGTAGTAGCGAGCCAGGCGGGCAAACAAGCCCTACCACCAACCAAACCTAGTACGCAAACATGTATACCACGCTGGGAATCGAACCCGGGACCTCTGGGTCTTAACCACTAGACCACAGAGGCAGTTAAGGTACTTACTTACTTACGACGACCTCCTTGGTCGAGTGGTTTGTACACCGGTTTTCATGGTGTCGCCATCTCTGAGGTCCCCGGTCGGGTCAATTTAGAAATTATTGTTTTTCTAAATTGTCTCGGGTCTGGGTGTTTTCTATGTATGATAAGTATGTATTTGAGTATTTTAAGTATGTTTATCCGTTGTCTAGTAACCATTTAACGAGTTTCATAACGAAGCTTCTCTTGGGCTAGATAATTGGTGTGAGTGTAGGAAATTTTTTTTTAATTTTTAATTTTTTTTATTTTTATATTTACGATTTTAATTTAGATAAACTCTGCTCTCCCTACAAATCCAGTATTTGCTTTGCTGTAATTCAACCTTTTTTTTATTTTTATTTTTTATAATTTTACAGTAGTTCTTACTTTCCAAACTACATTTATGATTTAATTGTACAATCTATTATAGACAATATTTTATAATATAATAATAATTAATATTGTACTCCGCTGGCTCAGTGACCCGTAGTGGATCTTGGATTGGAGTTGGATCTCTCCAACTCAACGAGACTTTTTCTTACTACTTCTTACTTACTTAAGTACATCAGTTTATTATTTTCAGTGTGGTCATGTATCTGCATTGTCGAACGCTCACAAACTCCCACAAGTGAACCTGATATACACATAATTACATCATACACCCCAATCCCGCTCATATTTTGTAGTTATTCGCGATTGTTTGCGCCCCTAACTCAAGCTAGTGTTGGGATGATGACTATCGAAAAGTTTATCGAGACTAGAGTGCCTAGTGTGAGTTTTACTATTCGTATTCATTCGATTACGCAAACGAATATTAGTATGGTTTTGATGCAGCGCCTCCTGGCAACATACGAAAGGAGTTAACATTTTCCCATACAAATTCTCGTTTTGGTTAATGTGATCGAATGGCGAATGAAACTCGCACTTGGCACCCAGGGAACTAACTTCTATCTTTTAGGGCTTCGTAAAATGGCGAGAAAAACTTTAACTTTTAAGTTTTAGTAGCGAAACGAAAAGACATAAATGTTTAAAATATTACTATGAATTTTAAACATTTCAAAATAAAGTGTATTATGTGTTAACACATTATTATTTATCTTTTTAACTTATCCGGAAAGATTATACTTATAAGTAACGATAAGGCCAAAGGTGGAAGCGCTCTTTGCTTGGACCCATAACTACTGATTAACTGGCTAGAATAAGGCAAGCAATAAATAAGGAAGGCAGGAAACTTAAAACATGTTCCACCACTAAACAAACGCATTCAATTTTAAATAAAAAAAAAAAATTATATTAAATAATTTTTTTAAAAGTTTATTTTTTTATTTTTTTTGCCTTCTCGAAATTCCATCAGGAGGACGCATACCCGTTTGCTGACTAAGTAACAAAAAAAACGAAAGCGAAAACTGTCGACAGTTGAACATCACTATTTCATCGCGAATACCCAACTATATTTAACCAATGTTATTTATTAACGTTACGGAGTAATTGTTTGGAAACGCAAAGAATCGTACCGTAATAAACACTTGTATTGGTAAGCCACGTGTTTTCAATATCATGCATAAGTTGATCAATTAATGTTCAAATTGACTGGTTAATTGTATCAAACAATGACGTGGGACATTTAACTTAGAAACATCCCTCATTTGAAAAAACAATTAAACTGAAAGAGTATTTTTTCTTTTTGTTTATTATCTGTGAAACTTCATCATCACCACCAGCTCATTTTATATTCCCACTGCTGGGCACGAGCCTTTCACCGGAATCCTCAACTGATGTCCTCCAAAACGATTTCGTCGACGGCGACACCCCGGCAAATAGAGTTCAGACCCGAGCATGCGCACGGATATGTGAGGCAAATCCAAATTTGCTCTTAAACATACGATCACAGGCGGCGCAATAAAGTTGACCGTTTGAGTTTAAAGTGTATTTGTAGGAGGGCTTGGACGAGTTTTCCGAATCTGGCGCTTGGCGTCAAGATCGTGAAGACGTATTTGTTCAAAGGCGATAGTGCTTACGGCAATTGCTTTCCGCCATTTTTTGTTTTTGTTTATTATCTGTGAAACTTCATCATCACCACCATCTCATTTTATATCCCCACCGCTGGGCACGAGCCTTTCACCGGAATCCTCAACTACTGGGGCACTGGCGATCTTATAGCTGCCGAAACACAACAATGCTATTATGCTACTAACATTGATGTCATGGCGCCATCTTTAGATTAGATGATGGTAGCTAGCCAGGCGGACAAACAAGCCCTCATTAGCATCATCAGCTCATTTTATGTCCCCACTGCTGGGGCACGAGCCTACCCTATGGAAGGATAGAGAGAGCCGGCCATAAACCACCACGCGGGCTCAGTGCGGATTGGTGGTCGTTAACGTGCCTTCCGGAGCACGGTGGAGCTCGAGATGACAATGTTATCTCTGCACCACCCTATGGTTGACTGGTAGAGAATGCCTCAGGCATAAAGTCCGCCATGTAATATTTATGTTGCAAAAGTTTAAATAAATAAATAAATGACAAATACTTGATGACCCATCCGATGACCGACCTTCGCGAAAGTTGCTTCACCTCAGCAATCGCAGAACGGGCGCGTTAACCATTGCGCCGTCGAGTTCCTCAATCGTGGACACGCTTGGCCTTTATTTCACCTGATGTTAAGTGGTGATAAGGCCGAAGGTGGAAGCGCACTTCGCCCGGAATCCTCAACTACTGAGGCACTTGCTATCTTATCTCTAGCTGCCGGAACACAACAATGCTACAAACATTGATGTTATTATTATACGGTGGTAGCTAGCCAGGCGGACAAACAAGCTATACCACCAACCAAACCAAACACAAACATGTACCCCTCACTGGGAATCGAACCCGGAAGTGTGAGTTTTATACACAAATTGCTACTCACATCGTTGTCACCAGGAGGCACTGTTGCTGCTTCAATGTCAACTCAACATATTCTCGTTTTCTTTCATCATCGTCGCTACCAGCTGATTTAATAATCAAGCTTTTAAAAAGAAATACAAGATCTAAAATGTTTTAATACATTACATAAAACCTACAACAGATGCTAAAATTACCGTTTTAAAAAGTTAATTCTCGCAAAGAGTTCCATTGATCCTATTAAATGTTTATTTTTAAATATAAAGGGTTCTTTCAAGGGCCGATGCAATAAGCATCTAATAAGGTACGGACAAAGACCGTGTTAAAAGCTGTCACGGTGTCACCTGTTTGATGTCGCCGAAAAAAAATTAGCTTTAGCTATGGGGTGCTGGATAGTTGCATGCAAGGATCCCTCCTTATAAATGTATTTTTTTAAAGATTTTTATGAATGCTTTATTATGGCCCTATTAAATCTGAAAGCCAGTATTTTCGTTTATTCCTTGCGTTATGGGTAAGCACTTTTAAAGATTTCATCTCATCTGATGTTATGTGATGTTAAGGACGTTGGTAGAAGCGCACTTTACCCGGAACTGGATACCTTATCTGTAACTGTTGGAACACGACAACGCTACAAACATTGACATTATGGCGACATATAGTTAACTAGGACAAACAAACCCTACCACCTACCAAACCGAGTACACAAACATGTACCCCTCGCTGGGAGCCTGGGACCTCTGGGTCTGAGATCGGGCTTAACTAATAGACCACAAAGGCGGTTGTAACTTTGTGATATTGTACCTTTTTGGGGGTTTTTCTCGGTTCAAAAGTCTTCACCATAGGGCTTACGATCGCAATGGCTTAGATTTGACGTGCAAAAAATACTTTTTAAAAAGCACATAAACATTAGGGTTATGGCTATTTGACTAGGTATATAAAATTATACATAATGTCATGTTGGTGATCCTTTATAAAAAATAACTAAATATCCAATAAAAACAAGGTCATGGTGTTTTATAGCATAACACCGTCCATAACACAATAAAACTACTTGCAGCGCTACTCCTGTTAGGAAAATTTAAAGAGTTGTCCCATCTCACTCACCTCACCCCTCAATACGATATGCCAGGCATTGTCCCTAACACAATCCACAGTGTTTTGCCTTATCGACACAGCCATAAGGTTTACAATTCAACAGCACTTGCTACCAATACACTTTTCGGTTCGCAAAAATTTATCGAGATTTTCAGCTTTATAAGACTTATAATAGAGTTCTAAATCTGTCACCTTAATCAGTTTATCCTCTTGTAAAGAATACAGTTAGCAATATTAATCTCTAAATGTACCACAGTTTGGGTTTATAATTGTTTGGTTGAAAGTCTGCAACGTGTGTATGTGCTTAATTTGACTTTATTGGCTATGCTTTGTGCCGCTTAAGATAAACTAATTTGATTTGCAGATTAAGGACAGTTCCCATAGACAATCTATAAGTTAGTCTATGGTATGGTAGCCTATGCTTTTTCATAAACTAACCTCGATACAAAACGCGATAAGCTGAAGGCCCGCCAACACGCGGTCCCGCGTCAATCCATTATAATTATGCTGATAGTATGCTTAACGTGCACTCAGTGCGCACGCCAGTTCACGGCACAAGAACACCGGCTATGCTAGCCATTTTCTGGCACACCAGGGCCGTTCCGACTAGGAGTGGAAGTGGTCGCCATTACCGAAATCGTTCGGACCAATTATCATCATCATCATCAGCCCATACACGTCCACTGCTGGACATACGCCTCGCCAAGAGCACGCCACTGAGCACGATCCGCGGCTACTCTCATCCAGCTCTTGCTAGCCACCTTGCGAAAAAAGCCCGGTGAAGCTGAAAATGCCGCAGCGGCAATCAGCAATCTCTCTCCAAAAAAAAAAAAAAACCTTGCGAAAATCATAACAACATTCCTTAATCATTAGGAAATGGCAAATACATATGTCCAACCAGAACTATTTAATCCAATTCTCAATACTTTATTGCATTACATCCTAAATTAAAATTAAGTTTAATCCGAATTTAAGTACTTACTTATATAATTTGAGCCACATTTTTATCGACAAAACTATTCTAAAGAATTACAATAACACAAATTGTAAACATTGAAAAAATTTCCACGAGCAGGATTTGTCAAAATCTGATCACTTAAGTCCTTAAATCAACATCTAACATCAAAAGGCTTAATGATAGCGAAAATCAATTTAATTAAGTTATTTCTCGCCCCTTATTGCACCCCAAGCATTGTAATAATTCTGTCAAAACTATTCAACGTCAAATTAAACGATCCCGTGCGCCAAATTTGATAAATAACTCGATTTGGATTTTGATTATTCGCCCGGCGACCCGCCATCTTGGCGTGTGTGGCGGGAAAACAAAGTAATGTAATGATCAAAATATGAAAGGCGTACGGACCCACTATAGTACGGTATATTAAGTGTATTGTTGGTATTGTCCTTTTATTTATGCGAACAAACAGAACAGGGTTCAATTCTCGTTCGTGGAAAATGTTATCAGCACTGCCAAATTGTAGGTAATTCGCTCGCAACAAAATTTTCGTAAAATTGCGTAAATGAGAGAGATGGTTTTTAATTGTAAAAGAGCCTTTTTATTATCTAAGTTGACAAAAAAAAAACAAAAACCATATAAGTCATGTCTGCGGTTTTGTTTTATTTTCAAAAATTTGTGTTATGTCGAATATTAATGTGAAATAATGGTGGATTATTAACCGTTAAGTGTTCGTAAGTGTGCATGAGTGTTGGGAAATGAAACAAAACAGTGCAACTTTACTTTTCAAATTCTCTCAAGAAGTCCGCCGAGGAATTAGTAAAACCCCACATCTTTACTGAGATACTCGAGGGGTTGGGGGTATATCATTTCTCACTTCTCATTTTTATTATCATTCATCATCATTCATCATCATACTGACTGGCAGGGAATATTGTATATTTATGTATTACTTGTAAGAAAAATTACTTTGACATTGGCTAAATGTGCTAATCGCACGAAGCCTTCAACTAAAATAAAAGAAAAGAAGTCAAAACCGAATGTTGTACATTTTTTAAAAGAAAAATCTCAAGTATCATGTGAAAAAAGTTTCATTCGAAAATCTCACACCATGAAGGTTTAATGTCAATTCAAAGTAGGTAGGTATCTAGTAAGTAATACAAAATGAGACATATTTTAAAGAAAATACATACATACATAAGTCCTTCTCCCAAAAAGCGGTAGACAGAGCATCAAAATCACCAATTTTGAGTAAATCCGCCGTTAGTGACGTCAACGCCACATTTACCTAACAAAATAGGGCTCCGAGGTGGAATATAAAACATCAGTGATGGGTTGCAGCCGATCGCCTGTCGATCGAATTTCAATTGTCATGCTTATCACCATTCAAAATTAAAAATTAAAAATCATGTATTCAGTTCAGGCTACAAATAGCTTATAAGAACGTCATTATGCCATCAGTTCGTAAGTCTACTCTGGGGCACTGCGAAGAACCGTCAAGAAACTCAGCAAGGGCATCTCTTTTCTCCATTACAGCGTCAAAATACTGGAAAATGCCCTATCATAAAAAGACACTTTTATGATAGGGCAAAATATATGGGACAATCACAAATTTAAAAGAAAATATATATTTACATTTTATAAATAGCTTGCCTACTTCTTAATTGATCTTTAGTATTTGTAGAAATGTTATGGTTGGATGTTAATGACGGTAGTTGTTGACATTGAATGGGCGCCTTTGGCTTACAAAGTGAAAAAGTAAATAGTGTTGAATAATTTTCGGCGGGCTGGTTAGAATCACGAAAGCTCGATTGGGAGAGCACCTGACCCGGTATGTCAGAAGGGTGCAGATTCAAATCCTGCTCGTGGAAATTTTTTCAACTTTGAAATGAAAATGAAATGAAATATAATATAACATTTTTATATATAAGATTTTGTTGCGAAATAAAATATAATTTGTTTCGCAACAAAATATGCGTTAAAATTATATAAACAAAACAAAAACAAAATTTTATATTTAAGTTTGTAATTTTACATCACTTACCAATTTCTGTTTTGTGACGAGAAAGGTGACCGGCAGAGTTATTACCGAAAAAAAACCGGCCAAGTGCGTGTCGAGCCACGCGCAGTATAGGGTTCCGTAGCCCATCTCAATAATGCGGACTCTGAGAAGAGAGCTTTAATGAACATATATTTAACGATGGCTCATATACTTAAATGTAGATACTAACGGTTTCACACACCTGACAACGTTATTTAAGTAGTTCCCAATGAGGAATTTGTTCTGCGCCAAGTACATTTTATAAGTTGGTCGAGTTACCCGTAAACTTGTAAAGCCTACTTGGCTGTGATAGTTTTCCTTTTAACTTCGTCAAATATACAACTACCGTGAGTTTTTTCACGTATCCATAAAAAACTATTTGGCTGGCAGGGGGGAAAGACACTTGACTCTAACAAAATTTTTCACTTTAAAGCTTAATAGTTAACAAGCGGATGCCTCAAACAAAAAACTGTTTCCACAAACCCGCAATATTGTTGAAATTGCTATCCTACGACACCCCACACTACATCCCCACTTAACGGGAGGTAACCTAAAAAAGATATTTTTAAAAATTTTACTTCACCACGTTGTCGGCGTGATTAATATGTATATCGATGCCAAATTACAGCTTTCTAGTACTAAGATTCTATGAGCTAGACTGGGGACAGACAGACAGACGGACATGGCGAAACTATAAGGGTTCCTTGTTGACTACGGAACCCTAAAAAAGGAACCTGGGGCCCTACCGCCTAACTCTATCGTTATCGCTCTCGCTACCGCGCTCTATAGTTTATGGCGTAATCTTGTCATTTCGAAAGCGATATAAAAGCAATATCGAAAGCCATATGCTATAGCTTTCGATATTGCTTTCATATTGCTTTCATATCTCTTTCGAAAGGACAAGATAACGGCATAAACTATAAAGCGCGATAGCGAGAGCGATGGCGATAGAGTTAGGCGGTTGGGGGGCAGTTCTTAATTCGCTCAATGATCGCTCGCTTAGTGCATTTGCGATTAAAATGTACATTGAGCTATTAGCGTCCGTAATACCAATTTGTACCGCAACCACAATAAGAGCAGTCGCGTTGCCATTGTGCAATTATAGCAAATGGTTGGTTTTTTCTCGGTAATAAGCTTAGGAACGGGTGGCGAACTTCTCAGCCCGAAACTGTCCCAAAGCAGTGACTATATTTTGGTAGTTGCCTGTGGAGGCTGGTCTGCTCTTGCATACTTATCTTATTTTTAATATTACTTACTATAATTTGACTTTGTTTTTCTTAAACAATTTTTGACTTTTATTAGAGTACTGTAGTGGTACTTTATGACATTGTGGAAATTGGAACTTTTACCTGAGGTAAATTTGTTAATTTAGATTTTTAATTTTGTTTTTTTTACATGTGGTCTTCTATATTTTTTTATTTTTATATGTTTATTTGTAATGGAAAGTGCCCTGCTAAAATAGGGCATTTTCCAATATTTTTGACGCTGTAAGGGAGAAAAGAGCTGGACACTTGCTGAGTTTCTTGCCGGTTCTTCTCAGTACAAGATCTCCCGCCCAGAGTAGACTTACGAACCGATGGCATAGTGACATTCATAAGAGCTACTTGTAGCTAAAACTGAATAAATGATTTTTGAATTTGAATTTGCTTTTATGATCTGAGAATGGCAAACAACAGTGTTCGATATTCGTCGCCGAAAACGAATACTTCAGTGTAGATTGTTGTCTAAAGTTTACGCGAATCCCATCATACAAAATATTAAATCCCAGCCCCAACACCGTACTGCCAGACCAAAAGATACTGTTAGCTCTTTCTGCGTAAAACGGGACGCACCTGGTTAAATTCAAATGAGGGTATACAAGCTACTAACTAATTTATGAGATGATCAACACCATTCTTACTGTGACCACGGCCCTGCAAAGGGTTCGAAACGTCAGGATAAACATTAATTAAAACTAACGTGTTTAATAAACGCGAGTAGATCCGTAAAAGTTGTTTCATTTTATTACTTATAGAATTTCATTTAAATTTTGCTGGTACGAAGCAGGTGGCCTCTATTAACTGGTTTCTGTCAAACACTGATGCCACAACGATTCTACAAGACATTACAATAATGAGAAACGATAAAATTTATAGCCAAGCTTAATTTTTCACTTCATCATCATCATCAGCTCATTTTTATGTCCCCACTGTTGGGGCACGAGCCTTCCCTATGGATGGATAAGGAGAACCATAAACCACCACGCGGGCCCAGTGCGGCATTGGTGGTTGTTAACGACTGCTAATGCAGCTGGGACCAACGGCTTTACGTGCCTTCCGAAGCACGGAGGAGCGAGAGAAGACAAATTTTTGGTCATCCATCCGATGACCGGCCTTTGCGAAAGTTGCTTAACCTCAGCACCCGCAGACCGGGCGCGTTAACCGCTGCGCCATCGAGCTCCTCTATTTTATTTACTTACTAACAATTCCATTTAAAGAAATTTTGTGACCATACAATAGGAATTATTTTGCAACTACAGCTAGTTTATTATTTAAGTGTTTTTTATAATAGCGTTTTATTAACGCTTAAATATACTTAAGTAAAATTTAAACAATGAAAAAAGACGACAACCTCAGGCGGGAATCGAACCACGCACCTTCCGCATTCCGGGCGGCTGCCTTAACCACTTGGCTACCGAGGTCTGGCTTTCACCCGTCGAAATTTTTCAGTGCTTGATGCTTATCGGTGCTTAAGGTGCGTGGTTCGATTCCCGCCTGAGGTTGTCGTCTTTTT
This sequence comes from Eudonia truncicolella, assembly GCA_949315975.1. NCBI lineage: Eukaryota > Metazoa > Arthropoda > Insecta > Lepidoptera > Crambidae > Eudonia > Eudonia truncicolella. The sequence continues at coordinate 5,992,498 of OX438853.1, read as the reverse complement.
TTTTTTCAGTGTTTAAATTTTAGTTTATTATTTGTTATGTTAACATAAAACGTTTATCGTATCATCGCGTTCCACATTATCAAAGGGTGTTTGTGCCAAAGGGTAGCATTATTAAAACAAAATGTCACATCCCTAGACTATGTTTAACCTTTCAATAATATCCCGAGTCGCAACGGCGATTAGGCAGACGGATAGGGGATCTAAATTGCTTAATTCGGTAGTAATCTGATATACAGTGCTTTAAAAATAAACAAAGAATAAGCTCCGAATAGTTATTATATGTTTTGTCTCTTTTACTCTAATTTGAAATGACGCTTACATGACGGAAGCAAAACATGGAATAACTATTCGAAGCTTACTCTTTGAATAAGAAAAGAACAAACTGCAATTGAGGCGACACACTGAAAAAATGCACCAACTTTCGTCGAATAGTTTAAGAGTAGATAACATTCATAAACTCAATATTCGTAACTAGTTGTTGCCCGCGACTTCGTTCGCGAAGACTACAGTAAAAAAAAGAAAAAAAAAGTATCCTATATGCTGGTCTGGGTCATGCTCTGTATATGAGGAAAGTTTCATTAAAATCCATTCAGTAGTTTTTACGTGAAAGATTAACAAACATCCATCCATACTTACAAACTTTCGCGTTTTTAATATTAGTAGGATTTAGTAGCTGTATATTTTGATAGCAAAAACCAATAGCTTTCCTAAAATATTTTTTATATTCTCTTAATTTGCGGTCTCAATTGTCGAAGGCGCTACGTATTTTCGACCTTATGACAGCGGCGCCATTAAGGAGCAGCCATTTTGAATGTTCACAAATCGTCTTTAAGTTTAACGTTTTGTTTAACTGACAGTTAGAATGTAAAGTACGCGCAATGACGTTGGAATCTCAGTCCGCGCGCGTGGTTCGAGTGTGCGCGGCCTTATAATGAGGGCTTGTAATACGATAGTTTAGAGATAAGGGTTGGCCACCGTTGGAAAAATAATTCAAAATTAGAACGTACAAAATACACAATGTTGTACAATGTAGAATGTTATATGTCACAGATATTATACATTAAAAAAAAACTGGACAAGTGCGAGTCGGACTCGCCCACCGAGAGTTCCGTACAAATTTATGGGTACAAGAGGGAAAAAGTACTTCTTTTTTCATTCTTCGTCATAAATCGGAAACTATACGTCATAAAAATAATTAAAAATCCCGTTCCTTGCATAAAGATCCTGTTTTTTTGTGATTTATTTACAATTGTATAGTTTTCAGACTTTTCCCTGTACTTGTAGTATAAGACGATATTACTTGCCAAATTTCATAGTTCCAGGTCAACGGCAAGTACCGAAAGCACCGAGAGTGTCGAAATATACGTTTTTTGCGACATAAACGGCCGTATCTTTTTTTTTCGTTAACTTTGAAGTTTGATGTTTTCACAGCTTCTAGGGACCGCAGACTTGAGTATACGGTTTTAATTTCAACTCGGTACCTCCACGAGTTCCCGAGATAAAGGGTCATGACAGACAGACAGATAGACGGACAACAAAGTGATCCTATAAGGGTTCTGTTTTTTCCTTTTTAGGTCCGTTTTTCCTTTTAACCCTAAAAACGAGCGAGCCTTACAGTAGTCGCTTAAGATGTGTAACATTTGACTTCTCACCTTAGCGATAAGCAATTTTAACATTATTTAATATATTTCCGTTCTTATAAATTTATGCAGTAAGTTTCATTTACGTTCTTTGTCGCACCGCTTACCAATTTTTCTGCCTAGCCCTAAGTCAACTAGTAGAGAATGCCATTTGGCATTAAGTCCACCTTTTGTACTTTATTTTATTGTATTGTGCAAAAAAGATTAAATAAATAAATAAATATATTCTGTTAAAAATGGGTCAGGTATTACATCATTTTATAACTATAAAATAAATGCAATAAATACTCATTAGAAGACATTTGACATATCAAAATGACCTTTGATAGTCAAATGCCACAATGTCACATATAATAATTATATGTCATGTTCTTAATATCGATTTTAAATTTACAATATGGCGTGTCCCCGACTTCCTGTCACACTGTTACACATACTTCCGTCACATTTCACGTAATCACTCCCAAAAAAGATGTTACACATCAAAAAGGATTTGTCCAGACGCCTGCACATCAACCTACCCAAAACTGTCAAATTTCTTCAATACGTTTTCAACCATACCACTTAGTAATAAAGTTCAAAGTCTGTGGTAGGTTGATGCGCAGGCGTGTGTACGTAAATTTAATATTTCATGACTCCTTCTCCAAATAAACTTTAACTATACCAAATCACCAACATCATCAACCAACATCTCCGCCAAAAGCCGTTCACTGCTGGACGAAGTCCTCCCCCAAGAACCTCCACAACAACCGGTTTTGTGCTGCTCGCATCCAGCGGCTTCCCGCGACCTTCGCCAGATGACGATCTGATGTTAAGTGGTGATAAGGCCGAAAGGTGGAAGGGCATACTTCATCAGGAATCCTTACCTACTGAGGCATGGCTATGGGCCACCTTAACTGCCCATAACTAAACTATAGGTATATATGCGATTCGGTTACTTTGGTTGGTAGAGAGTATCAGCATAAACTTTAAGTACCGTATAGCAGGGTTGCTAGTTCGGAAGATTGATTCTACTAAGAGACTCCAGCAAAAAAAGGTTATAGTACCTAGTCACTTTGCATCGGTGTTTAATTCACAGTAACCTTTGATTTCAGACCCAGCGTTCTTGTCACTCTGCAACAGAGAGGTTGCATATGAAAGCGTGGCGAAAAAAGGGTAATAAAATATATTTTTATTAAATTGTAATTTGTTTGCAACTGATTTGCGTAAATTGTATATAATCACAATAACAATTAGGTATAGCATGCCTAATTCTTTATTGATCTTAAATCTTTATGAAAAATGTTGAGATCGGATGTCGATGACATAGTTGTCGATATTGAATAAGGCTTTTTTGGTTGGACAGAGCTTCGATAGCATAGTTGGTAGTTCAACTGACCCGTTAACGTGACATGTGTAAAATTATAACTGACCAAAATAATTAATAAAGACAACTACGAAATCGACACTACGAGACACGACACTACGAGGTCACAAAACCAACAAAACTGGCTTCGTCAACAAAGTCAAGTCACCGACGACGTTGTCAAGAAGATCGCCCAACTCAAGTGAGAATGGGCTGGACACGTCGCTAGAAAAAATTACTCGTAGTGCAAAAATCTCGTCATGTCCTGGGGCGAACAGGGTCCATCTGGAAGACCTCAAATGCGTTGGCGAGATAATATCAAGAAGGCGGCCGTATCGAACTGGGTGCACAAGGCTCAAAATAGACACACATGACGTAGTTTGGAGGAGGCCTACACCAAAATGGCCGAAGAAGGCTAAGAATAATTTAAAAAGAAATATTTAAAATTAAAGTAGTGGCAACCCTAAATCACCTTGTTAGGGCGCTGTCACCGCACCACAGCTCTTAGCTCATTAAACTAGCGAAATATCGAGTAGTAACCTTAGATGGTTCTCATAAGGTTCATTTTGCGCTGAGTTAATCTTGTGAGTTGTTAAGAAGAACTTTAGAATGAGTTTTTTGTTTAGCAACCCCTTTGTTTAAGTAGAAAAAAAAGATACTATTCTATGTACGCGAACATTGAAACTTTGGGTACCTACCTATAAATACATACATATTATATACTTATTCTTACGCTCTTTGCAAAGGCTGGGCATCGGATGGGTGACCAAAAATTTATTGTCTCGAGCTCCTCCATGTAAATCCGTTGGTCCCGCTGCATTAGCAGTCGTTAACAACCACCAATCCGCACTGGGCCCACGTGGTGGTTTATGGGGTCCCCCGTTCTCTCTATCCATCCATAGGGAAGGCTCGCGCCCCAGCAGTGGGGATATAAAAAAATGAGCTGATGACGATGATGAAATTTCCATAAGTAATTTAATTCTTTTTTAATTATAATACCACAGTCACGGGGGATCGTATTATACAATCCCCCGTGCTATAATATCTAACCTCTGCTATTATAAAATCCCCTGTATTTATAAACGAGTAAAAGCTCATACTGAAGCAAATTTTGCATTTTATTCTTTAGAAAACCAATGAAGTTAGAAACATCAAAAGTTAGAATTCTAGCCAAGCTATTCACCATATTCACCATAGGTCACCATATTATTTGTACTCAAGCAATCTAGTTATATTTCTCAAAGAATGCATAGTGACAAGCTTGTGACAAGCTAGAATTGACGTTATATTCCGTGTGACAGTTTGTGTTATGTCTAAAATATAAAAAAAATAATGAATTTGATAATGACAATAATACTTTTATTTACCTAATTGAATAAGAAAACTTCTATTCTAATTTAAACGTTACTTGTTATGAAATGAAATTAGATCTTAGTGATATTTCTAAGAACAAAGTAATAGCTAAGTAATGGCTTGTTTATAAATACGGGTGTATGACAATCAACATGCCAGATCCCAAAGCAAAAACCAAATCGTTCGGATTAATCTCAAATTACCGACAAATTAGTGTATCGTCTAACAAACATGGCGGCCGTCAGTCGGTAGTTAGATTAGAACAATTTCCCGCCATTTGTCGTCATCGTGGTCTTACGTCAATTACCAAGTGATTATCCTACTCGCCGCTAGATGGCGTTCCTCAGATTACTGTCCGTAGGGACCGGTCGGCTAGGTACAAACGTCCATAATATCTTAACCTCCCCTCGCTGGTATTTCCTCTTACAAGTTTATGTAACTTCGTAGGTCAACAATAAATTGATAGGTTCATGATTTTGTTTGTTCGAATTTAAGCTTTATTTTTATTACAGATAAATATGAAATAGTGATTGGCACAATTAAAAAGATTAGTAGGTACTGTTGTGTAACAGTTTACAGTTATCCGTTTTTATTTCTTGATAATTATATTTGATTAAAAATAATCTATTTTACCGTTCAACAAATATTGTTTTACATAGTTTACGATCTGAACACCTTCGATATAATACGATCTGAACACCTTGGGGAGTCTAGGAGGGGACGGGAACACGCTTGTATGATGCCATCCCACTCTAGAGATGTTTCGTGATGCCATCACCTCTAGAAATCCTCTGAGGACGTCCCATCCCCACGGTATGAGGAACCTTATTATTGTGTCCTCAATACGTGGAGTCAGACAAAAACTATAAACATCTTGATCAATCCGAGCTGAGGTCCTAACCTTTAAAGGCAACCTCGGGTTGTTCCGCTCCCGACCCCTCGGAGAATGTAGTTTGGCACGGGGACACGCACTAGTGCGCGATGCCGTTCCCTCTAGAAAGCCTCTAACGGTGCCTCGTTTCACACGGCTTGAGGAATCCTTTGAGTTTCTCGCCGTACCCAAAAATGACTGGTGAAACAAACTCACTCAATTAATCCTGATGTTATTCTATCCTGCTAACTATTCTAAACGAATAGTGTCTCAGAATGAGAGAAGCTCGATGGCATTAACGCGCCCAGCATACGATTTCTAAACTTGAAACAACTTTTGTAAAGGCTGGACACCGAATGGGTGACCAAATATCTATCATGTCTCCCTCTGTACTTCGTAAGGCACGTAAATTGGTCCCGTCTGTATTAGTGGTTACCACCACAGATCCGAGCTGGGCCCGCGTGGTGGTTTACGGCGCGTTCTCCCTGTGGTGTAAACATCCATAGGGAAGGCTCGTGCCTCAGCAGTGAGACATACAATGAGCTGGTGATGATAATGGCATAGTGACATTCACAAGAGCTACTTGTAGCCTAAACTGAATAAATGATTTTGATTTGATTTGATTTAATAGCGCAACCGGATTAGGGGCCGAGATAATATGCTTCTCAATCACTAAAGCGCAAAAAATACTAATACCTTACCTACATACTACCTGGAAAATATTTATTTTCGGAAAGAACACAATGCGTCAACCTGACACGTATACATGCCTTGATTATCAAAATCAATGGTAAAATATGAGAGTTTGTACCTTAAACTACAAAAGATAATTATGTAGGTAAAACATTTGTTATACATTTTATGAATGCATTATTTTCCGAGAACGATTTATGTCGGAACGGAAAATAGTGTTGATGATTAATACTACGGTTATAGATAAGTGTTTCTGTTGTTTTGGGTTATGGAAAACAAGGTAACGGGTGTTTTGGTCTCTATTCTCTATATAACAAAAAATAAATAAAAATCACTTTATTTTTCTCATACAATTAACATAATGTGACAACAGTAGACATAAATCTTGTGATTCGTATGAGAACTGGTGTCTGAAAAGGCTTAGGTAGCCCGTGAACAGTCACCAGGTCTCGCCCCGTGAGCTTAGAATCTACATATGACTATGGTCTACCACATCTAAATATGTAGTTTGAGAAAATTACAAAAACACAAATGTTGAAAAAAATTCCACGAGCAGGATTTGAACCTGCAACCTTCTGTAGGCTCACTCTTGAACGCAAACTCAATCTCAATACAAATCCATTGCGATTAATATGTATCGGGATATTGGGATAAGTTTCACAATTTCGGAACGCCCCATCTCGATAATAATTTGTTCACTCAATTTCCACGCAATTGTCGAGATGGAGCGTTCCGAAATTGCGAAACTATCCCATTATCGATAAATATTAATCGCATTGGAATTGTATTAAGATTGAGTTTGCGTTCAAGAGTAAGCCTACAGACATTTGTTTCGCAACAAAATTTGCGTTAAAATTATATAAACAAAACAAAAACATTTTATGAATAGCTTGCCTACTTCTTAACTGATCTTTAGTATTTGTAAAAATATTATGATCGGATGTTAATGACGGTAGTTGTTGACATTGAATAGGCGCCTTTGGCTTTCAAAGTAAAAAAGTAAATAGTGTTGAATAATTTCGGCGGGCTGGCGACCACGATAGCTCAGTTGGAAGAGTACCTGACCCGGTATGTCAGAAGGGTGCAGGTTCAAATCCTGCTCGTGGAATTTTTTTCAACATACAAAACATGCAAAATTTGCGTTAAAATTATATAAACAAAACAAAAACAGTTTGAGAAAAGTGAAAAGGTAGGCAGGTAGGTATTCAATTGAAAGCCAAAAATATGTAATTGTCGAGTGTAAATTATTATTATTAATATTTTATCTTTGGGGGAGGCCTTTGTCCAGCAGTGGAAGTCTTTTGGCTGAGATGATGATGATGATGATGAGTGTAAAAAACCTCTCTGTGAGTTTTTTTTTCCTATTAGAAGGAGGCCAACGAGCAGGCGGGTCACCTGACGTGAAGCATCACCGGCCGCCCATGGACACCCGCAAAACCAGACGAATCGCAGATGTGTTGCCGGGAAATATAATAGGTGATATAAGAGCGGGTGCTATAAAGAGCTCCCATTCTACGGTATTCTCAACTAAAGTAGCAGTTTATAAAATTTTATTAATATTTAATTTAGCTTCAGTGCAGCAATTAGCACTTAAAAATAAAAAAGTAAAATTTACTATTGCGTTGTGTTATCAAATTTGTGGTATTTCATCTGCAAAGATGAATCTGCATGGCCATCGGTTGCAACAACCGTTTGGATGGATGGCGCTAGTGCCTGCTTAAAAGCACTCAAAAAAAAACATTAAAAAAAAAACATTAAAATAGCAGTGACAAAATTCAGCGCTTACGTCAGCCTTCCCGGTAGCATAGCGGTCAGTGCAGCCGCCCGGATTGCGGAAGACCCAGGTTCGATTCCTGGCTGGGTCGGGTGGGCGTTTAATTTTTTCACTGTATTTTATAAAATTTTATGAATATTTAAAAAGTAAAATTTAAAGTAGCAGTGCTTTCTTTTTAGATTTAGTTTAGTTTTGGTCAGGACATCTTCGGAAGACCAGCTTCTTGGCATTACTAAAACGCTATGACGTACGCTGAGAAGATCCCCTTTCAGTATCATATATTGTATTATTAGTTTTATTTTTGTCCCATAAGTTGTGATACTGAATAAATGTTTTTCTGTTTCTATTTCTATATACTGTATATAAAACAACACATATAAAGTATATTTTTGTACAAATTTCTTATTTATTATTATTATTATTATATAATATATACATTGTTTTGATCCCAAGGTGAGTAGCTAAAACACTCGTTTTATGGAAATCAGAAACAACGACGGTACCACAAGCTGCCAGACCCGACACAATATAGAAAAGTTCGTTTTCGACAATGACCCGACCGGGAATCGAACCCGGGATCTCAGAGTTAGCGCCGCCCAAAGTCCGGCGTGCAAGCCACTCGGCTACGGAGGTCGTCATTATTATTATTATACTCTTTATTTATTTTCTTTCTTAAAACTAGATTTTTACAATATTTTAATATAAAAACAATAAAACATTATAAAAACCTAATTCTAGAGTACCACCAGCTGCAGCGGGGCAAGGCCCAAGTTACCGGTGGTCAGGGCTGCAGAGTGAGGAACCTCCTGACAATTACGTGTCGTGTCAAGGAGTACTGCTTTCTGAATCTGACCCTTGATCCAACCATCAAGCGAGAGCCTCTTAAGATGTTGGTCGAGGCTCTTCGCAATCAGACCGTTCGCTGAAACGACTATCGGGACATTAATGGTTGAATCAACATCCCACATGGCGGTCACCTCGTGAGCTAAATCAAGGTACTTGGCTTGGCTTGTTACTGAGCTTGTCCTTCTCAGCTTTCACGAGATTCTCATCATGAGGCATGGTGATATCAACCAGTATTGCCCGGCGCTGGGATCGGTCAACCACCACGATATCAGGCTTATTGGCGACAATAGTCCTGTCCGTAATGATAGAGCGATCCCAGTAGAGCGTTGCATTATTATTATTATTATTTTTGTTGGTTCATACCATAGCAAAATGTTTATATACAAAAGGTTAGCGAATTTGGTACCTCCAACTGTTTGCCTTTACAACGTTCTACATCCCACCATTATCAAAGATAAAGTTTTCAAGCACTGATAAAAACTCCGTTGATAAGATAGCAAATAACCGGACCGCCATTTTGTATGAATTTTAGTTGTCTATATTATCTGTGGATGAAAGCTTGTGAATTCTGAAAGTTTGTGTGCCAAAGTGATATTCTTTTAACGTTTATGTGATTTTATAGTAAAAAGGTACGTCCAATTGTTGGTTTTATGTTAAAAAGACAATTTGTGAAGTTAAACTATTGTAATAAGTTGTGTTACATAAAATTCCATTTTAATATTGTGTAAAGAAAATTAGTGATAAACATATTGACTCATCAACGCTTAGTCGATCATAGATAAAGGACGTTAGGACGGTTTTTTTACGTACCCTTGATTAATAAAGATAAAATTAGTTTTAAGGTTTTTTAACTGATTCTTTTATTTGTAAACATGTTGAAAGAATTTCAACGACGTAGTTTCTGACGTTGAATAAGGCTTACTTTGGTGTACAGAGTAAGTTAGAGTCATCAATAGCTATAGTGGCTGTATTTCAAGACTACTGCCTAACTGCCAACAAAGTAGACCTATGATCTGGTGAAGGTCGTGGGAAGCCGCTGGATGCGAGCAGCACAAAACCGGTCGTTGTGGAGATCCGGTTGTTGTGTACGAAGAACCGGTTCACACGCGCTCTACACCAGGTACAGACATGTACCTGGGCGCTTCTCTCCCCTCCACGGCCCGGTCAACCCGAGCCGAGGTTCGAGCCTTTAGAGGCGCCCTCGGGTTGCTTCGCTCCCCGATCCGATCCGAACCCTTCGGAGAATCTAGTAGGGCACGGGGACGCGCACTATTGCGCGATGCCGTTCCCTCTAGAAAACCTCGGAAGGTAATTTGTTTCACACGGCTTGAGGGACCCTTTACGTTCCCCGCCGCCCCCAAACAAGCCCAGTAAAGCTGAAAATGCCGTGTGGGGCAATTAGTAATCTCTCAAAAAAAATAAAAAAAAAAATCTGTTACAAAAAAAAAATGCGCAGTTTTATGATTATCTTTTCGTGTCATGTTCCTCATTGTCACAAACATTCTATTTTAGGAAAATGGCTGGCAGAGTCACAATCTTTGTTCTCGCCGTGGTCTGGAATGGAGTACTTTCGCTAGACAGTAAGTGGTTTTTTATTATATTTATTTACTTTAGGTAGGCTAATCATATTATTTGCTGTCACCCTACCATTCATCAACACCGCAGCAGTTTTATATTTAGGGTGTCAACATTTGGTATACAAGTATAAAACACGCGGCGCAGTATAAAATTCCAATTATTAATATGGATGTCAATTCATCATCATTATCGTCACTATCATCAGCTCATTTAAATAAAATGTAAAAAAAAAAATAATAAAAAAAAATATATAAAATACAGTGAAAAATTAAACGCCCACCCGACCCAGCCATCGGTCATCCATCGGCCATCGGATGCAACGACCGTTGGATAGATGGCGCTCGGCGCTCAGTGCCGCTAAAAAGCACTCAAAAAACATTAAAATAGCAGTGACAAAATTCAGCGCTTACGTCAGCCTTCCCGGTAGCATAGCAGTCAGTGCAGACGCCCGGATTGCGGAAGATCCAGGTTCGGTTCCTGGCTGGGTCGGGTGGGCGTTTAATTTTTTCACTGTATTTTTTCACTTTTTTTCACTGTATTTAATAAAATTTTATAAATATTTCATTTAGCTTCAGTGCAGCAATTAGTACTTGAAAATAAATAAGTAAAAAAAGACAATAAAAAAAAATGTACGCAAATGATTTAATTGTGTTTTGCCCGACTTTAATTTAAAAGCTTATTTTTTTCCTCGTCACTTAAAGACAATTTTCTCTTATTATAACTATTGCATAAACTAACATGCTTTAATGGAATCGAAGCTTAATAGGTAAATTAACTTAGTATGTGAACTCAAAAATAAATAGTAAAATAATTCATCTTTTGTGGAATTGATACAGCTACTGCCATCTATCGTCGAGTAGCGCAACTAATAGTTTCCGTTTTCAGGCGCGACATCTGTGGACAGCATGTTGGACAGCAAAAACATAGTGATGGAAACTGGAATATGCCGAAAATGCCTTTGTAAAGACAGCAAAGTCGATTGCGCTGAACAAGGAATCACTACTTTATTCAGCAAAGAAGAGTGGGAAGGTATTTTATTAGTTAAATTTAACATTACGATATATTTTTTATTACACTTTTTTTTCACAATAAAAAATTGTACTAGACAAAATCAACCAGGAAGCTCGAGTGGGAATCGAACACACAACCCTTGAATTACCGGTCCATTACACTAACAGCCAGTTCCGACCATTCAAGCATGTTGATCTCCTTTATTAGGTCCTTGGCGACTTCACCCTTCCAACGATATCTCGGTCGGTCCACCGGGCGACGCCCAATAAACTGTATTAATGATTTTGAATTTCTAATTAATACTTTTTCTTTCAAATAAGATAAAGCAAAAAGTTAAGTCAAATCATTTATTGAATAAAAGCACTTAGTGACGTCAAAACTAAGTATAAAATTTTAAATAATTATAAACAAAAATTGAGTTTAACTGAACAACTGAATCCACAACCACCAATCAACTAACTAATATTTACTATCTATTTACAGCTCTACAAGATTTCAAGCCTGTCCAAGTAGACATGAGTGACAATTCTATAGAGAACATCACTGTGATTGGCCAGTTGCCCGTAGAGATATTGAACTTCTCCCGATGTGGCGTGGAGTTTATAAGCCACGGGAGCTTCAGGGACCTTCAAGACATGAGGGTCTTGGACCTGAGCCACAACAAACTGACATCGAAGTTGAGTCCGCACGCTTTCGAGGTAATAACAAAACGATATAATCTATCTAAATTATATATATAATTATATATATAATTTGATATAGTCTCGCACCAGAAGAACAGTATTGGTAGCTTCGATCAAGGTCAAAAGAGAAAGTTTTTTTTATACTTTATCTGTTATCACAGTGCTGTACTATTATTTATTTTGTGACAGTGCTTTCATCCCTCCTGATGATAAGTGATGAAAAGGCCAACGATAGAGGCTCACTTCACCTGGAATCTTCAACTACTGAGGCACTGGCTATCTTATTTCTTGCTGCTGGAACACAACAATGCTACAAACACTGATGTTATGGCGACATAATTTTAGATACGCAAATATGTACCCCCCGCTGGGAATCGAACCCGGGACCTCTGGGTCGGAGTCCGGTGGTCTTGATTAACCACTAGATCACAGAGGCGGTTACAACAACTGTAATTGTAGCAACTGTCAAAACTATTATTTTCAATAGAAATTGCATGCGAATGGCGAACTATGACATCACAAATGTGTTAATAATTTTTTAGGTTCAAAAATCCATGCTTAGGTCAAATAAGAAAATAGGTAAATATTTTAAAGATCTGTCACGTGCTGTCATCCATACGTTTAATGTTCTAGAATTCATATAAAAGTGGCATAAAATATAAAAAAAACTAGAATAATAATATCTATCATCAGCATCACCGACAGGACTATTGTAGTCAATAAGCCTGACATTGTGGTGATAGGGGTGTCTATTAGAATACAGATTTTTTTGATATCGAATTTCATTTTACTGAAAACTATTCCATGATTTAAATTTTTTTTTTCTATTTATCATTTAGTTAATCATCGCTGTTTTATATCATCGAAAAACGTTTCTTAAAAATAATCTTTTAAATTTGTTTTGATTACCAGAAAAACGGTATATCGAACTTACATTTCATAAAAGTATTAAGTTATCGATGAAGCTATTCGTAAAAACATAATACAATATGTATCGGAACCCATAATACTTTTTCACTTAACAACTTTTTATCGCAGTAACGTTTCAATTAGTTTAAATTTTGTCGATATCACCATTCCCCATAACGGGAACCTCGTGAAAGCTGAGGAAGATAAACAAAGCAAATATCTCGACTTAGCTCACGAGGTTGTCGACATGTGGAATGTGGATTCGGCTGTCATCGTACCGATTGTTGTTACGGCCAACGGCCTGATGGCCAAGAGCCTCGATCAACATCTAATGAGGCTCTCGTTAGGCGGCTGGATCAAGGGCCTGATTCAGAAGGCATTTCTCCTCGCATTGTGAGGAGGTTCCTGTCTCTGGAGCCCTAACCTCCGGTAGCTTGGACTCTGGTCCCGATTTTTAAATGTTTTATTATTTTGTTTTTAGAAAATATTTAAAAATGTAAATTTAATAAATATTTTTTTATATAAGTGTTTTTTATATATTTTTTAGCGTTTTATTAACGCTTAAATATACTTAAGTAAAATTTAAACACTGAAAAAAGACGACAACCTCAGGCGGGAATCGAACCACGCACCTTCCGCATTCTGGGCGGCTGCCTTAACCACTTGGCTACCGAGGTCTGGCTTTCACCCGTCGAAATTTTTCAGTGCTTGATGCTTATGTTTTTTAGTCAACATTGCTTCATCAATCTTAGAAGTTTTCACCTCTGAGATCCGAAAGAAATATTTTTACAAATATTTGAACATTCGGTTAAGATGAAGCTGCGTTATAGATAAGTGTTTTTTATATATTTTTTAGCGTTTTATTAACGCTTAAATATACTTAAGTAAAATTTAAACACTGAAAAAAGACGACAACCTCAGGCGGGAATCGAACCACGCACCTTCCGCATTCCGGGCGGCTGCCTTAACCACTTGGCTACCGAGGTCTGGCTTTCACCCGTCGAAATTTTTCAGTGCTTGATGCTTATGTTTTTTAGTCAACATTGCTTCATCAATCTTAGAAGTTTTCACCTCTGAGATCCGAAAGAAATATTTTTACAAATATTTGAACATTCGGTTAAGATGAAGCTGCGTTATAGATAAGTGTTTTTTATATATTTTTTAGCGTTTTATTAACGCTTAAATATACTTAAGTAAAATTTAAACACTGAAAAAAGACGACAACCTCAGGCGGGAATCGAACCACGCACCTTCCGCATTCCGGGCGGCTGCCTTAACCACTTGGCTACCGAGGTCTGGCTTTCACCCGTCGAAATTTTTCAGTGCTTGATGCTTATGTTTTTTAGTCAACATTGCTTCATCAATCTTAGAAGTTTTCACCTCTGAGATCCGAAAGAAATATTTTTACAAATATTTGAACATTCGGTTAAGATGAAGCTGCGTTATAGATAAGTGTTTTTTATATATTTTTTAGCGTTTTATTAACGCTTAAATATACTTAAGTAAAATTTAAACACTGAAAAAAGACGACAACCTCAGGCGGGAATCGAACCACGCACCTTCCGCATTCCGGGCGGCTGCCTTAACCACTTGGCTACCGAGGTCTGGCTTTCACCCGTCGAAATTTTTCAGTGCTTGATGCTTATGTTTTTTAGTCAACATTGCTTCATCAATCTTAGAAGTTTTCACCTCTGAGATCCGAAAGATTTATTATATTATATATATTTATTTATTTTTTTATATTTTTATATTTTTTATTTATTTGATTTTAGAAAATATTTAAAAATGTAAATTTAAATGAGAAAAATAAATAAAGATAATAACAATAATAATAGATCTTTAGTATTTGTAAAAATGTTAAGATCGGATGTAATGACGGTAGTTATTGACATTGAATGGGCGCCTTTGGCTTTCAAAGTAAAAAAAGTAATTAGTGTTGAATAATTTCGGCGAGCTGGTTAGAACCACGATAACTAAATTGGGAGAGCACCTGACCCGGTAAGTCAGAAAGGTGCAGGTTCAAATCCTGCTCGTGATTTTTTTTTCAACATTTGTGTTTTTCTAACATAGGATAAGTTAATACTAACACATTGAGTCTTGGTCACTTTAACAAATAAGTATTCTATTCTATTCTATTCTATTCTATTCTATTCTATTCTATTCTATTCTATTCTATTCTATTATATTCTATTCTATTCTATTCTATTCTATTTTATTCTAGTCTATTCTATTCCATTCTATTCTATTCTATTCTCTTCTATTCTATTCTATTCTATTCTATTCTATTCTATTCTATTCTATTCTATTCTATTACGGGCGTGTTCACCTAATCGATAATATATTTTTAAAGCAGCGTTCACATTTCAACATATTCTTCCAGGGTCGCTACTCCCCAGAAAAATACGAGCCTCTAGAATCAATGAGGATTTTAAATCTGGCCCACAACGATTTCCACTCGCTAAACCAGGATCTGTTCGAGCACCTCCCAGAACTGATCGAGCTGGATCTGAGCGGGAACCCTCTGATCACCATTGACTATCCGACCCTGATAGCGATGTCCAGCTTACCCTTGTTGAAGGTACGTTGTATTTTTTCTGCCTGATTCGATCCCAACCCATTGGAGAGTCTAGCAGGAAACGAGGACAGTCACTGGTGTCTGATGCCGTTCCCTCTAGAAAACCACTGACAGTGTTACGATCATACGGCTAGAAGAACACTTTAAGTTTCTCGCCGCCCCTGAAAAGTCCGGAGACGCTGAAAATATCGTCGGAGGCAATTTTTTTTTATAGTTACTTAGCACGGCAAATGACTCCACACCACCTGATGTTAAGTGGAAATGGAGTCCAGACGCGAAGTCAACTGGTGCAGCGTGAAAACAATCAATTAATCAGTAAACCAAAAATACATATTTTATGTGCTATTTTTATATATTTTTTTGGAAATTGTGCTCCTGCGACAGGGAGGGAGGACGTTTTCGAATGAGAAAGGGAAAAAAGAAATGCCCTTGCTGAGTTTCTTGCCGGTTCTTCTCACAAGGTCTCCCTCCCTGTGTAGACTTGTGGACCGCAATAATACCTATTAAGAGCAAATTTTTGTACAATAAAATGTATTACAAAAATACAAACATTGAAAAAATTTCCACGAGCAGGATTTGAACCTGCACCTAATACGCTGGCAGAGGTAGCTGCCAGCCTTCTTAAAATAATCTTCTTCCAACTTATTTTGTGTCTTTTAACATTGTACCCCGTTCATTACCCCCAGACTCTGCGCATGCGGTCGTGCGACCTCACCGACATTCCCGACAAGTTCCTGCACACCCCCCGCTACTTGGAGCGTCTGGACCTGAGCGACAACCTCTTCGCATCAGTCCCTCAGGAGTTGGAGGAGACGAAGAACCTCCTTTTCCTTAACCTCAACCAGAATCCGATCAGGGAGCTGGACATGAACTCTGAGGAGCATCCGTGAGTTGAGGTTTTGAAGTTAGACTGATAGATAGATTTATTTAAGTAGTATATACATAACAAAAAGAAACATAACTAAATTTAACTTAAAAAATAGAGAAAAACAAATAGCAAATTAAAAACTAAAAACCTATAAATAAAAGATGTCCTCCAACTGTGGGCTTATAGGAACGGCCCCGAGAATGCTGGCAACATTACCCCTCTGGGTTGCCAAGCTAATACTTTGTGCTAACACGCTGGCAGAGGGAACTGCCAGCCTTCTTGTCACTGGAGGCCTCAATAAGGCGAGCTCTTAACTCTTTAACAAGCTAGATCGATTGATAGTTCCTTTTTTTAGTACTCTACTACATTATTAAAAACAAATTACAAAAACACAAATGTTGAAAAAATTTCCACGAGCAGGAGAGAGAACCTGCACCCTTCTGACATACCGGGTCAGGTGCTCTTCCAATTGAGCTATCGTGGTTCATGTTCGTGGTTCATCGGTATGTCAGAAGTGTGCAGGTTCAAATCCTGTGTTTTTGTAATTTGTTTCGCAACAAAAGTTGCGTTAAAATTATATAAACAAAAAAAAACATTTTATTAAAAACATAAAAAAAGAAACGGTAGATATACAGATACACAAAAAATAGATACAGAATCTTTTTCTATACCTTCTTTGACCTACATCAAAATAAAATAGAGCCTATGTTACTCGCAAGGAATGTGGCATTATAGAATGCTACATTCCTTGCGATTGGACCAGTAGTGCCAGAGATTATACTCCTCAAAGAAACAAAATCACAAACTTTATCTCTTAATATTAATCAATCCATTCATCATCTCCATCCGACTGGTTGTCTGGAAGAAATCGCTTTAAAACGATAAGACCGCCAAATTGTAACTTTGTAAGTTATTCATATTTGTGTTCATGTTTATGTTTCATAGTGTTACAATAAAAGTATTATCTATCTATATTACTATTATACTGATACTACAATATTATATATATATACTAGCTGACCCGGCGGACTTCGTACCGCTTTGACAGTTTCCATGACAACACTACAAACAAATCATTTTGTATTGGAAAAATTTCAAAAATCTAAAAAAAAATTAGAGGTGGGCCACCCTTAACATTTAGGGGGATGAAAAATAGATGTTGTCCGATTCTCCACCCTAGCCGATATGCACGCTAAGATTCACGAAAATCGGTCGAGCCGTTTCAGAGGAGTTCAATAACGTACACCGTGACACGAGAATTTTATATATTAGATAATACTTTTATAAACACTAACATGAACACAAATATGAATAACTTGCATAGTTTCAATTTGGTATCTATCTATCTATCTATTAATAGTATTGATTGATTAGTGTTAGAGAGAAACTTTAAGTATATTGACCGACTATAGACTATATGACTACACTATACTATACTATACTAGTTTTCTTGGGCTAGATAATTGGTGTGAGTGTAGGAAAGTTTTATTTAATTTATTTTTATTTACTATCCCAAAGAAGTTTTGGAAAAAATATGTCCACCGTAATCTATATTTTATTACTGAAATCAAATATTATGTAAAATGCATGAAAAATTTAAGATCTATAATATTGTGTTGTTAACGTTTTTTCAGCGGCTTCCCCCGCCTTCGTAAACTGAAAGAATTACATATGTGCAACATGCAGTCCTTGAGGAAGATAGGGCCTGGGGCCTTAGCCGGCCTCGAGAACTTGGAGAAGCTGCACATGAGCTTCAACCCTCAACTGACGGAGATCAGCCCGAAGGCCTTGGCGAGGCCGGACGATATCGGCGAGACTTACGACTGGCCTTTGCTAAAAGAGGTAATTTACAGACTTGCTGTTTTATCTGCTGGTGTAGGCATTTGGCCTTCATCTCACCTAATGTTAAGTGACAATAAGGCTGAAAGTGGAATCACAGTTCAGTCGGAATCCTCAACTACTGAGGCACTGGCTATCTTATCTCTAACAGTTGGAACACAACAACGCTGTAAGACTGATGTCATGGATGTCATATTTAGATAAGTTGATGGTAGCTAGCCAGTTATGACGTTTCGCCTCTAAAACCATCGAACAGTTTTCTTTCCATGCTGGTCTGGGACGTGAAAAGAATGTATCAGCTGTTTCAATTCCCGTGCAAGTCGTAAGGGACAAGGGTTCCAAGATGCTCGCACATCAGGCGATCGGCTGCAACCCATCACTGTTGTTATCTGTTCCACTTCGGAGCCCTACTTTATTTATGCTAAATGTAGCGCCGCTAACGGCGATTTTACTTAAAAATGATGATTTCGATGCACTGTCTGCTCCTCTTTACGAGTTTTCTTTCGTATTCTCCAGCTCTACCTACAGGCCAACGGCCTCACCGAGATAGACTCCCGTCTGCTCTCCCGATGGGACCTG
The DNA here is from genome assembly GCA_949315975.1 of Eudonia truncicolella. Taxonomy (NCBI): domain Eukaryota; kingdom Metazoa; phylum Arthropoda; class Insecta; order Lepidoptera; family Crambidae; genus Eudonia; species Eudonia truncicolella. Next base: position 5,973,934 of record OX438853.1, on the reverse strand, counting down.
TTGGAGGCTTTGGACGTCTCCGACAACCCATACCTCTGCGACTGCTCCACCCAGTGGATGGTAGACATCCTGGCACCAATGATCGAAGCGAAGAGGGCGAACGCTTCCTCAAAACTGGTGTAAGTCAAGAACGAAAGTGCTGGATTGCTGAAGTTAGACAACTTTTTGCAAAGCCTGGTCTTTGATAATTGACCAAAAATTTATTATCTCGTGCTCCTCCTTCCTTATTTTTCATTTAGCTACGTAGGTCGGCAAATGATTCTACTTCACCTGATCATCATCAGCTCTTTTTATGTCCCCACTGCCGGGGCACGAGCTTTCCCTATGGATGGATAGGGAGAACAGGCCATAATAGGCCGCGTGGTGGTACGCGGGCCCAGTGCGGATTGGTGGTTGTTAACGACTGCTAATGCAGCCGGGACTAACGGCTTTACCTCAGCACTCGCAGACCGGGCGCGTTAACCACTGCGCCATTGAGCTGATGTTAAGTGGAAATGGAGACGCGAAGACAACTGGTGCAGCGTGAAAACAAACCGCGCAAACATATTTGAACAAGTGTTTTTCTTTAAATGTTTTCTGAAGCGTCGGTATCGGTATCGGTAGTCGGTATCTGCTCGGGTTGAATGCGAGAGTGGTTCAAACCCCATAACTCCGTTGGACTACTGCCGTGAACAAGCGAACAAGCTTCATAAGTGGGATAACAGGATAGCGCAATCTACTGGTCGCCCAGTGGTTGAAATCGACCGTAATTCGCATTAAATACAATACAAACATCACACTCCTCTGTGCGCGCAATGTGCTTAACAAGGGGCAGGAAATCTTAATATATAGGTAATCTTTTTTTCTGAACCCTTTATCAATGTTATTATGTTTCACAGTTGCGAGGAGCCAGTGGAGATGCGAGGTTACAACATGAAGCATCTGCACGAGATCCACCGCACCATGAGATGCGTCGACAAATATGGCCACCGGCCAGAGAGGGACGGGGCTATACTGCTAGGCACTCTCATTGGTAAATTCAAAATTCAAAATCATTTACTCTGTGTAGGCTACACAGATTAGCTCATAATGATGTCACTATGCCATCGGTTCGTAAGTCTAACGCTGGGCGGGAGTCGTTGTACTGAGAAGAACCGGCAACATACTCAGCCTTTATTCTTTTACAGCGTAAAAATATTGCCCTATCAAGGACACTTTCCATTACAAAAGAGATGGGATCGTATAGCAACCCATCACTGATGTTATCTATCCCACCTCGGAGCCCTACTTTGATTACGCTAAATGTGGCGTCGGGTCACTAACGGCGAGTTAACTCAAAATTGGCGATTTCAATGCTCCGTCTGCTTCGTTTTGGGAGAACAGGAGAGTATGTATGTATGTATGTATGTCTGGGGCTCTATTTTTGATTCCTTCGCCTAGAGTCGAGCGCTTGGTTTCTACTGATTTTCGTTCGACATTTGACTTTCCATATATTTTTTCCATGTATTTTGTCTATAGAGTCCGAATAAAGATGTTTTCTATCTATTCATTTAAAAATGGCGGGTCACTAAGGGCAAGAATACTCAAAATTGGTGATATCGATGCTCTGCCTACCCGTTTTTGGGAGAAAGAATTGAGAGTATGTATGTATGTGTGTGTGTGTGTATGTATGTGTATATGTATGTATGTATGTATGTATGTGTGTGTATGTATGTAATGCATATGAATGTTTGAACAGTCACAAGCATTAACATATATACACTTTTGACTCTAATTCCACTGTATTAAGAGTTCAAAATCATTTATTAAGTTTAGGCTACAAATTAGCCCATATGAATGTGACCATGTCATCGGCTCGCAAACCTACACAGGTCGGAAGACCTTCTACTGTCCATATATCCAAATAAATGTTATTCTAATTAATTAGTGAGAGAAATACTAAATGTCTCTTTTAGCTTGGTAACGTCACCTCGCACAGGCCCTGCCAGAATACCAGCGCCGGCCGTTGCGATGTGGCTTTGTCACACCGTAGCGACATATGCTGAGGTAGGGTCCTGATTGGCTCCTCACACTGTTGTGTTCCTTTATCTGTTATTTGTCAGTTATTTTTTGTTTTTGTATTTAATGTCTTTTTTAATTTATTTAATTTTTATGCATGTTGTTTGAGAGAGTATGTATGTATACCTTAGAGCATTAATGCATATGTACGTATGTATGTATGTATGTATGTATGTATGTATGTATGTATGTATATATGTATGGATGTATGTATGTATGTATGTATGTATGTATGTATGTACGTACGTATGTATGTATGTTGTATGTATGTATGTATGTATGTATGTATGTATGTATGTATGTATGTATGTTGTATGTATGTATGTATGTATGTATAAAGTCTATCAAATCACTAATGACTTTTTATGTTCCAGGTGTACTCCTAGCTGTGCCAATAATGCTGGCCTTAATGCTGTTCTGGAGACGAGGCCATTTCGCCTTCATCGGACTCAGGGGGCCTTCCGACGTCTCCCGGGCCTTCTACAAAAGAGCACCAGATAATGACAGCTTCATGAATTAGTATTAAAATAATGTGTAAGATTGTTTAAATAGGTAATTAATTTAGAGAAGTTTATATCAATACGTAGGTACAGGTACAGACGCCTGCACATCAACCTATCCAAAACTGACAATTTTTTTCAATACAATGTCAACCATATTACTTAGGCATAAAGTTTAAAGTCTATTGAGGAAATTTGACAGTTTGTGGTAGGTTGATGTGCAGGCGTGTGTACAGTAGGTACAGTTTATCTAGGGACATGTTTGTATACCGGTCACACAGTTATACTAATGCTAATGTATGTATCCTTTTCTAACTGTAACTGAATGCAGAGTGTTAGACAAGGATGGATTATAATGTCACACTTGCATCTTGTTTTTATATAACTCTCTATCTTATTGATGAACAAAAAATTGAAATTGAATTATTTTAAACGTTAATCACAAATAAATTTTATATTTTAAGCTAAGATTAGTATTTTCAATTATTGATTTTTTATTATGTAGTTAGTAAGTACCTACAGCTACGTAATAAAAGTTTATTAGGAAAAATCTTGTCTTTTATTCAGTATGTGGCGTGGTACTTCGTTTATCCCTTAAAAAAATTGCATACAAAAGTTCTTTCTTTCCTTTAGTTGATGGCTTCGTGCGATTAGCACATTTAGCCAGTGTCAAAGTAATTTTTCTTACAAGTAATACATAAATATACAATATTTCCTTCCAGTATGATGATGATGAATGATAATAAAAATGAGAAGTGAGAAATGATATACCCCCCAACCCCTCGAGTATCTCAGTAAAGATAAAAGCTTTACTAATTCCTCGGCGGACTTCTTGAGAGAATTTGAAAAGTAAAATTGCACTGTTTTGTTTCATTTGCCAACACTCATGCACACTTACGAACACTTAACGGTTAATAATCCACCATTATTTCACATTAATATTCGACATAACACAATCTTTTGAAAATAAAACAGAACCGCAGACATGGCTCTTCACTTTCCCGCCAAGAAGTCCAACAAAAGTTATTGAATTGAAGTAAAATGAACCGCCTTTGTGGTCTAGTGATAAGACCTACAGTCTCTGACCCAGAGGTCCAAGTCACTCCAAGTGCCGATTACGCCAGGAGCTTCGTTCAGAATTATGCGATCTTATTAAAACGGTTGACAAAATCAAAGCAAGTAGCAATGTTATGTTGCGTCCGACAGTTAAACACAACATACCCAGTGCCTCAGAAGTTGAGGATTCCGGATGAAGTACTTTTCCACCTTCGGCCTTAACATCATCACTTAACGTTAGGTGCGTTAAAGGCTAAGATATTGCCTGTTGTAATAAAAAAAACCGGTGGTCTCGGGTTCAATGCCCAGGTCAGTATCCACCTTTACAATATATAGGTAAAGCCCTCAGAACAATAACTGATAGCTTATAACTTATCTTATCTAATCTTGGTGGGGTCTGCGGAGCTTTCCCTCTCACAGTAACACTTCGACACATCAAGATCTTTTGTGCAACCCCATCCTACTCTTCCTAGTTTGGCAACGTCCTTAAGAGCGAAGTGCTTGAAGTCCTCCGGTTTCGGATAGGCCGACCCCAGGAGTCCCATTCCATTTCCTAGCCAGAGAGTCGCAGTCACACAGTAGGTGCTGCAACGACTCCGTTTCCTCTCCACATGCCCTACTCAAGCTATTTGTTGATAGGTGCATTCTGTGAAGCATTTGTTTTGTGGCATAGTGCCCTGTCAAGGCACCGGTGGTTAATCGGTCCTAGTAGAAGGCAGGCAGTAGGTTCATATGCTTCCGCATATGAACTTACTTCTTCCTAAGGCGTTTTCGCCTAGGAAGGATTTGGAGTGTTTCATACCGATCTCGATATAATATTTTAAGGCCTTGTTCCTGGCTAGCTAATTTATAACCTATAACTTAATTATTGTGCTGAGGTAAAATGAAAAAAAGCCAAAGCCGTGAAAAGTCGTTAAGTTCGAAAAGTTCTATACTCTATGACCACAGAAAAATAAGAAAGAGCATTGACAGAAAAGACACTTCAAAGTAAATAAAAAATCGATGAATCTGTGTGGTCAGACAAAAAAATAATATTTTTTTGATATAAAAATGTAGAGAAACTGCAGAAAAAAAATTAAAATTAATATGGCGTAAGTGTTTTAAAGATTTAAAGTAAAGTAGAGAAATGAGAGCGACGACAAACTCAGAGTGTTACTCAAGCCTTCTGGTGGATACATCCCCAGAGGGTTCCTAGAGGGGATGGCATCACGTAAGCGTTTCCCCGTCCACTACTAGATTCTCTGTGGGGTTCGGATCGGATCGAGAGCGGAACGGTAGGTACTTGGCTCGGGTCGGTTATAGTCTCAAAATAAGGTGACTGCAGAAGGCTTGCTTCATACAAACGCGCTCGAGCAACGCACACATAAACAACCTCTCACGGACACGGAACCTCGCAACAGCCGCGCTCCGACTGTTCCGAGCTGTTCCGAGATCCGTATTTTTTAAAGAGAGTTTGCTACTTGTAATTTTCAGCGCCACCGGACTTTTTTGAGGGCCGCAAGAAACTTAAAGGGTTCTAATGGGCACGGCATCGCGCACTAGTGCGTGTCCCTGTGCCCTACTAAATACTCCGAGTGGTTCGGATCGGATCGGGAGTGGAACAACCCGTAGACACCTCTAAGGGCTAGGACCTCGGCTCGTGATGACTGACTTCTAGGGTCCAAGATTCGTGTCCGTGAGATAGGGTCTATGTGTGCGTTGCTCGAGCGCGGATGTGCGCGGAAAGCGTCCAGGCGTAATACGGGTGTTATTACGTATGGTGGTGGTACGGCAGGGGTTGAAGTTACTCGCGTCCGTAGGTTTACCCTTGAGACCCTACACGTGACCCCTGAGTGGTGATAAATGAGTAACACTGTCGGAGTGGTAGAGCCACGCTGCGTTGCAGCACGAAATGGGCCAGCTCGCCCGGCGTAATACCACCCTCTCACAGAATATCGGCGTGAAACAATGGCACTCGTTGCTGTAGCGTTTCGTCCGGTGAGTGAATGTACCGGAGGGCCATCTCTCGCCCTTCCCCCCTCCCAATTCCTACTCCCTCCTCAAGATCCAACTCCTTCCTCAAGGCCGGCAACGCATCTGCGATTACTTTGGTTTTGCGGGTGTCCATGGGCGGAGGTGATTACTTTCCATCAGGTGACCCGCCTGCTCGTTTGCCTCCTTTTAATATATATAAAAAGAGGTACATGTTTGGAATATAGCGCATGAGAACCGGGTCTTCGTTCTTTTGTTCTATGAGTACCTACCTACGGTGTGTGAGCTTTGTTTTTATTATTTTTGTTAGGTTAAGTTTTGTTACCTACGGGTAAGGACTTGGCCTACAGTTCACCTGATGTTAAGCGACGACAAGAGCGAAGGTGGAAGCGCACTTCACCCGGAATTCTTAACTAGTGACGCACTAGCATCTTAAGTATCTCTAGCTGCCGAAACACAACAATAATGGTGACATATTTAGATAAAATGGTGGTAGCTAGCCAGGCGGTCACTCAAGCCTTTTTTTTATAATATAAGGAGGCATACGAGCAGGCGGGTCACCTGATGGGAAGCAATCCCCGCTACCCCTGGACACCCGTAAAACCAGAGGAATCGCATCTGCGATTTAACCCATTTAGGCCGACCAGGCGTTTGTGTGTTGTTGTAAATTAAACTTTAAAAGTATAATTTTAGGGTACATCTATACAATACTTTTAGAGGTGTTATATAATACCTTGTCGGACTAAGTGGGTTAAGGAAGAAATAGGCTCGTTTCTTGAAGATCCCTAAGTCGTAATGGTCCGGAAATACCGCCACTGAGAGCTGGTTCCACAACACTGAAGTTCGTGGTAAAAAATTACGTGAGAAACGTACAGTTGTAGCCTTACCACCAACTTAACTAAAAGAAATCGAACCCGGGACATCGGGGGTCTGAGACCGGTGGTAAGACCACTAGACCACAGAGGTGGTTATGGAAGACTGAAAAGGCGCATGTTCAATTAATTTCAGTTGCGTGGTGTGCCAGCACTGCCATGATCGCGTGAGCAAGGAGGACGGAATCACCGTGCGAGAGGGATACAGCTACCACAAGAAGTGTCACAAGTGTTGTTAGTATCATCATCGTCATCAGCTCATTTTATGTGCCCACTGCTGGGACATGGGGCACGAGCCGTCTCTATAGATAGATAGGAAGAATGGGCCGTGAACTACCACGTGGACCCCGCTTGTTAAAGAATGCGAATGCAGCCGGGACCAACGGCTTTACGTGACTACTATAGCACGGAGGAGCTCGAGATTTTTGGTCACTCATCCGATGACTGAGCTTTGCGAAAGTTGTTTAACCTCAGCACGTGCAGTCCGGGCGCGTCGTATTTTTAAGTGCCAATTGCTGCACTGAAGCTAAATTAAATATTTAAAAAAAATTATTTGCAAGGCCATCGGTTGCAATGACCGTTGGATAGATGGCGCACTGTGCCGCTAATAAGCACTCAAAAATTAAAAAGCAGTGACAAAATTCAGCGCTTACGTCAGCCTTCCCGGTAGCATAGCGGTCAGTGCAGCCGCCCGGATTGCGGAAGACCCAGGTTCGATTCCTGGCTGGGTCGGGTGGGCGTTTAATTTTTTCAATGTATTTTATAAAATTTATAAATATTTACTTTTTCTTGAAAGACATTGTGACAAAACGAATACTGATTTTTTTCTAAGACCTTATCTTATCTTGTATCGGGTTATTTTGTGCAACCCCATCCTTTCACTCTTCTTCGTCTGTAAACAGATGGCTGCCTTTGACAGCGAAGAGCCTGAAGTTGTCTTTGCATCCAGTCTTATCTTAATTTATTAATATGCTTTCTTCTAGTGCACTACCTTTTTCCTTTCAGTTGTGCTATACCTCAAAGGTTGACTGGAAAAGATCGCTTTAAGCGATAAGGCCTGGCTTCTCCGACATAAAAATTGTCGTTGTTTGTTTTTTTTTATTTTTCTCTCTCTGTGAGGATGTGTGTGTGTGTGTGTGTGTGTGTGAGGGAGGGTCCGTGCGTGTGTGTGCAATATTTTTTTTTATCTATCTATCTCTCTCCAGATGTCTGCAGTGAGACCAACCTCCACAACGCGGAGGTGTTCAAGGGTGTCATCTTCTGCTCGAGCTGTTCCCAGAGGATATTCCAGGGCTGTTCCACAGCTAAGAAGTCGAAGGATGGGAACCGGGCGAAGACCGCTCCCAAGTCGAGGGCTACGAGGAGCGAGAAGCGGCGCCATCAGGTAGGCCATGATATTGTGGCGGCGTCACCTACCGCATACGCCGCACATAATCGACACGAAGCAAACACCTTCTCAACCATGTCAACAGATGGCGCCACAAGCGCATACCAACGACGTCGCCATACTACGACGATAAATTGTATGGAAAGCCTGCATCGCGGTAATGAAGTTTCACCATCTCCTTCGCTATATATAGCACCTCCAACTAAACATCCATCGGACCTCGGTCCCCGAGCTATACCACCCAGCTCGGAGGAAGATCTTCCCTTTGTCTTTCCTCATTGTGGCGCACCATCCTACCATCGGCTTCCTACAGTGGTGACCCCGACGGAGCACAGAAGCACCTTCAACATCGTCGCAGCAGCACCCATCCATCACTCCTCATCCATCATCCCGACCTGGTCTCCGCAGCCCACGACCGGTGCATCAATGTCGGCCGCATCACTCCGGCGTGGCAGCCCTGCACACCAGCAGCTCGGACCCACCGTCATCATCACCTGTCTCGACTCACCGCAGACAGGAACAGCACACTGCATCACTGGCAACGCGCCGCCTACACCCCACCCGTCTCGACTCACCGTAGACTGGGGCATCCTGCAGCAGCACTCTCCACTGGCACTTGCAAGCTCTGACGCACTGACTGCTGAGCGCACTCACTGACATCGACCTCCGGTCTCAGGGGGGGAGTGATGTGGCGGCGTCACCTACCGCATACGCCGCACATAATCGACACGAAGCAAACACCTTCTCAACCATGTCAACAGATGGCGCCACAAGCGCATACCAACGACGTCGCCATACTACGACGATAAATTGTATGGAAAGCCTGCATCGCGGTAATGAAGTTTCACCATCTCCTTCGCTATATATAGCACCTCCAACTAAACATCCATCGGACCTCGGTCCCCGAGCTATACCACCCAGCTCGGAGGAAGATCTTCCCTTTGTCTTTCCTCATTGTGGCGCACCATCCTACCATCGGCTTCCTACAATATTAACATATTTTGACATTTTTTCTTTCTTTTAGTGGTTTTGACTTTTTGGCGTTCTTGATCTTTTCATGGTTTTGACATTTTGTCGTTTTTGACTTTTTAAAACTTTGATTATTTGATATTTATTGACAAACATTCCAACTCTCGAAATGTCAATATTTTGAGAGTTGGACTTTATGTGTGTTTGACCTTGATTCTTTCTTTTGTGAAGTATGAGATTATACTCACTAGACCGTCACTGATCAACGCCGTCGCGTGCTATGCACGGAGCGTATCGGCACCAGCAAAGTATTCTCGCCAACAATTGTTGAGATACGTTGTAGCGCCGCTTAGCAGTCCGTGTCGTGTTACTTTCCTTGCCTGATATGTTCCTAGAACGGTCATGGTATGATACAACCCTGCTATACACGACTTTAAAGTATATACTGACACCCCCCACTAACTGTCAGGTCAGACAGTAGGTGTCAGACAAACTTGCGCGAGCATAACTCGCACAAGGATCAATGTCAGGTCATAACGCCAGATCAGGACGCGCCGAAGCGTATTCTTCATCGGGAACTCTTAAGAATAGTGTCTCGAGTCTACCTATCTAATATCCAGATAGGTTACCGGAGCTGTAAGCTCACTGTAAGCTCACCACTGCTTGGGTCGTCAACTCTAAAGTCGGCTACCAAATGTCCCCTTTGGTGGCGGAGTTGTAAGCCTCACTTACTCACTCACTTCTCAGTACTCATCCAGGTACCTCGCCAGTTCCACAATCCTGCGCAGCTGACTTAGCCGAAGACATTGCATCTAACGGCTGCCTCTACTAATTATCTAGACTACTACCGGAGATGTTGGAAGCCTACTCAATGAAAACCACCAAGCAGAGCAACCAACTATGGAAAACATGTCTGGGCCCTGCCGAAGACGCCGGCGAAGGCATAACCAGCAGGGGGCTTACGATCCGAGCTCCTGGTACCCTTGAAAAGACAGCTGGACCCATAGTTTCAGCTGCCATACCCTATCTATCAGGGTCAGTAGGTAGGGACACATAGTATGATACACTCTGCTCAGTCGCTTATTTCTTGTTTTTGTTCAGTCGCACCACAGAAGAGCGGAGAGTGCGCGCCACCGGTCAATCAGCGGTGTCTTGGAGCTGGCAAGACTGGCAGCTTCTTCAGAGTCTGACAGCAGCAACGCAAAGACGAAGAAAATAAGGTATTGGTGGATGTAACGCCTGTAATCTCCGTTCAATAATAGTAGTTAGTAAACGCTTCTATTGTCAGTTTAAGCTGTCTATGGGCTAACCTCAAAAAAATTTATATAATGCCGCTGGGCTAGGTAAGGTGTTTCAATTTATTTATAAGCTTATTTGAGTATTTCACGAAATTTTTGAAAGCAAAATAGGAATAGGGCTCCTTTGGCTACAGAGTTTTTACAGAGTGAGTGTAGACAGTGATGATTATTTTCGGCGAGTTGGATTTAGCCACGATAGCATAGTTGGTAGTGCACCTGACCCGGCATGTCACGGGGTGCGGGTTCGAATCCCGCTCGTGGAACTTTTTCAACTCTTTGTAGGTATTTTCTAATCTATGTTATTTTTTGGCGACAAAAACTGTGTCGAACTCGGGCGCCACAACGAATCTGTTTTTTTTTTCTGGTTTATTTTTAGTTTTCATTTATATATTGTATTGTACGTTTATATTTATTTTATTTTATTTCCAACAGTTCGCTGTCTCTGACTGCTAAGCCAACGTGTGAAGTAAACACATATTATGCAGACGTAAGTTCATTGTTCTTTTTTTTGTCTCAGTCAGGTCCTGGGTTCGATTCCCAGGTCGGGCAAAGTGTGTTTCGGATTTTTCGATACTGTTTATGCATGTGTCATCATCACAAATCATATATATATATATGAGACAACATTACATACATACAACATCATATGTATACCAAATATATATATTATATACAAAATACAAATACAAAAATCTTTATTCATCAACTCAGTCTACATAAACTTTTACTGGGCCGGAGCTTCCGTTTGAGCAGATAGTTACTCGTTTTGGGAAGCACCGCTCTTACATTGAGAAATTTATAATCTTAAACTAAAATAAAAAATTGCCATATTAAGGCTAGTTATAATGTCTTTAAATGAATGTCTTAATAGTATGTCGCAGTGAGTGTGCGGTGTGAGTGTGTGGTGTGGTGTGTGTGCTGTGGTGTGTGTGCTGCGGTGTGGAGTGTGTTTGTGTGGGTGTGTGTGTAGAAGAGAAGAGAAGTTGGTACAAATTATGTTGCTGTTGTTGTTGATTAGCCCTACGACAGTGTCTTGGGATCGAAGGTTATCATGTTGAAGTAACATGGTAGCCTTCACCAAAACAACTGTGCAACTGTGGTAAATTATATGTGACGAATGAAACCTTCAATGTCATCATAACTTTTTAGAAGTAACCAATCAACTATTTTCTTTTTACAGTTATGAATAGTTAAAGGATAAATAGCTAGTTCCTTATTTAACCTGTTGTATAAATATGCCGACTGCATATTGTATTGCCTTTCTGCAAAAGTATATTTAACACGGGGTTGCAAAACTATACTACTCAAAACAAAATAAGGGCCACGAGGTATTTTGTCTGTACCATGAAAATAATAAAACCAATATTAATTTTTTTGTCTCCATAACGAAAACTAATGTTGTTTTTACCGTGTAGTAGACCAATAAATTTATTCCAATAATAATTATTAAAAAGTTTATTTGCTTTTGAAAGAAAAAACACATTTAAGGTTAAAAATAAAAACAATGTAAAGTTACTGAAAACAAAAGAAAATACTCCATGCTCATTTTTTAGTAACGGGTATGCCCCCCTCGTTTCGTTACGCACTCCTGAAGCCTGGAGTGCATGCTCTCAATCAAATGCCTGACATTTTCCATTGGAATCTCTTCCCAGGCCCTTTTAACAGCGTTGATGAGTTGCTGTTGGTTGTGGATTTCCTGATCACCGTCTCTAACTCTTCGTTTCAACTGATCCCACATGTGCTCTATTGGATTTAAGTCCGGACTGTTCGCCGGCCACGGCAAGACTTGAATTTGAGACGCTTCCAGTACAAGCCGAGTCGCTTGAGCCGTGTGTGCACGAGCATTGTCTTGCATCAAGATTAATCCAGGACCCGCTCGCTGGGCAAATGGAATCACATGTGGTCTGACGACTTCCTCAATATACCGCTGAGCAGTAACAGTACCCTCATTAAAATAGCGAGCTCAGTTTTGCCGTGTAAGCTTATCCCGCCCCAAATCATTACATTTGGACCACCAAAACGATCGACTTCATGGATGCAGGCTTCTGAAAATCTCTCGCCGCGTCTTCTCCATACTCTAATACGCCGATCGTCGTTAAAAAATTTAACTTTGCATTCGTCTGTGAAGAGCACCATGCCCCATTGGTTTATGTCCCAGTCCAAATGTTGACGGGAAAATCTTAAACGATTTGCACGATGATTTCTGGTTAATGGAATACGGACAACTCGCCTTCTTGATGCCTGCTGGTCTTCATGCAATCGATTACGAATAGTTTGGTCACTGACACGAGTACCCGTTGTGAGCCGTAAACGATTTTGCAGCTTGCGGGCCGTCGTTGTGCGATCTCGGCGCGCACTTAATCGAATGTAACGATCCTCTTGAGCTGTTGTAATGCGAACTCTGCCCGAACCAGGTCTTCTTCTAACACTGCCGGTCTCTTGGAAACGATTCCATAGATTTTGAATAGCTCTTCGAGAAAATCCCAATTGCAAACCCACAGATCGCTGCGAATGACCTTCTTCAATCATTGTAACGGCTCTGGTTGCTGTCAGCGAGTCCATATGACGCCTGCGTGCTTGTGGCATATTGCAAAAGATGTTTCTGACTCGAGATATCAATGAACTCTGATAATTTCTAATAAACCAAGAAGCTAAGGAAAGCAAAACGTCAAAGAAAATGGAATCAAAATTTTCAAAAATAATTTTAAATCAAATTTTATTTAAAATTGTTGCCAGCATTAGATGAATACTACAATATTAAAAAGTTTAGGTACCAGAGAGTTTGTATACTCAATATTTTACTACTTTCAATATGTAAATGTTTAATAATTTACACCAAAATGAAAAAATACCTCGTGGCCCTTATTTTGTTTTGAGTAGTATATATTACACATTCTTCTACGGTTACATTTAGTTGAGTCAAAAGGAAGCGATTTGTGTCTTCTTATAGTAGTGTATAGTAAATATAGTTTGGACAGAATACAGACTCTCTGTAGGGTATCGATAGGGTTTAAAGAACATCACGTTTAGGAGCATTCTCTGTGTTGTTTCTAGGCTTAGAAATCTGGTTTTAGTTGCACCACCCCAAACCGGTATACAATATGATATGACAGACTGGGCTAGACAGGTATAAATTTTTGTGAGAAGAGATCTTTCTGTTATATGCCGAAGAGTTTTAAAAGTCCATATCAGTTTACGGACTCTGTTCATGATTAGTTCTAAGTGTTGGTGCCAAGATAAGCGCTGGTCAATCATGATACCAAGGTATTTAGAGCATGTTACCTTATTTAGTGCAGGGCATTGGCAATCAGCGAGCAAAAAGTTGCAACTATGGAGCTTATTTGAAAGTTCTCGGAGGGCTGGGTGTTGTTGTATTTTGTGAAGCAGATGTAATTGCTTTTCATTACATTTAGAGTAAGAAGATTTGAGTTTAACCAAGAGGCTATTTGGGCAAGGCTAGCCTCTGCGCTTAAGTTGCTCCCAGTTGTTAGCATAGAAAACTATCGCTGTGTCATCAGCGTAGGTGAAGATATCTCTCCCATTAATTTTCATTTTACAAAGTTTATTAATGTAGGCCAAGAAAAGAGTAGGTCCTAATACGCTACCTTGGGGCACGCCGTAACTGACCGTTGCCTCTGTAATACCATAATAGTACCTATTTTAACTTGGGTTACTCGATTACTCAAATAGTCACTAAGAAGTTGTAGCGGACTTCCTCTTATACCTAGTTCTTCCAAGTCTTGTACTAATTTGGGCACCGATATAGTGTCGAAGGCCTTTTTTAAATCCAAGAAGATTGCTAGACATTTCCTTCCTGCATCGACGTGACCGACTATGAAAGAGGTTAGACCCACAACTGCATCCTCTGTCGACACATTTTGTCTAAAGCCAAATTGGGATGACGAGAGGATATTAAATTTATTGAAAAATTTAATTAAACGCGTGTTTAGTAACTTTTCTATTATTTTCGCTACAGCCGAGAGCACCGAGATCGGCCTGTTGTTTGAGGGATCGGTTTTATTGCCACCTTTGTATACCGGAGTTACAATAGCTTGTTTTAAGGCTGTTGGAAAAACACCTTGTTGAAAGCACAAGTTAAATAAATGAACAAGGATAGGAGTAACCACTTTAAAAGCATTCTTTAGAAAGTGGGTAGGTATATTGTCATAGCCAGGAGCACTATTCGACTTCATAGACATGAGTATATCATGAATTTCGTCATGATCAGTGTCTAGTAGTACAAAGGAAGAAGGTTGCGAGTATGTCAGTTGCGACTCATCAATTACTTGTACAGAAGGGTTAGCTATAATATCTTCGGCTAGTTGCTTACCAACTGTTGCAAAGTAGGCATTGACCGAGTCAGCTAACAGCTGGGGGGACAAAGTTATCTTAAGAAGTTCAAAATTTTGGCCTTTGGGTGGTTTTCTTTGGGTGATGCTGTTTATCGTATTCCAGAGCTTTTTCGGGTTTTTTACAGCTTGTTCTATTTGCTTTTTGTCATAGTTTCTATATATATATATATATATATATATATATATATATATATATATATATATATATATATATATATATATATATAAATAAATATATTTGGTTACGGTCAACGTTATTACATCTGCAAAAATGTATGACAAAATTGTAACTCTTCTCGTATGTCGCCAGGAGGCGCTGCTTCAATGCCATACCAATTTTCGTTTTCGTAAACGTAATCGAATGAATACGGATAGTGAACAAAACCAGGCACCCTGGATACGGTTGGTTGGAATTTCGTTAGAACGACTTTAAAATCGCCCTCGATTGATGAGAATACAAAAAGGGTGTAATTCAAACGCTCATCAGAAATATTTTTTAGACCCTAAGCCTAAACAAAATAAATTAGACGACTCCAAAAAAAAAGTGTTTTTGTTTTGTTTACATAATTTTAACGCAAATTTTGTTGTGACACAAATTACATAAACACATTATGTAAACAAAACAAAAACATTTTATAAATTCACAACAAAATTTGCGTTAAAATTATGTAAACAAAACAAAAACATTTTATAAATAGCTTGCCTACTTCTTAACTGATCTTTAGTATTTGTAAAAATATTATGATCGGGGGTTAATGACGGTAGTTGTTGACATTGAATGGGTGCCTTTGGCTTTCCAAGTAAAAAGTAAATAGTGTTGAATAATTTCGGCGGGCTGGTTAGAACCACGATAGCTCAATTCGAAGAGCACCTGACCCGGTATGTCAGAAGGGTGCAGGTTCAAATCTTGCTCGTGGAAATTTTTTCAACATTGTGTTTTTGTAATTTGTGACTCCAAAAAAAATAAATGCCTTTATAAAAAGGGTCCTAAAATATACCATTATGGTCCAAAATAAATAAACACACATCACAATAATTTCATATATTGTGCAAATATTCTTTTTGCTTCCCAAAATGGATAAATGATCACCAAATATTTAAACTATTATTCAAATGATACTAGCTGCCCTACTCTTGTAGGTCACGTGATAGGTTAGAATCGATGTTATTTTTTTTTATTAGACAACAGAAAGCAAAAACTACCAAATTGAAACTCGAGCCATAAAATATTGGTATAATCTATTTGGTGACAATATATATATTTGGTATATATTTGGCCACTGTTACATTTGGGATTTTGTCCCTCGGGAAAAAAGGCAGAAAATACCAAATGCAAACTTCAGTGGGTGTGAGGTAGAATAAAACCAATAAATGTTTCACGGCTAGGTATTATATTTTAAAACCAAACACTTGAGATAAATTTCAACAGTACAAATTTTGGGTCGAATGTGACCCGACAGGTTAATAACAACAGTTGTTCCAAAATAAATAAATCTAATTCTAATTTATTACATTTAATTATAGTTATCTTTACTAATCTTAACTTTATCAGTTAACAATAACACCCTAAACCTCAGGAAACACTCTGGGTCAAAGCAACCCAGCAGGTTAAAGTGATCACAAACAATATGTTGTATGATTACCTCAACCTACCTAACCAGCCAGCTAATATTTCAGTGGTAAGAGCTAAGGTCGTGGGTGGTTGGGATAAAACCAGTACCGTCCGGAATACTATCCTAAATGATAACCCGGTAAAATAAGAGTAAATCGTTAACCAGAGAACCAAACATAAGACATATTTGGTCTGAAATGCAGTTAAAAGGTTCTTTTTATAATATTTTAGGAAACACAATTTGGTGATCATTTATCCGTTTTGGTAAGCGTTTCGAATTTTGTTGGTAGTAAAATTGATACATTTTTGGTAGCCGTTTAAACACAAGCCATAAAAAAGTGCTTTCAACGACTAAGACGCTACGATATTTACGATTTTATCACATGATGTTGAAAAAAGTTCACTCAAAATGTTTGTAACTTCAATTAAATATTCTTTTCTGTTAATTTCTCTTTGTTTTCGCAGGTTTCAAAAGATTTCAAGAAGAAAAGCATAGGTAAGTCGGCCTTTTCTACTTTTTTTAACTTAAAATATGGAAACTATGCAGAATATAGGTTACCTAATCAAACTCAAAATATTTATTTTATATATTTGTGGTATTTTCCAGCAGGTACACACACACGCCCGCTACGACAAACTGTCAAATCTCCTCAATAGACTTTGAACTTTATGTGTATGCCAAATGGTTGAACATTTATTGAAGAAATTTGACAGTTTTGGATAGGTTGATGTGCAGGCGTGCGTACCTTATCATAACATGAACCCTGCTAGGGTATTGCAATTCTTACATCCATGATTCTATTTAATTATTTATAATTAATTACACGAAGACTTTTTATCGGTGATCAGGACTTACTGATTCCGACCAAGTAAATGATGCCCATTGCAATAATAATAAGACTTATATGTCAGCGTTCCATTTCTTATTATTTTTTTGTCTGGGAAGCAAAATTAATAACTATGAATATTAAAATGATGGTCATCCTACTCCTCCTTGTTACAAATAAAACCTCATAAGTATAGGAACAACGATGATAATAGTTATTCCGTGTTTTTTTCCTGTCCTTTCAATTTTTTTTTTATTAAGTTTAGTTCGTTCCTTGAGGAACCGGCTAAGGTCATAGACCATGCTGCCATGTCATTAGTTTCTTAATTTCATTGTAATACATAAATAAACAATATGGATGATGATGAATGATAATAGAAATGGGAAGTGAGAAATGATATTACCCCCCCAACCCCTCGAGTATCTCAGTAAAGATGTGGGGCTTTACTAAGTCCTCACGCAGACTTCTTGTGAAAGTTTGAAAAGTAACATTGCACTGTTATGTTTCATTTGCCAACGCTCATGCACACTCACGAACGCTTAATGGTTAATAATCCACAATTATTTCACATTAATATTCGACATAACACAAATTTTAGAAAATAAAACAAAACCGCAGACATGACTTTTCACTTTCCCACCAAGAAGTCCCCGTCATTTCAAATTAGAGTTAAAGTGACAAAACACGGAATAACTATTCGGACATTATTCTTTGTTTATTTCTAAGGGGCTTAATCTTCAATGAGGTTTGTTATCATCGTTGTCCCTGTACTTATGAGGAGGTTTTATTTAGTTTTTTATATTTCTTAATTTCAGCCTATTTCGTCCTACTGCAGGGCAAAAATGTCTGCAAACATCACCTAGTGTAATCTAAAACAGCTAAAGATACACTTTTTGCTTCACAGAAATTGGTATGACCACAGAAGTCACGCAAGAGCTGCTACGTCAAATTAACTGTCCAGTCGTTGATTATAAAAAATATGGGTAAGTGAATAACTACACAAATATTACACATTGTTACTGGATGTTTGGTACATAATCCCAAAACAAAGCCATTCAATCAAGTACAAAATACACCCGTAATAATATTCAAAATCATATTTACCTACGAAGATTTACTTTTTAATACAAAAATTCAAATTTATTTTGATACTTTTTTTTGTGCAACCTGGCATGTTTTGACTTTTAAGGCCACACGACCGACTTTTTGTAGGACCGATAGTCGAACCGATTTTTTCGCCGAGGTTTAAGTACTTGCCGTTTTGTGACCGACTTTTTGTAGAACGTGTGGGTTGCAAGTTGTAACATAGAATTCCATACGTTTCATTGAGTTAGTATCAGTTGGTTTAAGTATCAGTTGGTTTAAGTAGCAACTGGTCTAAGTAGCAACTGGTCTAAGTAGCAACTGGTCTAAGGAGCAACTGGTCTAAAACGCAACTGGTCTAAGTAGCAACTGGTCTACATAGCAACTGGTCTAAAACGCAACTGGTCTAATTAGCAACTGGTCTAAAATAACTTCCAAAAGCAAATATTGCCCTTTTAATATATATTTTTATTGTTTTTCTTGGGTACGGAAAGGACACTCGTCAGATTACGCTTTCATCAGATTAAAATATAGTGAAATATAATATATGATATTTCTTTATATTTTTTTTATTTTTTCTTATACAACGTGTAACAAAAAGGTGTGGTCAAAATGAAAAGATCCAAAGTGTATCCCACCTAGAAATTGTATGTGTTGTTATTAAGACATAATTATTAACATAAATTTGTCATGCAACGGTTAATGAAATATTTATATTTGTGAAGTGATGCGCATCAGGTGCGCATAAGCAAGCAGCAGTGATCATACATTTAGGTAAGGTGTAACCAAATTAATGGCATAACCACAATATACCTTATTAGTTATTATCACTGACGGAATCTATTTCAAGTGCTTTTTATATGTGTTTTTCATATAACACACATTAAAAACAAGCGAAAGAAGAAATCAAGAAAAGAAAAAAAAAGCACTATAAAAGAAATACCCAAATCGCTTCATCTATGCCTATGAAATTTGAGGAGTTCTCCAGTTATGTTATATATGTTTTTAAGTTCAGCACACATATTTTTTTTAAATTGAATATTATAAAATATTTTCAGTCTCAAGTCTCAAAATATTTTATTTTACAGACCACTTCAGTTTTAGACCGGTTGCGATTTAGACCAGTCGCTTATTAGACCAGCTGCGTTTTCGACCAGTTGCGTTTTAGACCAGTTGCTACTTAGTACAGCTGCGATTTAGACCAGTAGAACAGTTGCGTTTTAGACCAGTTGCTACTTAGACCAGCTGCGATTTAGACCAGTAGAACAGTTGCGTTTTAGACCAGTTGCTACTTAGACCAGCTGCGATTTAGACCAGTAGAACAGTTGCGTTTGAGACCAGTTGCTACTTAGACCAGTTGCGTTTTAGACCAACTGATACTAGCTTGTTTCATTTTCACCGACTAAAAAATCGGTCACCGATTATCGGACGTAGGCGAGGGCTCTTAGGTTGACGACCAAGACAATGTATCAGCTGGACCTATGGATGTCAATATTTCGGTCATATGGTGCTTTTCAGGCATTTTTTTATGTCTTACGGGTAAGCACTTGGCCTTCGTCTCACCTGATGTTAAGTGATGATAAAGCCGAAGGTGGAAGCGTACTTCACCCGGAAATCCGGAGTAAGATGGTGGTAGCTAAGCTAGCCAGGCGGACTTAAAACAAGCCTTATCACCAACCAAACCGAGTACAAATATGTACTCCACGCTAGGAATCGAAATCAAGAACATTGCTGTGTTTAAGACCGGTGGTCTTAACCACTAGACCACATAGGTGGTGATGATGATGATGATGATGAAATAAAATTAACAGATCCAAACCGTCATTACCCGCCAGATCACCACCGAAAGAGAAAGGTGACAACCGATACGTAAGTAAACTTTTAAACTCCTATAAATAACTCGAGCAACTCTTTTAAAGCGATCGCAAAAGTAAAACAACATGACGTGTGGTCGGTGTTTTGATGGGTGACCGTAAATTTGCTCTCGACTATCCTCCACACTTGGGAAGGCACTTTGTTTCACTATATTGGTGTGTATATGTTAGTTAAGGTATATGAGAAAATAAATAAATTTATTATTATTGTTAAGCTGATAATCTCGGTTGAGGATGTCTTAGCCTTCAGAAGCACCCTCGGGTTGTTCCACTCTCGATTCGATCCGAACCCCTCGGAGAATCTAGTTGCGAACGGGGTCCATTAGAAAACCTCTGACGGTGTTTCGTTTCACACGGCTTGAGGAACCTTTTAGGATTCTCGCCGCCCGCGCCCCCAAAAAAGTCCGGTGACGCAGGAAATGCCACATGAGGCAATCAGTGAACTATAGATAGTCTCTGAAGAAAATACTCATATGTAGTTTACCATACGCAGCGTAGTGGCAGGATAGTTTGACACGTTAAGCCCATTGTTCGACACAGTTCTCTTCGCGAAAAGGATGTTTGGTAATAGGTGTATATTCTCGAAACATAGCCATGCAACCAATAAAGAACACTGTGATAACACGCAAAATCACAATTTACGTAGATTAACTTTTCCATAAAAAATTAATTTGGTTTTATTACAATTTTTTTGTTCGCTCGTGCAATTTCTCAATTTCTGTTTATGTTCGACCATGAAGTTGACGACCAAGAGCAACGTATCAGCTTAACTTAGGGTTGACACTTTATGTGCGAGTGAGCCGACACGAGTGATCACACGGGCGTCAGAGTGAATCCCGCGGTTCAATTCCCTGGTGAAAGGCCCCGCGGTCTTCACAGTATCGGAGTTTGGTCCCCCAGAGGTTAGTAGTATCCCCATCCGTCTCACCCTTCCCGGTCTTGGGCTTCTCCCTTGACAGCTTACTGGAGGCAATGGCGTCTCCGAATAGTCGGTGGGTTGTGGAAAGGCGGACGGGCGACTCCCACTTAACCGCCAGGCCTCCTTAAGGTCGGGTACTCTTAAAGAGTTCCTCTGGGTTAAAAAAAAAGAAAAAAGGTTGTCACTTTACAGTTTTACTTAGTAACAAAGAACCTCAATATCTCGGCCATGTGGTGCTTTTCAGTTACGTTCATAATTTTCCAGGGTTCTATGAACGGTAAACGATCTGCCACATTCGGGATTATACAGGTACTACCAGGCACCCTGTATAGAATTTCATTGATATGTTACTGGATGACAGTTAAGAAGCAGGTGGTCTGTATTCATGCCGCTTAATACACAAATCAGTTCATCATCATCATCATTGTTCCGGTGGAGGCGTTTGTGAGGTTGTGATGATGGAGGGTTCCATCGCGACGGTAAATAACGACTGCGTCTCTTTATGTGATGTTGTATATTTACACATTGTGACTAACTTATTATCTAAACCTTACAAGACTATTTATACAATATAAACTATGTAGATGTTGGAGGGGGGATGCCATGTCTTATCTTAACCAGATACACGCGATTAGGAATGCGGTTACAAACTCTTTAATCATACGTGAGGATAGGAAATTATGTGGCAACCGCAGGCCAATCATCATCAGCTCATTTTTATGACCCCACTGGTGAGGCACGAGCCTTCCCTATGGATGGATAGGGAGAACGGGCCATAAACCACCACGTGGGCCAAATGCGGATTGGTGGTTGTTAACGACTGCTAATGCAGCCGGGACCAACGGCTTTACGTGCCTTCCAAAGCACGGAGGAGCTCGAGATGATACATAAATCAGTTAATGATTCTTAATTCTAATATTAAAGGATGTAAGTGTCGATAACTGGTTCCTGTCAAGCACTGGTGCCATACATTGTTTGTTGTCTGAAATAAATAATTAAATAACTAATTATTTTCAGAATACAAAGGTAATCTGCAGTGATCTAAGGATAGCTGGTGAGATTTTTGCAATTAACATTACTCAAACTGTTTCTTTAAGTTTAAAATGCAATTTAATATTAAATTTGAATAATTGCAGAGCTTGGTGCTTCCACTGAGATAGCGCACATGACTCTCAGGAAGAAATCTGAGGTTCCAGTCATCATGAAGACAGAGTAAGTACAACTTAGCTTTAGGAAGTGTGAAGTTAGTTACTGTGAAGTTAGTTGCACGTGCTAAGCCAATGGGCTTAGGGCACCTTTTTTTTTGACGTGACAACGTCTTATAAATTGGTTTGCCGGGTGACACTTCAAGAAACTGCGTTACGCTCCGCTCACGTTATGCGCTCACAATGAGAGCGAGTGAGAGGCACGCGTCCCTTCCACTCGGGCATGGTTAGCCCGCCTAAGAGCGAGAGAGACAGACATAAAAAGTGAAAGGTAAATACGTATGTATGTGTAAAGGTAAAAATAAAATTTTGTTAATATGAAATTCAGTGCGAGATTCTTTGTATAAATTAATGTTTTAAATATAATTCTTTGTATAAATAAATGTTTTAATTTGTTACTATTATTTCATCCTTCTTCCTACTATACGAATGAATATTCACATTAAAATTATTTTACCACTCAAAGTCGTTGTCACGTAAAACTTTCGCCCGTATATCGACTTTACAGGCAACCAATTTTTTTTTTTTTCTTTTAGTTCATGGCTTCGTGCGATTAGCACATTTAGGGCCAATTTCACCGTCCCGAATAGAAACCGAGTTTAATAAAACCTGGTTTCGACTAATCGAGTTCAAAGCTTAGTCTTGATCGCGGTTCACGTCGCACCGATTTCACCGGCTTCGTTTTGATCCCGTTTTTTAAAACTTAGTTTAGCTTTGACAAAGAATGAATGAATGAATGACATGTCATCGACTAAACGTTTTTTTATTTTTTATTTTTGTTCTGGCTTGGAACTAAACGAATTGCCTTAAAAGAAATTATTCCTTCTTAGATTAGGCATTTATATAGGTACCTATGTTAAGCAAATAATGCTAGTGGTGTGCTTTACAACATTTTGGTATTGTAGTACTTACCTACTGTTTAATATTACTTAGGTACTACTATTTATTTATTAGTTTGATTTTAATATGTACTGACAGACACCAAAAAAAGGGAATTTAACTAAGCGTTAGCTTTTTTTTTAGTAAATAATACAAGTTTAATTCAGCTTCACAAAACATGAGGCCAGTTTACAGATGTAACTATAAACTAGATATCATACCAAGATTTTATCAAAGAAAATGTAGTTCTAATAAACACATAACAATAGCGAAATTCACCACACAACAAAACAAAGTGTATCTTGCAATGCATCAAGAGTGTCGAAGTGTTCTTCTCTCTCGCGTATCCATCTGGAGCGACGTACAATAAACTCATCCTCATTCAAATTTTCGTCAAAAGCTAGTGCCAGGGCTCTTTTCATCTTTGTTTTATATCGCTAACAAAATGATTATTTCATTCTTTAAAAATAAATAAACAAACCAATCTCCCGTACTTCACACAATCGTGACAATGACAGGCAAACAGCTTTAAACGCGTTTAGCTAAGCTAAACGTCGAAAATCGGCCGTTCAGAAACTGAACCAAGTTCAACTTGAACGACGTTTAGTTTATGCCGGTGAAACGCAACCTTGAGAGCGGAACTCAGTTTAGCGCGTAAACTCAGTTTAACTCGAATTGATCGCGTTTAATTTCACCGGTGAAATTGGCCCTTAGCCAGTGTCAAAGTAATTTTTCTTACAATACATAAATATACAATATTTCCTTCCAGTCAGTATGATGATGATGAATGATAATAGAAATGAGAAGTGAGAAATGATAGACCCCCCAACCCCTCGAGTATCTCAGTAAAGATCCCAGTAAAGGACTAAGTCCTCGGGCAGACTTCTTGAGAGAATTTGAAAAGTAACGTTGCACTGTTTTGTTTCATTTGCCAACACTCATGCACACTCACGAACACTTAACGGTTAATAATCCACCATTATTTCACATTAATATTCGACATAAAACAAATTTTAGAAAATAAAACAAAACCGCAGACATGACTCTTCACTTTCCCGCCAAGAAGTCAAGGGCACCTTTTGTTGTGTATACACGCCTGCCCATCAACCTACCACAAACTGTCAAGTTTCCTCAATAGACTTTGAACTTTATAAATAAGTAATAGGGTTGAAAATGTATTGAATAAATTCGACAGTTTTGGATAGGTTGATGTGCAGGCGTCTGTACCACAAACTATCAAATTTCCTCATTAAGCTTTACCATACAAAACATCAATATTCATTCGACCAAAATGTATGGAAAGCTGAATTTTATTTTCGAGGTAGAGAGTTGGTCCAATGGTGAGAGGTGTTCGTTTGTATAACAGTCATCTCAGAAGGTTTGGACGGTGATAAAAAAATCCAACCTGTATATGGCATATGGTTGAGCATTCATTGAAGAGATTTGACTCAAAATTCAAAATTCAAAATTAAAAAATCATTTATTCAGTTTAGGCTACAAGTAGCTCTTATGAATGTCACTATGCCATCGGTTCGTAAGTCTATTCTGGGCGGGAGATCTTGTACTGAGAAGAACCGGCAAGAAACTCAGCAAGTGTCCAGCTCTTTTCTCCCTTACAGCGTCAAAAATATTGGACTGTTTTGCATAGGCGTGTCTGTACTAACAGTGGGAATTGGTAACGGTATCAAGCCATGCTGGAGAGTGCGTGTCAGCGAAGGAACATGCTAACGCGTTGTGCGCGCTGTTTTGGGATTTTTTAAGCGTCAGCGCCGCAAGTGTTTTGTGTCGCGAAGTCTACTTCTTTTGCTGTGTAGGGAAGAAGGAAGGGTGGGGTTGCACAAAAGATCCCGATGGGTCGAAGTGATACTGGGAGAGGCTCCATTAAGATAACATAAGATAAGATAAGCACAACCTAGCGACGCACAGTAATCAATAGTATTTTATTTGCTATAAAAATGGTAACTTCATTAACGAATTTTAAAACCACCTGCATTCCATGTCATATATATTTTTATTTTGCTACCTATCTAATGATCTGGAATTGCGATAGTAGCTTAACCTGCATGATTGCAACCCAAACGCTAAAGCCGCTGTCGAATGGACTCCTATTACCGGGTCAGGTGCACTACCAACTGTGTTATCGTGACTCAGTTCAACCTTCCGAAATTTGTCAACACTATCTACTCTTGCCATGTTAGCCAAAGGAGCCGTATTCAATGTCGACAATACGTTATCAATATCCCATTGAACCCATCTTATGCTCTTTCGTAAAACGAAACGCAAATTAAAATATAATGAGGGTACATGCAAGTTACTAATTAGTTATGAGACGACCAACACCTCAGTCTCCCTGTGACCACGGACCCTGCGAAGGGTTAAACATTAAATCAAATTAATGTGTGAAATAAACGCGAGTAGATCTGTAAAAGTTTTATGAATAAGGGGGTTAATGTGTTTGCAACAAAATATAATTACGATAACTAAGTTATATACACTCGGCGTCAAAAAAATCGCACCTTTTAAAAATCATCTTTAAAAATTCCTTAACCTTATGTAGAGGATAGTGTTGGGTATCATTAGAAAGGTAACAAAAAGGAGTATCAAAAAACAATTAAATTTAACTTTCTGTTTAATTATAATTATACAAACAACATTAAAATTAATAAAATAATAAAAATCCTTAATTAAGTCCTAATTAACAACAGATAATTTACAAAGAAAAATGTACAAAAAGCGTCTTAAAATTAACTTAAAATCTAGTGTTACCCCCCCTTGCCCTGATCACGGCTTCCATACGGTCCCTCATGGACCTCACCAACTTCAGGAGCTCTTCTTGAGGGATAAGCCCCCATTCTTCAATCACCGCGTCTTGGAGCTCCTGTAGAGTCGAAGGAGCTGGATCCCGAGATCGAACCTTACGTTTAAGATGGTCCCAGAGGTGCTCTATAGGATTCAGATCCGGACTTCGCGCTGGCCACTGCATCACAGAGATTTGGGACCTCTGCAAGAAGTCGCTCACGATGCCTGCAGTGTGAGCGCGAGCGTTGTCGTGCATTAATGTGAACCCCTCGCCAAAAGATTCGGCAAAGGGGACCACATGCACTTCCAGGACCTCAGTGACATAGCGGCGAGCAGTCAGCGACCCTTGTCCGCGAGCACCTCCAGTCCGGGAGACGCAGACAAGGTCGGTTTTGCCGGCAGCAGACATACCGCCCCAGAACATGCAGGATCCGCCACCATATTCCACCGTCTCCTGGATGCAGGCTTGGGCGAAACGTTCACCCTGCCTCCGGTATACTCTTCTCCGTCGGTCGTTGCAGAAAAGACACACTCGCGTCTCGTCTGAGAAGAGAACAGCTCTCCACTGCTCAAGGGTCCAATCGACGTGGTCACGAGCAAACTGCAAGCGGGCTCGCCGATGCGCTGCAGTCAATTTTGGACCCGTAGCAGCTCTGTGGGCCGCTATCTTCTTCTCCTTCAATCTTCTTCTAACCGTAGATACGCTTACGGTGCGTCTGCGAACTGCCTGGAGCTGCTGTTGCAACTCAACAGCGTTGGAGAAACGATTTCTCAAAGAGTTCGACACAACGAACCGGTCGTCTCTTTCCGAAGTGCAGCGACGTCTACCCGAACCGTGTCTGCGGATATAGCCACCGGTCTCTATGAAGCGCTGGTACACTCTTCGAACGGAATAACGGCTCAGGTTCAGTTGCCGGGCGACATCACACTGCCGCACCCCTGATTGCAGTAGTGCAACCACTTGAGCGGCTTTATCAGCTGTGGTATCCATCAAAATCTGTGCGTGTGTCCTCTTCAACGGTTGAATAGCGAATGACCCACATTGAACCCGTGTTGACCGTTTTATACCCACAAAGGAAGCGCAACTAGCAACTCTCACGGGTAGCAAAATTTGCATCGAATTTTTGTGACACTTTATTTGTTGCATTAGGTTTTATTTGATAATGAAAAGTAATGTTTTTTATTAAGTTAATTAAGTAACCTTGTAAATAAAATCATAATTAATGCGACTGCATGTGCATATCAAGAGTAAATGACATTTGAAAGTGATTTTCTAAGAGGTGCGATTTTTTTGACGCCGAGTGTATTTGAGTATTTTTTTTTATTAGTTGATGACTTCGTGCGTGCACATTTAGCCAGTGTCAAAGTAATTTTTCTTACATGTAATACATAAATATACAATGATGATGATGAATGATAATAGACAATAGACATGAGACGTGAGAAATGATATACGGGGGGTATTTATTACTAATTCCTCGGGCGGACTTCTTGAGAGAATTTGAAAACTGAAGTTACACTGTTTTGTGAACACTCATGCGCACTTACGAACACTTAACGGTTAATAATCCACCATTATTTCACATTAATATTCGACATAACACAAATTTTAGTAATTAAAACAAAACCGCAGACATTACTCTTCACTTTCCCGCCAAGAAGTCCTTAGAGTACTTAAAGGTTAAGTTGGGGTGAACGCACATCTAGCCGTACCACACGCACCGCAGTCGCCGCATTCGAATTCTTATATGAAGTTCTCACACACCCCACCCGCGCCACAGTGGCACACTTGCACAGAACCTCGTTTAAGAATTCGAATGCGGCAACTGCGGTGCGCGCGGTGCGGTTAGATGTGCGTGATAAAGGTGACTGCAATCGTGTTGTTTTCTTTTTTCAGAAATGTCAAAGAGAGAGACTCATTCAGTTTGTCCGAGTTAAACCAGGAATCTGGTATGAGTTCATTTTTAACTGACACATTTTTTACTTATTTATATCAATATACTATACTCGTAAACAGAATGTTTGGTAACAGGCGTACATTCCAGAAACATAGGCATGCAACCAAGTGTAAAGAACACTGTTATCATGCAAAATCATTTAAAGGTACGGTACGGTAAATTTACTTTTCCATAAATAAACTAAAATTTATTTTATTAAAATTTTTTTTGTTCATTTCTCAAATGTTTCGACTTCTGTTAATGTTTGACCATGAGGTTGACAACCGAGAACAACGTATCAGCTTGACCTAGGGTTGTCACTTTACAGTTTAACTTAGTAACAAGGTACCTCAACATCTCGGCCATGTGGTGCTTTTCGGTTAATATTAATGTTCATTATTTTCCGGGATTCTATGAACGGTACCCTATCTGTCATATACGGGATTATACAGGTATTACCAAACATCCTGTATATAAATACACAATTATGTAATGGAAACTCCGTTAGATAAGGTCCCATAGTGTGTTTATGTCTTTAAATGTAGGTACTCATAATTGCTGTTTGATAAATACATATACACATACATACATACACATACATACATACATAACCATACATACTCTCTCGCCGATACTGACCTCGACGCCACATTAAGTATAACCGAAGTACTGATGGCTCCAACGTGGTATCAAACCCACAATAATAGGTTGCCAGCCTATGGCCTGATGTGCAATGTTTTATTATTATTAACCATTGATATTTATTCATCATCAACTTAATTTATGTCCCCACTGCTGGGGCACGAGCCTTCCCTATGGATGGATAGGGAGAACGGGCCACAAACCTTAACTCGGGGCCCAGTGCGGATTGGTGGTTGTTAACAACTGCTAATGCAGCCGGGATCAACGGCTTTACGTGCTTGCCGAAGCACGGAGGAGCGAGAGATTATACGTTTTTGCTCACCCATCCGATGACCGGCCTTTGCGAAAGTGCCTTTATTTCCGAGTCCGAGTGTTTTTATCATATTAATTGGCGTAATAATCATCATGTTATCCTACTAATATTATAAACGCGACAGTTTGTAAGTATGTATGGATGTTTGTTACTCTTTCACGTAAAAACTACTGAATGGATTTTAATGAAACTTTCCTCATACACAGATCATGACCCAGACCAGCATATATAATACTTTTCTGTTTTTACTTTTTTTTTTGCTGTAGTTTTCGCGAACGAAGTCGCGGGCAACAACTAGTTAAAAATATATCAAACCTACTCTTTTTATAACTCGTTAAATAAATATATATATATATACTCGTTTTATATTTGTTATAGATACACCCGGAGATAGCAATGAGGAATATTTGGACTCTGGTTTCTCAATGAAACGCACTAAAGGGTTAGTTTCATATTATCAAAATTATATCACTATCATCGTCATTAATTCATTTGATGTCCCCACTGCTGGGGCACGACCCATCCCTATGGATGTGTGGCGACACATTATTGTTTACATACGTAATATGGGAGCGGCCACGTTACCTGCCCGTGCGCAGGGAGCCAGTCTTCATGGCGCCGGCTAACACGATTATATCTGTCAGTTAAATTAAATATATAAAGTTTTGCCTAACTTCAAAATATTATTTCACATACCCTTATGCCTTACCGAACTTAAGTGAAGTGAGTACCTATCTACAGGAGTCGAATATTAAGAGACATAAATAACACGGTAAAGATGTTTATACCACAGTGAGAACGGGCCGTAAACCACCACGCGCGCCCAGTGCGGAAGGTGGTTTTTTTTTTTTTTGAGAGAGATTGCTGATTGCCGCTGCGGCATTTTCAGCTTCACCGGGCTTTTTTGGGGGCGGCGAGGAACGTAAATGGTCCCTCAAGCCGTGTGAAACGAATCACCTTCAGAGGTTATCTAGAGGGAACGGCATCGCGCACAAGTTCGCGTCCCCGTGCCCTACTAGATTCTCCGAAGGGTTCGGATCGGATCGGGGAGCGGAGCAACCCGAGGGCGCCTCTAAAGGCACGGACTTCGGCTCGGGTTGACCGGGCCGTGGTGGAGGAGAGAAGCGCCCAGGTACATGTCTGTACCTGGTGTAGAGCGAGTGTGAACCGGTTCTTCGTACCCTTGTTCTACGAGTACGGTGTCTTGGGCATAAACTGGTGTGCATGTTTAGTGTATTCTGTAAATGTGTACTGTCATTTAGAGGATCGGGCGGGGGCGGAAGGTGGTTGTCAACGACTGCTGCTGCAGCCGTCCGATGCATAATTAATACCACAAAATAAGGAAACTGCAGAAGGCTAGCTTCATGCAAACACGCTCGAGCAACGCACACGTAGACAGCCTCTCACGGACACGGAATCTCGCAACAGCTTCGTTTGGACTGTTGCGAGAGGTTCCGAGTATCTGGAACTCGAGAGCGGAAAGCAAAAAGTTTTGGGTCTCCTAATTTTGTGATAATACAATGTACTTGTTATATTTTCGTCTAAATCGCTACGCCATCATCTTAATTATGTTAGTAGTTACAAAAACACAAATGTTGAAAAAATTTCCACGAGCAGGATTTGAACCTGCACCCTTCTGACATACCGGGTCAGGAGCTATCGAGGTTCTAACCAGCCCGCCGAAATTATTCAACACTATTAAAAAGTAAATACTTTTAAAAAGTAAATAGTGTTGAATAACTTCGGCGGGCTGGTTAGAACCACGATAGCTCAATTGGAAGAGCACCTGACCCGGTATGTCCGAAGGGTGCAGGTTTAAATCCTGCTCGTGGAAATTTTTTCAACATTGTGTTTTTGTAATTTGTTTCGCAACAAAATTTGCGTTAAAATTATATGTATAAACAAAACAAAAACATTTTATGTTAGTAGTGTTTGTGTGTTTCGTCAATTAGAGATAATGCTTTTTAAGGTTTACGCGAACACAACACGTTTTATTTTCATATTTGTTTTTGAGCTTAGTAGTTTTATTTAATTTAACTTAATATTAAGTTAATTTTATGTTACCAAACTTTGTTTAACCTAATGTTAATTGCTTTTGTTATTTGGTAAGTTAAAGGTAAATGCTGCGCACTTTTGTAATTGGGCACGGATATACCTTATTAACTGTACATATATGTATTTAAGTATGTTTTCTATGTGTTGTCTGTAATTGTGCCATAAATAAATAAAATTATAACATCTCTTTGTGACCACGGACCCTGCAAAGGGTTTGACACGTCAGGATATAAAATTATACAAATCAATGTGTGATTCGTAAAAGTTTTTATTTAAATTTTATTAGAGATAAGATAGCCAGTCCCCTCCAGGTGAGATGAATATCAAACGCTTGTCCGTATGACCGACCTAGGTGCGTAGGGTAATGACGGCAGCTGTGTTCGACACTTTAAGCCCATTGTTCGAAAGTTCACGTTGCCAATAAATAACATAGATTATCATTTTTACATTACGGAGTTTGACAGCAAGGAAGGTGGACGGTATTCAACTGTTGCTAATGTCTAAAATCAGTTGCTGGCCACTCGTTCGCCCGGCGCAATACCACCATCTCACAGAATATCGGCGTGAAACAATGGCGCTCGTTGCTGTTGTGTTTCGTCCGGTGAGTGAATGTACCGGAGGCGCATCTCTCACCCCTCCCCCCTCCCAATTCCTACTCCCTCCTCAAGATCCAACTGCTTCCTCAAGACCGGCAACGCATCTGCGATTACTTTGGTTTTGCGGGTGTCCATGGGCGGCGGTGATTACTATCCATCAGGTGACCCGCCTGCTCGTTTGCCTCCTTTAACATAAAAAAAAAACTATGCTTAATGATTG
Organism: Eudonia truncicolella; assembly: GCA_949315975.1. Classification (NCBI taxonomy): domain Eukaryota; kingdom Metazoa; phylum Arthropoda; class Insecta; order Lepidoptera; family Crambidae; genus Eudonia; species Eudonia truncicolella. The sequence continues at coordinate 5,942,531 of OX438853.1, read as the reverse complement.
AAAGACAAAAATGTCAATCACTGGTTTGTGTCGAATACCCACTACCCTACCCCGTCTAGTAAGTTATTTTGGAATAGCCTACCTACATTAAGTTTAAATAATTCAAAAAAACGTGCGCTGTGATCGCACAAAGCGAGGATGATTTGTGTTTCACTTGTTTAAATTTAAGCCTAATTTTAAGAATGCAGTCCTTTGCGCTGCGTGTGGATAGGTATTATTTTAATTTTTTTATTATTATATTACTTATCTCATTTTAAGTTTATAGTTCTTAGGAGAATAAATGTCTTTAAACCTAACTCATTTCTCATTTCTCTCATAGTAAAAATCTCCGGTCCTCAAATAATCTTCTCCTTCTCTTTCCCTCTCATACATCTGGTTTTGTTCATTCTTCCTTTCACATTCAATCCATTCTCCTGTGGAACGCGCTGCCTCTCGAAATCAGGATGGCTACGAGTCGTGATGCTTTTAAAAAGAAAGTCCGTGAGCTCTTGTTAGATGGTACCATGGCAGAATCATCTCAATAACGTCCTATTAGAATTATGTATTTTGTGTATGTTTATGTATATATAATATTTATGTATGTATTACATAGTTACTTACAATCATATATCATAATTGCACCTACCAATGTTATCTCTGCACCACCCTATGGTTGACTGGTAGAGAATGCCTCAGGCGTTAAGTCCGCCATGTATTAAAAAGTTTAAATAAAATAACTAAATAAATTAATTTACAGTAAATGGCTGGACAAAACGCTTGGCAGCGTTTTGAAGATGCCATATACGTTCTGTAAGTATTACCACAGACTATTTTATTCCTGTAACGTCAGTTTGGATTTGTAATACATGTACCTATTAAATCATTATCAGCCTTTAAGGCGCTCTGAAGACAGAGCAGCTTTGATTTCCAATTGCGAGAACAGGCAATTTTCTAGCTGTTTCCATTTAACCTAAAGATACTGCGCAGTCATAACAACTCTAGTTTCGAGTTCGATGATTTGACAAAAGTTTTCGGTTGCTGCAATCGATGGTTGAACTGTCGTTAAGTTTTGCGACAAGCAACTATCGAATTACTAGTTGTGTCAAGTTGCTGGTTTCCCCAACTGGCAATTACTGACTGTTTGTTGACTATGGATTTGAAAATTTTATTTAGAATTACGGTAACTGTTGTGCAGCAACAACAAACTGGCAATGTTTAACAAAATCTTTTAAATATCTCGACCATAGACTCAACTGACCTCAACCTCACACTCAACTGACTTCGAATTTAACTCAACTGACCCCGACCTCAGACTCAACTGGCCTTGACCTCAGACTCCACTGACATTGACCTCAGACTCTACTGACCTTGACCTCAGACTCCACTGATCTCGACCTCAGACTCCACTGATCTTGACCTCAGACTCCACTGACTTCGGCCTCTAAGGCGTCGTCCTAATTGTCAATGATCGTACGGTGACACGATGCGTTCTCGTCGTGCGATAAGTTCAAACATACAGATTTCTTTAGAGTGTCCTAATTACAGTTCGCAAGTCATCGTACGAGCACAGGCAAATCATGGTACACACGCCTGCACATCAACCTACCACAAACTGTCAAATTTCCTCAATAGACTCAATAGAGTTGAAAATGTATTGAAGAAATTTGACAGTTTTGGATAGATTGATGTGCTGGCGTCTGTACAATCATTTTCATCGCACGAAGAAAACGCATCGTGTCATCGTACGATCATTGCCAATTAGGACGACGCCTGACTCGCCTAGCCTTGATCTCAGACTCAATTGGTTTTGGAGCGAAAATGGACGATGTCCATTCTTTTCACGTCCCAGACCAGCATGGGATCTGTATAAAATTTTTGCTAAACCCCTACTTTTGTTTCTGTCGAACACCGCACCGGGCCAATGGTTATTCAGTTTATTTGTAAGAGGGTAACGTTTATAATTTTTTTCCTTCAGTCAAGAAGAACATATTGGAGCGCAGTTCTCTGATCAGTGTGATTGAAAGCAGTGAAGACAGTAGTCGGTGAGTAAACCAGCATAAAATATCTAGATAAACTAATATAATACGGCTGCACAGCTAAACGACGTCCTGAATGGGTGGTAGGCAAATTTTTTTGAGACGATTCTAAAGCACTTACTGCCGTACTCAGAGACGTCAATTAAGTTTAATGACAATTAAATGTCTTTCCTTCTCTATTTAGCACTATACATAAGAAAGTGACAACAAGTGACTTAATTGTCATTAAAACTTAATTGACGTCTCTGAGTACGGCAGTTACCTAATAAGTTTATCTGAATGAAGATTAATAAAATTTCATGGTATTTTTTTTATAAACTGCTTTATTTGAGTAACTATTGAAATGAAACAACTTTTACGTATCTACTCGCGTTTATTTTACACATTAGTTTTAATTGATGTTTAAACGCGTAAACTTTAGAAAACAATATGTTGAGTAATAACTATTATTTGTTACAGTATGTTCATGAGAAGACTGAAAATGCTATTCCGCGAGGAAACTGCAGAACATCGCCGTTAGTACAGATAACAATTTAAACAATAACTTATTTTAATGCCATAAATGCAACTTACTGTCACATCCTTCAGCGCATCGCAATCACCAATTTTGAGTAAACCCGCCGTTAGTGACCCGACGCCACATTTAGCATAATCGAAGTGGGGCTCCGAGGTGGGATAGATAACATCAGTGATGGGTTGCAGCCGACCGCCTGATGTGCGAGCATCTTGGAACCCTTGTCCCTTAGTCGGCTCTTACGACATGCGCGGGAAGATAGCCGGCTGATACATTATTTTCATGTTATGCAGTCGGCACATTTATACAACAGGTTAAATGAGGAACTAGCTATTTATCCTTTAACTATTCATAACTGTAAAAAGAAAATAGTTGATTGGTTACTTCTAAAAAGTTATGATGACATTGAAAGTTTCATTCGTCACATATAATTTACCATAGTTGCACAGTTGTTTTGGTGAAGGCTACCATGTTTCTTCAACATGATAACCTTCGATCCCAAGACACTGTCGTAGGGCTAATCAACAACAACAGCAACAGCAAGATGATTTGTACCAACTTCTCTTCTCTTCTACAGACACACCCACACAAACACACTCCACACCACAACACACACACACTCACTGCGGCATACTATTAAGACATACATTTAAAGACATTATAACTAGCCTTAATATGGCAATTTTGTATTCTAGTTTAAGATTATAAATTTCTCAATGGAAGAGCGGTGCTTCCCAAAACGAGTAACTATCTGCTCAAACGGAAGCTCCGGTCACAGTAAAAATTTATGTAGACTGAGTTGATGAATAAAGATTTTTGTATTTTTTTTGTTTTTATTTTCAGACAAGCATGTGATAAAAAAATAATGTGTATTGTCACTATGTGTACATATCTTTATAGTGACATTAACGTTTCAGATCGTGGTGTGAAAAGATTGTATTCTACAATTAATAGGCGACGGACTCCTTACAAGATGGGATGGTATGATTATTAATATATTTTATTTTATTTACGAGTAATGCAACAAGGTGGACCGGAGATCTGGCGAAGGTCGCGGGAAGCCGCTGTGTGTGAGCATCATAAAACTGGTCGTCGTGGAGATCCTTGGGGGAGGCACGCGTCCAGCAGTGAACGTCTTTTGGCTGAGATGACGATGATGATTATTTACATATAAGTTACGTGCATAGCCCCGATTTGTGATCACCAATCCTTTTTTTTTGGAGAGAGATTGGTGATTGCCTCAGATGGCATTTTTACCTTCACCGGGCTTTAGTGATCACCAACCCGCATTTGGCAAGCGTGGTCATGAAGCCACTACCCATAAATTGTAGTGATGACTTGATTTCAATGATGGAGGCATTGGCCCAGCTGTGGGACAGTATATTATTACTTACTTATCTTAGTGGCACCAGTGCTCGACATTTAAGCCCAGTGTTTGACACAATTTTCGTCGCCAAAAAATAACATCTTGTATAAAAAAATTAAATTTAAAAAAAAAAATAAAAAAAAATTACGGGATGACAGCTAGAAAGCAGATGGTCTGGTCTGTATTCAATTGTTGCTAAAGACTAAAATGAATGAATGAATGAAAAGTTTATTTACCAATTTAGTAAATAAAACACTAATTTGAGACTTCTTGGCAGTGAAGAGTCATGTCTGCGGTATTGTTTTTTTTTTCTAAAATTTGTGTTATGTCGAATATGTGAAATAATGGTGGATTACTATTAACCGATATGTGTTCGTGAGTGTGCATGAGTGTTGGCATATGAAACAAAACAGTGCAACGGCACTTTTCAAATTCTCTCAAGAAGTCCGCGTAAGGACTTAGTAAAGCCCCACATATATATAATAATAAACTTTCTCACACTCACACCAATTATCTAGCCCAAGAGAAGCTTCGTTATGGAACTCGTTAAATGGTTACTAGACAACGGATAAACATACTTAAAATACTTAAATACATACTTATTATACATAGAAGACCGAGACCGACCCAGACCCGAGACAATTTAGAAAAACAATAATTTCTAAGTTGACCCGACTGGCGATCGAACCAGGGGCCCGACCGCCTAATCGATTGCTTTGGCTATGTGTATAGTTTATGACGTCATATTGTCATTTCGTACCGCCTATGAAAGCAATATCTATACGTATAGGCTATAGCTCTCGATATTGCTTTCATAGGCGGTACGAAATGACAAGATGACGTCATAAACTATACACGTAGCCAAAGCAATCGGTTAGGCGGTCGGGGGGCAGGACCTCAGAGATGGCGACACCATGAAAACCGGTGTACAAACCACTCGACCAAGGAGGTCGTCATACGTACTATAAAACTAATTGTTTTCTTTAATTGCAGGTTGAATCTGGCAACAAAAGTATCTACAATGATGAAGTTAGTATAAGCATTTTACTCTCATGGTTTAGAGCTATGTAACATTAAACTTTTAGTGCCTTAAAAATAAACAGAGAATAAGCTCCGAATAGTTATTTCGTGCTTTGTCTCTTAATTAATTATCTTAATTAATGGCTTCGCGTTTAGCATTTAGCCAATTTCAAGTATTTTTTTATTATAAGTAGTAAGGGTACAATTGTACGGTAGATAGAAACAAAAATGGAGTCTCACAACACGTGTTACTACGGGAAGAACTCGGGTGAGAACCTGCTTTGTCTCTTTTACTCTAATTTGAAATGACGTTTACATGACAGGAACAAAACACGGAATAACTATTCGGACCTTATTCAATGTTTATTTGTAAGGCACTAAAGCTTTAATACTTTCAAACTAATATGCCAATTTTAATGAAACGTGCTATGCGCTTATTTAACCGCCTCTGTGGTCTAGTGGTTAAGACCACCGGTCTTAGCCCCAGGGGTCCCGGTTTCGATTCCCAGTGTTTACATGTTCGTGTACTCGGTTTGGTTGGTGGTAGGCTTGTTTGTCCACCACCATCTAATCTAAATATGTCGCCATAGCATCAATGTTTGTAGCATTGTTGTGTTCCGGTAGATAGAGATAAGATAGCCAGTGCCTCAGTAGTTGAGGATTCCGGGTACAAGTGCGCTTCCACTGTCGGTCTTATCGTTACTTAACATCCAGGTGAGATGAAGGCTATGTGCTAACCCGTAAGATATTTTTTTTAATGCTTTAGATACAATAAGAGCTTCACCTCCAACGAGTTACTTCGCTTTAGAAGGTTCGCTCGCGAAGGTTGCATACATACATACATACATACATACATATAATCACGCCTCTTTCCCGTAGGGGTAGGCAGAGACCACTTCTTTTCACTTGCTACGATCCTTACATACTTGTTTCGCTTCGTCCACTTTCATTATTCCCTTCATACATGCTCTTCGGTTTAGGATACTCTTGACCTGGCCTTTTTTCAAGACGTCCCTGATTTGATCTCGAAACGTCCGCCTAGGTCTACCCCTACCAACACTTTCATTCACACTCGCCTTATACACTTTTTTCGTCAATCGTTCTTCATCCATTCTCTCGACATGGCCAAACCATCTCAGCATGCCAAGGTTGCATCCTAAGTAAAATTTCTTATTAATCTTTTACAGTACCTCGATACGACATCAAATTAAGCAACCGATAAGGTATGATTATGGTGTATAACTTTTACGCAATCTGTTGCGAACAAATTACAATTTGAGAAAAGACACGAGTATTGAAAAAAATCTGCGAGCGGGATTCGAACCCGGAGCCCATGACATGCCGGGTCAGGTGCACTACCTCTGCTATGCAGCTCTAGCCGAAATTAATCAGTTCTCTTACCCTGTAAGCCAATTAGCACTATTTAAAACGAATATGAAATAATTGTTTTCTAAAGTTTACGCGTGAAACATTGTAATCAAACTTCTTTTACGGATCACATGGGAGTCTCCTGCAAACGGTTCGGTCAGGATAAACATTAAATCAAATCAAATTGATGTGTATAATAAACGCGAGTAGATCCGTAAAAGTAGTTTCATTTCAATAAAATAATATATTCTCGTCTCCCATGTTGGTCGCCTAACGCCTCGGTGGCCGCGTGGCAAAGCACTCGGCTCGACACCCGAAGGTCCCGGGTTCAATTCCCAGGTCGGGCAAGGTGTGTTTCGGATTTTTTTGATGCATAGCCCGGGTTTGTGATCACATACCATCATTTGGCAAGCGTGGCGATTAAGATTTCAATGATGAAGGCCTTTGCTCGGCACGGGACTGTGGGGTGGGATGATGGTGAGATGGACGGTGAAAAAATTTCCACTAGCGGCAAATTTTTTCACACTCGATTTTTAAAATTTTTAAATTTTTTCAACATTCGTTTTTTAAGCTATTTATTTATGTTGCTAGGTGTAAACACTTTAGATCACATAGCTACCGTTGTATGAGAGCTCACGTCATGAGCATGGCGGGACCTACGAAGAGCGAGTGAGTACCTAGTTCATTAATTTTCGTAGTGGCACCAATTATTGTCGGCAGCAACTTTTTTTTATGTTAAAAGGAGGTACACGTGCAGTTGGGTCACCTGCACAACCAAAGTAATCGCAGATGCGTTGCCGGCCTTGAGGAAGGAGTTGGATCTTGAGGAGAGAGTATGGATTGGGAGGTAGGGCTTGTTTGTCCTCTGGCTAGATACCACACAATTTTAACTAAATATGTCGCCATAATATCAATGTTTGTAGCATTGTTGTGTTCCGGCAGCCAGACATAAGATAGCCAGTGCCTCAGTAGTTGAGGATTCCGGGTGAAGTGCGCTTCCACTTTCCTTAATATCATCACTTAACATCAGGTGTGATGAAGGCCCAGTGGTTACCCGTAGGTAATAAAAATTGACTTATGTATCTATTTGTTGTGTTCCAGATTGGCAGTGTTTAGATGCAAAGTTAAGAATGCGCTACTCCCGGCGTTCGTTATGAACTCTTATGGACACAGTAAGTTGTACGCTGCTGGTCACCAGCAAATTTTTATGTCCCCACTGCTGGGGTGCGGGCATGGAACTGGCGAGGTTTCTGGATGGGTACTGAGATGGCATGAACTCCGCCATCAAAGAGGACATTTGGCAGTCAACTTTAGAGCTGACGACCCGAGCAGTGGAACTGCAAGTTGTGCTTTTGGTGCAACGAGAAGTGAGCTATCTAGATATTAGGTAGTGGACTATATGTGTCCACGGGGCAACTCGCTCGAGACACTTAGTCTTAAGAGTTCCGGATGAAGAATGCGCGTCCTGAATTTCTGATCTGGCGTTCTGACCTGACGTTGATGGTCCCTTGTGCGAGTTGTGCTTGCGCAAGGTTGTCTGACACCCTTGGTTAACCTAACGGTAGGCAAGACGTGTCAGTATAAACTTTAAAGTCGTGTGTAGCAGGATTGCTGGGGTACGAGTCTTTCCTATTAAACCAAGATCCTGGATCCGCCAGACCTTGCATATTTTATCTAAGACCAATTGAATTAAGTAGTATAATATTGGAGGGCTCGATAGCGCAGTGGTTATCGCGCCTGGTCTGCGATTACGGTTAAGCAACTTTCGCAAAGGCCGGTTATCGGATGGGTTACCAAAATCTTATCATCTCGACCGCCTCCGTGCTTCAGAAGGAACGTTAAGCCGTTGGTCCCGACTGCATTACCAGTCGTTAATAACCACCAATCCGCACTGGGCCTGCGTGGTGGTTAATGGCCCGTTCTCCCTTCTATCCTTCCATAGTGAAGGCTCGTGCCCCAGAAGTGAGGACGTAAAATGAGCTGATGATGATGATGATGAAGTAGTGTATGAATACCTGCTAGCTTGGGTCGATGTTCAATCTAAAGAAAGAAAGAAGAAAGAAAAACATTTATTGGCTCTCACATACACAGACACAATGACATGAAATACAAGACACAAAAAACAAAATAAAAAATAAAAATAAATAAATAATTAACAAATAAAAGAACACAAGTGTGAGGAGCCAATCAGGACCCCACCTCAGCATATGTCGCTACGGTGTGACAAAGCCACATCGCAACGACGCTGGTATTCTGGCAGGGCCTGTACGAGGTGACGTTTCCTATATGGATATATAGGATAATAGGATGGATATCCTATTATCCTATCTCTACAGATACAAGGTGCTAAACTGCTAAAGGTAGGTACGCAAAAACATTACTCACTTTTCTTTTAGTCGCAGAGCTTATTTTTCATATATGTTTTAGAGCATACTGTTAAAAAATTATAATCAATACTACCACACTTTCCTTGGGCAGTTACTAGCCCCCAGACACTTCAAGCTCCCAAAAACGCCTGTTAAACAAAATAGCAAACCGGTGCTTACCGTTGCGAAGTAGTATGCGCTTCAGCCACAGCATCTAACCCTTAATAGGGCTCTGTCGATATATTGAACATCATAATTTTAACTTTATTACCGTAACATAAGGTCGTATACTAATTAGGAGTTTACCTTCTTTTAGTAAGTCTTCAGAACGAGACAGGCACCAGTTTTTTTCTTTTTATAGAGATTGCTGATTGCCTTGGACGGCATTTTCAGCTTCACCGGGCTTGTTTGGGGGCGGCGAGGAACGTAAAGGGTCCCTCAAGCCGTGTGAAACGAATCACCTTCGGAGGTTTTCTAGAGGGAACGTGCCCTACTAGATTCTCCGATGGGTTCGGATCGTATCGGGAGGCACCAGTGTTCGACAGGAACCATTTATCGACGTTTTTTTATTAATTCATTAAAAATAGAGGTCAGCAACTGATTTTGGTCTTTAGCAACAATTGAATACAGACCGCCAGCTTTCTCACTGTGATCCCGTAAAATTTCTACAAATAGCACCACCACGCGGGCCCATTGGTGATTATTAACGACTGCTAATGCAGCCGGGGGCGAACGGCTTTACGTGCCTTCCGAAGCACGAGGAGCTCGATATGATACATTTTTGGTCACCCATCCAATGACCGGCCTTTGCGAAAGTTGCTTAACCTCAGCACTCGCAGGCCGGCCGCGTTATCCACTGCGCCGTCGAGCTCCTCGATTATTACTGTGGCGAATATTGGTGCCAAAGTAAGTAAATAGCCTATAACTGTCCCACAGCTGGGCAAAGACCTCCATCATTGAAATCAAGTCATCACCACAATTTATGGGTATTGGTTTCATCACCACTCTTGCCAAATGCGGGTTGGTGATCACAAACCCGGGCTATGCACAGGGTTCCCAACCGTCCGGTTTTACCGGACTGTAAGATATATAAGTTAAATAAAGATATATGCCAAGATATATAAATATTTTAAATATCCATTTGTCTCCAGGTAGAAAAAGAGCCGCTGTGACATCCAAAGCGTGCGGTAGCGACGCACTTCACAACTTCACCACGCAAACCAGAAGTAACTTTGAAAAAATATGATTTCACAACATTGTATGCGAAGCGAAATAATAAACTGTTTATTAAGATAATACTTTTTATTTGTATACATTCATAAATATTATGAATTACACACACTTATTTAATACACAAAACGAACGAACGACGATCTTCGCAAGGCTGGCTACTCTCAGCCAGCCCCCCGACCGCCTAACTCTATCGCCATCGCGCTCTGTAGTTTATGGCGTTCATCTTGTCATTTCGAAAGCGATATAAAAGCAATATCGAAAGCTATAGGCTATAGCTTTCGATTTTGCTTTCATATTGCTTTCATATCGCTTTTGAAATGACAAGATGACGCCATAAACTATAGAGCGCGATAGCGAGAGCGATGGTGATAGAGTTAGGCGGTCGGGGGGCAGAGCTGTCATCCAGTAATATGTTTTTTTAAAAGGACGCAATCTAGCAGGCGGGTCACCGGATGAAGAGTAATCACCGCCGCCCATGGACACCCGCCAAACCAGAAGAATCGCAGATGCGTTGCCAGCCTTAAAGGAAGGAATAGGCTCGTTTCTTGAAGATCCCTACGTCGTAACGCTCCAGAATATTTTTTTTTTATACTTAGCACGGCAAATGACTCCACACCACCTGATGCTAAGTGGAAATGGAGTCCAGACGCGAAGACAACTGGTGCAGCGTGAAAACAACACAGCATCAGTCAACCTCACTCTGCCGGCCCACAAGGTGCTTCTTCACGCCTCGTTTGAAGGACCCCATATCATAGGAAAGAGGGAAAACATGTGCTGGTAGACTATTCCATCTTTTGGAGGTGCAACAAAGAAACGAGTCACCAAATTTCTTTGTGCGCGATGGGATATGTGAGACAGTGAAGCGATGGCACCGGAGAGCAGCACGTGTACTCCTATGGAGGAAGGGAGAAGGTGGGATGAGGTCAAAGAGTTCTTCAGAGCACTCGCCGTGATATAAGCGATAGAAGACGCTGAGTGACGATATATATCTAAGCAATTGCAGGTGTTCGAGAGTATTAGTTACCTCTGCATTGCCGAAATACCGCCGCCGAGAGCTGGTTCCACAACACTGTAGTTTCAATTAAATTCAATCTATATTATTGTTTTGCGACAAAAACAGGTACCGGTACCCATCACTGGTTTACTATATCGGTGTTACTATGGTAAATAATAATTACAATAAAAACTAAATTGGTTAGAAAGCGTCATTCTCTTCGTCAGAATCTCTGTCCGAATTCATCTTCCTGCGACATTTTGCGTAGTAACCCTTCTTCCATAACAACACGATGATCAGAACCAATGGGAAGGTCGCGAAGATACCTGGAAATAAGAATATATAAAACAAAGATTACATTTACATTTGCACAGGTAGGTACTCATAAAAAGAAAAAAAAAAGTCATCTAAAACTGCAAAATTTCTTCAATAAATGTTCAACCATATATGCCATATACGTAAAGTTCAAAGATTACATTTACATTTGCACAGGTAGGTACTCATAAAAAGAAAAAAAAAAGTCATCCAAAACTGCAAAATTTCTTCAATAAATGTTCAACCATATATGCCATATACGTAAAGTTCAAAGATTACATTTACATTTGCACAGGTAGGTACTCATAAAAAGAAAAAAAAAAGTCATCCAAAACTGCAAAATTTCTTCAATAAATGTTCAACCATATATGCCATATACGTAAAGTTCAAAGTTTAACAGGTTGATGTGCAGGCGTCCATACCATGATTTGGTATTGTGGTGATGAGGAGCTCAATGGCGTTGTGGTAAACGCGCTCGGCCTACGATTGCTGAAGTTAAGCAGCTATTGCAAAGGCCGGTCATTGGATGGGGGACCAAAAACGTATCATCTCGAGCTCCTTTGTTCTTCGCAAGGCACGTAAAGACGTTGGTCCCGGCTGCATTAGCAGTCGTTGACAACCACCGCCCGCACTGGGCCTGCGTGGTGGTTTACGGCCCGTTCGCCCTGTGGTGTAAACATCCATAGGGAAGGCTCAAAGTGAGATACTGCTGATGATGATGATGATGATGACCCTTCACGAGTCCTTGGGTTGCGATGGCGAAGGCCGAATTCCCGTTTACCGGCGAGATAACATTAAAAGTAACACAATTACCTACCTATCATTACTCCAAGAACTATCGCGATGTCAGGCCCCGGTAATGCCTTTACGTCTGCAGCCTCAGCACAGACCAGGGTCTTGGAATTTTCAAAGAGCTGTGCGAAGGATAGACCGCGCACGTCCTGTGGCTTAGTGCAACTGTAACAAGGAGTATACAATTGTAACAAGGAGTATACAACATTATATCAATAAACTATTCCCATACTGGGACGTGAAAATTATGTATCACCTGCCTAAATTCTCGTGCATGTCGTAAGTCGGCTAAGGGGCAAGGGTACCAAGATTTGAAAGTGGTGAAGACTGATTGGACAAGTGGCTTGGTTATGTCAGAATAGCCGGTTGCTTATGTCAAACACAATACACTAAGGTGTCCACGTTTACGCAATGCTTTAAGTATATCAAGTAAAGCCTTCAGCTTAGATGTGCCTAGGTGATCCGGCAGAGAGCCAAAGTCGTCGACATAGCCCACCGGATCAGCAAGCTGAAGTGGCAGTAGGCCATATTAGTCGCAGAACCGACAACCGTTGGGGTAAACGAGTTCTCGAGTGGAGACCGCGGATCGGCAAACGTAGCGTAGGACGCCCTCAGACTCAGGAATCAGGTGGAGCGACGATCTTCGCAAGGTGGCTGGCAAGAGCTGGGTGAGGGCAGCCGCGGATCGTGGTTAGTGGCGTGCACTTGGGCAGGCCTATGTCCAGCAGAGGACTATAGACTGATGATGATGATGAGATGAGCCCCCCTTCCAAACTCACATCATATCAGCATCTGGTATAATTTTAATGAAATTCTATATATGTGTTTATATATATTGTTTTTTGGCGACACATATAGTGACGATCTTCGCAAGGTGGCTGTCAAGAGCTGGGTGAGAGTAGCTGCGGATCGTGTTCAGTGGCGTGGACAAGGAGAGGCCTATTTCCAGCAGAGTATTAGTATAGTCTGATGATGATGATGGTGGTGCCCCCTTCCCAAACTCACATCATATCAGCCGCAGTCCCGTTAACGCTGGTGATGAGCGGCACCAGCACGTCTACCATCCATTGGTTGCGGCAGTCGCACACGAACGGGTTGTCCACGAAGCTGAGACCCGTGAGCTGGTCCCAACGGAACAGGAAGTCTGGGTCCACCTCCGAAATGTTGTTGTTGTATAGATAGATCTGGAAAGTAAGAATATTGTCCTAAAGTTTTCTTAATACATTCAGTTTGTTTAATTATGCCTATATTACATTATTACTAGCACTTTAAAAAAAAAAAGAAAAAAAAGTATTTGTCTTTGTCCTAAAGTAATCCCCTTATAAAATAAAATATAGCCTATGTCACCCGCGGGGAATGTAGCATTCTATATGTGAAAGAATTTTTGGAATTGAATAGCAGGTGGTCTGTATTGAATTGTTTTTAAAGTAAAAAAAAATGTTGTTGACCCCAATTTTATTGTTTAAAGAGAAATTGTCAAACACTGGTTCCTATCCGTGTTCTTTCGTCTGACACTGTTTAAGAGTGCAATTTGCACGAAACACATTATTAAGCAAATAAGCTGTTTAAGGAAACGAAGTAAAATTATTATTGATAGATAACTAGCTGGCACGACAGACGTTTGTCTAGTCTAAATTTCCCGATCCGATCCGAACCCTTCAGAGAATCTAGTAGGGCACGGGGACGCGCACTAGTGCGCGATGCCGTTCCCTCTAGATAACCTCTGAAGGTGATTCGTTTCACACGGCTTGAGGGACCCTTTACGTTCCTCGCCGCCCCCAAAAAAGCCCGGTGAAGCTGAAAATGCCGCAGCGGCAATCAGCAATCTCTCTCAAAAAAAAATAAAATAGTCTAAATTTAGTTACATAGGTAATATGCATGTATTATACATATAAACTTTCCTCTTGAATCACTCTATCTATTGCTGAAAATGGCATTAAAATCCGTTGCGCAGATTGAAACATCTGAGCGTACAGACAGCGGGAGCTACTTTGTATAATGCTAAAGAAGATATAAAAAACTTACCTCCTTCAAAGCCGGCCATATCTCAGTCCCGTCATCGTCTTCCCAGGTCAAGAAGTCCTCATCGATCACACTCAGCTTCGGATTATTGCATATATACAGTACTTCCAGCTTCTCGAGGCCGCCCAGTGCACCAGGACCTATGGTCTGCAGCTTCGTGTTGCAAAAGCGGAGCTCTCTCAACTTGGCCAGCGAGGATATTGAACTGTCCAGGAAGTATAGCAAAAGTAATAAGTCTAATAATTTATGCAGATTGACTTTGTTTATCACCGTTCAAACCTTCTGAGATGACTCCCGTGATACAAACGAACAACTCTTACTGTTGGAGCACGGGCGCCTTCGGAAGACATCGGCTCCAGTCGTCGGTCGTCGGACTGCGGCGCGCGGGCGCGGGCGGCGAGACACGCACGGATGCCACCACCCCCCAACCGCCTAACTTTATCGCTATCGCTCTCGCTATCGCGCTTTATAGTTTATGGCGTAATCTTGTAATTTCGAAAGCTATATAAAAGCAATATCGAAAGCTATAGGCTATAGCTTTCGATATTACTTTCATATTGCTTTCAAATCGCTTTCGAAATGACAAGATAACGCCATAAATTATAAAGCGTGATAGCGAGAGCGATGGCGATAGAGTTAGGCGGTTGGGGGGCAGGACAGATCGGCCGAGACCAGCGTAGGCACAGCGCGCATCTCCCTTTGTTTACGGTCAATAATAATAACGTACGAGTAAAGCCTATGAAATACAGTCCGTCTTTAATTTATATATAGTCCAAGTTAGGACCCTAACACTTACTATAGGACCAACTCCCTAACTCGAAAATAACGACGTTTGGACGGTGATAAAAAAGTCAACCTGTGTTAGTATCACTAATAACAAGAGGAGGAAAAAGAGGAGGAATAACTCGATGGCGCAGTTGTTAACGCGCCCGGTCTGCGAATGTTGAGGTAAAGCAACTTTCGCAAAAATTTACCACCTCGAACTCCACCACCGTGCAAAGCCGTTGGTCCCGGCTGCATTAGCAGTCGTTAACAACCACCTATCCGCCTGGGCCCGCGTGGTGGTTTTCTCCCTGTGGTGTTCCCATCCATAGGGAAGGCTCGTGCCCAGCAGTGGGGACATCAAATGAGCTGGTGACGATGATGATTTTATTACATTGTTCTTGATTAACCCTGACGTGTTTTGACTTCTGAGTCATTTAGACCATGTGAAACAGCACTACTACAATATTAGGTAAATTGCAAAAAAAGCCAGTGTTGAAAAAAATCCACGAGCGAGATTTGAACCCGTACCCCACGACATGCCGGGTCAGGTGCACTACCAACTATGCTATCGTGGCTCAATCCAACTCGCCGGAATTAATCAACACTACAAGCTCTTACTCTGTAAGCCAAAGCCAATGTTGTCGACAACTACGTCATCAACAAATTCAATTTTTTCAACACTCTGTTTTTTTTTTCAAATTGTAATTTAAAAAATGTTTTTGTTTTGTTTATATAATTTTACCGCAAATTTTGTAGCGAAATTTTTCATTTGTGTTTTTGTTATTTGTTTCACAACAAAATTTGCGTTAAGATTATATAAACAAAACAAAAACATTTTATAAATAGCTTGCCTACTTCTTAACTGATCTTTAGTAGGTATTTGTAAAAATATTATGATCAGATGTTAATGACGGTAGTTGTTGACATTGAATGGGCGCCTTTGGCTTTCAAAGTAAAAAAGTAAATAGTGTTGAATAATTTCGGCGGGCTGGTTAGAACCACGATAGCTCAATTAGAAGAGCACCTGACCCGGTATGTCAGAAGGGTGCAGGTTCAAATCCTGCTCGTGGAAATTTTTTCAACATTTGTGTTTTTGTAATTTGTAATTTGTTCGCAACAATATTTGCGTAAAATTATATGTTAATGATCATCAATACAGAGGGTAGTTATGGTAACACTGGGCGCACGAAGGCTCCGCGATCTGCGAGCGCAAGGCACTTTATACCACACGGCGCGCACGCATCCCCTCCCGATCCTCTATCGCTGTCGCGGCTATCGCAACAATATTTGCGTATCATAACATTTATCCATAATCCTTAATACTTACGTTTTCTCAATCAAAGTCGTGATGGGATTCCTATCGAAGTTCAAGTACACCAGGTTGGTTGCTTCGCCGATCACCGCTGGTACGGTGGTGAACTTGTTGTTGCTGAGATCCAGCCGTTCCAGCCTTCGTTGGGTGCGGAACAAGCCGTCGGGTAAGGCTACGAGACCACACGCGCTCATACGGAGCTCCTAGGGAGAGAGGTTACTTTTAATACACACATAGGTACATGAATGCATCCATACATACATACATACATACATACATACATACATACATACATACATACATACATACATACATACATACATACATACATACATACATACATACATACATATATACATACATACATACATACATACATACATACATACATACATACATACATACATACATGCATTCTCTCATCTCCTTCTCCCAAAAAGGGTTAACGGAGCATTGAAATCACCAATTTTGAGTGAACTTACCGTTAGTGGCCCGACGTCACATTTAGCATAAACAAAGTAGGGCTCCGAAGTGGAATGGATAACATCAGTGATGGGTTGCAGCCGATCGCCTGATGTGCGAGCATCTTGGAACCCTTGTCCCTTAGTCGGTTACGACTTACGATACATTTTTTACGTACATACCAGCATGTGCTTCCCGACTTTTTATGCATACTCCATATTACAAAACCTGAGACATAGAGACTACACAAAATTCAACAGTTTTTCTATGGCGTCTATAGTTGCGGAAATGGGCATTTTTATCCCTTCTTTCAATCCCTTTTTGAAGCCCTTATCAAGTTACCGTTTTTTATTAAATTCCATTCTCAGTGTGCATATTGAAATATTAAGATATAGATTGAATACACGCTCCAAACACAAACAAGCCGGGTTCCGAAAAGGCTACAGTACCATAGACCACATCCATACACCGCGGCTAGTTATACAGAAGACCGAAGAGTATAATTTGCCACTCTGCTTGGCATTCGTGGACTATTAGAAAGCCTTCGATTCGATCGAGACCTGGGCAGTGCTGCAGGCTCTCCAGAGGTGCCATGTAGACTACAGGTACAGTCGAAGAAGTTCCCGGTCGACCACCTTTAGGCGATAGTCGCTTGCGCTCGATTCCGGCAGTTCGAGTGGGCTCCGCCCACCGCGCGTACACACGGTAGCTCTCGTTTCATTCATAAAAACAATAACATTTTTACACCCCAAAGGCGCCCCCTTTCTTTCGTAGGAAATATTTGTTTTGTGTTTTCGCTGCAGTGATGGGCGCGACCGTGCGAGCTATATAGATATAATATTGGTGCAGACTGTTTACTCAAATATTCTATTTTATTTAATAAAAGCTAAATTATTTTTTGTATTTCGCACTGTTGCAAAAAACGTGCGTTAATTAAGTGAAGTAAAAAATACAAATTTACTACTTGCTGTATAGGTTGTGTTCTACATTGTCAATTACAATCGTATAAATACATACTACCTAGATTATAACTAAATAAAAAAAAAACGGATTTCATGCTATTGCTACTTTTATTTTTGCACCAAAAATCAATAATATTATTAAATCACTAATTTTATACAGGGTTCTTCGTAAATAGTTGTTCAGTCTCTGTTAATATAATTTTTTTGGCCGGACGGCTATGGTGTATCCCGACGCGATGTAGGGCATTTCTGATCGCCCTCATCGAGCAATCAAATTCAATTGCGAACCTTGAAGTTTTCGTGAATGATTCACGCTCGTATACACTCTTCATGTAATGAACTCTGTCTTCCGTTAAGATTCTTGCAGGCTGAGTTCGTGGACGGTCGGCGATCGATCCCTCGTCACCGTCGCGCTGAACCCATCGCCTCACGGTGGCTCTCTGCACCAAAAAAAAAAACGCAAACATTATTTAACAGTAACAACAATCAACAGCTTAATTCGCTTTTTAAACTGTATCACTGGTGGGAGCGCATCATGGTCATTTCAGTTGACAATATTAAAGTTATTTTAAAATAAGAACAAACTTTTGATTATTTTAATAACGTTTACGGGGACCTTATAAATCAAATATATTTGGTTTGTTATTAATTACTATTAGTTTTGCTTCTGTATCCTTATTTCAAAGAAGATTGCCCACTTTTGGTCTTAAATTGTTTTGTTGTATAAAAATGAAAATGAAAGAACGAATTATTGTGAATCAAGTCGCTGCCAGCCCGAACAACGCGCGCCGCTCGCTCGTCACGGCGCGCCGCGCTCTCTACGCTACGTTGCCAGTCCGCGCTGCAATCAACACCGCATCGCGATTACCGCGCGGCGACGCAGTGTGTCAGCGGGCTGGCAACGTCTCGTAATATGGCCTAAATGTCCTGCTCCTGCGCCTTATCACACATAGTAAGCTTTGTCATCTCTTATAATAAGAAAAATGAGATTTTTTTGTAAACGCTTACTTTAAGTAGCAAAAGAGTTTAATCTCTAATTTTAAGCCATAATAAATAAATAATAATGTTTTGCTTAAGCAAACATTCACAAGGCTTTCATTTAATTTAAGAGCCATTTGCAAAGTTGCAAGCCAGTTTTAATGAAACTAATAATATACATTAAAATGATTAGAAAACATTAATAAAAAAAGGATGTATAACTAAATTTATACGGTTTTAAGTCCACTGTCGATTGTTTTATTTTCCGTTTATTAATAATTCTAATTATAATTTTATTGTTAATTTTGTTTTTCATAGTTCACTTTCAATACCTAAGTAAACAATAAGTATTTTAAAGTATACAGTATTTTAAAATAAATAAATAAATACAATTTTAATCAATTCAATTAATTGTCTCGTATTTTCAATTAATTCGTTAGTCTTATTAATTCAATTAATAAGACTATAAAAAAATATTTCTTAAGAGATAAAGTGCATAATTTAATAATGCAGCGACAGGATTTATAAAGACCGTGGCACCCCTGCCGCCGTGCCTGAATTTAAAATAATAAACTTTAATTAACATATTTGCGTTTTACTTTATAGGTGTAATAGAATATTGCATTTTTACTGCGTTTTTTTTATTCCTAAGAAAGTATAGTTTTGTGAGTTTATATTTAAATAAATTAAAAAATGTGTGTAAATAAATTATAAACCTCCCATCAGTAAGTGTATTACATTACAGAATAGTATTTTTTTACGATATTTCAGTTCAGTATATTTAAATACAATACTATATTTACGCAGTTTATAAATTTAAGCATAAAAGAAAATTTATTCTTACCGTAACATTCAACTCTCGAGAAATGTTTCGTCCTTGCCTGTAGAGAAGCAGAATTTGGTTTCTTTCTTCCGGTAATAAATTGCGGGGTATCTTTAGAGTCCGTAAGGCACAGCACAGATCAACAATGGAGCAATCAACAGTCCAGTAAAACAAGCAATGGTCAACGTTATGGCGAGATAATCAGAGTCCAGGAACAAAACACTGTCGCAATGAGAGATAAAACGAAAATCGGGAACGAACGCGTTGACACTTCACGAAATGCAAATTGCAACTGATAATGCAAGTAAACATAAACAAACAGCACGTGCCGTTTGCTCTTATTGGATGTCTATCAGTGAAGGGGCGGGGCGCGTGACGTCACTCGCTGAGACACGTTCAAAGCGTTTTGAGTGCAAAGTGTACTACCGTGAACTTCCGCCACTGTACATCGAGGTGCTGTGGTACTTATATCAAAACGCCACTATGTGTCGGTCCGATTACAGAACCAAAGGTCTAATCCTATCCAACTACAGCGAGGTTTGAGACAGGGAGACGTTATTTCTCCGATAATGTTCACAGCTGCGTTGGAGGATATTTTCAAGCTTCTAGACTGGAAAGGATACGGCATCAACATTAATGGGGAGTATCTCACAAACCTTCGGTTTGCCGATGATGTAGTTCTCATGGCTGAGACCTTGGAAGACCTGAACACAATGCTCGAAGATCTCATTGATGCTTCTCAACGATTGGGTCTTAAGATGAACATGGACAAGACGAAAATCATGTCCAATGCCCATTTTGCACCCTCCTGCAATGTTGTGAACGTTACACTCGATGTTGTTGACCATTACGTTTACCTGGGAGTCCTGGGACAGACGGTCCAGTTAGGTAAGTCCAACTTCGAGAAAGAGATCTCTCGACGAATCCAGCTCGGATGGGCTGCATTTGGGAAGCTACGTGATGTATTCGCATCCGAAATTCCTCAATGTCTCAAGACAAAAGTCTTTGACCAGTGTGTGTTGCCAGTGATTACACACGGGAGTGAGACGTGGCCCTTTACTATGGGTCTCATAAGAAGGCTCAAGGTCACCCAGCGAGCAATGGCGAGAGCGATGCTTGGTATTTCCCTGCGTGATCGAATCAAAAATGATGAAATCCGCAGGAGAACTAAACCAACTGACATTGCTCGGAGGATTGCT
The DNA here is from genome assembly GCA_949315975.1 of Eudonia truncicolella. Lineage (NCBI taxonomy): Eukaryota > Metazoa > Arthropoda > Insecta > Lepidoptera > Crambidae > Eudonia > Eudonia truncicolella. The sequence goes on along the minus strand of OX438853.1, from coordinate 5,922,025 downwards.
CAGCTGAAGTGGCAGTGGGCGGGACACATAGCGATGGAGAACCGATGTCCGTTGGGGCGAAAAGGTTCTGGATTGGCGACCACGCACCGGACGACGTTCCGTGGGCAGGCCCCCAACAAGGATCGCCGGTCCGGCGATCTGGTCAAGGTCGCGGGATGTCGCTGGATGCGGGCAACGTTGTGGCGATGCTTGAGGGAGGCCTATGCCCAGCAGTGGATGTCATATGGCTGAAGATGAATGAATGATGAATGACACGCTCCAAACAAGGTCTCTGCGTCCAGCAGTTTTAGATTGATTGATGATGAATTAATGATTGATTGAAGCTTTATGATTGATTGATATTAATAACAAACTTACCCTCAGTGCGGTAAGTTCGCTCAGCGTCCCCATGGTGACTTGGTCTATGATTGCCAGCGGGTTTCTGGTGAGATCCAGGAAGGTTAGGCCATGCATAAAGGCGAACGCGTCTCTGGGTATCACGTGTAGGTCGTTGTAGGCCAGACTTAGATATCGCATCTTTGCAAAGGACCTAATTTTCGCATCAGGTTGGAGATGACCCTTAAAATTTCATAAACAGTTTAAAAAAGGTAAAGTAAATAGCCTATAACTGTCCCACTACTGGGAAAAAGCGTCAATCAAGTCATCACTACAGTTGATGGGTATTAGCTTAATCACAACGGTTGCCAAATGCGGGTTGGTGATCACAAACCCGGGGTATGCATACACATATATGTATGAATTGAACTAAAACCGTCAAGTATCGGGTCGAGCGCTGTGCCACTCGGCGATAAACAGTATAAATATGAATTTTTGAACTTATGCAACTTTCGTAAATGCCGGTCATTGGATGGGTGAGTAAAGTTCTTCTGTGCTTAGGAGACATGTTAAGCCGTTGGTTCTAGCTGCATGTCGCAGTTGTTAACGACCACAGCCCGCACCGTGCCCGCGTGGTGGTTTACGGCCCGTTCTCCCTGTGGTGGTGTAAACATCTATAGGGAAGGCTCGTGCCGCAGCAGTGGGGACATGCAATGAGATGGTGATGGTGCTAATATAATAATATATAAAATAGAAAGCGAGTAAATTTTGTTAATTTATTTTAAACGGTTTTCCTAGCCTTTTTTAGTAAAAGCTATTAATAGTACCTACACACACGCCTGTACATCAGACTATCCAATACTGTTGAATTTCCTCAGTAAATGTTCAACCGTCACCGACGGACATAAATTTCACGGAATTAATGTGTCTATTGAGGAATTTTGAACTCTGCCTCTGGTCTGAAAATCAGCGTCATGGCGAATACTTAGCTCGTGCTGTAACACATGCTGGGCTTTTGTTGTAACCTTTCTCTGTGTAACACTGTGCAAAATAAATTATTTGATTTGGTTTTAAAGTGTCTGTGTAATTTTTTTTATTAATAAGAAGAATAAAAACTCACCCAAAACACTCTCTTATTTAAGTCCGCCAGCTCGTTCCTACTCAAGTCCAGCGTGGTGAGATTCTCCAAGTATTCGAAACACCAGTCCTCGATGCTCTCAATCATGTTATTGGACGCGTTGAATGTTTCTATCGGCAACTCAGATTTCACTGAAAGGTGTTCTATAGAGTTGCCGCTTAAGTCTACTACTTTTATGTGCAGCGGTTTTAATTCTGAAAATGCAAAGTCAAATCCTTTACGCAATATAAGCATTTACAGGCATAAGTGCTTGGAAAGGCCAAAACGAATGTGGCGTCTAAACGCACCACTTGTAACGGAACGCTTCATGACAGATGTTATTGTTAGTCTGTAAGATTCTCAATTTGTGTTATGTCGAATATTAATGTGAAATAATGGTGGATTATTAACCGTTAAATGTTCGTGAGTGTGCATGAGTGTTGGCAAATGAAACAAAACAGTGCAACGGCACTTTTCAAATTCTCTTAAGAAGTCCGCGTGAGGACTTAGTAAAGCCCCACATATTTACTGAGATACTCGAGGGGTTGGGGGTATATCATTTCTCACTACTCATTTCTATTATCATTCATCATCATCATACTGGACAGCAAACAAGACAGGAGAAATAACAAGAAAGTAACTAATGGTCTATGACCTTAGCCGGTTCCTCAGAGAACGAACTACACTTAAAAAAAAATTCTCTGTCTTGCGATTGTTAGCGCACATTGTATTTAATTATTTTACAACACGATTCAACAAGAACTCAAGAAGTATTACAAGTAGTGGTTTTAATGCAGAAGCAACCATCCTACGCTAAGTATAAAATTCAAATGATAATAAACTATTATTTAATTTAACTTAACAACCTGTTATAAATTTGTTAACTTAGATTGTGTGTGTTTTTTACATGTTGTGGTTGTCTTTTTTTTATTTTGTGTGTTTATTTGTAATGGAAAGTGTCCAGCTATGATAGGGCATTTTCCAATATATTAACGCTATAGGGAGAAAAGAAACGCTTGCTGAGTTTTTTGCCGGTCGTTCTCAGTACAAGGTCGGCCCTGTGTAGACTTAAGGTGAACGCACATCTAGCCGCACCGCACGCACCGCAGTCGCCGCATTCGAATTCTTTTATGAAGTTCTCACACACCCACCCGCGCCACAGTGGCACACTTGCACAGAACTTCATATAAGAATTCGAATGCGGCGACTGCGGTGCGCGCGGTGCGGCCAGGTGTGCGTTCCCCTTAAGGGCGCTGCTTATTTCAGTTCTGAAATATCTTCCAGCAGGCCCGCAAAAGGATACGTTATAAATAAAAGTAGAATTAATGTGTACCTCCTGCATAAATTAAAATAAACTTGCTTATGTATTTATAATACACATACACACTAATAATTGCATAAACAAAGGAAATTTAATATAACATAACAAATATAAAAGTTGAAAAAAAATATATAAAAAAAAACACAATATAGGACATAGGACGACAGAATCAACTGGGCAGGTAGTGTTCCCTCAAACGCTTTTTAATAGTTTTAAGTTAACGTTAATACCTTATAAATAATATATACTGAAAAAATTATATATCTTTGGCTTGAAATGATAGGTACAGACGCCTGCGCATCAAACTATCCAAAACTGTCAAATTTCTTCAATACATTTTTAACCATATACATAAGGCCTAAAGTTCAAAGTCTATTGAGGAAATTTGACAGTTTGCGGTAGGTTGATGTGCAGGCGTGTGTACATCAGTCACCTACACTTACCATCCCATTCGCCAATATCGAAGGAGTTTAGCAGTTTCTTCTTGGAACAGTCCAGGACTCCCTCTGAGCACTCGCACACTGAACAAATGGCTGCCGATGACGCAGCATCTACCTCGGTACCATCAATTTCTGCGTCTACATCTGCAACATAATTATAAGCAAATATCTAGTAAGTACCTATTAAAAGGCTTTTGTTGTTTTTAGTGCAATTTTGAGTTTTAGTTTTAGTGCAAGTAGTGCAAGTTAGTAGTGCAAGTTTTAGTTCGATCCGGTCCGAACCCCTCGGAGAGTTGAGGGTACGGGGACACGCTTGCGAGGTGCCATTCCCTTTAGAAACCCTTTGATGGTGTTTGGATTACACGGCTTGAAGAACTCTTATATTGTCCTCTAACTTGATATGAAGTTTACATGACGGGAACGGGAACAAAACATGGAATAAGTAATCGAAGCTTATTCTCTTTGTATTTATAAGAGGTTTTGTTTCTCGCCATCTTCTAACAGTCCGTCAATGTATGTAGGTAAGCTATTGCATACCCACATTCTAATCGAAAATGCACTATGCGAGCGATCATTGAGCGATTTGCGTCCGTAATACCAATTTATCAAGCGCAACTTTACGAATCCGCCACCATGAGTGTCCAAGTACAGGGCCAGCAGTCCAAACCCATCCAATTGCGCAGAGGAGTGGGACAGGGGAATGTTATATCCCCGAAACTGTTCACATGCGCGTTGGAAGATATGTTTAAGACGCTGGACTGGAAAGGAAAGGGCATTAACATAAACGGTGACTACATCTCACACCTGCGATTCGCTGATGACATAGTTTTAATGGCGGAGTCGCTAGAGGAGCTGAACCGGATACTGGGCGGCCTAGCTTCAGCCTCGCGACGCATCGGTCTTGGCATGAATTTGGATAAAACCAAAGTCATGATCAATGGCCACATTGATCCAATACCGGTCGTCGTACATGGTCACCTTCTTGAAATCGTTTCCAAATATACCTACCTCGGGCAGATTCTGCAATTAGGTAGAAACAATTTTGAGAGGGAGGCCAGAGGAGGATCCAGCTGGGCTGGGCAGCGTTTGGGAAACTACGTCGAGTCTTCTCGTCATCCATACCGCAATGCTTGAAAACGAAAGTTTTTTATCAGTGCGTCCTACCCGTCATGATGAGCTACGGAGCTGAGACGTGGACACTCACGGTAGGGCTGGTCCACCAGTTTAAAGTCGCTCAGCGAGCTATGGAAAGAGCTATGCTCGGAGTTTCTCTGAAGGATAGGATTCGTAACGAATACATCCGACAGAGAACCAAAGTCATCGACATAGCTCTAAGAATTAGCAAGTTGAAGTGGCAGTGGGCCGGCCATATCTGGCGAAGAACCGACAACCGCTGGGGTAAACGTGTTCTTGAGTGGAGACCACGACTCGGTAAACGTAGGGTAGGACGCCCTCCGGCCAGGTGGGGTGATGACCTGCGGAAGACTGCAGGCAGATGCTGGATGCGTCAAGCTGAGGACAGGGCGCTCTGGCGCTCATTAGGGGAGGCCTATGTCCAGCAGTGGACTAAGATAGGCCGATGATGATAAACTAGAGCAGTCGCGTTACAATTTACCTACAATTAACTGGTTGCTTTTTTTGGTAATAAGCCTGCTGGTAACGCTGTAAAGACCGTTTGTGGCCAACAGTAAATAATCTCCAAAAGAATGTTTGCATTAAGAGAAGTTCATAAATTAATAATCATTCTATATTGAATTTGGACCTGAGCTGAGCTGATCACTCAACGCGAAGAGCTCGATGGCGCAGTGGTTCACGCGCCCGGCCTGCGAGTGCTGAGGTAAGGCAACTTTCGCAAAGGCCTGTCATCGGATGGGTGACCAAAAATTAATCATATCGAGCTCCTTCGTGCTTCAGAAGGCACGTAAAGCCGTTGGTCTCGGCTGCATCAGCAGTCGTTAACAACCACCGCCCCTCACTGGGCCCGCGTGGTGGTTTATGGCCAGTTCTCCCTAACCCATCCATAGGGAAGGCTCGTGCCTCAGCAGTGGGGACATAAAATGGGCTGATGATGATAATAGACCATTTCAGGGCAGCATAAGTTGTTAGTGAATGTGATTTAAAAAGTGAATAATCAACATACCTACTTGATCTTGAGCGGCTGACAATCCCAAAAGCAGTATGACACTTAACACACGCACACACATTTTTCACATAATATAATGAAAAGTACTTTTAAATAAATAACTTAATAACTTCAGTCCTATTCTCATAAAACACGTTAGTATTCCAATATGGTAATGCCCTAACTATTGATAAGTACCGTAGGCCTTTTATTGTTTGGGCAAAGACTAAATACCGTACAGAAGGTCCCTTTGACTAAAGCTAGGTAAGAAGCAAAACGTTGTTGAACTGACAATATACCTTCCAACTAGATTTTTGTGAAATTTTATTTTTATAGCTTTGTTTCAAATCTCTTCTTCTTACTGTAATTAACTAAATCTTCTATTTAAGGAGCTCTAATTTTAAAAGTGACTTTTTTACGGATTATTTTATAGAAATATCTCTTAAATACTGGTAAGAAGCATTACTTACTTACACAGCTAAGAGGTAGGTATTGTCAGCTCAACGATTACAGACACATTGAGAGTTTTATTGCCTATTTGATCTCATTCTCTAAAAAGAGAATTTATTCTGGTGACAATCGAGAAGACATAACATTTTGCCATACGAATTATAGTTTTTTAATAACGTATTCGAATAATAAAATAACTCTGTCACGATGCATAGTGCGAGTTCTATTTACCATTACCAAGCAGATTTGTTTGGTAACAAACGAAAAGAGAACAATTAATTACAATTCTCGTTCTTGTTAACGTGGTCGAAAGGCAAATAAAACTCGCCTAGACATTTACCAATAGGCACTAAGTTAATCAAAACGAACTTTTTTCGCATCTGCTACTATTTATTCTATAACGAATCGAAACCAATCTCAAGATAACCTACAAGGAACGTGTAAACAAAAATAGAAGATAAGATATTATTTTTTTGATTTATCATCCAAATAATAAGGTTCAAATTTATTCAATATTTCACTTATCTTCATACGGATCATTTTTTTTAAAATTCTTTATCACAAATTGAAAAATTTGCTTCAGATAATTCTAGAATTACATTTCCCGATGACTAAATTTAACGTATGTAAGATACATAATTGTGATTTTAGTCGTCGTCGATATCTATTCATCTAGGTCGTCAATGACAACATTTAGGTAAATAAAAAATATACTAAGATACTTATAAATTTATCTGTTGCATTTATCATAATATCTATTTATCATCATTATCCCATGCTGCTCTGGAACGTGAAAATAATTAATTAGCTGCCTAACTTCCCAGCGTATGTCGTAAGAGCCGACTAAGGGACAAGGGTTCCAAGATGCTCGCACATCAGGCGATCGGCTGCAACCCATCACTGATGTTATCCATTCCACCTCGGTGCTCTGCTTTATTTATTCTAAATGTGGTGACGGGTCCACCGTCCACGGGTTTACCCGTGGTCCCGGTGGGTCGACCCATTACCGGGTCCATGGCACTAGGGATTATTCCCTGGACTTCTGACTGTATCGATACAAAATGAAAACCATCATTTACACACAAAGTTTACTCAACCAAATAAAATAATTCCATCCACGACGAGAATACTCAAAATTAGTAATTCCCTTCCTCTTTTTGGGAGAAGGACGAGTGAGTATGTATGTATTGTAATTATATTTTATTGTTATTCATCATCAATTGTATATTATTAAAGTATGTATGTATGTATCATCATCATCAGCTTACACTAGCCCACTGCTGGACATAAGCTCTCCTTGTGCACGTCACTGAGCACGATCCGCGGCTACTCTCACCCAGCTCTCGCTAGCCACCTATTTTTATCCGTTGTAAGGTTTATAATACATAGAATCAAACTATTGAAATCGTAATACATTGAATTTAAAAGGTGAAACCAAACCAAAGAAGTAAGAAGAAGTAAAAACAAATAATTTCCAAATTCAGTCAATTTATTTCAAAATCAATTTTGCAATTCCATAAACCATTTTATAAAAATAAAAAATAAAACATTTATTCAGAAATTATAATACTTATAATGTTTTACAAAACTTATAATTGTAAAACTAAATAGTATAAAATAGGAATCTTATACTAATTTTATATTAAAGTTTGCATTACTGGCCGCACAAAATGCTACGATTGCTATAATGTATTTAAATATATGCTTTTTAATTGGCTAAGCAACTGTGCTGTAAAGATTTTTTATACAGTAAGCATCTAAATAATCAAAGAATTCGTAATGGTCAAAAGATGAATACATTTAGATAACATAACTCTTAATATTTCAACCTTAAGTCTATTATTAAGAAATCTATTTTTGATGTGTAACATCTTTTCTCTCGCTGTCTTGCAATTTGTGGGAGTGATTTCGTGAAATGGGACGGAAGTTTGTAACAGGAAGTCGATTTGATTTGACGAATGAGCGCGCGGTATTGCATTACTCTTAGCGTCAATTAAATAAAATACAATTTTTATTAAAAATAATTATTCTTTGTTATGAAAAATAATTTCAAATAATACCTGACCCATTTTTTTCAGAACGTAATGTTAAAATAAAATTGCTTATTACTAAGGTGAGATGCCAAATGTTACACATCATATGCGACTACTGTAAGGCTCGCTCGTTTTTTTTACTGTTGTTTTAAGTGTATAATGTTGACAGACTGACAGTGCTTGTCAAAAACATTATTTATAACAACATTGGTAAGATCTGTTGGTATTGGTATGTTTGACTATTGATTCGATTGTTAACTGTACCATGAACCACGACTAAACCATTTTTAATTGAGCAAAAGTGTTAAGAAACTCAATTTCTCTTAGTGAAAACTAACAAAAGATCAGGATCGTGTCCGTCCATGAACTTTTAACAGTTGTCCCGTTCAGTGTAACATTATCTTTCTCATTGCTGCTTTTTAGCCAATTAAAAAGCAGCTTCTATAAAATAATAGAACAAAAGTATATTATTTAAGTAAAATTTTATAACACTTATACATCTTATACTCCCAATGAAAATTACAAAGAGGGAGATGTATTAATTTTAGTTTATACATGTTCAGAACATGTTTACATAATTTTTAAAGTCACATATATTTTTTTTATATTACCGCAACAATAATAAGGTACGCATTTTCAAAGTCAATTGAGATCAAATATAACTCTGTAAAAAATAGAGAGAACTAGGAATATCCAATCTGAGATCAATAAAATGTATTTTATGTATAATTTTATAATTATTATCAAACGTTAAGTTAGATGGGAAAAAAATAAAATTCTTAAGAATTAAACATTTTGCTATTTAGCTCTATTCAAAGTCTTAAACATTAAAGAACATTATTTGTACAAAATTGTATATAGCTATATTTATATAATTTCAAAAATACTGGCCCCCAAATTACTGTTTGTCGACTTAGTATCTAATTGTTACGTTTTATATCTACATTATTTATTATCTAATCTTATCTTAAACATAAAATAGTTGGGAATGTATATAATCACATTTATGTAATAATATAAACATTTGAAAACAAAAACAACTCGCAATAAAAAACTATAAAAATCTTCAAAAAAAATTCACAGGAAATATATTAATAACATGTTTTATACATAAACATTTCATGATAAATAATTAATTTTATATTCTAATATTGCCACAATAGCCCTGTATAATTAACCGTTTTTATTTATATAAATTGTGGAACTTATTTTTTGAGCATAATACATATAAAAATCTATCTTAAAATCTAATCGTATAGACAATTCTAAGTACATTAATGAGCAAAATAATATATAAGCAGAGTAACTGTAAAATACAGTCTTCGATACACATTTTTGCTAATTAAATTAATATGTTTAAGTAAGAGATAAAAAGAAAAAAGTATTTAATTTTACCTTCAATTATTTTGTGGTAAATGTTGCATTATCCTTTCATACCACACATTTATGTAGATTCTGATTCCGATCCGATCCGAACCCTTCGGAGAATCTAGTAGGGCACGGGGACGCGCACTAGTGCGCGATGCCGTTCCCTCTAGATAACCTCCGAAGGTGATTCGTTTCACACGGCTTGAGGGACCCTTTACGTTTCTCGCCGCCCCCAAAAAAGCCCAGTTAAGCTGAAAATGCCGCAGCGGCAATCAGCGATCTCTCTCAAAAAAAAAAAAGATCCTGATAAGTAAAAAGTAAAAGGAAATAGCCTTTACACACTGCTGGGCCAAGGCAGCAGCGCTTGGCCACTCGTCCACAGAGGCGTTAAATATGAATGTAATTGGGTAAATTAAGTAAAAAAAAAAAGGATATTTTAATATACTTACAGTATTTATATACTTCAGAAGTTTTCATTGCTATATATTTTTGAAGACAGCATTTTACAGTGTACTCGCTAAATAACTGGCACCATTCTATTCATGCTCTTCTAAATTAGTACTTCTTTAACCATTATACTGTCATATGTTTTGTATGTCTGTATTAAAAGTGAAAACAGCCATTGACAGACGGTGTAAGCACAGATTAAAGTAAGTGTGTAAGCCCAATTTTGTTAAAAATTAGATTACTAATGATGCAAAAATTGTCAGAAATAAAAGTTATATTGGTAATATGTTAAATATTGCTCGAGATGATACATTTTTGGTCACCCATCCGATAAACGGATATACGTTATCAATCATAGATAAGCGATTTCTAGCAAATGTGACGAAAGTCATCAAATGATACTGCTTAAATTAAAAATATGAGTCAGATTCTCATTAATCATATCTTCTGTCGAAGTTAATCTATACAATGATTTTAATGAGATAAAAGAAGATGTAAAAATGTCGTATAAAAAATCTAGGCCTATAGCTAGACTAGGACACAGTTAAGCAACTGTGTCCTCGCCTGCGGTAGGTACGCGGGGCGGGAGGCACGTAGGACCTTTGCCACGAACACGAGCGACTTGCGACGCGGCGAACGCATTTCTAGTTCATTGCGCGCTATACAATGGCAGTCATAATCCAACGGTTATAGAAATAACGCAATGAACTAGAAATCGCTCGCCTCATCGCAAGACGTCAGTGTTCTTGGCCGGGCGGTAAACTACACACGTGATAATTTTAACAAGATTTTGCTGAAGATAAGCAATAATAAATAGGTGCTACTTTTAAACCGTCCGAACATTTTTTACCTACTACCCATTCAGAGCGTCTATATTTTAGCTGTGGAAAAGAATGGGCGCAAGAAACTGCACAGCTTTTATATAAGTAACGACATTTACAATAACAAAAAATACCTATGTCGTTATTACCAAATCATGCAATATTATAATACATTTTATTTCATTACTCACGCCCTTCGATTCGATCGATTCTATTATTGATCGAGCCTCGCGCCGCTTAACTAGATCAGATCAGAGTAGACTTACGTATAAAAAAAACTATATAAATCAACGATAAAATAGTTGATTTCTTTATTACCTATTAGCTAAAAGTACACTATTGTACGAATACTTATTTTTGTAGCTGTGTGCGCTCTGTGTATATATTGAAATCAGAGAATTTATTATTTTTTGAAATATTATTAAAATTTTCTATAATAAATAATTTCTCAAAACAATTGACTAATTAGGTAGGCAGCCACCTATATTTATAATTGCTTATCTTCAGATGAATTAAAATTATCACGTGTGCACCACCTTACCGCTCGATCACGACTTTTGACGACTTGCGACGCGGCAAACGGATTTCTAGTCAATTGCGTTTTTTCTATCACTGCTGACTATGACTGCACTAGTATAACGCGCTGTTAGGGTCCTAACTTGGACTAAATAGAAATTAAAGACGGACTGTATTTCATAGGCTTTACTCGTACGTTATTATTATTGACCGTAAACAAAGGGAGACGCGCGCTGTGCCTACGCTGGTCTCGGCCGATCTGTCTTGGTGACTGGAGCCGATGCCTCCCGAAGGCGCCCGTGCTCCGCAATGCGCACGCGCAATGAGCTAGAAATACGTTCGTCGCAAAACGCTCGTACTCATGGCAGAGGCCCCGCCCCGCGTACTTACCGCAGGCGAGGACTCAGTTAAGCGGTCTAGCTATAGTTTATTTATATATGACTATGACAATATGACTTAATGTTTTATAAACACAAGTTCGTACAACGCAAGTTTTCACTTTTAACACAGACTTTAACATAAAATCATACAGCTACTATGACTCATACATAACAAAGCGTAAAATATTATTATATACTATAAAAATAAAATTTCAAACAACATGAAATCAGTTCTTATCTTTAGTATAGTGTATAAGTATAAAGTCTATTATTGTATAAAAATAAATGTTACTGTTTACTGGCCTTACGGTATTTATATGAGCTAATGCCACAGTGGTACTTATATTACAATATTTTATACTATTTATAACACTATTTTAAAACTAATAACAGTGTTTTAATTAGTATAAAATTTATTTTATGTAAAATCGTCGTTAACAATATTATAATTATATTCCAGAAAAGGAATGTTTATTTATTATACTTTTAAAATAGCCAAGCTAATTGTATTTACTAATGTATGTTCTAAGTACGGTCGCGGTCAGAAAATGTATACCAGTTTTGAAATTAGATTCTGTATCCCAGTAGTCCCCTCTGGCGTTTGTCCCCTTGGGGGACAACTGGGATTTTTTTTATAAAAATCTCCCAGTTGTCTCCCGTGTCACCGGTGGAGGGGACAATTGGGACTTACATTTTTAAATATCCCAGTCTCCCCCACATACGGCAACTTCTCAAGTGGGGCAGACTGGGACATCTAAAAATTAAAGTCCCAGTTGTCCCCCGTGTCGTTGGTAGAGGGGACAACTGGGAGATTTTATAAAAAAATACCAATTGTCCCCCAAGGGGGAAAGGCTAGAGGGGACTATTGGGATACACTGGCTATACCACACTTTTTTCTAAAGTCTAAAATGCCATATCAAGTGCGAATGGATAGGCGATTAATATCGGTAAATCCTAATGAAATAGACATCCCGAAAGAAATGGTGAAGCCCACCATAATTCATGCGTTGGGCCTAAGAAACATGATCGAATATGAGAGCATCCCACTCCTCACAGATTCAGAAGCTTATAGAAAACAGTAACCTTAGTGTTAGGAAAATACCCGGTCCTTTAAATTACATACAATCTCAAAATTATAAGAGAATGAGGTATCTTCCTATTTTACAAGGACTACATCCTGAATTTATATACATAGCTCATGCATTAGTTCAACCACAATATAGGGTCAACAGTTTAATGGCTGAATCATCGGAAGCAAGAGGGCAAAATCTGTTAGTTACTACCATTTGTTTAAATCTTATCAAGCACTGCCAGGTCAATGAAATATCCTTCAAAAACATGCTTGGATTTATTCATTCAATTATGGTAAATTATTATCCTCTCATCAAGATACTTGAATCTACAGATGAAAATAAGTTTACACGATTCACCAAAGGTGTTTGTGGGATGCCTATAACACCTGTGATTGAGAGAGATGGTATAAAATTTTACCCCAAACCAAACACACTTACTTTCACACAACACCAAACAGCTGATGGAGTACCATTCACTAGATATAATGGAGAAGAAACTGTTTATTTTGAGAGCACCATCTCAAAAGGATTTTTTGTTCACAATGCCGGTTCACTCTTAAACATTAGTATAAACAGGACCAACCTGCAAGATCTAATATTTGTTATCGCCACAGTTGAAGTATTTATTACAAAAAGATTTGAATATACTCGAGGGATAACATTAAAACAGGTCAAATACAATTGTTAAAGGTATTACAATAAGAGATTTTATGAGCTAGTAGGTCTTAGAGAGAATCAGACATAAGACGTGAAAAAGAGAGCCTGAACACAGATGATTTTTTTTTTTTTTTTGGAGAGAGATTGCTGATTGCCGCTGCGGCATTTTCAGCTTCACCGGGCTTTTTGGGGGCGGCGAGGAACGTAAAGGGTCCCTCAAGCCGTGTGAAACGAATCACCTTCAGAGGTTATCTAGAGGGAACGGCATCGCGCACAAGTGCGCGTCCCCGTGCACTAGATTCTCCGAAGGGTTCGGATCGGATCGGGGAGCGGAGCAACCCGAGGGCGCCTCTAAAGGCACGGACCAACCCGAGGGCGCCTCTAAAGGCACGGACCTCGGCTCGGGTTGACCGGGCCGTGGAGGAGGAGAGAACCGACCAGGTACACGTCTGTACCTGGTGTAGAGCGAGTGTGAACCGGTTCTTCGTACCCTTGTTCTACGAGTACGGTGTCTTGGGCCTAAACTGGTGTGCATGTTTAGTGTATTCTGTAAATGTGTGCTGTCATTTAGAGGGTCGGGCGGGGGGGCGTTCGCAACCGTTATGGGATCGTCGGGGTCATCTAGGACGTGCTTAGGACGCCTAGACATGAACCGTTTTGTTGGTGGAAGGCTTCCAACATTATAGTTGGCGGCCGCCACAACAAGCGGGTTAGGGTGGTGGGGGGCGTTATCAAAGTAACGTATGGAAACGTCCTTGATAAAGTCAACACAGATGATACTGAACTTAAAGCACTAAGATTTTCAGATAATATTGAAATAGAATTAAGTGAGCCTGTAGTAGGGTTCTTGAGAGAGAATGAGATTAGATCAAACAGAGACAATCAAATATTATGCAGTGCTCCAATGCCAAACTCCTTTGTCCCTCTAGATGATAATGTTAAAATAAAGGATTCTTCTTTATTTTATTTATTGAGCCCAACGAATTTATTAAAGAAAGCAATAATCTTTAATTTAAATACAATAGGAGTATATTGCCTATTTCAAATGAACAATTACAACCAAATATACAAGAAAACATGCATGATAATTTAGTAAAAAGGCAAATAGAGCAAAAAAAAATACTATGATCGAAATGCTAAAAATTTAGAAGAATTACATGTAAATCAAAAAGTAATGGTTTTAAATATGTACAATAAAAAACGCTGGATGTCGGGGACAATATCACGTAAACTACCCAATCGATATTATGAAGTACTACTTTTTACGGGCAATAAAGTTATAAGAAATCGTAGACACATCATTAAGGATTCTCCAAATCGACATGACACGTCTCATTATGATTTGTCGTGTGACGACATTTCGCCCATTAATGTGTGTGTAGAACCGAGTATCATTCATTCAAATGCTGTAAATAACGTGTCACTCGTTCTGGCAGGATAGTGAGGGCGCCGGATAGATGGGGCTACACACACACTGCATGAAGATTTAATTAAGTAAAAAAAAAGTAAATAAAAAAGTAAATAAAAAAAAAAGTTGAATGCGTATTGTATATTTACCTGTGTATAATGATAATTAGTTAATCAAAAGCAAGTTATAATAAAATGAAATATATATTTATGAATAATTGTATTAATAATAATTAATTTAATATTTTATTAAGTCCAATGTAAGTTATAATGAAATGAAATATATGTATAATTGTAATGTATGATTTTGCTTGTAAGTACATTTTTGAAGTTATTGGTTACTTTTATGATGTCTAATGTAATAAATGCTTTCAATCGTTAATGGTATAAAAATAATAATAACAATAACGCAATTAAATAAAGAGATTATTGTATTATGCAAATTTATTGTAAGACTTGGTTAAAATTATTAACATGTTGCTAATATCTCTCTAATTAATAAATAAAAATATTATATTATACACATTGTACACATTTACCTTTAGGTAACTGACATATGTTTTTGTAAATTATTTGTTATTTCTGTAATTTATTCAATTATTCAACTATTCAATTTAATTTCAATTTAAAATATATGTTTAGGGCATAAAAGGACTGCATAAATTACCGCGGTATAAGCCTTCTTTCTTTTAGTTGATGGCTTCGTGCGATTAGCACATTTAGCCAGTGTCAAAGTAATTTTTCTTACAAGTAATACATAAATATACAATATTTCCTTCCAGTCAGTATGATGATGATGAATGATAATAAAAATGAGAAGTGAGAAATGATATAACCCCCCAACTCCTCGAGTATCTCAGTAAAGATGTGGGGCTTTACTAAGCCCTCACGCAGACTTCTTGAGAGAATTTGAAATGTGACGTTGCGCTGTTTTGTTTCATTTGCCAACACTCATGTACACTCACGAACACTTAACGGTTAATAATCCACCATTATTTCACATTAATATTCGACATAACACAAATTATAGAAAATAAAACAAAACCGCAGACATGACTCTTCACTTTCCCGCCAAGAAGTCGTATAAGCCTTCTCAGCGTAGTCGGGAAAGTGTTGATTGAAAGGGTTGTGAATGAAACAGACGAAAAAGTATGGGATGCGCAAGCGGGATTTAGAAAAGGAATGGGATGTACGGATCAGGTCCTTTCCTTGCGGTGCATAGCCGAAAAGTGTTGGCTAAAAACAAGAAGGTCTATTGCGCGTTCGTGGATCTAGAAAAGGCCTATGATAGAGTGGTGAGGAAGGAATTGTGGTCAGCATTGTCCGTGAACGGTGTGAGAAGTGTCCTTATACGAGCATTGCAATCTCTTTATAGGGATTCTAGTGCTTGTGTAAGAATAAACGGGGCATACATTGAATGGTTTAATATCGTAAAAGGTGTTAGACAGGGATGTGTAGCGTCACCGTGGCTGTTTAATCTGTTCATGAACAATTGCTTGACAGATTTAAAAGAGAATGAAAGTGGGTTGAGAATGAATGAGTTACTCGTCAAATGTTTTCTCTATGCGGATGACCAAGTACTACTTGCGTCTTCGGCCGACGAGTTGCAGGAGATGGTAACGGCTAACCACCCATAGCTTTTGTTAGAAAGGGAATGAAGATGAATGTAAAGAAGACGAAAGTGATGGTGTTTGAAAGAGATGAGGCAGTGACAGACTGCAATATTGTGATTGGGGATGAACAATTATTGTTACCTACTGTATTATGTGCTTGCGTTCAATTCTTAAATTATTATAAACTATCAATTTGTTTAGTAGATTTAAAAGAAGGGGGATGTGGAGGGTAGTCTTAATATTTTATATTTATTGTGGGTAGGGCATGGCAATAATAAAGAGTGATTGCTCGGACACCGTGTTTCATTGACATACCCATAACTTGACAGTTATTACCTTTCAAAAGTTATTATTCGATATGACGCATCGAGTATAACAATTAGATTATGGATCACTTTTTGATTTATTTATTTATTTATTTGATGATGAAACTCATTTCATTATTTGTTGTAATGACATTTATCTAAAATGATTGTTTGACTGTTGAAATGATTGGTTTTAAGAAAGATATTTCTATAACGAAATAAAATGGCAAGCTTAACCCTGGAGCAAAGGGCTGAAATAATATTTCTCTTCGAAAATAGACATAGCATTAGTGCTATAATCACGAGAATTCAATATATCGCGATTCACTGTGAGGCAAATGATATTATAAACTAAGATATGTTACGTTAATAGTAATTTGCGTTATAAATCTGTTCCGAGCAATCCAAAGACCAAATGATATGAGAATTAATCGCTCCTAGAGCGATTGATTCTCATATCATTAAAAAAAAGGTTAAAATGTATGGTCAATCAAATTAATATGAAATAGACATTTAGAACTTGTGGCCTAAATGTGTGCATGCAATTGTGATACTTAAGGTGGTAAGCATTTTCTGACCGCAACCGTACATACGCAGACGATGTGGTAAGTACCCCACTATACTCATTTGCGTACAAACGTAGACGATTTCGTCCCTCTTTAAGTAGAGACGAAGACGAGGCGGTTTTTAATTACAAACATATTTTATATCCTACTGGCGATTTAACCTCGCTCCAAGTAGAAACAGTCTGTACTCAGTTGGGCACAGATATAAACGAGTTTGTCAAAAAGTTGAGTACAGAGGCAGGCTATGTTTTTTTAATCCGATATAAAAGACAGACAGTGTAGTTTCCGTTTGTACACCCTGAGTACAAACGGAGGCGATTTTGTTCTACCATAAGTTCATACGCAGATGATGTGGTTTCTATGTACAGACGCAGGCGATGTTTTTCCTTAGTACAGACGCAGGTAATGTTGTTTTTAAGTACAGAAACAGGTGATATTATTTCGGAATACAGACGCAGGCGATGTTATCTCATCTTGAGTACAGACGCAGGCGATGTTTTATCACTCTAAGTACAAACGAAGACGATTGTGTCCTATTTTGAGTACATACGCAAGTAGTGTAGTTTCTAAGTAGCTACAAATGCGTGCGATGTTGTTTCTAAGTACATACGCAAGTGATATTGTCTTATCTCGATATAGACACAGGTGACGTTGTTTCAAAGTACAAACACAAGCGATTCTGTTTTTAAGTACAGACGCAAGCGATGTTGTTTCCAAGTACAGACGCAGACGTTGTTATCCCACGCTGAGTACGTTGTGACACAAGCTAAGTTTTCTCGCGCTGAGTACAGGCGATGTTGTCCCACATCGAGTACAGGTAATATTGTTTCTAAGTACAGACACAGGTGGTGCAGTTTTTAAGTACAAATGCAGGCGATACTATCCTAAACAATGAGTACAGACGCATGCGCTTTTTGTCCCCCTTTGAGTACAGATACAGGCGATGTTATTCCTTCTTATTTCTAAATACGTACGCAGGTGATGTTGGATTTTCAAGATTTTGTTTCTTTTTCTCCTTACTAATGTCTCCTCAGATGCAAACGCAGATGGTCGGACCTGGCGAACGCGCGTCTACACAGCGCACACGCGAACGGCCGGAGGCCGGTGTGCTTGCGCGTGTGGCGAGTCAACTCGTCCGAACGAGCGAAACGCCACTCGCACCCGACCCAGCCGCAGGAGTAGGGTTTCTCGCCTGCAAATATGTATATCATCATCATCACCATCAGCTCATTTTTATGTCCACGAGTTTTGACTATAGATGGCCTATGAACGAGCCAAAAACTAACACGCGGGCCTAACGCGGCTTTGTGGTTGTTAACGACTGTTAATGCAGCCGGGACCGTCGGATTCCTTAAGCGTGCCTTAAGCAAAGTACAAAGTGAAAGTATTTTTTTTGTTCAAATAAACTTAATAAATAACGTACACACGCCTGCACATCAACCTTTCCAAGACTGTCAAATTTCTTCAACACATTGTCAACCCTAAGCCTTAAGCATAAAGTTCAAAGTCTATTGAGGAAATTTGACAGTTTGTGGTAGGTTGATGTGCAGCCGTGTGTACTTGGGCACTATGTATTTCTTACTTCAAACTATAGATTGACGTTTTATACCTATACAGTGTGCGAAAATTGGAGGAATGTCAACTCCATGCAAAGTAAACAGCCTGTAACTGTCCCACTGCTGGGCAAAGGCCTCTATCAATGAAATCAAGTCATCACTAAAATTTGATGGGCATTGACATAACCCTTTAACGGGCATAACATGTTTGAATATTTCATTCGTTTTTAATCTTATCACAATGACATAAAGTTCAAAATTTGGTGGGAATACACCACCACGCTCGCCAAATGCGGGTTGGTGATCACGAACCCGGAGTATGCATCGTAAAATCAGAAATACATTTTGCCCGACCTGGGAATTGAACCCGGGACCTTCGGGTATCGGGCCGAGAGTTCTGCCACCGAGGCGTTTACATTGTAATAGCCGTTTTCTAAAAGTGTCCCCTTAACGTGTGTCTTAAATTTCTCAAAGGGCAAAATTGAAACATCATTCGGCATTCTATTATACTACTCAAAACAAAATAAGGGCCACGAGGTATTTTTTCATTTTGGTGTAAATTATTAAACATTTACATATTGAAAGTAGTAAAATATTGAGTATACAAACTCTTTGATACCTAAACTTTTTAATATTGTAGTATTCATCTAATGCTGGCAACAATTTTAAATAAAATTTGATTTAAAATTATTTTTGAAAATTTTGATTCCATTTTCTTTGACGTTTTGCTTTCCTTAGCTTCTTGGTTTATTAGAAATTATCAGAGTTATCAGAGTCAATTCAATTATCAGAGTGCACCTGCCCCAGCATGTCATGGGGTGCGGGTTCGAATCCCACTTGTGGAAAAATTTTTTTTTTAAATTTCATCTTTTTTCTAATAGGAATTAACACTGACCTGTATGAGTCCTCTTATGCGCTTTCAAGTGCGAACTCTTGGTGTACACTTTGTGGCATCCAACCGCGTCGCAAGCGTGGAGGCGGCGGCGGGGCGCGTCCGTAGTCTCGGGTTCGACATCTTTTGAGGGTTTGGGGTAGGGCTTGCGTTGGGTCAGCTGGTTGAGGGACCCTGGTTAGATAAACCATGTTTTTAAAATTTTATTTGGGACAAAAAAATCAAAGTATACTGATTTTATTTTATTTTAATTTTAATATATTAGGGGAGGCCTATGTCCAGCAATGGACTAAGATAGGCCGATGATGATGACATTTCAAAATTCACAGCCCTTAAGTTAAATCAACAAATTAAATATATTAAACATACAGCAAATAACGAATTTTCTATATACTTTGATATTTGAGATTTTACCGTATAACAAACAGTAAGGTTTGATTTAAAATTTTAGTATATTTTAAGTTATATCCCACTGCTGGGAAAAAGTCTCCCTTCTGCGTCACCACTCGTCTCTATCCAGGGCAAAATATTAAAGATTGTATTATACAGTATTTTAAAAAAAAAATTATTAAAAGGTAATTAAGAATTTACCAATTTTTTTTCTTTTGACTATACAGTGTTTTAGTTTGTACAATACCCGTCAAAGCGTTCTGCAGCGCTGTATTGAGCAGAAAGTTCTTGATGTCGTCATCGGTCGGCGGCTTCGGAAGCGGAAACGGTGCCATGGGAGGCAGGAACTGCTTTAGCTCGTGGTGAGGAGGGGGCGGGGGGTACTGGCCGGTGGACGGTTTCAATCTGAAAGGTAAAACATATCTTCATCATCATCATCATCATCATCAGCTCATTTTATGTCACCGCTGAGGCACGAGCCTTCCGTATGGATGGATAGGGAGAAAAGGCCGTACACCACCACGCGGGTCCAGTGCAGATTGGTGGTTATTAACGACTGCCAATGCAGCCGGGACCAACGGCTTTACGTGCCTTCCGAAGCACGGAGGGGAGCTCGAGGTGAAATATTTTGGTCACCCATCCGATGACCGGCCTTTGCGAAAGTTGCTTAACCTCAGCACTCGCAGACCGGGCGCGTTAACCACTGCGCCATCGAGCTCCTCACATAATATAATGAAATGAAATTTATTACTTTTTACCCACCACGTACACACACACCATCGAACAGTGTTTTTAACAAAAAAAATAAGTAAACAATATGTATGTATAACCACAGGTAAAAGGTAGTTGTAACCAAGTTAATTACAAACGAATTATTAACCTAACTTACGAGTACACGTCCGCGCGGATCACACGCATGCCGTCAGATACGCAGGTGGTCATATATGCATTTCGTCAGACTACAAAACAGAAACTCAACTAGTCAAATACGCAGTTCGACAGACAAGCAATTTGATAGACACGCAGTTCGCCAGACACGCATCGCAACTGACACATATCTCGTCAGATATTTGTGAATACTATCTAGACCGCCTTACAAAAACTTACAACACTAATATATTGAAATGAAACAACTTTTACGGATCTGCTCGCGTTTATTTTACACATCACTTTTAATTAATGTTTATCCTGACGTTTCGAACCGTTTGCAGGGTCCGTGGTCACAGGGAGACTGAGGTGTTGGTCGTCTCATAATTAGTTAGTAGCTTGTATACCCGCATTTAAATTTAATCAGGATAAACATTAATTAAAACTAATGTGTAAAATAAACGCGAGTAGATCCGTAAAAGTTGTTTCATTTCAAAATGTAGTGTTCGCGTAAACTTTAGAAAACAATAACACTATAATAATCTGGGGGCACGGCCGTACTATCCTTTTGTCGAACAGTTCAGGCCATTTTCGACCCCCTATAACTTCGTTGTCAATAAAACAAGAAGCCTGAAATTTTCAGTAACCAAGCAGGCATTGTATAAACACGGTACATTTCAAGTTTAATTCAATTTGAACTAGTAGTTTAAGAATTATAACTAGTCAAAGTTTCTTAATTTTGTCACTCACTCACTGACTGACTGACTGACTGACTGACCAATCATCAAAACTTTAAGGCACTTCTAGCAGACATCATCATCATCATCATCATCATCTCAGCCCAAAAAGACGTCCACTGCTGGACAAAGGCCTCCCTCAAGAATAAAAACATTTTGAGGGGAATTTGCCATAATCGCCACGCTTGGCAGGCGGGTTGGCGATCGCAGTAAGGTGAGAGTAATCACAGAGAGACGCTGCTGCCCATCCTTTGGAATGGTCCCATAGTCGCCTTCTACGACACCCAAGGGAAGCGATGGGGTGGTGCAATTCTTAATCCCCGGCACCACACGGGGCAGACATAGGAGCTTCAAATTTAGAATATAATAACCCCCTTATGGCATAGTGACATTCACAAGAGCTACTTGTAGCCTAAACTGAATAAATGATTTTGAATTTTGAATTTTGAAATTTTGATTTTTTTTTGCATAAGAACTATTTGAGCATTATTTAGTTAAATATTGTTTTGTCAACGTCACACCAACGTCATTTCGAATATTGACAAAACAATGATTAACCAAATAAGAGATTGTTTTTTCTTTTCAGTTTTTTCTCTTTGCAGTTATTTTTTATCTTAGTCCGGTCTTGCGAGTATATTATTGTTTTTTATATAGTTGTTTTAGCAGTCGGGTGTTTGTTTTCATTTAATAATTTTGTTTATTTCAAACTTTTTAGTTTTGTAAAGTAAATAACCAAGCATTTCAAAACCTACAAAACAATTATATTACAACGACTAGCAAAGTCGTAGCGCATACACCAATTGCCAATAATCTGATTAAGGCGTAAAAACGAAACTCTTGACATCTAGTACTTTTGACTGACAAGTTTTTTTTATTTTTTTAAGCATGGGAATAAAATCTGCTAATATTCCCAAAAACAAAACACCATAAAACTGCTTTAAATGAAAATTACTAACTACATCTACGTCCATAGAAAAATTGGCGATATCCTTAAATTCCGTAGACGTTATAGTTCGTTTAAATTTCGATCGTGAGCTATTTGATGTCAAGACTACTAATAGCTATCGATATATATCGATATCGATAGAGCTAGCGATATAACCCATCCAATGTTTTTACTTCTTTTTATTTTTTTTATAGCCTCTGTCACTCCCACAGTCAAAACAAATCTAACGACACCTCATATGTTAAAATGAACCATGCCGTTTGGGCTGTAGGGCTTGCCAAAGAAACCGACATACATACACTCCCTCGAAAAACATAACCCTCCTTCTGACGCAGTCGGGTAAAAAGATATATACTAACCTGTTATTCTGTTTAGGTTTCCTGGCACTCCTAAGGTCTGGACCCACTTTGATTTTGGGCATTTGACGGCTGGACCTAAAATCAAAAACAATTATATAAAAAACATCACATTTATAGTCCCCATAATCAACCCGTATCACTTTGCGTGTACTATTTGACAGTAAACGTTAAAATACGTTGAAATTAAAAATTAATTAAATCATATTAATCATTTATTATAATTTGTAATTTGTAAAAAAAAATGCGAGTCTCTGAATTACATTGCTTACTAACTTAGATTAAGATTATTATATAACTAACACATCGATATGGACTTAGTATGATTTGAAATAAATGATTTATTATTAATTATTATACTCTTTATTTATTTTCTTTCTTAAAACTAGATTTTTACAATATTTTAATATAAAAACAATAAAACATTATAAAAACCTAATTCTAGAGTACCACCAGCTGCGGGGCAGGGCCCAAGCTACCGGTGGTCAGGGCTGCAGAGTGAGGAACCTCCTGACAATACGTGCCGTGTCAAGGAGTACTGTTTTCTGAATCTGACCCTTGATCCAACCATCAAGCGAGAGCCTCTTAAGATGTTGGTCGAGGCACTTCGCTATCAGACCGTTCGCTGAAACGACTATTATTATTATTATTATTATTAAAAAACGAAAAATCTAATTCATTCATCATCATCATCACCATCACCAGTTCACGTTATGTCCCCACTGCTGGGGCAGGAGCCTTCCCTATGGACACCACAGGGAGAACGGGCTCAGTGCGGGGAGGTGGTTGTTAACGTCTGCTGATGCAGCCGGGACCGTTAGTTCAATAATATTATTTAGTTTTTTAAAACATTCTGTAATTATATTATGTTCTCAAAAGTTACCAAAATTGATTATGACTAAGTAATAAAAGTTTATTAATACATATTTTTAATACTTTGGAAGTCAAAGGCGCCCATTCAATGTCAACAACTACCGTCAACAATTATTATAAACAAAACAAAAAACATTTTATAAATAGCTTGCCTTCTTCTTAACTAATCTTTAGTATTTGTAAAAATATTATGATCAGATGTTAATGACGGTAGTAGTTGCATTGAATGGGCGCATTTGGCTCTAAAAGTAAAAAAGTAAATAGTGTTGAATCATTTTGGCGGGCTGGTTAGAACCACGATAGCTCAATTGGAAGAGCACCTGACCAGGGGGCCTACCGCCTAACTCTTTCGCCATCGCTCTTCTTGTCATCTTGTCATTTCGAAAGCGATATAAAAGCAATATCGAAAGCTATAGGCTATAGCTTTCGATATTGCTTTCATATTGCTTTCATATCGCTTTCGAAATTACAAGATGACGCCATAAACTATAGAGCGCGATAGCGAGAGCGATGACGACAGAGTTAGGCGGTCGGGGGGCTGGTATGTCAAAAGGGTGCAGGTTCAAATCCTGCTCGTGGAAATTTTTTCAACATTTGTGTTTTTGTAATTTGTTTCGCAACAAAATTTGCGTTAAAATTATATAAAAAAACAAAAAACATTTTATAAATATAGATTTTTTTTAAATTTTATATCTCATTATATAACAGGTTTATTTTGTGCCTAAGTCTACTTGCCCCAGACAACTGGTCAACATACCCCGGCCCCGGAGGGGTAAGTTGACCATTTTGGATTGGTGTATTTAAACCAAAAAAAATACCACTTTTATTTCTAAATTTTCATTTATGACTACTTGTATAAATAGCCAATGAACCCTTCTATAGTTTCAAATAATTTTCTCTAACAGTTTACTAATAGTTTTTTTCCTATAAATAAATCATCGAAAAGTTAGTCAAGTAGCCCCCCGGTCTACCCTACGTGCCCTCCGAAGCACGGAGGAGCTCAAGATGACAAATATTTGGTCACCTATCAGACGACTGGCGTTTGTGAGTTGCTGAACTTAGCAATCGCAGACTAACTGCCGTACTCAGAGACGTCAATTAAGATAAATGACAATTAAATGTCTTTCCTTCTCTATTTAGCACTATACATAAGAAAGTGACAGCAAGAGACTTAATTGTCATTAAATCTTAATTGACGTCTCTTGAGTACGGCAGTGAGCGCGTTAAGCATTGCGCCATCGAGCTTTTGGCTACGCGACGTGATGGATGACGCAAGCGGCTAGCTTGTAAGTACGGATTAAGGTCGTGAAAAGTAAGCAACGATTGTAATGTTGGGTCGCCGGATACCCATCCGGCGGCGATCCAAGCAAAACAGCGTTATTTCGAGCTGCTCGTAGACTTTTGAATGCTATTTTGAGTGCGGATTCCAAAATGTTTATTCTATTCTAAAACTTTGATGGAAATTTTTGTTATATATGTCTAAGTTATAATAGTTATATTACTCACTCATAAATAAGCGTAGATCTGGATTCGATATCTTTCCCAAGCTTCGATGAAGTTGGAATCGGCGTACCTGCAAAAAAGAAATACCTTTGGTCAGATTTTTTTTTTAATAATACCTAACATACCTGTATGTTTCTATGCAGCTGTGCAAAAAGATTTTCAGTTACCACAGGTCAATGCTTCATCGTTATCATCTTAGTTAAAAGACGTCCACTGCTGGACGTCTGCCTACCCCAAGGATCTCTACAACGACCGGTTTTGTGCTGCTCGCATCCAGCGGTTTCCCGCGATCTTCACCAAATCGTCGGTCTACCTTCTTGGAGGTCTGCCTACACTACTTTTAAGGCTAGGTAGGCCGCGGTTTTGAGTTTTTTCAAACCATCTGAGACATAGAAAATAATGGTTTAAATTCTGGAAAAAAAAGAGGATCTAATTTAGTCAAAGTAGCATTCAGTTACAAGATCCAACGAACTTCACTCGATAGAAAAATATCCCAAAGTTTTTGTAATGTTTTGTCAATATTATGAGTAAACTATATTTTACATTTAATTTTTGTACTCAACTAAAGACACTAAATATTTCGCAGATAAATTCGCAGAGTTTGACTTGTTTGATAAAATGATTGTCTTATTTACTACATAGTAAAAAACATAAACATTTAAAACATTTAAATACCTACTACATGCGCGAGTACGGCTGCTCGGCAAAACCCGATTTTACTACTAGGCTACTTTTGCAGGAGTACCTAGCCTTAATGCTTTTTTATAAATAACCACAACTAAAAAGTAAGAGGAAAAGAAATAAAGAACATTGATAGTCACTTTTAACATTAAGCTAACAATACATTTTCGGATTTGACGGAAGTAGTTCGTGAAAGTGTGACAGGAAACCCCGCCCGATCCTCTAAATGACAGCACACATTTACAGAATACACTAAGCATGCACACCAGTTTAGGCCCAAGACACCGTACTCGTAGAACAAGGGTACGAAGAACCGGTTCACACTCGCTCTACACCAGGTACAGACATGTACCTGGGCGCTTCCCTCCTCCTCCACGGCCCGGTCAACCCGAGCCGAGGTCCGTGCCTCTAGAGGCGCCCTCGGGTTGCTCCGCTCCCCGATCCGATCCGAACCCTTCGAATCTAGTAGGGCACGGGGACGCGCACTAGTGCGCGATGCCGTTCCCTCTAGATAACCTCTGAAGGTGATTCGTTTCACACGGCTTGAGGGACCCTTTACGTTCCTCGCTGCCCCCAAAAAAGCCTGGTGAAGCTGAAATGCCGTAGAGGTAATCAGCAATCTCTCTCAAAAAAAAAAAGCGACAGGAACCCGGGGAAGCGTATTGTGTCATCATTTTGATATGTCAAATGTCTTCCAATGAGTATTTACTGCATTCCCTTTATGAATATTGATTTCAACCATTTCGTGTGTGACTTTTAAACTTTAATAAATATTTACTGTTGATAATATGTAATAAGTCTCAAAGGAGTTCTTGGCGGGAAAGTGGAGAGTCACGTCTGCGGTTCTGTTTTATTTTCTAAAATTTGTGTTATGTCGAATATTAATGTGAAATAATGGTGGATTATTAACCGTTAAGTGTTCGTGTGTGCGCATGAGTGTTGGCATATGAAACAAAACAGTGCAACGTCACTTTTAAAATTCTCTCAAGATGTCTGCCCGTGGACTTAGTAAAGCCCCACATCATTACTGAGATACTCGAGGGGTTGGGGGGTCTATCATTTCTCACTTCTCATTTCTATTATCATTCATCATTCATCATCATCATCATCATCATCAGGAAGGAAATATTGTTTATAACTAATGACATGGCAGCATGGTCTATGACCTTAGCCGGTTCCTAAGGGAACGAATGAACAAACAAAAAAAAACAACAACAACTTTAGGCGATTTCACAAGCACTATAGTGACTAGTGTCATACTTTGACAGTCGCTAACAAACGCCAAGATCAGTAATTTCGATAAAAGCCAACTTGCAATTCGTAGTCGACATAACTGGAGCGAGAAATGTATGAATTATTGATGAGTTATATACAGGGCGTTATGCTTTTAACGCGCCCGGTCTGCGATTGCTGAGGTTAAGCAACTTTCGGAAAGACCGGTCATTGGATGGGTGCCCAATAATTTATCATCTCCTTCGTGCTTTGGAAGGCACGTAAATCCGTTGGTCCCGGCTGCATATGCAATCGTTAACAATCACCGCACCGCACTGAACCCGCGTGGTGGTTTACGGCCCGTTCTCCCTGCGGTGTAAACATCCATAGGGAAGGCTCGTGCCCCAGCAGTGGGTACGTAACATGAGCTGGTGATGATACAGGGTGTACATTTTTATAGAGCCTCAAACCACACACAATAGGAGTTATGTACACTTCTTTAAATACATAAATTCTATGTTAAGGTAGGTTGACTGATCGACATAATTATAATGAACGCGTGCGTGTGACAGAGACAAAATATGCTTCTAATTAATGAATTTACTGACAATGTTGTTTTTACAACAGCAATTTTTATAACTGTGTTAAGTTTATTGTAAAACCTGCATGTGTTTGTTTCCCAAGTAAACTAAAAATAAAATAATGTAGTGTATGAGTCACTTGCCCCTTGATGTATCGTTAGGCATGACTTAATTAGTATTAAATCACACATCAAAGGCTACACTCGTTTCCTTTAAAGCGTCTCCCGGTCCCCACATTGCATGGCGACCCTGCCAAATGTGCCAAATCGTCAAGTGAGAAAATAATAATAATTAATGACTTAATTAAGTGAATGTTAAAATATGGACATAAAAATGCTGCAAAAAAAAAAAAACAATCTTAGTGTGTAAACAAATAAATAATAAATAATATTTTATTGGTAAAAATTAAAGTGTCACAGTACCCAATTATCCCACCCAGTCCCCACATTGCAATAAAATAAAATAGCCTGGGTTTTTGATCACAAACCCTCATTTGCCAAGCGTGGTGATTAAGCCATCGGGTAATTATAGTGATGACTTGATTTCAGTTATGGAGGCCGTTGCCCAGCAGTGGGACTGTCATATGGACAGTCATAGTACTTATATATATTTTACTTGAACATACAATTTCATACACTGAAATGTTTGTAACTTTCACTATATTGTTTGGTTTAAGACTGCCAAGTACTTTTCCTAACATCCTGTATACTATATTAAACGCCAAACTTAGCAGATCGCGATAGTAACGTACAAATTTAAACCTATATATCCAAAAAGGACCTTATTTACTACACAACAAAGGTTTATTTGAAGGTTCAACATTTTAATTGCGCGTTCCATGCTCGTGTGTGAACTACACGATTTCAAGTTACAAGTGTCACGAATGATATGCTGTCGATTGTATCTGGATTATGCATCATTTGTTTTATATGACCACCATGAAGTTAGTGACAAGGCCAAAGGACTTCAGGAACTTCACTCTTATAGCCGTTGCCAAACCTATGGCATCCATCTAAATATTTAAAAAGAAAAACTATAATGGCCGACTGACTGACTGACAATCTGACATATCAACGCACAGCCCTAACTACTAGGATGGAGTTTCAACCAAGTTCTTCCCGTAATAACACGTGTTGTGAGACTCCATTTTAATTTCTATTTACCGTATAATTGTACCCTTACCACTAATAATAAAAAACTAGTGGGTCGCCCGCGCGAAGTTTTGCGTTTATTCAACAGACTTTTTAGGAATTTGGAAACCTATGACAGGTTTCTTTATTTTTCTGCACATCTACGGCTGGAGCTCTTCAAAATGAGACCATATAGTAATAGTAATAGTAATAGTAATATTTATTTGCATAAAACACGGTACATTTCAGTTGTTACATGATTCTACTACGTACATGCGTGTTTTACCGACATATCGATAAGCAAATATAAAATCTCGTCATGCTCTAAAATAAAATATAACATAACATTTCTCTTCAAATACAATAAAAATTATAAAATTATAAAAATTTAAAACAAATAGAAAAAAAAAATTAATAAATAAAAAAAAAAAATTGCTACTACAGGTCAATATTTTAAATATCAATTATAATACAAGAAAACAACACAAATAATAATCTTTCACCATGTCAATCAATAGTATCAATATCTCAATCAACAAACACAACTTTGCAATAAGATGTGACGTATTTCAGAAATTTACATGTCAAATTTAAGATGTCACTAAGTAAGATGTCAATTCCATTGTACAAATAGAAAGAAAAAGAAAATAAAATAAAAATATAAAGGTAGCATAAGCAGTCATAAGTCATTCGCAATTTTCTTAATGTGCCCATCACGGCAAAACTTTATGAATTCCTCAGTGTCATAAAAACAATTCTCAACAAGGATTTTAAAAACTATGCGTTTGAAAATTATAAATGGAAGGTTTTGAATGCGATACGGAAGTAAATTGTATAGTTTTATGCACATGCTGTAACTATTCCTCATAAAACAAGTTGTAGCTGATGGTGGTATAGCTAACCGGAGTGGATATCGTGTTCGGAAATTGCATTTTTCTTGTTTTGTTGGAAAAAGATTAGTGTTCCTCTTAACAAATACTAAAATTTCGAAAATATACAGCGATGGTAACGAAATGATCTTTAATTTCTTAAAAAGAGGTCTACAAGATTCCAACTGTCCAACGCCGCAAATAGATCTAACACATTTTTTTTGTAATAAGAAAGCCCGATTGATGTTCGTTGAGTTTCCCCACATGATCAACCCATATCGTAGTATGGAACCTACATGACCGTGATATGCCATTAAAGCTGTCTTTTGGCTCGCTAATTGCGTAAGCCGATATAGAGCGTAGACAAACCGATTTATTCTTTGACATACTGTATCGACATGTTGTTGCCAAGTTAGATTTGCATCTATCACAATGCCGAGAAAAGTAGCAGATGTAGTTTCTGTAATGGGCTCATTACGATGGTGTATTGATAACTGTAGGGGCTTGCCGTTTTTATTGCAAAATTGTATATATTTTGTTTTTGCTATATTTATTTTTAAATTATTATGCTCTAACCATTTTGATATGTTTTCCATTTCATTATTAATTTCATTCTGATAGTCAATATTATTATTTTTATGAATAGTTACAGATATGTCATCGGCGAAAAGAGTAACTGGATATTTGGTACATTTAGGGAAATCGTTAATATACAGTATGAAAAGCAATGGACCTAATATACTCCCCTGAGGAACACCCAATGCATTTGTCCTATCCTCGGATCTGTATGCCTTACTTTGTGATTTATCGTTCAGTTTTGAAATCTCCACAAACTGTTTTCTGTTACTCAGATAAACTTTAAACCAATTATAGGCAGGTCCACGTACACCGTACAACTCAAGTTTTGCAAGAAGTATTTCATGATTGACAAAATCAAAAGCCTTCGTCATATCATACAGAATCACAGATACGGGGACTTTTCTATCCATATGTGCCGATACTTGCCTGACAAGGGAGAAACATGCAAGTGCCGTTGACCTTTCCTTCCTAAAACCATACTGTTCTTCACTGAGAATGTTGTTCTTTGCAAGAAAAGATGTCAACCTTAAATGCATAATCTTTTCAATGATCTTTGCCAAAATTGGAATAATCGCAATAGGTCTATAGTTGTTAATGTCAAATCTCTCTCCACGTTTAAATAATGGTTTGACAATGGAAATTTTCAGCGTGGTTGGAAATTTACCTTCCATAAAACAAGCATTCACGAAGTATGTTAGTAAGGGAGCCAACTCGTCAGCACAAATCTTAATTACTCTAGTGCATATTTCATCAAAGCCTGTTGAATTTGTGTTGCTTAGAGACTTTATGATTTTGACAATTTCATATTCATCAGTTGGTTTTAAAAATATAGAGGTGCTACTACTTTCTATACACTTATAATTACCTAAATTATGTGGACCAGTTTTTAAATTACTTGAATTTACAAAATGATCATTAAATATATTTGCTAATTGAGAGGGATTGTTAATTATTTTATTATTTACTTTTAAATATTCAATATTATGTTTATTTTGGAAATCATCTTTATTATTTATGACTTTCCAAGTAGCCATGCATTTATTCTTTGCGATATTTATGTATTTTGAATTTTTTATTCTTTGTGATAAATTTATACATTTTTTTAATATTTTTGAATAATTTCTATATTTGATTTTATTTCTGTAAGTATTATTTTTATAATAAGATAATCTAAGTTTTCTTTTAGTTATGCATGATGTTTTTAAGCCTTTGGTTAGCCATTCTGTTTTTCTATTAGTATTATTTAATATTTTAATTTTATATTTTGGGAAACACAAATTATACAGAAGAATAAGTTCTTCATGAAATAATGTGAAATCAGAATCTACGCATTCAAGGCTAAAAAGGTTATTCCATGGGTAATTAGCCAAATAGTATTTAAATTTGTTAATATTATCAATACTGTAGTCACGCCTTGTCTCAAACCAATGTTTAATAGGGATTTTACGCGATTCTATAGGTACTGTCAAAAATTGCGCTGTATCATGATCTGACAAGCATACGGCCTTAGTATTCCCTGTAGCTTCTTTAATATTGCTTGCAAAATGGTCTATGCACGAGTCTCTACGAGTGGGGGTCTTAATATGCAAGTCTAGGTTGTAGCTTAACAGTATTTCCGTTAGTTCTTTTGATAAATATGTGTCTTTCAAAGTGTCGATGTTCCAGTCTCCTGTTAGAATTATACTTTTCCTAAAAGTTTTAAGTTTATCAAGAAGACGATGTAACCTATCAAAAAACATTTTAACCTTAGCTTTCGGGGTTCTGTAAATACAAATCAGTACTATTTTATAGTCTACAATCTCCAATCCACAACATTCAAATGTTTCTTCGGTAGCTAAATCCTTCACGAATAATAGCTCTTTAGTTTTAATCGTATGATCATGCATGATACAAACCCCCCCACGCTTTTGCTTAGATCTACAAAAAGAAGTTCCTAACTTAAAGCCCCTTAGTTGAATGTTTGCTTCACTATGTTTTTGGATAAATGTTTCGGTCAGACAAATCAAATCAATTGGGCGTTCGGTATTTTCTGATATTACATTAAGTGTTATTTCCAATATTTCTTTCTTACTTAACAGTCCAGCTATATTCTGATGCATGATATATAAAGCGTCGTCATTTATAAAAAAGGAAGTGTGTTATGTATCCGCGAGTTCTGTTCATAAAACATTTCATCTGTTTCATTGCCCCCTGTTTCTGTTTGTGGAAAACAAGATGATTCCATGATATCCACGCCCTCCCGACACTGGGAATGGAAAGATGGCTGCTTATACCTGCGATTTGCTACATGTAGTATATCTCGAAATATACCAAAACTCAAATCTGATACAAAGTATTTAGACCCCAGAAAAGATCTACTGTAATTTTTTTTAACAAAAACACAATGGCCGAAGCCCTGACAAATTAATTCTATATCCTTATTTATAAAATGGTTCAAATGCGCATTACAAGGTAAACCACATACAATAATGTTTGTACTAACTGTAAGATTTATCCATTTTAAAAGTTTGGTTTTCAATTCTAGTGGATTATCATCATTCATCCCCCCCACAACTACAACAAAATCATTTAACGTAAGACTAGACAATTCCCTGTTGCAGGTGTTTATAATTTTCTGTAAAGACGCTCCACTTTTCCAAAAGCACGTTACTTCGAAGTTCGTGTCCAATAAATGTTGTAGGGCCTGTTGTAAGCCTCGCCCCTGTTGATCAGCAAGTACGAAGACTTTATTTCTCTTGGCAGCTGTTCTGTTTTTAGTTATTTTATCGGACATTTGTGCACTATATCGTTTATTAAGTGTGGGCACACCAGGCTCCTCACTAATACATTTGTCAGATGCCTTTGGTAAGATCTCAGTGGTATTATTTTTCCCAGAGTTCTGAATCTGAAAGCTCGCCGATAGTTCTTGTTTTCGTTTTTTTGCTATCTGCTTTCTTCCATGATTCTTATGTTTGTTTCCCTCTGTGGTTGAACATATAGTTAGCAAATATTTTATCTTTTGATCCTGTTCCTTTATCTTTATATCCATAGATTTATTTTCTAAAATTAGATTATCCATTTCATTTTCAGTTGATTGAAGCTTAAGTTTTAAATTTGAAATTTCATTTTTCATTATTTCTATATCTTGGTTTTGGAGCGTGGATAAATCCGGTAAACTTTTAGATGCCAGGCTGCCAGACTCTGACCCTGTCAAAGAATCTGTACACTCAAGGTCTGGTAAGGATGTTTCATGTAAATTCCTCTTTCTACGTTGTGTTATATAATCAGTACATTCAGGTGTTTGGGCTATACATTGTTGTGGCAAAGGTAAACTATGGGCTTGGCCATATTCTTCAGTGAGAGGTGATTTTGGTCGACCCTGCGATGGCGTAGTCTGAACCATAATGGCATCCACCAAAGAGGCTTCTTCTTGAGAAAGCTCATTTTGAGATGTAGGTGGTGACAATGATGACCGTTTGAGCTGGTGGGGAGATGGCGTTGCGCTGTTGTTTTTTGCTCCAGAAGCCACATCTGTACTGGAATCAGGATTTTTTTTTTGAACATTTGATGGTAGTAATTTTGACGCGCGTGGTATCACAATTGGTGTACTTGTTTTGGGCTTATTCGGCCGCTTGCTACACTTTGCGCATGTCCACAATGATTTGCGTGCCGGTTCCATTAGATAAAAAAGTTTTTCTGATACATTTGCACACTCGATATCAAATGTTTTTCTACATAAAACGCATTTTAAAAAGCGTCTGTCTTGGATTTTTTCCTGACATACAGAACAAACACTGGATCTAGATGCCATTTTCATGTCTATAGTGTATATTAAAGATTTATAGTCATAAAAAAAATAATAAGAAAAAACACAAAACTACTTGCACAAAACTACGTTCAAACGAAGCACAGCGACGTTCCAGTTGCGTCTAAACGCAGCACGGGGCAGCCACCACCGACCGTTGCGTCGGTCGTCGCGCCGTCTCCTTCCGTCGCTCGTCGTCGGTTCTCGGCTCTGCGCTCAGTGCTGGTGCGATGATGACTCAACGGCAGCACGCCCGCCGCGGGTTGTCGTAGGTAGTGTTTGATGGCCGGTATCTTATAAATTTTTAAACTTATTTTCGCTATAACTTTGGAAGTAGCTTGAATATTGATAAACGGTTTTCACGAATAAACGTACTGCTTCACTGTCTATTGAATTATCGCAAATAATATGTTTAACTATCACTTTTTCTAACGATTACGTATAAAAATTCACGGAGCAACTTAATATAGACCTGCTTTAAACAAGTACCGCACGACGGGTTAACCGATAACCTAACTAACATAACCGATATTTTATGTGCAGCTATCGTCCCATAATCACTGGGACAAAAATCGGCTTACACTATTAAAATTATATATATATAGACTTGAAATTGGCAAAATGCTAAACGCGAAGCCATTAAATAACTACTAGGATTAGAAACTCGAAATTTGAAGATGTTTCCTTTTATAGTGTAGGTGAGCACTAAGAAATCATTTGTATGAATAACTGTGAATGAATCTCTGGTATTTAGCTAAATAGCTAAAAACTAATTTCTAACCAAGTACTGGGAGAGGGAAACCTCAGAAGGACCCACCAAGGATTTTACGGGTAAGCACTTGACCACAAAATTAGGAAACTGTAAAAGGGAAGAAACGCGCTGTTGTACGATACCAACGCGGTCGAGCAACGCACACATAGGCAACCTCTCACAACAGCTGCGCTCCGACTGTTCCGAGCTGTTCTGAGATCCGTTTTTTTTTAGAGAGATTGCTGATTGCCTCATACGGCATTTTCAGCTTCACCGGGCTTGTTTGGGGGCGGCGAGGAACGTAAAGGGCTCAAGCCGTGTGAAACGAATCACCTTCGGAGATTTTCTAGAGGGAACGGCATCGCGCACTAGTGCGCGTCCCCGTGCCCTACTAGATTCTCCGAAGGGTTCGAATCGGATCGGGGAGCGGAGCAACCCGAGGGCGCCTCTAAAGGCTCGGACCTCGGCTCGGGTTGACTGGGCCGTGGAGGAGGAGAGAAGCGCCCAGGTACATGTCTGCACCTGGTGTAGAGCGCGTGTGAACCGGTTCTTCGTACCCTCGTTCTACGAGTACGGTGCCTTGGGCCTAAACTAGTGTGCATGTTTAGTGTATTCTGTAAATGTGTAGTGTTATTTAGAGAATCGGGCTCTGAGATCCGTGTCTGAGAGAGAGTCTATGTGTGCGGTGCTCGGGCGCGTTTGTAATGAAGCTTACCTCTTGCAGTTGGTCTTCATCTCACCTGACCTTGAGTAACGATAAGGCCGAAGGTCTCGGAATTGTCAACTATTGAGGCAGCGGCTATTATATATCTTATTGTCAGAACAATACAATGAAGCTATGGTGACTTAGACAAGATGGCGGTAGCTAGCCAGGCGCACAAACAAACCCTAATACCAACCAAATCGAGCACAATCAAGTAAATATTTTTTTAAATTTAGTGAAAAAATGAAATGCTTCCCCGACCCAGCCAGCAATCGAACTTGGGTCTTCCGCAATCCGGGCGGCTGCACTGACCATTATGCTACCGGGAAGGCTGACGTAAGCACTGGATTGCGGAACACCCAGGTTCCTGGCTGGGTCGAGTTATTCCGTTCGGATCCCCAAGAACTGATACCCTGGTGGATCAGATACGGGTACCACTTTACAATCAAGTGACCTTCGCTGGGTATCGAACCCGGGACGAGTCTACTTGTAATCGCATAATAAACATAGAGGTCTTGAGCTATGCTGCCTCTGTAGTTTAAAATTACGTATTCACTTTTACGTATAAATAAACTTAAATGTCGCTTATCTCCTCCAAAAAGGGGAATTAACCTAAGCATATCACTTGTAATCATTCTGATTGTTTCGACTGGAGTTTCCGACTCCATTTTTATATATTACTTACAAAAATTCACAAATTAAAATAAATGAATTAAATAAATGAATGAATGAATAATAAAATAAATGTCCGAGCGCTTTTCCACTTGGCCACCGAGGCGTTGAAAGGATTTGAAATGCTTGATACGAAGTAATATATTTAATGAACAAACTTAAAAATGTTTACTCAATACAGCTGAACTCGAAAAATCACTTCCCGCTCGCTCGCTCTTTTTGTGTTGCACCAATATAAAAAAACTGTACGATCAATATCGATCTCACTGACAATTACCACCGCCTAAACGCGTCAACACGAACAAAGATCGACGAAACGGCCATCGTAATCAAACAGTGGACCTAAGCTCTCTGAAGGTTCTAGAAAGTGAACGTAACGGGGCCATAATGCACGAGTTTCTCACGAATTACAAGCGGTGCGTTTACTAAAATCTACATACAGATACAGGATGTTTGGTAAGAGGCGTATATTCCCGAAACATAGCCATGCAACCAAATATAAAGAACACTGTGATAACATGCAAAATCATATTTACTTTTCTTTAAAAAACTCAAATTTATTTATTATATTTTTTTTAAATATTAATATTATTTTATAAAATACAGTGAAAAAATTAAACGCCCATCTGACCCAGCCAGGAATCGAACCTGGGTCTTCCGCAATCTGGGCGGCTGCACTGACCGCTATGCTACCGGGAAGGCTGACGTAAGCGCTGAATTTTGTCACTGCTTTTTAATTGTCGAGTGCTTATTAGCGGCACTGTGCGCCATCTATCCAACGGTCATTGCAACCGATGGCCATGCCGATGGTCGGGTAGGCCTTTAATTTGTTCACTGTATTTTATAAATTATATAAATATTTTATTTAGCTTCAGTGCAGCAATTGTCACTTGAAAATAAAAAGTAAAATTTACTTTATTTTTTTTTGTTAATTTTTGCAATGTTTCGACTTCTGTTTGACCATGACCATGAGGTTGACGACCAAGAACAACGTATCAGCTTGACCTAGGGTTGTCACTTTACAGTTTTACTAAGTAACAAAAAACCTCAATATCTCGGCCATGTGGTGCTTTTCAGTTATGCTAATAATTGTCTACGGTTCTATGAACGGCACCCTATCTGCCATATTGCGGATTATTCTGGTATTACCAAACACCCTGTATATATACGTACATATTATATACATTAGATTAAACTCGACCGGTGTCCAGCATCGGCTTTGTTCGAACACAAAAGTCTTATTAGCCAACAAAAGATTTAAGAGCATTTGTATGTTTCTGCTAGTGCTGAGGTTAAGCCACTTTCGCAAAGGCCGGACATCGGATGGGTGACCAAAAATTTATTATCTCGTGCTCCTCCGTGTTTCGGAGTAACGTAAAGCCGTTGGTCCCGGTTTACAACCACCAATCCGCATTGGGCCCGCGTGCGTTTATGACCCGCCCCCCGACCGCCTAACCGATTGCTTTGGCTACGTGTATAGTTTATGACGTCATCTTGTCATTTTGTACCGCCGATGACAGCAATATCGAAAGCTATAGGCTATAGCTTCCGATATATGCTTATAGCTATTAGCTAGATGACAAGATGACGTCATAAATCTATACACGTAGCCAAAGCAATCGGTTAGGCGGTCGGGCCCCCGTTCTCCCTATCCATACATAGGGAAGGCTCGTGCCCTAGCAGTGGGGACATCAAATGAGCTGATGATGATGATGATGATGATGATGATACTTAATATAATATTGGTGGGAGACTGATAAAGAGCGACACGTACGCAGAAGCAGTAGGACGTAATAGGTAAAGTAAAAGAAATGCAAAACTCAAACTTAAACCTAAGTGGTGATTGAAATGAAACAACTTTTACGGATCTACTCGCGTTTATTTTACACATTAGTTTTAATTAATGTTTATCCTGACGTTTCGTATTTCGTTGACTAAGTGGTGATAATAATATGAACTAAATACCTATCTAAATCCAGAATACTTCAAATATAGACTCTAGTTTATGTCTAATCTAGGCAGACTTTCGCCGCGTCTTAAAACCATTACAACAATAGATCGGGATCTTAATTGTCGCCCGTTCTAATAGATCTCTATGAAGGGATGGCCATGAAACGAGCGTGGTACAGACGCCGGCACATTAACCAATCCAACACTGTCAATAGTTTTCAATAAATAATAACATAAAGTTTAAATTTGACAGTTTGTGGTAGTTTGATGTGCAGGCGTATGTACAATATTAACCCGCGTATGAGGCAACTACGCGACTAATAGTTAAAAAAACATGCAATTATCTAATTATTATTTTTTTAAATATTATTTTGAATTTTGCATTCACAATGCAATAAATATATAGTGACAAGATAAAATTTTACTAGAAAATATAAACCAGCCTCACTCGACTCGGAATCTAACCCACGACCTTTGGATAACCGGTCCAATTCTCTGACCGCTGAGCCATCTAGGCCCCAGAAGACTCGTTGATTTTTCAAGTAGTTTGTTATTTACGCTGCAAGTCAGCGGTATTACGTCACTGTGAAGTGGGTTATTCCATTTTGCCCCATTGATTTACCCCATCAATGGGGTAAAGTAGTTACTACCCTCACAGTCGAAATAAAACTTTTGCAAGTATTTAACAATCGATAAAGACGTAATTCCTTTTAAATATTTCTATTATTATAAATTTTGCATTTACAATGCTATATCTAAGATACTGTACCATACCAACATGATGCAATAAATAATTATGACTGTTATGACTATTAAGTAGTTAAAAGATACAATTTTACTACATAGAGATTCCTCAATAGACTTTCAACTTTATACATATGGCATATGGTTGAACATTGACAGTTTTGGATAGGTTGACATAATGTCATATGGTTGAACATCGATTGTAGATATTTGATGGCATATTTGATGGCTAAACTGAATAAATGATTTTGAATTTTGAATTATTTTTAATTTTTGATAGGTTGATTTGCAGGCGTCTGTACCTGGCAATCGAATAAGACTACAGAGGCGGTTAATTCATTAAAAAAATATTATTTTATATAATTAAAACGGTTACTTAACAAATTACAATAATTCATTCATTGTCATTTTGAATTAAAATTTTGAATTTTGAATTTTTGGTATTGTGGACTGTCCAGGAGAGCGTTAAGCGCAGCCAAGGGACGCGGGACAGGGGAGCGGGCTCGCGCAACAATTTGACACATTGACACAGCAAATAGCTTGTGCTTTCTACTTCGATGGTACTTACTAGGAACATAGAATCGGGACAGCTCGTCGAACAACGCAAGGGCATTAACTATACCACGTAGTATTTTGCACATAGTTACAATTTGGTGAGTCTCCTGTCTGACCTCTAATAAGTTATATCCCAGACAACCTAAACTTAAATTAGGTTATGCAGTAACCCCCCGTTTGCCTACGCGTGCCGGTCCTAATCACACTCCGTGTGACTGGACCGACACGCGTGGGCACATGGGGGCCAGGGTGAGCCCCGCGGTTCAATTTCCCTCGGAATAGGCCCCGCGGCCTCACCGTTTTCGGAGTTTGGACCCCCAGAGTTTAGTGAGTATCCCCCTCCGTCTCGCCCTTCCCGGCCTTGGGCTTTTCCCTTGGCAGCCGACTGGAGACAATGGCGTCTCCGTATAGTTGGTGGGTTGTGGAAAGGCGGACGGGTGAGTCTCACATAACCAGGAGCCTCTTCAAGGTCCTGGTACTCGTAATGAGATCCTCTGGGTTAAAAAAAAAAAAAAAAGGTTATGCAGTAAAGGGCAAAACGCGAAAGGTACCTGAGCAATGTGAGTGTGACCTAAATACCGGTGAGCGATAGCAACTTTCCCCAAGGCCTAAACCCATTACAACAATAGATCTGGATCTTAATTGTCCCCAGTGCGTTTGTGGGGCCGAGTTACGCGGGGCCACAAAACGAGCGAGTTCATAAGCTTATTGTTATCAATATAACTGCAAAGATAAGGTTGTTTTATTTCAGTGCAACTGTACACGTATACTTAGTTTACAAGAGAGCGAGAGAGAGAGAGACGACGATATATTTTTCATAGACTCAGGGGATACCACACTTATTTTAATGTGTGATGTATCGTACCACATAAGATATTTTCTATTTCTATTTCTTCTTTGCAACGAGCGATTTGCGAGTTCGTAGCTTAACTCGGTCAACCAAAGCTTTTTCACTCGGGTTGCTCCGCTCTCAATACCGATCCGAATGCCTCAGAGAATCTTGTAGTGGATATAGACAGGGTTGCTTGATGCTATCTCCTCTAGAAACTCTCTTAGGATGTTTCGATCACACGGTTTAAGGAACCTTTTAGTTTTTCGCCACCTAAAAAAGTCAAGGCAATCTGAAGCAAACAGCAATCGAAAGTTAACAGCAATCTCTTAAAAAAAATTGAGTTGAGAGTTTTTCATGTAACGTAGAAGACTATTGCTTCCATTTCATTATCATTAGCATATAATAAAGTCAAGGCAACAAAGTCTCTGCCGTAGGGCTTACTAAGAGATGGTACGATGGTACGAAGTTAATTTTTACCAATAAAATACATTTCATTTTATTTTACAAATACATCGTTTCTAGGTTTTTTTTTATATTAGAAGGAGGCAAACCTTCTAGAAGCGAGCTATGTATAGGTTAATAAGTTTAAGTATTTTTGAAAGGAAAATAAACTGCAGGTTTCGTGGCCCCACACGCAGTCCAGTAACAGTATCATTGGCAGTCTCTTAACGGCAGTGATTGGTACTGCTGATTGGACTTTCTGCGTGGCACAAGTTCATAAGCGAAGCGGTATATACTTTTCAGATATTTATTATGTTTACCAAAAAACACTAGCTTCTGTTTGCGGTTCACAATTTACACGCGTGAAATTGCGTCTGTCTGAGGGAGGAGGGTAAAAGGACGCTAAATATTAAACCAGGATGTGCTCTATCAGTATTAGATTGAGTATTTTCATCCTGGTTTAATAGCAAACAACAATTGATACTTTCGCAATGAATAATTAGTAACTATCTTTTTTTGAATGTGTGATTTAAAAGTTTAATTACTTTTTTTGTTTGCTATTGTCTCTTGTCTGTGTTGAAATAAAAGTTATTGCTTCTTCTTCTACTTCAACACAACAAAAAAAAGCTTCAAATAACATGTCGCAAAGGCATGATCCAAAAAGCTCACCTTGTAGGTTTTAAAGCCCGCCTGACAAGCTACCACAATTTTACTTAACTTTGTTCTCATAACATACTACAAGCACTGTTGTGTTACGTATGACAGTTAGAGACAACATAGCTAGTTCTTCAGTGTAAGGATTCAGGTGTAAAGTGCGCTTCTACCTTCAGCTTTATCATCACTTACTATCAGTTGACATGAAGTCGAAGCGCTACATAATATAATGAAATAAATATATAATATGAAAACATATTGTTGATGAAAGTAAACAATGTTTCATTTATCCGGAATCCTTGACCACTGAGGAAATGGAACTCTTCTATCTGAACTATCTGAACATAACAAGTTGTTATGACGACTGACATGTATACTAGTTGCTAAACGAACTTGAAACAAACCCTACCACCAACCGAATATCTCATACTTATTTTTATAACTTTTTAATAAATCGCTACCGCCTCTGTCTTGAGGCGCATCTACAAATTGATTCTCACACTTTACTCTCTACAATTACGCGCAAATTTATACATTCAGTAGTCATTGTTACGCCATGGCGTTGCGACATCTAACTTGGCGCTACACTGGCAGCAATGCTATGCTATAGGTACTCCAGACTACAAGGACGAAATAAGTTAAT
This sequence comes from Eudonia truncicolella, assembly GCA_949315975.1. Classification (NCBI taxonomy): domain Eukaryota; kingdom Metazoa; phylum Arthropoda; class Insecta; order Lepidoptera; family Crambidae; genus Eudonia; species Eudonia truncicolella. Next base: position 5,880,173 of record OX438853.1, on the reverse strand, counting down.
TTTTAACCAATATTAGGTTTTCAAAAATGTTACAATATTAACCGTCGCTATTAGTTACTTTATTCCATGCTGTCTGGTACGTGAAAATAATGTCATCAGCTAACTTCCCGCGCATGTCGTAAGAGCCGACTAAGGGACAACGGTTCAAAGATGCTCGCACATCAGGCGATCGGCTGCAACCCATCACTGATGTTATCTTACTGATGTTAAGGTAAGGAAACACTTTTAAAAAAGGTACAATGTAAATGATTATTCATGATAAGAATGCATGGAACTGACATTCCTCCAATTCTCGCACTCTGTATAGGTATAAAGCGTCATTCTATAGTTTTGAATTAGTACATTATAATATACTATAATATAGTGCCCAAGAACGTTTTTTTTAGAATAAAGTGTAATGTTAAGTAAATGTCCTATATAAGCGGGCTCTAGAAAGTTTTTGATTGAAAATATTGAATGATTTGGTAACGACATGCTTTTTTTTTGTAAATGTCGTTACTTCTATTAAAGCTGTGGAGTTTCTTGTGCTCATTCTTCTCCACAGTTAAAAAATAGACGTCCTGAATGGTTAGTAGGTAAAAATGTATGGACGATCCAAAAGCACTTTTCGTAAGTTTATTTGAATAAAAAAAATTTTACCTATTCCACCTCAGAGGCCTACTTTGATTGTGCTAAATGTGGCGTCGAAGTCACTAACGACGAGTTTATTAAAAATTGGTGATTTTGATGCTCTGTCTTCCCCTTTTTTCAAAGAAGGACGTAAATGTACCTATATACGTTAGAAGCAAGGCCACCGCTCACACACCTGATGTTCAATTGTACAGTCACTAACAATGTAACATGAGTGGTCAAAATATCACCATATTTCGGCTAAGTAAGTGTTAATACGTGCGTCAATCTGTGCTTGATTTTTTAAATGTCGAACGAGTTATTGTTAGTTACAAATAAAGTCTTAAAACATGACAAATAAGGTTTTGCGATTATTAAACTTCATCATCATCATCTCAGTTAAAAGAAGGCCTCCCCCAAAGATCTCCGCACCGATAGGTTTTGTTTTAAACTTAAATAATAATAAAACATATCGTAGCTTAGCATAGCTTCCAGTGTCCCCCGCCCTAACAACAGATGGGTATCAGTGGTGTTATAGTGGCCGGCAGGCTCCATCGCCTCGTTATGTATCGCGGCATCTCGCCTGGGATAGCTTCCATCTTCTCGGCAGTGAGATATATTATCACTATTGTATAGCTAGTGCAGTTAGAAAATACGATATCGTTCGCATAGTTTAGGGTTTCTTAAGGTGGGGTCCATAAAGTTTAAGAAACCCTGGCATAAGCAGCAATCTCGGCCTCTAGGGTGAACAAGCGGCACGTGAAGGGGGTGAACAGTGGTTTTTAGTGGGTGGGCCCCTCCTCTTCCTAAATGAGAAGGAACAGGAGGTGGGAGCTAGAGGGGAGAACCTCATATAACCATCCGGGCGCGGCGGTACTCGAGCGAAAAGTATTCCATTGTCAAAAAAAAGGGGCAACAATCTCGAGCAGTATGGTGTCTCTAGCACCTCAACTGACTGACTCTGACTGCTAGCTGACACGCCAGTAGCATCCTAACATCTTTTTTATATATATCTTACGTGTAACCATTTGGCATTCATCTCAACTGATGTTAAGTGATGATAATTCCGTAGGTGGAAGCGCACTTCACCCGAACCCTCAATTACTGAGTCACTGGCTATTTTATCTCTAGCTGCTGGAACACAACAATACTAATGCTACAAACATTGATGTTGAAGCGACATATTTAGATAAGATGGTGGTAGCTAGCCAGCCGGACAAACAAGGGGCTGTTCCGAATTCATCCCACGAATAAATTTTTTCTTACTCATTCCATTTCTATTCATTACTCGACTCACAGCAATATTTTCATTTTTCATTCCTTATTCATCCCACAAGTATTCCCTAATCAACCCATGTCGAAATTATAAAGGAAACCCCTAGTTTTGCACGGCCTGACCAAAAAAGCTAATAGTGCCACAAACTGTCAAATTTCTTCAATAGACTTTGAACTCTATGCCCTAATGATATGTTTGAAAATGTATTGAAGAAATTTGACAGTTTTGGATAGGTTGACGTGCAGGCGTCTGTACACACGCCTGCACATCAACCTACCACAAACTGTCAAATCTCTTCAATAGACGCTGAACTTTATGCCTTTCTCATATGGTTGAAAATGTATTGAACAAATTTGACAGTTTTGGATAGGTTGATGAGCAGGCGTCCTTTCGCCGCAGGAAGTCCTTTGTCCAGCAATAAACGTCTTTTGACTGACATGCTGATGATGATGCCATTTTGTAACTTTACATAATTATATTATCTTGCAGATTTGAAATCTTTATACAGAGCCCGTGTTCATTTTTTTTTAATACTTAGCACGGCAAATGACTCCACACCACCTGATGTTAAGTGGAAATGGAGTCCAGACGCAAGACAACTGGTGCAGCGTGAAAACAACGCAGCTTCAGTCAACTTCACTCTGCCGGCCCACAAGGTGCTTCTTCACGCCTCGTTTGAAGGACCCCATATCATAGGAAAGAGGGAAAACATGTGCTGGTAGACTATTCCATCTTTTGGAGGTGCGACAAAGAAACGAGTCACCAAATTTCTTTGTGCGCGATGTGATATGTGTGACAGTGAAGCGACAGTTCATAGTGATACCTCTGTTTCTCTCTTCTTATAGTATGTAAAATAACACGCCTTAACTTCGTAAAAAGTGTTTAAGTTTAATGGTGTTTATAAAGTTAGTTCAAGTTGCAAATAAAGTATAGTGGTTAAGACCACCAGTTTAGACCCAGAGGTCCCGGGTTCGATTACCAGCGGGGATTACATGTTTGTGTACTCGGATTGTTTGGTGGTAGGGCGTGTTTGTCCGTCTGGCTAGCCACCACCATCTTGTCTAAATATGTCGCCATAACAACAATGTTTGTGGCATTGTTATATTATAAAAGCTATGGAGATAAGATAGCCAGTGCCTCAGTAGTTGAGGATTCCGGGTGAAGTGCGCTTCCACCTTCGGCCTTACCGTCACTTACCATCAGGTGAGATGAAGACCCAGGGCTTATTTATTTATTTAAAACTTTTGCAACATACATTACGTGGCGGACTTAATGCCCGAGGCATTCTCTACCAGTCAACCATAGGGTGGTGCAGATATAACATGGTAGGTGCAATTGGGTGAAGACAAAAATTTTAGAAATAAAAATAATATATTCTAAAACGCACAATATATACCTACATATTATATACAATACAATATAATGTGGCTTACCCGTAAGACATAGAAACAAAGTAAAAAAACTGCCCTTGTATGCGCTTAAGGCAAATTTTGCCAGTACACCATGATTAGCCGCCTAAATAATTGGGCAAATACTCGTACCGTTGCCAAACCCCATTCTTAGCCTAATACGGGAGCCCCCTTATATGCAGTGGTTTACATAAGAACAGTTATAATGACTTCGTAGAATGCATTGTATGGGCACATTCATAATTTGCGAATTTCTAAACTGTATTTCACCTTCATTGTGTTTGATAGTGCAGTGGGTACAGCGCTTATTAATAGCGATTGCTGAAATTAAGCAACTTTCGCGCAAAGCCCGGTTACCGGATTAGTTTGACATTACTCACTCGTCACCATCACCATATTTTTTGTGTCAAAGCGGTGCGAGGACTTGGCAGCTTGAGGACACTGAAATCACAGGTATTCTCATACCTTCTTAGGCGTCAGCCTCACGCAAACTAATTTGTATAAAATGTTTTTGTTTTGTTTATATAATTTTAACGCAAATTTTGTTGCGATACAAATTACAAAAACACAATGTTGAAAAAAAATTTCCACGAGCAGGATTTGAACCTGCACCCTTCTGACATACCGGGTCAGGTGCTCTTCCAATTGAGCTACCAGCCCGCCGAAATTTCGCCGAAATTTTCAAAGTAAAAAGTAAATAGTGTTGAATAATTTCGGCGGGCTGGTTAGAACCACGATAGCTCAATTGGAAGAGCACCTGACCCGGTATGTCAGAAGGGTGCAGGTTCAAATCCTGCTCGTGGAAATTTTTTCAACATTATGTTTTTGTAATTTGTAATTTTGTTTTTTTTAATTCAAGTAATTATGTTGTGTAAGTTTTTGATGAGAAATAAATAATTATCGGACGGGTAACCAAAAACGTATCACATCAAGCTCCTCCGCCCTTCGGAAGGCAAGCCGTTGGTCCCGGCTGCAGTAGCAGTCGTCAACAACCACCTTCCGCGCTGGGCCCGCGTGGTGGTTTACGGCCCGTTCTCCCTGTGGTGAAAACATCCATAGCGGGACATTAAATTAGCTGGTGATGGTGATGTACCCTCAGTCTATTCTACAACTGGTTCGGTAAGCAGTCATCTATTGAGAAAAGTAATATCAACAATTTCCCGTATATATAAAATTGACCGGACATACAAAAGACAATGTTATTAATTTATAGAACCACTGGATTATTAGTAACGATTAATTAGCAACATGTTAAGACATTGTAGCCTAGACTACTGGTCGTGGTCGGATAACAAGGCATAAATTATACACAGTATTGTGGGGCTGATCTTTAATCTTATTTTACTGTATATAATGCATGATTTTATTACCAACTAGCTTTTGTTCGCGGCTTTGCTCACGTGGGCTACACGACTTGTGTTTATTCATAATAAAATATCATAAGGGTATAAGTTGAAAGTGTCTAACACAAAACTACGTAATAAAAATCACTCTGTATAAGTGATTTTGGTCCGTTTCCAAAACTCCTGTACATATTGTCATCCCCTACTTAAGGGACCATTTTCCAAAAATCCTGAAACATTTTACAATTTTAATACCAGGCCAAATAGCGTAATTTAAGGAATGACAGATTTCCATACAACTTTCCACCTTTTTCACCTCTCCAGGGGGAGGTTTTTGAAAAATGCTAAAACACGTCATTCTTTATTTTTTTTGAAAAATATATAGATCGATTAAATGATATGTTACTGTACTCATGCATTGATTGTAATCTGTTTGTGTACCTATAGAAATTATTTATTTATTTTTTATAAATAAACAAAGGTGGATTCTTTACCGTTAAGTGTTCGTGAGAAATAATTAATACACAGTAATGTAACATAACATAACTAACTACATTAAAGAAAAAAATAATTAAGATAACTAAAGACAAAATAAAACCTATGAATAAAAAATGTCCTCCAGCTGTGGGCTCATGGGAACGGTCCCAAGAATGCTGGCAACATTACCTCTTTGGATTGCCAAGCTAACACGCTGGCAGAGGTAGCTGCCAGCCTTCTTGTCACCGGAGGCTTCAATAAGGAGAGCACTCAACTCTTTAACAAGCTGCGTGGCCTCCGGCCCCATGGACCACCAATGTCTCCACCGCAAACGGAACAAACAAATAATTTGGACCCCGGTTTGCGTATTTGTGCCGTTTGCGATTTTCAGCACTTATACCGCAGCATCCCCCACATGAAGTGAGGTGGCGCTTATGTGAGGAAGCCACGGTGTCAGCACAGGTTGCATCCCACACCAACGGCCTGCCGAGCTTCCAGGGCCCAATGGTCATCCCGTCAGGTCTCTTGCCATCGCTGCGAGACATACCAGCTGGCTCTAAGACAGCCGGTATACCAACGGTGGCAAAAGCACTGCGGATGATGCTGTTTATAGTGAAGTGACGCAGCATACGCCCAGCACTGCGAGCGCATGATAGGCCGTGGTGGCCAAGCTCGTCAACAGCTTCTCCACACACGCAGCGGTGAGGGTGGACTACCCTGGCGCCTAGACGAAGACAGACCGCTAAAGTGAGAGATGGCCCGTCCAACAAGGTATCGCCATTGGCAGATGGTAATGCCCAAGCATTGGCTCCAGAGCCAGTGGCCATTTTGATAGTTATTATTACTTTAAAAACAACGATTTCCCAAAAAAAAAACACATTCTCTTTTTTACTCCTTTAAAAGAAAATAAACAAAATTCCTGAGACATGTCATTCTTTATTTCTTTTCAATAAGCCAAATACCAATATTATGTAAATTTTACTTTTTTATTTTCAAGTGCTAATTGCTGCACAGAAGCTAAATTAAATATGCAGCAATTAGCACTTGAAAATAAAAAAGTAAAATTTACTATAGCGTTGTGTTATCAAATTTGTGGTATTTCATCTGCAAAGATGAATCTGCATGGCCATCGGTTGCAACGACCGTTTGGATAGATGGCGCTAGTGCCGCTAAAAAGCATTCAAAAACATTAAAATAGCAGTGACAAAATTCAGCGCTTACGTCAGCCTTCCCGGTAGCATAGCGGTCGGTGCAGCCGCCCGGATTGCGGAAGACCCAGGTTCGATTCCTGGCTGGGTAGGGTGGGCGTTTAATTTTTTCACTGTATTTTATAAAATTTTATGAACATCTAAGTTTATAAGCTCAAACCTAAATTACAATATAATTTATTAAAAAGAGTATTGTTATTATGATTTCTTTTTATTTTGTCTATCTTTAAATATACTATTGTTAAAGAGGTACAGTTTGTGACTATGTTCGTTTGTCTGATGAAGGTAATCTCTGGAACTGCTGGTCCAATTCCAAAAATTCTTTAATTTTTTTTTTTAAATAAACTTACGGAATGTGCCTTTGAATCGTCCACACATTTTTTACCTACTAGGCTACTATCCATTCAGTACGTCTATGTTTTAGCCGCGGAGAAGAATGGGCGCAAGAAACTCCACAGCTTCAATAGAAGTAACGACATTTACAAAAAAAATGCATGTCGTTACCAAATCATTAAAAAAAAACGTATTATAGTATATTATACATGTACTAATTCAAAACTATAGAATGACGCTTTATACCTATACAGTGTGCGAGAATTGGAAAACCAGGGTTAGGTTTCATAAACCTTTCTCCAAAAAAAAAACTTTTCTGCCAGAGCTGTCATTGGTCAAAATGAGATACCATTTCATAAATGTTTTTTTTTTAAACCAGAGATAATGTAGAACACAGTTTAATTTAATTGCAGAGGCGACCTCAACACTCCACAGCAGAGAGCCGAGCGTTTAGCACGCGTAGCTCACAAGGCATAGGAGCTAGCGATTTCTTTCATGCCGAAGCCGACTAAGGGACAAGGTTCCAAGATGCTCGCACATCAGGCGATCGGCTAGCAACCCATCACTGATGTCATCTATTCCACATCGGATCCCTACTTTGTTTACGATAAATGTGGTGTCGGGTTACTATGGCGGGTACACTCAAAATTGGTAATCGTCGATGCTGTTTACCCCTTTTTGGGAAAGCACGTGACAGTATGTAAGAACTCGATGGCACAGTGGCCTGCGCGTTAGGGATATAATCTTGCGAGTTAAACAACTTTTGCAACACCAGGTCAACGTTTACCGCGCAGCGAAAGGGAAAGTAGGTGGTTGTTATTAAAAGGAGCCTTTTCACAAGCTACGGGTACGGCAGGAGAAAAAAAAAGAAAAAACAAACGAAATTTAATAAAAAAAAAAAACAAAGAAATACAATAAAAGCCGCCCACCACTTGACCCAGTACGACTGAAGTCGTCTGTGCCTGTGATGTGACGAACCTTGGGGCAATATCAATATGATTCGGGGCCCGAACCGGCTAAGGCCGACGAAACACAGCGGCAGCTATTTTTCGTAAGGTACACACGGCTTCACATCAGACCACACAAACTGATCCTCAATAGACTTTGAACTTTTTTGAATAGAATATGGTTGAACATTTTTTGAAGAAATTTGTCAGTTTTTGGATAGGTTGGTCTGCAGGTCTGTACACCCCCTTACAAATAAACAAATAATAAGGTCCGAATAGTTATTCCGTGTTTTGTTCCTGTCATGTAAACGTCATTTCAAATTAGAGTAAAAGAGATAAAAATCGGAATAACTATTCGAAGTAAGGGAGAAAAGAGCTGGACACTTGCTGAGTTTCTTGCCGGTTCTTCTCAGTACAAGATCTCCCGCCCAGAGTAGACTTACGAACCGATGGCATAGTGACATTCACAAGAGCTACTTGTAGCCTAAACTGAATAAATGATTTTGAATTTTGAATTTTGAAGCTTATTCTTTGTTTATTTTAGGGTCTTACCCTAAGTTATTTAAATCTTTTTTTATGAGCTTTTATTTAGTTAAATTCAATTTATTTGTTTGGGTCAAAACCTAGTGAAATTTGACCCCCTTCCTGTTGACGGATTGAGCCGAAATTTTGCGTGCAAGTGTAAATCGGATGACAATTCAAAATTATTATGACATGGAGCTGATTTGATGATGGAACCGGAAGGTGGAAATAAAAAATCGGTAGTTAAACGACACAATCCCATCGAGTTTGGACTCGTTTGATCCGTCTTGACGAGTACTTTGATGGTACTGGTAACCAGGGTCTGATGATGGAGCGGGAAGATGGTATAGGAACTCGGTAATTAAACAAAATTAAAAAAAAAAAATCAAAATTCAAAATCATTTATTCAGTTTAGGCTACAAGTAGCTCTTGTGAATGTCACTATGCCATCGGTTCGTAAGTCTACTCTGGGCGGGAGATCTTGTACTGAGAAGAACCGGCAAGAAACTCAGCAAGTGTCCAGCTCTTTTCTCCCTTACAGCGTCAAAAATATTGGAAAATGCCCTATCATAGCAGGACACTTTCCATTACAAATAAACACAAAATTATAGAAGACAACCACAACATGTAAATAAAAAACAAAAATATCACAAAATAAAAATAAAAAAAAATAAAAAACTAAGTTAACAAATTTACATCAGGTAAAAGTTTCAATTTCCACAATGTCATACAGTACCACTACAGTACTCAAAAAAAAAAAAATTGGTTAAGAAAAACCAAGTCAAACTACAGTAAATAATATTAAAAATAAGATAAGTATGCAAGAGCAGACCAGCCTCCACAGGCAGCACCCGTTCACGAGTATGACATATGAATCAGCCATCGCTTCGCTCAACCATATTTTAGGGAACGTAACGACCCGACGCACACGCCACCACCGCAGAGACAAATAAAGAGAGCATGACATACTCAAGATACTCTAAATAAAAACTTAATGATCTATTTAACGCAACGCTGTTTGTTATCTGTAGGACACTGCTGATAAAGGCTATCATATCAGTATAAAAATTATATAAATTAATTTTATTATATTAATTCAAATAGAGTATATGTTTTTCATTATAACCAAGCTGTTTTATCATCTAAATATTCTTTGACTGTATAATAACCTTTTAAAAGTAATATAGATTTCACATGTTTTTTAAACTTATCTAAAGGTAAATCTAGTACAGTACTTGGTATTTTATTGTAATAGTGTATACCTTGCCCCAAGAAAGAACCAAGAACCTTCTGTAACCTGAACAGTGGCATTACAAGTTTTGTCTTATTCCTAGTATTGAAATTGTGTACGTCACCATGTTTAGTATAGGAGTTGATATTGCAACGTACAAAAACTATACAATTATAAATATATTGAGATGCAACTGTCAGGACACCAATCTCCTTAAAAAGATTTCTTAAGGAAGTTCGTGATCCGAGTCTATAGATTGTTCTTATTGCTCGTTTCTGTAAAATGAATATAGTTTCAATATCAGCCGCTGTTCCCCACAGTAGGATGCCATACGACATGACACTGTGAAAATAACTAAAATAGACCATTCTAGCAGTTTCAACGTCTGTTAACTGCCTAATTTTTCTAATGGCATAAGCAGCAGAGCTGAGTTTACCGGCCAATTTCGATATATGAGGATTCCATTGAAGCTTTGAGTCAAGGGTTATGCCTAAAAAGACTGTAGAATCTACCAAATCTAATTGATCACCGTTTATTTTAATATCGGTTGGTTCATATTTGACATTTGGTAATATAAATTTAATACATTTTGTTTTCTTAGCGTTAAGCTGTAAATTATTAATAGTAAACCAACGGAGTACCTCTGAAAGAGCTTTATTTACATTTTCATAATTAGTCCTACACCTAGTTACATTAAAAATGAGTGAAGTATCATCTGCAAATAATACAATTTCACAAAAGTTCTCTACAAAGAATGGCAAGTCATTAATATAAATCAAGAAAAGGAAAGGACCAAGAATCGACCCTTGTGGAACTCCCATTTTTACATGTGAACCAGATGATTTAGTACCATTTATATCAACAGTTTGTGTTCTAGAGCTGAGATATGACACAACCCTATTGAGTTTGGGCTCGTATGATTCGTCTTGGCGAGTACTTTGGTGCTAGATGGTAACCAGTGTCTGATGATGGAGCTGGATGATGGCCATAGGAACTCAAGAAAATAAGTTCGTTCGTTCGTTCCGTTTGTTATGAATGTGGATTTTGTCTTTGATTAGATGGATTAGATGACCCAATGCCAAGGAGGTCACGCGCCGAGGGCTGAATGGTATGAGGGTGTATAAACGTGTCATTAAATAATAGCAAAAAGTTAAAAATAAAATTAAAAGAAAAAAACTTTTTAAAAACAAGCTTTTATTACTTGTTAATAAAAAAAAGTACTAAATAGTTAAAAATAATTTAATTTAAAAATCTTTGCGTTTTAATCAAAGGCACAATTTTTTTTTATAAACAAAAGCGTGTTACATTTTGATGGAATTTTGACAGTTTTAAATAGCTTGATGTGCAGATCTGTACATTAAGTTATTAAGTCCTTTTTTGGGTATTGTCGCAATATAGCAGCCGTTGAAACCCACCAGCTTATACCGATCCAATGTGATTACGGCCTAATCTTCTCAAGTGCTTTTTTGGGGAGAACTAGAGTCCAGATAGTGGAGCTATATAGGCTTCAGATGATTAAGAAAAATCTTATTTGGCATTATCACTCAAAAACGGTAAAGCTTATGAATGGCGCTGCAATCTTCGAAGTGAGGTTAACGTATTTGAACACTATTAATAGGGTGACCATGGCGGTAAACGATTTTAATATAATTTTAATTAGAGATTGTACTAATTATGAGAGCACTATATGTTTAACTTTTAACTTTAAAAAATCTGCATTACAAGGTAATGTCGCATCCTTTATGGCTTGCATTTGGTTATTATAACAATTAACTAATTAAATATGTAAATGTGTAAATTATAATATTTATTTTCATAGTATATAACGATGTTTTACGCCAACTACTTATGTATAAATTACAATAACCGGTATGTCAGAAGGGTGCAGGTTCAAATCCTGCTCGTGGAAATTTTTTCAACATTTGCGTTTTTGTAATTTGTTTCGCAACAAAATTTTCGTTAAAATTGTATAAAGAAAACAAAAACATTTTATAAATAACTTGCCTACTTCTTAACTGATCTTTAGTATTTGTAAAAATATTATGATCAGATGTTAATGACGGTAGTTGTTGACATTGAATAGGCGCCTTTGGCTTTCAAAGTAAAAAAGTAAATAGTGTTGAATAATTTCGGCGATCTGGTCAGAACCACGCTAGCTCAATTGGAAGAGCACCTGACCCGGTATGTCAGAAGGGTGCAAGTTCAAATCCTGCTCGTGGAAATTTTTTCAACATGTGTTTTTGTAATTTGTTTCGCAACAAAATTTGCGTTAAAATTATATAAACAAAAACATTTTACTTATGTATAACTAGTATTATTATGCTCGACGTTTCGATCGCGTTGCACCGGTCGGTCGTGGTCACTGACTGACTGACGTCACTGACTCACCAGCCCATTTTATGTCCCCGCTGCTGGGGCACGAGCTTTCCCCATAGATGGATATAGAACGGGCTATAAACCACCACGCGGGCCCAGTGCGGATTAGTGGTTGTTAACGACTGCTAATGAACCCGAGATCTACGACTTTAAATGACTTTATATTAAACTAGCGGCCCGCCCCGGCTTCTCACGGGTGTACTTTTTTTTAATATAGCCTATATTACTCAGCGCTAATGTAGCATTCTAATGGTGAAAGAATTTTTAAATCAGTCCAGTGTTACAAGCATACATACATACATACATACATACATACAAAAAATACAAAGGTTTCCTCTTTATAATATTAGTATATATGTACACCTATTCTTACCACATGAAATGCAATAAATACCTTTCACTTTGAGTTTGACTTTACGTGCATTCCGAAGCACAGATGATACATCTATTATACATCCATTTTTAGTCATCCATCCGATGACGGGCCTTTGCGAAAGATGCTTAACTTCGGGAGGTAAGTGTGGTTGATTACAGGATGGGATGTGACCGACCCACTAAGCTGCTCGACATCCGTCAACCGCCGGCCGCTCGAGCACTTGAAGTCTTTCACGGCCCATTCGCGGTGGTCCTTGAAAACACTCCTCATCCCCGTAAAACCCGGGGTTTCTACGCAGGATCGCTTCTACGCCTTGGAGACTGTCGCGGGGAGTGTGAGAAAGGTGGTGATCCTCACCTCCTGGTTTGGATTAGGATGGGTGGAGCTGCCCAAACAGCCATCTCTATCAGTGGGCATGTCCCTGCGTCCCGTCGAATTTCTCAGTGATCGGCGGTGAGCAGAGGGGAGCGCCCCCTACATAACTCGAGGGTATGCAATCCAAAGAATTTTTAGCAATTAAAAAAGGGAAATCCGGGACTGCTACCGTGATCGTGGCCGCCCTATCACAATCGCACATAAAAATGAGCTACACTTTACACCTAGCCGTATAGCTCTCAACACAAAAGCTGAAGTACCAATTCGGTAATTAACCGGTCGGTATAATTTGTTCACGATTAACAGTTTTTGTTGTGAGCATTATCTGACGTTGGTGCGACCTTGCGCTGGCGATTAACGGTCACGCTATAGGGCCGGTAACGCGACCGTATTATTTATTAAACGGTATAAATGTAATAGAGATACGAGGAGCTCGATGGCGATGGCGATGGCGCACTAGTAAAAGCGATTGGTCTGCGATTGCTGAAGTTAAGCAACCTGCACGACCCGGTCAACCATCCCTATGACCCGTTCCACTCACCCCCACGACCCAGTGAACTCACCCTACGACCCAGTTAACTCACCCCTAGGACCCGGTCAACTCAACCTTACGTCCCGGTCAAGTCACCGCCACGACCCGGTCAACTCACCCCCACGACCCGGTCAACCCGAGCCAAGGTACTAAAGGCGCCCTCGGGTTATTCCGCAGTTCCACATCCGATACGATCCGATACGATCTGATCCCCTCGGAGTATCAAGTAGGGAACAAGGACACGCTTAGTGCGTGATGCCATTCACCCTAGAAAACCTCAGACGGTGTTTCGATCACTTGGCGGTTCGAGGAATCCGTTTGGTTTCTCGCCGCCCAGTGACGCTAAAAAGGATTTCTGAAACCATCAGCAAACTTTCTCCTAAACAAAAAAATAACTGCAAAGGCCGGTCATGGGATGGATGACCACAATATGTACCGTTACGTGCTCCTCCGTGCTTCGGAAGGCACAAAAAGCCGTTGGTCTCGGCTGCATGTCGCAGTCGTTAACAACCACCTTCCGCACTGGGCCCGCGTGTTGGTTTACGGCCCGTTCTCACTGTGGTGTTTCCATCCTTAGAGAAGGCTCGAGCCCCAGCAGTGGGGACATCAAATTAGCTGCGATAAGCCTTAAACCACCACGCGGGCCTAACAGCCACAAAGTAAAGACATTAAATCAGCATTGCCCCAAGCAATTGATATATCGGGCCATAAACTAAAATTGCTCTATGCATTGCATACAGACCATAAACTGAAATTACTTGAAGTAATCGCTGATTACTATGATATCCCGATATTAATATATTCCAAATCTGTCGCTCGCTACACATCCGATACGAACGAATTGAATGAGTTAAGTAAATATCAGTTTGGTAAGGCGCAGCGCTCACTAGCGGATTAAACAAAAACAAAAAAATAGTTTTCTTTCTTATTGCTATAATTGGGTAGGTGACTGGTTATTGTGAAAATAAACTTTTTAATACAAAATGAGGAGCTCGATGGCGCAGTCCGGTCTGCGAGTGCTGAGGTCAAGCAACTTTCGCAAAGGCTGGTCATCGGATGGGTGACCAAAAATGTATCATCTCGAGCTCCTCCGTGCTTCGGAAGGCACGTGAAGCCGTTGGTCCCGGCTGCATTAGCAGTCGCTGACAACCACCAATCCGCACTGGGTCCGCGTGGTGGTTTACGGCCTGATGAATACAAATTGTATGGGAATGGCAAACTATGACAGTAATAATGGTCGCGGTGTGCGGCGGGCCAGGGGTCCGAAACTGTTCCCACCGCCCGCCGCTACCCCGTCGTGTCGCTGAGATCGGCCGAACGCCCCTCGCGCGCCGACAGGTGTGGTCAAAATGAAAAGATCCAAAGTGCATCCGATCAAGACCTTGTATGCAGAGTTTCTAAGCCACAATTATTACGTCAATGTTATTACGTATTAACTTAATTTGTTATGCAATTTTCAGCTAAATATTTCTATTGTGACGTCACATCAAAATAAACTAGTCTCAGCCCCAGTGGTTTAGTAACTTATGTGTACTTATTTTAATGATCACTGCTGCTTGCTTATGCGCGTGCGCCTAATGTGCATCACATCGCAAATATAAAAACGGCGAAAACGGCTTTAAACGGAGTTCATATGCGGAGGCGGTAGAAGGCAGGCCCGATTGACCATCGGTACCTTGACAGGGCACTATGCCACGAAACAAATGCTTCACAGAATGCACCTATCAACAAATAGCTTGTGTAGGGCGTGTGGAGAGGAAACGGAGTCAATGCAGCACCTACTGTGTGACTGCGACTCTCTGGCTAGGGAAAGAATGGGACTCCTGGGATCGGCTTATCCGAGACAGGAGGACTTCAGGCTCTTCGCCCTTAAAGACGTTGTCAAACTTACGGCATCTATCTTTACCGAGGAAAGTGAAAGGATGGGGTTGCACAAAAGATCTCGATGGGTCGAAGTGTTATTGAGGGAGGGCAACTTTAGCGGGCCCCACTTAGATAAGATAAGACACGATGTTAAAGAAAGGAGGGTATAATTGCTCGTGTTTCCGCCTACATAGTTCGAATATATGGTTTGCCAAGATACAGGCTTAGCCGAGTTTGAGGACCTTTGTCTAAATATAATATTACTATATATATATTATAATATTATTGTTAATGACGGTAGTTGTTACATTGAATTGGCGCCTTTGGCTTTCAAAGTAAAAAAGTTAGGTTAGAACCACGATAGCTCAATTGGAAGAGCACCTGACCCGGTATGTCAGAAGGGTGCAGGTTCAGCTCCTGCTCGTGGAAATTTTTTCAACATTGTGTTTTTGTAATAATATTACTGCTTTTTGTGACTTTAATTATTTAAAAAAAAAATTTTATTATCCATTTCGTTCTCACTTGTACACCAGCCCTTACAACGAATGCCGCACCACGGACTAGCCGACATCGCACTAAATCAGCCCGGTACAATAATGACCCAGTTGTGTGTGGGAAACGCGGCGTTGCGTGCGAGAAAGTGCTGGTACAGTCGGCCGCGGAAGTGGCTTAACACCTGGGTACAGTCGGCGCCAAATTTCGCGTGAACAACACTTGAGTAGTTTGTCAAAGCAGGTGATGTGTGTCGAACATGCGCTTGTCAGTCGTCAACCTCTAATGATGTTATTACGACACGGAGCTATAGAAGAAGCGACGGACGCTTACAAAACATATTAGAGATAGCATGCATATGTTAACTTCAATGAAGTAATGGAAGTATCGCGGCGGCACCGGTGACTCTTTGTGCTCAGTGTTTGACACAGTTTTCGTAGCCAATCACACTAATATTATTACGGATGGATGGATTTGGATGAAATTCGGCATACAGATAGTTGACCACCATAGGATAGATTTTATCCCGATACTCCCACGGGAATTAAACTTATACATATTGTTTTCTAAAGTTTGCGCGAACACCTACACATTGAAATGAAACAACTATTACGGATCTACTCGCGTTTATTTTACACATTAGTTTTAATTAATGTTTATCCTGACGTTTCGAACCCTTTGCAGAGATATAGAGAGATATAGAGATAGAGATACTCGCCAGAGAACAACGATTCATCCCTAGGATGATACGCGAGGCTATTGAAATTAAAAAACATCCTAATTTTAATAGAGAAGATGGTTGGAATCTACCACCAGCCTGGGATCCCATCATACAGAATATTAAATCCCAGCCCCAACACCATACTGCCAGACCCAAAGATACTGTTTAAAACCGATAATATTCACAGAATTTATAAAATATTTCATTGAAACCTGTATCAATTTATTCGCCGTCAAATTTTGTAACGATTCTTTCTATAGTTAAGTAGTACCTAAACCGCTCAATAGATGGCGCTAATTAAATATTCCTGAATCGCGGTATCGTGTTGTTTTCCGCCACCCATATATATGATAAACTTTTTTTAAATAAATAGTGAATTTTCAATAGCAGTGTTCGTGGTTTGATTTCGCAACGCGCAGTGACATCTGGTGCCGAAACCCGGGAATTATAATAGTGAGGAAGGACTTAGAAAAATCGTGAGTAAAACTAATCGTTGAGTGAATTAAAACTTACAAGTGTTGTGCAGAACTTAGAAAATAATCGCGTAAAGTGACAGTGGACTTAGAATAATTACGAGTGAATTGGACTTAGCAAAATTTCGAGTGATCTCCATTGACTTAGAAAAGTTTTATAACATTGAGTTAGCGTGTGGAACGTTTACTGGACTTAGAAAAATTTCGTTATATTTGGACTTAGATATTTTTTGACAAAATTTCAACCAGCAACAATTAGAACTTATAAGTATAGAAGTGTTTTGTGATTGCGTTTATTAAAAGTTTACATTTAAAATGGAGAGTCTTCAATTACAACAAGGCGAAATTAAAGAACAAGTCAAGCGAAGTTATGCTAATTATAAAAAAACGCCAAAACAAAGGTTGACTAAATCCTTCATAGATACAAAATTGGAGAATTTAGAATCATATTGGGCGACTTTTACAAAGAATCATTTTGAAATAATTGTAAAGGTTAAGCAAGGGGAACGAGCGGCGTTACTTTATTTTGCTGAAGAATGGTATGAAACATTAGAGGATATTTATACTGAATATAAATCAAAAATGAAAGAAGATCTTGACAGCCGTTCACCTAACACTTCAATTGGGACAAAGACTATAAGTTCAGATAGCCAAGGTACATCATCACCTCCTGAAGTGAAATTGCCACAAATACAATTACCTACATTTTCTGGACTTTATGAAGAATGGCAAAGCTTCCATGATATGTTTGTATCCTTGATTCATAGTAATCGGAACTTAAGTGCTGTACAGAAGTTACACTATCTTAAAAGTAGTTTGTCCGGTGAACCAGAAAATCTTCTCAAAAGTTTATCCACTGTAGAGATGAATTATGAGGAAGCATGGAATAAACTTATGCGCCGATATAATAATAAGAGATATAACTCGAATGAAATTCTGAAGCGTCTGTTTTCACAAAGACCTATTACCAGCGAGTCAGCGTCGGCTATAAAACAATTGCTTGACAATACAACAGCTTATTTGAAATCTCTAAAGAATTTAGGCATTGATATATCATCATGGGATGTCATTATAAATTATATAATTATGTCGAAGCTGGATTATGAGTCACGACGGCAATGGGAGACAGAGGTTGGCCATTCTGATGATTTTCCTACATGGGAAAAACTCGTGAGCTTCCTAGAGCAGAGATTTAGGACTCTAGAGATGATTGACGGCGGCAAAAACGTGAAATCTACTCACAGTGCCAACAATAAACTAATAGCTAAACAGAAATCGTTTCACTCAACTATGCATGAAGATCAAAAAGAGAAGAGTAAAGTCTGCGTTTTGTGTTCCAATCCACATTTCTTGTACCAATGTAAACAATTTGGAATGAAGACTCCCGAAGAGAGATCTGAGTTTATACAATCCAAAAGGCTTTGTTTCAATTGTTTATCAGCCACTCATAACGTGAAGAACTGTCACCAGGCAACATGCTGTCGTCGGTGTGGCAGGAGACATCACTCACTGCTACATTTTGAGAGGAGTCAACATAAAGACTCAACCCTTGTTCCTACACAAAGCTTGGAACAAGCGTCGGGTCCGGTTGACATAGAACCACAACAGAGCCGTGATCCTGAGAAGAAAGTAGTAGCTCATTTTGCAAAAGAGAATCACCATGGAAAGGTGTTATTGGCTACGGCTGTAGTCAAAGTCAAATCAAAGAATGGCTACTCACAATTAGCGAGGGTGCTGATTGATCAGGGCTCCGAGGCATCTTTTATTACCGAGAGTACTGTGCAGTCTTTAGGCCTTGACCGTGTTCCTATAAACGGCCTTGTTTCTGGTGTAGGCGACGGTCAGCTTAAAACTAAGAGTATTGTAACATTCGATTTAGAGTCACTACATGATCCGGATTTTTCTGTTTTAGTTAACGCTTTTGTGTTAACTTCTTTAACATCGTTTCTTCCATCGAGTAAGTCTTCCGTGCTAAATTGGCCGGAGCTAGATAGCTTACCTTTAGCAGATCCGCACTATGGAATGCCAGGTCGGGTTGATATTATTTTGGGCGTTGAAACATATAGTGAAATTATTTTGAGTGGTCTCATGAAACATCCGTATCACAGTGGCCCAGTTGCACAAAACACACAACTGGGATGGATCCTATCGGGAAGGGTCGATCAAAAAAATGATCCAAGCTTAAAAGTGGTTAATCTGCATCTGCAAGTAAAGGAAGATAGTCTTTTACAGCAGTTTTGGGAAATAGAACGAGAGCCCGATATGATTGAGAAAAAAATGACTAAGGAAGAGATACGATGTGAAGAGATTTATGATAGTACAACAAGGAGAGATAGTGAAGGTCGATACATAGTGTGCTTGCCATTTCGAGATTCTGATCCAAAATGTCGTTATGGTCAAACAAAAGATATAGCACGGAAGAGATTTAATTTTCTAGAGAAAAAGTTTAAGAAAAATCCTTGTTTACAAGTAGAATATCAGAAGGTTATTTTGGATTATTTAGAGCAAAACTACATAGAGAAAATCGAGGAGGAAACTGAGATTAATAATCCTTACGCAGTGTATCTTCCCCACCACGCAGTAGTAAGGGACGATAAGGAAACTACTAAGGTTCGGGTTGTGATGGATGCGTCTTGTAAGGGTATTAATAATGTGTCATTAAATGAAACTCTAATGGTTGGACCTAAGTTGCAACAAGATTTACGCCACATTTTAATGAGGTGGAGAACACATCCTTATTGTGTAGTGGCTGATATTGCTAAAATGTACTTGCAGGTGCTGATTAACGAACAAAACGTGGATTTTCAAAGAATCTTATGGCGTTCCGACCAGGGTCAGTCAATTCAGCATTACAGATTATTAAGACTTACCTTTGGTACAGCATGTGCGCCATACTTAGCAGTAAAAACTCTTCAACAGTTGGCGAAGGATGAAAAAATGAAATACCCATTAGCTGCAAAAATTACGCTTCACGATTTTTACATGGATGATTTATTAACAGGGTGTGAAACGGAGCAGGAAGCCATCGATGTATATTTGGAAATGAATAATCTGATGAAAGAAGGCGGATTCCGTTTACAAAAATGGTCTAGTAATAGTCAGAAACTGTTAGATTTTATTGAGAAAGATAAACAAAGTTCAAACGAATCCTTTGTTTTTAAAATCAATGACACAATTAAGGTTTTGGGTATTTTGTGGAATAAAGGTTCTGATAATTTTGAGTACACGTATCACTTACCTGAACTGACTGAGCATGTAACTAAACGTAAAGTGCTGTCAGATATTGCGAGACTTTACGATCCGATGGGCTGGATCGCACCGGTCCTAATAACAGTCAAAATATACATGCAGCAATTGTGGAAATCAGGATTAAGTTGGGACGACCGCTTAACACCAGAGCTACTTGAGCAGTGGCTGAAATTTAGAGATGATTTGAACAATGTGCAACAACTTAAAATCCCACGCTGGTTAAGTACAAGTAAAACCGATAAAATTGAGCTTCACGCATTTGCAGATGCTTCAAAGGCGGCATATGCGGCGGTCGTTTATGTAAAAGCAATAGATAAATATGACAACATCCATGTTAATGTACTAACAGCTAAAACCAAAGTTGCACCGATTGCGAAAGAAATATCAATCCCAAGAATGGAGTTATGTGCTGCGCTGCTTGCTACCAAGTTATTGTTTGAAGTTTCGCAAATATTAAACATCTCCAATGATAAATTGTTCGCATGGTCCGATTCAACTGTAGTTCTAGCATGGATATGAGGAGAACCCAATCGTTGGAATACATTTGTTAGCAATAGAGTATCTGAAATTCGAGCCATGTTAGAACCTGACCAGTGGAATCATGTGACCACAAACCAGAACCCAGCAGATTGTGCATCGAGGGGTATATCAGTAGAGGAGTTAATTAGTCATGAACTGTGGTGGCATGGCCCTGAAAATATACGGGATAGTTATAAGTATGAGAGTAAGTCAGAATTCTGTACAAATCTGGAAGAGAGACCAAAAAAATCATTTACAACTACGGTTCAGGCTAAGGAGGAGTTTATATGGCAAAAATATTCAAACTTAACAAAAATGTTACGAATTTTTTCTTACTGTAGGAAGTTTTTAATGTTGAGAAATCCAAATCAACCAAGACAAGGAAAGACTGTTTTCTTTAATGAAATAAATGAGACTTTAAAATCATGTGTAAGAAAGAATCAAGAGTTCTATTTCGAAGAGGAAGTTAAGCAGTTAAGAACAATTGGAAGTGTCACAAAGAAAAGTCAGTTGCATACTCTGAGTCCGTTTTTGGATGGTGAGGGATTGTTAAGAGTGGGCGGCCGGATAGATCAATCTACAGTACAGTTTGATAAGAAGCATCCTTTAATTATGCCGACTGAGAGTCATCTCACTGGGTTGATAGTTTTGGATTCTCATTATAAGACACTTCATGGAGGTCCGCAAGTTATGATGAATTTTTTGAGAAGTAAATATTGGATTGTACGTATGCGAGACAAAGTGAAAAAATGCTATAAAGAGTGTAAGACTTGCATCAGATATTCACGTCAGAACAATAATCAATTCATGGGTCAATTGCCTAAAGCGAGACTGATGCCTGGTAAACCCTTTCGATCCTCAGGAGTTGATTTTACTGGCCACATCAACATCAGATTTTCACCTGGTCGAGGATCAAGGGCGTATAAAGGTTATATATGCCTCTTCATATGCATGGCTACTCGAGCAATCCATTTGGAAGCAGTGTCAGATTTAACAGCAAATGGATTCATTGCCGCCTTTAAAAGGTTCGTGTCACGAAGAGGTCATTGCCAACACTTATATTCCGATAATGGAACAAACTTCGTTAGAGCTAACAAGGAACTTCAAGAAAGAGAGATTATAGCAAAGTCACAGTTAGCTAACGAAGTTTCCAAATTACTTACGAATGATGGCACAACATGGCACTTCATACCGCCATATGCACCTAACTTTGGCGGTTTGTGGGAGGCTGGTGTTCGTTCAACGAAAGCCCATCTGAAAAGAGTAATCGGAGATGCCTCACTTACCTTCGAAGAACTGACAACAGTTTTAACCCAGATAGAAGCATGTTTAAATTCACGGCCTATATCTTACTTGAGTGACAATCCAAACGACCCAATGCCGTTGACGCCTGGTCATTTCTTAATCGGAGAGCCGTTGATTACAGTACCTGAGGAAGACTATTCCGAATATCCAATGTCGAGCTTGCAGAGATGGAAGCTTACTCAAAAAATAGTAAATGATTTCTGGAAAAAATGGTCTGCGGAGTATTTAGTGACTCTAAATCAACGGTATAAATGGTCTATAAAAAAACCTGAGCCTGAAATCAATGATATTGTTATTGTTAAAGATCATAATGTTCCTCCAGCTAAATGGTTGTTAGGCAAAATCACTGATACACACCCTGGTAAAGATGGTATAACTCGAGTTGTTACTATTAAAACTAAAAGTGGGCTTTGTAAACGCCCTTGTAATAAGTTATGTTTTTTGCCTAAATCTGAAAACGTAGAGTAAAAGTTCATTTCTTTTTTTTTGATTGGTTATGTTTAAAAGTAAGTAAGCATTAGAAAGCTCTTTTTGTCTTTCATGAGCTGTAAGATTATATAATATTTTGGTTTTTTTTAACGGTATAAACCCTTTCCCTATGGTGGGCGGTTTCTAGTTATGCCTAATTTGTTAAGAGTAAGTTTATATAAATTTATCTACATTTGTTTTTTAAAGGACGTGGTCCTTTGGTGGGCGGGATGTTTAAAACCGATAATATTCACAGAATTTATAAAATATTTCATTGAAACCTGTATCAATTTATTCGCCGTCAAATTTTGTAACGATTCTTTCTATAGTTAAGTAGTACCTAAACCGCTCAATAGATGGCGCTAATTAAATATTCCTGAATCGCGGTATCGTGTTGTTTTCCGCCACCCATATATATGATAAACTTTTTTTAAATAAATAGTGAATTTTCAATAGCAGTGTTCGTGGTTTGATTTCGCAACGCGCAGTGACAGATACTGTAAGCTCTTTCTGCGTAAAACGGAACGCACCTGACTAAATTTGAATGAGGGTATACAAGCTACTAACTAATTATGAGACGACCAACACCTCAGTCTCCCTGTGACCACGGACCCTGCAAACGGTTGGAAACGTCAGGATAAACATTAATTGAAACTTATACCTTTTCTATATATTTGGTTCCACAATTTACTACTTAGGTCTTGGATTTCAAAATTCAAAATTCAAAATCATTTATTCAGTTTAGGCTACAAGTAGCTCTTGTGAATGTCACTATGCCATCGGTTCGTAAGTCTACTCTGGGCGGGAGATCTTGTACTGAGAAGAACGGCAAGAAACTCAGCAAGTGTCCAGCTCTTTTCTCCCTTACAGCGTCAAAAATATTGGAAAATGTCCTATCACAGCAGGACATCTTCCATTACAAATAAACACAAAATTATAGAAGACAACCACAACATGTAAATAAAAAAAAAATATATCACAAAATAAAAATGAAAAACTAAGTTAACAAATTTACTAAATAATTTACATTATTTGATGTTGGGAATACATATTTTAATTGAAATTTGACGTTATGACAGCTGGGAAGCAGGTGGTCTGTATTTATTTATTTTATTGTTACACCAACAAAGTAAACACCATTACATTTAAAAAAAAACATTACATTAATCAGACGCTTGATAAGTGCCACCTCAATTATACGTGTAAACTACATGCATACAAAAGTGCTACAGCAAAAATCACAAAATTATGCTAAGATTTTAAGATAATAATAAATTAATAACAATAAAAAATATAATTGAATTTAACATATAATTTAATTTAATTTAATTGCTGCTAAAGACTAATATCAGACGCTGACCCTACATTTTAATGAATAAAGGAAAAATGTCGATCGCTGGTTCCTGTCGAGCACCGGTGCTACACTACACTGCGCTTCTTAAGTTTATTGTTGACTTCTTGGCGGGATAGTGAAGAGTCATGTCTGCGGTTTTGTTTTATTTTCTAAAATTTGTGTCATGTCGAATATTAATGTGTAATAATGGTGGATTATTAACCGTAAAGTGTTCGTGAGTGTGCATGTGTGTTGGCAAATGAAACAAAACAGCGCAACGTCACTTTTCAAATTATCTCAAGAGGTCCGCGTGAGGACTTAGTAAAGCCCCACATCTTTACTGAGATACTCGAGGGGTTGGGGGGGGTATATTATTTCTCACTTCCCATTTCCATTATCATTCATCATCATCATACTGGAAGGAAATATTGTATATTTATTTATTACTTGTAAGAAAAATTACTTTGACACTGGCTAAATGTGCTAATCGCACGAAGCCATAAACTAAATGAAAAGAAAAAAAAAAGTTTATTGTTTCTCTTTTTATTTGTTCTTTACATGGATAAATTGCCCCTTAATTTGTTTCATACTTAATTAGCGCACAACGGGTCGGCCACATTAGTATGATCACGTTAATTTACAATGTTGTGTTTAATATGTAAATGTACCTACTTAGTTGTTTGTTTCTTTTCTTTCTTTTAGTTGATGGCTTCGTGCGACTAACACATTTAGCCAGTGTCAAAGTAATTTTTCTTACAAGTAATATACAAATATACAATACTTCCTTCCAGTCAGTATGATGATGAATGATAATAAAAATGAGAAGTGAGAAATGATATACCCCCCAGCCCCTTGAGTATCTCAGTAAAGATGTGGCGCTTTACTAATTCCTCAGGCGGACTTCTTGAGAGAATTTGAAAAGTAAAGTTGCACTGTTTTGTTTCATTTGCCAACACTCATGCACACTTACGAACACTTAACGGTTAATAATCCACCATTATTTCACATTAATATTCGACATAACACAAATTTTTGAAAATAAAACAAAACCGCAGACATGACTCTTCACTTTCCCGCCAAGAAGTCCCTAGTTGTTTGTTGTGCCCTAAATAAATTTACAAAAAAAGTGACTTTGACAGTGACTTTTGTTATACATTGCACACCTGCACATGAACCTACCCTAAACTGTCAAATTTCTTCAATAAATGTTCAACCATATGATGATTATGATGATTATTCTCAAAAGTATAAGAATCAAAGACATAAGGTACTTAAATCATTTGTCATTCAAAATTATTCGTTTGAGACGTTATCACGCTAACTATTTGTTTGTTTTGTTGTCAAAGAAACTGTCCGCCCGTGTCAGCTTGTAACTAAATAAATTGCAAATGGCGATTATGAATCGCTTGTTGCTACATTCACTATGGACAGTGGCGGAAAGGCTTGATCGCTCGTGATCGAGACGAGGCCGTCGAGACGACGCGGATGTGCGGCCGGACCTAGTTTTAATTACGGGTACACAAACCTACGGTAACGCCTAGAAGGCAGAATGGCAAAAAACTTCAATTCTCAAGTCGGGCATAGTGTGCTCCGGAATTTCCGATGCAAATTAGATTAATAAAATTTTACCTAGCGCAATGTTTATTCCATAGCTATTTACGATCACCACCCCGCATTTGGCGAGCGTATTTAATAGTAGGCAACTATTTTATTAAACTACGACATTGATTAAAAATATATACTACTGACGACGACGACGATGTTTGCCTCATAATACATAATCTTTATAAAATTAGCACTTTAATGGAAGTGGCCAGCTTTAAAGAAGATAAGTAAAGCATAATTATACTCGTACATGAAGGTTAACTAGCCTTTTTGAAAATCAGGTATTCTGGCACCTGGGGGCCTACCGCCTAACTCTATCGCTATTGATCTCGCTATCGCGCTCTTTAGTTTATGGCGTCATCTTGTCATTTCGAAAGCGATATAAAAGCAATATCAAAATCTATAGGCTATAGCTTTCGATATTGCTTTCATATTACTTTAATATTGCTTTTGAAATGACAAGATGACGCCATAAACTATAGAGCGCGATAGCGAGAGCGATGGCGATAGAGTTAGGCGGTCGGGGGGCTGGTTGTTTTGAACTTATGGTGTTCTGCGATAAAGGTGTTGTGAAGTTTGTCCAATAAGGGGGCGTCCATAAATTACGTGAGATGTTTATGGGGGGGGGGGGGGGGGGTCGAGTCAAATCTCATCTAATCTTACGTTGGAGAGAGGGGGGTCTCGGCAAATATCACGCAATTTTTTTTCTGATTGTAACAAAAAAAAATTATACTATTTTGGTCCATTTAATCCAGATTGTACATGCTTAAGATTTAATCTTAAGCGTAATCGTAATACGATTAAGATCATTCACTAATTCGTTCGAAAGAAAATAATTTCAATCATACTTCAAATTTGTTTTTTCTTTTTACAATCACAATCCAACGCGTTTACGTAAGAAACCCATATTTTGAAAAATATCACGTGAGATTGGAGGATGGGGAGGGGGTTGAATAAAATCTCACGACATCTCACCAGGGGGGGAGGGACGGACAGAAAATTCAAAAAACACCTCACGTAATTTATGGACGCCCCCTAAGAAACTAACGCATTTTAAAATTCGGCCATATGAACAATATGGTGTTTTGAGAAAAAAAAATTGGTATTCTGTGATTTAGGTATTTTGACACTAAGTTCTTTTGAGATCTAGGAGTATTGGTGAAAGGGTAAAACGGAAATAGGTGGAATAAGCCCTACTCAATTAGACCAGAATCATCTCGCTCGGACGCTGAGCCAGCGGAGAAAGTAAAGTTTCTTCTTCCTTTCACTCTTCTTCCTCTGTAAAGATAAATGCCATAAGCTTGGCAACGTTCTTTGAAAGCAAAGAGTCTGAAGTCTTCTGCTAGTATTACAAAAATAACGTCAGCCTACACATCCAGATGATGTGAAGGGGCGTTATATGAATCGAGAGGGGTACTATCTTATCTTATCTTACCAAGAGTTAGATAAATCGGAAGGGATAGTATCTTATTTTATCTTCACTTACCAGGGTACCGCGGCCGTTTCCTGGGCGTTGGCGATCGCCGCTTAAGGCTCAGGTCCACTGGCTCCATTTGGGTGGGTGGGCCGCTTGCCTGCAACAAATCACATATCATCATCATCATCAACGCTCATTTTATGTCCCTACTACTGGGGCACGAGTCTTTCGGATGTTTACACCACAGGGAGAACGGGCCGTAAACCACCACGCGGGCCCAGCGCGGTACGGTGGCTGTCCTGTAACGTCCTGGTAATGCCGCCGGGACCGACAGGAAGAGCTAGAGATAAAAATGTTTCGGTCATCCATCCAATGACCGGTCTTTGTGAAAATAGCTTAACATAGTGCAGACGAAGCGCGAATACCTCTGCGCCATGAAGCTCATAAATTACATTTTCATTTTCGGCAAGTTCGTCGGGCAGTCGCTAGTTATACAATATGGGTCTTACAAATAAACAAAGAGTAAGGTCGGAATAGTTATTCCGTGTTTTGTTCCTGTCATGTAAACGTCATTTCAAATTAGAGTAAAAGAGACAAAACACGGAATAACTATTCGGACCTTATTCTTTGTTTATTTGTAAGGAAATATATGTATACCAATAACGTCATCAACATAATAATTATCTCGAAATATTATTATTTTTAGTCACCCATCTTGTGGTCTCTGTTTAATTCTCTCTAATCCCTTCTTGTCTTCTACGTTTACGTGCCTTACGAAGCACAGAGGAGCACGAGAAGAAAACTTTTTTGTCACCAATTCGATGACAGGCCTTTGTAAATTTTGCTTAACACCAGCATTCGCCGACCGATCGCGTTAACCACAGCGCCATCGAGCTCTTCAGCCCATTGAGCTCCTCATAAAAAATTAGGTGGAAAGGGAAAACAGAGCTTAAGAACCATAAGTCCATAGTAACCATTTCCCACTAATGCCTTTTTGGCACTTAAACAGTTTTTTTTTACCTTTCCACCGTATTGTTTTTGCACTGCAACATAGCAATCATTCTAAATTGTACTGAAGCGCGACCACAGCAGGGCGTGTCAGCTAGTTCCTTACGCAAGCAGTTTGTAGTCTTTCTTTTAATTGATGGCTTCGTGCGATTAGCACATTTAGCCAGTGTCAAAGTAATTTTTCTTACAAGTAATACATAAATATACAATATTTCCTTCCAGTCAATATGATGATGAATGATGATGAATGATAATAAAAATGAGAAGTGATATACCGCCCAACCCCTCGAGTATCTCAGTAAAGATGTGGGGCTTTACTAATTCCTCGGCGGACTTCTTGAGAGAATTTGAAAAGTATAGTTGCACTGTTTTGTTTCATTTGCCAACACTCATGCACACTTACGAACACTTAACGGTTAATAATCCACCATTATTTCACATTAATATTCGATATAACACAAATTTTTCAAAATAAAACAAAACCGCAGACATGACTCTTCACTTTCCCGCCAAGAAGTCCCAGTTTGTAGTCATCTTCAATTAAAATTGCGTTGTAGGGTGGCTGTTACAGCGATTAGCGATAAGCACGCATCGCGGACAGAAATATCTGCCGCAAAACCCTTAAAAATTACATCAAAAAAGAAATCTACGAAAAGAGTTAAAACTAATAATATTGGGTTTTTACCAGCTATGGAATTGACGTTTTTTTCTCATTCACTAATTAAATAAGTGTATTTTTTTTAAACTCAATACCGGATGATAATATTTTTATATTTTTTATACACGTTTAATTAAGACTATTTTACTTAGGCTTCAGTAATAACAAAGTTTTTTTTTAATTTTGTCCCAATTTTTTTTTAATTGATTTCTTTTTGTGTTAGCGGAATTGACCTTTTGTTTCATTGTAGCTTTGAAGGGACTTGTTATTTTTTTTTCTTTTTGAGGTCTGCAATATTAAGCTTGTAAAACAAACACACTGCTTTACAACTTTTAAAGTGTTATCAGAAATAGATGATAAAAAATTTAAAAAACGTTAGTATGAGAAATATAATTTTATAAAAATTCTTCATACAAAACGGCAATTTCGTAGGTTCCTAATACAATTTGGTAATAAAATGCGGTCAAGAATATTCGGATGCGAATTTTGCTCGGTAAAAAAAGGTATACTAAGAACGAATGAACTCAAGTATGTAGGCTTATTTTGTTTATTTATTACATTTCTTGGAGCTTACAAATTTACATCCAAGATTTAATTAAAATAAAAAAAACATAATTTATGAACTATTTTCTACAGTGACAACATATGCATTTAACGAAGCAACTTTTAACTATACATCTATATCTATAATTCTACCTTTCCGATTAACCCTGTCCAGCTGCAAAACTGCCATATCTGCTACTTTCCTCCCTGAGACTACTATTATGTTTAAGTAGGTTTATTTATATGTTTATCATTATCATCATTTTCATTATTATTATTTTGCTTTATTTATAAAATACAAATTATTCTAGTATGTTTCCATAATTTCACCTCTGATCTTAAAGTTTATTAGCTCTCTCCATCCGACTGGTTGTCTGGAAGAAATCGCTTGAAAGCGATAAGACCGCCAAATTGTAACTTTGTAATTATTATTATTAATTTTTTTTTCTTTTGTTCATGTTTATGTTTTTTAGTGTTGCAATAAAAGTATTATCTATCTATCTATCTATTATATAAATACTATCTACATAGGTAAACATTTTGCAAGAGTCTACTAACATGTTTGTAGGTATGCAGGAATACAATGTAAGTCATTATTATGGTGACATATAAAACAAGGCACCCCTATAGTTTCGCCATGTCCGCCATGTCGTCAAGTGGCGACAAATAAAATTTTGAATTTTTTTTTTCTTTCTTTGAAAAGCCTACTTAGCTGTGATAGTTTTCCTTTTAACTCCGTGATATATACAACTACCGAGAATTTTTTCACGTATCCAAAAACAACCATTTGGCTGGCCTGTGGGGGGGGGGGGGGGGGAGAACACACTTTGACTAACTAAATTTTGCACTTTAAAGCTTAATAATAGTTCACAAACGGATAACTCAATCAAGAAACTGATTTCACAAACCCGCAATATTTTTGAAATTGTTATCCAACGACACACTATGGTGTACAAGAAAAAAAATTACATCCCCAGTTCACACGTGAACAGAGTCGAGTCAAATTCTGGGCAAAATCATATCAAGCATGCATAATATAATTTCAATGTGAAAGCCTTTTATTAGGTAACACACAGAGACATGTATTTAATTAACAAATTATATGTCCTAAATCGACGCTGAATTTGATTGGAGGAGCTCCACGGCGCAGTGTTTAACGCGCCCAGTCTGTGATTTCACCTCAAGCTCGCCCTCGGGTTGTTCCGCTCCCCGATCCGATCCGAACCCTTCGGAGAATCAAGTAGGGCACGGGGACACGCCTTACTGCGTGATGCCGTTCCCTATAGAACACCTACGAAGGTGATTCGTTTCACACGGCTTGAGAAACCCTTTAAGTTTCTCGCCGCCCTCAAACAAGGCCGGTGAAGCTGAAAATGCCGTCTGAGGCAATCAGCCATCTCTCTACAAAAAAAAACCAGGCACCCAGGCTATTTGTTTTCACCCAGACAGGCATCTCATCATCATTATTATCAAGAGGATGATAAATAAAGCCTTATAATAAAGGCTTGCAAATTATACAACTAAGTAGTGAACTCAAGTATGTAGGTTCTCAGCAGGGCGTGGCAGCACGATTGTTACGCAACGCAAGGTGCTGGAGTCATCCTCAATTAAAACTGCGGGTGGCTGCAGTGAGAACGATTAGCGATTCACAAACGCCGGTAGCCGAGCGGAAGGTACTTGAACATCATGCCCATAATGAAAATGCATATGAATCTACTAGAAACTTTCGGATGCAACACCACAGGTAAGTCAATTCGAAAAGAGTTGTTGACTGGTTAGTCAATAAATATGTAACAAAAGTAAATGCTCAAACTCAATAGAAGAAGAAAGAAGAAGATTTTTTACAATGGGTCAATTATGGACCCTGTCGTGCACAGCACTGTTTAGTAGGAGAGAGGAAGAGAGATCATTATTATTTTAATTATAATTATATCATATTTATGTGTATTATAATAATTTATCATTGATTAAAAATTCATTTATAATGTTATATTGGAATATTATAGGTATGTATTTTGACGTGACAACGTCTTATAAATTGGTTTGCCGGGTGACACTTCAAGAAACTGCGTTACGCTCCGCTCACGTTATGCGCTCACAATGAGAGCGAGTGAGAGGCACGCGTCCCTTCCACTCGGGCATGGTTAGCCCGCCTAAGAGCGAGAGAGACAGACATAAAAAGTGAAAGGTAAATACGTATGTATGTGTAAAGGTAAAAATAAAATTTTGTTAATATGAAATTCAGTGCGAGATTCTTTGTATAAATTAATGTTTTAAATATAATTCTTTGTATAAATAAATGTTTTAATTTGTTACTATTATTTCATCCTTCTTCTTACTATACGAATGAATATTCACATTAAAATTATTTTACCACTCAAAGTCGTTGTCACGTAAAACTTTCGCCCGTATATCGACTTTACAGGCAACCAATTTTTTATGTCATTTTCCCAGCGGTACATAGAATACAAAAATACAAAGCTTTCCTCATTATAATATTAGTATAGATTATTTATTTTATAGTTGATGATTTATTATTAAAATATTCTTTTATGTTATAATAGATTTTGTTTAGCAGAAAAATTCTTAAATTGTTAATAGGTATAATTCCTCAACGTGTCTTCTATTTTTAATATTTTCATGTAACTTATTGTATACTTTTATTGACATAACCAAGGGACCGGAAGAGCGCATTGTTATACGGGAAAAAGGAAGATTTAACCTGTTTTTATGTCTAAATATTATTTTGCTTTAGATATTTTCTCTTAAATTATAAAATTCAGGGTATTTTCGGGTGCTTGCATGTATATTGTTTCGGAACAGCGAATTATGACGTATGTTATGTTATATCAGTAAGGTGAATATTTATCTTACTAATTAATCAGAACCTTTCAGTTCTAATCAGAACGTCTTTAGCTTCAGAGAAGAAAGAACACAACCAACTGCACGGCTCAAATGTAAGTGTTCATGTAAGAATTCAGAATAAACATACAGAAATGTTTTTTAAGATATATTTTTATTTTATTAATTCACCTGGTGCGGTTTGCAACTTACACCATTAATACCTTTCGAAAAAACGGATACCTACTTAATGTGCAGCTTTTTGGACTCGCCGATTTTATTTAACTACACTATTAATAAAGAGATAACGTTTGTAACTTTGTTTGTTTGTTTGTATGCCGGAGCTAATATCTGGAACTACAGGTTCAATTAAAAAAAAAAATTTCACTGATAGAATGTAACATAGGCTATAGTTTATTAAAAAAAAAACCTTTTTAATTTCTCAAATCCACGCGAAGGAAGACGCGGTTAAAGTGCTTGTTCAATATAAAGTTAAAAAAACAGCGTTTCGTGAATGAGTTAAGCGAATCGCTAACACAGGCGCCCCACCCCCAACTGCAATATCGCATGGGCACACGAACCGACCCCACGCGCGGCATCACGACTATTCACGACTGACGACCGGTTGCGTCCCAACCATTATACTGTACTGTAAGTACACCAACACTGACACCCAACTTGCACTGATCCTTCACACCTCGCGTTACCAAACACAATAATGATGGTTGCCTTGTGTGGTTTGGAAGACCCAATCTTTCCTCAAAATTCCACTACATATACATATGGTACACTAAACATGCACCCTCATTTGATGTCCCCATTGCTGGGGCACGAGCCTTCACTATGGATGTTTACACCACAGGCAGAACGGGCCGTAAACCACCACGCCGGCTTAGTGCAGAGCGGTGGTTACCTTGCTCTCTGTAACTTATGATAGCCTGGTACTTTGACAACTTCACGCCAACTATGTAGCTCACGCCAGGTAAATCTTCCTGTGGGTTATAAAAGCCTGGTAGTTCACACTCTCTCATTCGCTAACCAATTTGATGTCCCCACTGCTGGGGCACGAGCCTTCCCTTGGATGTTTACAGCACAGGGAGAACGCTCCGTAAACCACATCGCGGGCTGACGACCGGTTGGCTTCCAATCTTTATACTATAAGTAGACCAACACCTAACTTGCACTGATAGTTTACATCTCACTCAAAAACTACTGGACCGATTTAAAAAATTCTTTCACTATTAGAATGCTACATTAGCGCTGAGTAACATAGGACATATAAAAAAAATGTCCACCCGTGCGAAGCAGGGACGGACTGCTAGTCTTGTACGTAAGTAATTACATACATACATATTCTCAGGTCCTTCTCCCAAAAAGGGGTAGACAGCATCGAAAGCATCAATTTTGAGTAAACTCGCCGTTTGTGACCTTGACGCCATATTTCAGTCAGAAGTTTTTTAGAGGGAATGACATCATTTACTAATACAAATCCCTGTTCCCGAGAATTCCCGAGAGTTCCCGGAATTATCCGAGGTTTCGGATCGGATCGGGAGCGAAACAAAACAAGGGCGCCTCTAAAGGCTAGGCTAAAATAGACCTCGGCTCGGGGGTTGACCGAGTCGTGGGGGTGGGGAGATGCACCCAGGTACCATGTCTGTAACTGATATAGAGCTCGCGTGAACCAGGTCGTCGTACCCTTATTCTACGATTACGGAGTTTTGGGTATATGCGAGTGTGCTTATCATGTGAATGTGTAGCGACATTTTGAGGACCGGGCGGGACGAGCTGGTGAAGTGGTGATGTTGATGATGGATGATGGGCCCTCCCTACACTTTCCAATACAACTAATGACTTCATCAACACCATCAGCTCATTTTATGTCCCCACTGCTATGGTACAAGCCTTCCCTATGGATGGATTCCCTATCCAACGGGCCCAGTGCGGATTGGTAATTGTTAACGACTGCTAATGCAGCCGGGCCAACGGTTTTCTTACGAAGCACGGGGGAGCTCGAGATGAAAAAGTGTTGGTCCCATGACCGGCCTTTGGGAAGGTTCCTTAACCTCAGCACTCGCAGACCGGGCGCGTTAACCACTGCGCTCATCTATAATGGCTTTTTGTATATAGAACTTGTCACGGCCAACACGCGGTCCTAAGTACCGGTCGCGATGCAAGGCGTGGTTAGGGCGCGGCGCCGGCGCAGCGCCGCTGTCGCAACGACTCATCCTGTACGAGAACGTACTGAGGCATACTAGTTTTAATGTTAAGGAGAAAATCGCCGCGGCAAGTGCGACTTGAGAGACAGTTGGACTTCCGCAACGCGCAAATAGTCTAATCCTCTATATTGTACTAATATAATACAACTTTGAAGAGTTTGTTTTTTTTGTTTGAACGCGCTAATCTCCAGTCCAGAACTACCAGTCGGATTGGAAAAAAATTTTTTTGCATTTGATAGCCCAATTTTTGTGAAGAGCTATTTAACATCACTACTAGAAAGCTAACGACGCTTTGAGGTAAACTAGTTCTTGAGTGGAAACCGCGTACCGGTAAACGTAGTGTAGGCCACCCTCAGACTAGGTGGAGCTACGGTATTCGCAAGGTGGCTGGCGAGAGCTGGATGAGAGTAGCCGCGGATCGTGCTCAGTGGCGTGCACTTGGAGAGGCCTCTCAAAAAAAACGGACGCAGCGAGTTCTCTCCAATAAACAAACAAGGGTAACATGTACCTGGAGTACAGCAAACCCTATTGGCACATATTCCCACACCGTTAGATCGCTAAGTGGTATGAGGTAACACCGAAACGGGCCGTTACGTCGTCGCCATATTGCCGTGCTCATGCGCATTGCGAAAACCCGATACACTACGAATGAATCGGTACGATCGATCTAATTTGACGTAATTTAAATACGCAGGGCTGCCACTAGCTATAATTATTTGCGGTATTTTTTTTATGAAAAAATATCATTTTCTAAAGGTTAAGATCATCGGTCTCAAACCCATAGGTCCCGAGTTCGATTTCCAGCGGGGGGTACATGATTGCGTACTCGGTTTGGTTTGTAGTAGACGTCCGCCTGCTTGGCTTATATACCTTTTACATTACCTGATGTTAATGTAAAAGGTACTAAGGCCAAAGGTGGAAGCGCACTTCACCCAGAAACCTCAACTACTGCTTATCTGTAGCTGCCAGAATACAAGAAGATAAGATAGTGGTAGCTAGCCAGGCGGACAAATAAGCCCTATCACCAACCAATCCGAGTACAAAAACATGTAGGTACCTAGGAAACCACAGAGCCTGTAGAGGATTCAAAACGTCAGGATAAATAGACTTAAACACGAGTAAATTCGTAATCTATTCCAAACCCAACGCCTCAGAGAATCAGGTTTACGTGAAGCACCTCTAGAAACCCTCTAAGGAGGTTCGATCAGTAAGGCTTCGAATACGCTGTAAAGGACATCTGTGATCAACAGGAATCTCTTTATTTTTTTACAGACAGTCTAAAGTTCTAAAGAACAATAAAGTATTTTATTATATTCTAGGTTAGGTGTTTTAGGGTAGGTATAGAGCTCAGAACCAGAATAATGTCCCAAATCTTTACGCAAAAAAGCATCAAGCAACAAGTAAAAACTGAATTAAAATACAAGTTTATTAAATAACAAGATAAAATTTTACTAGAAAAACCAACCAGTCTCAGGAAGCTCCAGTGGGAATCGAACCCACGACCTTTGGATAACGGTCCAATGCTCTGACTGCTAAGCTACCGAGACCCCAAAAGAATCGTTGAATTTTTCTAGTAGTTTTTGACTAACGATGCAAGCCAGCGGTATAAAAAAATACTGTAGGTAAGTATATTAAATTATAAAAAGCAATTACCAATTAACATTAAAAAAACATAAAAGACAAAATTCGTAAAAATATTTTGTTTGGGTGCGAATAAACTACATTTTCTCTTTTCTCAGTAGCGACAGCCCTACCGACGATCAACTCCCAGCAAGCACGGATTTAATTGATCTATTGATTTGTCACTTATCTCGCGATGAGGGCAGGGATAGCGGTAATTGAATCCCAGCGCCATTCCTGGCCTAGGTATCTACTAGCAACCTAGATCCACCGGACAATCGCTTCGGAACTACGCACGCTCGAGTTACGAAAATCGAAGCTATCTAAATCGAATTGGTGCAATTTTTTAGTTACATTTAAATAAAAAAAAATGAGTTGATGATGATGATGATTTGAATGAATCATTAAATGAATGAATGGTTAATAATAGTACAAAAGAATGAATGAAGCGTTGAACACATACACAAAGGGAAAAAATTTGAAACTAAAAAAAAAACCGCTGTCACAATTACAAAAGGACGAGACTGCAAAAGGTTGATGAGCAAAGCACACATTATCCTTTCAAAACCTGCATGAGCTTTCCCTATGTATGTATGGAACACCACAGGGAGAACGGGTAATTTTTTTTTTTTTTTTTGGGGGGAGATTGCTTTGATTGGGGAGACGGCATTTTCAGCTTCATCGGGCTTATTTAGAAGCGGCGAGGAACGCAAAGGGTCCCTCAAGCCGTGTGAAACGAATCCCCTTCAGAGGTTTTCTAAAGGGAACGGCATCGCACACTAGTGCGCGTCCCCGTGCCCTACTAGATTCTCCGAAAGGTTCGGATCGGATCGGGGAGCGAAACAACCCGAGGGCACCTCTAAAGGCTCGGACCTTGGCTCGGGTTGCCCGGGCCGTGGTGGAGGAGAGAAACGCCCAGGTACATGTCTGTACCTGGTGTAGAGCAGGTGTGAACCGGTTCGTCGTACCCTTGTTCTACGAGTACAGTGTCTTGGGCCTAAACTAGTGTGCATGTTTAGTGTATTCTGTAAATGTGTAGTGGCATTTAGAGGATCGGGATGTTCGCAACAGTTATGGGATCGTCGAGGTCGTCTAGGACGTGTTTAGGACGTCTAGATGTGAACTGTCTTGTTGGTGGAAGGCTTCCAACATTATAGTTTGCGGCCGCCACAACAAGCAGGTTAGGGTGGTGGGGGGCGTTATCAAAGTAACGTATGGAAACATCCTTGATAAAATCTTCTTGCTAAATCTTAAGCTTAACCCCTTGACTGGTATAGCATAATCTGTCTAAATATAAATTTACTGTGCGTGTGTATGTCACTGAGCTCCTTCTAAACGGCTGGACCGATTTGGATGAAATTTTTTGAGTGTGTTCAAGTGGATTCGAGAATGGTTTAGATTTACAGTTGGACCCGGTAGGTGGCGCTGCTATAGGGACCCATCATGGGATACGGGTGTTCTTAAGCGGACGAATGATTTGTTTGTTTTGTTGTCATGAAAAGTGTGTTCAAGTGGATTCGAGAATGGTTTAGATTTACAGTTGGTCCCGGTCGGTGGCGCTGCTATAGGGACCCATCATGGGATACGGGCGTTCTTAAGCGGACGAATGATTTGTTTGTTTTGTTGTCATGGAAAGTGTGTTCAAGTGGATTCGAGAATGGTTTAGATTTACAGTTGGACCCGGTAGGTGGCGCTGCTATAGGGACCCATCATGGGATACGGGCGTTCTTAAGCGGACGAATGATTTGTTTGTTTTGTTGTCATGGAAAGTGTGTTCAAGTGGATTCGAGAATGGTTTAGATTTACAGTTGGACCCGGTAGGTGGCGCTGCTATAGGGACCCATCATGGGATACGGGCGTTCTTAAGCGGACGAATGATTTGTTTGTTTTGTTGTCATGGAAACTGTCAACGTTTTGTTTGTTTTGCCGTCACGAAAACTGTCAAAGCGGTACGAAGTCCGCCGGTCAGCATATTATATTTTTCATTGGTTTTCGACGCTATTGCTACAACATAAGGTTGAAATTATAATGGCATCTCTATTAACACTACCAGTCAGTCAGTTGTTTTCTTCGGCCCTTCCTTAGGGCCGGTTCGGAAAGCGAGGGTGGGCCTCATTGCCCGGGTATTCTCCGCGCGCATGTGTATAGACGGGTCAGTAGGGGGGCACGGCAGGGGTACAGATTGTTTTTTTTCCTGTCTGTTTTGTTTTACTCTTTTTTTATGTTTGTTTTTGTTTTTTTTTTCCCTCTGCCGTGCCGCGAGCTTTAAGCTCCGTTGGGTTTTTATTAACACTACCAGATAGAGTTAATACATACCGCGCTCGAGCAATGCACACATAGACCATGTCACGGACACGAATCTCGCAACAGCGGGCGCTCGCACTGTTCCGAGCTGACACTGTGTGTATTACTGTGTGTGTGTTACTGTCCATGTGTGCGATGCTCGAGCGCGTTCCTGTAAAGCTTAACTACTGGGCCACCTTACTTTATGGTATTCGGCCCACGAAACAGCTCTCCTACGCGTAATTATCGCTATACGGTGCGCCTGCGCCTGTCCGTCTGTCGATCCCGTCATAACACAGTGAAAGTTACGCTCGTGTACCCCGGATCCCGAGCGAACGTAAATTACTTGAATTACGTCACTGCTAATAAATCAACATCGGTGCCTTACGCATTTATTTAACACCTAGTACTTAGCGATAATTATTGCAATCAGGCGTCACTTACGGAAATCCATGCAATTAATATGATAATCATCATCACCATCAGCTCATTTTATGCAGCAGTGGGGGCTGGGGCACGAGCCTTTTCTATGTATGGAAACACGGGCGGTAAACCACCACGTGCGCCCAGTGCGGGGCAGTGGTTTTTAAACACTGCTAATGCAGCCGGGACCAACACGGCTTTATTCGTTGGACGGAGGAGCTCGAGCTCGACCTCCTTCCTCATCGTTTAGTGCCATCTTCATATTGGAGATCAGTACATAAATAAAAACCTCCGAAGGTGATTCGTTTCACACGGCTTGAGGAACCCTTTCTGTTTCTCGCCGCCCCCAAAAAATACCCAATGAAGCTGAAAATGCCGTTTAAGGCAATCAGCAATCTCTCTCCAAAAAAGAAAAAAAAACCACTCTAGCAGTGGTGACATAAAAAGAAACTGATGATGAACGGCAAGGTAAGCTAGTTATTAAACCCCCGCCCGATCCTCTAAATGACAGCACACATTTACAGAATACACTAAACATGCACACCAGTTTAGGCCCAAGACACCGTACTCGTAGAACAAGGGTACGAAGAACCGGTTCACACTCGCTCTACACCAGGTACAGACATGTACCTGGTCGGTTCTCTCCTCCTCCACGGCCCGGTCAACCCGAGCCGAGGTCCGTGCCTTTAGAGGCGCCCTCGGGTTGCTCCGCTCCCCGATCCGATCCGAACCCTTCGGAGAATCTAGTAGGGCACGGGGACGCGCACTTGTGCGCGATGCCGTTCCCTCTAGATAACCTCTGAAGGTGATTCGTTTCACACGGCTTGAGGGACCCTTTACGTTCCTCGCCGCCCCCAAAAAGCCCGGTGAAGCTGTAAATGCCGCAGCGGCAATCAGCAATCTCTCTCCAAAAAAAAAAAAAAAAAGTAGTTATTAAACACTTAAACCTACCTCCATAGTGATAGGAAGCATGGGGCTCAATCGGCGCCCCGCGCCCTCCTTTTCATCCTATAACAAGAAATAAATTAATTAATATCTTTATTTCTAACATAGTGACACTAGAATAACAAAATAATAATAAAAATATTTATTTTCACATATAACGAGCTAATTTTACTACTTACAGCAACTGTTTATGTTATTATTAATATTATTTTGAATGTTGCATTGACAATGCTATACAGGGTGTAATCGTTACAACAGTCACAACCAGGCGATTATTCCGTAACTATTGTGATATAAAAAAAACTTTAAACTGATATCGAAAGTACGTTAGGTACTTAATGAGTAAAATTACATCAATAACTTTTTAAAAATCAAACGAGAAGTATTCAAAGTTTTGACATTAAACACTCCCTCCCATCCCATATATATAGTATGACATTAGTAGAAAGGTTATAGTTTCCTTATTTTAAAAGGTTATTTTAGCTTAGTACTGATATTAAAGGAAACTGTTTATTAACCTAACAAATGAATAAAACTATATTAAAATTGAATAATATTTATTTCTTAGTAAGTACATTTTTTTTTATTCAAAGCAGATGTGACGAGTAGTGAGCAGAAGAGAAGACAAAGACGAGATCCGAGTGACGCCCTTGGTGTGCGATACAATGACGAACTCTATTTACAGTTTCTAAATGAACTTTCCTTAACATTTGCGGAGTAATTATTATCATATCATACGTAATCATAAAATATGATTAAGGTAAAATTAGTAACTTCTAGACCACTTTAAAAAGGAAACTAAAACCTTTCTACTAAAGTCATACTAAATGTATTTATGTCATTTGATTTTTAAAAAGTTATTGATGACATTATACTCATTAGGTAACGTACTTTCGATATCAGTTTAAAGTTTTTTTACATCTGAAATAGTTACGGAATAATCTTCTGGTCACACTTAACGATTAGGTACACCCTGTATGAAACTGGTTAATTTTTTCTAGTCTCATCCCTGCCTTAAGACACAAAAGAATACGTTAAAAAGTTATATTTACAATGTGAGCGCGTTTGTGTGTGTTTGTGTACAATACAGAACACAAACAATTAAAATTTACATGTGCACATCTTAGCAAATGCCAGTCGAACTGAGAATGGTTTCCATTCTCAGTTCGATATATATATATCGACAGATATCTTCTTCTTCTAATATATAAAATTCTCGTGTCACGGTGTTATTGAACTCCTCTGAAACGGCTCGACCGATTTTCGTGAATCTTAGCGTGCATATCGGCTAGGGTGGAGAATCGGACAACATCTATTTTTCATCCCCCTAAATGTTAAGGGTGGTCCACCCCTAAATTTTTTTTAGATTTTTGAAATTTTTCCAATACAAAATGATTTGTTTGTAGTGTTGTCATGGAAACTGTCAAAGCGGTACGAAGTCCGCCGGTCAGCTAGTATTAATATATATCTTAAAACAATAAAACAATTATTAATAAAAAAATGCTATTACAACTTGAATGAATATTTGAATGATAGTTTTGTTTGATTTTCTTTTGATTTTGTAAACCTTCCTAATTATGGTGCTTCTGTTTCAATTTCATCTAATTTAAATTTAATTTGTCTGCATATCCGTTACGCGTCCACGCTAAAATGCAATGCTATGCCCAAATGGATAACATGATGTACTGTAAAATGTTTTTGTTTTGTTTATATAGTTTTAACGCAAATTTTGTTGCGATACAAATTACAAAAACACAATGTTGAAAAAATTTCCACGAGCAGGATTTGAACCTGCACCCTTCTGACATACCGGGTCAGGTGCTCTTCCAATTGAGCTATCGTGGTTCTAACCAGCCCGCCGAAATTATTCAACACTATTTACTTTGAAAGCCAAAAGCGCCAATTCAATGTCAACAACTACCGTCATTAACATCTGATCATAATATTTTTACAAATACTAAAGATCAGTTAAGAATTAGGCAAGCTTATTTATAAAATGTTTTTGTTTTGTTTATATAATTTTAACGCAAATTTTGTTGCGATACAAATTACAAAAACACAATGTTGAAAAAATTTCCTCGAGCAGGATTTGAACCTGCACCCTTCTGACATACCGGGTCAGGTTTTTTTTTTTTTTTTGGAGAGAGATTGCTGATTGCCGCTGCGGCATTTTCAGCTTCACCGGGCTTTTTGGGGGCGGCGAGGAACGTAAAGGGTCCCTCAAGCCGTGTGAAACGAATCACCTTCAGAGGTTATCTAGAGGGAACGGCATCGCGCACAAGTGCGCGTCCCCGTGCCCTACTAGATTCTCCGAAGGGTTCGGATCGGATCGGGGAGCGGAGCAACCCGAGGGCGCCTCTAAAGGCACGGACCTCGGCTCGGGTTGACCGGGCCGTGGAGGAGGAGAGAACCGACCAGGTACATGTCTGTACCTGGTGTAGAGCGTGTGTGAACCGGTTCTACGTACCCTTGTTCTACGAGTACGGTGTCTTGGGCCTAAACTGGTGTGCATGTTTAGTGTATTCTGTAAATGTGTGCTGTCATTTAGAGGGTCGGGCGGGGGGGCGTTCGCAACCGTTATGGGATCGTCGGGGTCATCTAGGACGTGCTTAGGACGCCTAGACATGAACCGTTTTGTTGGTGGAAGGCTTCCAACATTATAGTTGGCGGCCGCCACAACAAGCGGGTTAGGGTGGTGGGGGGCGTTATCAAAGTAACGTATGGAAACGTCCTTAATAAAGTCTTTGATAGTGGGAAGATCAAGATCGCGGTGGAGATCTACGTTGCGATAGTACCACGGGCAACCCGTGGCACCACGCATGAATCGGTTTTGTAGCGTTTGTAAACGATACAAATAGGAGGGCGCGCAGTGCGCGAAAACTACGCTAGCGTAAGTCATGACGGGGCCGGGTCAGGTGCTCTTCCAATTGAGCTATCGTGGTTCTAACCAACCCGCCGAAATTATTCAACACTATTTACTTTTTTACTTTGAAAGCCAAAGGCGCCAATTCAATGATGTACTGTATTATTCTTGTCCAACATTCATGAATCGCAATAAGCACTTTAACTTTGACTTTGACTTTGACTTTGAAAAGCATAAGTAAAGTTATCTTATCGTGGTTGGTATCGGATGGGTGACCTAAATAAGTTTTTATACCATGAAACGGCACTGCTGAGCCGAGTCCTTCCCACATAAAAATAAGCATAGGAGATCAGTCCATAACCCAACCCATCACGTTGGTCTAATGCGAATTGGTGGGTTGGAACGTCCGCCAAATTTTTTATCCTATGCTGGTCTGGAACGAGAAAAGATTGTATTAGCTGGTTAGCGGCTTAACTTCCTTACACAACTTAAAGGGACAAAGGTTCCAATCCAAGACACTTGCACATTAGGCGATCGGCTAGCAACCCATCACTGATGTATCTATTCCATTTGGGGATTCGATACACTGTACTTTTTGGTAGGAGGTGGTGAAAGAATGTATGATTATATATATTTTTAATTAATGTTATTATTATAATTTGTTATTCATCTCACGTGATGTTAAGTGATGAGTGATGATAAGGTTAAAGTGGAAGCGCACCTCACCCGGAATCCCCAACTACTGAGGAACTGGCTATCTTATATCTAAAGCTAGCCAGGCGGACTTAAAAAAACCTTAACACCAAGCAAACAGAGTACAAACACGTCCCCTTGCTTAGAATCGACCCGGGACCTTCGGATCTGAGTCAGGTAGTAATAGCCACTACACTT
Source organism: Eudonia truncicolella (assembly GCA_949315975.1). Lineage (NCBI taxonomy): Eukaryota > Metazoa > Arthropoda > Insecta > Lepidoptera > Crambidae > Eudonia > Eudonia truncicolella. Next base: position 5,837,423 of record OX438853.1, on the reverse strand, counting down.
TGAGGCGTAATTTAAAATTGTCACCCATCCGATGACCCACCATCGCTAAAGTAGCTTAACATGCACGATCACCAGCCAAACGCGCACACCGCAATACCATCAATCCACATTATTCGTTATTACAAATCGGTAAACAGAGTACCGATCTATATCTCCGTAAAAATGCAACAGTCCAAAACAGGCTGCCCTTGTCTGACGCACGTAAGCACGGACTGTGCGAGCGAGGGGCGACGATGCGCAAAACTGTATCGTGGGAACTTAGCATTTGCTTTCACTGGCTTGACCATCCATTACCATACAGACGAACGCTTTAAATCATCTCGCGTACATAGGTAGCGATTGTTTATTTTATTTCACATCATCACAACACTAGTTCATTTTTTTGTCCCCACTGCAGGGGCACGAGCTTCCCTATGAATGGAAACATCACAGAAAGAACGGGCCATAAACCATCACGCGGGCCCAGTGCGGGGCTGTGGTTGTTAGCGACTGCTAATGCAGCCGGAACCAACAGCTTTATGTGCCTTCCGAAGCATGGAGAAGCTGGAGATGATACATTTTTGGTCTCATTGCCTCTGGTGTCTAGTGGCGTCTGGTGGTAGCTTCACCAGGCTATTTTAGGCGGCGTGAAACTTAAAGGGTTCCTCAAGCCGCGTGAAACGAATCACCGTCCGAGGTTATCAAGAGGAAACGGCATCGCGCACTAGAGCGTGTCCCTGTGTTCTACTAGATTCTCCGAGGGGTTCAGATCGGATCAGTCCGATCAAATGATGCGAAAGGTGCTTAAGCTCAGCAGTTCAGACCGAGCAAGTTAATCAATGCGTCATCGAACTCCTCATCATCTTATGTTATAACCATAGTGCATCTATTTTCTTAAAATGAACTTCGTGTTGTTTTCTAATGTTTACGCGAACAAATAAAATCCCAGACTCAACACCATACTGCCAGACCCAAAGATATTGTAAGCTCTGCGTAAAACGGAACGCACCTGATTAAATTTAAATGAGGGTATACAAGCTACTAACTAATTATGAGACGACCAACACCTCAGTCTCCCTGTGACCACGGACCCTGCAAACGGTTCGAATCGTCAGGATAAACGTTAATTAAAAGTGATGTGTAAAATAAACGCGAGCAGATCCGTAAAAGTTGTTTCATTTCAATGAACTTCGTGTTTCGGCCGTCGTCGGATTTCTATCAGTTATTTATACTATTAATGAAGATGTAACGTTTGTTTCTGACTTTGTTTGTTTGTATGTATCCCGCCATACAAATCTCTGGAATTACTGGTCCAATTCCAAAAACTCTTTCACTAATACAATGCTATATACCTTTTCGTACCACTTGCTCAAAAAAGTGACATTCTATGCCACAAAAAGCGAACATAACAATAGTCATTTTTAATCTGTTAAAATCAGGGAAAGAAAATTGTACTGAATTTCATTCATCCTCTAGGGGGAAAATGTGATTTAAATTTGGAATACTTACCGAAATTTATACTGAACTACATCTGTGTTTACACCATTGAGTTTGTATAACCATATTAAGCAGTCAAATTAACAAAAATATAAAACTTAATCCATCAGAGCCACAACCATCACCTTCCGGCATCTTATCTTCGTCCGTAACTCACGATGCACCACCACCACTATCTCCGACGTATACTATCTACAATGAAACGCAAGTTCCTCAGACGCAAGAAGAGAAATACAAATCATCTCATCAACAATAAATGTACCAAACAAAAATGTAACTCTCTCTATCAATAATTGGATTAATATTTCGAATGTTAACTTTTACTTTTAATTGTCATTATATTTAATAAAAGCTTATCTCATATTATTATTGTGTTAATTTTTTCGCAAATGGTACGAAAAGTAGAGTATTTTCCTCGGTGATAAATGTGTCTTAGTCTTGGGTGAACTTAAATCCCTTGCTACACTCAGGACTCGTCTTAAATCCCTCGCTTCGCTCGTGATTTAAGTTTTTAACACCCTCGCTACGCTCGGGAGTACACCTCGAGTCCTTCGTTACGCTCGCGATTTAAATCGTCACCCGCGGCAGAAGACACTGCTTTATCCCCTTAGCTAATAATCTACTATTTACTATTAATAAAGAGGTCTGTAATGTTTGTAATAATGTATTTTGTTTGTCGGGGCTAATCTCTGGAAGTACCAAATGGTCCAATTCCCAAAATTCTTTCACTGATAAAATACTACATGTCTTGTGGGAAAATGCTATATTTTATTGTTTAATTTGAGAATCAAAGTATTGAATTTTGGTATGTACACACGCCTGCCATCAGACTACCACAAACTGTCAAATTTCCCTAACAGACTTTGAACTTTATGTCTAAGGTGTGTATATATATATATGGCGGACTTCGTACCGCTTTGACAGTTTCCATGACAACACTACAAACAAATCATTTTGTATTGGAAAAATTTCAAAAATCTAAAAAAAATTTAGAGGTGGACCACCCTTAACATTTAGGGGGATGAAAAATAGATGTTGTCCGATTCTCCACCCTAGCCGATATGCACGCTAAGATTCACGAAAATCGGTCGAGCCGTTTCAGAGGAGTTCAATAACGCACACCGTGACACGAGAATTTTATATATTAGATTTACATATAATTTTACTCAAATATTGTTGCGAACAAATTACAATTTGAAAAAGGACAGTGTTGAAAAAATTCCACGAGCGGGATACGAATCCGCACCCCATGACATGCCGGGTCAGTGGCTCTATCCAACTCGTCGGATTCCACTTTTGGAATTTTTCAACACGTCGTCTTTTTTTTTTCAAATTGTACCTACCTATATAATGGTTAAAAACTTCTTGAAAAAATTTGACAGTTTTGGATAGGTTGATGTGCTGGAGTCTACTGTACAATACGAAACCCACATGGACGAAGTCGAGGGTAACGTGCTAGTGGAGTATATAGAGTTGATACTACCCTTTTTACACATTATTAATTTATTTTAGACTGAGGGGACATCCTATCGTCTCATGTAATTGATTTACTTTTTATAGTTTTCAGCTCTGCCTGGTTAACACTCTCACGGGAACCACAAACAAAACAACAATAAAATACTAAGTAGTTTTTTTATATATATAAATAAATAAATAAATATGAGACATCACACACATTGTTCTGATCCCAAGGTAAGTAGCTATAGCACTGGTTTCATGAAATCAGAAACAACGACGGTACCACAACCACCCAGACCCGACACAATATCGAAAAGTTCGTTTTCGAATTGACCCGACCGGGAATCGAACCCGGGACCTCAGAGTTATCGCCGCCCAAAGTCCGGCGTGCAGGCCACTCGGCTACGGAGGTCGTCAAAGTTTGTACACACACCTGCACATCAACCTACCACAAACTGTCAAATTTCCTCAATAGACTTTGAACTTTATACCGAAAGTCATATGGTTGACATTGTATTGAAGAAATTTGTCAGTTTTGGATAGGTTGATATGCAAGCGTGCCTACCTTAACGTGAACAGTTAAAATTTTGTCATACAAATTCTCGTTTTCGTTAACGTGATCGAATGTCAAAAATAACTAACACTAGGCCCTCGGATACACTCTGGATCTTTTCATTGTTACCACTGGTAATACCACACCTTTCTGTTATACTCTGTAGAGTTTACGTCTGGTTTTAAAAGGCGTTTTCCGATCTCCGATCTCTAAGCGCTTGGGTAAGGTGAGGATGCGCTCGCTCGACAGTAGGTGAAGGGCATCTTGAAATGGCTCTACTCTGAGCGGCGATGGCCCCGCCTTCTCGGGCGTACAGTCCGCAACAGAAATATCGAGAAACGAAAATATATTTTTCTGTTACTTATGGGTAAATAGGTGTACTGCCGTTTACCCTGTGTTTTCTACATGTTGTGGTTGTCTTTTATATTTTATGTGTTTATTTGTAATAAAAAGTATCCTGCTATAATAAGGCATTTTCCAATAGGGAGAAAATAAAATTACTAAAATAAAAAAAAATAAAAAAATAAAAAAAATAATAAAAAAAAAAAAAAAAAAAATTAATAAAATTATTAAAATAAAATTAATTTAATTATATTAATTTTCAATACGCTGTAGGGAGAAAAGAAACTTTGTCAAGTTTTATTAAGTCAAATGTTTACTAAGCAAACGTTTTATTTTGGCACATATTATATCAGTCTCCCTGTCCACGGACCCTGCAAAGGGTTCGAAACGTCAGGATAAACATTAATTAAAAACTAATGTGTAAAATAAACGCGAGTAGATCCGTAAAAGTTGTTTCATTTCAAAATTGTAGTGTTCGCGTAAACTTTAGAAAACAATATATACCTATTACTATATTCCAAAAATTGTTTGTTCAAATTATCACTTCACACACTCAACTTATAGGTAGCGTAAGTTTGGCAAATTCAAATGTATTTTTATTGACACAGGAATTTCTAATACCTATAATACGAACAAATGGCAGAAATATATTTAATTGTATTAATAATTGACGTAGAGTTAAGTTATTTAAGGTTAAGTAGGTATTAGGTGTGAACTGTGACGCCCACAGAAACGAACTGCTGCAAGAAAAGTAGGTTAGGTTAGGTTAGGTTAGAACTGCAACCCCAACAGAAACGCACGAAACTATACATTTTTGTCACCCATCCAATGACCGGCCTTTCTAAAAGTTGTTGAACATTAGCAATCGCGACCACTGCGCCATCAAGCGAAATACTAGTGCTGGGAGGAAATCTCATTTCTTGGTGGTGCGACAAAGAAATGATCGTTTTGCTGCCGACCGTACCGACCGACAGATGGTTTAATGCGATTTTTATGTTCCATGAGCATGCAGCTCATTCGCATGAAACTGTATCGTTCAATTTAGAGTACCTACCTACCTACCTACCTTTAAAAGTTAAAGTAAGTACATTCACGGACTTCTTGGCGGGAAAGTGAAGAGTCATATGCCTGCGGTTTTGTTTTATTTTCTAAAATTTGTGTTATGTCGAATACTAATGTGAAATATTGGCGGATTATTAAACCTTTAAGTGTTCGTGAGTGCGCATGAGTGTTAACAATTACAGTTATGATAGCTAGAAAAAATCAATCAGCTGAAAAAAATACCGCCGGCTTGCGGCGTCAATCACAAACTACTAGAAAAATTCAACGAGTCTTCTGGGGCCTCGGTAGCTCAGCGGTTAGATTGGCCCGGTTATTCAGAGGTCGTGGGTTCGATTCCCACTCGAGCTATCTGGTCGATTTTTCTAGTAAAATTTTATCTGGTGTATAATATGTATTTTCTGGTGTATAATACACGTCTTTAATGAATAATATAAATAAAAATAACAAACGTTTCCTGTTAAGATGCGCACGCGCAAAGGCGTGTTGCAACAAAAACACTTAGATGAATAAAACCGCAATGTAGGCGACCTCTTTACCGACCTTCGCGTCACGCCCAGAGGTTAAATCTCTAAATCACAACTTGTTTCTGTTAAGTTACAAGTAGGTCTTCTTTAAAAGCATATTTTCTGTGGTCTAGTTGTTAAATTGCAAGGCGGCAATTCGATTTCCATCGAAAGGCAGAGGATAAACTCAGTTTTTTAGTATGGCTTGTTTTAAGTGTCTCTTGATAATTGTAGATATACTATACAAGATTCGTTGGCGTTTTGGTTACGTTGACGAAAATAAAAATTTGTATGGCATCGAAGCATGCAGCGCCTTCTGATGGAAAACGAGGAGTTAAAACTTTTGTCACACAGTTTCTCGTTTTCGTTAACGTTATCGAATGACGAATATAACGCGCACTAGGTACTGGTGAGTTTAACGGGGCTATTATTCGTGTGTTTATAGCTACATTAGTACAATTATTTGTATTACAAAATAAATATTTGGTCAGCAAAATTATCATTTGGTCAGCAGAATTATGCAATAGGTCAGCATAAGAAATCCTTACTGTTGGTTAGATTAAGTTAATTTTTTTTCCCGAGCGAAGCGCAGCGAAGCGAGGGCCAGTCACGGATAGGGGGAGCGGCATAAGACTGCTGTTCAGACCACCAATACCATACATGACCATAAGTTGCTGCCCAACTATCATTTTTTTTGCTAACAAAAATACAAATACTTTGCTAACCGTTTAAATAACACCCATAAAAAAATACTATAAGCTGCACTTTAAATTCAATAATTTAATGTCCCCTGCTGCTGATGTACGCGCCTTTCCTCTTTCCCATGGATGGACAGGGAGAACGGGCCGTGCTAATGCAGCCGGAGCCGACGGCTTAACGTGCCTCCTGAAGCACGGACGAGCTCGGGATGATAAAGTTTAGTCACCTATCCCATGACCGGCAGCCTCAGCAAACGCAGACCGGGTTTTTTGTTGTTGAGAGAATTTGCTGGTTGCCTCAGACGGCATTTTCCGCTCACCGGGCTTTTTTGGGGGCGGCGAGAAACTTAAAGGGCTCAAGCCATGTGAAACGAATCACCGTCGGAGGTTTTATAGAGGGAACGGCATAACGCACTAGTGCCCCGTGCCCTACTAGATTCTCCGAGGGGTTCGGATCGGGGCAGACCAGGTGCGTTAACCATGACTGCGCCATCGAGATCCTCACGGTGTCACCACCTTACCTCCATGCGTTGTTAGAGAGAGAATAAAGATTATTTTACTAAACGACTGGTAAGACATCTGTCTTTATCACTATTGACGATTTGACCGCAAAGGTGGAAGCACTTCACCCGGGATCCTCAACTACTGAGGCACTGGCTGTCTTATGTCTAGCTGCCGGAACACTACAATGCTACAAACATTGATATTATCGCGACGTATTTCGATAAGATGGTGGTAGCTTCAAACAAGCCCTACCACCAACCAAACTAAGTGCAATAATTTCCCTACCACTGTGAATCAAACCTGGGCCCACTGGATTTAGAGACCGGTGGCTTTGACCACTGCGCATTTGGGATTCTCTACGCTATAATATAATATAATATAAATTAGTTATATACTTTTTTTAATAATAACTAATCTTACAAAAACACAATGTTGAAAAAATTATTAAAATAATGAACAAAACAAAAACATTTAATAACAAATTACTTACAATAAATATAGCAGCAAAACAATGTCGTCCCAAGCACTGCACACATGTTTTTCGTAGACTAATATTGAAACTAAACCTAATACTGGCCTTAATTAACAAATAATACTTCTTAGTTACATTACTATTATTAATATCATACTTTTTCCTCAACTGGCCATAAAGTGAAACTGCAAACAGTTTTACATATTTTTTTTTCTATGCTATATCTTGTACTGTTTGACGAACACTAACTCCATGGTTATTTGATAAAGCAATCTGAAACAAAAGAGAATAGTGTTAATTATTTTGATTTAATTAAAAAACTAAAAAAATAAATAGTAAACTCATCTTGTATGACAAGATAACCAGAAACTGGTTTCTTTTTATATTAGAAGGAGGCAAACGAGCAGGCGGGTAATCTGATGAGAAGCAATCACCGCCGCCCATGGACATCCGCAAACGAAGGAATAGGCTCGTTTCTTGAAGATCCCTACGTCGTAATGGTCCGGAAATACCGTCGCCGAGAGCTGGTTCCACAGCACTGTAGTTCGTGGTAAAAAATTACGTCAGAAACGCACAGTAGCAGACCGCCATCCATCAAGATGGTGAGGATGGAAAGACAGCCGATTGCGTGTAGTGCGGTGCAGGAAATCAGCGGCAGGGATCAAACCGAACAATTCCTCAGACATGATAAAGGCGATAAAATATACAGAGAGACGCAACGTCTCTCCGAAGGGCCAGCGGATCGAGCCGACCAGAGGTTACTACGTCGTCGACAACTCGAGCAGCTCTGCGTTGATTTAATGAATGAATTTATGAATATTAATCATTTATTTAGGAATCATGAATAATAATAATAATAATCTAAATAAAATCTAATCTAGGAAGGGTTTATTAAGGGTCAGAAACCATACTGTTCTTGGTGAGAAAAGGCAAAAGCCTGATTGCAGTTTTGTTTTTTTTCACAGATCTGTGTTTGTATGGTGCCTTATCTAATATATAAAATTCTCGTGTCACAGTTTTCGTTGCCATACTCCTCCGAAACGGCTTGACCGATTTTGATGAAATTTTTTGTGCTTATCCGGTATCTATGAGAATCGGCCAACATCTATTTTTCATCCCCCTAAATGTTAAGGGTGGTCCCACCCCTAAATTTTTTTTGATTTTTGAAATTTTTCCAATACAAAATGATTTGTTTGTAGTGTTGTCATGGAAACTGTCAAAGCGGTACGAAGTCCGCCGGTCAGCTAGTATTAATATATTTAAGTACCACATATGAACTTCAAAGATATTTTTTTTAACCAATAAGTAATTTCTAATTAAACTTTCTTCACTTAGTTCTCTAAAAATAAAGTTCTCTAAATTAAATTCAATAATAATAATAATAATTAATTTAATTAAATTTAAAGAATTACAGATATTCAAAGTTAGTAAACAACATAAAAAAAATATTATTCACTGTACTAGACTTTAAAAAGGATCGTACATGGATCTTAGCTTGGATTAATGAAACAGAACTGTGCAATATCACTTTTTAAATTCTTTCAACAATTCTTTACAAACAGTGAACAGACTAATGATTGATTTAAATTAAATATTGTAATATTGTTACTAACCTAGTTTTTAATTTACAATTGTTACTAACCAATGGATCCGATGGGTTAAAATAAATAATTTTATTTTTATTTATTTTTTCTCATATAAATTTACATTTTTAAATATTAAACAAAATAAAAAAAACGTTTAAAATATAAAAACAGTGGTCCGCCGGCATCGGGACCAGGGTCCAAGCTACCGGTGCTTAGGGCTCCAGAGACAGGAACCTCCTCACAACGCGTGCCGTATCGAGGAGAACTGCTTTCTGAATTTTTATTATTATTATTCTACTATAATCAATAACTTGCTAGATATAGATTATTTTCAAAAATAGTAAATTTTTCCTTTTTATTTTTTAAGTGCTTGCTGCACTGAAGCTAAATTAAATATTTATAAAATTTATAAAATACAAAAAAAGAAACGCCCTTAAGATTAACCCAGCCAGGAATCTTCCGCAATCCGGGTGACTGCACTGACCGCTATGCTACCGTAAGGTGACGTAAGCGCAGAATTTTGTCACTGCTTTTAGTTTTTTTTTTTGAGTGCAAATAGTGGCATAGTGGCATATCTATTCAATGGTTATTGCAACCAATGGCTATGCAGATTCATTTTTGCAGATGAATTACCACAAATTTGATAACACAACGCTATAGTAAATTTTTACTTTTTACTTTTTAAGGACCGTTGCAGGGTCCATGGTCACAGGGAGTATAAAATAAATTCGAGTAGACTCGTAAAAGTTGTTTCATATAAATGTGTAGTGATTGTGTAAAGTTATGAAAGATTTTAAACAGGAATTAACGCAAAGTAACTAGTAAAAAGTAATCATACCTTTTTTTTTATACCCGATGTTTCGACCGAATTACATCGGCCGTGGTCACAGTCTGACATATTTGTTTGTGTGAATCCCTGTTTAAATTCTCAGACAACTATGAAACGCAAAAGTTTTAAAGTGTATATATAAACTTCTTTAACTGTTACTCTCATGAATAAAGAAAGGGTGCTATGAGAACTTTTTGTTTAGTTTTATAACACTTTTTGAAAGTTTAAGTTCTTTAGAGTACAAACTTCTTGTTGAAGCAGTGCTTAAAGTGACAATATAGGGCATATGGCTAAATGGGATAACTGTAAACCGGGGGGCTGGTTGCAAACACAACCAACAAACAAAAAAAACCTAAATTTTTCTGTTATGGCATTTGCTGATCAGGGTGTTTTCAATCTGATTTAACCTTTTTAAATCTTAATGCTAGTTGCATTTTATTATTATCCCACTTAGTCCAACCAGAACTTTGTGTGTTGTTGAATAAAATTCTAAATACATTAGGGTATATCAATAAAATACTTTTAGGAGTGTTATAACACCCTGTCGGACTGAGTGGGTTAAATGTTTATTACATTTACCCTTTTTGAATAACATTTAGAATTAAGAAAAGTACTTTAGTACCTAATAAAAATGTCTTTTGGCTGAGATGATGATGATGATGATGATGAACTGTTAGGTTACGTACATACAATAACATTATGATCAACATATTGTATTTGTGTTACAGCATGGAAAAGGAATTAAATTTATTAATTTGTACACAAATAAACACTTATAGATAATTAAGTTTTGAAGTTTGAAATGTCATTTGTGTTAGTAAAATGTTAGTGTAAAGTGTTTAAAGGATTCTTTGTTATTTTACTGAAATTTACTGAAATGTAAATATATCAGTAGTGTTTGTATGGATGTAAACATTTTTATTTTCACAACAAAGAAACAACTTGTACCTACCTCTTCTGAAATAAGTTTATTGAATTATTTATGACAGCAGTTTGTCCTTTTTTTCATTGTAATTGAGGTGTAAAACAACATGTTTACAATAAGTACCTTTCTAATTGCAGGACTGCTGGTGTTTCTATATTCAGTGAAGCGTTTAAACAATCACAAAAAGTTAAACGTGCTATTAAATTCTTTATTTCTGACAAAACAATGTAGGTACTAGAGTTGTACATACCTCATTTTTGACACTGATAATATAAAAATATCACTGCACTCAACCACTCATAATTTCCGATTTAGCATTTAATTGGTTTACTTTCAATAAAAATATAACAACACAATTTTCTAGCGGTCACGTCACGTAGGTACATAAATATTATTATTGAAATGTCAAAAATATATTATACGACAATGACGGTAGCACACCGTTTGCATGCGAATCTGTCTCGCTAAACGACTTCTGAAATCGGTAGTACAATATTAATAAAAAGTTTTGTTCGAAAAAAGTTTATAGGCCGCGCGCTCGCAAAAAAAAACTAAAGCGTTTAGTTTTTCTTGGTTGAGCAACGTGCGTTCGGATTTCAGGAAATTCCTGTGTTACCGAGTCGAGTCGAGTGTTAAAATGAAATCGTTATATCGTTTTGCGCTAAAGACCGCTTTCCGCCGCCGACGGCCTTCTAATACTGCTCGTGTACGGCTAGCTAGATATTAAAATAACGCTATCCACCGCTCGCTCTGGCCGGTTTTGCGTACTGAACCACGGATTATGTACAATGCACATAGGTACAATGTCATTATAATTATGGGTACAATTACGAATACAAAACGGTCGCGCTGCTGTAGTAGAGGCCAATTGCCCGTTTTTTGTGTCTATGCCCCACAAGCTGAGAGGTTCAGTCACCACAGCCCGCTTGGTGACCTTAAGCTTCCTTACTTGGATCACAGAATAAGTAATTTAGTCTTGGATTCATTAGCGTGATAGGTACTTATTTACTTAGTGGCGTGGACAAGATATTAGGTAACTTTTCTAGGTACCCAGTATCAGTAGTCTATTTTATTACCATAAACCTGCTCTTGGGTAGTAAATACTTTATTGTTGTATCGTTCGGTCTACCTAACATTAGTTTCTGTGGTTTCACACATAAATACTTATTTAATATAGTTCTATTTATTTATTTATTTATTTATTTCTTACGGGTAAGAACTTGGCCTTCATCTAGCCTGATGCTAGTGACGATAAGGCCGAAGGTGGAAAGCGCACTGCGCACTTCACCCGGAATCCTTAACTACTAAAGCACTGGCTATGTTATTTCTAGCCTCCGAAACCCAGAACACAAAAATTCTACAAACATTGTTGTGGCAACATATTTATAATAAGGTGTTGGTAGCTAGCCAGGCGGACAAATAAGCGCTACCACCAACCAAACAGAGTATACAAACATGTACCCCCCGCTGGGAACCGAACCCACGACCTCTGGGTTTGAGACCGGTGGCCTAAATCTTAACCACAGTACCGTTTGTTATCTACTTCCTACTAACGGCTGGACCGAATTGGATGAAATTTCGTGTGTATATTTCAATAGGTTCCTGGATGGTTTGAAAACACAATTGGACCCGGTAGGTAACGCTGCTATAGGGGTCCATCCCATCCCTTTCGAAGGTAATGGTAGCTATGTTACCACCGAATATTAAATTTTGTGAATGACAATTGCAACATTTTGGTGTAAAAATTTAATGGAGCACAGCGCCATCTCTTGGCGTAAGAATGAACTAACAATTTCTTTGAAACTTCAACATTCAATTAATTTAAAGAGAGTAGGTACCACTAATCAACAATCGAATAAGATGAGTAACTTGTATTGCTTGTTTGTATAATTATGATTATTGAAACTGCATCTGGCAATGGAAAACGGAAGACTTTTTAACCGAGCGGTGACGGAGAAAGAATACAATTCGCCGCCCCTCTCCTCCGGTGGGTGTCGTAAGAGGCGACTAACGGATTTTCGAGCTTCCATATGCTCCACTGCGTGGTAGGGCTTGGCCCGTCTGGTTAGTGACCACCGTACGCACGGTGTAAAGCCCGTCAAGTGACCGCTTGTCGGTCGCGTTTCGGGATCAGCCAGCGTATAACCAGAGCTCGAGTAAATGTTGCTGCGATGCATTTGGTCTGCGGAGGCTTCCGTCAAACCAGTGCCAGGAGGACTTCATTAACCCGCCGACCAGACCCGTAGAAACGGCTGTCCCGCTGGCCGCCCGTGGCACAGTACAGGGGCCCAAGCGAGCCTAACCAGCTCGTGAGGCTGCCTCACCATGCCACGCATAATCTCGGGGTGGCCCGTCGTCGTGCCGGTTGGTGACCGGGAGGTGGGGTCCCGGCGGCCATTCCCGGGGGGGTTCGGGGGCCCTTCCGTTCGGCGGGTAAGTGAAACTCTTTTGTAGGCAGTTTCCTGGTGAAACATGCCGCCACACTTTGACCATTCGCATCGCAGCAGCATTTCCTCGATTCACGCCTCCCTCCTTTCTTACACCATGACAGCGCATAACATAAGAACTGGTACTTCAGCGGTGCACACCCCCACCACAACCTTACCGTTTGAGGTTGAGTTCGCTAACATCCGCGGACTCCATGCAAACCTCAATGCCGTTCATCACCATCTTGAGACGGCACGGCCAGCAATGTTATTCTTGACGGAGACGCAAATAATCTGCCCGGCTGACACCACCTACCTGCACTATCCGGGCTTTGTGCTTGAAGAATCATTCAAAGCCAAAGCCGGTGTTTGCTTATTCGTTCGGGCGGATGTTTGCTGTCGCCGTCTGCGCTGTCTGGAGGACCCTTCCTTTTCTCTCCTTGTGGTACACGTCGACTTGGGCTCTCATAGCCGTGTCTACGTCTGCGTCTACCGATCCCATAATGGCGACATGGAGACAACTCGACTCATAGATCACCTTAGTCGGGTGGCAGATGAAGCGTAGGAGCGGTTTCCATCGGTGGAATTGGTGTTTTTGGGGGACTTCAATGCTCACCACGAGTTGTGGTTAAGTTCCTCCAAAACTGACCATGCTGGTAGAACTGCCCACGCGTTCGCTCTCACGCACGACCTGACTCAACTGGTGAACCAGCCCACCAGGATCCCAGATATAGTCGGTCACGCGCCCTCTTTGTTGGACCTTCTGCTGACGAGTCGCCCTGCTGGTTACCTGGTGGAGGTTCGAGCTCCTTTAGGATCTTCGGATCACTGCTTGGTATCCAGTAGGGTGTCTCTGGCCCCGCTACCGCCTTCAGCGGTATCGAAACGCCAGATTTGGCACTACTCGTCGGCAGATTGGGATGGTATGCGGGACTATTTCGCATCCGTTCCTTGGGGGCAACGCTGCTTCAGTGGGAAGGACCCATCAGCTAGTGCGACTGCAGTTGCTGATGAGATAGTTTTAGGGATGGAATACTATATTCCGCACTCCTATCTCATCAGCAAAGGCAGGCGCAACCGATGGTTCAACCGCGAGTGTGCTAACGCTGTTGATAAAAAGCAGGCGGCATACCGCGCTTGGATCAGAGGTAGAGTTCTTGGGGATCCCGAAACCCGCACGCTGTAAGCAGCCTTTAATAATGCCACCAAGTCCTGCAAAAGAGCCTACATCAGAGCGGATGCCCAGCGCGTTGCACGGGTCGGCCAAGAACTGCTGACGCATCCTACGGGCAGCCGTAGCTACTGGCGTCTGGCCAAAACCGTGCAGTCAAACTTCTGCCATCCCTCGCTGCCACCACTGAGATGTCCTGACGGAACTTTAGCTCACAAGCCGCAAGAGAAGGTCGATCTCCTGGCCAAACTTTTTGCGGCTAACTCCCGAATCGATGACTGCAATGCACAGCCACCTAAAATTTCTCACTGTGGCCACACAATGCTCGATTTTAAAATCAGGCAGTGTGATGTCCGTGCGGAGTTGCAGTCAATCGATGTCCGGAAAGCTAATGGCCCTGATGGCATCCCACCAATAGTTCTAAAAATGTGTGCAGCGGAGTTGTCCCCCGTGTTAACGCGCCTATACCGTCTCTCGCTCTCTTCAGGTTGTGTGCCGGAATCTTGGAGAGAGGCCAATGTGCAACCGGTCCCCAAAAAAGGAGATCGGTCAGATCCTTCGAATTACCGCCCATAGCCGTAACTTCAGTTTTGTGCAAAGTCATGGAGCGCATTTTAAATAAACAACTTGTCCACTACCTAGAAGAACACTCCATAATTCACGATCGCCAATACGGGTTTCGGCCGAAGCGGTCAACGGGTGATCTTCTAGCGTACGTTGCACATCTCTGGGGTGAGGCTATTGACAAGCGTGGTGAGTCGGTGGCTGTTAGCCTCGACATAGCCAAGGCATTTGATCGGGTCTGGCACAAAGCTCTTCTCTCCAAGCTTCCGGCATACGGTCTGCCTGCTCAGTTCTGCAACTGGGTCGCTGGCTTCCAGCATGAGCGTAGAATCCGTGTCCTGTCTGATGGATGCGCATCACGGCTCATGTCAGTAAATGCTGGTGTCCCTCAAGGTTCCGTTCTGTCCCCCACGCTGTTTCTTCTGCATATCAATGATATGCTTCCACTTGGAAATATTCATTGCTATGCAGATGATAGTACAGTGCACGGTGGGTATAACGGTCACCCTGCGGCTGGGCGAGTCGAGACTGAAGAGAAACGAGTGAATCTTGTCATTGAGCTCAATCGGGTATTGGACCTCATATCTAATTGGGGCTCCAATAATCTGGTTGAGTTCAATGCCAAGAAAACACAGGTGTGTGCGTTTACGGCCAAAAAGTCACCATTCCTTCCTCTTCCAACTCTTCAGGGCACATCTCTAAGCCTGCAGAACAATATCAATATGCTCGGTATGACGATTCGCTGCGATCTGAATCAAAAGGACTATATCGAAGCCGTGATCAAAACAGCCTCACGAAAACTCGGTGTCCTGAACAGAGTGCGGCGATTCTTTACGCCTGACCAGTTGTGTCTTTTGTACAAGACACAGGTACGGTCTTGCGTGGAGTATTGCTCGCACATCTGGGACGGTTCCGCAAAGTATCTTCTCGATGCCTTAGACGGATTGCAGCGTCGCGCTGTACGTATTATCGGCAATGCAGAGGTAACTAATACTCTCGAACACCTGCAATTGCGTAGAGATATAGCGTCACTCAGCGTCTTCTATCGCTTATATCACGGCGAGTGCTCTGAAGAACTCTTTGACCCTATCCCACCTTCTCCCTTCCTCCATAGGAGTACACGTGCTGCTCTCCGGTATTACCGTTTCACTGTCACACATATCCCATCGCGCACAAAGAAATTTGGTGACTCGTTTCTTTGTCGCACCTCCAAAAGATGGAATAGTCTACCAGCACATGTTTTCCCTCTTTCCTATGATATGGGGTCCTTCAAACGAGGCGTGAAGAGGCACCTTGTGGGCCGGCAGAGTGAGGTTGACTGATGCTGCGTTGTTTTCACGCTGCACCAGTAGTCTTCGCGTCTGGACTCCATTTCCACTTAACATTAGGTGGTGTGGAGTCATTTGCCGTGCTAAGTATAAAAAAAAAAAAAAAAAGACTTGGTTGTTGATGGGGTTCGAACCCAACACTTTTAACTCGACCTCCGTAGCCGCAGCCAGCTTGCACGTCAGACTTTGGGCAGCGCTTACTCTAAGACCCCGGGTTTAATTCCCGGTCGGGTCAATGTCGAAAACTTACTTTCTGATATTGTGTTGGGTCTGGGTGGTAGGGTACCGTTCGTTAATTCTGATTTCCACAATACGAGTGCTTAAGCTACTTACTTGGGATCAGAACAATGTATGTAATGTTGTCTAATGAGTTATATTATTTTTTAACTTTATGTGTTAAATGTATGTATGAATGTATGTATTATGTAAGGCAACATGTAGCAGACCCAGAAGTTCCCGTTTCGATTTATGATCGCATACTATTACAATCTGACTGTGCAACTGCAAAGAGTTCACTCTTCAATGCAAAAAATATTAGGAAGTTGTGGCGCCGTCGTAGTATGGCGACGTCGTTGGTATGCGTTTGCGGCGCCATCTGTTGACACGGTTGAGAAGGTGTTTTGCTTCGTGTCGATTAATGTGCGGCGTATGCGGTAGGTGACGCCGCCACAAAGTAAAAGTTAAAACCACCTACGAGATTATCACCCTAGTAAGGCAAAACGACACCTGCAAGGAAAAACATTGTAACTCAAATTTTGGTAATTTTAAGTTATAGTCATAATCTAAGCAATAGTATGACCGTAACTCATGTGCACCTAAAAATGAGTTACGGTCTTTTTCCTTGCAGGTGTCGAATGTACTTGGAGAGGCCTATGTCCTGCAGTGGACTAGTATAGGCTGATGATGATGAAGGCAAATAAAAATAAACTAAAAAACACAACAATAATATTTAAAAATATTATTTTTATTTCTTAATACTAGGTACGTACATATTTGTTATATAACTATACATACGAATTATAACTAACGCTTTACTAGTCAAAGGGTTTATTTATAATTACTCCTTCTTCACAGCAGAATCTTCCAGTTTTCGTTTCTTCTTATAATGTTCAATTCTCTCTTCTAGACTTGCTATAACAAAAAATATATTATTATTTATATCAGAGTAAACATACCATCTGCTATCACCCCATCAAAGTCAAGTTAACATTTTAAATTCCAATAAATTTATGAATAACTCCCTTATTCATGTCATTTGGCATGTCATTTGGCATGTGCTAGCCCGCACGAAGCTATAAACTAAGAAAAAGAAGAACTTACAGCATGTGTCTCTCTCAAGTAATGGCGTATAGACCTTCGGCTTTACTCCTTGCAGCAAACAATCAGTGTGTGTTGTTACTCTCTCTTCATCTCCCTCTTCAGCATCACCTCTCTCGCTCGCACATAACTTGGTATAATCATTTTCTAAGTGTTGTATACAATCCTTTATCATAGTCGATCTGGAAGTGAATAAATAAAGTATGTTAAAGAAAGAATGTAAGTAATTTATTGTTAATATTTATAAAAATAAAATAAATATAAGTTTTTATTTGCTTTAACCATTTAGGCTTATTAAAATAATAATCAGCACCTCCTTTTAAGCGAAATGTCAGCATGATTCAGGAGGCACTGCCCTTCCTTAAAATAACTACTAGAGTACTGTAGTGGTACTGTATGACATTGTGGCAATTGAAAGTTTTACCTGATGTTTGTTAACTTATTTTTTTTAATTTTGTGTTTTTTTTGCATGTTGTGATTGTCTTCTATATTTTTGTGTTTATTTGTAAAAGTGTCCTGCTATGATAGGGCATTTTCCAATATTTTTGACGCTGTAAGGGAGAAAAGAGCTGGACACACGCTGAGTGTTGCCGGTTCTTCTCAGTACAAGGTCTCCCGCCCAGAGTGGACTTACGAACCGATGGCATAGTGACATTCACAACAGCTACTTGTAGCCTAAGCTGAATAAATGATTATGAATTTTGAACTTTGAGCTATATTATGTTCATATTTATTCAACATTGTTTTTCCGATCCGATCAAAACCTTTCGGAGAATCTAGTAGAGCACAGGGACGCGCACTAGTGGGCGATGCCGTTCCCGATGATAGCCACTGGGCATTTCCAGATTTACCGGACTTTTTTGACGGCGGCGAGAAACTTAAAGGGTTCCTCAAGCCGTGTGAAACGAATCACCGTCAGAGCTTTCTAGAGGGAACGGCATCACGCACTAGTGCGTGTCCCCGTGCCCTACTAGATTCTCCGAGGGGCTCCGATCGGGGGCAAGCGTGGGTGATCCAATACCCATCATTTGTTGCGATGACTTGATTTCAATTATAGAGGCTTTTACCCAGCAATGGGACAGTATATAGGCTATTTACTTTATTATTTATATTTGAGACACTCGACCTTTGTTATATACTTTTCAAATGGAACGCGGGTTCATATAGCCCGCTCGAGAAAAAATTTTCAACACTGTCTTACATACATACATATCTACTCTCTCGTCCCTTCTCTCAAAGTGGGGTAGACCAGAGCATCGGAATCACCAATTTTGAGTAAACTCGCCGTTAGTGACCCGATGCCACATATAGCATAATCGAAGTAGGGCTCCGAGGTGGAATGGATAACATCAGGGATGGGTTGCAGCCGATCGCCTGATGTGCGAGCATCTTGGAACCCTTGTCCCTTAGTCGGTTACGACATGCATGGGAAGTTAGCCGGCTGATACATTATTTTCACGTCCCAGACCAGCTATACGTGTCCACGGAGCAACTCGCTCGAGACACTAGTCTTAAAAGTACCGGGTGAAGAATGCGCTTCGGCGCGCCCTGATCCGACGTTATGACCTGACGCAGATGGTCCCATGTGCTTGCGTATGGATGTCTGACACTACTTTTGTAACCGCTAGGTTGGTAAGGGGTGTCAGTATAAACTTTAAAGTCGTGTGTAGCGGGGTGTCCCAGACCAGCATGGGAAACTACTAACTTAATGTTATATAACGTCCATTGGCTCTGCAGCTGCGATATGACAGTCTTCAATTCCTCTCTATCGTACACCCAGCTCTCTTCAGCTTCCAGGTCATAGGAACAGTGGAACAAATTGAGGGGAACGTCTAAGGCTAGGTTATATTGGGGTTTTCTGAAACAAAACCATTTTATATTTTTATCAACTGCCTATATAACGTGTAACAGAAATATGTGGTAAAAATGAAAAGATCCAAAGTGTTTCCGGTCTAGATCTTGTATGTGTTACAAAAACACAAATGTTGAAAAATTTCCACGAGCAGGATTTGAACCTGCACCCTTCTGACATACCGGGTCAGGTGCTCTTCCAATTGAGCTATCGTGGTTCTAACCAGCCCGCCGAAATTATTCAACACTATTTACTTTTTACTTTGAAAACCAAATGCGCCCATTCAATGTCAACAACTACCGTCATTAACATCTGATCATAATATTTTTACAAATACTAAAGTTCAGTTAAGAAGTAGGCAAGCTATTTATAAAATGTTTTTTGTTTTGTTTATATAATTTTGAATGGAATAATGTATATATTCCCGAAACGTTCTTCATGTTAATATGTCTATATAATACTATGCCAACGTGAGTAAATAGTAAAAAAAAATTTTCAACTTTCTATACAAAATGACCCATCAGCTGATCGAGTTAGTACAGAAAAACTAATTTTTTTTTTCAATTTTTTTTTCTGGTGTTGTAATAGTATTATATAGACCTTTTAACATGGGTACGTTATATATATTACCAAACATCCTGTATACTCTCATATAATTTTACATTATGTATCGTGACTTTTCGAACCAGTTACTTTTGCGTAAAACGGAACGCACTCGAAATAAATAAATTGACGTTATTTATCAGATACAAATACGGCGAAAATCTTCGCAAGGTGGCTGGCAAGAGCTGGATGAGAGTAGCTGCGGATCGTGCTCAGTGGCGTGCACAAGGAGAGGCCTATGTCTAGCAGTGGACTAGCATAGGCCGATGATGACGAAGATACAAATTTTCATTTCCATCTATTCGTTTGACTGCCGACTTCCACTCTCACCTGGGATTCTTCTGGACATCGAGCAGTTCTTCCACCACAGATGACTTTTCATACCCTTTCCCGATCAGCAGCAGAACACCCATGATGCATCTGATCTGATGCCAGAGGAACGCGTTACCTTCTATCAGGAGATAGTACATTGAGATAGCTGTAAACAAAAAAGATATAAGATAATGGATGCATGCATTCATACATACATCACAGTTTAAGGTTTATAAACGAATACTGCAAATATTGTTTTCTAAAGTTTACGCGAACACTACACATTGAAATGAAACAACTTTTACGCCCAACACCATACTGCCAGACCAAAAGATACTGTAAGCTCTTTCTGCGTAAAACGGAACGCACCTGATTAAATTCAAATGAGGGTATACAAGCTACTAACTAATTATGAGACGACCAACACCTCAGTCCCCCTGTGACCACGGACCCTGCAAACGGTTCGAAACGTCAGGATAAACATTAATTAAAACTAATGTGTAAAATAAACGCGAGTAGATCCGTAAAAGTTGTTTCATTTCAATGAATACTGCAAAATTAAAGCAAAGAATCAGGAACGACATCAATGTTACCGCGCGCTATGTTGCGTCATGTGCTTGCAAAATTACAGTTCCAGATTAAATGAATGTGAGAAAGTTAATGGCGATCATTTAAAAAAATTGATTTTTGCTCTTTAATTTGATATTAAATTTATTATAACTAATTAATATGAGTTTAGACTTTTATTTTTGCTTTTCAAATAAGAAAAAAATTCTGAGACACCTTTATATAGTATTGTGATGACAAAATTTTTTTTTTTTAATATTTGGCATTAACGGAAGCATTTAATTGAAATTTAAGAAATGTTAAATGACTCTTCAAGCCTCATGTTTATCTAGATATAAGTACTAGTAATACTAGTTATTTTTGATATAATATGCATAAAAGTATAATTCGAAGTTTTGACTTTTAACTCAAATAAACTTCATCGTCATCATCAGCCTATACTAGTCCACTGCTGGGCATAGGCCTCTCCAAGTGCACGCCACTATACACATATATACTTAAAGATTAAGAATTGTCTGAAATGTTTCTACCTACTTTACCCAATTAGGATATCGTTTATTATTATTGTTAATATGAAATTACGATATAAATGTATAGTAAGAGTTCCAAGATGCTCGCACATCAGGCGATCGGCTGCAACCCATCACTGATGTTATCCATTCCACATCGGATCCCTACTTTGAATTCAAATTCATAATCATTTATTCAGCTTAGGCTACAAGTAGCTGTTGTGAATGTCACTATGCCATCGGTTCGTAAGTCTACTCTGGGCGGGAGACCTTGTACTGGGAAGAACCGGCAAGACACTCGGCAAGTGTTTAGCTCTTTTCTCCCTTACAGCGTCCAAAATATTGGAAAATGCCCTATCATAGCAGGACACTTTCCATTACAAATAAACACAAAATTATAGAAGAAAACTACATGTAAAAAAAAAATCTAAGTTAACAAATTTATGCTAAATGTGGCGTCGGGTCACTAACGGCGAGTTTACTCAAAATTGGTGATTTCGATGCTCTGTCTACTCCTTTTGTGAGAAGGACGAGAGAGTATGTATGTATGTATGTATGTATGTACTTACGATCATCGCTCTCTAACCCCACAGCAACTATATCGGCTGTCAATATTGCCCGCGTAAACTCAGTGACGCCATTGCCGACGTCCATTTTGCACAGATGCCGGAAGTCGTGGGAGCCGACAAGATGGCGGCATGCTTCTCTCATAGCCTGCACGTTTAGGGAGGAACGGGGGAAATAGTATTTGTATTGGCGTTTTGTGCAGTCAAATCTAAAAAAAAGCAAAAAGATTACAGAGATCGGAAAAGTCTCAAAACCAAATACATACCAATTCCAATGTTGAACTAGTGAGGTACTGGTTATCTTATCTGTAGCTGCCATTTAGATAAGATGATGGTAGCTAGCCAGGCGGATAAACAAGCCCTACCACCAACCAAACCGAGTACACAAACATGTACCCACCGCTGGGAATCGAACCCGGGACCTCTGGTCTAAACCGGTGGAAGACCATCGGACCACCGCCTCTGTTCTGTGGTCTAGTGGCTAAGAAGCCACTAGATCACAGAACAGAGGCGGTCAAAAGAGGCGGTGTTCGACAGTTTAAGAGCAGTGATTGACACAGTTTTCGTCGCCAATTAATAACATAGATCTACATTTAAATTTTACGGGATGAGCAGGTGGTCTCTATTCCATTGTTGCTAAAGACTAAAATCAGTTGATGACCCCTATTGTTAATGATTAAACTAAAAAAATGTCGATCTCTAGTTCCTATCGAAAACTGGTGTTACTACCCTACATACATACATATAGAAAAAGATAAGAAACATTTATTGACCTGCACAAAAACAAATACTTACAAACAGATGAGAAAAAAAACTAACAAAAACAGAACATCATAAAACAACTCAGTACAGTGCATCTATAGTGCTTACCGCACCACAGCTAGGGTTGGCTGGAAGAGATCTCTTTTAGAGATAAGCTTTCTTTTGTAAATATCTTGCGTAACGTGTGTTTTAATTTTATTTATTTGCAAGATAACATTTTATATTTTTTTTTATCTAAAGGTCATGGGTTCGACTCCCACTCGCGATTCCTGAGGCTGGTAGATTTTTTCTAGTAAAATTTTATCTCGTTACTATATTACAAAAACACAAATGTTGAAAAAATTTCCACGAGCAGGATTTGAACCTGCACCCTTCTGACAAGTCGATACTTTATACTATAGCACTGTGAATGCAAAATTCAAAATAATATAAATAAATTATTTATTTATACAATAAAGGGTTAATTAATTAACTTTTTTCTTAATGTCTCTCGTTAAAATTTTAGCCCCTTACAAATAAACAAAGAATATGTGTCGTCCCTGTTATGTCAACGTCATTTCAAATTAGAGTAAAAGAGACAAAACACGGAACAACTATTCGGAGAGAGTTTCACCAGAGTTCTTCCCGTAACAACACGTGTTGTGAGGCTCCATGATAATTTATATCTACCGTACAATTGTACTACCACTAATAATAATAAAAAATACTTGAAATTGGCTAAATGCTAAACGCGAAGCCATTAGTTAAGATAATTATTTAACTATTCGGAGCTTATTCTTTGTTTATTTGTAAGGCACGTAGAGTAAGAACCGGTGAATTTTCTTCGTAAGTCTCGTCCAGCTCTCATCATCATCATCAGCCTATGGTGGTGGCACCAGTCTTTAGCCCGCTTGAAGCCCAGTGTTCGACACACAAATTTCGTCGCCAAAAAATAACATACATTTTCATTAAAAACTTTTCGGGATGACATCTAGAAATCAGGTAGCATTCAATTGTTGCTAAAGACTAAAATCTGTCTGACCCTTATTTTCAATGATTAAAGGGAAACATTGTCGATCACGGTTCTTGACGAGCACTGGTGCCACTAACCTACTAGTCCACTGCTGGGCATAGACCACCATACATATAGACATCCAGTTTTACTGTCTTCTTATTTCCATACCTAGCGCTGTACTCCGGCTTATCATCAGGTATAGGCATCCAGGCCACCGCCCTGATCTCTTTCGGCAGCAGCCTGTTCAGGATCTTGCAGTACTGGATCTCTGAGGATCTAGAGGTCGGGAGGTGCTGTACTTCGGCAGGGTGTTTGCTTCTAAGGGCGATTGATATTACCTGAAAGTATTTTGATGTTAATTCTTATATGTTAACACCTCGGTTGTTGACCACCAACCCGCATTTGGCAAGTGTGGTCATTAAGACAAGACTCATCAATTGTAGTGATGACTTGATTTAAATGATGCCTTTACCCAGCAGTTTTGTTTTTTTCAAAGATATTGCCGATTGCCTCAGACGGCATTTTCAGCTTCACCGGCCTTGTTTGGGGGCGAGGAACGTAAAGGGTCCCTCCCTCAAGCCGTGTGAAACGAATCACCTTCGGAGGTTTTCTAGAGGGAACGGCATCGCGCACTAGTGTCGCGTCCCCGTGCCCTACTAGATTCTCCGAAGGGTTCGTATCGGATCGGGGAGCGGAACAACCCGAGGGCGCCCAGGTACATGTCGGTACCTGGTGTAAAGCGCGTGTCAACCGCGTTCTTCGTACCCTTGGGGAGGGGGGGGGGGGGGCATTCGCAACTGTTATGGGATCTTTGGGGTCATCTAGGACGTGTCTAAAACGTCTAGATGTAAACCGTCTTGTTGGTGGAAGGCTTTCGACATTGGGACAGTTATAGATACTTACTTACTACTTTCTATTTTCTGCTTTGGAATTTCTATTAACTAACAACATTCTTGTTTTTCTCTAAAGCATATAAAGTTTTATTAACATTGGCTAATTGTTAAACAGAATTAGAGCAATGAAGTTCGTATGAGTTGGCCTTATTGTTAGCCTTAGCGCTGGCCTTAGCGTTGCAATATGATCAACTTCCCATGGTTCAAAAACTATAAGATAATAGTATAGCTTGATAATATCGGATTGCGTTGTAGTTGCTTAATATTATAATATATAACTCAATAGTTGCTGTACATACCTGCCCAAAAGCGCTGACACCTTTGTCCGTTCTCCCACAGCGATGGTACTGTGCGGTCTCCCTCTTCTCAATCAAACAGGATTTAGTCAACGCATAAAAGAGATGATGCTCTATGGTTTCTGCGGTGTCTTCCTGCACAGCTAGACCTTGGTAGTCCCATCCGAAATACAGTATGCGGAGTAATACTCGTCGGTAATTACATCTGTAATATGTTTTTGTTTTCTTTATATAATTTTAACGCAAATTTTGTTGCGTTCAAAAAAAGTTAATGACGGTAGTTGTTGACATTGTATTGGCGCCTTTGGTTTTCAAAGTAAAAAAGTAAATAGTGTTGAATAATTTCGGCGGGCTGGTTAGAACCACGATAGCTCAATTGGAAGAGCACCTGACCCGGTATGTCAGAAGAGTGCAGGTTCAAATCCTGCTTGTGGAAATTTTTTCAACATTGTGTTTTTGTAATTTACATCTGTAATGTTTAAAGCTCTGATTTTCATACAGTGCATACAAATGACTTCACTCCACCTGGTGTTAAGTGGAAATGGATTCCAGATGGGCAGACAACTGGTGCTCCGTGAAAACAATGCAACACAGTCACTCTGGCGGCTTACAAGGTGCTTCTTCACGCCTCGTTTGAAGGACCTCATGTCATTGGAAGGGAAAACGTGTGTTGGTGTGGTAGACTGTTCCATTGTATTTTCTTTTGGAAGTGCATGAAAGTATATAGTCTCGAAATATCTTTGAGCGCGATGCAATGTTCGAAACAGTAGTGGGGTGACTCCGGTAAGCAGCATGCATACTCCTATGTAGGAAGGGAGAAGGTGGGTGGACTCTTCTGATAATGCACGGGCGCCTGCACATCAACCTATGCAAAACTGTTAAATTTCTTCAATACATTTTCAACCGTATACCTTAGTAACAAAATTCAAAGTCTATTGAGTATTGTACAGTTTGTGTACTAAACAGTAACTAAAACATTGTTTGTTCGCATACCAACTGTCATCTTACAATATCTACTGGATCAACAGAGTATGTTTCTCTGTTTGTGGTGTGTACTACTCCAAAAACAAGCTTAATGCAAAAATTTTTAAACTTTGGATGATTCAAACACTTGTGAGTTCCATTTAATTGTTACACCCACATGCTTGAACTTGGGCCCTCTACGTTTGGTGTTATTTGTATATCCAAAGCAATCGGGACTAATACCTATAAATGAGCTCAATGGGTCACGGTTTAAAACACGCTGTTTCTACGATTGCTAAGGTTAAGTGACTCATGCAAAGGCCGGTTATCAGATGGGTGAACAAAACTTTATCATACGAGCTCCTCTGTGCTTCAAAAGGCACTTAAAAGCGGTTGGGCTTAAAAAAACTCTTGGCTGCTTTAGAAGTCGTTAACAACTACCAATCCGCACTGGCACAAAATTTGATGGTGATGATAGGTGAACTATAGAGACTTGCGTGTGCAGAGTGTGTATTTTAGTCTCGAGCTGAGTTCACTGCTTATTATTCTGAGCAATATCTTGACAATAAGGCCTCTTTCAAATTAGGCGTAAGGTAGTAAACGTCTAAATTGAAAGCGCCCTAACAGTTCCGTTACTCGGAAACCTCAACCAAATACTTTAAGCGAATGAAACTTACTTTGAAAAGTTAAACTTGTTTTTAATCTCTCCTGTCTCATTTATCGTGGCGCGATTCAAATTTTTGCTTATAATGTTCTTTAGCTGGTCGTTATGTGCCTCTAATTGTTGAATTTTGTCTATTAATTCCTGTAAAATTAGTTTGTATCATTAGTTTAGTGTAAGCGAGAGGTTAGAGTAATCGATTAGTAAATTGATGTCGTAAGATTACATTTTTGTCGAAGTTTAATAATTCCTCACGACTAGCACCTTTATTTTTTCTTGGTTTTGGTGGTAATTTAGCCATTTCTGCTTTATTTATAACCAATAAATAAAGAAATATTGGTTTGTTTACCACTCGCAACTCGTACTTTGTTTTTTAAATTTATGTTTATTAAACTTACACAATTGCGAATAAACAAAGTAAAGGGATTTAGATTATACAGCCACATATTTAGTAGTTGTTTTCTTGCATTATTTGATAATCTGAAGATGATTAAAATTTATATTTTATCCGCCTCTGTGGTTTAGTAGTTAAAATTACCGGTCTCAGATCTACAGGTCCTGGTTTGTTTCCCAGCGGGTGGTAAACTGGTAAGTAGTATACATGATTGTATTTAGTTTAGTTGGTGGTTGGGCTTGTTTAGTTATTATTCTTAGGTTCCAACAATACAGCGTGTGTATTCCATACGATCCTTTATTTTAAGGGCAGTTAGATAAGACCCTAATTACCGTAAATTGATACATTAAGTTAACAAATGAAAACATTTTTTTTTTCATACAAATTAATTCGCTTAATTATTGAAAGTATTTGTTAAAATTTGTTACTGTACCTCTAGCAGCTAGCTGTAGCAGTATTAGCTTATATCTATCGTATGTTAAAATTTAGGATCGTATGGAATACACACGCTGTATACAGTTATCATAAGTTGAGTGTACACACGTACACGCCCGCACATCAGACGTCCACAAACTGTCAAATTTGCTCAATCGTTTTTGATATTTATGACTTAAACATATGGTTGAAAATGTATTGGAGAAATTTGACAGTTGGATAGGTTGAAGTGCGTGGCGTGTGTACTTCCAACATCGGCCATAACATCACTAACATCAGCGTCCATCATGAACGCCAAATGATTACCCGTAAAAAACAATAATAAAAAAAATACATCATCATCATCATCAGCTCATTTTATGTCCCCACTGCTGGGGCACGAGCCTTCCCTATGGATGGATAGGGAGGACGGGCCATAAACTACAACGCGAGCCCAGTACGGATTGGCGGTTGTTAACGACTGCTAATGCAGCTAGGACCAACGGCTTTACGTTCCTTCCGAAGCACGGAAAAAATATACTTCACCTAACAGCACCACTCTGATAACGCCGCAGTGGCCGAGTGTTAAAGCGTTCGGCTCGATACCCGAAGGTCCTACGTTTAATTCCCAGGACGGGCAAAGTGTGTTTCGTATTTTTTGATGCATAGGTACCCCCGTGTTTGTGACTAGGGATCGCAATATCGGGCAGTTTTACCAATATCGATATTTTCGATATTGAAGATTTGCTAATATCGAACATTCGATATATTCGATACACACCATCAAAAAAACCAAAAAACATATAATTTATAAATAATTTATTTAAAATTATAATCACCAATACAAAATACTATTTTGTACCTTTATAATTTGTATGAACTTTTAGCTTTTATCAAATACTATGACTTCTTATATTTTAATAGCACTATATTATCTCAACTAATTTTAAACTTTGCAATAAATCACGAAAAATAAACTTTAACATTAAACTAAAACAAGATCTTTCTCAACAAAACATTTATCGAAATATCAATCAACATTGAAATAACTTTTGCTTCATAAATTCTTAAGCAAAACATAAGTATTCTTAAATCAACACAAATAATCAATACAACACACCACAGTATTCACAGTAACTTTGAGATCTTAGTAATTAACTATTATACCAATATCTAGTAAAACAGACACTACACTAGGGTGGGGCCCCGTGGGGCTAATGCGTAAAATAAAAGGAAGTTATTTACGGTTATTTAAAAAGTGTGACCTTAAAAATTACAGTGTATTCATTGTGTCATCGCTTAATCGCTTAATAATTAGTGGGAAAAATAAAAATTCGTTTTGATTAAAATGAATATCGATAATATCGAAAATTTCGATATCCAGGAATATAAAATCGATATTTAATTATATTGATTTGACTCCGATGTTTCGATATTTTCGATACTCGATATTTTGATATTCGAACCCTATTTGTGACACCAACCCGCATTTGGCAAGCGTGGCGCTTAAGCCAATACCCAT
The DNA here is from genome assembly GCA_949315975.1 of Eudonia truncicolella. Classification (NCBI taxonomy): domain Eukaryota; kingdom Metazoa; phylum Arthropoda; class Insecta; order Lepidoptera; family Crambidae; genus Eudonia; species Eudonia truncicolella. The sequence continues at coordinate 5,808,901 of OX438853.1, read as the reverse complement.
CAATTGTAGCGATGACTTGATTTCAATGATGGAGGCCTTTAACCAGCAACTATGGGACATGTATAGGCACCGAGACCATCACGTCACGAAGCTGTAAATAAAAGACCATAGCACCATTATTTTATTTATTTATTTTATTGTGATAAAAACGACGTACCTACCTACATCGATAACATTTATCACACGAATACAAGTCGAAATTAGATTAATTATTACACAATGTCATTGTCATGTCAAGCTAGATATACAATCTACAACTTCATGGATAGCACGATAGCTTCAGAAGGACTTCTTGGCGGGAAAGTGAGGAGTAATGTCTGCGGTTTTGTTTTATTTTCTAAAATTTGTGTTATGTCGAATATTAATGTGAAATAATGGTGGATTATTAACCGTTAAGTGTTCGCGAGTGTGCATGAGTGTTGGCAAATGAAACAAAACAGTGTAACGTTACTTTTCAAATTCTCACAAGAAGTTTGCGTGAGGACTTAATAAAGCCCCACATCTTTACTGAGATACTCGAGGGGTTGGGGGGTAATATCATTTCTCACTTCCCATTTCTATTATCATTCATCATCATCAATATTGTATATTTATGTATTACATAATAATATGAAGATAGAACGAATGAATTGATTAATTTCATCCGGAGTCGTAAAACAATAAACAAAAAAAAAAATAGCTTCAGAACCTCAGAATACATAGTATCTCTACCTAGTTTGTGCTCAGAATGCTATAAGCCTCCGAACAATAACTTAGCTTTAGTTACCTATTGTTCTGAGTGCTGCATACTGCGGACAAACCAATGTTATTGATGTTGACTTATCTTTACATTTAATTATTTTTAAATTATTAATTAATTATTTTTCGTTAAAAATATATATCTGTGCTTTATCTGACAAACCTGCGTTTTATTTATTTACTAGTTGTTGCCCGCGACTTTGTTCGCGAAGACTACAGTAAAAAAAAAGTAAAAAAAAAGTAAAAAAAAAAGTATCCTATATGCTGGTCTGGGTCATGGTCTGTATATGAGGAAAGTTTCATTAAAATCCATTCAGTAGTTTTTACCTGAAAGAGTAACAAACATCCATCCATAGATACAAACTTTCGCGTTTATAATATTAGTAGGATTTACTAAGGACTGTCAGCGGAAACTTGTACTAAATAAAAAACTATGTAACATACAATAATATCTTAAATGCTAAGTACAGCCTTCTATTATTGACCGCCACGGCATGCAAATGTGGAGAGTTTGTGTAAATTTTAAAGAAGGAAAAACTACATCTATTTTCTAAGTAATTAGTAATATCAAAATTAACAATAAAACTCATTTTAAATGCTAGTAAGAATTACGTAGGTACCTAGGGTTTACGTAGCTTTCGGACATCAGTTTTCTTTCTTTTAGTTGATGGCTTTGTGCGATTAGCACATTTAGCCAGTGTCAAAGTAATTTTTCTTACAAGTAATACATAAATATCACTGACCTCTATTAAACATAGAGGTCAGTGATAAATATACAATACTTCCTTCCAGTCAGTATGATGATGAATGATAATAAAAATGAGAAGTGAGAAATGATATACCCCCCAACCCCTCGAGTATCTCAGTAAAGATGTGGGGCTTTACTAATTCCTCGGCGGACTTCTTGAGAGAATTTGAAAAGTAAAGTTGCACTGTTTTGTTTCATTTGCCAACACTCATGCACACTTACGAACACTTAACGGTTAATAATCCACCATTATTTCACATTAATATTCGACATAACACAATTTTTTGAAAATAAAACAAAACCGCAGACATGACTCTTCACTTTCCCGCCAAGAAGTCCCACCGGACATCAGTTTTCTAAATGTGTGGACACTTAGATGAAATATGTCAATGTCAGCGTTGGATCGTGACTTTCCGTATATACCTACAAGTTACTTTGTGATCGTGACAAAACATTATAATGTCGCTGTAGCCTATTAAGTGTTGAATGGTGACCCAAGTTGCTCTTAGAGAGCTGCTCCGAAAATAGATTAAATCTACTGATGCGTGGCAATTTTCTTGCTGCGTTAATATTGATTATTATATTCAAACAATCGAGGTCACCACGCATCAACCCATGTATGAACATGTCATCCAGGAGGAGTCTCCTTTCCCTTAGCGGCTTAAGTTTAAAATGTTCAAGGCGACTCAAGTAGGAAGTGAGACTTTTGACTTTTGACAGGTGCCACATAAACCTTCTCTGGACACTTTCGTGGCGTTTTATATGAATATCGTATTGGGGTGACCAAACAGTACTACAGTATTCTAGTCCGGACCTCACGAGACTGTTATAATATAGCCAAAATAGCAGTGGGACTATTGAAGTCCTTTGTACTTCTTAGAATAAAAAATCTAAATCAATAGAAATCTAAATCATTTGTATTATTCTGGTCAGAAAACTGTTCCTCGGGTATTTGTTCATAAAGTTCATTACTAACTCCAGAGACTATAGAAAGACAAAGAGGGGGAACAACGACATTCGAAGTCGTGGTGGCATGTTTACGAAGTTCACAGACTTCCTTAACTAATTTGTCTAATATGCGACTGGAATGCCGAGAGCGCTTACTTTTCTTTTGCCGGCGGCGCCGCTCCTTACTGTCAGAAGACGAGCTCGACGAGCTGCTACTGCTGCTGTTGCTGCTTGAAGAGCTGCTCCGGTTGCGGCTTACGACCACCTTCGCCGCTAGTGCCAGCCAATGCTTGCGGTTCTGACATAGGCACAGACGCTTGTTCCATTTCTATAAATATACATTTTATGGTTATTCTATTTGGTTAAGCAAGAACACATTCATCGCTATCTCTTGTATGGAAACCTGAAAATACATCAAATGACCATCGGTATAAACCGCTAACAAAAACTTCTACTTCCCTACACGAACGGGAAAAACCGTTCGAACGGCAAATACCGTTTAAAGCAAACATAAACTTTGTATCCACGAACGGCAAAAAACCGTTAAACAAAACCTTATGAAGTATAAGTACTTTCAATTTTATAATTGTAAACGGTAAGCAATCGTTTTATAAAATCATGAAAAACAGTTTTAACTTACTGAAAATATGTGGTGTTCACTTTTCACTTCTTATAATCACTGTTTAAGCACTCACGATTGTGTAGTTAGATCGATTTATTGAGCACCATTTGCTTCGACGGGATTTAGAACGCCAATGAAGGAAAAATGGCGCGCTCGAAAAAAGGGAAAACAAAAATGGCGCGCATCTGCCTAGTGTCGCCACTGGACCGGATACAAAGCGATAAAGAGTATGGAGACTGATAGAAATTCAACGGGAAACGGAAATGCTCTCTCAATATAAAGCTTCCAGTGACGGTCAAGTAATTTAATTGGATAATTAACAGTTTTCCCTAAGCGCTTTACCAAGGCTTTACCAAATCGATGACATTTTGTTGGCACGGGAAATCAGGTCCAGTTTGTTGTTTCTTTCTTGAGTGCCAGCAAGTCGGTCTTGTAACTGGCTAATTCCGATTTTAGGCTGGTGAATTGGCCGTCGAGGAAAGATAATGATTCCTTAAAAACGTTCTGCTGATCGCTCAATGCCTGCACTCTAGACTCAACCTTAGCGCTAAAATTACCCAGACACTCCCTTATCGCAATTTGTATTTCCTCACGTATGATCGCTCGAAGATCTGAAGCTGAAGCCGAAGCTGAGGCGGCGGCGGGGGGGCCAGCAGTAGGCGCCTTGCCCGTGCTAGATGACTTGCCGCTCGATTGCTTTTTAGGGGCAGGTTTGTTCCTAAGAGTGACGTTACTAGTTCGAGTGGCTTGTTCGGACGACGATCTAACTGGAGTATTTGAATTGTCAGTCCTAGGTAGTTTCCCTAAACACTCGGGGCAATTCCAACTCTCTCTGGTCGCCTTGGAAAGCTGTTCACCCGGTTGGCTTCCCTTGTCATCTACGGCGGCTCGGCATGCAGCGCAGTATTTCATATTCGATGTCGATCAATCGTAGCCATTTATAAATAGTTTTTTTTTCCAAATTTACGCAGGCAAACACGCCATAACTGGCCGCTATTCCCGGCAATAGCTATTAAATATTTAAGAATTATTGTTGGGGAACCACACACGCATGTGAATTCACACAGCGCTCAATCACCACCGTTTTATACGTGACATTTTACAAAATACATTTTTATCTCTATGCTGTTGCAATAAGAGATAATTCGCTGTGGCACTGATTTTAAACATACGTGGTTCTAGTATTTTTTATAGCGTCATGTTTTTAACAATTATGAAGCTAACTATGCAGGTGTTTATTGATTGAATAGTGGACAGAGCATTAAATTAATGGTTGTGCTCACCTAGGAACCTCGATGAGACAGCGTGGTGGGTTATTGCCCAGTCAGCTGGCCTTTGCCCAGTGGGATGATTACAGGTCTCAGGTCAGACACCGTCTGACCTCATCAGACAGACACAGACAGGTCAGACACGTTCACTGTCTCAAATATTCCTTTGGGCACAAAGAAATTTGTTAACTTGTTTCCTTGTCGCATCTCCAAAAGATGGAATAGTCTACCAGCACACGTTTTCCCTCCTTCCTATGATATGGGATCCTTCAAACGAGGCGTGAAGGCACCTTGTGGGCCGGCAGAGTGAGGATGACCGATGCTGCGTTGTTTTCACGCTGCACCAGCTTTCTTCGCATCTGGACTCCATTTCCACCTAACGTCAAGTGGAATGTCGTGCTAACTATAAAAAACAGGGCAAGCTAAATAAAACCGTTAAAAAAAACCAGTTACCAGTGACCGACATTTTTTTCCTTTAACCGTTTGAAATAGGATCAGCCTCTTGCAACAATTGAATACCTGCTTCTTAACATAGCTGTCATTCTGTAAAAACTTTATGAAAATATACATTATTACGTATTTGACGATGAAAAACTGTGTCGAACAATGAAAATGTAATGGTGCCATATTGGTAATTCTTTCTTATGAAATGAAAATGTTTATTTACTAAAAATTTATAGTAAGCCGTGTTACAGGAGTGTACAATGACTCCCACACTAGGCTAGGCCTGGCTCGTGGGGGTCAATTCTCTAGGGTAAGAAGGGTAACACTGTGGCTATTCGTCAGTTACAATTTACAGTTACAGTTACAAATTCACAGTATGATTCTGAGAATAACAAAATTAATAAATTACCTAATTAATTATTGGACGGTGCAACGCGCAAATGTGGAGTGCATGTATGTAAGAATGAGTTAAGTGCGTGTGTGGCCCAGGGTATATATAATCTTTCACTTTAAAAAAAAACGAGGGTCAGAGTTGTCCAACTCGAAGGCGCAGTATACGCGCTCGGTCTACGATTGCTGAAGTTAAGCATTTTTCGCAAAGGCCAGTCATCGGATGGGTGACAAAAAGTTCTCATCTCGAGCCCTTCGTGCGTCAGAAAGCACGTAAAGTCCCGGCTGCATTAGCGGTCGTTGACAACTGTGGTATTATAATTTTATGTTGTAATGTTTAGCTTAACAACCCGCACTGGGCCCGCGTGGTGGATGGTTGGCCCGTTCTCCCTGTGTGGTGTAAACATCTATAGGCTCTTGCCCCAGCCCAGCAGTGGAGGGAACGTAAAGCGAGCTGTTGATGAAACATGATGCAAGCGAGCCTCCTAATAACAATAATAATAGCGAAGAGCCTCGACCAACATCTTAAGGGGCTCTCGCTTGATGGTTGGATCAAGGGTCAGATTCAGAAAGCAGTACACCTTGACACGGCACGTATTGTCAGGAGGTTCCTCACTCTGCAGCCCTGACCACCGGTAGCTTAGGCCCTGCCCCGCTGCTGGCGGTACTCTAGAATTAGGTTTTTATAATGTTTTATTGTTTTTGTATTAAAATATTGTAAAAATCTAGTTCCAATCTCCGCTGTCTAAATCTAGTCTAAAATCTATCCCCGCTGCCGGTGGCAACCTAGGTTAAGTTTTTCATAATATTTTATATTGTAGATAGATAGATAGATAAATACTTTATTGCTCACAAATTAAAACAAAAAACAGGTACATACATAAAATCTTAAAGCTAGCATGGGCAAAGGCGGTCTTATCGCTTTAAGCGATCTCTTCCAGACAACCTTTGGTTTAGGAACCCAAGAGGGAGATAGAGGAAGTGCGCAAATACAGTAGAATACAATAGATTATAGAATCATACTCGTATACCAGTAACATAAAAAGACATACATATATATATAAATAATAAATACACATACATATATACATATAACACCAACAATAAAAACCTAAAACATGTTACTAGCGCGTGACTGATTCAATAGATGACTGTGCAGTTTAGACTTAAAGGCGGAAAGGGTCTTAGATTGTAAATATTTTTTTATATAAAATATTGTAAAAAAAAAAGTTAAGATATTGAAATATTTAATAAAGAGGATAATAATAGTAATGCGCGTTCGCCAACAACCCTGAAGCACTATAGTACGGTTGCAACTTCAACAGCGCCCTGAAAGCATAGTAATTGGATGTGTAGGGCATCGTATGATTCCCGATCCGATCCGAACCCTTCGGAGAATCTAGTAGGGCACGGGGACGCGCACTAGTGCGCGATGCCGTTCCCTCTAGATAACCTCTGAAGGTGATTCGTTTCACACGGCTTGAGGGACCCTTTACGTTCCTCGCCGCCCCCAAAAAAGCCCGGTGAAGCTGAAAATGCCGTAGAGGCAATCAGCAATCTCTCTCAAAAAAAAAAAAATCGTATGATTTCTTCGTGTGCTGGACCCATAGGCTGCGGGTGTAGAATGATTGGCAAAATGCTCTGACAGTATAACCTTGACTTCTGTATTTACCGTAGTTACTGTAGTTCTACTACTGTGTTATTGCAGTTGTGAAAACGTAAGTATAGAACGCGTCTCGTTTTCACAACCGAAACAACACTTAAGACAATATCTACCTCTTTTTTTTTCGAGTTAGCACAGTGCCTTTTTTATGTTAGAAGGAGGCAAACGAGCAGGCGGGTCACCTTTATCTCACCTCATGTTAAGTGATGCTAAGGCCGAATATGGAAGCGCACTTCACCCGGAATCCTCAACTACAGAGGCACTGGCTATCTTATCTCTAGCTACAAAAATTGAAGTTATAGCGACATATTGTGACCTCCAATCAAACTGAGTACACAAACAAGGGGGCAAAGCAAGGGGGACAACAACAATGTTTGTGTACTCAGTTTGATTGGTTCCCCCACTGGGGAAACCCGGGACCTCTGGGTCTGGAGACCGGCGGTGGTCTTAACCACAGAGGCGGTTATACTATATACTTAAGCCGCTACACGCGTTTCGTTTTCACTGCTTTAAAAGCTCATTGTTGGCCACCAGGTTATGTAAAGTGATTCGCCATAATTCATCACCAGCCTGCTGGAAACGAGCCTTCCTTATGGATGAAAACACCACAGGGTTGGTTGTTAACGACACTGCTAATGCAGCTGGGAACAACGGCTTTACGTGCCTTCCAAAGCACGGAGGAACTCGAGATGCCTTCCCTATAGATGGAAAACTATACGAAGAACGGGCCGAGCCCAAAACCAACACGCGGGTCAGTGCGGGCGGTTGTTGTTCTAGATTGCTAATGCACCGAAGCACGAATTAAAATGTAAAAGTAATTTGTAATTTTTAAATTTTGTCTCCTCGGACGGAATTTTAGTTAGCTTATAAAAAAAGATATTATTAATGCGTCTAATAATAAAAATACTTTACCACGCAGGTGGTAGGCTAAATTTAGACCGCTCGCGTACATAACACGCTTCGTAGTACTTACTACGTAGTGGATCCAACATAGAATATTAAATACTCCTTTCGGTGACGGACGTCATAGCATATAGCGGTACTCAACCTTTTTTCGACGATGATGGTCGAATGACGCTCGGCCTGAAGGTATACCCGAGGGTCCGGCAAGCTTATTACCGAAAAAAAGCAACCCAGTTGCTAATTGCACAATGGCAACGCGACTGCTGCGATAGTTGCGGTTGCTACAATTCGGCTTTGACAGTTTCCATGACAACACTACAAACAAATCATTTTGTATTGGAAAAATTTCAAAAATCTAAAAAAATTTTAGGGGTGGACCACCCATATCATTTAGGGGGATGAAAAATAGATGTTGTCCGATTCTCCATCCTAGCCGATATGCACGCTAAGATTCACGAAAATCGGTCGAGCCGTTTCAGAGGAGTTCAATAACGTACACCGTGACACGAGAATTTTATATATTAGATTTTTATGTTCGCAAAATATTTTGAGACAACCATACCCACAAGTAATAATAAAATAATAAATTTAAGTACTTATATGGAAAATTGTATTTTGTAGAATATGGTTATATGACTTAAACACTGAAAAAAGACGACAACCTCAGGCGGGAATCGAACCACGCACCTTCCGCATTCCGGGCGGCTGCCTTAACCACTTGGCTACCGAGGTCTGGCTTTCACCCGTCGAAATTTTTCAGTGCTTGATGCTTATGTTTTTTAGTCAACATTGCTTCATCAATCTTAGAAGTTTTCACCTCTGAGATCCGAAAGAAATATTTTTACAAATATTTGAACATTCGGTTAAGATGAAGCTGCGTTATAGATAAGTGTTTTTTATATATTTTAGCGTTTTATTAACGCTTAAATATACTTAAGTAAAATTTAAACACTGAAAAAAGACGACAACCTCAGGCGGGAATCGAACCACGCACCTTCCGCATTCCGGGCGGCTGCCTTAACCACTTGGCTACCGAGGTCTGGCTTTCACCCGTCGAAATTTTTCAGTGCTTGATGCTTATGTTTTTTAGTCAACATTGCTTCATCAATCTTAGAAGTTTTCACCTCTGAGATCCGAAAGAAATATTTTTACAAATATTTGAACATTCGGTTAAGATGAAGCTGCGTTATAGATAAGTGTTTTTTATATATTTTAGCGTTTTATTAACGCTTAAATATACTTAAGTAAAATTTAAACACTGAAAAAAGACGACAACCTCAGGCGGGAATCGAACCACGCACCTTCCGCATTCCGGGCGGCTGCCTTAACCACTTGGCTACCGAGGTCTGGCTTTCACCCGTCGAAATTTTTCAGTGCTTGATGCTTATGTTTTTTAGTCAACATTGCTTCATCAATCTTAGAAGTTTTCACCTCTGAGATCCGAAAGAAATATTTTTACAAATATTTGAACATTCGGTTAAGATGAAGCTGCGTTATAGATAAGTGTTTTTTATATATTTTAGCGTTTTATTAACGCTTAAATATACTTAAGTAAAATTTAAACACTGAAAAAAGACGACAACCTCAGGCGGGAATCGAACCACGCACCTTCCGCATTCCGGGCGGCTGCCTTAACCACTTGGCTACCGAGGTCTGGCTTTCACCCGTCGAAATTTTTCAGTGCTTGATGCTTATGTTTTTTAGTCAACATTGCTTCATCAATCTTAGAAGTTTTCACCTCTGAGATCCGAAAGAAATATTTTTACAAATATTTGAACATTCGGTTAAGATGAAGCTGCGTTATAGATAAGTGTTTTTTATATATTTTAGCGTTTTATTAACGCTTAAATATACTTAAGTAAAATTTAAACACTGAAAAAAAGACGACAACCTCAGGCGGGAATCGAACCACGCACCTTCCGCATTCCGGGCGGCTGCCTTAACCACTTGGCTACCGAGGTCTGGCTTTCACCCGTCGAAATTTTTCAGTGCTTGATGCTTATGTTTTTTAGTCAACATTGCTTCATCAATCTTAGAAGTTTTCACCTCTGAGATCCGAAAGAAATATTTTTACAAATATTTGAACATTCGGTTAAGATGAAGCTGCGTTATAGATAAGTGTTTTTTATATATTTTAGCGTTTTATTAACGCTTAAATATACTTAAGTAAAATTTAAACACTGAAAAAAGACGACAACCTCAGGCGGGAATCGAACCACGCACCTTCCGCATTCCGGGCGGCTGCCTTAACCACTTGGCTACCGAGGTCTGGCTTTCACCCGTCGAAATTTTTTCAGTGCTTGATGCTTATGTTTTTTAGTCAACATTGCTTCATCAATCTTAGAAGTTTTCACCTCTGAGATCCGAAAGAAATATTTTTACAAATATTTGAACATTCGGTTAAGATGAAGATGAAGCTTTTAAATTTTACTTAAGTATATTTAAGCGTTAATAAAACGCTAAAATATATAAAAAACACTTATCTATAACGCAGCTTCATCTTAACCGAATGTTCAAATATTTGTAAAAATATTTCTTTCGGATCTCAGAGGTGAAAACTTCTAAGATTGATGAAGCAATGTTGACTAAAAAACATAAGCATCAAGCACTGAAAAATTTCGACGGGTGAAAGCCAGACCTCGGTAGCCAAGTGGTTAAGGCAGCCGCCCGGAATGCGGAAGGTGCGTGGTTCGATTCCCGCCTGAGGTTGTCGTCTTTTTTCAGTGTTTAAATTTTACTTAAGTATATTTAAGCGTTAATAAAACGCTAAAATATATAAAAAACACTTATCTATAACGCAGCTTCATCTTAACCGAATGTTCAAATATTTGTAAAAATATTTCTTTCGGATCTCAGAGGTGAAAACTTCTAAGATTGATGAAGCAATGTTGACTAAAAAACATAAGCATCAAGCACTGAAAAATTTCGACGGGTGAAAGCCAGACCTCGGTAGCCAAGTGGTTAAGGCAGCCGTCCGGAATGCGGAAGGTGCGTGGTTCGATTCCCGCCTGAGGTTGTCGTCTTTTTTCAGTGTTTAAATTTTACTTAAGTATATTTAAGCGTTAATAAAACGCTAAAATATATAAAAAACACTTATCTATAACGCAGCTTCATCTTAACCGAATGTTCAAATATTTGTAAAAATATTTCTTTCGGATCTCAGAGGTGAAAACTTCTAAGATTGATGAAGCAATGTTGACTAAAAAACATAAGCATCAAGCACTGAAAAATTTCGACGGGTGAAAGCCAGACCTCGGTAGCCAAGTGGTTAAGGCAGCCGCCCGGAATGCGGAAGGTGCGTGGTTCGATTCCCGCCTGAGGTTGTCGTCTTTTTTCAGTGTTTAAATTTTACTTAAGTATATTTAAGCGTTAATAAAACGCTAAAATATATAAAAAACACTTATCTATAACGCAGCTTCATCTTAACCGAATGTTCAAATATTTGTAAAAATATTTCTTTCGGATCTCAGAGGTGAAAACTTCTAAGATTGATGAAGCAATGTTGACTAAAAAACATAAGCATCAAGCACTGAAAAATTTCGACGGGTGAAAGCCAGACCTCGGTAGCCAAGTGGTTAAGGCAGCCGCCCGGAATGCGGAAGGTGCGTGGTTCGATTCCCGCCTGAGGTTGTCGTCTTTTTTTTTCAGTGTTTAAATTTTACTTAAGTATATTTAAGCGTTAATAAAACGCTAAAATATATAAAAAACACTTATCTATAACGCAGCTTCATCTTAACCGAATGTTCAAATATTTGTAAAAATATTTCTTTCGGATCTCAGAGGTGAAAACTTCTAAGATTGATGAAGCAATGTTGACTAAAAAACATAAGCATCAAGCACTGAAAAATTTCGACGGGTGAAAGCCAGACCTCGGTAGCCAAGTGGTTAAGGCAGCCGCCCGGAATGCGGAAGGTGCGTGGTTCGATTCCCGCCTGAGGTTGTCGTCTTTTTTCAGTGTTTAAATTTTACTTAAGTATATTTAAGCGTTAATAAAACGCTAAAATATATAAAAAACACTTATCTATAACGCAGCTTCATCTTAACCGAATGTTCAAATATTTGTAAAAATATTTCTTTCGGATCTCAGAGGTGAAAACTTCTAAGATTGATGAAGCAATGTTGACTAAAAAACATAAGCATCAAGCACTGAAAAATTTCGACGGGTGAAAGCCAGACCTCGGTAGCCAAGTGGTTAAGGCAGCCGCCCGGAATGCGGAAGGTGCGTGGTTCGATTCCCGCCTGAGGTTGTCGTCTTTTTTCAGTGTTTAAATTTTACTTAAGTATATTTAAGCGTTAATAAAACGCTAAAATATATAAAAAACACTTATGGTTATATGACATTATAATTTTGTAAATGTCGTTTCTTCTTTGTAAAGCTGTGCAGTTTCTTGCGCCCATTCTGCACAGCTAAAAGACGTCCTGAATACGCAAAAGCTTTTAAAAGTAAGTTTACTCAAAACAAACAATTAAATATGTTAATTAAATTAAATAAAAGATGTTAAGTGGAAACGGAGTCCAGACGCAAGGACAACTGGTGCAGCGTGAAAACAATGCAGCATCAGTCACCCTCACCCTCCCCCGGCCAGCCCACAAGGTGCTTCTTCACGCCTCGTTTGAATGACCCCATGTCATAGGAAGGAGGGAAAACGTGTGCTGGTAGACTATTCTATCTTTTGGAAGTGCGACAAAGAAACGAGTCACCAATTTTCTTTGTGCGCGATGGAATGTTCGAGACAGTGCAGCGGTGACTCCGGAGAGCAGCACGCGTACTCCTATGGAGGAAGGGAGAAGGTGGGATAAGGTCAAAGAGTTCTCGCCGCGGTATAAGCGGTAGAAGACGCTGAGTGACACTATTTATCTACGCAATTGCTGGGGTTCGAGAGTATTAGTGACCTCTGCATTGCCGAAAATGCGTCTAGCGCGCCGCTGCAATCTGTCCAAGGCAGAGGTACTTTGCGGAACCGTCCCAGAGGTGCGAACAATACTCCACGCAAGACCGCACCTGCGTCTTACACAAATACACAACTCATCTGGCGTGAAGGCTTCGATGTAGTCCCTCTGGTTCAGATCGCAGCGAATCTCGTACCGAGCATTTAATACTGCTCTGCAGGTCGAGTGATGTTCATTGAAGAGAGGGAACGGGTAGGAATGGCGACTTTTTTGCCGTGAACGCGCATACCTGTGTTTTCTTGGCATTAAACTCAGCAAGATTATTGGAGCCCCATTTAGGTTCATACCTATTGAGCTAACTGACAAGAGCCTCGATCAACATCTAAGGCTCTCGTTAGGCTGGATAAAGGGCCTGATTCAGAAGGCAGTTCTCCTTGATACTGCACGCATTGTGAGGAGGTTCCTGTCTCTGTAGCCCTAACCACCGGTAGCTTGGACCCTGGTCCCGATGCCGGCGGACCCCTATATATTTTATTTATTTTGTTTAATACTTAAAAATGTAAATTTATATAAGAAAAAATAAATAAAGATAATAATAATAAAAATAATTATTATTTAAGTACACACGTAAGTATATATATTATATATACACTATATATATTACAATAAATAATACTAATACATAAATATACTACATATACCTACCTACATACAGATGCGAATGCAGTTTCGTCTTAAAAGTGGCAAGTGACTTGGAGTGACGGATATCAGGAGGGAGGTTATTCCAAAGGCTTGTAGCCTTGACCGTGAAAGAGTCTCTGAAATATTCCGAACGTGTCAAAGGATGTTATAGCAAGTTATCAACCCTAGACCTAAGCTCACGATTGTGATCCGTACCAAGAAATTGGAAACAAATGGAATATCGTAGTATAGTAGGTAGGTACATTTTGTTTCTCTTGTTTATTGTTGTCTGGTGTCCTCTTTTCTAGGTTTCCACGGAAGATCACCGTCGGGACACCTTTGGTGTTCTGACAAATGCTGAGTGGATAACTTTTTTGAGTCACTTTGCATTTTTTTTAATTCTATTTTATTTCATGTAATATTGTGTGACACTAAATAAGTAATTTTTCATTTCATTATTTCATTTCATAAATATACGATGTTTATCATGAATATATGTATGTGAAATAAAAGATGAAACTGAAAATTGATGAATGATCACAGGTGAGAGCGACCCAGGCTATCGAAAACACCATTGAAACGTTATTGAATGAGCACACACTGGCCCGTTTGGGAACCACTGTGCTAGGGTGACGTCACGGAATTCCACAGTTCTTTCTATTCTATTGAAAGTGGATTATTAGGCTCTAAATTACATATTATCTGTACGAAATAGATTTTACACGTCAATGTCTGCGACCTCACTCGGGTGCCTAATGTAAGTTTTATTAGCTATCCGTTTTTTTTTGTTGATTGTATTACGGCTCCGGATAAAATCCATCAAGCCTATTCGTTCGTTCTATCTTCTTAGGTAATACATATATAAAGAATATTAATGATGATGAATGATAATGGAAATGGGAAGTGAGAAATAATATACCCCCCCAACCCTTCGAGTATCTCAGTAAAGATGTGGGGCTTTACTAAGTCCTCACGCAGACTTCTTGAGAGAATTTGAAAAGTGACGTTGCACTGTTTTGTTTCATTAGCCAACAGTCATGCACACTCACGAACAATTAACGGTTCATAATCCACCATTATTTCACATTAATATTCGACATGACACAATTTTTTGAAAATAAAACAAAACCGCAGACATGACTCTTCACTTTCCCGTCAAGAAGTCCTTTACTATCCGTATTCATTCGATGACGTTTACAAAAACGATAATTTGTCTGGCAATTTTTGTAACTCTTTTCGTATGTCGCCAGGTGGCCCTGCTTCAACGCCATACTATTATTTTCGTTTTCGTTAACGTGATCGAACGTCAAATGAAACTCACACTAGGCCTCCCTCCTCCTCTAATTACAACCTTACAGCTGGTGCAAGCCTTCCCTATGGATGTTTACACCACAGGGAAAGGGGAAGCGTGTTACATTGTGATTGCAAAAGAAAAATAATGAAGGTGTAATATGCTAAATGTTCTTTAATGTTCCATCAAAATGTTTAATATTTATAAAAAAAATTGGGTCTGTGATGAAAACGTAAAGATTGTTTTTTTTTTTTTAGTTGATGGCTTTGTGCGATTAGCACATTTAGCCAGTGTCAAAGTAATTTTTCTTACAAGTAATACATAAATTTACAATATTTCCTTTCAGTATGATGATAATAGAAATGGGAAGTGAGAAATTATATTACCCCCAATTTCCTCGAGTATCTCAGTAAAGATGTGGGGCTTTACTAAGTCCTCACGCGGACTTCTTGAGAGAATTTGAAAAGTGAAGTTGAACTGTTTTGTTACATTTGCCGACACTCATGCACACACACGAACACTTAACGGTTAATAATCCACCATTATTTTACATTAATATTCGACATAACACAAATTTTTGAAAATAAAACAAAACCGCAGACATGACTCTTCACTTTCCCGCCAAGAAGTCCGTAAAGATTGTTAAATTAAATTATTTTTAACTTTTTAGTTCTTTTTTTATTAACAAGTAGGTAAGTAGCTAATAAAAGCTTGTTTTTAAAAAGTTTTTTTATCTTTTAATCTTTTTGTAATGACGTTTACATGACAGGAACAAAACACGCAATAACTATTCAGGGCTAATTCTTTGTTTATTTGTAAGGCATTAGGAAAATTGCTGATTTATATTGTGATTGTTTCCACTTATTTTCTTATTATTAATGGTATGGTAAATATACTTAGTCGTACCTTCTCGTAATAATTCTGCATGACGATTATAATTTTCGCTTATGACAAAGCATTCAGTGTATATTATAATATAATTGTATTAAGAAACAAAAATATACCATTAATAATAATATTTATTTTCTATGTATGACGACCTCTGTAGCCGAGTGGCTTGCCGGACTCCGAGGTCTCGGGTTCGATTCCCGGTCGGGTCAATGTCGAAAACGATTTTTTCGATAACTTTGCGTCGGATCTGGACGGTTGTGGTACCGTCGTTGTTTCTAATTTCCATGAAACGAGTGCTTTAGCTACTTACCTTGGAATCGGAACAATGTATATGATGTTGTCTAATATTGTCTAATATGTGTAAATAATCCTTAAAGAAATTACATTTAAACACACGTTACACAGGACATATACAAAGGTGAGCTTATCTATAGAAGAGATCTCTTCCAGCCAACCCTAGTTGTAGTGTAATAAACACGTATGCGGGACTAATAAATTGTAAATAATACCATACTAACAGACATATTTAAACTAATTACAGAGGACATAGGTAACTAATTGAAAATAAAATATTATATATTTATACATATTAAAATAAACACTAATTGTGTTACAAAACGGGATGTCACTGATTAGCCGTTAGACAGATAATGCTCTTTGAGCTTGTGTTTCAAAGATTCTACCGATGAACTCTCACGAACGCTGGCAGGCAGACTATTCCACATTCGAGCGGCATATACTGTGAATGGTGTGTGATGTTATGTGTATCTATATTCTATCTAACCCCCTCTGTGCTCTAGTGATTAACACCACTGGTCTCAGTCCCAGAGGTCACGGGTTCGATTCCCACCGTACATGTTTGTGTACTCGGTTTGGTTGGCGGTAGGGCTTGTTTATCCGCCTTGCTAGCTACCACCATCTTATCTAAATATGTTGCCCAATCTTAAATTTTAGTAGCATTGTTGTGAGATATATAGCCAGCTCCCCAGTAGTTGAGAAGTCCGTGTGAAGTGCTTTTTTTTTTTTGAGAGAGATTGCTGATTGCCTCTGCGGCATTTTCAGCTTCACCGGGCTTTCTGGGCTTTTTTGGGGGCGGCGAGAAACGTAAAGGGTCCCTCAAGCCGTGTGAAACGAATCACCTTCAGAGGTTATCTAGAGGGAACGGCATCGCGCACTAGTGCGCGTCCCCGTGTCCTACTAGATTCTCCGAAGGGTTCGGATCGGATCGGGGAGCGGAGCAACCCGAGGGCGCCTCTAAAGGCACGGACCTCGGCTCGGGTTGACCGGGCTGTGGAGGAGGAGAGAAGCGCCCCGGTACATATCTGTACCTGGTGTAGAGCGTGTGTGAACCGGTTCTTAGTACCCTTGTTCTACGAGTACGGTGTCTTGGGCCTAGACTGGTGTGCATGTTTAGTGTATTCTGTAAATGTGTGCTGTCATTTAGAGGATCGGGTGGAGTGTGAAGTGCGCTTCCACCTTGGCCTTATCATCACTTAATATCAGGAGTGATGAAGGCCCAGTGCTTATCCGTAACGAATAAAAAATATATACGGACCGATTTATGTAATACCAATATTATCTAATTTCAAAGCGATAGAGACCTTAATGCATGGTATAGATCCTACCCCTCTTTCAGGATTGATGCGACAAATGTCAATGATTGTAAATACAAAGACTATTGAAAGTTGTCACTCGATTTTGAACCTTACACTTAGGGTATAGAGTCTATACGTGCACGTGTTTACATTTGGCCAGTTTTACTTAAAGTGATGTGGACTGTGTGGTTGACGTAGCACCAAATTACATGATGGCTGTTGTAGTGTTGGGCACCGGTAATATCGAATATCGATATGTATTATAATAACTATTTCTTTTTGTAACCTTATTTTAGACTTCTTGGCGGGAAAGTGAAGAGTCATGTCTGCGGTTTTGTTTTATTTTCTATAATTTGTGTTATGTCGAATATTAATGTGAAGTAATGGTGGATTATTAACCGTTAAGTGTTCGTGAGTGTACATGAGTGTTGGCAAATGAAACAAAACAGCGCAACGTCACATTTCAAATTCTCTCAAGAAGTCTGCGTGAGGGCTTAGTAAAGCCCCACATCTTTACTGATATACTCGAGGGGTTGGGGGGTTATATCATTTCTCACTTCTCATTTTTATTATCATTCATCATCATCATACTGACTGGAAGGAAATATTGTATATTTATGTATTACTTGTAAGAAAAATTACTTTGACACTGGCTAAATGTGCTAATCGCACGAAGCCATCAACTAAAAGAAAGAAAGAAACCTTATTTTAAATTATAACATATACCAAATATCTAGATAGACGATGCATGTGTCACGATTTGTATGAAAACCAAGCGTGCCACATTTTTTTGACAAGCGCTATTTAGTGATGAAAATCCATTTAAGCACCAAATCGATTTAAAAATGCCGCGTTGCGAACGATTTTAATACATAAATTCATTCATCGATTTACATCGAAAGCAAAGCAAATACAAATTATCTTACTATGAAGTTTTATTTTATTAAGAAATTATCTATAGCACAATTTATAAAAACACAAATGTTGAAAAAATTTCCACGAGCAGGATTTGAACCTGCACCCTTCTGACATACCGGGTCAGGTGCTCTTCCAATTGAGCTATCGTGGTTCTAACCAGCCAGCCAGCCAGCCAGCCAGTCAAGAATTTTCGGTGTTTCGGAAATTTACCAGTGATAGCAATTACAAACGAGTGCTTCTTTTTCTCTTATTCAATATCACTGGTAACTTATGGTCTTTAACACCGAAAATTCTTGAACGGTATGTATCTTACTGATAAATTGTATATAATGAAGAAATTATGATATTTCATAATGTATCTAATTAACTTATAATTCGAGATCACCAGTGAGATTAAAAATCGCCACCCAGTACCTAAATATCCAGATATTTTGGTGTAAACAACGTGTTCAACGAAAACAAATACGGCATTAGGAATTAATCACAAAACCGCCATTAGGCCATAACCGACAAATTATAATGTCGATGCCAAAATAACTTCCCAATTTTAACTGTATATTTCTCGCGAAAATAAAACAGTTTTGATATGTAACGTGCTTTTAATTTACCTTATTTTTACTTCGATTTTTTACCTAAATAATTAAACTGCATTGGTGTGTAAAAAAAGTCGCTAGAATTTTTTGATAATTATCATTTTGTGGAGGTATAATCAAGAATACTTTCAAAATATAATTTCTTTCCAATCATCATAATTTCGTAAGCGATTAGAATCGAATAGACGTTCTATAAAGTAAACGGCACTAAGATGTTCATTGCCCGTTTACACAATACACTACCCACATGTATAGAGCTAAGTAAAGCCGCAATGTATGACGAACCATGCGACATACTTTAGATTTTCTAAAAATTTCCTTCAAATTGTAGCCAATAAGTAGAACACGAGAAAATATCGAGACATTTCTCGTGTTCTACTTATTGGCTACAATTTGAAGGAAATTTTTAATGATTTATTTATATAACAGACTCAGTCCACATAATATGTTAGTAAAATAACTTCTAATGCTAATAAGAAAAAGACTAAAATTATAAAAATATTTCACTACACTGTCAAAAAACTAACTAGCTTTAGAAAATTATAATCTTCTAGTCAATTTAACGTTTCTGAAGGGGCGGCAGTGCTTGCGTGATGTTCGTTGTCATGAATGTCATGAATTCTCGAAGGACTGAGGCTAATTTATATTTTAATACGTGAAGCGAAAACTTGCACATTGCGCGCACGGAGAAGTATGGGATTTGGTATAGTTAAAGTTAAAAATTAATATGAAGAATTAGGCCTGAAAGATAAAATTTACGTAATATTTGTTACAAATGCATTCAATTAATATAAACATTGTATATTTTGTGAATTACGGACGACTTTCGACCACCGGGTGACCACTAGTCAAAAATCTTTTTCTTTTTCTTTTTATTGTTTACAAACATAAAGAAATCAGATTAAGTTTGGTTACAATCAAGCAAATAAACGATATTACTATTTCTTACTGTAGGTTATTTAATTTTCAGCACCGCAAACATGAATTATTCAACTGAAAAATATCGATAAACATTTCAGGGCCGAGCGCCGCTGCACTAGCGCATTACTGTGTCATTCAGCCATCTTGGATGGTTTATTTGAAAATCGAACGCGGCCGGAAACGCGCGTTGTCATGAAGCGCGGGAAAATACCTATTGTGAAAAAGTTAAATGCATTTTTTTACTTTTTAATTTATTAACAGCAGCTGCGTTTTGGTTGTGCAGTGTTAGTTTTTAAGTTGTTTGATCTCTATGTTTTGTGGACTTGGATGAAACGTACAGGTGAGACAAATGATTTGCTATAAAATTTTATAATCAGAATACGTAATTAGGTATGCACTGTTTGTACGCCGTTTTGTTGCATCGTGACGAATTGTTCGGAATTTTATTATTAACATAGTTTTTAGTTTAACTTGGAAGAGTTATTGTTTTCTAAAGTTGACGTGGATACCAAATTGAAATGAAACTTGTTTTGCGTATATAATCTCGCATTTAAAAAAGTAGGTATTTAGATTTGATCAGCTTCATTTGACCACGGACTTTATAACGTCAGCGTAATATCCAATCTAGAAATTAAGCGGGTAAGTCCAGTGGACTCGTATAGGGTGATGATGATGATGATGATGAAGTTTAAAAGTATTTTTGTTTGATATAATTTAAAAGTAATTTAATGAATTGAATTTTTAGTGATACGTTTTTGGTAAAGTTATTTGGAAACTTTTTCTGATTTGTGCTCTATGTTATATTAAAAAAAAATAACAAAAATAATAATTTTGATTTATTTATTTATGGAAAAGGTACACCAACAGTATACATATAATTAAATAAAACAAAATTACAATAATTATCGCGTATACACAACATTGATAATTAGCTCGTTTAGCATTAACATTTGAGTTATAATTATTAAATAAGAATAGGAAATAAAAACTAAAACTGAAATGAAGACTAAAACCAAAAACAATATTGAAAACTTTCCACTACATATACAAAATAAAAATAAAATTAGGTAAGCACTTATTACCGAACGAACGCACCGTTAGTTTAACCCGGCGTTTCGACCGAGTTACACCGGTATAACTCGGTCGAAACGTCGGGTATAAAAAGGTATGACAAGTAATTTAATTTTACTAATTAGTTTGCGTTAATCCCGTTTGAATTGTTTGATAAATGGAACGAAAGGGCAAACAATATGTGCAATGTAATTGTATGTTACCCAAATAAATAATAAATAAAAAAAACACCGACGATCTGGTAAAGGTCGCGGGAAGCATGCGAGCTGTGCACGAATGTGGCGATCCTTGGGGAGCCATTTATCAGCAGTGGACGGTTTTATAATGGTGAAAAAAAATATTTAAAAATCAGAGACAACTTATTGAAAAATGCATATAGATTGCCAAAAACATACTTCCTATGTTATCGTAACGATCGTAGATAAACAAATTCGTAACGGTTCGCTCTTGGATAGGTGAGTTAGAGTGATTAAGCTTTGACAGAAGGTACTTTGGAAACCTCTTACTAAGTTTCCGAGACAGAACTAACGGTTAGAAAAAGACCTCTTGGTGGGAAAGTGAAGAGGCATGTCTGCGGTTTTGATTTATTTTCTAAAATTTGTGTTATGCCGAATATTAATGTGAAATAATTGAGTATTATTAGCCGTTAAGTGTTCGTGAGTGTGCATGAGTGTTGGCAAATGAAACAAAACAGTGCAACGTCACTTTTCAAATTCATTCAAGAAGTCCGCGTGAGGACTTTGTAAATCTTAGTAAATCTTATCTTAGTAAGACTTAGTCAATCTTTACTGAGATACTTGAGGTGTTAGGGGATATGTCAGAAGGTCAGAAGGGTGCAGGTTCAAATCCTGCTCGTTGAAGTTTTTTCAACATTTGTGTTTTTTTCTAATGAGTGAATTTGACAGTTTGTGGTAGGTTGATGTGCAGGCGTGTGTACATATTTTTATATTGTACTATGATAAAAATAAAGAAATAAACCTACCTAAGGTCTCCAATGTAAGTATATACGCTTTTAGGTATAGGTTCTCGTCAGTAGTCTAACGGCGCTATGATGGGGATTGAACCTGATCGGTAAAGATACCATTAACTTTAAATCAGTATAAGTTGGTTATAAAAGCAAAAGATTCTATCAATAACAAAAATGGTTTTCCGCTTGAGAAAAAAAACACCCCCCAGGTGAAACAAAGGCCTAGTTCACCTGGGGGTGTTTTTTTTTAATATCTTACGGGTAAGCGGGTAATCTCACCTGGATGTTAAGTGATGATAAGGCCAATGGTGAAAGCGCACTTCACCCGGGATCCTCAACTACTGAGGCACTGACTATCTTATCTCTAGCTGCCGGAACACCAACAATGCTACAAACATTGATGTTATGGCGACATATTTAGATAAGATGGTGGTAGCGAGCCAGGCGGACAAACAAGCCTAACCACTAACCAAACCGAGTACACAAACATGTACCCCCCCACTGGAAATCGAACCCGGGACCGGGATCTTAACCACTAGACCACAGAGGCGGTTAAAATTTGTACTCCTCCGTGCTTGAAATGTGCTTTAAAAGCACGAAGTTGTTTCACTTATTAAAGAGTCATCACCAGCTCATTTTATGTCCCCACTGCTGGGGCACGAGCCTTCCCTTTGGATTGATAGGGAGAACGGGCCATACACCACGCAGGTCCACGCGGATTGGTGGTTGTTAAACTGCTGATGCGGCCGGGACCAACCGCTTTTAAATGCCATCCGAGATGATAAATGTTTGTTCACCCATCCGATGACTGGCCTTTGCGAAAGTTGCTTAACCTCAGCAATCGCAGACCGGGCGCGTTAACCATCGAGCTCCTATTAATGTATAGAAGATAATAATAGCTTTTTGTTTTTATGCTGATCGGATATTGTTTGATAAGCTATTGGCTACGAGTATTCTAATGAAGTAATTATTTACGGTTCAACAATAGAACAAATACGTTAATTTTATTGCGAGTTAATTATAATTTTAAAAAGCGTCGTTATTATATTTTATTTCATCATTAAAATTATCATTAAAAAGTAGGGGTCAACAACCGATTTTATCCGAACCTCGGAGAATCTACAAGGGAAAGGGGACTTGGCGTAATGGCATAAAAAGCCCCCTGAAAAGTTCGGTGACAAGCAAAAAAAGGCAGAGCAAACTCGCCCCAAAAAAGACCCGAGCTATGTATCAAGAAATCCGAAACACACTTTGCCCAATCTGGGAATCGAACCAGGACCCGCCTATTGGGCCGAAAGCCACCAATCGGCCGCCGCCGAGGCGTTGATGAAATGATAAATAGATAAATGTTAGAAAGGAAGTAAAAAAAAACCGGCCAAGTGCGTGTCGGGCCACGCGCAGAGTAGGGTTCCTTAGCCATCTCAATAGTGCGGACTCTGAGAAGAGGGCTTTTATGAACATTTATTTAACGATGGCTCATATACTTAAATGTAGATACTACCGGTTTCACACACCTGACAACGTTATTTCAGTAGTTCCCAATGAGGAATTTGTACTGCGGCAAGTACACTTTATAAGTTGGTCGACTGTTACTCGTAAACTTGTAAAGCCTACTTAGCTGTGATAGTTTTCCTTTTAACTTCGTCATAATATACAACTACCGTGAATTTTTTTTCACGTATCCAAAAACAACCATTTGGCTGGCAGACTGGGGGGACACTTGACTCTAACAAAATTTTGCACTTTAAAGCTCACAAACGGTTGCCTCAATCAAAAAACTGTTTTCACAATCCCGCTATATTTCTGAAATGTCTACCCAACGACACCCCACACTTAGGGGTAAACAAGAAAAAAAAATTACATCCCCACTTCACGTGTAGGGGAGGTAACATAAAAAAAAAATTTTTCAAAATTTTACTTCACCACTTTGTCGGCGTGATTAATATGTATATCTATGCCAAATTACAGCTTTCTAGTATTAAGAGTCTATGAACTCGACTGGAGTCAGACAGACAGACAGACGGACATGGCGAAACTATAAGGGTAACTATAACTATTTATGTTGACTACGGAACCCTAAAAAGTAATAGAATATATACTGCCCAACTGCTGGGCAAAACCATCTTTGAAATCAAGTAAGGTATTGGCTTAATCACCACGCTTGCCAAACGCGGGTTGGTGATCACAAACCCGGGCTATGCATCGAAAAATCCGAAACACACTATGCCCGACCTGAAAATTGTAACCGGTACCTTCGGATTTGGACCTGTTGGTGATGATGATAATGATGATTTAAAATGCGAGGATATATGTTATTTATGAAACAATGAGTCCATGGCGGCCGGAGGCAAGGCAGCTCGTCGAGGCCTTCGGTGACAAGAAGGCTGGCATGCTATTTCTTCCAGCGTATTAGCTTGGCAATCCAAAGAGGCAATACAGGTCTTTAGTTTTTAATTACAATTACAACTTTACAATTTATTACAATAAAATGCCAAGTACTGTACTAGATTTACCTTTAGATAAGTTTAAAAAACATGTGAAGTCTTTATTACTTATAAAAGGTTATTATACAGTCAAAGTATATTTAGATGATAAAACAGCCTGGTTATAATGAAAAACACATACTCTATTTGAATTAATATAATAAAATTAATTTATATAATTTTTATACTGATATGATAGCCGTCCTACAGCAGTGTCCTACAGATAACGAACAGCGTTGCGTTAAATAGATCATTAAGTTTTTATTTAGAGTATCTTGAGTATGTCATGCTCTCTTTATTTGTCTCTGCGGTGGTGGCGTGTGCGTCGGGTCGTTACGTTCCCTAAAATATGGTTGAGCGAAGCGATGGCTGATTCATATGTCATACTCGTGAACGGGTGCTGCCTGTGGAGGCTGGTCTGCTCTTGCATACTTATCTTATTTTTAATATTATTTACTGTAGTTTGACTTGGTTTTTCTTAACCAATTTTTTTTTTTTAGAGTACTGTAGTGGTACTGTATGACATTGTGGAAATTGAAACTTTTACCTGATGTAAATTTGTTAACTTAGTTTTTTTTTTATTTTGTGATATATATTTTTTTTTATTTACATGTTGTGGTTGTCTTCTATAATTTTGTGTTTATTTGTAATGGAAAATGTCCTGCTATGATAGGGCATTTTCCAATATTTTTGACGCTGTAAGGGAGAAAAGAGCTGGACACTTGCTGAGTTTCTTGCCGGTTCTTCTCAGTGCAAGATCTCCCGCCCAGAGTAGACTTACGAACCGATGGCATAGTGACATTCACAAGAGCTACTTGTAGCCTAAACTGAATAAATGATTTTGAATTTTGAATTGAATTTTGAATTTTTTGAATTCAATTTTCTAATTATTTTTCTCTTTTTTCTTCAAGTTAAGTTATGTTTCTTTCTGTTGTGTATATGTATAAGCTATAAAATAAAGTATTTCATAACTATGTTAAACATTGTACTACACATACTTATAAAGGCATACAAGGTCTTCATAGAATTCGATTTCATTAATCAACCAATTTGTGTAGACATCAGGTAGCTTATGCAATTACCCCTCAGGAAGTGGCGTGCATAGCGGCGGAGGGGCGGGGAAGGTCAAGTTAACTTGGCGTAGTCAGAACACGCGATCATATATCTAAATTAAAATTATTAGTATCCAATACGTTATTTAGTATAATGACTGTAGTATACTCAGTTATTATCAACTGTACAGTTCTAGGGTTACGTGGATGGTTAAATGAAAAGGGCACGTCATGTTATTCTAAAGTTTAGGCGAACGTAGTAAAGATGGCGCAGGTCTGGGACGTGAAAATAGTGTATCAGCTGCCTCAATTCCAGTGCATATCGTAAGAGCGTGAGAGACAAGGGTTCCAAGATGCTCGCACACCAGGCAATCGGCTAGCGTCCTGTCACAAATGTTATTTTGCAACATAAATTACATAGCGGATTTAATGCCCGAGGCATTCTCAACCAGTCAACCTTAAGGCGGTGCAGAGATAACATGGTAGGTGCAATTAGGTTAAACAAAAAAAATTGTGATAAAAATAATAAGGTATATCTTAAAACGCACAATATATACCTACATATATACAATTAACTTAAATATACTTATATAAACAAATATTATGTTTCTTATTACATAAAGTAATGCTACAAAATTAAACGTATAATACATAAGTAAAATTTAAGTAAAATTTCCCGCCTGAGGTTGTCGTCTTTTTTCAGTGTTTAAATTTTACTTAAGTATATTTAAGCGTTAATAAAACGCTAAAATATATAAAAAACACTTATCTATAACGCAGCTTCATCTTAACCGAATGTTCAAATATTTGTAAAAATATTTCTTTCGGATCTCAGAGGTGAAAACTTCTAAGATTGATGAAGCAATGTTGACTAAAAAACATAAGCATCAAGCACTGAAAAATTTCGACGGGTGAAAGCCAGACCTCGGTAGCCAAGTGGTTAAGGCAGCCGCCCGGAATGCGGAAGGTGCGTGGTTCGATTCCCGCCTGAGGTTGTCGTCTTTTTTCAGTGTTTAAATTTTACTTAAGTATATTTAAGCGTTAATAAAACGCTAAAATATATAAAAAACACTTACGTATAATACATAATTTATAAATAGGACGTTACTGGGACGATTCGGGTTAGTGGCGTTTCCACCCGTTCCCGTCTCCACCCGAAAAATTATCATTAAAAATGACGATTATTTATGTTCCCGATTCCACCCGAAAAATAAAGTACAGTGAAGCATTTAATGATATAAAAAAGAAAGAAATAAATTTAGAGTAGAGCTCTTATAGCTCAAGATTTATAAACCCCAAAAAAAGAAAAAATAATAAAAGAAAAAGAACAAAAAGTCCTGTCATAAAACGGGGAGTAGCTGAAATAAAATAAAAAAAAAAAACACGCCCGGTCTGTGCCAATGAGCTCTTCGAGCGAATTGGTGATAGACCTTGTTCGTCCGCCTGGCTAGCTACCACCGTCCTATCTAAATACGTCGCCATAACATCGTTATTAGCAGCATCTAAAAAAACCTCTGACGGTGTTTCGATCACACGTCTTGAGGAACCCTTTAAGTTTATCACCCCCAAAAAGGTAGCTGGGACAATCAGTAAACTCTATCCAAATTCACAACAGACGTGATAATCATGAGCATTGAGGGAACGACTATTTATCTTATCTTATCTTAGTGGGGCCTGCCGAGGTTTCCCTCTCGCAGTAACACCTCGACCCATCGGGATCTTTTGTGCAACCCCATCCTTTCACTCTTCCTCCTCCGCAAAGATAGAGGCCATAAGTTTGGCAACGTCTTTAAGAGCGAAGAGCCTGAAGTCCTCCGGTTTCGGATAGGCCGACCCCAGGAGTCCCATTCTTTTCCTAGCCAGAGAGTCGCAGTCACACAGTAGGTGCTGCATCGACTCCGTTTTCTCTCCACACGCCCTACACAAACTATTTGTTGAACGGTGCATTCTATGAAGCATTTGTTTTGTGGCATATTGCCCTGTCAAGGCACCGATGGTTAGCCGGGCCTGCCGTCTACCGCCTCCGCATATGAACTTACTCCGTCCTAAGGCGTTTTCGCCAAGGAAGGATTTGGAGTGTTTCATACCCATTTCATTTCATAGGGAACGACTATTAGATAGGATAATCTGAATCCTGTCTAGCACAACAAAAGGAGATTGCAGAAGGCAAGACTCGCACTTGGGCAATGCACGCACACACAAACCGCTCGTACGGACACGGATCTTGGAACAGGGTGGTGCCTACTTAAATGATAAATGCTTTTATAAATTGAACGAATATTATAGACATGTGCAATAATCAATAGGCCTAATAAAAGTATATAATTGTAATTGTTATTATATTTAAAATCATTATTTGCAATGTTTAATTTATATAATTTAATTTCTTTAATTTATTCGAATTACTATAATCATATTATTTTATTTATTTATTTTTGTGACATTTTATTATTTTGTTAAGAACATTAATTTTATTTAATTAGCTATAAGTATTATTTTGCTATGCCGTAATTGGGCGCATTGTGTTCAGCACATCTCATAGATTATAAGTAAGCGTAAGTTTTTTTAGCGCCATAAATTGCAAACACCCTTGCAGGGTGTCTCATGCTCACATATTGGTATCGTTGTCATCTTTTGTTTTTAACTATGAGACCATGCAATAAATGAATTTGAATTTGAATTTAGTGTGAGCTTTGATTACTATCCGTAGTCATTGGATTACGTTTACGAAAACGAAAATCAGTATGGCATTGGAGCAGCGCCTCCTGGCGGCATACGAGAACAGTTTACATTTTGCCATACAAATTCTCGTGTATGTAAACGTTAACGAATGGCGAATGAAACTCACACTTGGCACCCAGATCGCAACAGTCCCAGCGCAGATTGTCGCAAGATTAAGATACCGTGAGAGGTTGTCTATGTTGTTGGTGGATTGCTTTCACGGAATTATGCGAAAACGGTGCACATCCCGGGTCATTTTGTATGGAGAGTCGAATTTTTTTTTACAATTTTTATTTTCTGACTTTAGCATATTATTAGACATTTTAACATGGGTACGTTTCGGGAGTACATACATATTACCAAACATCCGGTTGGCGTGGCGAGAGATTTGCTTAACTACCAATGTATCAATTTATATAATACAATTATTAGTAAAAAAAACATAACATAACTAACTACATTAAAGAAAAAAAAATTTAGGATAACTAAAGACAAAATAAAACCTATAAATAAAAAATGTCCTCTAGCTGTGGGCTCATGGGAACGGTCCCAAGAATGCTGGCAACACTACCTCTTTGGATTGCCAAGCTAATACGTTGGCAGAGGTAGCTGCCAGCCTTCTTGTCACCGGAGGCTTCAATAAGGCGAGCACTCAACTCTTTAACAAGCTGCTTGGCCTCCGGCCCCCATGGACCCAATGTCTCCACCGCAAACGGAACAAACAAATAAACGGCACAAATACACAAACCAAACATCCTGTATATATAATTATTATTATGTGTGCGTTGCTCGAGCGCGTTTCTATGAAGCTTACCTTCTGCAGTCTTCTTATATAGTGGTTCAAGGCTCAGAAATGTTTTCTATTTCCGTTTGGCATGTGACGCAACAATAAAAGACGCGATGTTTACGTAAACGAACAATGATTTGATTGAACGGATTCTTCATAGACATAGGTTTTGTTTGAAGAATGCCGTTCTATGAAACAGTGCGAGTATGGATTATTCTAGTTAAAATAACTATATTAATGATTTATAGAATACAGTGAAAAAATTAAATGCCTACCCGACCCAGCTAGGAATCGAACCTGGGTATTTCGCAATCCGGGCGGGCGGCTGCACTGACCATTATGCTACCGGGAAGCAATAATGGTCTGCAATAAAAAAATTAAAAGTAACATTTAAATAACTATCTCAAGAAGATAGAGGAGGAGATCGCTGAAGTTAAGCTACACTTGCAAACGCCGGTCATCGGATGGGTGATCAAACATTTTTAATTTCAAGTTCCTCTTTGATTCGGAAGGCACGTAAAGCCGTTGGTCCCGGCTGTATAAACAACCACCAATCCGCACTGGGGCCGCGTGGTGGTTTATAGAAATTCACAAAATATCCTGAAAAGTCCTCCAAAAGATGAAATAGTCTACCAGCAAACGTTTTCCCTCTTTCCTACGATATGGGGTCCTTCAAACGAGGCGTGAAGAAGCACCTTGTGGGCCGGCAGAGTGAAGTTGACTGATGCTCCGTTGTTTTCACGCTGCACCAGTTGTCTTCGCGTCTGGACTCCATTTCCACTTAACATCAGGTGGTGTGGCGTCATTTGCCGTGCTAAGTATAAAAAAAAAAGTTTAAGATGCCGATAAGTCGAAGTGTTAGAAAGAGAAACCTCAGCAGGCCCTACTAAGATAAGATACTTTTGAAATTTCACAAAACCACTCACGTGAATTCGTTGCGGTAATCGCGCTAATTAGGTGGTACAGTTTTATGTTTTCCTTAATTTAAGTAGGTAACTAACTTAATTATTCATATTATTTAATTTGATTTAATGTTTATCCTGACGTTTCGAATCCTATGGTCGAGAGTTCGAACCCTGCGGTTGGAAAACTGCAAAGGGTTCTAAACGTCAGGATAAACATTAATGTGTAAAATTAACGCGAGTAGATCCGTAAAAGTAGGTTTCATTTCTATGTTTAAATAAGATGGAAAGGGTACAAAGTATTATTGCTTTAAGGGGGAGGACGCTAAGGACATACCAGCCCTACCAAAAACCACACCGCGTACGCACACACTGGTGAGAATCGAGCCCGGGATCTCTGGGTCTGTGCTAACGTGTTTGGCTAGGCAAAGCTTAAATGAACCGAATTATTCGGCCGGATATTCGGTTCGTTTTATTGTCGGCCGAATATTCGTATTCGGCCAAACCAACATTCGGCCCATGTCTATAATACACCTTCATTATTTTTCTTTTGCAATTACATTGCAACACGCTTTTATTTTTAAATTTGTTTTCTTTATCAGGTTTAAATTATTTTTAACTTTTTAGTTCTTTTTTTTAACAAGTAAGTAATAAAAGCTTGTCTTTAAAAAGCTTTTTTTTTCTTTTAATTTTTATTATTTTTTTTTAATTTATATTTTCAATTGAAATGAAACAACTTTTACGGATCTACTCGCGTTTATTTTACACATTAGTTTTAATTAATGTTTATCCTGACGTTTCGAACCCTTTATATTTTCAAAAAAACCGTTTAACTTAAACACTTTTTTTACTAATTTTTTTATTTTAAGTTTTAATTTTTAATTTTTAATTTTTAATTTTCATAAAGAACTATTGTACATATTAAGCCCTTTCATTTGATGCCCATATTGAGGAAGTAGTGATGTGGGACATGTTTACACACCCTCATACCATTCAGCTCTCGGCACGTGCTCACCTTGGCATTGGGTCATGGATGTCATGGTCATGGTCATGGATGGATCGGGCCCGATCCTCTAAATGACAGTACATATTTACAGAATACACTAAACATGCACACCAGTTTAGGCCCAAGACACCGTACTCGTAGAACAAGGGTACGACGAGCCGGTTCACACTCGCTCTACACCTGTACCTGACAGACATGTACCTGGGCGGTTCTCTCCTCCTCCTCCACGGCCCGGTCAACCCAAGCCGAGGTCCGTGCCTTTAGAGGCGCCCTCGGGTTGCTCCGCTCCCCGATCCGATCCGAACCCTTCGGAGAATCTAGTAGGGCACGGGGACGCGCACTTGTGCGCGATGCCGTTCCCTCTAGATAACCTCTGAAGGTGATTCGTTTCACACGGCTTGAGGGACCCTTTACGTTCCTCGCCGCCCCCAAAAAAGCCCGGTGAAGCTGAAAATGCCGCAGCGGCAATCAGCAATCTCTCTCAAAAAAAAAAACCATCTAATCAAAGACAGAATCCACATTCATAACAAACGGAATGAACGAACGAACGAACTTATTTTCCCGATCGAGTTCCTATGGCTATCTTTTAGCTCCATCATCAGACCCTGGTTACCATCTAGCACCAAAGTACTCGTCAAGACGGATCAAACGAGTCCAAACTCGATGGGGTTGTGTCGTTTAACTACCGAGTTCCTATCGCCACCATCCGGTTCCATCATCAGATCAGCTCTATGTCATAATAATTTTGCATTGTCATCCGATTTACACATGCATGCAAAATTTCAGCTCAATCCGTCAACAGGAAGGGGGACAAATTTCAATTACTAGATTTAACCCAAATATAAACAGGGCATGCTAAGTAAAACCGTTTAAAAACTCTGCGTAGGTATTCCGATGCTTCGAAAAATACGAAACACATATTGCCCGACCTGGTAATTGAACCCGGGATCTTCGGGTATCGGGCCAAGCGCTTTGCCACTTGACCACCGACGTTACCACGGTACGCATTAGATTCAATGACACTTTATCAAATAATGATGTTAGTAGTTATGTAGAACTAGGTCGATGTATTATCAGGACACCCTATATATTCATGATAGGTTTCCAACAGCCCTGTACTCCCACACACAGCGTAAACACACTTCGGCCTTTAATAATTCAGCCATACTATTTTACGGTGTGGTGCGCCAGTGGTAGCGAGGCGTTAAAAGAGCGGTGTAATGCGGCGGATAAAGGGCGCGCTCTCGTGTTTTTTAAATGGCCAGATAGTTAAGTTAGTTAACAAAGAAGTTAACGGGGTTAACACAAACTTAATTAAAGTGAGTGTTAATAGTAAATAGCGCAGTAAATAGCGAGCGCTTCGCCACTCGCCCACCGAGGCGTTCACAAACTGGTTAACTATTAATTATTATTATTTTAAAAACGTTTTTGTTTTGTTTTTATAATTTTAACGCAAACTTTGTTGCGAAACAAATTACAAAAACACAATGTTGAAAAAATTTCCTGCTCCTTCCTTTTCATTATCCTGCTCGTGGAAAAATTTTTTCAACATTGTGTTTTTGTAATTTATTATTATTTTTCACCGCATTAATTATTGTTACTGATTTAAGTTTTGGAGAGATAATGGATAAGCAAGCGCTGTGTGTTATTTTTTTTCAATGTATTTTTGTATGAAATGTGGTTTGCATTCTGTTGTCGTGCCTTATCTATACTAATATTATAAAGAGGAAACCTTTGTATTTTTGTATGTATGTGGGTATGTTTGTAACGAATAAACTCAAAAACTTCTAGACCGATTTGAAAAAATCTTTCACCATTAGAATGCTACATTAGCGCTGAGTAAGATATGCTATATTTAAAAAAAAAAGTCCACCCGTGCGAAGCAAGGCGGGCCGCTAGTACCTAAATAAAATAATAAATAAATAAATTGGTATTGTATAATAGGTATCAATTTGGCATACCTTTTTTTATTCCTGACGTTTCGATCGAATTGCACCGGCGGCCGTGTTAGGTGCCTATCATTTGACGGTGAGCCCCAACAAACTCTATGCTTACGATGGAACGAGAAAGTTTAAAAGTGTAATTTGAGCCTAGTCCTGCTGCAGCTGTCTTCGCGTCTGGAGTCCGCTCCTTTTTAGGGTTCCGTACCTCAAAATGAAAAAATGGACTGTCTATCTGTCTGTCTGCCAAGAGACCCTTTATCTCGGGAACGCGTGAAGGTATCGAGTTGAAATTAAAACCATATACTCAAGTCTGCAGTCCCCTGAAGCTGTGAAAAAATCAAACTTCTAAGTTAACGAAAAAAAAATATACGGCTGTTTAACAAAAAACGTATATTTCGATCGAGTAGATCCGTAAAAGTTGTTTCATTTCAAGATTTTTAATTATTTATATGATGTATGGTTTTCGATTTATTTATGCCCATTCGCTTTCCCGCTTCCC
This sequence comes from Eudonia truncicolella, assembly GCA_949315975.1. Classification (NCBI taxonomy): domain Eukaryota; kingdom Metazoa; phylum Arthropoda; class Insecta; order Lepidoptera; family Crambidae; genus Eudonia; species Eudonia truncicolella. The sequence goes on along the minus strand of OX438853.1, from coordinate 5,775,966 downwards.
GCCCACACTGTCGCCGCACCCCAACCGCCCACAAACTACGCGTGGGCGCTCGCCTCCAGCTACAAATGTTACTTCACAACCATACCACCCAACTGTCATCAGTAGTTCAATTATTATTGGAAATGTAGGTATGTAGGTATGTAAACCCGAAAATAATTTGTTATGAAGGACATGTACAGAAGTGCGTGGTTGTCCACAAGGGGGTTTTGTCGATGATGTTAATTGTGGCTTTTTATATACAGAGTGTTTTTTTTAACTGGGACAGTATGGAGAAGTCTGAAACCATGAGAGGTACAAACTGTAAAATTTCCTCAATAGACTTTGAATTTTAATTGTAAATTTAATTTATAACATATTTGCTCGTAAGGTTTATTTTACCAATTTCAATATCGTATACTCATTCGTTACGCACTTGTGCGTCATTTTTTTGTTCCCTTTAGTTGATGGCTTCGTGCGATTAGCACATTTAGCCAGTGTCAAAGTAATTTTTCTTACAAGTAATACATAAAATTAAACATACAATATTTCCTTCCAGTATGATGATGACGAATGATAATAGAAATGAGAAGTGAGAAATGATATACCCCCAACCCCTCGAGTATCTCAGTAAAGATGTGGGGCTTTACTAATTCCTCACGCGGACTTCTTGAGAGAATTTGAATAGTGAAGTTGCACTGTTTTGTGTATCCTCCTCAAAGAAATAAACTTCCAAACTCAACCTTTTTATTAATAGCATAGATTAATTAGTTATAAAAGGTGGCAAGTCATTTATTCAAAGCAATAATGAAACATAACATAACTAACTACATTAATTAAAAATAAAGCAAAAAAAAATTAAGATAACTTAACTGAAGACAAAATAAAACCTATAAATAAAAAATGTCCTCCAGCTGTGGGCTCATGGGAATGGTCCCAAGAATGCTGGCAACATTGCCTCTTTGGATTGCCAAGCTACGGTAATATTATCTAATAGGTTTCTTGTCACCGGAGGCGGAGGCCTAAATAAGTCTCTTTTTTTTTAATTTGAATTATTTTATTATGTTAATTTAGAACAAAATAAAAATTTCCCTTAGGGATAATTAATATTGAAAAAAATATTTTTAGTACACTTTTCCCTAAGTGGTAATTGATATTAAAAAAAGATATTTCTGAAATAACTTTAGCCGCAACAACAACAACTGATAATAAATTATCTCTGTAATTATATAACTATTTTGTATTTATTTTTAGAAATAAATTAATGGGGAATTTTGTTTTAAAACTTAGTTAATATGTTTTGTACTATAATACTATACGAAATATTTTGAGGACTTGTTATTAAGTTTTTTTTTTATTATTGCTCAATAACATAATTACGCCTTAATATTAGTACAGCATTTAAAACCAGTGAGGTTTGTGTTACCGCCGTTTTATCTACATCGATAACACAATAATTGTCATACATACATTATTTTATACAATAAGTACATTACATTGTAAAATATATATAAGTATATAAAATCATAATATAAGTACCCAGTATTAAGGCTAAATGTTATTTAATTTTATATAATATGTAATAAATAAGATAAAAGGAACTAATAGATTAATCAACAATATTTAAATAAAATTAATCAATACTTGCTAGGACTTAAATGTCAAATAGAATCATTGTTAAGTGTTATTTTTACTTTTCAAGTGTCAATAAGAATCAACCTTTCTCCATTAGTGTTGTTAACAGCGTTATTTTTACCTTTCAAGTGATCATAAATTTTATTATGTAGAAACCGAATGTAATCGATAATGCATCTATCATCATCGAGCCATCTAGCGTCAACTTCCACACTAGCTGTCTTTACTCTTTCTAGATTTTTTTTTTACCAGTACCCAGTTATATACACTTTTGAACTTCGCATTTTATTATAAATAATAAATAAACACCTAGACGAGAGTATCAACGCCATATTAATATAATAAGTAATTTGCGCCAACCCCCGTCCAAATGGCCATTCACAATGTATAGTCGACCATAAAATTGCTTTACCACCCTTAGGGTGAAAACTGTTTGCATATCACAAAACAACAAGGTCTATTTTTGTTTACAAGACCAAGTGACAGATAAAGTGACAATACTAGGTTAAAGGGACTTCTTGGCGGGAAAGTGAAGAGTCATGTCTGCGGTTTTGTTTTATTTTCTAAAATTTGTGTTATGTCGAATATTAATGTGAAATAATGGTGGATTATTAACCGTTAAGTGTTCGTGAGTGTGCATGAGTGTTGGCAAATGAAACAAAACAGTGTAATGTTACTTTTCAAATTCTCACAAGAAGTCTGCGTGAGAACTTAGTAAAGCCCCACATCTTTACTGAGATACTCGTTGGGTTGGGGGGTAATATCATTTCTCACTTCCCATTTCTATTATCATTCATCATCATCAATATTGTTTATTTATGTATTACAATGAAATTAAGAAACTAATGACATGGCAGCATGGTCTATGACCTTAGCCGGTTCCTTAAGGAACGAACTAAACTTAAAAAAAAAAAAAAAAACTAGGTTAAAGTAACTGGTAGGTACTTCATCTCTAAACTTCAATAACATTCACTTTACTTAAGAAATGATTTTTAAGTTTCGACTTGACGTTGTCCGTCGTAATGCTTTTTCGTAAATCAGAGGGTAATTCGTTAATAAACCGGGGCGTAAGGTTTTTTTTTTTTTTTTTTTTGGAGAGAGATTGCTGATTGCCGCTGCGGCATTTTCAGCTTCACCGGGCTTTTAGGGGGCGGCGAGGAACGTAAAGGGTCCCTCAAGCCGTGTGAAACGAATCACCTTCAGAGGTTATCTAGAGGGAACGGCATCGCGCACAAGTGCGCGTCCCCGTGCCCTACTAGATTCTCCGAAGGGTTCGGATCGGATCGGGGAGCGGAGCAACCCGAGGGCGCCTCTAAAGGCACGGACCTCGGCTCGGGTTGACCGGGCCGTGGAGGAGGAGAGAACCGACCAGGTACATGTCTGTACCTGGTGTAGAGCGTGTGTGAACCGGTTCTTCGTACCCTTGTTCTACGAGTACGGTGTCTTGGGCCTAAACTGGTGTGCATGTTTAGTGTATTCTGTAAATGTGTGCTGTCATTTAGAGGATCGGGCGGGGAGGGGCGTAAGGTATGCCGCGGTCCGCTCGCCGTACGTATCGTTGGCTCGAGTGGTGCGCAGCGGCGCTCGGCGACTGCTCGGGTGTATACAGGCGATGCCGCTCAGTTTGGAATTCGATATTAAAAATATTGTTTTAGAAAACAGTACCTAAATTGAGTCATTATGGGCAGGATCTTACATTGCTTAAAGAAATTACTATCGTCATTACGATATTGGTTTTTTAAGTTTAACTGAAACTAAATTTTTTAGTAATCTAATTTGTAGCTTATGTATTTGATTTACATAATTGGTTTGTAGGTGACCTTACTTAGACCATATTGGATAAATTATTCACCCAAAGCATTGTACAGCATTAGTTTGACTTTGAAAGGTATTCTATATTTAAGAATTACAATATTTGCTAGGAATTGTCTTAACTTATTACAAACGTGCTCAATGCAACACATTGAGCACGTGCAGTGCGAGCGAGCAGTGGGCACATAAAAATGAGCTAGCGATGGTCATGATTAAATGGCAAATAATACTCGCATTATGCACTATTCACTATTCACACAAAATATGGCGTTATTAAGTTACAAAAAAAATAACAAATCGTTTCTCGTACAGATAATTGGCACTTAATACTACAATCACGCGGTTGACACAAGATATCAAGTCGTTAATTTACTTCGAAAAAAAACGCGACAGATTCACACGACACGCCTCCTTCTTTACGCTTGAACCTGTTTGTTCTATCACATACTAAGGAGACTGCAGAAGGCTAGCTTCATGCAAACGCGCTCGAACAACGCACACATAGACAACCTCTCACGGACACGGCATCTCGCAACAACTGCGCTCGGACTGTTGCAAGCTGTTCCGAGGCTGGTTAGAACCACGATAGCTCAATTGGAAGAGCACCTGACCCGGTATGTCGGAAGGGTGCAGGCTCAAATCCTGCACGTGGAAGTTTTTTCAACATTTGTGTTTTTGTAATTTGTTTCGCAACAAAATTTGCGTTAAAATTATATAAAAAAACAAAAACATTAAATATTGTATGTTTTGATAACGACATAGGTACTTCTTTTACAAGCTTTTGTTTAGCTCGCAATGTGTGTACGCAATTTGTTCGGATGGAATCTTGCAACTCAATTTTGGAGATATCTACAACCGTTGAAATTTTGTATACACGTTCAGTTTGGATGACAATGGTTGGTTAACTGTGTCATTCTAAATCCAACATGGCGGCACACCCCAAGATGGCAGACTGATTCCTACAATATCAATATCAAATGAAAGGACTTGCTAAAAATAACTGACTTCTTGAAAGTGACTTCACTCTAAATCCAATATGGCGTACTAAGTTTTTAATGCTTGCCTGCAATATGGGTATCAAATGAAAGGAATCAGACGAACAGGCTGAGAAACGTGTCCAGCGATAACTAAAAAGTATAATGACCCGGTATGTCAGAAGGCTGCAGGGTGTTATGTCGAATATTAATGTCAAATAATAGTGGATTATTAACCGTTAAGTGTTCGTAAGTGCGCATGAGTGTTGGCAAATGAAACAAAACAGCGCAACTCCACTTTTCAAATTCTCTCAAGAAGTCCGCCCGAGGAGTTAGTAAAGCCCCACATCTTTACTGAGATACTCGAGGGGTTGGGACATATGGGTATTGAGTATATCATTTCTCACTTCTCATTTCTATTATCATTCATCATCATCATACTGGAAGGAAATATTGTATTTTTATGTATTTAAGAAAAAATACTTTGACACTGGCTAAATGTGCTAATCGCACGAAGCCATAAACTAAAAGAAAAAAAATTGTCGTTACTTATAATAAAGCTGTGGAGATTCTTGCGCTCATTCTTCTCCACAGCTAAAAAAATAGACGTCCTGAATGGGTAGTAGGTAAAAATTTTTTGCACGATTCAAAAGCACTTTTCTTAAAGTTTATTTGTATGAAAATTGTTGACTTTGACTTTGACTTTCGAATATTGGACGAATATTCGTGGCACCTCCAATACCCACGATACGTGGTTAGCCCTACCCCAGCAGTGAGACGCAAGATGCAAACACACGACGCCCTTATTAAATAAAAACATGGCGGCCGGTGAATCAGTAAAACTGACAGTGAATCAAACATTCAATTCGTACACAGGGCATGGGTGGAATCGATAAAATATTAATAATTCACTTCAAGGCATCGTGGGAGTGTACCGATTGCTGCGATGGTTATTTCTATAATTTTCATTGCTGTTCAATTCAACTAATAGTATTAAATTTGTGCTTCAAAGCTATATAGATTGTAATCGAGTTCAATTTGGTATAACTCATTTCGGGGATAGCTCAAAACCGCGTATACATGTAACATTAGTGAATTCCGCTCAAACTTTCTTAAATATCATCATCATAGAAGAAAATAGATCTACTAGAGAACCAAGTAAAGGAAGACAAAAAGACAAAAAGAAAATAAGATTGAGGACATGCAACAAGGAAATCGAAAAAGTAACATAGAACTAAAAAATGTGCCAAGGAAAAATAATGAAACTAAAGAAGATCTGTAGGCTTACTATTGAACGCAAACTCAATCTCAATGCAATTCCAATGCGATTAACATGTCTCGATATTGGGATAAGTCTCACAATTTCGGAACGCCCCATCTCGATAATATGTTGTTCACTCAATTTCCACGCAATTGTCGAGATGGAGCGTCCCGAAATTGCGAAACTATCCCATTATCGATAAATATTAATCGCATTGGAATTGTATTGAGATTGAGTTTGCGTTCAAGAGTAAGCCTATTGGTCGAAATGGTAATGAATTTATCACAGAATATAGACTGTAAGATGTTAAGGATATTTATAGAGTACGTGGAAGGAACACTGAAAAACAAAACACTCCAATTGTTATAGAAATTGGATCCACTCTTATTAAAACCGAATTTGTGAAAAAGGCGAAGGTCTTTAACACAAGTAATAAGACCAAATTGTGCGGCTTAGAGTCCAAGAAGAGACACCCATCTTTCTGTCCGAACATCTAACTCAGAAAGGTTCTCGTCTGTACTTCCTCGCCAGGGACCTTGCCAAATCCAATGCCTATAAATTTTGCTGGACTTCCTACGGCAAAGTTTATGTAAGGAAAGATGAGTACACGCCGATTATCATCATTTGAAGTGAAGATCAAGTACATCAGCTTCACGTACGTACTTAAGTATATTTAAGCGTTAATAAAACGCTAAAATATATAAAAAACACATCAGCTTCTCTTAAAACAATGACTATTCGTACTTAGGCCTTGTTTACAATATCACCTTTTAAAGTTTATGTTGTGTCTACATAATCTGTCTTTGCGTACGTACTGTAATAATCTATTTAGCTGTTTTAATTTTGTTCTATCAGTGCTTTACTCCAACAAAGCTCATAATTTGTTCTCTTATAATAATTAATAACACACACTCACTCTTGCCACATTTACACATATATATATATATTTTATATAAATACAAATAAACAACACGCAGTAACCTCGTATATAATAAACAATTATGTGAAAGGTAACGTTATACCTTTAAAAAAATATAATCTTAAGTTAACTTCCTCTCGCTATTACAAGCTTTCTTTAACACCTATGACAAATAACGCATATAATAATTTAAGTATATAATACATTGTTAAATGGGTGAGTCCTTACAAAACATACAAGAAATAGACAAACTAGAAAAAGCTCGTGCTCTTGAATGTGACACTGTTGATCTAGTCGATCACATACATGTCAATCAGAATGATCTAACTATTATGTCACAATTGTATATATTGTAACTTTGATGATTTTTTTAATAACTGTCCCGAGCTTCAATTTTAAACCAGATGTATTAGTTCTAATCGAATGTAGACTTGATGATAGAAAGCCTATTCCACAAATACCTAACTATGATTCATATTTTACTACTAATCAATATAATCAAAATGATGGAGTTAGTTTATATTAAGTCGTCATTAAAAGCTAAAGTGAAGGCGATAAAATTATCTAGCCGTTTAGAAGGAGTTCAGTGACACACACACGCACAGAAGATTTATACATATAATGATTTTTTATTTTTTTTTTGAGAGAGATTGCTGATTGCCGCTGCGGCATTTTCAGCTTCACCATAAAGATATCTGTGGCCGCCTGTTATCCTCACCTATTGGTTAAAGAGTTTGTAAACGCATTCCTAATCGCGTGCAGATATGATAAAGATAGGACACCGTATCCTCCCTCCAACATCTACATAGTTTATATTGTATAAAATATAGTCTTGTAAGGTTTTGATAATAAGTTAGTCACAATGTAGTCACTGTAAATATACAACATCACATAAAGAGAGGCAGTCGTTATTTACCATCGCCATGGAACCCTCCATCATCACAACCTCCCATTCGTCGACCACTGGAACACTGGTGACCCTGCTCAAGCAACAAGCAACCATCAACGGAGTACCATGAAAAGAAAACGTGAGTCATTTGGAACAAGCATTAGCAGACGTTAATTACCAATCCGGACTGGGCCCGCGTGGTGGTTTATAGCCCGTTCTCCCTATCCATCCATAGGGAAGGCTCATGCCCCAGCAGTGGGGACATAAAATGAGCTGATGATGATGATGACCCATCCGATGTTTAAACGCACAGAGCCACGGCCGGGGTGTCAGTAAATATTATGATGCCACGTGCAATTCACTCATTAAGTTTTGAATGTATCGTCCAACATTGATTCACCCTACGCGAGAGGTCAACACTTGGACAATCCAATTACGTACGTGCATATTTACCCTAGAGGCCGACCTTTGACCTCTGACGTACACAACACGCCTGCACATAAACCTACCCCGCCCGATCCTCTAAATGCCACCACACATTTACAGATTGCACTAAACATGCACACTAGTATAGCCCCAAGACACCGTACTCGTAGAACAAGGGTACGACGAGCCGGTTCACACGCGCTCTATACCAGGTACAGACATGTACCTGGGCGCTTCTCCCCAGCACCACGGCCCGGTCAACCCGAGCCGAGGTCCGAGCCTCTAGAAGCACCCTCGGGTTGTTCAGCTCCCCCGATCCGATCCGAACCCCTCGGAGAATAAAAAAATAAAAAAAAATAAAAAACTAGTGCTTGATGCCATTCCATCTAGAAAACCTCCGAAGGCTTGAGGAACCCTTTAAGTTTCTCGCCGCCCCCAAACAAGCCCGGTGAAGCTGCTAATGCCGTCTGAGGCAATCAGCAAATTCTCTCCAAAAAAATAACATCAACCTATCAAATTTTTTTTAATACATTTTCATCTATATGCTTTATTAATAAAGTTCAAAGTTTATTGAGGGAATTTGACAGTTTGTGGCAGTCTTATGTGCTGGCGTGTGTACAATATTATGACCTACTAGTTGTTGCCCGCGACTTCGTTCGCGAAGACTACAGTAAAAAAAAAAAAAGTATCCTATATGCTGGTCTGGGTCATGGTTTGTATATGAGGAAAGTTTCATTAAAATCCATTCAGTAGTTTTTACGTGAAAGAGTAACAAAAACCATCCACTTTCACATCCATACTTACAAACTTTCGCGTTTACAATATTAGTAGGATGTATGCAGAATAGTACAGTATTCACCGCCTCTGTGGTCTAATGGTTAAGACCACCTTGGTCTCGGATCCTGGGTTTGATTAACAGCATGTTTGTGTACTCGGTTCGTTGGTGGTAGAGCTCGTCGGCTCGCCTGGCTAGCTACCACCATCTTATCTACATAAATATGTTGTCGTAACATCAATGTTTGTAGCATTGTTGTGTTTCGGAAGCTAGAGATAAAATAACCAGTGCCTTAGTAGTTGAGGGTTCCGGGTGAAGTGGCTTGCACCCGTATCATCACACCCAGTTGTTACTGAAACTATTTTTGATCTCAGATTGTTACGATTTTTTTAAATATTAATACATAAGTACAATGGGACATAAAACGAAAAAAAAAAAATAGCGATCCTGGAAAAGCTGGAAAATGGTGATTGTTATAACGATCGGTAGTGACAACTGGGTGAACGCCATTGGTAATAACAACGCCAAGAGCTTTCCCGTAAAGTTTAAAAAACGCTGAGTGTTAGTTTTTAATAACATACGATCTCGTTTACGAGTATCACTTTGTCGAATGCCTAATAGTTAGTAAGAGTTTTACGTGTTATTCGATCACCTTTACAAAAAAGAGAATTCGTATCAAAGCTTTGAAGTAATGCCACTTACTGACAAACGGAAATAGCTAAAAATATTTTCATGCCAAAGTACACTGGCAATACTGCCATTAACTCATCATCACCATCATCATCACCAGCTAATTTTGCCTACGGAGGTGGACCCAGTGTAGATTATTGGTCTTGTGCGGGTTGTCCTGCTCCCGATTTTATCCGCACCTCTCGGAGAATCTAGTAGAGAAACGCACCCTTGCATGTTTCCACCCTCTAGTACCCGTCTGACGGTGTTTCGATCACACGGTTTGAAGAACCCTTTAAGTTCCTCGCCACCCCCAAAAAGTTCATCTTAATCATCAGCTCATTTTTATGTTCCCACTGTTGAGACACGAGTCTTCCCTATGGATGGATAGGGAGAACGGGCCATGTACTACCAATTGGGCCTACTGCGGATTGGTGGTTGTTCACGACTGCTAATGCAGCCGGGACCAACGGCTTTACGTGCCTTCCGAAGCATGGAGAAGAGCTCGAGATGATAAATATTTGCTCACCCATCTGATAACGTAGCAATCACAGACCGGCCACGTTAACCACTCCGCCATCGACCTCCTCCAGTAAGTCCGGTGAAGTTGAAAAGCTCACCGTATGAATGTTTGGGAAGCTGATGGTAGTGGTTTGGATGGTAATGGTAGGGGTGCGCTAAATTGAGGAAGGTCAAAGGGAAGATCTTCCTCTGAGCTGGGTGGTATAGCTCGGGGACCGAGGTCCACCGGATTTTAGTTGGAGGTGCTATATATAGCGAAGGAGATGATGAAACTTCGCTACCGCGATGCAGGCTTCCCATACTATTTACCTTCGTAGTATGGCGACGTCGTTGGTAAGCGTTTTGTGGCGCCATCTGTTGACACGGTTGAGAAGGTGTTTGCTTCGTGTCGAATAATGTGCGGCGTATGCGGTAGGTGACGCCGCCACAAATCTATCAGCAAACTTACTCCAAAAAAAACATTTTCAGATCAGTGACTATTGATCTAACCAGAACACAGAGCTAGTTATAATGTGTAGGTATTGGAATTATCTTAATTATCAGATTTTTTAATCTGTTTCAGATATAATAAAAAGAAATGGATAATGACATTGAAGAGGTTGCTATCAAAAAGGTCTCGACTATGAGACAGAGGGCGCCACGGTCTCTGGCGCATTTCGACAAACTCGGGCAAGGTACTTGAGAATTATAAAAAAGATGAATGGGTCGAAATTCGAATGGGGAAAAATGAATAGTTCCTAATTCGCCGGATTCCTGATTCACCGGATTCTTGTTTCGACGGTTTCGGACAGAAGTTGCCGAGGCATACTTCGACGTGACGCGGCATGCCACGGCAATCGGCATGCCTCGGCGGCAAAATACTTTGCCATGCCGTCCCGGTCTGCGTAAGCCTTTAACATGGCAAGATATCGACAAGAAAGGGCCATAGTCAATGACTACACCGAAGGAAGAATAACAGTTATAGAATGTATAAACAGGTTATGCCAATTAATATAATTATGATAATGGGGTTTAAACATTCTATCTTTGACTATGTTCAGGAAGTAGTTATGGTGTTTAAACATTCTTTATCTGTTACGTTATTAAATTAAGAACAAATAAATATTTTTATTAATGTACCGAAATATATGCCTTTTAATAGATAGGTAAAGCCGCGATATTTCAATAGTTTTCCTTTAACGAAAAAATCCGACGAAACAAAAATCCGGTGAAACAAGAATCCGGCGAATCAGGAATCCGGCGAATCAGGAACTATTCGGAAAAATGCGAATGGAAAGTTTGCTACGCGGAATTAACGAGTTTGGGGACACGATCCTAATTACTCACTGCTTCAAGTCTGGTAACTCGAAAACGGCTCAATAATGTATCAATAGTGTGTCAATCATCATCAGCATACACTAGTCCACTGCTGGACATAGGCCTACGCCCAATAGCATTAGGGTTAGGATTCTTGGCAAGCTTTGTCTACTGCCTTGTTTTTATACCTTACAGGTAAGTACTTGGTCTTCACCTCACCTGATGTTAAGTGATGATAAGGCCGAAAGTGGAGACGCAGTTCACCCGGGGAGTCCACAACTACTGAGACACTGGCTATCTTATCTCTAGCTGCCGGAACACAACAATGCTACTAACATTGCTGTTATGGCGACATATTTAGTTAAGATGTGGTAGCTAGCCAGGCGGACAAACAAGCCCTACCACCAACCAAACCGAGTACACAAACATGTACCTTCCGCTGGGAATAGAATCCGAGACCTCTGCACCTCTTTCCATTAGTCAGGATAGTCTTTCCTTATCCGTCAGGACATCGCAAAGGTGGCAGCGAGGGTTGGATTGCACGGCTTTGGCGTCAGTAATTCTTGGCCAACCCGAGCAACGCGCTGGACATCCGCTCTAATGTAAGCCTTCTTGCAGGACTTGGTGGCATTGTTATAGGCTGCTTTCAGTGTCCGGGTCTCAGGATCACCTTGAGCTGAACCTCTGACCTCTGCGAAATAGTCCCGCATACCATCCCAATCTGCCGACGAGTAGTGCCAAATCTGGCGTTTCGATACCGCTGAAGGCGGTAGCGGTATATAGCATTGTGAATGTAAAAAATAATGAAAAGTATATTTATTTTTGCAGGTTACGAAAAGGTATCTGATGTAGCTGAGCTCACATTGGACAAGTTGGGAGCTAGCCAATCGGTCCTGGATAGAATAACTTTTGAGAGCGAAAGACTTAAGACTAGTCACAGCGAAGCATCTTCTAGATATTCTAGAAGGAATAGCGATGACGGGGGGAGGGCTAGGAAAGAAGGACTGAGAACAGGTTTGTACAACTCAGTAATTCTATCGAGAAAAAGTCAAGCAAAATTCAAGGTACGACTCAAGTGAGCTAGTTCTAGACTATAGGAACTACTACTTAGGGCATACTGGGAGTTTCTGAATTCTGATAAATAAGACTAGAAGACTTAGGTACGGTACATCGGTCGCAGGTCCAGGTATTAGGCGGATGCGTCATCAGTTCCACATTTGAAGCCTTAAAATAGGCTTCTGTTACCTTAGCGGAATGTGAGGATGCGTCATCGTGAGAAGGACAACATTGCTTCGAGGACGCTTTTTGCGAACTTTTTTAGGACTCTGGGCAAGCAAGTGTTGACGTACCAATTTGCAGTCACTGCCTTTTGATCTTCAAGCGATACTGTAGTGTAATATCCTGATTTTCTAAAAAATAAGCAACCATTTTTTTACCAATGCTTCGACTTTTCTTAACTTTCGTCGGCAAATCTTCCAAAGGAAAGACCCACTCTGCCGACTGGCTTTTTCTTTCGGGTTCAAAGCAGTACACCCAGGTTTCGTCACCTGTCACGATATTATAGACAGACAGTGACTGCCCTCCGTTAAACTTTTTTATCATTTTACAGAAACGACTGCGTGTCCAATGGTGCCCATTGGACACGCAGTCGTTTCTGGTCCTCCGTTAAGTCATGCGGTATCCGAACCTTCAGGTGCACATGTAAAATGTTTTGCACTTGGCTCTATCCAATGCCAAACAAAGCACGAGTTTGCTGGCAAGTAATTTTTTTTCAGTTTCAATAAGTTGTCGTACAGTGTCAATATTAGAGTCTGTAACCGCAGTCGCCGGCCGAAATTCACGTACCTCGTCATGTAGCTCGCCAGGTATATGGCATTCATCCACATTCTAATAAGCTACGACATCTCCTCGATAAGTCGTCGTGGCTTCGTGGTGGTGCGCCCACTGCGCTTTGCTGGTGATCCCTGCAAGACAGCCGTGGCCAGTGGGAGACCAGGTGTCTCAGCGCTGGCTTGTCGTGGAATGCCCGCTTGATTATGTGTGCTTGATGAACTTGGAACGATGTGTTCCATCACATCAGGGTTTACATCAGGCGAGTCTTGAGTAGCCTGGCAGGAGGACCAAATTGATGGTTGGGTTAGTTGAGGCGTTGGGTGAGGTGATTCTGGCTGATTGCTAAGTGTGGGTGATGTTGATCGCTGTCTGATAGGTGTGGATAAAGTTAGTAGATGAGGCGTAAGCGTGGATGAAGGCAATGGGCGAGAATGAGGAAGACCAGTAACAGCTGGCCTGATTGGGTCTGCTAAGCGGGGACGCACATGATCTGCATGATATCTCCTCTCTACACCGTTTGAAGTGTTCACAGTAAAGATTATCTGTGCGTACGCCTTGAAATTGTAGCAGGTACCCATCGGGATCCGTCTCGGGCGCGAACAAATACGCTGTCACCTGCTTTAAAAGATGGGGTTAGTTTCTCAGACTCAATGTCTGTATCTGTTTGTGTTGCAGAGTTCTTTTAGGGTTAGGCCGCGCGTTGTCCAGAGCACAACGCAACCGATTCCTAAACAACATTTCACCTGGGCTCTTACCGGTGGCACTATGAGGGAAAATGGGAAGTTTTCTTGCCTCCTTTTCTGGGTCATACCATCGCTCGCACTCGATGACACTCTAGTTTTGAAAGTACGAACCAGGCGTTCTACCAAGCCATTAGTCCTCGGGTGATATGGAGATGACTTAATATGTTGAATACCCTTGTCTCTGCAATAATTTTGAAATTCCCGGGAGGAAACTGTGTCCCGTTATCCGACACCAAGAGTTGTGGAAAACCAAACGTTGTAAATATAGAGTCTAACTCTTCACACAGTTTGTTTGTAGTTATTTGGTTCATGGGCTTGATCTCAACCCATTTTGAGAGTGCATCTGCTAGAACAAACCAGTATTTTCCTTCAAATGGTCCCGCAAAATCGACATGAAGTCTTTCCCATGGGTTGTCAGGGACGGACCAGGAGTACACAGGCAATTCAGGGTTATTTGGCCGGTTTTCTTGGCATTTACGACAGTATTTGATGAACTCTTCAATATCATCGTGGATCGATGGCCACCATACGTAAAAACGTGCGAGTGCTTTCATTGCACAAGTTCCTGGGTGTCCTGTGTGCAGGTATTTCAATGTAGCCTTCCTGAGCGTATTCGGAATGACTATTCGACCCTGCCACATCAAAATCTTATTTTCTATAGACAATTCGGTGCGTTTCCGAACATAAGGTTTTAAGATGTCTGTATATGAATTTTCCCGCCAACCTGTCTTAATGTTCTCCGATATTTGTTTGAAAATAGGGTCATTCCTTGATGCATCCCTTATTATTTCTTCTGTCAACGCTATATCTGAAACACTGTTATGTCTTAGTTGGGCTATTATTCTGTTTACTGTCAATTCTACACGGGACGGTCTCTCATCAAGATTAGGCATCCTGGAAAGGTAGTCAGCTATAAAATTAAGTTACCCTTTTGTGAAAACGATGTCATAGTCATAGCTACCAATGATCAAAGCCCAACGTATGTTGGGAATTAGTTGGTTTTAAGAAAAACAACGACGGCACCACAACCACCCAGACCCGACACAATATCGAAAAATTCGTTATCGACATTGACCTGACCGGCAATCGAACCCGGGACCTCAGAGTTAGCGCCGCCCAAAGTCCGGCGACTCGACTACGGAGGTCATCGAGGTCGTCGATATTTTCTTTATTATTTTTCATATTCACTTCATCCCAAAACTCTATCATCAAGTATTACGAAGCACTGAAACACTCAAGGTTTTTTCAAATTATTATCATCCATTGAACGAGTTCTTGAGTCTGCATTGAAAATATCCTCTTTACTTCGTGCTTCTTGAGTCTGCGCAAGTGACTAGTGAGCTACTCTTGAGTATGCAACATGCTCATAATTAGCCCATATCGAGCTCATATCTAGCTCATATCCAGCTCAAATGTAGATAGATCACAGAGATAGATGAATATTTTATTTTGAGAAACTCGATAATTTAAGTTATTATTGAATATTATTATCATAATAAAGTACTGATCCTATCTAATGTGCCAATTGCTTTTCTTTTCTAATATTTAGAAGTTCTAAACAAACGTTATATACTCAAGAAAAATAAATAAAGACTAACAAATTCATTACTAAAGCTATAATGAAAAATGCAAAGTTAAATTAATCGATTGATAATTGAAAATCAACACTAGTATTTATTTGTAATTAAATGAACATAATGTTCTAAGAACCAGCCATGTCCCTAAAGGATATTTTTTAGATTTTTTTTAGATTGCGGTCTCAATTGTCTTTTTGAACAATCTCAAATCGAGGCGGCGTCTTGATGTTAAACCACCAATCCGCACTGGGCCCGCGTTGTGGTCTACGGCGCGTTCTCCCTATTCAACCATAGGGAAGGCTCGTGCCCCAGCAGTGGGGACGTAATATGAGCTGGTGATGATGCTGTGATTATTATAATTTCAGATGGGACAAATTCGGAACCGCCTACAGCCAGTGTGTCATATCACAACGCCTGGCATGACATGGACAGTTCCAATTCCACCACCAGAACAGAGCTTAGCTTGTCTGATGGTGGAGAAGAGGTGAGAGATTGAAGTTCTATATTGAAAAAAGTTTATAGATAGATAGTTAAAGTTTTATTGGTACTTCATACATAACACACACACCATCACACTTATATTATAAATGCGAAAGCTTGTGTGTATGTGTGTATATTTGTTGCTTCTTCACGCCGCAACGGATGGATGGATTTGGATGATTTTCGGCATACAGATAGTTTATAACCTGGATTAACACATAGGATAGTTTTTGATGTATGAAGGGAATAATGAAAGTGGACGAAGCGAAACAAGTATGTAAGAATCGTAGCAAGTGGAAAGAAGTGGTCTCTGCCTACCCCTACGGGAAAAAGGCGTGATTATATGTATGTATGTATGTATGTATGTATGTATGTATGTATGTATGTATGTATGTATGTATGTATGTATGTATGTATGTATGTATGTATGTATGTATGTATGTATGTATGTATGTATGTATGTATGTATGTATGTATGTATGTATGTATGTATGTATGTATGTATGTATGTATGTATGTGTGTATGTATGTATGTATGTATGTATGTATATAGTTTTTATCCCGATATTCCCACGGGAATGAAACTCATACCTTTTCTCTATATTATTTGGTTCCACAATTTACTACTTAGATTTGGATTTGATGTTGGGAATTCGTTTGTTGATAATAAGAATATAAATAATTTATTTAAACAAGTAACAAGTCACATAACAACAGCATTTTTAAAACTATATAACAAAAGCAGATAAACTTGTAGCTTGGCTATGCAACAGTCAAGCTAAAAAAGTGAATCCCACACTAGCAAATCCTGGATTGCGGGCTTCCTAAGCCATAAAGCAAGCGGTAACCGACAAAACAAAGCAGATAAAAATAAATAATCCTAAACTTGATACTATGGTTTACATAAATAAACTAGAAAAGTGAATTGTGTGTGTGTGTGAGTGTGTGTGTGTAAGGTATTGTGTGACTGCGTGCGTGTGTATGTGAGAGCTGATTATACGAGTGGTGTGACCAGCTTTTCCGTTTCCCGGTGTTTTGTTGTCATAGAAACTGTCAAAGCGGTACGAAGTCCGCCGGGATAGCTAGTCATTAAATACATAAGCAAAAACATTAGGTAAGTATATAAACCAAAAACAAAATATAACTATAAAAACAAAATAAAACCATTAGACAATACCTGACCACAATAAAATGACTACGCACATTATAATAGTATGTTTGTGCTGTAGCAGAGCAAAAGGGCCATAGCTAAACCATGGCCTTAGTTTAACCGCCTCTGTGGTCTAGTGGCTAAGACCACCGGTTTAGACCCAGAGGTCCCGGGTTCGATTCCCAGCGGGGGGTACACGTTTGTGTACTCGGTTTGGTTGGTGGTAGGGCTTGTTTGTCTGCCTGGCTAGCTACCACCATCTTATCTAAATATGTCGCCGTAACGTCAATGTTTGTAGCATTATTGTGTTCCGGCAGCTAGAGATAAGATAGCCAGTACCTCACTAGTTGAGGATCCTGTGTGAAGTGCGCTTCCAACAATTGGCCTTATTATCACTTAACATCAGGTGAGATCAAGGCACTGTGCTTACTTTAATTTAAATTTTGCTTTTAAATTTTTATTTTCAAGTGCTAATCGCTGCACTGACGCTAAATTAAATGTTTATAAAATACGGTGAATCTGCATGGCCATCGGTTGCAATGACCGTTGGATAGATGGCGCACTGTACGCTATTAGCACTCAAAAATTAAAATGCAGTGACAACATTCAGCGCTTACGGTAGCATAGCGGTCAGTGCAGCCGCCCGGATTGCGGAATACCCAGGTTCGATTCCTGGCTGGTGGGCGTTAAAGATTTTCACTGTATTTTATAAATATATAATTTAATTTAGTTTTGCTTGTTTTTGAAGATTCTGCGCTTCTATAATCTGGTAACCGGGTCATATAAAAAATTTTTGTACCATCACAAAAATAAACGAAAATGAGAAGTGTGACAGAAATGAAAACTGTAACAAAAAATAACAAAGTAGAAATATTAGAGTCATTTCACAGTAATAAAAAAAACACATGTGTGATTGAATTATCTTTAATTACTGAAAAGCGTTTACCAATAATATTTATATAATAGCTGTTGCTCGTGACTTCATTCGCGAGTATCCGTCGAGAACATAATGAACAAAAACAAGCTCAATTTTGCATCTATAATATTAGTTAGGATTTACAATATTGAAATTTTTATATTGTGTGTAATATTTCGGAGAACACCATTTACCGCCAGTTTCTTAACTTTTTTGTCCAGTTCAACACATGGTTGCCTGGAAGAAAATGCTTTTTAGCGATAAGGCCGCCATTTGTACTTCTTCTTGTATTGTCCTTTATAAGTATTTTGTATGGTGTACAATAAAGAGTATTTTCATTTCATTTCATTTCAATATGCATTAGCCCTTACTTCTTTTTTGTTACGTCATCCTTGTAACGTAACAAAAATATGTAACAAACTGTCACAAAAATTAAACACTGTTTGAATATATCGTCAATAACCTAAAATTACATCAATAGCTCTTGAGTTAAAAACCGTTATTACTTATTGTTCTAGCGAACAAATACTATAATAATATGGCGATACCATATCGTGCAAGAAATATCGCAATAAACAAAAGAAACACTTAATATTCTTGAATTTCTCGACTGACGACACTAAGGGAGAAGGGTTCCAAGATGCTCGCACATCAGGCGATCGGCTGCAACCCATCACCGATGTTATCTATCCCACCTCGGAGCCCTACTTTGATTATGCTAAATGGGGCGTCGGGTCACTAATCGCGACTATACTCAAAATTAGTGATTTAGATTCTCTGTCTACCCCTTTTTATGAAAAGGACAACACAATTTTTTTGTTGCAATATTTGGTGTTGCTCTTGCATGGTTGGGCATTATTCAAATTTTTTGTAAAAGTAAAAGAATCCCAAGTCTATAGTAACAAAAGTATTCACAGTTATTTTATAGAAAAATCTCTAGCGTATGACGACAAGTTGTAAAATTATAAGGTAGCCTTTTCCGCACATACATATTATTTCTCCATACATATATTCTTGTCTCAAAATAGTCTAGGGTATCAAAAAATGGCGGTTTTATTTTTGCATCGGATATTTCAGACCAGCATAGAACCAGGATTGGTTAGTGGTGGTGGTAATGTGATGTTGGCGTAAATCCTCTTTATAAAACCTTTATTGTGTTGATTGTGATCAATTTAAGTAATATAAAAACTGATCGGTTTCGTCTTCCTCAGCCAAGATCTAGACGAAGTCAGGACTCAGCACTGCCAGGCACTCCTTTGCATAACCGAACTCCTTGGAAGTCGGCGGACAGCCTTACGCCCGAAGCTGCCTTCGGAACCTCCTTAGCTGACATCATGGAGAGCCCTGCTGACAAGGTATTTAATTTCTTTACTCTTAAAAGATTATTAATAATGTGCTATTAACAAGTTAATAAGAGGCATGTTAGCACATTCAGAAAAGTTGATACGCTTGTTAATATTTAGTTGTGGGTTCACGTCTGCCCCCCTAGACAAGTGGCAAAACGCTAATAGAACAGAAATCAAATGTAATGATTACTAGTGGTCCGCCCGCGTCTTCATCCGCTTGGAAACACCCGTACCCCATGATGGACCCCTATTACAGCGCCACCTGCCGGGTCCAATTGTAAATCTAAACCATTCTCGAATCCACGAACACATACAAAAAATTCATCCAAATCGGTCCAGTCGTTTGGAGTTCAATTACAAACACACGCACAGAAGATTGATATATATATAAAGATTGTACGGGATTGACTTATGTCAACGATACGTATAAATGACGTTTAAATGTCAATCCCATACAACAATTGTTGGATCCGATCCGAGAATAGCCTTATGGTGTCAGATTTGATATTTTTGCTGTTGCGTAATATTGATATTGCTATGTTTTGGGATTAAGAGGACAAGCTTTTTTCGCGTTGAATTTGCCGAGTCTTATAATGGTCTCAGGTTCCGGGCAATTAGAGTCTGCAACTCTTGTTGTATCAATTGTATTATTATTATTCTATTTAATTTCTATTCTATTAACGTTTTGCCACTTGTTTATGGGGGGGCAGTATTAACGGAGCTATGGGGATTGAACTCGACGATTCTCGCATTCAACCCGAGCATCTATCCATTCGACTACCGACTATTGTTACACAATTTTCTTTACTGTCCCTTTCTTTTCACGCTGTTATAATTTTATTTAACTACTAACGATTATTATTAAATGTTTTTCTTAACTAAACAAAAAAACACAATACCTTTATCTACCACTTTTTCTATCACTGTACACTGGTTTTCAGAGTGAACCAATAATCGACACTGCTGAGAGAAAGGTACTTATTTGTTGTCTATCTTTGGTGTTTGTCATTGTAACTATAGTTCTATGTTTCATTGGAAATAGACATTTTGTGTACGTCGACGACATTCTAATAGCAACCACAAAACCAGATCATCACACACTTACATTTACTTATACATAAAATTCTTTTTCATTAAGTACTAATACTGATCCGAATGCCTAGGGGATTCCAGTAGGAGAATAAAATAAGGACACCCACAGAAGGTATGCTTCATACAAACGCGCTCGAGCAACGCACACATAGACAACCTCTCACAGACACGGAATCTCGCGACAGCTACGCTCCGTCTATTGCGAGTTTTTTTTTTGAGAGAGATTGCTGATTGTCGCTGCGGCATTTTCAGCTTCACCGGGCTTTTTGGGGGCGGCGAGGAACGTAAAGGGTCCCTCAAGCCGTGTGAAACGAATCACCTTCAGAGGTTATCTAGAGGGAACGGCATCGCGCACTAGTGCGCGATGCCGTGCCCTACTAGATTCTCCGGAGGGTTCGGATCGGATCGGGGAGCGGAGCAACCCGAGGGCGCCTCTAAAGGCACGGACCTCGGCTCGGGTTGACCGGGCCGTGGAGGAGGAGAGAACCGACCAGGTACATGTCTGTACCTGGTGTAGAGCGAGTGTGAACCGGTTCTTCGTACCCTTGTTCTACGAGTACGGTGTCTTGGGCCTAAACTGGTGTGCATGTTTAGTGTATTCTGTAAATGTGTGCTGTCATTTAGAGGATCGGGCGGGGGGACTATTGCGAGCTGTTGCTTGAGCGCGGTTTGTATTAAGTTTACCTTCTGTGGGGCTCATTAATGTGTGGGGACGGAAACACGAAGCGTGATGCCATCTCTAGAAAGACTCTGAGGGTGTTCGATCACACGGCTAAGAGACCTACTGTTTCTCGCCACCTTTTTTTTTAAAACTTTTGCAACAGAATTGTAATATTTTGTTGCAAAAGTTTAAAAAAAAAGGCGGACTTAATGCCTAAGGCATTTTCTACCAGTCAACCATAGGGTGGTGCAGAAGTGACATGGAAGGTGCAAATTTTGAGAGACAACAAAATTGGAAAACAGTGTAACAAAAAGATTCTATAAAGTACGAATACATAAAATACTTTAAAAAAATATATATAATATATATATTTATGACAGTGGAAAACTCTTTGACCGAGTACCACCGCGTCCGGGGAGGCGCGGATGGTTATGTGGGGTATTCGCTAAAGCTCCCGCTTCCCTGCCCAGACCCGAGGGTCTCGACAGGTATTCGGGAGGAGGGGCCTACCCACTAAAAACCACTGTACATCACCGGTTTGGCAATCATCAGTGTTCACCCTAGCGGCTGTTTCTCGCCACCCTAAACGTGCATTTATTTGCAGCCAACAGCATTCTCTATGAACAATATCTCAATCCCGCAGGTACACCTTAGGGATGACATCAGGTCAACCGGTTCGACCAGCTCGGAGGAGAGACGACCTCACTTGGGTTGTAGGCTGTTGAAGAATGTGACGTCAGCAGCTGGAGCCTTCTCCCAGGAGAGTAGGGCACCCACCGCTCCAGCGCTGCCTGGTACACCACTACCCAGTTTCCAAGTTAGTACGAGTACTTTTCTTCCCTCTCGATCCTCTAAACGCTATTCACTACACATTCACAGTATACACTAAACATGCACACTCGCTTAGGCTTTAGACACTGTACTCGTAGAACAAGGGTGCGAAAAGCCGGTTCACAGGCGCTCTATACCAGGTATAGAGGGTACGAACCTGAGCAGAGGCCTTTAGAAGCGCCCTCGGGATCTTTCGCTCCCGATCCAATATGAATTGGGAGCGGAATCCGGTCGCAACCCCTCGGATAATGAAGTAGAGATGCGTAATGGCATTTCATACGGTGTTTCATTTAACACTGCTTGAGGTTTGACCCTTTAAGTCTCTCGCTACCCCCAAAAAAGTCTGGGGACGCTAAAAATGATGTTTGAGGCTATCAGCTAACTCTTTAAAAACACTTTTATTTCCTTGTCATTCAGTTACGTTTCGATTACGTCACTGCCTGATGCACGAAGGTCTTGGATCCAACTCCCAGTTTGTGTTGTGTCAGAACTTCTATTAAGATAAGCCCAATAGTTTTGATTCAAAACTCAATATTAGCAAAGCATTTTTAAACGTCAAAATCTGGTTTCGCAAATGTGAACGCAGACCTGGCCGCATTGGAGTTGATGGGATACAATTTTTGGAGCTAGCGGTACTAAGCCGCCCGCTGCACCGCACGTGCCGCAGTGTATCCAGGTCTGCGTTCACGCCTTAAGGCACCTTAAGGCTACGGTACAAATCTTGCTTTCAGTAGTAACTGTAACAAAATAAATTGTTTTATATTTTACGGGTAAGCAAAGTGCCTTGATCTCACCTGATGTTAAGTAATGGTAAAGCCAATGATGAAAGCGCACTTCACCCGGGATCCTCAACTAGTGAGGCACTGGCTATCTTATCTCTAGCTGCCGCAACACAACAATGCTACAAACATGGATGTTATGGCGACATATTTAGATAAGATGAAAATCGATTACTGATTCCTGTTGAAAACTGGTGCCATCACCCTATTTCCTTTCCGGTTTTGTATTAAAAGACGGTGATAAGGCGCCAAAAAATTTAAGGCGGCGTTGTATATATTTGTCTAGAAATGGTTTGAGTGTTAATTTAACACAATTGTATTTTATTTCAGTCCAATCCCGATAGCAAGAGTTCAGATTATTCTAAAGAAGATAGGAAGCCATCACTGCCTAACTACCACAATGAGAAGGAAGAGAATGCCGGAGAAACAAGTCCGGAGGTACGTTTTGTCATACAATAGACCACTAGAGTCATCATCATCCCTTCATCACCAGCTCATCAACGCACAACGCTCAGCAGTGGGGACTGCTGGGGCACGAGCCTTCCCTATAGATGGATAGGGTGGGCGGGCCATAGAACACCACGCGGGCCCAGTGCGGGTTGGTGGGTGGTTAACGACTGCTAATGCAACCGGAATAAACGGCTTTACGTGCCAAAGCACGGAGAAGCTCGAAATGATACATTTTTGGTCATCCATCAAATACTTAGGCACTCGCAGACCGGGCGCGTTAACCACTGCGCCATCGAGCTAGAGTACTAGTCTAAATGTACTTGGGTTAATACGCTCCAACGTCAAAATGTACAATGGTTAAAAATCTCATTAATGAGTGATTGTTATAAAGAACAAATGGCAAATTATGAACGTGTCAAAATTCGTAAAGGGCGAAAAGTGTCTATGTAATAACGTACATGCGACAAAATGTACAATAAATGCCCCCGGGAACATAAATGAGTAGAGGTCTAATTGTACACACGCTTGCACATAAAACTTTCAAATTTCTCTAATCGATATTGATCTTTATACCCTAACACTAACGTTCAAAATTTATTATAGATATTTGACATTTAGTGGTAGGTTGATCTGCTCTCTGTACTCGGGTTAATAAGCTCCAACGACAAAATGTACAATATGTCATAGTCATGTGCAGCGGGCGGGGCGTGCGGCGTATGTTAAACACAAACAAATGTATGTGATCGTCCTGAGTACTCCTGAGTGCAGTGTGCACGCAAAACTTTGACGCTACCCGCCCCGTCGGACGCGACGCTGAACGTTCGCCAACTCAGGCCCTTAAGGTGATTAGCGATTAGTGACTTCTTTCTACTCATTCATGTACCCGGGCGCTAAGTTTTGACCGTTTCGGCACTGAACTAGAGTACTAGAGTACTGTAGTGGTACTGTATGACATTGGGGAAATTGAAACTTTTACCTGTGGTAAATTTGTTAACTTAGATTTTTTTTTTTGACATGTCAATAAACAACAATATAGAAGTATATTGTTTTGTGTTTATTTGTAATGGAAAGTGTCCTGCTATGATAGGGCATTTTGGGAGATAAGAGCTGGACACTCGCTGAGTTTCTTGCCGGTTCTTCTCAGTACAAGATCTCCCGCCCTGTGTAGACTTACGAACCGATGGCATAGTGACATTCACAAGAGCCACTTGTAGCCTAAACTGAATAAATAATTTTGAATTTTGAATTTTGAAAATAAGAAGACTGCAGACGGTAAGCTTCATACAAACGCGCTCGAGCAACGCACACATAGACAGCCTCTCACGGACACGGAACCTCGCGACAACTGCACTCGGACTGAGCACTATATAGGCATACATAGGTTAAAGCTTCCGATATTGCTTTCATATTGCTTTCGAAATGACAAGACGACGCCTCCTTCTCGCCTCGCCTTCAAAGTGATCGAAAGCGATCGAGTTAGGCGGTCGGCCGCCTGTTCCAAGGTCCGTGTCCGTACAAGCGGTCATTGTGTGCTTTGCTCAAGCGCGGTATGTATGAACCTTCTGATCATGTAGTTTCGTTACGTAATCTTTTGACTTTCTCGTAATTCAGGGCTTAGACCCGGAATCGCTGATGTTTCGTGATGGCAGACGCAGGATAGACATGGTCTTGGCGTTCGTGGAGGAGGACTATGGTGTCATGACTGAAGCGGAGGCGAGGAAGAGAGACCACAGGAGAACTTTTCAAGTAAGTTGTACATCATCATCATCATAGCCAAAGGCGTCCTCTACTGGACAGTACCCTCCCCAAGGATCTTCGCAACGACTAGTTTTGTGCTGCTCGCACCCAGTGGTAGATGAAATGATATGTTGGAGGTACATTTGACCTTTACTAACAAATTTTTCCCATGCTGGTCAGGAACGTGACAAGAATGTATCAGCAGCCTAACTTCCCGTGCATGTCGTAAGGGACAAGGGTTACAAGATGCTCGCACATCAGGCGATCGGCTGCAACCCATCACTGATAGTGATGTACAAGGCTCGAGGCCTCCGAGTCCTTTTGTCTAGAGCTCGTTGTCGTTTACAAGGCTCGCCTCGTTTGTATGAAGCTCGACGACTCGGGAGTCTTTTTCAGAGCTCGAGCCTTTTTAAAAGCTTTATCGGTCTGGAGGGTTTCTCAGGACTCGAATCTTTTTCAGCGCTTTAGTCTTTTCCTGTGCTCTAGTTGTGATGGATTGCTGGTGAATATGGATAAGTAGAGGTAAACCACAATAGCCTAAGCATATACGGTGCGCTTTATGACATAAGACATTCACCTTTTTGAGATCTAATTTTGGAGTCGTCGAACAATCCGTTAATAGAATCGAACTCTGTAAACGACTCCGAGCCCTAAATAAAAGGACTCAAGTCTCAGAGCACTCGAGTCTTGTACGCCACTAACTATATTATAACTAATAGAGATATTAAAGTGATAAACAAAAAGTTGAGCTTTTATTGAAGGCATTCAATTCATTTCAGTTCATTTTAAGACTCGAGTTCTTTTGAAAGCTCGAACTCTTTAGAAGCCTCGAGGCGTGGCTTAGAGAGCTCGCGTCTCGGCTAGGCTCAGGTCTACGAGCCTACCGAGCTCACTGAGCCCTGCTGATCCGCCTCGAGGCTTCAAATGCAGAACTCGAGGCCTCGAGGTTTGTGCATCACTAATCACTGATGTTATCTGTTCCACCTCGGAGCCCCACTTTGATTATGCTAAATGTGACGTCGAGCTAAAAGTTTAAAGTTTAAAGCTTATTGCCAATCATTTTACTCGAGCAGCCTATGGGTAAAGTATACGCAACGAGCTTATAGCGCTTTGCGGGGTTCAGGATGCTGTTGGGGTTGCCGTGCTTTTGCAGTGCATCGTCAATGTTCACGGAGGCACGCACCGATAGGTTTTACGCCAACAGGCGAAAGAGAGCGGCTGGCGTCTCTCCTCAGCAGGGTGCGCTGCAGCATCAACAGCATCCTGAACACCATTCCTGATAAGGTGGATTGCCGCATCCAGAAATACTGGGTATCCAAGTATTATATTTTTTGTGATCTAATTAAATGACATCTCCAAACGGCTGGTTGACACTTCCCATGACCCAAGGGCTGGCTTTTACCTCGGCCAGAGGCTAAGCATTGCCATACAACGTGGCAATGCCGCCCGTTCATTGGGTACATTACCAGTCGACAGCGACGCGGAGGAATTTTTTGACGCCATATTTTAGTTTCGTAATAGTTTTAGTTACTTTAGGTTATTATATTATTGTGAATACTATTATTATATATTTGTATATCTTAAAAATAAAGATTAAATTAAAATAATAATTTACTAACATAGCCTGTAAGAATGTATTAACTGACACATTTATGTATACTCACTATCCGGAATAAAATTTATATTATTATAATTATAACATTTTGAAGCAGTATACAAGAGGTGGACTTAAGGGTTGAATAATTGAAGAATAAAAATATTGGTACGCAGTGCGATATAGAACATACAAATATACTAACTACACAATTTTCTTACTTATATAATATTATATTACGGAACGAAACAATAAGATTTAACTGAAAACTAATAAGTACTTTAAAATTGTGTATATTTTTTTGTGTATATGTGCGCTAGTTGCATTAATACAGGTACTTAGAGACTTTTTAAGTGCTTTTATTTATGACATCAGGGTTAACTTCTAACTAACTCACTTTTTATAATGAAGCGATCACAGGTGCGATCTTGCTCACACCTTTGGGACGGTTCCGCAAAGTACCTTCTTGCCTTGAACAGATTGCAGCGGCGCCCTATACGCATTATCGGCAATGCAGGGGTCACTAATGCTCTCGAGCCCCTGCAGTCAGCGTCTTCTACCGCTTATACCACGGCGAGTGTTCTGAAGAACTCTTTGACCTTATCCCACCTTCTCCCTTCCTCCATAGGAGTACGCGTGCTGCTTTTCGGAGTCACCCCTGTACTGTCTCGAACATTCCATCGCGCACTAAGAAATTTGGTGACTCGTTTTTTTGTCGCACTTCCAAAAGATGGAATAGTCTACCAGCACACGTTTTCCCTCCTTTCTATGACATGGGGTCCTTCAAACGAGGCGTGAAGAGGCACCTTGTGGGCTGGCAGGGTGAGGATGACTGATGCTGCGTTGTTTTCACGCTGCACCAGTTATCCTTGCGTCTGGACTCCATTTCCACTTAACATCAGGTGGAGTGGAGTTATTTGAAGAGCTACGTATAAAAAAAAAGAAAAAAAAAGCATCATAAACAAAAAATCCCAGTAGTTGTAAATTCCTTACTAAATAAGGAGTCCCTTAAGGATGCTATTTGGCACTATATTTATACGTGCTTATTTTTCAGGAAAGTCTGATAAAGGAGGGGCTAGAATTAGAATTAGAGAACAAATGTCTGTCATTCGATGAGAAGACGTGGTTTCTGAAAATCCACATACCATGGAAGACAGAGATGCGGTTGGCAGAAGTGATAGGAATGAAGCTGCCAACTAAAAGGTTTATTACTATATCTGTTAGAGCATGGGTGAGTTGCCATCTATTTCTAATATTAAGTGAAATATTAACATATTCAATGAGGCTATAGACGCTTTTTAAAAATATTTCTCAACGGAGAATGAAGGGGGAAAGGAAGGAACCTTGATCTTAATCTTACCTGGTGATGATGAGGCGGAAGGTGGAAGCTGTCTTCAGTCAAAACACTCAACTACTGAGACACTGGCTATCTTATCTCTAACTGTCGGAACTTAACAATGCTATTAACATTGCTGTTATGGCGGAAGACTTACATATACATAGCATGGTGTTAGCTAGCTAAATGCCACATAGGATTTCTAATTTTAAGTGACCTTCCACAGAACGATGAGAAGCAAGCTGAGAAAGACAAGAGATGGCATTCAAAATGGCGACGGAAATGGAAACACCTATACGAGTACGAACACAGTCGGATCGAACTAGAACCTTCATTTTACACAGCCACTGAGCAGAAGGGGGCTAGGAGGGAGGAGCAGTAAGTGTTACATCACCATCATATCTGTTCCTTTCTATTATATCATCATCATCATCACTGTCGTCATTATCATCATCTCAGCCAAAACAACACCACAGCTGGACAAAGGCCTCGGTAACAATCTCCACAACGCTCCGTTCTGTGCTGCTTATATACAACATATATACATATATACAACAAATAACAACATCAGCATTATCAACATCATCATCTCTCATCAAACAGCACGTAATGCCCACTGATGGGCATAATTTTGAGGCTGACGCGCCCGGTCATCGGATGGGTGACCAATAATGTACTATACTCTCACTCCTTCATGCTTCGGACGGCAAAGCCGTTGGTTCCGGCTGCATTAGCAGTCCGCAATGGGCCCGCGTGGTGGTTTATGGTCCGATCTGCCTATCCGTCCATTGGAAAGGCTCGTGCCCCAGCAGTGGGGACATAAGATGAGCTGGTGATGTTATGTGGGCATAATCATCATAATCAGCTCGTAATAGTCCACTGATGAGCATAGTCCTCCAATTCTCAATGCCGATCCGAACGCCTCAGAAAGTAGGGAACGTTTTAATCACTTGACAAATTTTATTATATTTTAATTAACGGCTTCGCTTTAGCATTAGGCCAATGTGAAGTAGTATTATGTTATTATAAACTAAGAATTGTACGGTTGAGTTAAAAATGGAGTCTGACAACAAGTGTTATTAATCTAATACCTTTAAACGAGCAATTCTTATATATATATAATCTGAATCTCAGAAACGGCTCCAACGATTTTCATGAAATTTTAGTATGCAGGTTTCGGGGGCGATAAATCAATCTAGCTAGGTTTAATTTACGATCAAGGCTCGGTCACCCAGCTACTAACTTATTAAACAAAGAACTCGGGTGGTGGTTCTCGTGCGAAATTCAATTAAAATATGATATGTTCGCACAGGTTTTTAGTAAAGGACCGGCACACACAGTTTTCACCAGCGCAAAGGAGTCTGCTGGTCATGCAAATATTGTTGAGAGCCAAGTATGACAACACAGAGACAAAGGTAAGTAATTCTTACGTTCATAATCCAAAGAAAATGTTATAAAAGCTAGTTACTTTATTTTTAAAAACAGGCGCCAGAGTGAGACAGTAGCGCGAGCGAGATAGCATGCGAGTGCCGAGGCTATAAAAGAGCGGCTGTGGCGTGCAACTCGCCACCTGCCCGATCCTTTAAATGCCACTACACATTCACAGAATACACTAAACATGCACAACAGTTTAGGCCCAAGACACCGTACTCGTAGAACGAGGGTACGACGAGCCGGTTCACACGCGCTCTACGCCAGGTACCGACATGTAGCTGCCCCCCGACCGCCTAACTCGATCGCTTTCGATCGCTTTGAAGACGAGGCGAGGAGGAGGCGTCATCTTGTCATTTCGAAAGCAATATGAAAGCAATATCGATAGCTATAGGCTATAGCTATCCCCTCCCCTGGGCGCTTCTCCCCACCACCACGGCCCGGTCAACCCGAGTCGAGGTCCAAGCCTTTAGAGGCGACCTCGGGTCGTTCCGCTCCCTGATCCGATCCGAACCCTTTGGAGAATCTGAAAGGGCACGGGGATACGCACTCACGCGTGATGCCGTTCTCTCTAGAAAACCTCCAAAGGTGATTCGTTTCACACGGCTTGGGGAACACTTTAAGTTTCTCGCCGCCCCCAAAAAATGCCCGGTGAAGCTGAAAATGCCGTTTAAAGCAATCAGCAAACTCCAATAAAAAAAGCGGCTCGCTAGTGTTGCAGTAACGTCAGTCGATGTTGTATAATTATCCCCATAGTATAATACCTAGGCATATTTCAATATAACCGCGCGACATTTCGACCGAGACTGTCCCATTGTTGGGCAAAGGTCTCTATCATTTTAATAAAGTCATCACTTAATTTAATAGGTAATAGGTAATGGCACCAACCCGCATTCGGCAAGCGTGCTGATTAATCGATCACATACCCGGGCTATGCATCGAAATATCTGAAAAACACTTTGCCCGACCTGTAAATTGAACCCGATACCTTCGGGTATCGGGCCATGCGCTTTGCCACTCGGCCACCGAAAGTATTTGAAATGAAATGAAATGAAAATACATTTATTTGGGACGGAACAGTTCAAAAAATACAGATAAAAAAGGAAATAAAAAAAAACATTGGAGTCCCAAAACGGTTCCGACTCAGCAAAATGCTAGCCTTGAGGTTGATCTTCCGTCGGAACCGGCTTAGGTGATGCTGCGATAGCAACACAACCGTAACACAAAAAAATATAAGTGCAAAATAAAAAATAAAAAAATTTAAAAACAAAAATAGCAGCCGTATCGTATGGTACACTAGGTACGCATCAAAAATAGAAGATTCAAAAAATTATCACTGTACATACATTCTGAATAATATGGCTGTATTAAATGAATTTGATGAACAAGATTGTTAAAGATATGCAACATTCGCAAAGGCCGGACACCTGGATGAGTAACCAAGAATGTATCATCTCGAGCTCCTCCGTGCTTCGGAAGGCACGTAAAGCCGTTGGTCCCGGCTGCGTTAGCAGTCGTCAACAACCACCTTCCGCACTGGGCCCGCGTGGTGGTTTACGGCCCGTTCTCCCTGTGGTGTTTCCATCCATAGGGAAGATCGTGCCCCAACAGTGGGGACATGCAATGAGCTGGTGGCCTGTTGATAATAATTATAACTAATGAATATTCCAAAACAAGACGAAGTCGCTAGAAAATAAGTTCTCCGGTTCTGTGTTACAAAAATGTTTTTTTTTTACATTGGTATAATACCTCTCGCCTATGGCGGATAAGTCCGGCAATAGCACAGTCGACCGGCGCCGGCGGCGTCAGTAATACCACCGCTTTTTGTTTTTCGCTGGCAGCGAACCGCCGCCGAATCCCAGCCTTTCAGATGTCCTTTTTGTTTCATGATGTTGTTTTTCTATTATTGTTATTATTCTCTTTATTAAATATATTTGTTAAGAAAAATTATTTTTTTTAAAAAAATATTTACAATATAAAATATTATAAAAAAACTTAACCTAGGTTGCCATCGGCAGCGGGGATAGACCCAAGCTTACGGTGGTTAGGGCTGCAGAGTGAGGAACCTCCTGACAATACGTGCCGTGTCAAGGAGTACTGCCTTTTGCATCTGACCATTGACCCAACCTTTCAGCGAGAGCCTCTCTAGGTGTTGATTGAGGCTCTTGGCTAAAAGACCGTTTGCCGAAACGACTATCGGTACAATAATGGTTGAATCCACATCCCACATGGCGGTAACCTCGTGAGCAAAGTCAATGTACAGACGCCTGCACATCAACCTATCTAAAACTGTCAAATTTCTTCAATACAATGTCAACCATGCGACTTAGTTATACAGTTCAGAGTCTATTGAGGAAATTTGATAGTTTGTGGTAGGTTGATGTGCAGGCGTGTTCACTTACTGAGCTTGTCCTTCTCGGCTTTCACGAGGTTCTCATCATGAGGCATGGTGATATCAACCAGCATTGCCCGGCGCTGGGATCGGTCGACCACCACGATATCAGGCTTATTGGTGACAATAGTCCAGTCCGTAATGATAGAGCGATCCCAGTAGAGCGTTGCATGACCATTTTCGAGTACTGGCGCAGGTGCGTACTTATAGTACGTATTTTTCCACTGCAGAGCAAAGGCCGACGCAATATACAATAAATAATTTATATTTCGTAAGATGAGGTATTCTTTCAGATGGGCATTCGTCGATTGCTGAACGACGGTACTTACATGGCATGCTTTCCTCTACACGAGGGGAGGTACGAGATAGGCATGCCTGATGGCTCCGTTACTGATAGA
Source organism: Eudonia truncicolella (assembly GCA_949315975.1). Taxonomy (NCBI): domain Eukaryota; kingdom Metazoa; phylum Arthropoda; class Insecta; order Lepidoptera; family Crambidae; genus Eudonia; species Eudonia truncicolella. Next base: position 5,744,066 of record OX438853.1, on the reverse strand, counting down.
AGAGTGAGTAAGAAGTTCTATTCTCTTCTTCTTCCCAGCCGTTCTAAATACTATGGATGTACGCTCCTTCGAATTTTGTCATTCTTCCCTGTTTTGTCCTCTCTCCATTCACTTGAAGCCGGCCACCTGAGGTCTGCCTGGAGGGCGTTTTTCACCCCAGGGTCTCCAAACAACGAACCGTTCTATTATTCTTATTTTTCGGCTTATTTCGATTTTATTTAAATATTGTTATTGTTATTTTCTAACATCTTTATATATATATAAAAATTAATCGCTAAATGTGTTCCTAATCGCAAAACTCAAGAACGGCTGAACCGATTTGGCTGATTTCTTTTTTGTTGTGTTCGAAGAAGTCTGAGGAAGGTTCTTATGGAGTGAAAAAACGTAAAAATAATTTTCTTTTCCCATACGAACTACTCTCTACTGGACCGATTTAAAAAATTCTTTCACCATTAGAATGCTACATTAGCGCTGAGTAACCCGTGCAAAACAGGGACGGGCCGCTAGTTATACTATATAAATCATCTGTGCGTGTGTATGTAATTGAACTCCTTCTAAACGGCTGGACCGATTTGGATGATTTTTTTTTTGTGTGTGTTCAAGTGGATTCGAGAATGGTTTCGATTCACAATTGGACCCAGTAGGTGGCGCTGCAATAGCAAAAGCGGACGAAGTCGCTAGTAGTTATTTAAAACTTTTGCGACTTGCAATTAAGGCCAAACCCCGAAATAAATTATTTTTATTTTTTAAACCTATCTATCAGCGGCATCATCATTAACATTATTTAGCGCCATCTTCGTACCAAATCAGTAAACAAAAGTTTTTGCTGTCCAATATAGCATATTTTAACTGTTGATAGCTAAGTCCAGTCCACCCATTCAGAAACACCAACTTGTAATACATTGAAAGTGAAAATTGAAAATTGTTGAACACGAACCAATGATCGACAATTTCTTCCTGCAATCATTCGAATCAGGGGTCAACAACTAATTTATGGCTTTAGCCACTCCACTTTTGTTTTTTTTTATTTTACGGGTAAGCACAGTGCCTTGATCTCACCTGATGTTAAGTGATGATAAGGCCAATGATTGAAGCGCACTTCCCCGGGATCCTCAACTACTGAGGCACTGGCTATCTTAACTCTAGCTGCCGTAACACAACAATGCTACAAACATTGATGTTACGGCGACATATTTAGATAAGATGGTGGTAGCTAGCCAGGCGGACATACAAGCCCTACCTCCAACGAAACCGAGTACACAAACCCGGGACCTCTGGGCCTATACCGGTGGTCTTAACCACTAGACCACAGAGGCGGTTAACTTAGATGTCAAGGAAATTCCATTTTATTTTTTGGCAACGAAACCTTTGTCGAACATTGGCTTTAAAATGTCGAGCATTGCCATTGGTATAACAACGATACCCTTAATTTTCCAGCTGCTATACTTAGAATGGGCACGACCTAGCAAGTGGTATAAGAAGCAGCCGCTATGGTTGGTCCGGAGATATTTTGGCGACAAAATAGGCCTTTACTTCTGCTGGCTGGGATTCTACACCAAGATGCTGTACGCACCAGCGATTGTGGGAACGCTGTGCTTTCTATACGGGCTGGCCAGTATGGATTCCAATGATAACATTCCTAGGTAAGTGAGAGATACAAATATACTTTTAAGGGGATAAAGGCATATTAATTTTACATATTTTTTTTAAACTTAGGAAGCATACTACTTATCTATCTATACTTATATTATATTATAGTACTTACCTAACAGTACGGAAAAGTTCGAGACTCGATTCCTGAACTATATAATGTACCCATAAATTTGTACGGAACCCTCGGTGGGCGAGTCCGACTCGCACTTGTCCGGTTTTTAGTGTGTACAGACGCCTGCACTTCAACCTATCCAAAACTGTCAAATTTATTCAATACATTGTCAACCATAAACATAAGTTTATAGTTAATAGACTTTGAACTTTATGAATTAAAGCATAACGTTCAAAGTCTATTGAAGAAGTTTGACAGTTCGTGGTAGGTTGATGTGCAGGCGTGTGAACCTATACAAGTAGCAAATGCCAATCATCATCTTCATCAAATGCCAATAGATCCACATAAATTGTTTTATTTCAATAAGTAGTGTTCGCGCAAGATTTAAAAGACACTCTCTCTACTGCTCAAAAGAGATCGTGATATCGTGTGACATAAAGTGATCAGCAAAATTAGCTGAGCATAAGTGCCTTACAAATAAACAAAGAATAAGCTTGTAATAAGAGTTTCACCCGAGTTCTTCCCATCATAACACGTGTTGTGAGACTCCATTTTAATTTCCAAGTACAATTTGTACCCTTAACACTAATAATAATTAAAAAACACTTGGCGAAATTGGCTAAATGCTAAACGCGAAGCCATTAATTAAGATTATTAATAAAGCTTGTAATAGTTATTCCATGTTTTGTCTCTTTACTCTAATCTGAAATGACGTTTACATGACAGGAACAAAACACGGAATAACCATTCAGATCTTATTCTTTGTTTATTTGGAAGGCAATTTAGCATTTTGTCAAACCAACTAAGGGATCTCTCAGACAGAAAGCGTTCACGCGGTCAAGCGTTCAGTTTTGCGTTCTTTGTGTTGTATTACGTTACATAGATACTCATACAGGAGGCATCTGACCGCGTTGAACTCGTGACCGCTCTCTGTCTGATAGAACCCTAAACAATACAACAGGCGTTTGTCATTTTCAACGTTTAGTAAAGTTTTTATGATTTACATTTTCGCTGGAACTAACAAGTACAAATATTTTGGTACTTAGCTCAAAAATGAGCTAAGTACCACTGTATCTTACAGTGGTACTTAGCTCATTTTTGAGATGATATCTTTGTAAAAAAAAATACTTATATGTAGGCGTATCATTACGTACCCACGCCTGCACGTCAACCTACCACAAACTGTCAAATTTCTTCAATAGACTTTGAACTTTACGCCTTAAGTAGATGGTTAAAAGTGTATTGAAGAAATTTGACAGTTTTGGATAGGTTGATGTGCCGGCGTCTGTACTTGAGAAAATATTGATTTTTTTGAACTCAAATAAAACCAAGGGTAAGGGACCTACAGCTTTGGTGCCTTAATAGTAAATACTCCAATAAATATACTGATACTGGTACTGAAAACGGACAAGTTCTGACATTTTAAGGCATTTCAGGCTTTTTCATATTCATATCAGCCAAAAGACGTCCACAGCTGGACGTCTGCCTCTCCCAAGGACTTCCACAACGACCGGTTATGTGCTGCTCGCATCCAGCGGCTTCCCGCGACCTTTACCAGATTGTCGTTCCACCTTGTTGGACTTTGATCTGGCATTTTCATATTGGGACCGAAAATTTATGAGAATAACATGATGTCCTTTCCTTTCCAGTCTTGAAATCTGTAACGCCAAAGGTCCTGGCAGTACGACGCTATGTCCGCTGTGTGACAAGGCCTGTCAGTACCAGACTCTATCAGACTCATGTCTGTTCGCTAAACTGACATACCTCTTCGACAATCCAGCTACTGTGTTCTTCGCTATTTTCATGTCATTTTGGGGTAAGAGTTATCGTCATCGTCATCGTCATCAACATCATCATCATCATCATCAGCCTATACTAGTCCACTGCTGGACATATGCCTCTCCTTGTGCACGCCACTGAACACGCGGCAAAAGCCTGTGCTCTAGTGGTTAAGACTGCCGGTCTCAGACCCTGAGGTCCGGGTTCGATTCCCAGCGGGGGGTACATGTTTGTGTACTCGGTTTGGTTGGTGGTAGGACTTGTTTGTCCGCCTGGCTAGCTACCACATTTATATAAATGTGTCGCCATAACATCAATGTTTGTAGCATTGTTGTGTTCCGACAGGTAGAGATAGGATAGCCAGTGCCTCAATGGTTGAGGATTCCCGGGTGAAGTGCGCTTCCACCTTTGATCTTATCATCACTTAACATCAGGTGGTGATGAAGACCAGGTGCTAACCCGTAAGTAATAAAAAAAATAACGATTATGGTCCTTCGAGCCGGATTTTTCTACATGAATTTTAAAAATCTTTAACTTTTTTGTTTTTAGCCACTACTTTCCTAGAGCTATGGAAAAGAAAGCAATCTGTTTTAAGATGGGAATGGGACTTAGGTGGTGTCGACCAGGTAAGCGTCTCGCTGTTGGCTTTTAAATTATTTTTTTAATTTAACAAGATATACGCCGAATATTAGTTTATTTTGAGGTGTTCGTTTTTTACCGAATAGTCTGTTCGATTCCTTACCAAAAGTATTTGAAAACAATAGTTGAAAACATTTTCACGAGCGGGATGCGTACCCGCACCCCATGACTTGCCAGGTCAGGTGCACTACCAACTAGGCTCTGTCTGACCCGCCGAAATGAAGCAACACTATCTACCTACTCTTACTTTGTAAGCCAAAGGAGCCTTATTCAATGTCGACAACTACGTCATCAACATCTGGGTTGGACAAAGCCATAGCATAGTTGGCAGCGCACCTGACCGGCAAGTCATGGGGCGCGGGTTCAAACCCCGCTAGTGGAATTTTTTTCAACACTTTTGTATCAAAATCTAGTTTGTTCGCAACGAAAATTTATATACATAATGTATAAAATGTTTATGTTTTGTTTATATAATTTTAACGCAAATTTTGTTGCGAAACAAATTACAAAAACACAAATGTTGAAAAAATTTCCACGAGCAGGATTTGAGCCTGCACCCTTCTGACATACCGGGTCAGGTGCTCTTCCCATTGAGCTATCGTGGTTCTAACCAGCCCGCCGAAATTATTCAACACTATTTATTTTTTACTTTGAAAGCCAAAGGCGCCAATTCAATGTCAACAACTACCGTCATTAACATCTGATCATAATATTTTTACAAATACTAAAGATCAGTTAAGAAGTAGGGAAGCTATTTGTAAAATGTTTTTGTTTTGTTTATATAATTTTAACGCAACCACGGGCTGGTTAGAACCACGATAGCTCAATTGGAAGAGCACCTGACCCGGTATGTCAGAAGGGTGCAGGTTCAAATCCTGCTCGTGGAAATTTTTTCAACATTTGTGTTTTTACATAATATATACTTTTTTATGTTGATAATTTTTTTTCTTTCTAATACATTACAGGATGAAGAACCGAGACCGGAGTTTGAGGCATCAGTGAAGACTTTTAGGACTAATCCAGTTACCAGAGAGAAGGAGCCATATTTGCCTGCGTGGCAGAAGACTATGAGATATGTGGCTACCAGTTCAGCAGTACTGTTTATGGTAAGCTTCGATCAATAATTCCCGATGAGCGCTTAATTGAAAAATGGTACGCGACAAGTAAACAATACGAGTTATTTAAAGTTCTTTTTTTGTCTAAAACTACGGTAACACATAAATATTTCATAGAGTAGCTTTCGAAGATCAATCGGTATTTTTAACTTAATTTTGGATCAATGCCAGAATCCATTAGCTGTGGTATCGACATTTATATTACCTTTTGTTTGTTCAATTTAGATCTTTTTAATTTCAAACTGTGAGGGGGCTATGTGTGCGTTGCTCGAGCGCGTTTGTATGAAGATTAACTTCTGCATTGTTTTGTGTTTTTACCTTTTTAGGGTTCATGACCCCAGGGAGTAGAGGTGTAAGCAGTCTCATAATCAATTTGTAACTTGCAATATGCACCAAGATTGAAACGCGAGTAAATTCATAAAATAAAATAATTTCGTACCTACTTGTTGTAACTTTGTTTTTTATAACAATTATACTTAATTTCGTTCATTCGTTTAAAAAAGGAGAGGAGCTCGTTAACGCAGTGGTTAACGCGCCCGGTCTGCGAGTGCTGAGGTTAAGTAATTTTCGCAAAGGCCGTTCATCGGATTGGTGACCAAAAAATTATCATCTCGAGCCCCTCCGTGCTTCAGAAGGCACGTCAAAGCCGTTGGTTCCCTGCATTAGCAGTTGTTAACAACCATTGCACCGCACTGAGCCCGCGTGGTGGTTTACGGCCCGATCTTTCTATCCAACAAACTATCCAAAATTGACAAATTTCTTCAATAATTTGTAAATTCTAAGGGATGAATATGAACATTTTGAACCTCCAGATCACCATAGTGATGGGCGCAGTGCTCGGCACCATCATCTACCGCATCTCTATGGTGTCCGTCATCTACGGTGGCAGCGGCTTCTTCCTCAAAAAGCACGCAAAGATCTTCACTGCGATGACAGCAGCGCTTATCAACTTGACCATCATCATGATCCTCACTAGGGTATGTCACAGTAGGAGTTACAGTTATCGTATCAGCTGAGAATTCGTCCGATTCGAAGGCATCAGAGAATCTAGTAGAAGATGGTGACATGATGATGGTATCTCCTCTAGAAATTTTTGAGGATGTTCAATCATAAGGTTGGAGGAACTCGTTTCTCGCTGCCCACGAAACATCAGGCAAGAAACGTTTGCTTCCAATTTTGGGTTGATTATTTAAGTAGATTTGATATGTTTGTAATTTTGATTTCATTCGATATTTGCTACAGCAGTCTTTGAAAAAATAGAAAGGGAAACAATTGTTGTTTTAGGTTTTCATATTGTTTTATAACTAACAAGTAATAACAATAACGTCAAGTTTAATTAATTAGTAACATCTAAATGGGTATACTTTTAAAAACTAAATTGTCGTTAAATAATAGGTATTTAGAATAAATGGATTCCATAAATTTAAATTAGTTGCAAAATATATTGTTTTGTTATGTGTACACTGTGCTTATTTAATGTCTGCAATGTTTTTTTATAGATAGCTCGGCAAATGATTCCATCCGACCTGATGTTAAGTGGAAATGGAGTCCAGACGCGAAGATAACTGGTGCAGCGTGAAGCAAACGTAGCATTTGTTAACCCCACTCTGCCGGCCCACAAATGTACAAATGCGGAAATTTTACTTGAAATTTTTTATGTTGTTATCCACAGATATACGCCAAGGTGGCAGTGATACTCACCAACATGGAAAACCCCCGAACGCAGACGGAGTACGAAGACTCCTACACCTTCAAGATATTCTTCTTCGAGTTCATGAACTTCTACTCTTCTCTCATCTACATTGCATTCTTCAAGGTAAAGCAAAGTAATTAGCCTATATACAGTCTCAATGCTAAGCAAAGCCCTCCTTCATAGATCATCCATAGCCCGCTTCATACATAGCCCGACCTAGAATTAAGCCCAGTACCAGATTTCGGGCCGAACATTTTCCCACACGGCCATCATAAACCATAAATACATCCGAGTAAAAAAGTAATTACCGGTAATTTTCCTTTCCAATTTAAAAGGCACAAATTTCGAGCCAAAATTTGCCTCATAAAGTGGTTTGAGGAACGTCCACAACCTCTATTCATAAAAGCAGCCTAGTTGACCAGTTACTACATATCTGCCACAATGTAGAGCTCAAGTTAAGAATATTCAGACACTGATTTTGCTGCAGTAGTAGATTGTTGGCGAAATGAACTACATATCATGGTCTTATATCATAGCCTCCATGCCCCATCTAATTGAGAAAACTTTAATTTTTCTCTAGTGTCTACTGACGAACTTCGCAATGTCATCCTGTCCATCAAGTCAAAAGCTGTTGGCTTCGATGATATCAACCGAGCAATGATTATTAGCATACTTGATGAGATTATCCCTGCTCTTGTACACCTTGTTAATTTCTCTATGAGTAGTGGGACATTTCCTAACATCTGGCGTAAAGCCTATATGTTTTACCTCTACCAAAAACCTCCAATCTCAGAACTTTAAACAATTTTAGACCTATCTCCATTTTACCCTTCCTCTCAAAGGTCCTTGAAGCAGTAATTCATAAACAATTATCCCAGCACATGCATAAAAACTTTCTTCTCTCTGAATTGCAATCCGGTTTTCGCCCTGCTTACAGTACCAGTACAACTCTACTTAAAGTGACTGAGAATGCCAGAGAGAGTATGGAGCGTGGCAGGGTCACCGTGTTGGTCCTTATTGACTTCTTCTTTCAACACTTCTTCTTTTCTTTGACCATGACTTGTTACTCGCCATGCTATCCCATCCTAGTATTTCATCGACGGCTCTGGATTGGTTCTCGGCTTATCTTCGCAATTGTGAGCAAGTTAGAGTTGATCGCAAATTCTCAAAATGGAGTACTCTCTTAACTGGTGTACCACAAGGAGGTATCCTGTCCCCGCTTTTTTTCCCTTTTTATTAACTCCTTAACTCCTCTTATTCGCTGTTCTCGCCATTTGTATGCGGACGACCTGCAATTGTATCGCGATAGTCATGTTACTGACATTGATGCCGCTGTAGCTGCTTTGACGGACGATCTGCAGAGTGTAAGTGATTGGTCGAGGCGGTCTTCTCAAGTCACCGAAGTAAGCCGGAAAGTCACCGCTGCGCTACGTTCTCTCTACAGGCTTAAGAACTTCCTGTCTCACAAAACCAAAGTTTCGCTCGTACAAGCCCTTATTCTCTTAATTATTGACTATGCTGATGTTTGCTATCCCGATTTAAATAAGGACCTTCTTAATAAATTGGATCTTTTTAACATTAATTTAATACGCTTTATTTTTGGTTTAAGCAAATACGACCATATATCTTCCTATCGTCTTCAGCTTAAATGACTGACCACCCCGCAGCGTCGTAAGTCCAGAATTCTAACAACTCTATTTTCTATTCTAAATGATCCTAATTCTCCTTACTTAAAATTTAGTTTTAGTTCCTTAGGTCTACTCATGCCCGCCAACTTAGTTCTCGCCACTCCTTTGCATCATGCAGGATTCGTTGCAAATTCCTTCAGGCCATTCAATTATGAGACGCTCTCCCCGAAAAAGTCAGACAAGCTCCAAGTAAAATGTTCTTTAAAACAATGGTGTATAAACTGTTTCTACAGGAATCAACACCCACATAAGAGATTCCCATCATCTTTTCTTCTGTTATGTTTAAGTATGTTCATGTAGTCTTTTTTAATTTAAGTTTTTTTATGGTATGTATATTATATTGTTATCACTTAATTTAATAAACTTAATATGTATATATAATTTCTTATAAATGTATGTAGTATAATGTTTAATTTACGTTCTTTGTTGCACCGCTTACCAATTTTTCTGCCAAGCCCTTAGTTCGACTGGTAGTGAATGCCGTTTGGCATTAAGTCTGCCTTTTGTACTTTTTTTCAAAGATTAAATAAATAAATAAATCATGCACTTACATTAGAATAGTAAGATTGAGTTTAAAAAGCATGCATAATTAAATCATGGTGCGAATGTCAAGACCTAAAAAAAGAACGCTTACAGTTATCTTTTTTTATGTTTGTTTAAGCACAAGTCCAGTCATTGTGACTGCATTGTAATAACATCGACTTTGTTGTAGCGATATCTATATTGTGTCACTCTGCTAGACAGAGTGACTACAATACCACACATCCCTACCCCGGGCAAAAAAGTGGTAAAGTTATTATTATTTTACTGTTTCATTTTCTAGGGTCGTTTCTATGACTACCCTGGTGACGACCAAGCCCGCAAGTCAGAGTTCTTCAAGTTGAAAGGTGACATTTGCGACCCCGCCGGCTGCCTCTCTGAATTGTGTATCCAACTTGCCATCATCATGATCGGCAAACAATGCTTCAACAACTTCCTTGAAATAGGTTACCCGTAAGTACCTGTTTAATTAGGTTCTCCTGTCGTCGAAATATTTTTTTTAAATATTAAATGTTTGAATTGTAGTCTCTCTAAGCGTCCACTTCATATTTAAAAATGAGTAAAATTCTAAAAAGTATACATTTTGATTTTCATGAACAATTCGAAATTCGAATTCAATAAACTTTTTTGTGGCCAGCATTCTAAAAGAAAAGTTTTTACTGTGTGACAATACTTATGACCTGACTGTGTATATATAATATATCGGTATTCCCTTTTTCCTTGTGATGCTGACGAAAACTTTATACTAGCCGTACTTGTTGAACTGACCGACAGTACGGTTAACAAAGTATTATATCATAGTATTATTGACAGATGCACATTTACTTACGCTTGTTAAAATTACGCTGTGACATAGTAGTACAGTATTCACTGACTTCCGTTGCGTTCCTGCGATAGAGTGAAGAAAAAACAGACAGGGATTGCTGTAGGCGGTATTTTGTGCCTTATGTACTTAATTTTACAGCCGTTAAAAAACAAAAAAGTTTCAGGAGGGGGTAGCATCACGAGAGCGTATCGAAATCAAAAGCGGAACCAAGGGCGCCTCTAAAGACTAGGACTTTTGTTTAAGTTGACCGAGCCGAAAAGTTTCATTATAGAAATACGATGTTTCATTAACCACTTTGTTAACAGTAAGTTTCACAATTGGTGGCGCCAGCGGTCCCACAGGGCAGTCACCAGAGACCTGAGCAAGCCGCACATGGCCTGGGAGCAGGACTACCACCTTCAAGACCCTGGGCGGCTGGCGCTGTTCGACGAATACCTTGAGATGAGTGAGTGATTGCTTAGAAGAAATGAAACAATTATTATGATCTTACTTACTTACTCCGTAGGCTCTGGGACCCGGTATTTTCGCCTCCGTTACACCTAGAGACAATTCTTCCCTTCTCTGCGCAATCTCTGATCACTTGTCGATCTTCTCTACTTTAACCCCCTAGCGGTATCTAGGACGGTCCATTAAGAGTATACATACACTCTTCAGTGCTTGATCCTCTCTCGTTATCTCTACACTATACTATTTGCTGAATATACAGCGTGAATTTTAAATCTATGTTTGAGAGAAATGCTTATTCTGTAATAGTACTTTGTAAATTGTTTGGGTTGGACAGAGCCGCGTTAACAAAATTTCAAGTAATTTTCAACACTTTGCCAAATCGATATCTGATATCTGCTTATGGTCTACCTACACACATAGTAGTATTATATTAGTGGTATTAAAACAACGCTTTTAAATTCCAGTTCTTCAATACGGCTTTGTGACGCTGTTCGTGGCAGCATTTCCTCTCGCTCCACTATTCGCTCTGCTCAACAACATTGCTGAGATTCGGCTAGATGCTTACAAGATGGTCACACAAGCTAGAAGACCGTTGGCAGAGAGAGTCGAAGACATTGGTGCTTGGTAAGCAATTTATTTGGAGCTTAACGACATGGTTACAGATTGAGAACGAGTAGCCATAGACGTTTTAACTACTGGAAATGTTGACATAATTGTGCTTTATTTATTATGCTTTTACTATTTTATTTATTACTAGCTGTTGCCTGCGACTTTGTACGCGATGACTACACTGTCCGACAGGAACCTGTTACTGTGATAAAAAGTTTCCTAAACCCTAGTCCGGATTTGTCTGTCTACCTATTTTCAAGATTGGTAGTTTTAAGGATGTAAGGAGGACCGGAGGACTTCAGGCTCTTCGCCCTTAAGGACGTTGCCAAACTTATGGCATCTATCTTTACAAAGGAGGAAGAGTGAAAGGATGGGGTTGCACAAAAGATCCCGATGGGTCGAAGTGTTACTGCAAGAAGGAAATCTCGGCAGGCCCCACTAAGATAAGATAAGATAAGGATGTAAGTGCACAAATTCCGTAATTCTCAACAAGTTCATAATTTTTCCAGGTACGGCATTCTGAGAGGCATCACCTATGCTGCAGTTGTATCTAATGTGAGCATGGCATAAGCATTACATTTTACATTTCTATTAAAAAGCAACTATTGACAAAGTATAAAAATGACATGAATCTTTACACATAAAAAACCGGCCAAGTGCATGTCGGGCCACGCGCAGTGTAGGTTTCCGTAGCCCATCTCAATAATGCGGACTCTGAGAAGAGGGCTTTTATGAACATTTATTTAACGATGGCTCATATACTTAAATGTAGATACTACCCGTTTCACACACCTAACAACGTTATTTACGTAGTTCCCAATGAGGAATTTGTACTTTTATAAGTTGGTCGACTGTTACTCGTAAACTTGTAAAGTCTACTTAGCTGTGATAGTTTTCCTTAATTTCCTTTTAACTTCGTCATAATATACAACTACCGTGAATTTTTTCACGTATCCAAAAACAACTATTTGGCTGGCAGGGTGGGGGACACTTGACTCTAACAAAATTTTGCACTTTAATGCATAATAGTTCACAAACGGATGCATCAATCAAACCCGCAATATTTTTGAAATTGCTATCCAACGCACCCCACAACAAGAAAAAAATATATATCCCCACTTCACGTGTGGGGGGGGGGAAACCTAAAAAAAATATAAAATTAGTACTTTCTAGTACTAAGAGTCTATGAGCTAAGCTGGGGACAGACAGACAGACGGACATGGCGAAAATTTAAGAGTTCCTTGTTGACAACGGAACCCTTTAAAGGAAAATTTCAAAACTATTTATTTGAATACGTCTTCTTGTTAACCGACTCGTAAATTCAAAATGGCTTCGTTGTTCGTTCCAGGCGTTCGTGATTGCTTACACCAGCGACTTCATACCTCGCATGGTCTACAAATACGTGTACTCTCCCGACAATACCCTGGCTGGGTACATAGATCATTCGCTGTCATGTAAGTTACTTTTTTTTATATTATCAGTAGCAGACATGAAATTCATAACAATGTTTGTATTACTTTAGCTTGTAAGGTTCATATTGTTTGTCATAGCGCTATAGTAAGTTAAGTTTTGTAATATCCCCCCGCCCGTTCCTCTACGCCCCCCGCCCGATCCTCTAAATGACGCCACACATTTACAGTATACACTAAACATGGACACCAGTTTAGGCCCAAGACACCGTACTCGTAGAACAAGGGTACGAAGAACCGGTTCACACTCGCTCTACACCAGGCACAGACATGTACCTGGGCTCTTCTCTCCTCCTCCACGGCCCGGTCAACCCGAGCCGAGGTCCGAGCCTTTGGAGGCGCCCTCGGGTTGTTCCTCCTCCGAATCCGAAAACCTCCGAAGGTGATTCGTTTCACACGGCTTGAGGGACCCTTTACGTTCCTCGCCGCCCCCAAAAAAGCCCGGTGAAGCTGAAAATTCCGTAGAGGCAATCAGCAATCTCTCTCAAAAAAAAATAATAATAAATAAATATACCCGTTAGATATGGCGTTGCTAAGGATCGTAACTTTACGGTTGCGTTCCATAGAAACGATCCACGCTCTCCTCTGATCATAGGCCGGTTGTTTTACAGTTGTTTTTCCCACCGACCCCACCCCCGTCATTAAGGTTGTGACTCGACCCTACCGCCAGTGAGTCACTAAACCAAATCCCCGATTAAATAAAAGATGATAACGACCACTCTGCCAAAAATAACAACATCTAGGAAGAATGCACATTCACACAGTTCAATATGTAGTTTTCTACTTTTGAAAAAAAGAATTGTAGGTATGATTATCATGACAATGGAAATTGCGATGCGTAACGTACAGGCGTTAACACGACTCATCATCATCATCACAGCCAAAGGACGTCCAGAGCTGGACAACGGCCTCCCTCCCACCAATAGTCTCCACAACGACCGGTTTTGTGCTGTTCGCATCCAGCGGCTACCGGCAATCTTCACACGACGACGTGTGCGTCGCGTTAATTCGCGCGGCTTTTGGGTGCGTAGTATGAGTTTCATTTGACATTCGATTACGTTAACGAAAACGAAAATATGATGGCATACGAGAAGAATTACAAATTTGCCATACTTGCGTTTTCGTAATCTTAATCGAAAGAATACGGACAATAAACAAAACTGAAACTAGGTCGTTGCGCATAGCCTAGGGTAATGGTACCGGTATTCGACACTTACAGCCCAGTGTTCTTTATTTTTATTTTATTTTTTATTTTATTCGTTAGTTCGACAGTTTGCGTCTCCAAAAACAACATATATTTTCAAAAAACCAAAAACACAAATGTTGAAAAAAATTCCACGAGCAGGATTTGAACCTGCACCCTTCTGACATACCGGGTCAGGTGTTCTTCCAATTGAGCTATCGTGGCTCTAATCAGCCCGCCGAAATTATTCAACACTATTTTCTTTTTTACTTTGAAAGCCAAATGCGCCAATTCAATGTCAACAACTACCGTCATTAGTTGTCCATAGTTGGTTGTTCTCGGTGGTTTTCGTTGATTAGGCTTCCAACATCTCCGGCACTAGTCTGGAGAACTAGTAAAGGCGCCCGCTAGATTCAATGTCTCCGGTTGAATCAGCCGCGTATGATTTTGGAACTGATGTGGTGGCTGGATGGGTACTGAGAAGTGATGGGGCTCCGCCAGTAATGATTACATTTGGTAGTCGACTTTAGAGTTGACGACCCGAGCAGTGGAACTGCAAGTTGTGCTCTAGGTGCAACGAGCTTACAGCTCCGGTAACCTATCTAGATATTAGGTAGTGGACTATATGTGTCCACGAGGCAACTCGCTCGAGACACTAGTCTTTAGAATTCCGGATGAAGTATGCGCTTCGGCGCGTCGTGGCGTTATAACCTGACGCAATGGTCCCTTGTGCTTGCGCAAGGATGTCTGACACCTAACTTTATAACCGTAAGGTTGGTGGGGGGTGTCAGTATAAACTTTAAAGTCGTGTGTAGTCGGGATGTCACTCAGCCCGAGTGCAGCTGTTGCGAGGTTCCATGTCCGTGAGAGATAGTCGTACGATGCTCGAGCGCGTTTGAATGAAGCTTCCCATCTGCGTTTCCTTATTTCCTGGTTAGGCTTAGATACGCTGAAGAAACTCTTATAATGAGAATGAATCTTTTCACCAGTATTCAACACCTCCGACTACCGCGAAGAGTGGGGCGCCGACGAGAACGAGGTAGACCCGGCGACGTGCGCATACCGTGGGTACCGCAACCCGCCCGACCACCGCGACCCCTACGGCCTGTCGCCGCACTACTGGCACGTGTTCGCCGCGCGGCTCGCCTTCGTCGTTGTGTTCGAGGTGAGATAGATGGCGCTACTCTGTAAGATGCTGCATGCAGTTTGTATATAACAGTCGAAAATGAAATTGCTTATTGAACTTACATATTGGTTTGTGGCGCGATCTCCCTGTCCATAATATGGAAGGCTCGTGCCCCCATCTGTGGGGACATGGAGATTATGGAATGAGCTGGTGAGTAAAAAGGCATTCGTCAATGCTGGTTGCAACGTTATACTTACATGTTACAATTAGTATTTTCACGTAATGTGTGTGCAATGTAAGCTAGATGGTGCTGCTCGATGCTGCATCTTGATGTTGGAGTTTTTTTATATACGTAGCACGGCAAACGACTCCATTTCACCTGATGTTAAGTGGATATCGTGCAACGTGAAAACAACGCAGCATCAGTTACCCTCAATCTGCCGGCCCACAAGGTGTCTTTTCACGCCTCGTTTGAAGTTTTTAAATAGTTTGCGACATCCCCTCAATAAATCTTCTAAGGAAGAGTCCCTCACTGCCCCGCCCCTTATCCTTAGATAACCTTAGTTACGCTGCAAAAATATCTCGATGTCCTCCTTACTTCGACGGCACGTCTTGCCTATTGTACTGGCTACATCTCGTTCTTCCTGTAGTGTAAACATCCATAGAAAAGGCTCGTGCCCCAGCAGTGGGGACATAAAATGAGCTGGTGATGACGATGATCACTGCTTTCAGAGCTTACGGTATTGCCCCGGAGCGGCTCCGGGGCATTACCGTGAGCTCTGAAAGCAAACGATTCTTTACGATTATTGTTTTTAAGTAAATTGGCTGTATGGCCTAATTAATTCCTTTGCCTTTCCCGTAAATTGACAAAAAGTTATTATAACCTAAACCTCGTTCGTTTGTTGTGTCGTGTAACGTGTTTTTGTTTGGAAATGTTGGGAAAAAAACGTTTGACGAGTGATATTTGGGTGCATTTCACTAAAAAGATCCAAAATGCTAACAAGGCTATTTGTAAATTAATATTTATAGAAGTAAATTTTGAGTACTAATTAATTACAAATGATTATTATTAATAATATCTGGTGGTTTTAGTCGATCATCATTTCCTTCTATCACTAATCCTAATCATAATCTTTATCGGCGATTATCGGTGTAGATATTCCTAATCCTTGCATCACTACCGGAGCCCTTTTATGCTAATGACGATGTTTATCCACCAGCACGTGGTCTTCGGGCTCACCGGCCTTATGCAACTCTTAATTCCTGATGTGCCCAGTGAACTGCGCACCCAAATGCAGAGGGAGGCGTTACTCGCTAAAGAGGCGAAGTACGAGCATGGTCGGAGGAGACTGTCCACCGAGTACAGACAGCTGATCACGCAGAATAGCGAGAGTGGTGCTGGTAAGATTTAAGGGCTCATATTTCCAAGAGGGGCCGTCGAGTTATAAGTTACATTTTTTTCTTATGGTGAAAGAACTCGTAATTACTAACTCATGTGTAAAATATTATATTGCGGAGATTAATAGTTGTCGAGAAAAAAAATATTGAAAATTAATAATTTGCTTGTGTTTGTCGCAGTTGAGACGTGTTTTCGTACTTCTGTTGATATTTTACAACGACTGAACCGAAGTAGGGCGGGGAAGCGGGGGGCCGAAGGGGGCTCGGGGGGCGAAGCCCCTCGCCTTGAAAGAAGTCTAAAGATTACATTGGGTTAGGTTAGGTTAGTATGGTGACCAAAAACGCGCGAGCCGAGCGAGCGCAGCGAGCATGCCGCGGCAGCGGCCGGCGAAGCGCCAGAAACGACGTTTTTGTACGTGCCCACCAATTGATACAATGCAATGCAGTACCTACATACTTTACGGCACTACAAAAGGTCGCGTTAAATTTTGCATCTATCAATTGAAAGTTCAAAAATTGATTTTAAAAAAACTAAGCATTTCCGCAACATATGACTTTAGGGGGAAGGTGGGGGGATGCCCCCCTCCCCCCTCAAAACACCATAAGTCGACGGCCCTTTTTGGAAATTTAACCGATTTAAGTTTCACGATTAAAATGTGTCCTATCTCTATAATATTTGAATATTTAACTAACCTATACCATTTTACATTAAATGCGCTATGCAGCTGTGAAATATTTTTTTCAATAAGTCTAATAGTTTTTGAGTTATTCAAGCACGAACATACATACGCAGTGGAAAAAGTTAGGTGCTTACCCATAAGGTATGTTACCCTGCGGAGGCTGGTCTGCTCTTGTATACTTATCTTATTTTTAGTATTATTCACTATAGTTTGGTTTTGTTTTTCTTAAACAATTTTTGACTTATATTAGAGTACCTACTGTGTTGGTACTGTATGACATTGTGGAAATTGAAACTTTTACCAGATGTAAATTTTTTGTGTTTATTTGTAATGGAAAGTGTCCTGCTATGATAGAGCATTTTCCAATATTTTTGACGCTGTAAGGGAGAAAGCTGGACACTTGCTGAGTTTCTTGCCGGTTCTTCTCAGTACAAGATCTCCCGCCCTGAGTAGACTGACGAACCAATGGCATAGTGACATTCACAAGAGCTACTTGTAGCCTAAACTGAATAAATGATTTTGAATTTGAATTTGCATTTGGTATTAAAAATATTCCATATTATGCTTTTGGCGACGAAAACTGACGTTTAACTGAGTTACTGTATCAAACGCTGGTGCCATTAAGGTACTTACTAAATAAACATATTGTGACTTTGACTTTGACTTTGACTTTGACTTTGACTTTGTCTTACAGCTGATCGCACCGGCCCTGCGTGGATGCGTCGCACGTCGCGCGCGTCCGACGGACTCGACGCACACGTGGCGGTCGCATAGAGGCCTTCGACACCCCCCCCATCACACACTAACCCTCTGCTCCAACACTGATCATCGTCATCACCCAGTTATCGATATTAGAATCGGTTCAAATGCTAATTGATAGCGATAGAAGAAGAAAAATATGTTTAAATGACCATTTATAAACTTTGCTTTTACATGTATTCTAAACGCTTTTTCTACGGACTGGTGTTTAAATGAAAACTATTCGTATAGCTACAATTTGAAGAACACAAGTTATGTGAATAGTAAACAGGAGGATCACATAGATATTTTGCTTAGAGAGTGTGCTGATTGCCTCAGACATTTTCAGCGTCTGTGGACCTCTTTGGGGGCGGCAAGAAACTCAAAGAGTTCCCCAATCCGTGTGAAATTAAGCACCGTCAGAGGTTTTCTAAAGAGAATGGCATTACGCACTAGGATGTCCCCGTTACCTACTAGATTCCGGAGAAGGGTTCGGGGATCGGATCTGTGGTGGTAGCCGAAGTAACATTAAAAAAACGATAGCGAAGTTCGAAAATTACAAAATGTATGGGATTGACATAAGATTGGCCACGTGATTTAGCGCGGCTTATACCATACCTTTTATTGTTTTCGGACTTCGCTATCGTTTTCTTAATGTTACTTTGGCTAAGTCTACAGGTCCTACCTAATGTGAAACTTTGAAAAATAGAACTCTTTGGTCATTGTTTTAAGAGCTAACATTTATATCATTGATCTTATACTCAGACCAATAACTAATTTATAGTTCTGATCCATATAGGTATACGAATATAATTAAAATGACAGAAATAACTTTATAAACAGTTTGACTGAATAGGCTCTTTGGATTTTGACAGATTGATTACTACGACCACCACGCCATCTAGTAAGTGCAGTTGTCAAATTGTTTTTAAAGAAAAGGCTTCATTGGCCAACTCTAAATAAATTTTAATTTTGATATTATAACTATTTAACAAATCGATGAAATTGTACCAGCGCTAGGCTTTCAGTCAGAGATCAAATTTCTAATGAGTCAAGGGTACCACAGGTCAGTGATCTTGTACCAATGTTGTTTTTCATCTACATTATTATGTCATATCTGTTTTCTGACTTATCATTGGCCTTACACATCCACGAAAGATGATTTAGGTAATGTGTCAAGTAAAGTGGGATAGGGACTTGCGATTGTAAAATGTATTAGAGTTAGTTTCTGTCAGATGTCAATTTTCTATTACGTTAGGGGTACCACAGGGCCGTAATCTAGCTCCAGTGTTGTTTCGTACATATCGTAATGGTGCCATTGTTCAACACCAGTAATCGTCTCATAAATATGACAGCTAGGAAGCAGGTGGTCTGTATTCCATTGTTGCTAAAGTGAAAAACGCCTATCTCCTATATCCTAAGTAGCAAATCAAAAACTGAGTTCCGGTGTCTGCCTTCTTTTGCTTCGTCATAGTCGCTTGACTATCTTAATCGAGATATCTTATCGCCACCCGTGAAGTACTTATCGTTGAGGAGTTCCGGTGGCAATCCGTGGTCTTTCTTCAGTTACACTTCATCAAATGATACTTTCTGAATGCAAATGCTTGACTTATTGCTGAAAATATGCCTACAATATTTGAGGAGTTCCCTCAATTCCTTAAGGATTCCATCATCAAAACTGTATTTTGATAGAAATGGGACCAATCTGGAAGTATATCCATTCAAATGAAAAAATAATTTTCCATTTCTGTGTATAAATGACGAAGTTCTGTGGTAACAAATATAAAAAAAAAACATACAACCGAATTGAGAACAGCCTCCTTTTTTTGAAGTCGGTTTAAAATCAGTTGGTGACCCCTAGAATATAATAGAATAATCTTTATTGCAGGTACTGTGTAACGTTTTTGCAGGTGTTAATACAATTTTGTGACAAAGGTAGGTCTCAACAGTAACGCCCATTACGGGCATGCAATATAATTTTGTGAACAACAAATATTTTTTGTATAAAAGTATTCATCCAAACTGTAGAAAACATTATTATGCAGCCAACTTTTTAATGAGAATTTGAATTTTGGTAAATCAAGGTTTTCATATAGGAAGGCAGGGGGTTGAATACTTTTATACTAGTTCTGAAGGCACTCGTATAAATTAATACATTTGATTATTTTTTCTTGGAATTGAAAAAGATTGTGTTTATACTAATTGCGGACGTTGCATATTTTTGTTATTTTTAATGGTTAATGGTTGAAAAAGGTGTCTATTACTGTTATAGAACACTGGTGCAACTCTATGTAACTTGCTTAATGGATATTTATAATTAGGGTCCAAAGTGTTGCCTAACTGAATGATTAACTATCAACATACCTAATAGATAGATTAATTACTATTTATATAAGTACTCGTATGTAGAATCTCAGAATATTAGAATTTTGTAAGTATTTATTACAGAGGAACTGTGTACTTTTTATCGTTAGATTTATCAATTTAGAAAATTACGGACGAAATATCAATTAGCAACTCAACGGCGGAAAAAGCAAAAATAAAACTAAGGGAGTTTTTTTTTTAATATATTAAAAAATAGAAATTGCAATTTATTAAAAGCTTGTCTATGCTATTCAAATGCTGGTAAGTGAACACGAAGACGGGTTATGCATTGAAAAATCCACAACACACTTTGCCCGATCTGGGAATGCAGCACAATGTTGGGCCCGACCGCGGATGCTATAAAATATAAATTTCAAATATCATAGTAACCATCTTTTTTATATACAAACTTGTCTTGACAATTAATTACGAACACAACAAAAAATTTATCAGCCAAATCGCTATCTAGTTATGTTATGGCATACATGTGGCAATTGATTTATATAAATATATAGATCATCATCAGCTCTTTTTATGTCCCCACTGCCGGGGCACGAGCCTTCCCTATGGATGGACAGGGAGAACGGGCCATAAACCACCACGCGGGCCCAGTGCGGGTTGGTGATTGTTAACGACTGGTAATGCAGCCGGGACCAATGGCAAGACGTGCCTGTATGTATCATCTCTCGCTCCTCGATGATACATTTTTGGTCACCCATCCGGTGACCGCTCTTTGCGAAAGTTGCTTAACCTCAGCACTCGCAGACCGGGCGCGTTAACCACTGCACCATCGAGCTCCTCGAGATTAGATGTTCAAATTTATTAGAAAAATTGATATTTCGTACCATATTGTGTTGTCCCAATGAATGTGATATTAGATATTTTTAATTATATCTAGGATTATAATCACCATGCTCTAAGGCAAATTACAATAAGATAGTATGTCGAAAGCATTGTGTTAAAAAAGTAAGTAAGGTAAGTCATTGAGACATGAATATAATGATATTTTTTTCTACATTTGGGTAATATTTTGTTTTCCTATTCAATTTATTTATTTATTTTATTCAAACTTTTGCAACATAAATATTACATGGCGGACTTAATGCCTGAGGCATTCTCTACCAATCATCCATAGGGTGGTGCAGAGATAACATTGGTAGGTGCAATTAAGATATATGATTGTAAGTACCTATGTAATACATACATAAATATTATATATACATAAACATATATGTGTATTGTAAATTTTCTGTTGATCTGTCTATATGAATATATACAACAACATGAAATACGTAATTCTTTAATTTCATTTATGTATAAAAAATTGAAAAAGTTGAATGTTTTTTTTATTATTTAAAAAATATAGCTAAATGGGTTTACGTCGCTCAAGTCAGTAGAGTAACGGAGCTATGGGGATTGAACCAAGATTTCTCGAATTCAACCCAAGCGTCTATTACCTCATTACCCTCAAACAATAACGAATGTTACTTCTTATAGAACTATTAATAATAATGACAAAAGACACATTGTGACATGTCTGAGCTCTGTGACCAAAAAATACGACAAAGTGTCACTATGTTCACAAAATAGAGTACCCAGAAGGTCAGCTCAATATACACCGCGCTCGAGCAACGCACACATAGAATCTCGGAACAGCTCGCAACATTTGGCAGGCTTATTACCGATCTTTAAGTGACAGTCGCAATCGCGACAATTTACAATTTACCGCTACCAAAACACATGTTCGTATTACGGAACGTGGAACGCTACGATAGCGCCACGAGCGCGCGATCGACGAACTAAATGTGCATGACAGCGCTATAGAATAAACCGACCGATTGTAGCAATTGCCATTGTGGAATTACCTAGCAACTGGTTGTTTTTTTTTGCGGTTATGAGCTTGCCAAGCGCAGCTTACGTTAACAACGCGCAGCAACGACCAATAAGCTGTATTTGTGGTAATTTTTGGTATTTCATCTGTAAAGATGTATCTGCATAGCCAAACGGTTGCAATAACCGTTGGATAGATGGCACTACTGTCGCTAAAAAGCAGTCAAAATCAAAGCAGTGATTCAGCGCTTACGTCGTCCTTCCCGGTAGCATAATGGTCAGTGCAGCCGCCCGGATTGCGGAAGACCCAGGTTCGTTTCCTGGCTGGGTCGGGTAGGTAGGTTAATTTTTCACTACATTTTATAAATTTTAAAAAATTGGGGTCAGCAGCTGAGCAAAAGTTGAATACAGACTAGCTGTTTCCTAGCAGTCATTAGTAAAATTTCAATTTCAATAAAACTGATAACGAACACTGGGTTAATGTGTTCGTTATTCATTTAATTATTTTTCAATCTGGTAGATATTATATAAATTCAACTGCATTAATTTTAACTTTGTATGCCTAATAAGCTGATCACAGATGTACTTGTCATTATAATATCTTGTAAGACCTTGTAAAACCTGTAATTTACAAATAAACATTTCATTTCATTTCATTTCATTAGCTGTTGCGAGATATCGTGTTCGTGAAAGGTTGTATATGGTGTGCGTTGCTCGAACGCGTTTATGAAGCGTGCCTTCTGCGGTCTTCTTAATTGTGCTATGTTGTTCTAAAGCGTTTAAATGACGTACCTAGGGTATTTTCTGTTTTAGTCGTTAAGTTAATTTATTGTAATACTCATTGTTCGGTGATTAAATAAGTGTTATGCACGTATTGGGTTTTATTTCATATTGCGTCCGTGTCCGTTAGTATATTGGATTATAATGATTATTGTTATTTAAATCAGCTGGCTAACTTCCGGTGAATGTCGTTAGAGCCGACTAAGGGACAAGGGTTCTAAGATGCTCGCACATCAAACGTCGGCTAGCAACCCGTCGCTGATGATATTTTTTACTACCTCGGAGCTGGTAGACAGATCATTAAAATCACCTAATTTGAGTAAACTCGCCGTTAGTGACCTCGACGCCACATTTAGCATAAACAAACTAGGGCTCCGAGGTGGAATATCAGTGATGGGTTGCAGCCGACCGCCTGATGTGCGAGCATCTTGGAGCCCTTGTCCCTTAGTCGGCTACGACATGCACGGGAAGTTAGCCAACTGATACATTATTTTCACGTCCCTGACCAGCATGGGATGTGCTTGATACCAAATGCAATTTTTCGAAACTGCGCGGAAGGTCTTAAATAATGTTCAGATCCCATGTTGTGTGTTCAAAACTATTTACTTTCTAGTTTGAAAGCCAAAGGCACCCTATGTCAACAACTACCGTCATTAACACCCCATCATAATATTTTTACAAATACTAAAGATCAGTTAAGAAGTAGGCAAGCTATTTATAAAATGTTTTTGTTTTGTTTATATAATTTTAATTTTTTTTTTGTTTTTTTTTTGTTGCAAATTTTGTTGCGAAACAAATTACAAAAACACAAATGACCCTTCTGACATTTGTGTTTTTGTAATTTGCATGCAGGTTCAAATCCTGCTCGTGGAAATTTTTCCAACATTTGTCTTTGTAATTTGTTTATATTCATTTTATATTTAGAGTAGGTAGTATTTTAATACGTCAGTCGCCTCTCTCTTATCATAGTTTTATGAATGAATGTCAGCTGACCGACAAAGGAGTGATAATTTAACCCTACTTTGCTATCACTCCCATTAATGTTGGTGCAATAGACGCAAACAGACAAACTTTATTGTAAATTACATTAACGACAAAAAAAGGCATAATTGGCTGTAGGTACAGTCACGAGGATTAACATAATTAAACAATGTAACTCTTAATACAATGGAATAAGAGTCAAAACTAGTCAAAATTGTATACATGCCAATGCTCGTGACCGTACAATAGTACTTACCATAAACTAAAAAAATTAATTTGAAATTCGAAGTTTTTGTTAGGGTTAGAATAGAATAGAATAATGTTTATTGCAGGTACTGTGTACATTTTTGCAGGTGACAATACAATACATAGGTAGGTATCAACAGTATGCAATACAAGCATGCAATATTGTTTTGTAAGCAACATAGCATTTACTTAAAGATTTTTTGTAAAGTATTCATAACTGTAAAAAATATTATTATGTAGCCAAGTTTTTAATGAGAATTAGAATTTTGGTAGATCAAGGTTTTTGGTATTGGAAGGTAGGTGGTTAAACACTTTTATACTAGTCACTCTTATAATACGATACATACGATTGTTAGAATACATAGATCGTGTTTATACTTATTGTGGACATTGTTACGCATAATTTTGCTTCCAAAGTACTACACACGCTAGAACTTCAGACTAACTAACTGTCAAATTTTCTCAACAGCCTTTGAACTTTATCTAGGCTTATGGTTGAACAGTTGTTGAAGAAATTTGATAGTTTTGGATAGGTGGATGTGCAGGCGTACTCTGTATATTTCTAACTTATATAAGGAACTAATTAAACACAGTCGACGCCCCATGATTGTTTTTCTATCTGTCCCGGGGTAGTACTCGTTATTATACTGTGCCCGGAGCGTCACCAATAGGAAGACAAAAAAAGCTTTTATAGATTAAAAAGGTGCATCTGTCCACCAGTCACTATTAGAACCTTTTTTATTCACATTAACACTTTTCAATAAATTAGTTTTAAAATGTGTTATAGATCAAGTCTCAAACGGGAAGAACGGATTTATTAACAATGAAACCATTTTATCATTAAACACGTATCTCGGTAAGTCATAAGGTTCATTTCTGCATGTATCAGTGTTATATTTAACTCAGTCTTCCAGCATGACCTAGATTCTTCACAAGCACAATGAGACCTATGAATGTAGCATTCGATTGAATTTATTCAGTAAAACAAAAATACAATTGCATTGCAAACGTTCAATTTGCATGTTATTTGTTACAACGAATTGAACTGGAGTCTTGGTAAGAGGGCTTGACCCTTAGAATAAATTATTCTAAGGCTTGACCCTTAGAACAATTACGTATAGAATGTAAGTCCGCGCGCCATTGCTTCAAGCACCTTTTTTGGAGCCAGATATGGCTCTAAACGCCGAGTTTTCTATGTACGGACGCCTGCACATCAACCTATCCAAAACTGTCAAATTTCTTCAAAACATTTTCAACCATATTGCTTAGTACTTAAGTTCGAAGTCTATTGAGGAAATTTGACAGTTTGTGGTAAGTTGATGTGCAGGCGTGTGTACACCACGGAGTTACTGTGCGTGCGTGTCGCCGAGCGCAAACAGAAGCAAGTAATCGTCACGAAAGTGTGAATCGGTTTAGTGCTTCACTTTTGACAGAGCGCTTGTATGAAAGACTTTTTCTATACGTAATTATTCTTAGGCTTGACCGTTTTTTTCCTTTTTTCTTTCAGTTCTACTGAGTGCACTAGTGCCAGTTATTGAAATATAAGAACTTATTAGATCACTATAACGAAAGCGAGATATTGTTGGCAGTAGTTTTTAGGTTTGAAGCAGCACAGGGTTTAAAAAGCAACACACACACACACACACACACATGACCTTACTTATGGATGAAAACACCACAGAGAAAATGGGTCATAGACCTCCACGCGGGCCCAGTGAGCGGGGCGGGGCGGTGGTTGTTAGCGACTGCGACATGCAGCTGGGACCAACGGCTTTAGGTGCCACCACTTTTCCAAGTTCGAAGCGTTGTTGTGTTCCGGCATCTAGAGATAGCGTGCCTCAGTAGTTAATGAATCCGGGTGATTGTGCGCTACCACCATCGGCCACCAATCAATTAATATCAGGTAAGATGAGGGTCATGTGCTTACCAGAATGATATTTAAAATAAAATAAAAAATCAATGAAACATCTAACGCTTCGTCATCAACGCGAATGCTGCACCATAGGGCAGGAAACTGATAGTGACATTGGGTCAATGCCTGTCCCCATATGATATTGGTGATTTTGTTTGTGTTTAATCACGTAAAGGTCACACCACTTTATGACAAAATATGGAGACTGCAGAAGGCTAGCTTCTTAGAAACACGCTCGTGCAACGCACACATAGACAACCTCTCACGGACACGGCACCTCGGCGCTCGGACTGATGCGAGCTGTCCTGAGATTGCGTGTCCATGAGAAGTCGTCAATGAGTGCGTTGCTCGAGCGTGTTTCTAAAAAGCTTACATTCAGCAGTGTTCTTATTTTCTGATTTAATTCTGTTTATTTTTAGACTACTGAAGAAAAACTGGAAAACCGTATCTGTCTTCAACTGTATGCTATTATAATAAACCCTCTAAAATGCTATACCCTCTTACTAATAAACTAAGTTAATTCATGTTTCGTCTCTTTTACTCTCATTTGAAATGAAGTTCACGTGGCAGGAACAATTCACATCACACATCACACTTCACCAGCTCATATACGTTCCCACTGCTGGGGCACGAGCCTTCCCTATGGATAGATAACGAGAACGGGCCATGCACCACCACGCGGGTCCAGCGCGGGATGGCGGTTGGTAACAACTGCTAATGCAGCCGGGACCAACGGCTTTACGTGCCTTCCGTAGCACGGAGGAACACGATATGTTAAATCTTTGGTCACCCATCCGATGACCGGCTTTTCCGAAAATTGCTTAACCTTAGCATTCGCAGACCGGGCGCGTTAACCACTGCGCCATCAAGCTCCTCAATTAAATTGACGGAATATCTATTCCAAGCATAAGCTTATTATATATAGTATTATTATTTATAGTTTGTAAACTATAAAGTTATTATTATTTTCACTTCAGTAGCTCAAACAAATAGGTTTTCTTTTCTTTCTTTCTTTTAGTTGATGGCTTCGTGCGATTAGCACATTTAGCCAGTGTCAAAGTAATTTTTCTTACAAGTAATACATAAATATACAATATGATGATGATGAATGAAATGAAGTGAGAAATGATATACCCCCAACCCCTCGAGTATCTCAGTAAAGATGTGGGGCTTTACTAAGTCCTCACGCAGACTTCTTGAGAGAATTTGAAAAGTGACGTTGCACTGTTTTGTTTCATTTGCCAACACTCATGCACACTCACGAACAATTAACGGTTAATAATCCACCATTATTTCACATTAATATTCGACATAACACAAATTTTAGAAAATAAAACAAAACCGCAGACATGACTCTTCACTTTCCTGCCAAGAAGTCAAATAGGTTTTGCTGCCTGAAATCAGTGAGCAAAATGCGATTTTGCTCACTGAGTGAGACCAAGTAACTTTTTAATATTTTTTTTCAGAAAGCCGCGAATATGTTATTCAGCCTTGGGTTAATCATACAATTCGAAACATTCACACTCTATCTCTTTCCCGCCATTAGAAAGAGAGAGAGAGAGAGAGAGAGAGACAAAGACCAGCTCTTTCGAAGATCCAATTTTGAATTCGACCTCAAAGACAAACACGTTCGGAATCTCGTACTAACTAAAGAAATTTTGCAAAAAGATAATTATGTCTTTTAATGTAATTTATTGAATGTTTAACTTATTATTGTATTAAAACGAAAATAAGTATTTATTGCAAATAAAACTGGTATTTAACCTGTAAATATTTATTTCTAGTTTCAATAATGTTACGTAATATATTTTGAATAATAAAATATCATGGGTGCTATTTCCGAACACGCCTTAATTTAAATAAAAGAGCAGAAATAAAATTTCGTAGCCGGCGTAAAACCAACGATTCGACCTCGGATCCTTGGTCTCACCCACGCCCATCCACTTCCAACGACGCACAGTGTACTTATACAGCAAGCCGATCAGAGTCACCAACGTTCACCGTTGCTCCTTCTCAATCCGCCACCAAAACACAAACCTTAACTCAAGATAATCAAACTCAAACTCAATGCAACTATGGGGTTGCCAAATAAATCTGTTACCTTTAATTTGCAGAATTGCAGTAATTTTACTTTTAACTTTTAAAAAGTTCCATTTTATTGAATTGGTATCTCTACCTGCAATGTTAATTATTTTGATTCACAATAAATAGTTATTTCAATCTATTCCTGTTTATTATTTTATCTCCTAAAGTGTTCTCGCTGCTGAAGTGTGAAAGTTATGTGTGTTACACGAGAGCAAAGTTTTTTGCATCTCGTGCCTTTGAATCCCTCGCCACACTAAGGATTCAAAATCAGCACTCGCAGCAAAAAACGACTTTGCTCTCTTGTTGCACAAATAACTATTCTTTATTTATATTCATTTTTTTTTTTTTTTTGAGAGATATTGCTGATTGCCGCTGCGGCATTTTCAGCTTCACCGGGCTTTTTGGGGGCGGCGAGGAACGTAAAGGGTCCCTCAAGCCGTGTGAAACGAATCACCTTCAGAGGTTATCTAGAGGGAACGGCATCGCGCACAAGTGCGCGTCCCCGTGCCCTACTAGATTCTCTGAAGGGTTCGGATCGGATCGGAGAGCGGAGCAACCCGAGGGCGCCTCTAAAGGCACGGACCTCGGCTCGGGTTGACCGGGCCGTGGAGGAGGAGAGAACCGCCCAGGTACATGTCTGTACCTGGTGTAGAGCGAGTGTGAACCGGTTCTTCGTACCCTTGTTCTACGAGTACGGTGTCTAGGGCCTAAACTGGTGTGCATGTTTAGTGTATTCTGTAAATGTGTGCTGTCATTTAGAGGATCGGGCGGGGGGGGGCGTTCGCAACCGTTATGGGATCGTCGGGGTCATACCCTGCAAATCATGCACAGAGAACCTCAAACGGCGAAAGCATGAGAACCTGCCCCCCGACCGCCTAACCGATTGCTTTGGTTACGTGTGACGTCGTCTTGTCATTTCGTACCGCCTATGAAAGCAATATCGAAAGCTATAGGCTACAGCTTTCGATATATGCCTATACCTATTAAGTAGATGACAAGATGACATCATAAACAATATACGTAGCCAAAGCAACCGGTTAGGCGGTTCGGGGGCTGATTGGGCATCTCATATTTGAGCCGTTTGGGGTAGAGACATTAGGTCCATGGGGCCCGGGTGCTCTCAAACTCTTTACAGATATTTCTATTAAATTAGTGGGAACCGCCCGGGACCCCAGAGCTAGCAGCTTTTTTTTTTTTGAGAGAGATTGCTGATTGCCGCTGCGGCATTTTCAGCTTCACCGGGCTTATTTAGCAGCTACTCGGGCCAGCGTGTAAGCATTTTGCTGTCCAACGTGGCAATGCCGCTAGCTTACTGGGCGCTCTGCCTGATGGGGATGATTTGGGGCGTTTTTTTATTTATAAGTAGTATTAGAGTGTGTAAGTTTTTATAAGTTTAATTTTAAGTAACTAGTTTAATTTACTTGTCATTGTCTTTGTTTGTAAATAAATTGTTTTCTAATTTCATTCATTATCATCTATTAACAAAGAAAATCTTCTTTGTTCATAAAATAAATTATAACTCGTAAAAAAAATACTATGACTGTATCGAAATGTGCTGACCGGACAAGGCCTAAGGAAAAACATCATAAAAAATATTTAATGTTGATAATATTCATGATAGTTTTAAAAGTAATATAAAATATAAATATATATTAATATATAAAATATGAGACAACATCACATACATTGTTCTGATCCCAAGGTACGCAGCTAAAGCACTCGTTTCATGAAAATCAGAAACAACGACGGTACCACCCACAACCCGCCAGACGCGACACAATATCGAAAAGTTCGTTTTCGACATCGACCCGACCGGGAATCGAACCCGGGACCTCAGAGTTACCGCCGCCCGAAGTCGGAGGTCGTCAAGTAATATTATTGGTTATATACAATTCAGCCTATTTACTCATAAAATCTCTTCAGACACGCACACCTTGATAACCTATATGCGCATTTAATAAAACATGATAAACTTGTATTGACCCCAACCGCTGATAATGGAGAGACTTATCATATGAGATGCTTGTAAAACAACATACATATACGTATTATGGAGTATATATGAATGGAAATGTATTTATTTTAACGATTTTGCGTGATATTTTTTTATTCTTTCTATTTTCTATACCCAAAATGTCATGCTGTGTACACTCCTTTTGGATTACCGTCCAGCTAGTAAGGTTAACCAAATATGTTACTGTACTCATGCATTGATTGTAATCTGTTTGTGTACCTATAGAAATAAATAAATAAATAAATAAATAAATATCGACACTTAGTTTTAATTTTGTGTTATGTATATTAGTGAAATAATAATTTACTTAATAATTAATTTTGTTGTAATTTTGAACGGTCTCGGACCCGTTCGCCCCGTAAGTTTCGCCCCTCATACCATAAATGGACCCGACCCCGTTCGCCCCTTGAAATATTAAATGGTTCTGTTCGCCCCTAATTGTGGCAAAAAAATTTGGTTTTATATATGTCACGATACCATGTTTTATGCAAATAAATTCAATTCTATTATTCTATTCTATTCCATGTCAACTGTCTACCTACACTCATTTTAAACTTTAATATTTTATCAATAAAAAAGTTCCATAACCTATAATTTGCAACATTGTGTACAAATTCAATAATCTCCTTAACGACCAGTTATTGATAGTAACTGGTTGTTATGGAGATCCTTGAGACCTTTGTCCAGTAATGTACGTCTATTGGCTGAGATGATGATGTTATTACAAATACAAACGGCAAACGATTTTGCTGATTGCCACTGCGCATTTTCGGCTACGCCGGGCTTTTTCGGGGGCAGCGGGAAACTTAAAGGGTTCCTCGAGCAGTGTGAAAGGAATCACCGTCAGAGATTTTCTTGAGGGAGCAGCATCACGCACTAGTGCGTGTCCCCGTGCCCTACTAGATTCTCCGAGGGGTTCGGTTCGGATCGAGCGGCAAACGTGTGTAGGACACCCTCTGTCTAGGTGGGGCAGCGATCCCCGCAAAGTGGCTGGCAAGAGCTGGATGAGATCAGTGCTCAGTGGCGTGCACAAGGAGCAGTCATGTCCAGCAGTGGACTAGTTTATGCTGATGATGATGATGTTGATATGAATGCAATAAATGTATTATTTAGTTTTGTTTTGCGACCGCCTCTGTGGTCTAATGATCAGATCACCGGCTTCGGACCCGAAGGTTCCGGGTTCGGTTCCCAGCGATAGACGCATGCATTGTGACAAGACTTGTTGTAAGTAAGTAAGTAAGTAACTTTTAAGTGTGTCTGGTTAGCTACCACCATCATATTATCTAAGTTTGTCGCCATAACGACAAATGTTTTTTTTTTCTTTATACTTAGCACGGCAAATGACTCCACACCACCTGATGTTAAGTGGAAATAGAGTCCAGACGCGAAGACAACTGATGCAGCGTGAAAACAACGCAGCATCAGTCAACCTCAGTCTGCCGGCCCACAAGGTGCTTCTTCACGCCTCGTTTGAAGCACCCCATATCATAGGAAAGAGGGAAAACGTGTGCTGGTAGACTGTTCCATCTTTTTGGAGGTGCGACAAAGAAACGAGTCACCAAATTTCTTTGTGCGCGATGGGATATGTGTGACAGTGAAGCGATGACTCGATGTAAGTTACTTTGTTGTGTTCCGGCACCTAAAGATGATAAAGCAAGTGCCTCAGTAGTTGAGGATTCCGGTTGAAGTGCGCTTCCAGCTTCGGCCTTATCATCACTTAACATCAATGGCCAAGCGTATCTGTGGGCCATTGTTGTCTGAGTATTCTAATATTCTATTCTAAATATCAAATAAATAAATAGAAATAAAAAATAAATTGATGGGTATTGGCTTAATCACCACGCTTGCCAAATACGGGTTAGTCATCACAAACTTGGACACCGTATATTCCGGAACACGACCGGGCCCGACACGGGAATTGAACCCAGGACCTCCGGATATGGCCGCTTTGCCAATTAGCCACAGAGACGTAACAAAACTCATTAATAGCACATAATGGTATAATGAAGCGAAACATTTAATGATAACGTTTCCGTACATTACTCTTAGATCGAACTCTTTGTCGCGTTATGACAATAAGGGTCTAAGTGACATTTTCACGATTTTGAGTTTGCGAGTACCTACCTACCAAAAATACGAATACTTTGCTAACCGTTCAAATAACACCCATAGTAAACAAAACTCGCACTTAGCACCCAGAGGTCAAGTTTTATTCGCCATTTAATCACGTTATCAAAAATTATATAATAATTTTATTATATTACTAGTGGCCCGCTCGCGGCTTCGTCCGCTTGAAAACACGCGTACCCCATGATGGACCCCTACTGCAGCGCCACCTACTGGGTCCTATTGTAAATCTAAACCATTCTCGAATCCACTTGATCACACACAAAAAGTTTCATCCAAATCGGTCCGGCCCTTTAGAAGGAGTTCAGTGATATACACACACGCACAGAAGATTTATATATAAAACTAGCGGCCCGCTCGCGACTTCATCTGCTTGAGTGAATACCCGTAATCTAACTAACTCTAAAGCAGCGCCCCTACCGGGTCCAATTATATGCATGTATTATATATATAAACCTTCCTCTTGAATCACTCTACCTATTAAAAAAACCTAATCAAACTCCGTTGCGTAGTTTTAAAAGTCTAAGCATACATACATAGGGACAGACAGACAGCGGGAAGCGACTTTGTTTCATACTATGTAGTGAATATATGATTAGTATGGCAAAATTACAACTTACTTAACAGGAGGCACTGCCGATTCGCTTTACTTGAATGCCGTAAATTCTCGTTTTTGTTAATGTTTAACTCGCATTCCGAGTGAATAAAAAAAAGAAAAGGAAATTGTTTCAGGTAGTTAACAGATACATAATTCATAAATTATGTAGTATATATAATATACGATTACATAAGGGAAATGAGTGAAATTTGGTGCAGTGAGTAAATCACTATAACGCTGATCGTCAGTGGAGTACTCTTTTTTAAATCTCACCGGTGATTTTGAAATTATAAATGACATGAAATACATAACAAAATGTTATTTATTTATTACATTTATTTTAAAAACACAACTGGAAATAATCACTGCTATTCAGACAAACCAAAATTGATAATGTTAATGTGAATTTCGTACACTCTAGTAACTAAAGTAAACAGCCCTCTCTAGTTAGTAAAATAACTGTCCCAATGCTGGCAAAAGCATACATCATTAAAATCAAATCATCGATACAATTGATGGGTAATGACTTAATCAACACGCTTGTCAAATATAGTAGTTTAGTGCTCACAAACTCGGGCTATGCATCGAAAAATCCGAAACAAACTTTGCCCGACCTGGGAATTGAACCTGGGACCTTCGGGTATCGAGCCGAGCGCTTTGCCACTCGCCCACCGAGGCATTCACAACTCTAGTAATCCATTTTTTTTCTTGTTCAATAATTCTCGAAAAAACACATTTTATCACTTACACCTCTCTATCGCCAAACGTCCGCAACGAGTAATGATCAATCTATGGTCCACTCAATTGTACCGCAGGCGCGTCGACAGTCGCGCGTTGCGTATAAAATTGGCGCGAATTTAGTGTTTTGTTTTTTTTTTACTTTTTTAAATGGAGCACAAGAACTTGGAGAATGTCGCGTCGTCCGCTCTCATGCTGCCCAAGGAGGGTGGCGAAGAAAAAGTTGTTATTCTAAATCCGCACAGTCACAATGGTGTTGGGAAAATATTGATTAGGGAAGATACTATACTGGCTAATCTCCAGGGTTGTGCTGGATGTGGCAAGGCGCGCTTTACTTGTTCAGGAGTGAAGAATCAGTGGTCTGTGCTGTGTTGGGGTAGGCAGTCGGACAGGAAATACTATACATGTGAGTAATTTTTTAAAAATGTTTTTTTATTTTTTTTTTTATTGTGATCGGCTATTGATCCCGCTCCTACTTATAATCCGGGTTCATCATATCCTAAGTGCTTCTGACCCAGATTGACAAGAAAAGGGTTCAAGTCATGTGCATAGAAAAACATACCTACTCTTTTTCCTATTTTTCAATAGCGTCAACAAAATAAACGTAGAACTTTTTCACACTTTTTCCCACTTTTGACTGAAAAAAACTTGCGTTAAAATTATATACCTGACAATGTAATATTTATTAATATTTTAATAAGAGTATTCCGGCGACTGGGCCCGCTATTATCTGGGCCTATCCGCCGGATCGAATTATTTTAATATTTTTATTCTGGCAACTGGGCCCACCATCGATTTGCATATAAGATCTATTGTTTAGATCGAATTCTAGTACAGTTGGAAGAAAACGCATTCGAAATAAAAAGAGCTTTTTAAAAAAGTAAGTAATATAAACATATTTGCATGGATCAGCCTTTAATAAAATTGAACGTTAAATCAACAAATATTACATCAATAGGCATAAACTTGGACAAATCACATAACAACTATAATCTTCCATGTAAATGATAAAATACAAGTATACTGGGCATAAATGAGTATGAATAAAATTATAGAGGAATCAAAATCCAATCCGCACTGAGCCCGCGTGGTGGTTTACGGCCCGTTCTCCCTATCCATCCATAGGGAAGGCTCGTGCGGTCGTGCCCCAGCAGTGGGGACATAAATGTACTTATATTTTAAAATTACAAAAGTAAACTTTTTAAAAATCACAAATAAATAAATTTCTAAAAAAGTAATTTTTATTTCGAATGCGTTTTTTTCCAACTGTTCTAGAGTTCTATCTAAGCAATAGATCTTATATGCATATTGATGGTGGGCCCAGTATAGTTAGTAAATATTGTTCACTAGTGGTTGCCCGCGACTTCGTTCGCGAAGACTACAGCAAAAAAAAAAAAAAAAGTATCCTATATGCTGGTCTGGGTCATGGTGTGTATATGAGGAAAGTTTCATTAAAATCCATTCAGTAGTTTTTACGTGAAAGTGTAACAAACATCCATCCATACTTACAAACTTTCGCGTTTATAATATTAGTAAGATTTCTAGTGCATGGGTTGTCTAGGGACAAAAGCTTTGAAAACCTCTACATAAATGCATTTTGCAATTATTTATCAAAAAATCTCTCCATTAGAGTATGTACCTAGTTATTGTATGTTTGTTTAAGTTTTCATATCCAAAAAATAACGTATATATCACAGACGGTTAAACAGTCTGTGGTAGATATTCATTCAAATTCTACGGGACGACGGGTCTTTAGCCACAAACAAATACCGAACAGCTGTCATCCCATACAATTTTAATGACGACCAATGTTATTTTTTTGCGATGAAAAATGAGTCGAACATTGGTCTTAAACTGTCGAACATTGGTGACACTGCCCTATATTGTTTTCTAAAGTTTACGTGAACACAACACATTGAAGTGAAACTACTTTTACGAATCTACACGCGTTTATTTCACCCATCAATTTGATTAAACACATATCCTGACGTTTCGAGCGGTGTGTTCCGGATTTTTCGATGCATAGCCCGGGTTTGTGATCACCAACCCGCATTTGGCGCACCAGCGTGGTGATTAATATTACCCATCCGTTGTACCGATGACCTCATTTCAATGATGGAGGCCTTTACCCCGCAGTGGGACAGTTATAGGCTATTTACTTACTTACTGGCGTTTCGAACCCTTTGCAGGGTCCGTGGTCACAGAGAGACTGACCCTATGTATGCCTATGATCCTAATGAAATCCTAAGGTATCATTTACAACAATCTTAAAGGGACAACATCATTGCTACATAATCTGTTTACTATCGTAAAATTTTAAACACTGAAAAAAGACGACAACCTCAGGCGGGAATCGAACCACGCACCTTCCAATGTTGACTAAAAAACATAAGCATCAAGCACTGAAAAATTTCGACGGGTGAAAGCCAGACCTCGGTAGCCAAGTGGTTAAGGCAGCCGCCCGGAATGCGGAAGGTGCGTGGTTCGATTCCCGCCTGAGGTTGTCGTCTTTTTTCAGTGTTTAAAATTTTACTTAAGTATATTTAAGCGTTAATAAAACGCTAAAATATATAAAAAAAAAAACACTTATCTGTTTACTATCTTTTTTTTTTTTAAGTGTAGTTCGTTCCATGAGGAACCGGCTAAGTTCATAGACCATGCTGCCATGTCATTAGTTTCTTCTGTTTACTATCTATCCTCGCTATCAGTCATAATCTTTTTTTTTTTGTGTATTGTTTTACGGCTACGGATGAAATCCATCAGGCCTATTCATTCGTTCTATCTTCATATTATTATGTAATACATAAATAAACAATATTGATGATGATGAATGATAATAGAAATGGGAAGTGAGAAATGATATTACCCCCCCAACCCTTCGAGTATCTCAGTAAAGATGTGGGGCTTTACTAAGTCCTCACGCAGACTTCTTGAGAGAATTTGAAAAGCGACGTTGCACTGTTTTGTTTGATTTGCCAACACACATGCACACTCACGAACACTTAACGGTTAATAATCCACCATTATTTCACATTAATATTCGACATATCACAAATTTTAGAAAATAAAACAAAACCGCAGACATGACTCTTCACTTTCCCGCCAAGCTCAGTCATAATCCCGTACACGATGACTCTCGTACATAACATGCACGTTCGACTACCACAAACTGTCAAAATTCCTCAATAGACTTTTAACTTTATGTACTATGTCATATGGTTGAACATTTATTGAAGAAATTTGACAGTTATGGATAGGTTGATGCGCAGACGTCCGTCAACTAATTAACTAGTAACAGTATAGGTAGTTATTTCCTCGTCAGTTCACACTCTCGTAATACCATGGTATTAATTGGCCAATCAATGGTGTTACTAAGAATCTCTTTTGCTCACGATACGAGGACTTGTTTGTCCGCCTGGCTAGCTACCAACCGCCTTTGTGGCCTAGTGGTTAAGACCACCGGTTTAGACCCAGATGTCCCGGTTTCGATTCCCAGCGGGGGGTACATGTTTGTGTACTCGGTTTGGTTGGTGGTAAGACTTGTTTGTCCGCCTGGCTAGCTACCACCGTCTTATCTAAATATGTCGCCATAACATCATTGTTTGTAGCATTGTTGTGTTCCGGCAGCTAGAGATAAGATAGCCAGTGCCTCACTAGTTGAGGATCCCGGGTGAAGTGCGCTTCCACTAATTGGCATTGTCATCACTTAACATCATGTGAGATCAAGGCACTATGCTTACCCATAAATATATTTTAAAAAATAGTTTTTTTTTTTCTATACAGTATAGGCATTTAGGAGCCCCGAGCCGAGGTCCCTAGTCTTTAGAGGCGCCTTTTTATATACCTTACGGTTAAGAGAAAGCACTTGGCTTAACATATAAGGTCAAAAGAAGAAAAACATAGAAACTCTCAAAAAAAAAGTTAGCTATGGCATAGATTCTGCTATTTCTAAACTAAAAGGCAAAACTATTAAATGACATACATGATAAACACTGATATAGAAAAGGAACAAGTCAAAAAATATGACGAACAACCACAAAACTAGACAACTAGGTTTGCGATTATAGAAATATTAAAATGATATTCCCTCCAAAGTTTCAATAAAGGAGTGGGTTTTTTTAT
The DNA here is from genome assembly GCA_949315975.1 of Eudonia truncicolella. Classification (NCBI taxonomy): domain Eukaryota; kingdom Metazoa; phylum Arthropoda; class Insecta; order Lepidoptera; family Crambidae; genus Eudonia; species Eudonia truncicolella. The sequence continues at coordinate 5,706,574 of OX438853.1, read as the reverse complement.
ATTAGGTTGGGGAAAAAGTCTTTTCGCATATAGTATTTATGAACTTGTAATAAAATCTCTTTGGCTATACTATTTGTATCTGGCTGGTTTTGGTATCATTAAAAGTTTAAATTTTAAGGAAGATAATTCCAAATTCAAATTAGGAAAATGTGTGATTTTCATTTGTTTTTCTTACTGTCAAGATGAGTGAATCTAATGAAGAAATTCGATACTTTGGTATAAGAGTTTTCAAGCCGGAAATTTTGATGTCAAAGATGCACGTCGCTCTGGTCGCTTCTATTACGAATAAAATTGACCCATTTTTGAAAAAGTGGAGCAAGATTGGCATATCGTTACGACGCAGCTGAAGAACTGGGAATTGATCACAAAACAGTATCGGCGCATTTGAAAAAACTGGGTACACAAAAAAGCTCAATATTTGGGTAGGTACCTCACGAGCTCAATGAAAGAAACCTAATAAACCGTGTACTCATTTGTGATTCTTTATGGGAATTATTTTATTTGTATTACAAAATAAATATTTGGTTAGCAAAATCATTATTTGGTCAGCAGAATTATACAATCGGTCAGCATAAGAAATCCTTACTGTTGGTAGGTGGTAGGCTAAGTTAATTTTTTTTGTTACGGATGGGGGGAGCGGCATAAGACTTCTGTTCAGAATGATATAAGTTGCAGACTGATTTAGAAATATTTGCTGACCATAAGTTGCTGCCCAACTAGCTTTTTTGCCGCTCAACTAGCATTTTTTTGCTAACAAAAATACGAATATTTTGCTAACCGTTTAAATAACACCCATTCTTTATTACGACGTAATGAAACCGAACCATTTTTGATGAAGCTGATAACTGGTGATGAAAAGTGGATCATGTACGACAAGAACGTGCGAAAAAGGTCGTGGTCAAAGGCCGGTCAGGCTTCACAGACTCTGGCGAAACCCGGGTTAACTCGCAACAAGGTGATGCTGTGTGTGTGGTGGGATTGGAAGGGCATTATTCATTATGAGCTGTTACCACCAGCCAGGACCATCGATTCTGAACTCTACTGCGAACAACTGATGAGATTAAAGCCAGAAGTTGAGAGAAAGCGGCCGGAATTAATCAACAGAAGGGGTGTGGTTTTTCATCATGATAACGCTAGACCTCACACATCTTTAGCCACTCAGCAAAAATTAAGAGTTTGGCTGGGAGGTGTTAATGCATCCGCCGTATAGTCCTGACCTTGCACCTTCAGATTTCCACCTGTTTCGGTCTCTTCAGAATTCTTTAGGCAGTGTCAGGTTAACATAACGAGAGCACTGCCAAACCGTCGCGGTATTTTGATCAAGAAGCCCCAATATTTCTATAGCAATGGGATCATGGCCCTACCTACAAGATGGCAAAAAGTTATCCAACAAAATGGCACCTACATACTTTAGTTAAATGTAAATAAACTATATTAAAAAAATGTTTTAAATTTTCTTAAAAAATGCGAAGAAACTTTTTCCCCAACCAATTTTTTATTCAATTGTTTGTCAACAATTGTTACAATTAATTCTTACTTTCTAAAATACATAAATAGATCTATTAAAGACAAACACAAAAATTGAAATAATTAAAATATTTTAGATTATTAGCTTTTTAAAGAAATAGCAAAAAGGTTAGTCTACATCAGAGGAGACCGAAGAGCTGGCAGCTACCTCGGACAAAGAATTAGTCTAGCTATTCAAAGGGGGAACGCTGCCAGTATCTTCGGAACCTTGCCTAAAGGGACTCCTTTTAATAATATATTTTAGATAGTTATTATATTATTTTTTTTTTAAGAAATAGCTTATTAGTTTATGTAATACTTACATACATTATTATTATATTATATTAATTTACACTAGTTCACAATATTTAAATTAACTTAATAGCCTTTTAGATTTAAATTTTTACCAATGGACATTCAAACATATCGAAATATAAATAAGACATAAATACATACTTCGACCCAAGGCTCTGGAATGCCGCGGTATCTAAGCGGCTATTGAGAGCGGACTGGCGGCAAAATCCTTTGGCATGCCGTCCCGGTCGGCGTAGGCCTTTACTTAAATTATAATGAGAATTTACTGATACCTCACGCGGACTTCTTGGGAGAATTTGAAACGTGACGCAGCGGCCGGCGTTTTGTTTCATAGGTATGCCAACACTTGAACACTCATCGGTTAATAATCCACCATATATATAATTAATTATAATTATATAATACGTAAGGAGCTCGATGGGTCAGTGGTTAACCCGCCCGGTCTGCGAGGTTAAGCAATTTTCGCAAAGGCCGGTCATCGGGTGGTTGACCAAACATTTATCATCTCGAGCTCCTCCGTGATAGGTTACAATAACTTGAGACAACAATAAAAAAAATAAAACGAGCCTGATGTGTAATACTTGACATCTCACCTTTTGAAATCAATATTACAATAGAAAATAGAACATACAAAATATTAAAAATAATATAAGTACACAAAATAATACCTAAAATATATAATTTAATAAACAATACATATTATGTAATGCGATTCTACTGCTGGCTCGGAAGGTTGATTCTGCTAAGTAGACTCCAGCAAGAAACTTAGCAGCTACTCTCATAGAGAATTAACAATGACGTATATTTTTTTACAAATCATAAAGAAAATACAGCAAATACTCATTAGAAGACATTTGGACATATCAAAATGATGACACAATATCTAATAAGTAATAATATGTCGGACTTCTTGGCGGGAAAGTGAAGAGTCATGTCTGCGGTTTTGTTTTATTTTCTAAAATTTGTGTTATGTCGAATATTAATGTGAAATAATGGTGGTTTATTAACCGTTAAGTGTTCGTGAGTGTGCATGAGTGTTGGCAAATGAAACAAAACAGTGCAACGTCACTTTTCAAATTCTCTCAAGAAGGCTGCGTGAGGACTTAGACCCACATCTTTACTGAGATACTCGAGGGGTTGGGGAGGTTTATTATTTCTCACTTCCCTTTTCCATTATCATTCATCACCATCAATATTCTTTGTTTATGTATTACCTAAGAAGATAGAACGAACGAATAGAACTAATGACATGGCAGCATGGTCTATGACCTTAGCCGGTTCCTCAAGGAACGAACTACACTAAAAAAAAAAGTAATAATATGTCATGTTCATAATATCGATTTAAATTTACAAATTGGCGCGCGCTTGCGCGCTTCTCCGACTTCCTGTTAAACACTTCCGTCCCATTTCTACGAAATCACTCCCACAAATTGGGATACAATCTGTCCGGGGAAGTAGTAAACAAACTTTAAGATCGTATCTATGAACAATTTATTCGATAAAAATACCTCAAGGCAGGGTTCTGACTGAGTAATAAAACCCTAATTCTTTTCTTTCCTCTGTTTTATTACTTAAATCAATCCTTACTCTCTCAAAATGTATGGGGCCCGTGTGTGTTTGCTACTTCTACTAATAGGTAATCTTGTTAGCTATCGGATGATACCAAATATTTGCTTATCAGTGTCAAGGTGCCCATGCCATCGCTTTTTTAAAAGGAATCGAGGTAAAGAAAAACTTAAAAGTGAGAGGCGAGTCAGACCCCTGATTTGAGGTATTTTTATCGATAACATTATCCATAGATCACGCTCTAAAGTTTCATTACTACTTCCCCGGACAGATTGTATAAAAGGCGAGAGGAAAGATGTTACAAATCAATAAATAAATAATAAATATATATTACACAACATCACATACATTGTTCTGATCCCAAGGTAAGTAGCTAAAGCACTCGTTTCATGGAAATCAGTAACAACGACGGTACCACAACCACCCAGACCCGACACAATCTCGAAAAGTTCGTTTTCGACATTGACCCGACCGGGAATCGAACCCGGGACCTCGGAGTTAGCGCCGCCCAAAGTCCGGCGTGCAAGCCACTCGGCTACGGAGGTCGTCAGCAGGTTATGTAGCATTCCTGTCTGTAGGTTGCTCATTAACTTGAACGGTATCTCAAATCATACATTGCTAGGTACGAGTTTCTAGTTGTACAGTTAAGTACGTATCATAGAAAACATTGAGGGTTCTCTATACAAAACCACAAAATATGGAGACTGCATCAGGAGGTAAGCTTCATACAGACGCGCTCGAGCAACGCACACGTAAACAAACTCAAACAAACACAAACGGACAAGGAATCTCGCAAGAAAGTGCGAGTTTCATTCGCCATTCGATCGCTTTTTATTTTTGGAGATAGTTTGCTGATTGCCTCAGCCGGCATTTTCAGCAGAGAAACTTAAAGGGTTCCTCAAGTCGTGTGAAACGAATCACATTTGGAGGTTATCCAGAGGGAACGGCATCACGCACTAGTGCGTGTCCCCTACTAGATTCTCCGCAGGGTTCGGATCGGCCCCCCGACCGCCTAACTCAATTGCTTTCGATTGCTTTGGCTACGTGTATAGTTTATGACATCATCTTGAAATTTCGTACCGCCTATGAAAGCAATATCGAAAGCTATAGCCAAGATGACGTCATAAAGCTAAACGTCATATAGCTAAATGACACGATGACGTCATAAACTATACACGTAGCCAAAGCAATCGAGTTAGGCGGTCGGGGGGGATCGGGGCCATTCGATCACGTTAACTAAAATGAGAATTTGTATGGCAAAATTTAAACTCTTCTCGTATGTTCAATGCCATACTTTTTCCTTTAGTTGATTGCTTCGTGCGATTAGCACATTTAGTAGTGTCTAAGTAATTTTTCTTGCCTTCGGACACATTGGTACAATTTCCATATTTGTACACACGCCTGCACATCAACCTACCACAAACTGTCAAATTTCTTCAATAGACTTACAACTTTATGGCTTAGGTACACATGGTTGAAAATGCATTGAAGAAATTTGACAGTTTTGGATAGGTTGACGTGCCGGCGTCTGTACAAATGCATTGGCAGTGCAAGTTCGTCCAATTTTTAGTGACTCATTTTCCATATTTGTTCAAATTATAAATGTATCACTAACGAATACAAAAACATTTTTTTATGTCAAAGTAAGAAGTAAAACTTCTTATGAAAATATGCTACTTCAAACATGTTAAATATTTAAAAAAAAACTATATTTCCTTCCAGTATGTTGATGATGAATGATAATAGAAATGAGAAGTGAGAAATGATATACCCCCCCCCCCCAACCCCTCGAGTATCTCAGTAAAGATGTTGGCTTTACTAAGTCCTCGGGCACTGTTTTGTTTCATTGGCCAACACTCATGCACACTCACGAATACTTAACGGTTAATAATCCACCATTATTTCACAATAATATTCGACATAACACAAAACAGAAAATAAAACAAAACCGCAGACATGACTCTTCACTTTCCCGCCAAGAAGTTTTTTTTTTTTTTTCTTTTCGTTGATGGCTTCGTGCGATTAGCACATTTAGCCAGTGTCAAAGTAATTTTCTTACAAGTAATACATAAATATACAATATTTCCTTCCAGTCAGTATGATGATGAATGATAATAAAAATGAGAAGTGAGAAATGATATACCCCCCAACCCTTCGAGTATCTCAGTAAAGATGTGGGGCTTTACTAATTCCTCGGCGGACTTCTTGAGAGAATTTGAAAAGTGAAGTTGCACTGTTTTGTTTCATTTGCCAACACTCATGCACACTCACGAACATTTAACGGTTAATAATCCACCATTATTTCACATTAATATTCGACATAACACAAATTTTAGTAATTAAAACAAAACCGCAGACATGACTCTTCACTTTCCCGCCAAGAAGTTATATTCACACTTGCGTACCTAGCTTTGCGTTTGAATGCGTTGAACACGTTCGTCGTTCGGATACAGGTTGACATTCGCAATGGCAATATTTTGTTATTATCTTGATGAATTATCCTTTCGAGCTCTATGCTAACATTTTCATGTTTTTGTTTATGTTCAAAATGTTTATAGTAGGTAATTATATTTATAATTTTTATTAATAAATATTGTATAAGTCCAACACACACATGCACTTGACTTTGTTTGTATGTTTGTATGTTTGTTTGTATGTCGGGGCTAATCTCTGGTACTACTGGTCCAATTCCAAAAATTCTTTCACTGATAGAATGCTACATTTCTCGCGGGTAACGTACCTAGGCTACATTTTAATTAAAAAAATTAATCGTAAATCCACGCGGACGATGACACGAGTAAAGTGTAGACATACCTACATAAGCACTCCACTGTCAATAACGTTTAACAATGGTTAAATCAATTGTTAGCGACCGGTGGCCGGTCGTTCGACAGTGTGGAGGGGAAGTACATATTTGCATATACATTTTGAGTACCAACACACTTACATTAAATATTTAATTCACTTTTACAAGACTCAGTCTGGGTTTCACTGTCGTTTTACCTATTACTTTTTTTTTATGTTATAAGTAACCATCGTCGTTGAGTTTACAATAAAGGTAATGACCAATTGTGTGCGTACGCTATCATTTCATTAGTTAATTTGGTTAAACTAATTGACTTTATCAGGATTTTACAATAAATTCGTGTTTTTTCCATTGACAGTTTGTTTTATAGCTATATTTAAATAACATTATTTAGACATTAGCTATGGGTATTGTGTGGTCAACAATATAATGATTCCGTTATGAAACGGAACCTTTTAAGCTAACTTATTAAATACAATAATTTTTTCCGCGACTTTCATATTTTCCCGTACACAATTCAATACTATGATTCCTTAATAAAAAATAGAAACATGTTAGTGCCTATATTAAAATAATATATAGCCTATGTTACCCGGAAAGAAAATAGCATTCTATTACTAAAAGGTTTTTTTTTAAATCGGACCAGTAGTTCTAGAGTTTACCTTCTTCAAACAAACAAACTCACAAATTTTACCTTTAAAATAAAAAAAAAATCAAAACTTATAATCATTTATTCAGTTTAGGCTACAAGTAGCTGTTGTGAATGTCACTATGCCATCGGTTCGTTAGTCTACTCTGGGCGGGAGACCTTGTACTAAGAAGAACCGGCAACAAACTCAGCAAGTGTCCAGCTCTTTTCTCTCCTACAGCGTCAAAAATATTGGAAAATGCCCATAAAATATCATAGCTGGACACTTTCCATTACAAAAACACAAAAAAATACAGACACCACAACATCTAAAAAAAAACACAAAATAAAAAAAAACTAAGTCAACAAATTTACATCAGGTAAAAGTTTCAATTTCCACAATGTCAGTTTAAACTTAAACCACAACTTTATTAAATTAAATAAAAAATTATACTTTCAAAGAGGAGTAGGATAATATCATCATTATCATCTCAGTCAAAAAGACGTCCACTGCTGCACAAAGGCCTCCCTCAAGGATAAATCATTTTGAGGGTAATTTGCCATAATCGCCACGCTTGGCTGGCGGGTTTGCGATCGCAGTAAGGTGAGAATAATCACAGAGAGACGCTGCTGCCCATCCTCTGGAATGGTCCCATAGTCGCCTTCTACGACACCCACGGGAAGAGAGGTGCAATTCTTTATCCCCGGCACCATACGGGTAATATGTAGGGTAGTAGTGTCGAGGTAGGATAATGTGGTTGGATTTATTCTTTACGCGTACCTAAGTAACTTTTTTACCTTCGTCTCACCTGTGATAAGTGATGATAATATTAAAGCCGAAGGTGGAAGCGCACTTCACCCGGAATCCTCAACTACTGAGGCACTGGCTATCTTATCTCTAGCTGCCGAAACTACAGTAATTATTAATAAAAAAATCTGTTTTCTTTAAAATTCAACAAACACCTTCTTATCTTACATAAAAAAAACCACACCTGCACCAGCATTTTTTTACACTATGAGCAATACAAAATTATATTTAATAACGGGTGTTATTAAAACGGTTAGCAAAGCATTCGTATTTTTGTTAGCAAAATAATGCTAGTTGGACAGCAAAAAAGCTAGTTGGGCAGCACCTTGTGGTCAGCAAATATTTCTAAATCAGTCTGCAACTTATATCATTCTGAACAGCAGACTTATGCCGCTCCCCCCTTCCGTGACAGGCCCTCGCTACGCTGCGCTTCGCTAGGGAAAAAAAATAAACTTAACCTAAAGTAAGGATTTCTTATGCTGACCGATTGTATAATTCTGCTGACCAAATAATAATTTTGCTGACCAAATATTTATTTTGTAATAAGTACAAATAAATTTTTCCTTTAATAACTGGCATCCATAGAGGTCAACAAAAAATTATAGGTAGACCTAAATATTCGTACTAGGTATCCAGTAACATAGTTACTCGTTTTTTTGGAGTTTGTTCTTGACCTCAGACGGTCTTTCTAACGTCACCGAACTTTTTGGGGGACGGCGAGAAACTTAAAGGGTTCCTTAAACTATGTCATCGAAACACCGTCAGAGGGTTTCTAGAGGGAATAGCCCCATTCCCTATTAGATTCTCCGAGGGATCAGCAGCGGAACCTCGGCTCGGGTTGTCTGGGTTGTGGGGATGGGGAAAAGCGCCCAGGTACATATCTGTACCTGCCCCCCGACCACCTAACTCTTTCGTCATCGCTCTCGCTATCGCGCTCTATAGTTTATGGCGTCATCTTGTCATTTCGAAAGCGATATGAAAGCATTAAGAAAGCAATATCGCTTTCGAAGTGACGCTATAAACTATAGAGCGCGATAGCGAGAGCGATAGCAATAGAGTTAGGCGGTAGGCCCCCTGGTATAGAGCGCGTGTGCACCAAGTCGTAGTCGTCGTCGTTTTGTTAACAATGCTGATGTAATATAGCAATTTTAAAAAACATACCTACTGATAAGCCACTTGATCATACGATTTTGTTTACAATAATTATTATTTCATTGATACTTCTAGACGAGACGGTCAGTGATTGGATATCAAAGTGACATTCATTTGTATTATAAATTGATAACTGGTTGGTAACGAGACGTAGCGGCTAGCAAGGGTCGTGCAACCTTTTTGTAACGTCTTTAATATGTATTTATAAACACATTGATACATAGCCTCGGTGGCCGAGTGGCAATGCGCTCGGCCCGATACGTGAAGGTCCCGGGTTCAATTCCCACGTCGGGCAAAGTGTTCGGATGTTTCGATGCACAGCCCGGGTTTGTGATCACCAACCCGCATTTGGCAAGCGTGGTGATTAAGCCAGTACCTATCGCTTGTAGCGATGACTTGATTTCAATGATGGAGGCTCTTGCCCAGCAGTGGGACAGTATATAGGCTAATTTACTTACTTTCTTAACACATACTTTGTACATACATACTCTCTCGTCCTTCTACCAAAAAGGGGTAGACACACAGAAGACAGAATCTGTGTTCTGTGGGTAGGCAGCACCGAAATCACTAATATTAAGTAAACTCGCCGTTAGTGACCTTGTCGCCACATTCAGTTTAATCAAAGTAGGGCTCCGAGGTGGGATAGATAACATCAGTGATGGGTTGCAGCCGATCGCCTGATGTGCAAGTATTATTATTATTATTTAAGGGGAGAACACACTAACAGCTCAATGCGCTGTCGCTAGCGTGTACTTCATGTGATTCGGTGATTTTGAAATAGTAACTTGACTAATGTGATATTATTAGATACCTAAGCAAACTGTTGTTTCACCGACATTATTAATAAAGATTTATATTAAAAAACTAAGACTTTGATCATATCATGTAGACACTTATAAACATTTTTATAATAGTTACACTTTGCTATTTGACTGTAATTTTGATAAAAATATTCAACTAATTAATTTTATCGCACTAAAACGAAATCGGGGGCCTCCACCACGGGGGCGTCACACACCGGGGGCCTAACACACTAACCCGACAATTTAACCAGCCCGTTTTTTTTTTGGAGAGATATTGCTGATTGCCTCAGACGGCATTTTCAGCTTCACCGGCCTTGTTTGGGGGCGGCGAGGAACGTAAAGAGTCCCTCAAGCCGTGTGAAACGAATCACCTTCGGTGGTTTTCTAGAGGGAACGTCATCGCGCACTAGTGCGCGTCCCCGTGCCCTACTAGATTCTCCGAAGGGTTCGGATCGGATCGGGGAGCGGCATAACCCGAGGACGCATCTAAAGGCTCGGACCTCGTCTCGGGTTGACCGGGCCGTGGTGCAGGGAGAAGCGCCCAGGTACAAGTGTGTACCTGGTGTAGAGCGCGTGTCAACCGGTTCTTCGTACCCTTGTTCTACGAGTACGGTGTCTTGGTCCTAAACTAGTGTGCATGTTTAGTGTATTCTGTAAATGTGTAGTGGCGTTTAGAGGATCGGGCGGGGGGGTATCCAGCCCGTTCTCGATGAAGCGCTTATGACTTCTTCGGGAAGTTTGTTCCACTCCGCGACAATTCGGTTTGGTAAAAAATATTTCTTGAGATCTCGATTTGCCACTGATTGGCATAGCTTTTGACTACGGATATGCTTGTTCTCATTTCGAATAAATAAACAAATAAATATTCTACACTCACACCGATTATCTAGCCCAAGAGAAGCTTCGTTATAAAGCTCGTTAAATGGTTACTAGACAACGGATAAACATACTTAAAATATTTAATACATACTTATTATACATAGAAAACACCCAGACCCAAGACAATTTAGAAAAACAATAATTTCTAAATTGACCCGACCGGGGATCGAATCCGGGACCTCAGAGATGGCGATACCATGAAAACCGGTGTACAAACCACTCGACCACAGAGGTCGTCAATGAAGAGCTCTTGTAAATCAGGTTCATAAAATGTTGTAGGTATGTTTCTTTCAAGCTGTCTCTTGGTCTTCTTGTCTCGAGAGTAGTCAGGCCAAGGTCTTTGAGACGCCCCGTTCGTGCGGTTAATGAATAATGACGCGAATGAGCGAACCATTTTAATCGCTCTTCGCTGTAATATCCTTTTTAAAGTGAGGACTCCACACTACATACCCAACAGTGGACGTACATAAGTCTTGTAAAGTTTAGTTAACGTCTTTTTCGTATCTTGGAAGCCGTGTCCCCGAGTCGGCTCTTAGGACACGCACAGGAAGTTAGGCAGCTAACACATCAGAGCTAGTTCATTAGTTCTCACCGACGACACTCTGTCATAATCTTCTTTTCAATCGTCAGATAAGTCCTATCCAAAGAATAAAATTGACATTGTGACTAATTTTCTAAAGAGAACCTGTCATAATTATGTATGTATGTAGGTAAACCATGTAGGTTTTACTGCAAATTGTATGTTTTTTTTTTCGTACATTAGCGAATCGTTTGTCATATGTTGAAAATCATATTTATTCCTACGTCAGACGGTAGGTGCCCTGAAAGTGTGTGTCATCTATCATCCCGGCATGTTAAACTCGCTAATTGTTGTCTCAATATCAATTAGATGCGCTCTGTCACAACGTCTTAGCACAAATAAGGAGACTGCCGACTGCAGAAGGCTAGCTTCATACAAACGCGCTCGAGCAACGCACACATAGACAACCTCTCACGGACACGGAACCTCGCAACACCTGCGCTCCGACTGTTCCGACCTGCCCCCCAACCGCCTAACTCTATCGACATCGCTCTCGCTATCGCGCTCTATAGTTTATGGCGTCATTTTGTAATTTCTAAAGCGATATGAAAGCATTAAGAAAGCAATATCGAAAGCTATAGCCTATAGCTTTCGATATTGCTTTTATATAGCTTTCGAAATGGCAAGATTACGCCATAAACTATAGAGCGCGATAGCGAGAGCGATATCAATAGAGTTAGGCGGTAGGCCCCCTGTTCCGAGATTCGAGTCAGCGAGAGCTCTATGTGTGCGTTGCTCGAGCGCGGTATGTATTTAGAGGGTATGTATTTAGTATTTGAAAAAAGGCAAAGTGTTGAAAAACTCCACGAGCGGGATTCGAACCCGCACCCCATGACATGCCGGGTCAGGTGCACTGCCAACTATGCTATCGTGGCTCAATCCAACTCGTCGAAATTAATCAACACTATGTACTTTTACTTTATAAGCCAAAGGAGCCCTATTCAGTGCCCTATTTAGTCCCTCGTGGATATTTTTCAACACTTTGTCTTTTTTCAATTTGTAATTTGTTCGCAACAATATTTGCGTTAAATTATATGGTAAATAGTCACGTATTTAGTATTTACCTTTTGTGCGGTCTCCTTATTTTTTGGTTGCGAGCTCCCGTGTCCGTGAGAGGTTGTCTATGCGTGCGTTGCTCGCGTTTGTATGAAGCTAACCTTCTGCCGTCTGCTTATTTTGTGGTCTCACTCAAAAGTACCATAATGATATACGCTCTCGTTTAGACGGGCCGAGATTGAAGGCCGAACAGTCGTGACGGTGGGATTAACCAGTATATTATAGTAAAAAACCAAATATTTCTATTTCATAACAAACTTGAGCGTCTGCAAAACTCTTCAACTCTTCAACTCTTCAACCTTTCAACTCTTCTTCTTTATTGCATTCTACTGTATTTGCGCACTTTCATTTTCTCTCTGTGGTGTAAACATCCATAGGGAAGGCTCGTGCTTCAGCAGCCTAGCTACACACGACTTTAAAGTTTATACTGACACCCCCACCAACCGTTAGGTCATAAAGTTAGGTGTCAGGTCATAACGCCGGATCAGGCCGCGCCGAAGCGCATTCTTCATCCGGTACTTTTAAGACTAGTGTCTCCAGCGAGTTGCTCCGTGGACACATGTAGTCCACTACCTAATATCCTAATAGGTTACCGGAGCTGTAAGCTCGCTCACTTCTCGTTGCACTAAGAGTACAACTCGCAGTTCCCACTGCTCGGGTCGTCAACTCTAAAGTCGACTATCTAATGTCCTCTTTGGTGGAGGAGTCGTAAGCCCACTCACTTCACAGTACCCATCCAGGAGGCTCGTGCCCCAGCACATCAAATGAGTTGGTGATGATGGTCATGATGAAATTGCCTGAATACAATGAATTTTATTATAATTATACAGCACGCGCGGCCCGCGGTCATCACGCGCTGCGTAACTATTAAACTGTGGCCCTGCTTCTAACCTGCTGTTTGTGTGATGGAGTCTTAATTTACGAGTGACACGAAACTGACGTGGCTTCTCCTTGTTGCAGTATTGATGCTGTTATCAGCTACCTTCGTGCTCAGCCTCATCGGGACAGTGTTCTTCTGTTTCACAAACACAATCAATGACGCCATACTATCAGTAAGTACTTTTTTATTTTTCCATATTTTGTTTGGAGTGAGTTTGCCGATGGCCTCAATTTTATGCTGTACCGGGCTTATTTGGAGGCGGCAAGATACTTAAAGGGTTCCTCAAGCCGTGTGAAACGAATCGCCTTCGGAGGTTTCCTAGAGGGAACCGTATCACGCACTAGTGCGCGTCTCCGTGCCGTACTAGATTCCTCCGAGGGGTTCGGATCGGATCGGTTTTTTGTACAAACAAAGGGTAATGGCACCAGACAGGAACCAGAGATCGACATTTTTTCATTTAAACATTAAAAACAGGGGTCAGCAACTGATTGTAGTCTGTAGCAATAATTGAATACAGATCACTAGCCGTCACTAGCTGTCATCCCGCAAAATTTCAATGAAAATCTATGCTATTTTTTGGTGAAAAAAACTATATCGAACACTATACAAATATATTAATATAAATATTTCACAAAAAAAAACCGGTCGTTGTGGAGATCCTTAGGGGAAGCCTTTGTCCAGCAGTGGGCTTCTTTTGGCTGAGACGATGATAATGATGATAAATATTTTACGGAAAAACACAACGCCTTGATCTCACTTGGTGTTTAGTAATGATAAGGCCAATTGGGGGGAGTGGGCTTCTTTTGGCTGAGACGATGATGATGATGATAAATATTTTACGGAAAAACACAACGCCTTGATCTCACTCGGTGTTTAGTAATGATAAGGCCAATTGGGGGAAGCGCACTTCACCCGGAATCCTCAAAGTGAGACACTGGGCTCAAAGTGTTGAACACAGATGCCATTCATTACACAACTTACATGCTCTCACGTCCTTTTTCCAAAAAGTGGTGACTCAGCATATAATTCACCAATTTTGAGTAAACTCGCCGTTAGTGACCCGACGCCACATTTAGCATAATCGAAGTAACGAACGGAGCTTATGGGGATAAAGCCACGATTTTTCGCATTTAACCGACAAAATGGTTATCTATACAGCGTGTGTATTCCATACGATCCTATATTTTAAGGGCAGTTAGATAAGACCCCAATTAACGTAAATTGGAACGTTCAGTTAACAAAAGAACTTATTTTTTGTCATACAAATTAATTCGGCACGCAATGTATTCAAATAACCATGTCGTCTACGTAAGCACTTTAATAAAAGTGTCAAAATTGGCAATTCAATATTTGCATTGCTGGCCGGGAAAACTTAAAAAATATCATTACGCTTAATTATTGAAAGTATTTGTTAAAATTTATTACTGTAACTCTTAATACTGCTTAAATCTATCGTATGTTAAAATTTAGGATCGTATGGAATACACACGTTGTATATTAATACGTGAAGCAAAAATTTTCTACCTCTTTTTACGAAAATTGTGCAAATGGAGGTATGAAATTTCGCACACTTATAGTTTATATTGAGAAAGAGTGCAGAATGCTTTTTTTTTTGTTAAAAATTATGCATAAAAAATACATTACATTAAATATACAATGTTTCATAAATTTTTCAAAAACTTCAAAAATGGAAGAGGAGCGACCTTAAACTGTCAATGCCAATCCAAATCCAAACTCACATTCTATCTTTTTTAATTTTTCATTGCTTAGGATACAATCCGTGCAGCCTTAAAAAAATTACGGTCGAATTTCGACCACTGAGTGACCACTAGTAAAAATAAATGCTCCTATTCGTAGTTGTTATTATTAAACACTCTATTTTGTTATTGTTTCCTGAACGATAATCGTGTGTTATCAGCTCTCCAAATTTTAGGAACATGACAGATAAGGCGGTCAAAAATTAGACCTTTCCCATTCAATCGTAAATGCGCACGCAACAGTAGATAATGAGACTGCTAGCTGCCAACATTGATGGTCCTATTATTGGATGGATAGAAAAACAAACTTTTATTTTATTTTTTTAATCTGTTGAACTACCCCGATTGGACAGTTTCAGAATATAATCATAATAATATGATTGGTTTTAAGTAAGTTTAAAAAATAAACAAAACTCTTGTAGGGTAAAATGTAGTTACACTATAACGACAGTAGAAAGGAAAATAATATAATCGTTTTTTTCCTTAGTTTCTTTCTTTTAGTTGATGGCTTCGTGCGATTAACACATTTAGCCAGTGTCAAAGTAATTTTTCTTACAAGTAATACATAAATATACAATATGATAATGATGAATGATAATAGAAATGAGAAGTGAGAAATGATATACCCCCAACCTCTCGAGTATCTCAGTAAAGATGTGGGGCTTTACTAAGTCCTCACGCAGACTTCTTGAGAGAATTTGAAAAGTGACGTTGCACTGTTTTGTTTCATTTGCCAACACTCATGCACACTCACGAACACTTAACGGTTAATAATCCACCAATATTTCACATTAATATTCGACAAAACACAAATTTTAGAAAATAAAACAAAACCGCAGACATGACTCTTCACTTTCCCGCCAAGAAGTCCTTTTCCTTAGTTAATGGCTTCGTGCTGTTGGTTTTTTTTTAAGTGTATTTCGTTCCTTGAGGAACCGGCTAAGGTCATAAGACCATGCTGCCATGTCATTAGTTTCTTAATTTCATTGTAATATATAAATAAACATTATTGATGATGATGAATGATAATAGAAATGGGAAGTGAGAAATTATATTACCCCCCAACCCCTCGAGTATCTCAGTAAAGATGTGGGGCTTTACTAAGTCCTCATGCAGACTTCTTGTGAGAATTTTAAAAGTAACATTGCACTGTTTTGTTTCATTTGCCAACACTCATGCACACTCACGAACACTTAACGGTTATCCACCATTATTTCACATTAATATTCGACCCACGGACTTTCTGAATCTGTGATTCGACCTAACTCAAATTTTAGAAAATAAAACAGAACCGCAAACATTACTCTTCACTTTTCCGCCAAGAAGTCCTTATTTCACATTATTATTCGACATAACACATTTTTTTTAAATACAATAAATACGCAGACATGACTCTTAATTTCGCCAAGAAGTCAAAGTTCAAAGTTCTTTATTGAATTCATGTTGTACATAATAAACAGTCCATATCTTTATTTATTTGTTTACAATATATAATTGTGTATTCGACACAATATTGAGCAAAACATCGTCACATCACGGATCCTAATTAAAATCTCAATCCCACAAATCTCAAATAAAAAAAAACAAAATTATTTTTATACAAAATCAAACATTTTTTGACTTTGTTAACTAGCATAGGTTGGAGTAAAATACGAGTATAACTTCCATGGAGAAAAGTTTAATTACCTGTTAATTATTAGATACGAAATACGAATTTAAAATTTTTGAACCCCATGCTGGCCTGGGACGCGAAAGGAATGTATCGGCTGCCGTGCATTTCGTAAGAGCCGACTAAGGGACAAGGGTTCCAAGATGCTCGCACATCAGGCGATCGGCTGCAACCCATCACTGATGTTATCTATCCCACCTCGGAGCCCTACTTTGATTATGCTAAATGGGGCGTCGGGTCACTAACGGCGAGTTTACTCAAAATTGGTGATTGCAATGCTCTGTCTACCCCTTTTGGGACAAGGACGTGATAGTATGCATGTATGTTATATTAACACGACGTTTGTGCCCATATTTCTTCGAATTCCGTTTCTTTTTAAAATCCCGTGAATCTAGTAGGGCACGGGGACACGCAATTGTGCGTGATGCCGTTCCCTCTAGAAAACCTCCAAAGGTGATTCGTTTCACGCGACACAAAGGGACCCTTTAATTTTCTCGCCGCCCCCTAAAGAAGTCCGGTGAAGCTGAAAATGCCGTCTGAGGCACTCAGCTAACTCTCTCAAAAAAAAAATTTCTTGCGGGATTGAATTCCTACTCAACATTCTGAACCAATTTTTGTTTGATGCGTAGAAATTAAATTGTTGATTGACTGTTTCAGAACATGGTGATAAGGAACAACTCCATAGCGTACTCGGTATGGAGGAAGCCGAACGTCCAACCACTGATGAAGGTCCACATATTTAACTACACCAACTGGCGGCAGTACCGGGACGGGTACGACGACAAGCTGCACGTGGTGGACGTGGGGCCGTACGTGTACTCGTGAGTTGACGTTTCTTCATTTTTCTTCGTCTTTTTTTATCTTCTTTTACCTCTTGTTTATCTTCTTCTTCATCGCTTTTCTGTTCTTCTTCTTTATTTCCTCTTTGTCTTCCTGTTCTTCTTTCTTGGATAACACCTTTCATAACACCTTTGTGTTATGTTTCTTTATTTCCATCTTTCTCCTCTACTTGATCTTCTCCATCTTCTTCCGTTAGCTTTCTCTTATTTTTTCTCTTCTTCTTCTTCACGTTTGTCTAAGAAGGCGCTGCTTCAATGTAATGTCAAACTCACTAGGCAGGCACCCTGATAAGCGTATAACGGCGTATAAACCCGCGTTTAGTTTTTACAACTGCAATAATATTGCAGTTATACTGCTTTAAGAGATCGTAGTAAGGCTCTTAATGTTAAGTGATAAGGCTAGACGTCCAACCGCTGTTGAAAGTTCACATATATATGAGACAACATCACATACATTGTTCTGATCCCAAGGTAAGTAGCTAAAGCACTCGTTTTCATGGAAATCAGAAACAACGACGGTACCACAACCACCCAGACCCGACACAACATCGAAAAGTTCGTTTTTGACATTGACCCGACCGGGAATCGAACCCGGGACCTCAGAGTTAGTGACGCCCAAAGCACAGAATAATATATCCCAAAGTCCGGCGTGCAAGCCACTCGGCTACGGAGGTCGTCAAATATAACTACACCAACTCGTACTCGCGTGTACTCGACTACTCGTGAGTTAATTAATCTTATGTTTTCTTCTTTTCTTCTTCTTTCTTCTTCTCCTTCTGCCTCTTCTATTCTTTTTCTTTATCATCTCCCTCATACTGCTCGTCTTTATTTTATTCTTCTTAAAAGGATGGTACACACGCACACACGCCTGCACATCAACCTACCACAAACAGCGGCGTTTGGAGCCATATCTGGCTCCAAAAAAGGTGCTTGAAGCAATGGCGCGGACTTACATTCTGTACAAACAACAGAGACTACTTATATGTCATTGTATTGTATCAACTCTTAAAACTGCAAAACTATAAAATTTGTGCTGCATTGCATAACTATCCAGTGTGCATGTATGGGAGGAATGTCAATTCCATGCATCTTCATTTATTTGTCGGCAGCGGGGAGGTTGGTTTGTGTAGGTAGGATGGTCGAGCAAACTCTGATTCGCCGATAACACCGTTCATCTTGAATCTTCAAAATAAAGACGCAGTCGTATTCCTTACAGACACTTTAATGTTATTTTAGTATCACAATTACATTATTTAGAAACAGTTGCCCGATGCAAATGGATTTTAGAAACGAAGTGAGTTCTGCGCGTGCGTACTCTCCGACCGCTCCCGTTCAAATGTGTCCAGTCCGTTGTCGTGCCAAGCCAACTGCCGTTGACGTTTCGCGCACCATAGAGCATAGGCTGCGCAGACCACACTAAGTATAGACTATACTTGTCGTTTCTAAGCGATGCTAGCGCCATGTCGCCGACATATTTATTTGTTTAGAGGACAACCAACAAGACAAACACAAATAATACATGAAATAACTAGGCAAAACATATTGTAGGCTGCCACGGCGCGGCGGCGGCGTGCAATAAGGATTACATTTTTTTAATAAAAAAAAAATTAGAATTAATATTTTGCTACAAACTTTAAACACAACCATATTTGATAATACAATTAGTAAATTTAAACAATGAAATTAATAATAATTAATTTTAAATTTATCATAGTTAATTTACTGCGAAACGCTTTTAAATAACAGCCCTATTTTAAAAGCGTTTCCTTATACCTATGATGTATCTTATTTTTTTTAATGGGCATAAATTAATTTATTAGTGTTTCATTTTAATTATGACCGGAATGAAGGGGACTAGTTTACCCAAAGTTATTAATTGTTTTCTAATGTTTACGCGAACACTACACACACATTGAAATGTAACTACTATTATGGATCTACTGGCGTTTATTTTACATATAAAGATACAATAATTATCCTGATGTTTCGAAGGTTTATTTACGGGTAAGCACAGTGCCTTGATCTCACCTGATGTTAAGTGATGATAAGGCCAATGATGGAAGCGCACTTCACCCGGGATTCTCAACTAGTGAGGTACTAGCTATCTTATCTCTAGCTGGCGGAACACAACAATGCTACAAACATTGATGTTATGGCGACATATTTAGATAAGATGGTGGTAGCTAGCCAGGCGGACAAACAAGCCCTACCACCAACCAAACCGAGTACACAAACATGTACCCCCCGCTGGGAATCGAACCCGGGACCTCTGGGTCTAAACCGGTGGTCTTTGCCACTAGACCACAGAGGCGGTTAAAACATACAACATAAACTATTCTTAGCCAGTTCAAAATCATATTTTTAAGATGCGGACGTTACAAGTTACAATTGCTATAAATTACAACAATACGAGTTATAATGTGTAACTACTAAGACTATACGAAAAAGTAAAACTATTTTACGGGATTCGGGATTCAATAAAAAAATTTGGTGGATTTTTATTTTGATCCTTTCATTGTCAGTCTTGTCTTTAGCTCCCTTTTAGATATTCGCAAAGTAAAACCAACCGGCGCGGCGCGGCGTTCAGTATTACGTATAAATGTTTTGCCTACGATAGTAATATTATGTTATGTATGTGTTATCAGCAGTACACAACATATTATTGCGACCACCCATCACCCATTCACTTTTATGGCAAATAACGTTTATAGATACCATAAACTATCTCATTTTGGTAACTTTCGCAATATTGGTAGTCGTTTCAATAGGGTGACAACCGGTTTTGACATTTAGAATAGTTATTAGGATGATAGGTTAGCGACATGATAGTGTAGGAAATCACTACATAGTATAAAACAAAGTCCCTTCCCGCTGTCTGTCTGTCCCTATGTATGCTTAGACCTTTAAAACTACGCAACGGATTTGATGAGGTTTTTTTTAATAGATAGAGCGATTTAAAAGAAAGTTTTATATGTATAATACATGCATATAATTGGACCCGGTAGATGGCACTGCTTTAGGGTTCTATTCCTATATACCGAATGTACCGAATGTGTGTATAATGTACCAATGTGAATACCCGTATCCTTACGGGCATTCACTCAAGCGGACGAAGTCGCGAGCGGGCCGCTAGTGTGTTATAAACTTAATGCTACTTTGTACTTACGTGTAATTAACATTCAATTCATTTGTTACCACTTCTTTAAACTTCTTGAACCTTTGTGGTTTTTGTTTTGACGACCTCCTTGGTCGAGTGGTTTGTACACCGGTTTTCATGGCGTCGCTATCTCTGAGGTCCCGGGTTCGATCCCCGGTCGGGTCAATTCAGAAGTTATTGTTTTTCTAAATTGTCTCGGGTCTGGGTGTTTTCTATGTATAATAAGTATGTATTTAAGTATTTTAAGTATGTTTATCCGTTGTCTAGTAACCATTTAACGAGTTTCATAACGAAGCTTCTCTTGGGCTAGATAATTGGTGTGAGCGTCGGAAAGTTTATTGTTATTGTTTATTATTGTTTTGTGGTATAGTGGTGCAGTAAAGACCACCAGTTTAAGACCCAGTGGTCTCGGGTTTGATTCCCAGCGAGAGGTAAAAGATCGTGTACTCGGTTTAGTTGGTGGTAGGACTTATTTGCCCGCTAGACTAGCTACCACCATCTTATTCATATATGTCGCCATAACATCAATGTTTGTAGCATTGCTGTGTGTCGGCAGCTATGAGATAGCCATAGATATAGAGATAGGTGTAGTAGTAGAGGATTCCGAGTGCGTAAAGTGCGCTTCAACTTTTGCCCTTATCATCACTTAACAGAGATAAAAGAGATAAAAGCCTTATCCGTAAGGAATAAAAAAATTAAAACTCAGCGCGTACCGGAACACTAGTTCCGCGTTTGATCACACCGTGCGATAGATCAAAATGCTCGAAGGACCATAAGATGTAAGGCGTACTACACTTAGGCCCGATTTTTCAATCCTCAGCTAAGTTTTATCCCACGAATAATATTGTCATTGTGACATATTTTCTAAAGGCAATCTGTCGTTATATCAAAATTATTTAATGAATAAACTTTAAAATCAGCCCACTAAAAAATGCTCGAAAATGCTATGCTACGGTCGTAGGTGAATAAAGGTCGAACAGTATGAGCGACGGTGAAAATAACACTATTTAATTTCACACAAATAATGCAGCGTATGCAAGCAAACGCATGCAAAGCAATTAAATAGGTTGTACGATTATTGCTCGTACTATCAATAATGTATAACATTGTAGAAATTTTAATTGGTACTTGATTTGAAATATTATTATTAGCTTTAATTTTGTTGTCATTGTTTTTTGATGTGTAACATCTTTCCGCTGGCTTTCTATTTAAGCAATTTGTGGGAGTGATTTCGTAAAATGGGACGGAAGTATGTGTAACAGTGTATCAGGAAGTCGGGGAAGCGCCACCCGCGTGCGCCATTTTGTAAATTTAAAATCGATATTATGAACATTATTATGACATATTATTATTATATGTGACATATTGTATCAAATTACTATCAAAGGTCATTTTGATATGTCAAATGTTTTCTAATGAGTATTTACTGCATTTATTTTTTAGTTACAAAATTCAGTTACTTATTTTTTCAGAATATAATGTTAAAATTGCTTATTACTAAGGTGAGAATTGAGATTTCAAATGTTACACATCATATGCGATTACTGTAAGGCTCGCTTATTTTTTTTATAATTAGTGTGTTGATTAGTGATGGAAAGGGTTCTTCTATGACAGGGAGCACATTTTCCAATAAATGTGACGCTGTAAAAATACCCTTGCTTAGTTTGTTGCCGGTTCTTCTTAACAACAACAAGGTCTCCAAGGTTTTTGTAGCCTAACTTAAATAAATGATTTTGATTTTGAATTTATTATTTCTTTTTTATTTATTCTTTAGATCACTTTAACGAACACAAGAGTTTAAATGGCATTGAAGCAGTTAAATAAAATAGTTGCTCTTATAAAAATTGACAGTTATTGTCACAATTATGTCATTTTATGTCAAAATGTCCTATATATTTTTTAGTGTACAATAAAGTGTATTTATCATAGCTTATCTAAAGGTCCTGTCGTTTCTAATAGTCATGGTGACCCTATGACATCACCTATCATTCTTTTGATATTCGCTGATACATGTGGCGTTTGGAAAATAATAACAATAATAAACATTCAGCTGTTTCCCATCCAAGTTTACTGGTTGAGCTTTAAGCTAAAGTTGAACTGGCTATAACTGTCTATCTTATTACTGCAGGAGTTGTATAAAACCGCGACAGACGATAGCGATTCTCGATCTCCTTGAACTCGAGTATTCCTTTTTCTACTTCTTCCTGCCCTGGTCCCATCGTGCCGTGGCAACAGAATTTTTGGTCACCCATGTAATGACCGGCCTTTGTGAAAGTTGATTAACTTCACCAATCGCAGACCGAGAATGATACTTTACAATTTGAGTAACAGTTAAGAAAAAATATGATTGTAAACGAAAACGTTATGAAAAACAATATTATTCCGGGTTCCGTTGTGTATGTGAACAAACTGTGACATACAGAATGATGTGACCTACCTATCTAATTTATTTGATTTATTATTTTATTACTAATGCTTTCATAAATTAATTTATATTAGATTAAATTAATAACCAAGTATATTGTTACTATTTATACGTATTTATCAATGAGTTTAGTAACTACACGGTGCGTATAAGTGTGATTCTCTTTCTTTTTTATCTAAAAATACAGTTTAAAATGTATGTAAATATATTATGTTTGTTATTTATACATAAAGAGCAAATACGGATACACAACAATAGCTCATTGTGTTAATCTTATGGGCTTCTGTTATGCTTATGTAGTAAATTTGTATTAATTTAAACAGGGAAACCTATAATTGGCCATAATCTTTACCTACCTGAAAAATTGTATACATTTTGTAACGCTGTTGGTTTTCGTAATAAAATAAATATTTAAATAAATAAATGAGTTAAATTACATTCTTATATAGTTAATTTATGAATTAATTGAACAGTGTCTGTTATAAACTCCGTCGTTAGTGAAACAAATTTATTAAGTAAAAAGTAAAACAAATGGTAATAGAACAATTCATTTTCTCGAGCCAATATGAACCCTATTCATCACTATCTATAATTTGACAGTGAAACTTCCGGATTAACCCTTTAACATATGCCAACTTAGCTGGTCCCTTGCTAGAAACATCCATGCACAGACTTCCGGTCACCTCGACGAAAAAATAATATCATCATCATTTTCAGACCGAATCAACCCACAACTGGGCATAGGCTTTCACTATGGTACACCATTCCCTAAAAATAACATGCTCCGAATAAATATTTCTTTACTACAAAATGTATACAACTAAAATTTATATAAAACACAGACATCAGCCATTAATATATTAAGCGCAGTGGTCAACGCGCCCGGTCTGCGAGTGCTGAGGCCGATCCGATCCGAACCCTTCGGAGAATCTAGTAGGGCACAGGGACGCGCACTAGTGCGCGATGCCGTTGAAAAAAATGCCGATAAAAAAAAAAAAAAAAAAAGAGTGCTGAGGTTAAGGCTAGGTAGGCCGCGCTTTTGAGTTTTTTCAAACTATCTGAGAAAAAAATAATGGTTTAAATTCTGAAAAAAAGTATGTTAAGGATCTAATCTAATGATATCTAATCTACAAAATTTGCAAGCGTACAGCTCGCTTCTCGCTCTGTCCGTATTTATTATAAAATAAATAATGAACTTAACATCTATAATAAAACTTATAACGAATGTAAATCCTTATTAATAACTTGCCTAAAAAATATAAATTATGATGAACTAGAGTCCTTTATTTCCTAATACCTAATGTAATAATCACATACGCTCACACACACACACACACACACACCCACTCGCACACACAGTTACTTATACTTAGATTTTATTTTATAAATTAAATAACTAGATTAAATACGTGGTAACTTCTATGTATACCTTAGAGATAAGAAAGAGCGGAACCTCTTGGAACAGGCAAATTGTGCTTAAAAGGAGCACTGCTATTGGTACCTACCTTTTTTTTTCCTTTAGTTTATGGCTTCGTGCGATTAGCACATTTAGCCAGTGCCAAAGTTGTTTTTCTTACAAGTAATAAATAAATATACAATATTTCCTTCCAGTATGATGATGATGAATGATAATAGAAATGAGAAGTGAGAAATGATATACCCCCCAACCCCCTCGAGTATCTCGGTAAAGATGTGGGGCTTTACTAATTCCTCGGGCGGACTTCTTGAGAGAATTTGAAAAGTTAAGTTTCACTGTTTTGTTACATTTGCCAACACTCATGCGCACTTACGAACACTTAACGGTTAATAATCCACCATTATTTCACATAAATATTCGATTTATCACAAATTTTAGAAAATAAAACAAAACCGCAGACATTACTCTTCACTTTCCCGCCAAGAAGTCTCGTACCTACCTTTAAGTTACCCAATAATTTTTTTTTTTTGTATAGTCAAGTTACAAGATCCAATGAACTTCACTCGATAAAATGTTTTTGTTTTGTTTATATAAGTTTAACGCAAGTTTTGCTGCGAAACAAATTACAAACACCTAGAACACCTGACCCGGTATGTGAGAAGGGTGTAGGCTCAAATCCTGCTCGTGGAAATTTTTTCAACATTAGTGTTTTTGCAATTCACTCGATAGAAAAAAAAACCAAAGTTATCCCTGTTTGTAATGTTTTTTCAATATTGTGAGTACACTACTGATATTTTACATTTAATTTTTGTACTCAACTGAAGACATTAAATATTCTGCAGATAAATTCGCAGAGTTTGACTTGATATAATGATTGTCTTATTTACTATGTTTAAATACCTACTAAATGCGCGAGTACGGCTGCTCGGCAAGGTCCAATTTTACTACTAGGCTATTTTTGCAGGAGTGTCTAGAGCTTTAAGCAACTTTCGCAAAGGCCGGTCATCGGATGTGTGACTAAAAATATATCATCTCTCGCTCCTTTGTGCTTCGGAAGGCACGTAAAGCGTTGGTCCCGCGTGGTGGTTTATGGCCCGTTCTCCCTATCCATAGGGAAGGCTCGTGCCCCAGCAGTGGGGACATCAAATGAGCTGATGATGATGATGATGATTATGTAATAATATAGAGTAGTGACACCAGTGTTCAATACTAAGCCTAGTGTTCAACACAGGGTTCGTCCCCAAAAAATAACATAGCTTTTCATTAAAATTTTACGGGATGACCGCTAGGAAGCTGGTGGTCTATATTCAATATATACTAATATTGTAAAAACTAAAGCTTTGTTTTTTTGTATGTATGTTTGTAACAAATAAACTCAAAAACTACTGGACCGATTTAGAAAATTCTTTCACCATTAGAATGCTACATTAGCGTTGAGTAACATAGGCTATATAAAAAAGAAATGTCCACCCGTGCGAAGCTGGGTCGGGACACCTAATGTCAAGACTATAACTAATTGGTTCATAATTACCTAGATAATGTGTTAAGAAGCGCCGTCTTCCTGTTGTTATTGTGATAAAAAAAGTATAAACATCGTTTAATCAAAAGAGGTTTATGCTCCAATTAGTTGTTTACTTGCAAAAAGTATTTGTCCCACAAAACAGATAACAGTTTGTTACACTGTTTTTTGTTCTTAAGTTGTTGTTTCAATAATATTAGGGAAAAATATTACGCAAACACAACCTTTTTCCTTATGTGCCATTTTTTGTAATTCTATTACGTATATTATATTCTCTAGACAAGTAAGAGTGATGTCATTGCAATGAGAAAAATAGTAAAGTTTGAAGTTTGAACAAAGTCTGATCCGGTCTGGTCTGCGATTGCTAAAGTTGAGCAACTTTCACAAGGGCCGGTTTTTGATAAGTGTTCAAAAATTTACCATCTCGAGCTCCTCCGTGCTTTGGAAGGCACGTAAAGCTGTTGGTTCCGGCTGCATTAGCAGTCGTTTACAATAACTAATCTGCACTGGACCCGCGTGTTGGTTTATAGCCCGTTCTCCCTATCCATCCATAGGCAAGGTTCGTGCCCCAGCAATGGGGGCATAAAATGAGCTGGTGATAAAAGTCGGGCCCAATATGCAACATTGAGGGACACCATATGCCCAATTGCCCAGCGTTAACTGATCTGTCTACCTTATACACTGTGTGGGGCTATAAAGATAGAAGTTGCAAACTAGACGTAATGTTTTGATTAAACCTAGCGTTGAGATTCTTCGTCAAACAAAATTAATATTACAGTTTATCTAGAATAGTTAATATATACCATATCAAATGCTTTAGTTAAATCAAAAAACACAAATGTCTCTTGTGCTGTTTAGACATAAAACCATGGATTGGCACAACATGTTGTGCAAAAGTTTTTTCGTGTACTTAACGGAATTCATGAATATAGTGAATTAGATTTATGACACAATTTAAAAAAAACACTTATAATTACTGTAAGGCTAGAAAATGTTTTTGTATTCTACAAACGTACATACCTATTGACGTTCAGTTTTGATCATATTGTCCAGCAAAGTTTATAGATCTTGACAAATCTTTATTGGTAAACTTATTTGTAAAATCTACAAAAACAAAACGGAACAGTGTATGCAGGCCTCCAACAACGTGGACGGACGTGGCGAGTGGTGAAGGTCGCGGGTAGAAAAGTAAACAAAGATGTTTCCTCACGTAGCTATAGAAGATAGGCGAGCCAATTACATACCTATATACGCAGTGTGGCAAGAACTGAACACAATCACAAAATAAGGAGACTGCAGAATATAAGCTTTTAATATAAACTTATTACCGATCTTTAAGTGTCAGTCGCAATCGCCACCAAATTTGCAATTTGTCGCTACCAAAACACATATTTCGTACTAGTTGTCGCCCGCGACTTCGTTCGTGACGACTATACTATCCCACAGGAACCTGTTATCGGGATAAAAAGAATCCTATATCCTAGTACGGGTCATGGTCTGTATATGTACAAAGTTTCATCCAAATCCGTTCAGCCATTTTCACGTGATGCGCGGTCAAACAAACAGATTAACAGACAAACAGACAAAAATTCTAAAAACGGTTGGAACGTGTTCCGTTATAGATTCTAAGTAGCTATCCCCAGCCAACTTTTTTTCGAATATCTTCCATGTACAGACTTTCGACCCTCTTAGCTTTATTAAATGTATAGATAGATAGATAGATTACGGAACGTAGAACGCTCCGATAGCGCCACAAGCGAGCGATTGACGAACTAAAAGTGCATGACTGCGCCGGCGGCGGCGCTCTAAAATAAACCGACCGATCGATTGTAGCATCCGCACCTAGTAGCAGTCGCGTTGCCACTGTACAATTAGCAAGTGGTTGCTTTTTTTCGATATTAAGCCTGCCGAGCTGTTCCGAGATCCGTGACCGGTCTATGTGTGCGTTGCTCGAGCACGGTATGTATTAGTTTACCTTCTGGGTCTACTTATTTTGTGAAACAAGTTATTGGAATCACAGTTTAATTATGTGTTAATATCTGTAGCATTTATGCAACATATGATAGGGAATAAGGTTATCATCTCACACTTTGGATGCGCGCCTCGTTTACATTTGCCTTGCGTCATGGCCACCGTCTCATTTAAACTCCATTGACAATTAATATGTGGAACGATATTGGGATTGTTTATACATACATACTCTCCGGGTTCATATCCTAGGTCGGGCAATGTGTTTCGGATGTTCGATGCATAACCCGGGTTTGTGATCACCAACCCGCTTTGGGCAAGCGTGGTGATTAAAGCCAATACCCATCAATTGTAGCGATGACTTGATTTCATTGATGAAGGTCTTTGCCCAGCAGTGGGACAGATCGAAATCACCAATTTTGAGTATACTCGCTATTAGTGACCCGACGCCACATTTAGCATAATCAAAGTAGGGCTCCGAGGTGGGATAGATAACATCAGTGATGGGTTGCAGCCGATCGTCTGATGTGTGAGCATCTTGGAGCCCTTGTCCCTTATTCGGCTTCGGCTGGTATGTCTAGGTATGTCCAAGTATGATGATGATGATGATGATGGTGTTGATGATGATGATAAGAAATTCTCTCTCTTAGGTATGTCTCTCTGGAGTGTTGAGGTCGCCTCAGCAATTGAATTAAACTGTGTTTCACATTATCTGTTGATTAAAATTAAAACACTTACCCCCGTATTAATAAACAAATTGTAAGCTTGGAGTAGTTACTCCGTGTATTGTTCCCGTCATGTAAACTCCATTTCATATTAGAGTAAAAGAGACAAAACACGGAGTAACTACTCCAAGCTTACACTTTGTTTATTAATAAGCCCCTTTAAGTCTATTTTTCTTAGGATCTTTGCAATTAAATATTTGGGGAGTGATGCAGCCACAGCCAGCTCGGACTTTTCAAAATTCTAAATTTAAAATGCAAAATCATTTATTCAGTTTAGGCTACAAATAGCTTTTATATACGTCGTTATGCCATCGGCTCGTAAGTCTACTCTGGGCGGAAGACCTTGTACTGAGAAGAACCGGCAAGAAACTCAGCAAGTGTCAAGCTCTTTTCTCCCATATAGCGTCAAAAATATTGGTAAATGCCCTATCATAAAAGGACACTTTCCATTACAATTAAAAACAAAATATAAAGGACAATCACAATATATAAAAACGAAAAAAAAAAATTTGCAAAATATTGTTTCTAGAGCACTTGCACACTCGTTGTTTCTAGTTGACGCACATCACAAACTAAAGCATTACCAATAATTAAGTATTGATAAAATAACGACTGATCCACAAAATAGTATTTCATTATTTGTCGATATATAGATACCTATTTATTTGCTACGATTAATTTAATTTTAATTTTAAGAAGAATGTTTTAACGTGAATATTGTTGTAGTATTTAAGTTTTTCTGATACCCACGAAAGACCAGCAGCGTAGTGGTGACAATATTATGCTGAATGGGAGCCATTTCAGAACCACTAGTTTTAAGTTTTTCTTAAATAAACAATGTCTTAGATCTATAGACGAATCTATAAACAACATACGGTTGTTTGATTCATCTCCCACAACAGAAGCTAAAGTCAGTAATTTTTAAGGCATTCCAAGCTTCGAATATCAATACCGAAATGTTATCTGTTCCAGAAAGATCATGATATTCCTATTCTTATATTCGTATTTTTTTCAGACAGCAGCTGGAGAGGGTGAACGTGGAATTCTCAGAAGACAGCCTCTCCTTCCAAGAGAGGAACAATTTCCGTTTTTTGGCCAACAAGTCAGTTGGTGCACAGTTCGACCAGATCACCGTGCCCAATTTGCCTCTACTGGTAATTACTAATATATCATCACCAGCTCATTTTGTCCCCACTGCTGGGGCACGAGCCTTCCCTATCGATGGAAACACCACAGGGAGAACGGCCCATAGACCATTACTACGACATGCAGCCGGGATCAACGGCTCT
Source organism: Eudonia truncicolella (assembly GCA_949315975.1). NCBI lineage: Eukaryota > Metazoa > Arthropoda > Insecta > Lepidoptera > Crambidae > Eudonia > Eudonia truncicolella. The sequence continues at coordinate 5,676,830 of OX438853.1, read as the reverse complement.
ACGTGCCTTCTGCAGCATAGAGGAGCTCGAGATGACAAAATTTTGTTTACTCATCCGATAATCGGAATTTGCGAAAGTTGCTGTTAACTTCAGGAACCGCAGACTGAGCGCGTTAAACACTGCGTCATGGAGCTCTTCACGTACTAATATACTTACTTACTCCGCTGGCTCGGTGACCCGTAGTGGTTCTTGGTCTCCGACACAAGACGCTAATGTTCCATACTTTCTATTCTCTCAGACCACTAGTCGATCTGGAGCCCTTGTAGGTCTTTCACAACTTCATCCTTCCAGCGGTACCTAGGACGCCCAACCGGCCAACGCCCACTTGGCCGTCCCATGTGTGCTCTGCACCGCCCGATCTTCTCCCATTCTCTCCACGTGCCCAAGCCAACGGAGTCTGGCTGACTTGATTTATCTGACCCTAACGTACTAATAGGCCATGTTCGTGAGGGAACATGAATGTTAAATATCAGGTTTATTCCAATTATTACACTTGGTCTGTACAGAGCTACAGCGACCGTGACGGGAATCCAAAATGGAGAGAGAGTGAGTCTATGAACCACAGCCTACATAGTCTATGAATCATAGATTACATAATACCACAGAGTATGTACATTGAATGTTCGTTCTTAACAGGCCATGCTAATGATAATGAGGATGATGATGATGATGATGTTAAACTGTTGTCCCCAGGGTCTGGCGAAGGTCTTACAGCAGAATCCGCTGGCACAGCTGCCGGTGGTGACAGCTCTGGCGTTTGCGAACCATCCGGATGCCTTCGTCCAACTTCCAGTGCATAGGTAACAATTCATCATCATCATCAACTCATTTTATATTCCCACTAATGACTGATTCAAACATTACGTCTAATTTGCAACTTCTATCTTTAAAGCCTCACACAGTGTTTAAGCTAGACAGTTCAGTTAACGCTGGGTAACCCTTTGCATATGGTGTCTCTCAAGGTTGTTTATTGGGTCCGGCTCTTATCACTAGATCATTTTATGTTGCCATTGATAGGGCACGAACTTTTCTTATGGATGGAAAAGGAGAACGGGTCGTAAATCACCACGCGCGCCCAGTGCGCTGCGGTGGTTGTTAACGTCTGTTAATGCAGACGAAACCAACGGCTTTACTTTTTTTTTATGTTAACGCGTAAGCACAGTGCCTTGATCTCACCTGATGATGATAAGGCCAATGATGGAAGCGCACTTCACCCGGGATCCTCAACTAGTGAGGTACTGGCTATCTTATCTCTAGCTGCCGGCGCACAACAATACTACAAACATTGATGTTATGGCGACATATTTAGAATGGTGGTAGCTAACCAGGCGGACAAACAAGCCCTACCACCAACCAAATCGAGTACACAAATATGTACTCCCCGCTGGGAATCGAACCCGGGATCTCTAGGTCTAAACCGGAGGTCTTAGCCACTAGACCACAGAGGCGGTTAGTACGTGCCATCCTTCACGGTCCTAGGTTTGAATCCCAGTTTGGTCGAGTGTTTATTTACAAATTACAAACAAAACAACGTTTTTCTGCTTTAAGTCTCGTGCAAAAAGCAGTTAGGTAGTTACAATATTTAATTTAACTACGCTACATGGGCGTAGTTTCCTAGTAAATGGTGAATATTATAATCAACGCTTGAAATGAATGAATCGAACTTACTAACTCGTTATGTGCGTGTTTCTCAATTATTTGCTGTGTCAGGTAACATAAACAATGTCTCGAAAAACGCAACTCTGTCTCGATTAATGCTCTAACAAGGACATCTTTAATTTGAGTTTTTTGTGCTTCAATTTTCATTGCTGCGTGATATTTAAGGCTACTTTAAAATAAAATAAAAATAGTATATATAGCAAACAAAATAATGAAATGAAATGAAAATCCTTTATTCAATTTAGGAATATAAATTGCACTTATGCAAAAAAATATTAAAAAATAATAAGCACATACAATATTACTTAGAATATATAATTTAATAAACAATATATATATATACTTATGTAATGCGATTCTACTGCTGGTTCGGAAGGTTGATTCTGCTAAGTAGACTCCATCAGCAAGAAACTTAGCATTTACTCTTTCAAACTAAGAGTTGTATAAAGTGTAACTACTTAATACATTGTGAAAAACCACATACATTTTTAACATTAGGTATATTTTTATGTAATCACACAGGTATTATTAAGTATATAAAAGCATTATTTTTATAACATAAAACACACACACACACATCACGGGCTCCTCTGAAAATCAGCGTTGCAGTTTCTTGAAGCTGCAACTTATGCTGAGAGGAGTCCAGTTCGTCGTAGCTTTTTTAATTTGAATATTTTATATTAGTTTTATTGTTAGAACCTAAGCCTGCTACGCCGAATAAACTTTTTGAATTTGAATTTGAATTTGAATTTAAATTTGAATTTGAAATGAAACAACTTTTACCCTGGTGGTCACAGGGACCCTGGGTCCCTGTGACCACGGACCCTGCAAAGGGTTCGAAACGTCAGAATAAACATTAATTAAAACTAATGTGTAAAATAAACGCGAGTAGATCCGTAAAAGTTGTTTCATTTCAATGTGTAGTGTTCGCGTAAACTTTAGAAAACAATATTTGAATTTGAATTTGAAAATAACACGTGCAGGCGAGCAGACTATGATGACCACACATTGTTATCATTAAGATAATCATAAATTTTATAGTACTTAACCTTTTTTCATTTGATATTTATTTTTTTTGTACCTTATACTTGTGTAGTGGCAATTCCGTTTACTTACTCGTATAATTGTGTAAAGTTAAAGCATACACATATGTGGCATCCGTGATCGACACCTTTTTTTCTTTCAATCATTAAGGGCGGTTTGCATAACGTTTTTAAATATAACTTAAATACAACTTGAATCCATTTAGGCTTTTAAACAAGCGTCAAGACGCTTGTCTTCTGCAAGAACAAGCAAAATTATGTTGCTCAAAAATTGTGTTGTGTTTAAAGATCTGTCAAAGCTAAATACCGAATCATGTCTATAATAATATAACGCCGCTAAATGCGTTTAGTGAATGTCAATGTCAATGCCATCTGTGAAAAAAGGTTATGTTATTGAATTATTATTTTGTAGATTATTTTGAATATATTCTGATTTTGCCCCTTGATAAATGCATCTAGTGGAATTATATTCGGATGACGATGAAGAGATTATGGAATACCATACAGGAATAGACCCTATTATACAGGAAATACAACTTTTTCCAAGAACGTTGTTTGAAAGTCTTTCAAAAGATTTTGTGAGAAGATTTCGTCTTAGTAAAGCTGATACTTTGATAAAATGTTTTTGTTTTGTTTATATAATTTTAACGCATATTTTGTTGCGAAATAAATTACAAAAACACAAATGTTGAAAAAATTTCCACGAGCAGGATTTGAACCTGCACCCTTCTGACATACCGGGTCAGGTGCTCTTCCAATTGAGCTATCGTGGTTCTAACCAGCCTAAGTCTAAGTAATAAAAAAAAGAGTACAAAGAGTACAAAGTGCGTGCGCACGCTTTTGTTTCCGCATTCCACCACGAACACACGTCACCCCCTTTCTAAACTCTGCCAACATGCTAAAAATGGAAGCGCGCAGGCGTATTCATCTGGCGTCCCTGTTGTTTGGTATCATTCACATGGGTAAGCCACATTATCTCTTGGAAAAATTAGAGTGGGCACAAAATCACTGTAAGTACCCAAAAAGGTCCTGTACTCATGTGTTCTCAACTCCAAGACACCGCTCTGTAGCATTTCGAGGTTCGTTCCGTTTTGCCGCCTCTAAGTGCTGGAATGATCTTCCTCCTCCGTTGCGAGATCTAAGGACAAAGCAAACGTTGGTGAATGGCTTAAAGCGCCACTTTTTGACATTGCAAAATGCAGCCTTAGATCCACAACTTTAATTTGTTACTTTTTATACCTTTTATTTTTACTGTTGTTATACTTATTTATTTGATTATACGCAATAGGAGTCTTTGTCTTTCTGCCAACATTTGTGTTTTTTTTCTTTTTTTTTTTCTGTCTTTCTTTTGTTTTGATTTGTGTTAGGTTTTGTATGTGTTAGGAGTTTTTGTAATTGTGTCTGTATATGGTTTAATTAAGTAAATGTTTGTATGTTTATTATTATTATGTTCTGCACCGCGCGCCGGTGGCGGCAGGCTCCGCCAGAATACCAGCGTTGTTGCGACACGCTTCGTTCGCAACAACATAAGCTGAGGCGGGGTCCTGATTGACCTATTTTTGTTGTTTGTTTTATTTTTATGTATATTAGTGTGTGTGGTCAATAAATGTTTCTCTCTCTCTCTCTCTCTCTCTCTCTAATACTTCAGTACGCTTTAACATTTATATGTAAAAATGTCAAAATAAACCGAAAAACATCGTTGTTTTGACAGCTACTTGACATTGGCAGAATACCGCTGCCATCACGAAAGTTGATTTATTTTAGTGTTTCAGATAATTCTGACATGACAACTATTAATTTATTTGAATAAAATCATTTCGAATAGGCTTATCTCATACATTAGCTATTTTTCGGTACTGTGTACAAGGTGTTGGCATTTTCTCCATGCAAAATTAAACATCTCCTTTCTACCGAAACACGTAAAAACGTAAAACGAAACCCAAAATCTACTTTACCGACGACGACGCGCTAATTGTGATTAGTTAAACACAGGACCTGTGCCAAGTCAACCTTAATCGTTTTTAAAATAAACCCATTTAAAAACTTAAATGCATTTAGGTAACGAAATGTTATGCAAGCCGCCCTAAATATAGGAGTCAGCAACATTTTTTATTTTTGCAACAATTGAATACGGTCTGGGGCCCGACCGCCTAACCGATCGCTTTGGCTACGTGTATAGTTTATGACGTCATCTTGTCATTTTGTACCGCCTATGAAAGCAATATCTATAGCTATAGGTTAGAGCTTTTGATATTGCTTTCATAGGCGGTACGAAATGACAAGATGACGTCATAAACTATACACGTAGCCAAAGCAATCGGTTAGGCGGTCGGGGGGCTGTTTCCAAGCTGTCATCCGGATAACATTTCAAAATGAAAACTAGCGTCGGTCACTAATTATGCCACTACGACAAAAAATGGATCGGATGGGTGACCAAAAATTAACCGTCTCGAGCTCCTCCGTGCTTCGGAAGGCACGTAAAGCCGTTGTTGTCCGGCTGCATGAGCAGTCGTTAACAACCGCACTGGGCCCGCGTGGTGGTTTCTGGCCCTTTCTCCCTATCCATCCATAGTGAAGGCTCGTGCTCATGGGATATAAAATAAATATAACTTGAAGCATGTCCCCTTTCCCTACTAGATTCTGTGAGGGGTTTGGATTGGATCGCGTTGTTTCTCACACAGGAACACCAACGGGAAGAATCCCGTTATTGTTTCTATACCATTAGATAGTGATAAAACCCGTTGCATACTACTCCAAAATACGCATATGGCTGGACGACATCAAAAAGTGGACTGGACTTAGTTAACGCCAATTAAAACAAACTATATGGGATCGTAGGAAAATTTTGTATATTTCATATGTATATATATTTATTCAGTTTCAAATTAAAATTATTAAACAAAACTAAAATACAAAATAAAGAAGCGAAACTGAAAAGGACCCCACTCAGCACATGTTGCAGCATGGACATGACCTGCAACGCTGATATTCTGCGGAGCCCTATTGTTATTTCATCATTATCAGCCCCACTGCTGGGGCACGAACCTTCCTATGGATGAAAAGGGAGAACGGGCCAGAAACCACCACGCGGGCCCAGTGCGGATTGGTGGTTGTTAACGACTGCTAATGCAGCCGGGACCAACGGCTTAACGTGCCTTCTGATGCACGGAGGAGCTCAAGATGATACATTTTTGGTCACCCATCCGATGACCGGCCTTTGTGAAAGTTGCTTAACCAATCAATCGCATACCGGGCGCGTTAACCACTGCGCCATCGAGCTCCTTGTACTTATATCTACTGATCTCCAAACTTCAGTGTATGGCACTGAATGATGATGGTGAATACTCCAAAACATATGGTTTTCGCATTATCTTTTACAGATTCCTATGGGGATATGAAGATGACATTTTCAACGCTGCCAAACCTTTATTGAGTTTTCGGGGCGAGCTGAAAGTCAATCAGTTCGGTCTCTTAGCTGCGGTGAGTGTTTTACATTTTATTTATTCATAACATCAATGTTTGTAGCACTGTTGTGTTCCGGCAGCTAGAGATAAGATAGCCAGTGAACTATGGTTGAGGATTCCGGATGGAGTGCGCTTCCACTTTCGGCCTTATCATCACTTAACATCAGGTGAGACGAAGGCCAACCGCTTCCCTGTAAGATATAAAAATAATAATCTTCTCTTCTTCTAATAAATAAGAAGGTGTTAATCAAATCGAAGACAATTTAAAAAAAGGCCAGGGTCCTTTAACCGGCGAGCATGTATGAAGAAGTAAATGCGAGTAGATTTAGCGTAAGGATCGTAGCCAGTGGCAATAGATTATCTCTGCCTACCCCTATGGGAGATAGGCGTGATTGTATGTAAATATTACAATACAACTAGTGTGGACGTGAGTTTAAACCGCGTTGCTTCTGACCTGCTTTTATTGTATTGAAGCCTTTATTCTGCAACTCTCTTTTGTTTAACAGAAAAACGACACGCTGTCAGACATGTTGACCATAAACACGGGGGAATTGGACATGGACAAGATGAATGTGATACAAAAAGTCGATGGAGAGAACCACCTCAACCTATGGGGTAGCTCCGACTGTAATAGGTAAGTGTTTATATCTATTTACTAGCTGTTCCCCGACCCACCGCGTCGTCCAAATGCGCTAGTACTTCGTATTCCCCTTCCCCCTCGGATCGCATCAAGTGCGCACGCGTTCACGGACCGCTAAGCAATTTGTTTTTCATTTTAAATAAATTTAATACAAATAAAAATTCAACGCGCGAAATTAGGAAAGCATAAGTTGAGAGGAAGTATTGTGTGGAGTGCTACTCGGGCGGTACCGGCGGCGCGCGGTGCAACAAAAGAAGACCAAAAGTGAGTTTCGCTGTCGACGCGACCCAATCTACTAGGCGCCCATAAATAATAAGAAACACTTACTATCGTCATACGGCTACCGAGCGAATAGTGCCACGCTGTGCTACGACCTTTGCTACGGATTGCTACGAACTATCACAGCAGCTACATAGGAATCGATTTGGTATTGTCTTTCTCCTTGACAAAGCTGTATTCCTAGTACTTGGAATTGATAAACTGCTGTCATTTTTTGAGAGACGGACCGAACGTACTACAGTCGGTTCCTATTTCTACTCTGCTCTGCATACCTTATGCTTGCCTAGTACTCAGTGCGACGATCTGTAAGCTGAGTGAGTTACGTTCGTGATGCCACTAAAACGTACACCGCCAAAGGCAGAGTCTCCAATAGTGTTTACACAGCTTTCTGCGTCTGACCCAAACTTAGCTATAATTACAGCACCTGAGTCGGGAATAAGCCCATCAACGTCAGAGATTAATGTTACTACACGCACAATCAAACGCAAACGTGTTAACACGGATGATATAACTAAAAGCGAAATTTTAGAATTATTCTCCTCACTGAAGCAAGATCAGGATACAAAATTCACTGCCATATTGAGTTCTATAAATGAGGTTAAGATATCGCTTGATGCTATGTCACTTCAACACAATGAAGTGCTACAAAGATTAGATACCCTCGAACAAGAAAAAAAGGATTACATTGATAAAATACAGTTTTTAGAGCACAGGGTCGAGTTTTTAGAGAGGCAGAACCGAAGTACTAGCATCGAAATAAGAAACATTCCACAGTCTCTTAAGGAAACAAAAAAGGATCTTGTATCGGTTTTAATAAAGGCAGCTGAGACACTTAGTGTCAATTTGAATGACACTGAAATAAAGGATATTTACCGTATTGGGTCAAAATCAAGCATAAGGCCCATTGTTGCGGATTTTACTACTGTTTTAAAAAGAGATCAATTCTTAAGTGCTACTAAGAAATATAACAAGGAACACATTTCAGCAAAATTGTGTACTGAAACCATCAAAATCAGCGGGCCAAGAAAACCTGTATATATATCAGAGAGCCTCACACAAAAAGAAAAAAAGTTGTTTTTTCTAACAAGGGAGTATGCTAAAAACAATGATTATGATTTCTGCTGGACTTCTTTTGGAAAAATCTTTATCCGTAAATCTGAAGGAACACCACCAATAAGAATCACACAGGACTGTGATCTGGGAAAACTAGAAAGCCAGAAAGAAGTAAGCGAATAGATTACTAATTTTATACTTATTGAGTAGTAATATTAGCTTGGTAATTGATTTTCGTCGTGTTATGTTTTAACGTAGGTCAATTATTTCATTTAATTATTAGTCTTCTTATTGTATCATTACGTTAAGCTTGATATTTTTCTTTTCACTGTATTATGTTAAACGCTAACAATTAGTTATATAAATAGTACACAGATAATCCAAAACGTGTTTCATGGATTGTCCTCTGCCAAAATTAATAATCTGTACTACCCTGTTTTTTATATTTGAATTTCTGGTTATTAATTAAAGCTACACTTATTGCAACTTGCAAATTGGATAGCAAAAGTATGAATGCTTTAATGAGTGACATTGATAACTTTAGTAATGCACAATCAGTGTCATGTGATCCCGGCGAATGTAAAGTTATAGCTTCTAAACACGCTTGCATGAGTATCATTACACAGAACATTCGTAGTATAAACCGTAATTTTACTGATTTCGAAGTGATGCTGGAATGCGTGGGTCTCACATTTGATATAATTATACTTACGGAATGCTGGTTATCCTGTGCAACATTAACTCCAGCTATGGCAGGATACCAGGCTTTTCGTACTATAAAAAATATTAAGCAAAACGATGGAGTATTAGCATATATTAAAAATGACATCACTTATAAAGTCGAAGAACCCAGTTTGCGAGACTGTAATTGTTTAGTTATAAAAGTGGGCAACAATGAAACCGCCATAATAGCCATCTATCGCTCCCCGTCTTTTTCAAATATTGATCCTTTTTTGGAATCATTAAACGATTTATTAACAAACCTATCATGCTACAAAAATGTTGCGATAATAGGAGATATCAACATAGATATTAAAACTAACTATGCAGACGCTATTTCAGATAGATATCTCACGCTCGCTGCTTATCATGGCTTGTTACCTACACATAGTTTTGTTACAAGAGATGCTAGCGGCACTTGCATTGATCATGTTCTCCTTAAGTCAAACCACTCTTCGACCACTATTGTTCCGCAAACGACAGTAACAGATCATAAATCTGTTATATTGTGCTTGAATAAAAAGAAACCCCAACAAAACAGTACCTTAAGTAGGTACAACAAGATTAATTACATGAAGTTAGCATGGGAATTAAAAAACACGAACTTTGATCACATTTTTAACTGCCGAGATCCAAACATTGCTTTATCACATCTACTAAGAACGATTAAAACTATAATGAAAAATAACTCTACAGTCATTGCGACGGCTAGAAGAAAAAGGATAAGAAAGCCATGGATTACGCAAGGGTTAATGCGGTGTATAAAAAATAGGGATGACCTTCATATGAAATCTAAAGCTGACCCTAACAACGAAACTAAAAGAATAACATATACACGCTATAGAAATTTTTGTCGTAAAATCTTAAGAAACCTAAAAAATGAGTACGAAAAGGAAGAAATAAAAAAAGCTGGAAAAAACAGTAAAAGGATTTGGGATATCATTAAAAAAGTAACTAACTCCGATAAAGAAAAATTTTATCCAAAAGAATTATTGTATATATCAGATTCCCCGCAGATGTCTTCAAATAAAGTAAACGAATACTTTTCAAATGTAGGAAATAAACTTGCTGCCACCTTAAATAATGAAATCAAAAATAAAATAGATAACAAAGCAAAAAAACACGCTGCGAAGACGATGGTGAAATCTTTTGTCCTTACCAGCACGGACGCAGATGAAATTGATAGACTCATTGTTGGACTCAAGGATTGTGCAGTTGGCAGAGATGGTATTTCTAGTAAATTATTAAAAGAAAACAGATATACTCTAGCACCTTTACTTGCTCACATTTTCAATATGTGTCTAGAACAGGGTATTTTTCCAGATGACCTTAAACTATCCCAGGTTTCTCCGATTTACAAGGGAGGTGATAGAGATAAAATTGTTAACTATAGACCAATATCTATTCTCCCGTCTTTATCCAAAATACTGGAAAGGATTATCAATAATAGGCTTATAAATTACCTTGAGAGCAACTACCTTTTCTCTAAGAACCAATTTGGTTTCCGTAAGGGACTGTCAACAGACAATGCAGTAAACTCACTTACAGATTTTGTATCGGCTAACCTTGACAAAGGTAATAAGTGCTTAGGCGTATTCCTCGACTTAGCCAAAGCATTTGATACCGTTTCCATACCCATACTTTTACAAAAATTACATAACATTGGCATAAGGGGGACTCAACTAGACCTGCTAAAAGATTACTTGAGTAACAGGTACCAGTGCGTTAAGCTCGGTAATTTCGTTAGTAATGATCTGCCTGTCAAATACGGAGTACCACAAGGCAGCATTCTTGGACCAACATTATTCCTCATCTACGTAAACGACCTTCTGCGCATCGAATTTCCCCATGGAACTATTATATCGTATGCCGATGATACAGCACTAGTTTTTTCTATGAATAACTGGGAAGAAACGTTTAAAGCTGCTCAGAAGGGATTTGATGACGTCATGGGATGGCTTTACGACAACTCTCTGACACTCAACGTTAAGAAAACTAAGTACATAACTTTCTCGATTCGTAATGCTCCGATTAACCATAATTTACAAATAAAGGTACATACATGTGGAAAAACAATTAGAGACATAGCATGTACATGTGAATTTCTGGATAGGACCGATGAAATAAAGTATTTAGGTGTTATAATCGATAAAAATCTTAACTTTAAATCACATATTAATGTGTTAAGTGTTCGAATAAGAAAACTAATATTTGTATTCAAGACTCTTCGACATATACTAGAACCAGCGCTGTTGAAACAAATTTATTATGCACTTTGTCAATCCATAATAGGGTATTGTATTTCAGCGTGGGGAGGTGCTCTCAAAACGACACTTAAGAAGGTAGAAGTTGCTCAAAGAGCTATTTTAAAGATTTGTACGTTCAAACCATTCTTTTTCTCAACTACTGAACTATACAACTTTTGTGAAGTACCAACAGTGCGGCAGCTCTTTCTAATCAGTATTGTGCTCAAACAACACATTTGTTTGATATACGACCCTAAAAAACTTTCAAATAAAAGAAGGAATTTTGCGGTTTGTAACAAATTAGTCGGCATTAAAACTTCTTTTGTGAAAAGGTTTTTCCCGTTCCTGGGACCGTACTTATACAATAAGGTAAATAAAATACTTAAAATCTACTCTATGACTATTTATGACTGTAAAAATACTGTTACTACTTGGTTGCTAAAGAACTCGTATGATGATACTGAGAATTTATTAAAAGTTTTATCATAAATCTACACGTAAGCACATACAAGTATTTATATCATACACTAGCACAACCCTTTTAAAATACACTCACATTAACATACTTTGTTAATACAACAGTTCCAATACAGGCATACTTCACTAATCAGCAATACTAATTTAGATGGATTGCGAGATATTAGTAAATATATTGTTAACGTTTTTGTACTATTTTCTGTTTCCGATTTTAGCTTGTAAGATTTTAATATTAATACTGACTTCTTTTGTCAGTATATGGTATAGGGTAGTCTTAGTTAGCATAAATGTATTTTTAAGCTAAAATTACCATGTCCCGTTATTATTGGGAAAGCATGATTGTAAGGGCTTCATTTGTAGTCCGAGGAGGGGGCACCGGACACCGAAGAACAGGTTATTCCTAGTTTGGTCGAAGGTAGCTTCAACTTTTGTCAACCAGCGTTGCCTAAATCAAATTTAGATACATCTTAATTATGTAACTTTCAATTGCTGTATACTTGGTACAAATAAATGATTATGATTATGATTATTATATACAGAATAGAGATGTAAATGGTCAAAAACCTTTAAAAAGTATGTCTGTATGTGTGATTTGTGCAATAAAGAATATATATATAAATATAAAAATAAAAAATATTTGCTAGCGTTTTTTCGTGATGCTATATAGCCTATTGCCGTCCACAAAAACTGGGCTATCAAATGCAAAAATATTTTTTCAAATCCGACTGGTAGTTCTAAAGATTTGCGCGTTCAAACATAAAAACATCTCGTCAGCTTTATTATATTAGTATTAGACAAGCAAATTCTGTGATTGATTATTGATTGTGGTTTTTTTACACAGAAACTGTCTTAGAAACTATCAAGTCTGTTTTTGTGAAAACAATTACTTACTTTTTAATGTAAATTTTTAGGCAATTGTGGCGAGTTGTGCATAAAAATGAGGCAAATTGATCTACATTTTTTTAAATACGGATCGACTCTTTTTTATGTTAGGATCACTTAATTTAATGGGACGGAAAAAAACAGACGAATAAACGAAACAACATAACTACATAAGACATACAGAGAAACTTTGTGTCTTATGGTTTCGGACTTTCTCGTACTGCCCCAGTTAAAAAAACACCCTGTATAATTGTTAGAGTCATGTGCAAACGCCCGCAAACTGTCTTTCCTCTTTTTTTCTTTCTTTTAGTTGATGGCTTCGTGCGATTAGCACATTTAGCCAGTGTCAAAGTAATTTTTCTTACAAGTAATACATAAATATACAATATTTCCTTCCAGTCAGTATGATGATGATGAATGATAATAAAAATGAGAAGTGAGAAATGATATAACCCCCCAACCCCTCGAGTATCTCAGTAAAGATGTGGGGCTTTACTAAGCCCTCACGCAGACTTCTTGAGAGAATTTGAAATGTGACGTTGCGCTGTTTTGTTTCATTTGCCAACACTCATGTACACTCACGAACACTTAACGGTTAATAATCCACCATTATTTCACATTAATATTCAACATAACACAAATTATAGAAAATAAAACAAAACCGCAGACATGACTCTTCACTTTCCCGCCAAGAAGTCGTCTTTCCTCAATAGACTTTGAACTTTAGATACGGTTGATTATTTATTGAAGTTATTTGACAGTTTTAGAAAGGTTGATGTGCAGGCGTCTCTGTCTGTACTATAATTTGTTTGCAATAAAAATTTACAAAAAAAATATGTTATACTTGTTGAATAAATATTTTTTTTTTATAACTATGTCGGAACGTGGGGCCTTATCAGAATCATTACCATTTTCCATGTCGGCGTAGGTTAGCGGGCGAGGAGAAATTATCTAACAAACACGTGTTTTCTAATTGTTTGTTTGTTTGTCTCTTTTAATTTAAATAAGCAATCATAAAAATTAAGGCACTAAGCAGATCACAGCACATTTAAACTTAGGAAAACTATAACGTTTCGCAGAACCCGTGGCGCGTGCTACCGATGCAAACGGATAATGTTCTCTTCCCGTGGGACGGTCGCATACTGCCAGCGCTCTGCGTTACGTCAAGCGAACAATCATTGTCATTCGCTTATGTCACTTTTCTGAATCGATTAATTAACAATGAGGTTTTATTGTAAATCATAGAAGCGCCGTCAACTATAAATAAGCTATAACTAATTGATGTTAACGCTATTATTTCGCTGGCGTTCCTACATAGCATCGGGTCGCAGTTCAAAGACATGTTTCCACATAAACCATTTCGAATAATAAGTAATCTGTATATCTGTGTATATGGAATTGCATGCTTAGTGTACGAAAAAGCCGTATGTTTTTTTTAACAACAAGCATATTAAAATTTCAAAAAGGTTAATCTATGAATAGGTTTGACTGAGAATACAAAGTCAAATGATCAACTCCTTAACGCATATGTGCGGTTTCATGCTGCATGGAGCCCCTTCTTTTAGGCAAAACTATAGAGAACAAAATAAAATAAGACAAAAGAAGAAAACAACAGATTTTACAGAACTAAGTCAGAGTTAAAATAAGAGCGAATCTATAACAGTATATTATCAAATAGGGCAAATCAAATCATAAATTGAAACAAAAACAATTACAATAACAAATAAAAATAAAAATATACATATTTAATAGAAATAATGTTTCTATCACCTCCTGACCTAACTGCTATTGACGCACATTTGCGTTTTTTGTATTTCCACCACACGCATGGTTTTTTACTGTATTTTTTTATAAACTCAACAAAAGAAGAATAATACAAACTTGGTCATTAGAAAAGGAATCATAATTAAAGATTACGAGTACAAGCGTCTCAGGTTTTTTTTATTGTACTTATCTAAACGCCTCGGTGGCCGAATGGCAAAGCGGTCTTTACTTTTTTTTTCATAGGTACCCAGTATTTTATTTATTACTGCTTTAGATTGAACAACTACTTAAAAATACGACAAGGTCAAGATAACCATTGTTTAGGTCGAAAGATCGTGGGTTAAATCCCGCGTGGGACAAATCGCTTTTAGTAAGTTAATTTTCAGTTTCGATATAAAAAAATTGTTATGTCTTCCACTTTAAAGTAATTAGGTTTTTATTATGTAACGAGGTGCTTCGCTATCGCAGTTCATCGTATAAACACACACGACCTCTGATAGTGGTCATGATAACTGGTCAATTCTTATCGAGTTTAGACGCCGATAGGCGTCGCATGTGGTTATTGGCTAAGTTCAAAGATATATTATATACAATTTTAAACTTTCGCGTACCTGCTATTTTAAACAGAAGTTTTTAAATTTATTTATTTATCTATTTATTTATTAGGAAACAAACAGCATTTTATACAGCATATATAGTACAGAGGTAATAACTTAATCTATGTTTCTCATTTGCCAAAACAGTTTCCACTTATAATTTATACAACTACTTCGTTAAATACCTACTTACTTTAAAAAATATATATATATTTCTTAAGTATTTTAAAATAACCTCAAATACAAAGTAATTTTTTGTCTACAATTAAATACAACGCTAAATAAATATAAAGGCTTAAAAGCCTAACTACTTTCATTTATATATTTATACTATATTCATAAAATTTTATAAAATACAGTGAAAAAATTAAACGCCCACCCGACCCAGCCAGGAATCGAACCTGGGTCTTCCGCAATCCGGGCGGCTGCACTGACCGCTATGCTACCGGGAAGGCTGACGTAAGCGCTGAATTTTGTCACTGCTATTTTAATATTTTTGAGTGCTTTAAGCGGCACTAGCGCCATCTATCCAAACGGTTGTTGCAACCGATGGCCATGCAGATTCATCTTTGCAGATGAAATACCACAAATTTGATAACACAACGCTACAGTAAATTTTACTTTTTTATTTTCAAGTGCTAATTGCTGCACTGAAGCTAAATTAAATATTCATAAAATTTTAAAAATACAGTGAAAAAATTAAACGCCCACCCGACCCAGCCAGGAATCGAACCTGGGTCTTCCGCAATCCGGGCGGCTGCACTGACCGCTATGCTACCGGGAAGGCTGACGTAAGCGCTGAATTTTGTCACTGCTATTTTAATATTTTTGAGTACTTTAAGCGGCACTATTTTATAAAATTTTATGAATATTTAATTTAGCTTCAGTGCAGCAATTAGCACTTGAAAATAAAAAAGTAAAATTTATTTATACTATATTATAAATAAAGATGCCTCGTTGGCTCACTGGAAAAGCGCTCGGCTAGATACCCGAAGGTCCCGGTTTTATTATAGCCCGGGTTTGTGGTCGATCACCAACCCGCATTTGGCAAGCTTGGTGCTATAGCCAATACCCATCAATTGTAGTGATTACGTGTTTTCAATGATGGAGCCCTTTGCCCAACAGTGGGACAGTTATAGGCTATTTACTACTACTATTATATTATAAACTAGCGGCCCGTCCTGGCTTCGCACGGGTTTTTTTTTATTATAGCCTATGTTACTCAGCGCTAATGTAGCATTCTAATGGTGAGAGATTTTTTTTAATCGGTCCATTCGTTTTTGAGTTTATTCGTTACAAACAAAAATACAAAAATACAAAGATTTCCTCCTCGCTCGGTTTTGAGATCGATCACCAACCCACCGACAGTGGGGCCATAAAATGAGCTAATGATGGCATGTATCTTGTATATCTAAAGAGTGTCAGAAAGCGATTACTTTTATTCAGAACAGCGATTTGTACGTCTACTATGTTTCTTTGTCAATAATGTATTTATGTGGTGTGCTACTATAAAGTATATTAACCTTTATCTTATCCAACGTTTGTTTCAGCATCGAAGCAACAGACGGGTCCATCTTCCCCCCATCGCAGTTAGACAGGAAGCAAACTCTTCACGTGTTCTACCCAAACTTGTGCAGGAGACTGCCGTTTGTCTATGAGAAAGACATCGAGGTAAACACTAACTCTCTTGATATAACACATCACCATCACCATCACAAGCCTATGTTAGTTATATAGACCTCTCCTTGTGCACGCCACTGAGCACGATCCACGGTCTCATCCTGATCTTGCCCACAAAAAGGTAAGCTTCATACAAACGCGCTCGAGCAACGCACGCATAGACAACCTCTCACGGACACGGAACCTCAGCACAGCTCGCAATAGCCCGAGCGCAACTTCCGTATGTAGAAAGCTGATAAGAGCTGGCAAGACACTCAGGAGACTTATTTCTTTTTCTCCATCTTTTCAACGAAATTACAATCATGTACCTCATTGCATACAAATTTAGCACAATATTGTATTCATTAATAATAATAGTCCGAAGGTTCCTGTCTCTGCAGCCCTAACCACCAGCAACTTGAGCCCTGCCCCGTTGCCGGCGGCACCCTAGGCTAGGTATTTTTATAATATTTTTATGTTTTGTATGTACTTTTGTATTTTACTTTTATATTAATATTATAACAACCCAAGAAAGAAAAAAAAAAGAAAGAAAATAAATAAAGAGTATAATAATAATATTAATAAAATTTTCTCTCCACAAAAATACAATAAACAATGTGCTTAACCTATAAGAACAGTTTAATATTTGTGGGAGACTGGAGTCTAAACTAGGCAGTGGCCTGCCGGTTAAGTGTTTGTGTGTGAGAGGGTGTGTGTGTGCGTGTGTGTGTGCGTGTGCGTGTGCGTGTGCGTGTGCGTGTGCGTGTGCGTGTGCGTGTGCGTGTGCGTGTGTGTGTGTGTGTGTGAGGAGGATTCATTAGTAATAATGTTCAAGCCAGTGCAGGCGACTTATTTCCACACGCATTTGTCTGCCAATATAGTGGAATTTGTAAAGCTTTCTTAATTAAAATATGTTTAATGTGCGTTTTCAATTTAGTACTTTGACAACGCAGTTGTATCGTCAAGTATTTTATTATGAAATCGAATTGACCTATAAATAATTTATACACCTATTATAACCACCTTAATGTATTAATTTTCCACCAGGTCGACGGTATACCTCTGTTGCGCTACCGCCTTCCTGAGAACGTGTTCGATGACCCAGCGCACAACCCCGAGAACCAGTGCTACTGCGAGATCGATTCAGGCACTTGTCCACCACGGGGGGTCATCAATGTGACAGCTTGTTCTATGGGTGAGTCACCATCACCGGCTCATTTCATATCACCACTGGTAGGGCACGAGCCTTCTCTATCTAGGTTTACAAACCACCACGTCGGCCCAGGACGGAACTCTTTATAACTCATGATAGCCTGGTACTTCACGTCCTCATCCAAAGTATGTAGCTCTAGCCATGTATACCTCCTTTAGGTTATGATAGTCTGGTACTTCAACCACCTCACAGCCCCAAGATCACGCCAGGTATATCTCTCGTGGGTTATGTTATGATAGCCTGGTACTTTGACCTCTCTGTCTTTTTCTAGCTAATTTTATGTCCCCACTGCTGGGGCACAAGCCTTCCCAACCAAACATGGAGAACATGCCATAAACCACCACGTGTGGAACTCTTTATTTATTTATTTATTTTATTTTAATTAAAACGGTGTCAAAAACAACCAATTACATTAATTAAAGATTACACATTTATTAATCTAACATTACAATAACAATTATTAAATACAATAAAAACAGGATAACTTATTTATAAGTTTATAACTCACGATAGCCTGGAACTTCAACCTCACGGCTTCACACAAAGTATTGTAGCTCACGCCAGGTATCTCCTTGTGGGCTATGAAAGCCTGGTATTTTGGACTCTTTCTTTCTCTATCTAATTGTATGTATGAGGCACGAGGCTTGCCTATGGATGTTTACACCACAGCAAGAATTACAGGCCACATGTTTCTTAACTGTCATCATGTACCTAACATTTTAATGAAAATCTATATTATTTTTTGGTGACATAAACTGTCGATATTTATTTTTTTGATCAAAAAAGTAATTAAGTACTTATGTAAGCAAAACTTTTATTGCTTCTCTTTGACAAAAAAAATACATACAATATAATAATAATAATTGATACATAAAGCAAGCAATTGGAATTGGCTCAGCATGTGCTGACTTAGGAATAAGATTCCAGGCGGCGCTGGTTATTTATTTATTTATTTATTTATACAGAACGACACAAACCAAATGCCACTACAATTATAGGTGTGGACAGCATGCAATAAAAAATAAAAATAAATTATCAGCCACTCCCACTTCTCTACAAATCTTTAATGAGAGTTAGGCATCGAGGGCTTCTTAATTTTAATTATTACTATGATGACGATGATGAGATGACGATATCTTTGCAGGTGCCCCCGCTCTAGCGTCCTTCCCACACTTCCACCGAGGTGACCCAAATCTCCGTAGGCTGATCACCGGCCTGACACCCGACCCGAAATCACATCAGAACTATCTGGACGTTCATCCGACACTTGGCATCGCTCTCAGTGGGAAGTCTAGGTGAGATAACATCACCATTACGTTGTTTAGTTACTGCCTACTAGACTAGTGGCACAAAGCAAAGACACTGCAGAAGGTATAAGGTTCGTACGAACGCGCTCGAGCAACGCACACATAGACTACCTATCACGAACACATCTCGGAACAGCTCGCAACAGTGTGAGATTCCGTGTCCGTGATGAGAGATCGTAGTAACCTTACTTTCTGTGGGTCTGTGTTGTGCTAGAGGTTAAACCATTGATTCCCAAAGTGGTCCACGGTAGACTCGATGGGGGTCTACGTTGGCGGGACAATAAAATGAGGGTTCACAATTCGTAAGCGGGGGGTCCAAGAATATTTTTATCGTTATCTCGTTTCGATAATGAAGAACTTAAAATATTGGCTTGACTTTACTTATTGGCTTTACTTGTAAAAACTTGCATATTCCATATTCAGTACATGTCGAGATTTATTATTAACTATTTTGTGATTGTCATTGTAGAAGTTACGTTACGTTATTAATGTATAATTTTAATTATATTACATCTTCTAATATATAAAGTGTCACGGTGTACGTTATTGAACTCCTCTGAAACGGCTCGACCGATTTTCGTGAATCTTAGCGTGCATATCGGCTAGGGTGGAGAATCGGGCAACATCTATTTTTCATCCCCCTAAATGTTAAGGGTGGTCCACACCTAAATTTTTTTAGGTTTTGAAATTTTTCCAATACAAAATGATTTGTTTGTAGTGTGTAGTGTAGTGTTGTCATGGAAACTGTCAAAGCGGTACGAAGTCCGTCGGGTCAGCTAGTTACATTATATATTTGAATAGTTATACAACACAAGAACATTTACTATTTTGCTTTTTATTTTTACCACACCGAATGGGGAGTTTTTTAAATAAATTAAGTGAGAATTGATTTGTTTACTGTGCTGTGAATAGATGTCAAAAAAGTAAAGTTGACGTCAACTTAACATTTTTGACATCCACTCCAATCAATTGCTTACCTAACTAACCAATCAATTCTCACTTTTTTTTCGAAAACTGTTAATTCATGGTTGGAACTCGGCTGCAATGCAAATCTCCATAGTTAGATCTATCTTCACATTTTTTGTCGAGTTTTGGGAATATGGTACAAATGTAGCTGCAGGGGGTTCACCGCAACCAGCAAAATTTTGAAAGTGATCTATGAGAAAAGAAAATCTGGGAACCTCTGGGTTAGACCATTGATCGGCCTCACACCCACAGAGATCTCTATCTCTGGTTCAATACCCAGCATAGGTACATGTACAATTGTACATTACCCCCACATACACTTGCATTTGGTTTGGACCTTAAAGGAGTTCGATGACCCAGTGGTTAACGCGCCTAGTCTGCTATGCGGTCATCGTCGTTAACAACCACCAATCCGCACTGGGCCCGCGTGGTGGTTTATGACCCGTTCTCCCTATCCATCCGTATGGAAGGCTCGTGCCCCAGCAGTGGGGAAATAAAAATGAGCTAATGACGATGGTGATGATGATTGACTCCAACCCACCTGATGTTAATTGAAAATGGAGTCTAGACGCGAAGACAACTGCGTGCAGCGTGAAAACAACGCAGCATGAGTCACCCTCACCCTGCCGGCCCACAAGGTGCCTTCACGCCTCGTTTGAAGGACTCCATGTCACAGGAAGGAGGGAAAACGTGTGCTGGCAGACTACTCCATCTTTTCAAGGTGCGACAAAGAAACGAGTCACCAAGTTACTTTGTGCGTGTTGGAATATTAGAGCTAGTAAAGCGGGGATTCTGGAGAGCAGCACGTGTACCACTATGGAGGGAGGGAGAAGAGAGGTTTAGCTGGTGATAGAGCTTAAGATCCGCCTAGTTAGCTACCGCAATCTTATCCATCATCTATTGGCACCGGAGGCTCAATAAGGCGAGCACTTAACTGTTAAACCCAACAGAACAAATAGATAATTTCTGTTTAAGTCAAACGACTCTGTCAAAGAAAGACACCGGTAAAAAGAGTACCGGTATGCTTGGTATCGTTACGTGGGTGACATACGCGGATTGGCTAAAGCGCATTAGATTACGATAGAAGTAAAGATGCTATAAATATACCTTTAAATGAATAACTTTACCTACCGAAACTTTCAGTGGGAATTTGATAACGGTACAAGCCCTGGCTTACGTAATATTTAAGTATGTAAGTAATGTAATGTTTACTCTTTACAGTTTACAAATCAACATGCAAGTGATAAAGTCTAGCATGACCAACTCCCTCGGATTCTTGGACCAAGGCATGATCCTGCCTATAGCTTGGATCGAAATGGTAAGTGTAATGAATGACCTTTCAAAACGAGTCGACATCATAAGTTTTCGTTCGCCGTTCGATCACGTTAACGAAAACGAGAATTTGTATGGCAAAGTTTTAACTTTTCTCGTATGACGCCAGGAGGCGCTGCTTCAATGCCATACTAATTTTCGTTTTCGCAAACGTAATCGACCATGTTGACTTTTTTTTTCCTTAGTTTATGGCTTTGGGCTGTTAGCACATTTAGCCAGTGTCAAAGTAATTTTTCTTACAAGTTATATAAATAAACAAAAGATGATGATGATGAATGTCAATATTAATGAGTAGAGATAAATTATGTAAAAAAACCCTGTCCGATCGCAATGGGGTACATAGGTATTCAAATAACAACAACAAAAAATTATAAAAAATATTGTTCATAAAAATAAGTGTTATTGTAATTAAAAATGCAACTTTTTTTGTATCGTAATTGCTCAAATTACCCCAAAATATGGCTAATTTTATAAATGTGACCATACTTTTTATCAATGGCAGCGTCGCCAATGGTCCTACCTACCGAAATGCCGACAAAAGTATCGCTATGTATGTTTTGTCTTTTAACAAAATTTTTATCGGGATAAATTTTTTTTAATAATTACGTAAATAGAACTGAATCTCGATACCTTATAAAACCTTTACGGGCCGGATAGGGTTTTTTTACATATTGTATACCTAACCCCCTGAATATCTAAAGAAGATAAGTGGGGCTTTACTAAGACCCCACGCGGACTTCTTGAGAGAATTTGAAAAGTGATGTTGCACTTTTGCATTGTGGACATAAAAATTAACGGGTGATGATGATAGATGATTTGCACTATACTACTACTATACAACGCCTCGGTGGCCGAGTGGAAAAGCGCGCGGGTTCAATTCCCAGGACACCAACCCGCATTTGGCAAACGTGATGATAAAGCCAATACCCATCAATTGTAGTGATGACTTGATTTCAATGATGGAGGTTTTTGCCAGTTATAATATAATATAATATAATATAATATATATGAGACAACATCACATACATTGTTCTGGTCCCAAGGTTAGTAGCTAAAGCACTCGTTTCATGAAAATCAGAAAGAACGACGGTACCACAACCACCCAGACCCGACACAATATCGAAAAGTTCGTTTTCGACATTGACCCGACCGGGAATCGAACCCGGGACTTCAGAGTTAGCGCCGCCCAAAGTCCGGCGTGCAAGCCACTCGGCTACGGAGGTCGTCAAGTTATAGGCTATTTACTTACTACTACTGTTTTATCCCTAGGCGGTAGAAGACCTTCCTGATAGTCTGCGGACCCTCATATACCATGGGACATTCTCAACAGCAGCCGTACAATTAGGACTAGCTGTTACCAGCATAGCCACTCTTCTTATATCAGGTTTGTTATTTTTTTATAATATTTAACGTCAAGAAAGCCCTCGGCCCAATAAACGAAAACCCTGTGTTTTTTCCCAGGTTGGGCAAAGCGTTTTTCGGATTATCCAACGCATAGCCCGAGTTGATGATCACCAACCCGCATATGGCAAGGGTGGTGATTTAGCCAATAATACCCATCATTAGGAACAACAACAATAATTAATTCCAGAAATCCAATCCATAGTCCGAGTTGGTGAACACCAACCCGCATGTGGCAAGGGTGGTGATTTAGCCAATAATACCCATCATTAGGGACAACAACAATAATTAATTCCAGAAATCCAATCCAAAGTCCGAGTTGGTGATCACCAACCCGCATGTCGCAAGGGTGGTGATTTAGCCAATAATAACCATCATTAGGGACAACAACAATAATTAATTCCAGAAATCCAATCCATAGTCCGAGTTGGTGATCACCAACCGTATAAACGTATTAAAATGAAATCACGTAATTAGTTCTTTCAAACGTTAACCTATTTTTTATTTCTGTTACCTAAAAAGTTTAACTCAATTGTCGGAACATAATAGTGACGTCATAGTTTCCATTTCCATAAAATTTCTGATGAAAGAATCGTTTTGACAGGTTGCTAAAGTTTTTCTATTGACTAACCAGTTAACTTCCCAATTGTAGCGATGATTTGATTTCAATTTTGTTTAGCAGTAGTACTTAGGTATAATTTATGATATTTAAAAAAAACAGATATTTACCGAATTTCAGAACTTGAGTGAATTGTTTAGGTACATAAATAAATAATAATAAATTCTAATAACTATTGTTTTCTACTTAGGAATATGCCTCTTCATCTTACTGTTGGGGCGGAGACAGAAACCCTGCGCAATTATGAAGATCCCTATAGAGTCTGAATTGAGGAACCATGTATCATGAGAAGAGAAGAATGTGGTTTTCGAGAAAGGACGAAAGGGAAGCATTATATAAGAAGCATTCCATTATATTACCGTTTCAAATATAGGTATATAAAGAAATATACATACCTACTTAACGCATTTTGTTAAATTATATTTCTGCATCACGCTTTTTTACATAAGTCAGAATTGACAACCCTACACAGTAACCAAGTGGTCGAAAAACCAGTTATCTGATGATGATGAGAAACCAGAGGATGATGAAGATGATGTAAAGTTGGTCTTCCATAGACAATGAAAAAGGTAGAAACACAAGTTTTTTTTTTTTTTGTCATTGCATTATTGTTTATTGTTTTAAGAAGCTGAGAAGAGATTTTATACATTCCGTTTTCTAGGTCGTGATTTTTGTATTACACTTACTTATACAGCAGTGGGACCAGTGTTCCACACAAGAACCAATTATCGACACTGGCTTATCATCACCACAAATAAGATAAGATAAGATAAATTTTTATTGCCATAAAATTGTGTAAATACATAGCAGGTGTTAAGCATAATTGGGAACAAACAATTTACCCTAGTCGGGCATGCAATTTTTAGTGGGTAGGTACATGTTACATAGAAACAGCCACTATGCTGTTTTTGTACCGAAATGTTCAGTCAAACTGTAGAACGCCTTATCTATAAGCCATCTCTTTAATTTAATTTTAAAACAGCTTAAATTTACTGAGGCTTTTTGATCTGTGGGCAGATGATTAAATACTTGGATACCAGTTACATAGGCACTCTTGTGACAAGACAAGTCATATGCATATCTCTTCCGCAAATTACAATTTTTTGTGCTTCTACGTTTAAAATACTGAATATTGCTTTTTATAAAAACAGCCATCTCCAACACATAAATACCCGTCAGTGTCAAATAACCCTTTTCTCTGAAAACATTTCTCAAAACATAAAATATCATTAAAACTGAATGACTACAAAGCTTATAAAGAAATTTTTATTTAGTTAAACAATTAAACAATAAATAAACAAAGAATAAGCTTCTTATAGACATTCCGTGTTTTGTCTCTTTTACTCTATTTTGAAATTGTAGAATTGAATTTGTTTAAAATGATATTGGTATTTTGATTACTTATATTAGTTCCATGTTTAACATTAAGATTAAAGAACTAATTATTAAGTACTACATTTTTTAATGATAAATAATTAATTAATCCAAATTGACACATTGACATATTTACTGTAAACATAATTTTAAAATAATGTCCTAATTTATTGTGCTAATAATTTGTTATTGTTAATACTAATTTAATTTGACGACCTCCGAGTGGCTTGCACGCCGGACTTTGGGCGGCGCTAACTCTGAGGTCCCGGGTTCGATTCCCAGTCGGGTCAGTGTCGAAAACGAACTTTTCGATATTGTGTCGGGTCTGGGTGGTTGTGGTACCGTCGTTCTTTCCGATTTCCATGAAACGAGTGCTTTAGCTACTTGGGATCAGAACAATTATGTGATGTTGTCTCAAAATTTTGTTTTTTATTTTTTTTTTAATAATTTGCATGCCTACATTTTTAAGGTATAATACTATTGTTTGCTTTTAATTGATTTATTATCTACAATTATGTAGGTACAATGGTATTAAGCAGATAAAATTATATTCTATTCTATTCTAAGCAGTGATCTGTATTGAATTATTGCTGAAGTCAAAAATCAGTTGCTGCTGTTTTTAATAATTAAATGAATAAAATGTCGATGACTGGTTCTTGTCAACACTGGTGGCACCGCCCTTTTGTTATCTACCAATCTTGTAGATGTGGCTTGTAAGTTACAAAATAAAAGCATCGCATTTATTTAATAATGATTTATTTAATAAGCAAAATATACGGATGATTAAGGTTTTTTTATTATTTAATTAGTGTCAAAGTGATAGTGTGTTTAGGTGTAAATAAAGAGTTATAATCACCATTTGTAATTGGCATAATGTACACACGCCTGCACATCAACCTACCATAAACTGTCAAATTTCCTCAACAGACTTTGAATCTTATGACTAAGAGATATGGTAGATATTTAATTGAAGAAACTTGACAGTTTTGGATAGGTTGATGTGCAGGCGTCTGTACAGTCAACATAATTATGATTGATCGTGATCGAGACATTTTAAATGTCTCCACATTTAGGTCTTGGTAAAACGTAAACTTTTGAGTATATTTTGACTAAATGTTAATAGGGAAATTGAAAACAACAATAGTTAATTCCCGAACATTAAACGTAGGTATTTATACCTACGTTTAATGTTCGGGTTCGGGTGTACATAAAAGTTCTTTAAAAGATTAACCTATTTTGGATTTACAGTAACCTTAAAAGTTTTTAATAAACACTCATTACAAAAACACAAATGTTGAAAAAAATCCACGAGCTGGATTTGAACCTGCACCCTTCTGACATACCGAGACTACTGACTGACATGAGCTATCGTGGTTCTAACCAGGCCGCCGAAATTATTCAACACTTTTTACTTTGAAAGCCAAAGGCGCCCATTCAATGTCAACAACTACCGTCATAAACATCCGATCATAATATTTTTACAAATACTAAAAATCAGTTAAGAAGTGGGCAAGCTATCTATAAAATGTTTTTTCTTTTGTTAGTATAGTTTTAACGCAAATTTTGTTGCGAAACAAATTACAAAAGCACAATGTTGAAAAAATCCACGATCAGGATTTGAACCTGCACCCTTCTGATATACCGGGTCAGGTGCTGCATTAGCAGTCGTTAACAACCACCAATCCGCACTGGGTCGGCAGCGTGGTGGTTTATGGCCCCTTCTCCCTATCCATCCATAGGGAAGGCTCGTGCCCCAGCAGTGAGGACATAATGAGCTGATGATAATGATGAATTAGGTGCTGACTGTAACATAGGTACTCGCTTAATACAAGAAACTGTACCTTTTGCCCTTATAATAAGACAAATATTTAAATCAGTAGATTGGAGGCCCCCTGGGGCCATAGACAACAAAAAACGCTAGAATTAATAATAGAAATGAAATAGAATGCTACAAGTAAGCATGAAGCTGCAGTAGATCTACGCACGGAGAGATACGAATAAAATGATTACCGTACGTGCCCTAAGTTAATCATTTTATTCCTTCCCTTTACGACGATCTTCGCAAGGTGGCTGGTAAGAGCTGGATGAGAGTAGCCGCGGATCGTGCTCAGTGGCGTGCACTTAGAGAGGCCTATGTCCAGCAGTGGACGTGTGTAGGCTGATGATGATGATGCCATTAGTCTGGTGACAAACGAGGAGAGTTTAAACTTTGCCATAATCTTTATTCTCGCTTTCAACGTGATGTCCTGTTCATAAAATAAGGAGATTGCAGAAGAGTAAAGCTTGCTTAAACTTTATGTCTTAGCCACATGGTTAAATATTCATTGAAGAAATTTTACAGTTTTTGATAGGTTGATGTAGGTAGTAATTTTGTGGTGAGAGGTTGTCTACGTGTGCGTTGCTCGAGCGCGTCATTATGAAGCTTACCTTCGGCACTCTCCTTATTTTATGACGTGATCGACTGAAGAAGGAAATTCCTATTAGACACTTTGTTTATCAAAATATGAGTATCTGACGATTTAAATCTATGGTAAGATTAAATAACGGAAAAGTGTTACAATATTTTCGACCTTATTGTACATAAATAAGTTGATATGTACCTAGACAGTCAACCCATGACTTTTGAGGTGTAAGTACGTCTAACTCGTAAGTTTTAAGATTGTTATTTGTAGATAAATATTTGAAGGTAGTAAGTAGGTATTTTTATTTAGAAACTTTTTATAGGCTGTATTTTTCTTTAAGGTGTCTTATGGCGCATTTTCATTGGCCGTTAAACCCTGCTGTTATGCGGGCTGCGGGAGGTTTCCGTATTGTATGTCATAGAGGGAGATGTTTACCTGTTGACTAATTCAGACGCTATGATATCAATTACAATTGCTCCTTTTTTTCTTATTATTTTTTTTTTAACAAATTAAACAGTTTTTAATTTTTTTTTATTAAAAATTCACTGGTTTTGATGCCTAATATTTTAAGACGTAAGTAATATAATAATAAACATATTTATTATTTAATTATAATAAATAATGGGTAAATAATTTAAAGGGGAGGGAGGCCTTTGTCCTGCAGTGGGACGATATAGGCTGAAAATAAA
Organism: Eudonia truncicolella; assembly: GCA_949315975.1. Classification (NCBI taxonomy): domain Eukaryota; kingdom Metazoa; phylum Arthropoda; class Insecta; order Lepidoptera; family Crambidae; genus Eudonia; species Eudonia truncicolella. The sequence goes on along the minus strand of OX438853.1, from coordinate 5,649,045 downwards.
TAAATAAAATAAATGTCCGTAAGAGGTGTCTTGTCGACCTTTCACCGTCTGCAGTCTCCTAATTTTGTTACTGCGTTATCGACTTATGACTTTAATTATTCGTTATATCCACTAAAATTATGACCAATGAAAATGCCCCATGATATCTTGATTTACAATAATAGATAATAGAACGTCAGACTTTCTATCAGAATAAACTTATAAATGTCTATTAAGTATGCCTGTTTAGCCAAATAAATAAAAAATATTTTAAATGAAGATTTATAAATATTTAAATAAATGACCAAAAATATAATTAATAGGCCTGGCTGGCCTAGGCTGTGCCTTAAATTAAAAATAATATATCTTATATTAACTACTTAAGTACATATCTGTAGAATTATGATTGTTATGCATTTTGTTCCTATATGAATATAGGTACCTAATTGTTAGGGATATAATGTTATAATATGGATTATAATGTTAGTCTAAACACCTTTTTCGCTAGGCATTTTTTTCAAAATAAGGATTTTTGTGACTATTACCATAATGCTATTACTGTCGGCAGGCTGATTACTAACAAAACAACCAGTTGCTAATTGTACAATGGCATCGCGACTGTCACTAGTTGCAGTTGCTACAAACGGTCGGTTTATTTTAGAGCGAAAGCGCCGGCGCCGCCGCCGCCCCGGCCGTCATGCACTTTTAGTTCGTCAATCGCTCGCTCGTGGCGCTATCGAAGCGTTCTACGTTCCGTAACAAAAATATGTTTTGGTAGCGATAATTGCAAATTGCCGCGATTGCGACTGTCAATTAGAGATTGATAATAAGCCTGGGGATGTCATTTTCTTTTTACAATTAGTCTAGTCAGAACTAAATTAGACGTAAATGCAACAAATGGCTGGATTAAAGGATCTATTTTGAAGCTAGCTACTTAATTTATGAGATATCTATGGTAGTTAAGTAAGTTAAGCATTTTTCAAGTTGTGTCTATTTTGAGGTATTTATAATTATTGTAATCATAAACAAGATATATGACAATGTTTTGATTATTTATTTTATAGCGTTAAGCTGTACTTATGCTATTTTATCTCTTTATTATTAATTAATAAAAATATTTTTGTTATTTTTTTTTTATTAGGTACCTATGTATACATACACTTTTTTGTAACATATTACGATGGGAAATATTGAGTATGTCATAGTATAATTTCTCAACCATGACTATTCTCCTGATACTTGTTTCTGGCGCATTAGTTATATATTTATTTTTGTTTAAGTATATCAGATCGAACTTGTGTATATTATATTAGTTAAAAAATTGCTAAAGCAATAAAAAAACAGAATTTGAATTGAATATAAATAATCATTTTAATAACAATGAACTTTTATTTCCTACCTATACGGGAAAATGAAATTACATTCAGCCTTCGATCAATTATTTATCTAGTACCTGCTGCCTGCCTGCTACATCCACCTTCTCTCAACCTTCAGAAACTTCTCTATTAGCAAGAGGGTTTGTAACACGGTACAAATCAATCCTTTTCTTATAATTTATTTAGACGCTCCACTGCGGACCTACCATACCACCGGCCATACCACTGGTGGTATGTTGTGTCTAAACATACCACTGAGATAATAGTGTTGTGGACTACAATGAGTATAAATTAGTAGGAGCTACCTATACGGGCCTATACTCTATTTATGTATTTATTACCAAGTATCACTAGGTATCTATTAGAATAAATTATTCCCCAGAGATACTTTCCCCGTAGAGAAAAAAATAATATAATAAAAATAACAATCCCGTATAAGCCACAGGCACAAACAATCTTTTACATAGGTACATTTTGCACTAAATTTAATATTTGCAACATAAAGTACCAGGCTACTATGTATGCAAGAGATTGCTTAATAATAAAAAATAACTAGCTGACCCGGCGGACTTCGTACCGCTTTGACAGTTTCCATGACAACACTTAAAAACAAATCATTTTGTAATGGAAAAATTTCAAAAATCTAAAAAAAATGTAGGGGTGGACCACTCTAAACATTTAGGGGGTTGAAAAATAGATGTCCGATTCTCCACCCTAGCCGATATGCACGCTAAGATTCACGAAAATCGGTAGCCGTTTCAGAGGAGTTCAATAACAACGTACACCGTGACACGAGAGTTTTTTTACATATTAGATATTATTATAATCTTTGCTACAAGACTATTTTTTTATTTTATTAATAAGCAATCTCCTGCTTAGTTATAATTAATAGCCTGGTTATGTTGGAAATATTAATCTAGAGATTGTTTGTGGCTGTGGTTTATACAGGTTACTATTTTTTTTCTCTACTGGGAAAGTGTATCTCTGGGAAATAATTTATTCTAATAGATACATAGTGATACTTAGTAATAAATACATAAATAGAGTATAGGCCCGTATAGATCGCTCCTCCTGAATAATTTATGCTCATTGTAGTCCACAACACTTCTGTGGTATAGTTTTAGACCCACCATACCACCAGTGGTATGGCCGCGCCGGTGGTATGGTACATAGGTCCGCCGTACGCTCGTGTACGGCGGCTCATATCCTTCAGGCCGCTCACTTACCGCCGCCTACGGTTCCCATGCAACTAACTCGTCGGAGATCTCAAAACGGGAAAATCTCAATAGCACTGTTTCTGAATCCTACTAATATTATAAACGCGAAAGTATGTAAGTATGTATGGATGTTTGTTACTCTCTACTACTGAATAGATTTTAATGAAACTTTCCTCATACACATACCATGACCCAGACCAGCATATAGGATACTTTTTTTTTTACTGTAGTCTTCGCGAACGAAGCCGCGGGCAACAACTAGTGTCTAATATTGGCAAGTTGCTAGATACCAGTTTATTCATTGTAGGTCAACATACCTTCAAAATACCAGTACTGGTATCTCTACATTGCCGGTAGACTGATGCCGTCAAAAAAACCGGTAAACATCGAATAAAATTTAAAAAAATACCGGTTTTTAAAAGAAAACAAATTTGGCTTTAAAAAATGAAACAAGACAATCCTTTTCTTATAGATTTATTTAGACGCTCTCTTGTACGGGCGGCTCATAACCTTCAGGCCGCTCAGACTTGTCGCCGACTTCGCCGCGCTTGCCGCCACCGCCTTCTCCATGCAACTCCATGAGCTTGGAGATCTCAAACCTGGGCCGCTTTAGCACTTTCACCTGTAAGCAGAACTTGGTTGTAGAGACGTAAAGAAGAGTTTGGAAGAGTCGTCATATATAAGAGTGATCAGACAGTAAATCAAAAGGGAACATGAGTTTTCATCATGTATGTATCATTGCGAGCTAGGTGTGTCATCATGTTGATAAAGACGATTTTTGGTGTTTTGTGTTGCAATAATAATTAATTGTTAGCTAACAGTATTCCGAATAAGATTCGGTTAGTCTATCCTGAACTTTTGTCATAGTATTATAGTTGAATGGTTAAACTATTTAATTTTCAATGCCAATTTATTTTATTTTATTTTATTTATTTTATTTTGTTTATTTTAGGGAAATTTACAGACAAATAAAATAACTAATTTATATAAAACTGTGAACAATCAGGTGCTAATAACAAATTTCCACGTTTAGCAGTAAAATAGGTATAAAGACTTTCAACTCACATATAAATGAAATATTAATATTAAACATAAAGGTAGTTTCTTGACACTAAATGGCTACATATTAACTGATGCTAATTAATAGTATTGTTCTTTTTAAAGTTTACCTGGCAGCTAGCTTATAATATCTTTATTGGTAAGACCCTTTTTAAGAAAAGGGTTTTTTTTTTAAGAAAATTTAAATGTATCTTAAGAGATACGTTTAAATTTTAAACAGCTAGTACAGAACAAATCGAGTACTTCAGATGTTGTTACACTATTAAAACTTCTAACTGCCCTTATAATAAAATTATTTTGTTGGAAATTTGTTCGAGCAGTTGGGGTATATAGAATAGGCCGTGACCTTAGTGACAGGTTAGTTCGTAGTGATAGCTTAGACAGAAGCTCAGCACAGTCAATCAATCCATTTGCAATTTTAAATATATACACAATGCAATATATGCAGCCAATAAACTAAGAAATTCGAAAACTTACTTCTCGCACTAACGTTAACGTTAAGCACTAAATGCCTCGGGGGCAGAGTGGCAGTGCGCTAAGCCCTATATCCAAAGGTTCAATTCATAGACCAGTGTGTCTAGTGAGTTCCATTCGCCATTCGATCACGTTAACGAAAATGATAATTTTTATGGCAAACTCTTATTCCACAAGGAGGGCGCTGCTTCAATGCCATACGAATTATCGTTTTTAAGACTGCAGATGCCTTTGCCCAGCAGTGGGATAGTTAGCCTGTAGAGGCTACTCCATTTTTAACAGACTTCAAAAAAAGGAGGAGGTTCTCAATTCGATTGTATTTTTTTTATGTTTGTTACCTCAGAACTCCGTCATTTATACAACGATCTGGAATTATTTTTTATCTAGCACTCGTGATAAGAGTATAATGTCTCACCTTCCTGATGCACACATCCCTCAGTGGGTAGATGCCGTGACACGCCTTTTCAATGTCCTTGGCGATGGAGTCGGGGATCAGCTTGTTGACCACCTCGCGCAACTCCGAGCTGGTGACGTCACGGGTGATGATCTCGCACATCTTTTTGCGGATGGCGCGGACCTGCAAGTTGTGTTGAAAAGTTTGGTGAGACGCTCGAAGGGAAAATAATCAGGAAAATAATCATTTGCGCAAAGTAGAAAAAAAACGTGTACTTTAACAATAAAATGCAGTGTATTTTATTAAGATCAAGGGTCTTACCAATAAAGATATTATGAGCTAGCTGCCAGGTAAACTTTAAAAAGAACTTAAACTTCTAAAAGAGACAAAATACCCGGCATAACTATATTACTCGGTTTACTAATAAGAGGTAAAACTATAGACAACCAGCCCCCCGACCGCCTAACTTTATCGCCATCGCTCTCGACATCGCGCTCTATAGTTTATGGCGTCATCTTGTCATTTCGAAAGCGATATAAAAGCAATATCGAAAGCTATAGGCTATAGCTTTCGATATTGATTTCATATTGCTTTTATATCGCTTTCGCTAGCTATCAATAAGATTATTTGATATGACTTTGGAAGGCAGAGAAATACTTTTGAAATTACTGAGACTGGTGTATGCCTTACGTTATAAGACATTGGAAGCCAAAGAAACTGATTGACTGAGATATTGTGGGTTACATTATTTGGTAAGTATCCATTATATTATTACATTATAGTATAGTATTTGGTAGTGATTGATTGGAAGGCAGAATAATAATTTTGGAATTGCAGACAGATGTGCCATTGTGCTTTACACAAATCAATTTGACTTTTATTTTACACAATCATAATTATAAAATTACACAAAAATCATGTGAGACATATAAACAGAGTTGTAACTACTAGTGTAGTAAAAAGACTAGTTTCCAGAGTCTAAAACTCATTGCCTTGCGTAGAACCAAAGTCTCAAGTTGAGAGTCTAGCCTTTCATAGGGCTCGATTCTAAAGTTCTAGCCTTCAAATAAGACTCTTTAAATAAGTTTTAGACTCTGGAGGGACAAGCTTTTAACAGCTCTAGTAACAACGTTTCTTTATATACTACTCAAAACAAAATAAGGGCCACGAGGTATTTTGTCTGTACCATGAAAATAATAAAACCAATATTAATTTTTTTGTCTCCATAACGAAAACTAATGTTGTTTTTACCGTGTAGACCAATAAATTTATTCCAATAATAATGATTAAAAAGTTTATTTGCTTTTGAAAGAAAAAACACATTTAAGGTTAAAAATAAAAACAATGTAAAGTTACTGAAAACAAAAGAAAATACTCCATGCTCATCTTTTAGTAACGGGTATGCCCCCCTCGTTTCGTTACGCACTCCTGAAGCCTGGAGTGCATGCTCTCAATCAAATGCCTGACATTTTCCATTGGAATCTCTTCCCAGGCCCTTTTAACAGCGTTGATGAGTTGCTGTTGGTTGTGGATTTCCTGATCACCGTCTCTAACTCTTCGTTTCAACTGATCCCACATGTGTTCTATTGGATTTAAGTCCGGACTGTTCGCCGGCCACGGCAAGACTTGAATTTGAAACGCTTCCAGTACAAACCGAGTCGCTTGAGCCGTGTGTGCACGAGCATTGTCTTGCATCAAGATGAGTCCAGGACCCGCTCGCTGGGCAAATGGGATCACATGTGTGGTCTGACGACTTCCTCAATATACCGCTGAGCAGTAATAGTACCCTCATTTAAAATAGCGAGCTCAGTTTTGCCGTGTAAGCTTATCCCGCCCCAAATCATTACATTTGGACCACCAAAACGATCGACTTCATGGATGCAGGCTTCTGAAAATCTCTTGCCGCGTCTTCTCCAAACTCTAATACGCCGATCGTCGTTAAAAAATTTAACTTTGCATTCGTCTGTGAAGAGCACCATGCCCCATTGGTTTATGTCCCAGTCCAAATGTTGACGGGAAAATCTTAAACGATTTGCACGATGATTTCTGGTTAATGGAATACGGACAACTCGCCTTCTTGATGCCTGCTGGTCTTCATGCAATCGATTACGAATAGTTTGGTCACTGACACGAGTACCCGTTGTGAGCCGTAAACGATTTTGCAGCTTGCGGGCCGTCGTTGTGCGATCTCGGCGCGCACTTAATCGAATGTAACGATCCTCTTGAGCTGTTATAATGCGAACTCTGCCCGAACCAGGTCTTCTTCTAACACTGCCGGTCTCTTGGAAACGATTCCATAGATTTTGAATAGCTCTTCGAGAAAATCCCAATTGCAAACCCACAGATCGCTGCGAATGACCTTCTTCAATCATTGTAACGGCTCTGGTTGCTGTCAGCGAGTCCATATGACGCCTGCGTGCTTGTGGCATATTGCAAAAGATGTTTCTGACTCGAGATATCAATGAACTCTGATAATTTCTAATAAACCAAGAAGCTAAGGAAAGCAAAACGTCAAAGAAAATGGAATCAAAATTTTCAAAAATAATTTTAAATCAAATTTTATTTAAAATTGTTGCCAGCATTAGATGAATACTACAGTATTAAAAAGTTTAGGTATCAAAGAGTTTGTATACTCAATATATAATTACTACTTTCAATATGTAAATGTTTAATAATTTACACCAAAATGAAAAAATACCTCGTGGCCCTTATTTTGTTTTGAGTAGTATATGTTAAGTTTGTAGCAACCACACAAATAGCCAACGGCAGACCCGAAAGCCGCGTTTGTGGCGATGCATTGATCTGCGCAGGGTCGTGGGAACGGATAACCACGAGGGTGTGTGAGGCGAGTGCTAAGCCGAGGCAAGCCTCACACACCCTCCCATCAACTGCGATAGTGTTTTCTTATCTTATTGTAACTTATTTTAGTCAAAATCAAAAATCAAAGTATACCAAAGGCTAGATTTTTTCTAATAAATACAGTTAAGCAATTTGCTTTCATTTCACCCGATGTTGAGTGACGACAAGGGCGAAGGTGGAAGCGCACTTCACCCGGAATCCTCAACTACTGAGGCACTGGCTATCTTATCTCTAGCTGCCGGAACAAAACAATGCTACAAACATTGATGTTATAGGCTACCAAACTACAACCAACCTAACCAGAGTACAAAAATGTACCCTCCGCTAGGAATCGAACCCAGGACTTCTGGGTCAGAGACCAGTGGTCTTAACCACTACATAGGCATTAACTGAATTAATCGGTTTTGTGGGACTTTATAATGTGATTACATTATTATGATACATAAATAAAATTATAAATAAATAACCATTTAACCGCCAGTCAGCTATAATCGACAACTAAACTATTTTTAGTTTACAAAAAAGTAAAAAGGAAAGATATTTGTTAAATTTGAAATCTCTATATTCTTGTTGCAGGACTTGCTCTGCATTGACTTGCGAGCCCGACCGCCAAACTCGATTGCTTTGGCTACGTGTATAGTTTATGACGTCACCTTGTCATCTAGCATTAGCTAGACTACCTATTAAGGTATAGGCATATATCGAGAGCTTTAGCCTATAGCTTTCGATATTGCTTTCATAGGCAGTACGAAATGACGAGATGACGTCATGAACTATACACGTAGCTAAAGCAATCGGTTAGGCGGTCGGGGGGCAGGTGTACAGGATACGCGACGCATTTATGCTATGGTGGCCAAAGGCTTTTAAGGAAAAATTAACTACTTGTCTATCCTTTCTATACCATACCTGAGTGTGTTGCGCGTAACAAGTCTTCCTCTGGCTAAGGGTGTCCTTGTTGGTGAAGCCGATGCAGAATACACGCAGCAGGTAGCCGTCGGTGGTCTTCACGTCGATGTTAGCCTCCACAAGGGTCTGCCATTTCTTGACCATCCATCTGTGGAAGGCGGTATAGTAAGGAAATATCCAAGTAAAGATACCTTATGCCCTTTAGTTTATTTAAAAAAAGTTGTACATTTATCTTTTAGTTATAGCTAATACATTCATTCATATATACATACAGAAGTCAATCATAATCATATTATTTGCATCATATTTGCAAATGCACACAAGAGTGCATATGTAACCGGAATCCAAATATTAAATCATCTGCCCACTGATCAAAAAGCCTCAGTAAATTTAAGCAGTTTTAAAATTAAATTTTAAAAATGGATTACAGGTAAGGCGTTCTACAGTTTGACTGAATATTTCGGTACAAAAACAGCATAGTGGCTGTTTCTATGTAACATGTACAGACGCCTGCACATCAACCTATCCAAAACTGTCAAATTTCTTTAATAAATTTCCAACCAAATGTCCCAGTAATAAAGTTGTCTATTGAGGAAATTTGGCAGTTTGTGGTAAGGTTGATGTGCAGGCGTGTGTACCTACCTATCTACTAAAAATTGCATGCCCAACTAGGGTAAATTGTTTGTTCCCATTATTATATGCTTAACACCTGCTATGTATTTACACAATTTTATGGCAATAAAAAATTATCTTATCTTATCTTATCTTATGGATGCAACAGCAAGGGCAAAAAATCTTAATCAAGTTAGAAAAATAAATAGAATAGAATACAATATCGTTTATAGAATATTAAAATAAAGTTAAATTTAAACTTTCTTATCTATGAATACTATCATTAATTAATCATTCTCCCAAAAAGTGGTAGACAGAGCATCTACATCACCAATTTTGAGTCTTACACTTAGTTGCTGTTAGTGACCTCGACTCCACATTAAACATTAACAAAGTTACTGCCGTACTCAGAGACATCAATTAAGTTTTAATGACAAATAAATGTATTTTCTTCTCTATTTAGCACTATACAAAAGAAAGTGACAGCAAGAGACTGACAGACTTAATTGTCATTAAATCTTAATTGACGTCTCTGAGTACGGCAGTAAGACTCCGAGGTGTAATAGATAAAATCAGTGATAGGTTGCTAGCCAACCGCCTAATGTGCGAGCATCTTGGAACACTTGTTCCTTAGTCGATTACGACATGCACGGGGAAGTTAGGCTGCTGATACATTATTTTCACGTCCCAGACCAGTATATGTATGGGGTACATTATACAAAAGACATACCTTTTTAAAAGATTGTATGTAGCAGTGATACAAAAGGCCTTTACAAGTGTGTAGAGGCACTATATTGTGTGACAGCGTTAGTTTTTGCAGCTTAAAACGATACAAAGACCATATAGGTTGCCTTTATATAGCTGGGCTGCATACATTAAATTTAATGTCTAAAATTGTAATATTATGTAAGATAATGAAAGTAAATAACTACTTGATAAGTTATATAATGTTAAATACCACATCACTCAATCATACCATACAAATCATAGCATAACCATAGACTTAATTCAGATCTAAATAAACTTAATCTTTGACAAATTTTGAAATTTGGAAATAATATTCCTATAACATAACATTCTAACCAATATTCTATCAACTTATGTATACCTATGAAGTGCAATAAATAGAATGAATTTATACTTTTAATTTTTTAAGTGATTGCTCCACTGAAGCTAAGGGTGGGCGTTTAATTTTTTCTCTGCATTTTATAAATATTTTATCTAGCTTCAATGCAGCAAGCACTTGAAAATTAAAAAGTAATTTTAGTATAGTTTTGTGTTATCAAATTTGTAGTATTTTATCTGCAAAGATGAATCTGTATAGCCATTGGTTGCAATAACCGTTGGATAAATGGCGCACTGTGCCGCTATTAGCACTCAAAAAATTAAAAAGCAGTGACAAAATTAAGCCCTTACGATTGCGGAAGATCCAAGTTCGATTTCTGACTGGGTGGGGTGGGTGTTAAATTTTTTCGGATTAATCCACTATGAACACCTAGGTGATATCACCTGGGTGATTTAATTCTACATTTTTGTCTTCTAAAATCACCTGCCATCATATCACGTGGGTGTTCAAATTCCACATAAGTAAAAATTTTTTTTTAGTTTCCTCTAATCACCTGCGTTAACTTTTATAAAAACGATATGCACATGGTGTACTCTTATTTTTATTGGTCTTTTTTTTACTCTCTCGTATATCCCTATACAAAACCTATGATAAGAAATTATAATGAAGACAATACGTACTAGATTGGCACTTGGTTTAATACGAGAGAGTAAAAAAAAAGACCAATAAAAATAAGAGTACACCATGTGCATATCGTTTTTATAAAAGTTAACGCAGGTGATTAGGGGAAACTAAAAAAAATTTTTACTTATGTGGAATTTGAACACCCAAGTGATATGATGGCAGGTGATTTTAGAAGACAAAAATGTAGAATTAAATCACCCAGGTGATATCACCTAGGTGATCATAGTGGATTAATCCATTTTTCACTGTATTTTATAAATATTTAAAATGAATGAATTTCATTATATCGGAATGAATCAAAACATATACCTACTAGTTCATCAAAAAGATGTCATAAAATTTAAGTAAAAAAGTTTTTTTACACTATAATAATGTCTTGCTTGAATCATTGCCATGATTCAGTAGTTACCAGTCTCACTCTAATACATACATACTTACTCTTACGTCTTTCTTCCAACTACTCGCCATTAGTGACACCACATTTAGCATAAACAAAGGGTTCCGAAGTGGAACATATAATATCAGTGATAGGTTGTTAGCCAATCGCCTAATGCTAGAGTATCTTGGAACCTTTGTCACTCTAATAGCCTAGATGTAATACAGTTTTGTTGTTGCACTGACCTGAGTTTGTCAGTGGTGAGGTCCATACCATGGAAATTGCAGAGCACATTGCGTCCTTGGACATCCTCAGCAATCAGACGGAACTTGCGGAAAGACCTGAGAACAAAGAAGTTTAACAATCAATATCATAAATACATACACCAGTCTTCCATAGGGGTAGGCAGAGATCACTTCTTGCCACTTGCTTGCAGAGTCTCCTGCCCTGTGTAGACTTACGAAACGATGGCACAGTGACATTCATAAGAGCTACTTGTTGCATAAACTGAATGAATGATTATGAATTTTGAATTTTGCTACTACTATCCTTAGATATTTATTACGAAATACGAAGCATCTACGTACTCATAACTTTTTTATTTTTATGACTTTAATCGTAACACTTGGCTTTCATCACATCTTGTAATAATAAGGCAAATGGTGGGAGCGCACTTAACCCAGAATCCTTAACTACTGAAGCACTGCCTATCTTTTCTATAGCTGATGGAACACAATAATAATGCTATAAACATTGATGTTATGGCGACATATTTAGACAAGTTGATGGTGTTAGCTGGCCAGGCAGACAAACAAGCCCTACCACCAACCAAACAGAGTACACACACCACTAGTTACAACCAACCCCCAATACTACCAAAAAAAAATGCATTAATCTAAATGCAAATATCTACTGCCAGGCATATTTATACTGGTTCTAAGAGTTACATAAAATTCTCAAATTGTAGTGATTGTCTATTCAAAAAACAGTAATAAAATCGGATAAGTTCCGATACTAGACATTTACAAAAAGAAATGTGAAAACTTTGTTTACAAACATTTTACATTGAAATTGAAGTACTGGTTGGTTGCCATCCAGTCAGATAACTTTTTTTTTTGTTTATATTTAAACAGTTTTTACATATTCATTAACATAATAATAATACTTTGGGAGGCATGTCAAGCTGTTGGTCCCGGCATTAGCCATTAAAACCACCAACCTAAGGTTTATGGCTTAACTCTCCCAATCAATCTATAAGGAACGTTTGCAATCTGCTCATGAATTATCTGGTGATGCTGATTTTTGACGCTGTAAGGGAGAAAAGAGCTGGCTTGAAGAATCTGCAAGAATTCTTCTCAGTACAAGATCTCCCGCCCAGAGTAGATTTACGAACCGATGGCATAGTGACATTCACAAGAGCTTCTTGTAGCCTAAACTAAATAAGTGATTTTGAATTGAATTGAATTTTGAATTGAATTGATGACAATAATAATAATAATAATAATAATGTAGTAAAGAAATGTAGCAATGACATGAAGGACCAACATACATAAAGGATGATGGCACTACGTCATGTGACCGCGTTAATTTATGCAGCATAAAACGATATAAAAACTATGAGCAGTTTTCATATAGCTGGACTGCAATATACCTACTACCAGAAGCCTATTCAAGTCAGGGCTCTGAATGACATTACTCAGTTAGGTTGGTGGTAGGGCTAGTTTCATCCACCACACCACCACATGGCTTGTTACCATCATCTTAACTAAGTATGACACCAAAACATGAATTTAGTAGCGTCGTGTTCAAACTTTAAGATATGATGGCCAGTTGCTCAGTAGTTGCCATTTCAGGTGAAGTGGCAACATTGTTAACTTTGTGCTAGCACTATAATTGTTATAAAACATTTATTTTGCAATGCAAACCTGCATTTAGTTCGTTATGAACAATTATACTAACAACATTTTCAAGGTATAACAACTCATTAGTGAAATAAATAAAACTTAATTATCTTACCTCTCCGCATCAGTATCAGCTTGAAGATCGGCCAGCGAAACTTCAAACACTCGTCCCTTCAGGCCTTCAGAAGCGATTTTCGTACCCTTCAATAATAATTTTGACACATTTAGCAAATACACAGAACATTTCATTAACAATAAATTATTACAATAAGTTCATCAGCAGTAATATAATAGGGAACAGATGTTTTCATCAGATATGTATCATTGCGAGCTAGGTAGATCATCATTTTATAACTTGATTTACATATTTATCGATTAGAAGCCTCTTTGGAATATGCTCTAAAATAGGAAACGAAAACAATGGATGGTAGATAGGTTATTATTTCTGAGTAATTAATATAATGGACACCAAGCAGCTTAAAAAAAAAACTAACATTTAACTTCACAAAGATACTTAACAAAAAAAGTTACAATACCAAAGAGGTATAGGTATTATTTAATAAACTATTCTAAATTGTTGGTCTTACACAACTTTATTGTACCACTTACCTAAACTTACTGCAACAGCTAAGCTTAGAATTTAAGGTTACGTTTAGACTTAACCCTTTAAGTAGGAATTATGACAGTGTGGTATTTCAACCACGAGCTTTACGTTTTACAGTAAAAGTAATCTGTACTATTTAACACAAAAAATAATACCACGTGCATGTGATTTCCAAATAGGCTTGATATTTTGAACAGACACTAATATTTCAATAGAGCCAGTAAAATACACACCTGAGTACGATTGACAAGGGTAGTGCCCACTTGCCTCTTGGTGAACATAGACGGCGCTTTGACATCATACCAGTCTTTGCGTGTGAAAGGGTCGACACTGTAATGAAAATTAAAGTGATAGTGATGAACATAACCTCACTCACCTGCATGTAAAGAATCATAAGATAGGTATATTAAAACAGAACTGAACGCCGTAAAACGATTGACTAGTAAAAAGAATAAGCCGGTAATAAGTAAGCATTCATTACTTTACGCGGATACACAATAATTTGCTATTGACACGAGATGTTCTTGTATCTCAAAATATTTCATTGATCACAATATTTGGTACACGGAATTAGGCATATTGTAATATAATATAGAATAAACTAACAATATCTACACTTATTGCAGACTTACATCTTCTTTTTCACACCTTTTTTACCTCCTTTCGAAAGGCCCTTATTTTTACCGACCGCCATGTTCACACACAAACTTGGGAAAGACTTTTTGTTTGTGATCGGATCGCGAGAACGTCACGCACGTCACACAATTTGTCTATGGCTCGGCGATAGGTTGTCAAAGTACCACAGAATGTCAATAACAATGAAAAAGTCCAATTTAGATATAATACAAGTAATAATAATAATAATACAGACACAACCAAGTAGCCAGAATAATTCACCAGCAACTTGCTCTTGGATATGGCCTTGTTGAATCGGAGGTGCCGTACTATAAATATGCACCTGCGCCAGTACTCGAAAATGGTCATGCAACGCTCTACGGGATCGCTCTATCATTACGGACCTGGACTATTGTCGCCAATAAGCCTGATATCGTGGTGGTTGACCGATCCCAGCGCCGGGCAATACTGGTTGATATCACCATACCTCATGATGAGAACCTCGTGAAAGCCGAGAAGGACAAGCTCAGTAAGTACCTTGACTTAGCTCACGAGGTGACCGCCATGTGGGATGTTGATTCAACCATTATTGTCCCGATAGTCGTTTCAGCGAACGGTCTGATAGCGAAGAGCCTCGACCAACATCTTAAGAGGCTCTCGCTTGATGGTTGGATCAAGGGTCAGATTCAGAAGGCAGTACTCCTTGACACGGCACGTATTGTCAGGAGGTTCCTCACTCTGCAGCCCTGACCACCGGTAGCTAGGGCCCTGCCCCGCTGCTGGTGGTACTCTAGAATTAGTTTTTTATAATGTTTTATTGTTTTTTTATTAAAATATTGTAAAAATCTAGTTTTAAGAAAGAAAATAAATAAAGAGTATAATAATAAATTATTTTATTCTTTTACGAGTTTGGCTAGAGTATAGAATAAGAGTTGTCTTCCTTCAATTAAATGTCTGAAGTGTTATAAAACCAAGTAGATTGCAGTGAGCTCTCTGTCGTAAGTACTGTATCGCTTCTGTGCGTCAGTAATTTTTGTTCAATAAAATCCAAGTGTTTGCATTGTATTGTTTACGTGTTGCTGTAGAGCGGCTCCGCAACAGTTCCCAGGAAGCGTCGGTAATTAGCAATAAGGATGATGGCTCTTGCGGATGATATAAACTGGCGTCTATAAGCTTAAGCTTATGCTTTTTTAATGCTATAGTACTTTTTAAAAGCAGCAGACTTAAATTAAAACAAACAAGTCAATTACAGGTACCGAACTCCAGAACGATATCATACAAACGAACTGCGAAATGTAATGCTGTCAAGGTTCATAATAAACTGCCCTCTAAAATTAAATTTTTGAATGATGCAAAGTTTTTTAATGCATTAAAGCTACTGCTAATCGAAATGTGTCCATATAGTTTAAAAGAGTTTTTGGAATAAAAAACGTAATTTTGTTATAGTTTTAAGTAAATTCTATGGTGTTGTTATTTCTGTAAGAAATTTACTGTTATTTTACTGCTTATAATGTTGTATTAATTTAAAGTAGCGTGACCCACTTTTCTTTAAAAAAAATAATAAAATTAATATTTATTTATTTTTAAATCGGTACATTTTTGCCCCCATCTACCCGAGGGCAAATAGATAGCTAATGATCTTTATTATCACCCCTTAAGGGATCGCTACGTATTACCAATACCCTGTATATATCTCGCGCTCACGCCTAGAGTGACTTTAAATGCTATATGTCCGGCGACAGAAAATTTGAAGCATCGCAAAAACCTACAAGCTCCATGCTTCGCGCCTGCTGAGCATTAATATTTCTGATTATAGATAAACTAGACATTTGTACTAAACTATTAGCAAATTCAATCCATTTTTTATTAAGTTCATCAGGCAAGTAATCATCCCATTTCATATTTTCTAAATACCACACCTGTTGCATCAATATTTTAGCATGAACCAGAACAGGACCACAAATACGCAAAGGGTCAAAAAACTTGCTAATAAAACTAAGCATTTGACGTTTAGTATACCTTGGCTGCACTTCCCTTACAGGACACTTCATATTTAATACATCAGCATTGACGTCATAAGTCAAACCGAGGGTTTTGACATATTCATTATTTTTATCAAAACTTCTACTATCTATTTGATGCAACTCCGGTGGAATATCTTTTAAAATATCCTTGTGATTAGAGCACCATTTATGAAGAGACAAACTGGCCAGCTTCATAAGCTCAATTAACTGCTTTTTCATTTTAATAAGCTCATCAAGGTCATTCGTTCCGCATTGTATGTCATCAACATAACTTGTGTTCAAAAGCACAAAAGACGCCAATGGAAATTGATCCTTATACCTCTGAGCAAGCTCCACTAAACATGTAGTGGCTAAAAATGCCGAACTCTTTAAACCATAAGTTACAGTCTGTAACTGAACGCATTTCACCGATTGGTCCAGAGATTCACGCCACAATATATTTTGTAAACAGCGATACTTTTCCTCAATGAGGATTTGCCGATACATAGCTTTAATATCACACAAGAGCACATATTTAAAGGTTCTGAATAAAATCAGAATGTCGAAAAGGTCCCGTTGAACAACCGGGCCATTCAAAAGTATGTCATTTAAAAACATATTATTTTTTGTAGAGGCACCACCATCAAAAACGGCCCGAACAGGAGTCGATTTACTATTGGGATTGATTACTGGATGATGGGGCAAAAACATTACTTTTCCAGAATTTAAGTCATACTTTGAGATGTGTAAATATTTTGCGCGTTCTTGCTAAATGTAGTCATGTATAAATTTCTTATATTTATTATGCAATTCAACGTCCCTTAAGAACCTTTTTTCTAAATTCAAAAATCGTTGCAAAACACTGTGAAAAGAATTACCTAAATTCAAATTCTCAAGATCAACTTTTACAGGCAAGGCGACTGTAAACTTATCATTTTCCAGTTTGACAGATTCTTGAAAAATCTGTTCCGCCAAGGTGCTCTGTACCAACCTCTTTTATGACATCAGGTCACACTCCCAAAACTTCGACATAGTTTCGTCGATATTCAAAGAATCGTCAGTAAAGTAAACTTCACTGCCTTTTCAAGCAAAAACGGAGCTTGTATCTCTTTATCAGGCATAGTAAAATTTAAGGGGTTACCTTGAGCCGTAACACAAACGTTACATGATGAAATCTTGCCAGCAGAAACTGGCAGTGTCCCGGCCACAACATAACCAAATTTGGTATTCACCAAGAAAGGACCTGAAGGAGTCAGCGGAAACAATTCACGTTGGAGGAACTGAAAAAATATGTCAATCCGAGTAACAGAGAAATTTTATCAGTTTCATTGAAAAGCTCATCCGCCAATTTGACATGGGACGGAATATTAAATTGGGAGATATCAAATGTCTGCTGTGGAAGTGAACATGATATTTTTGGTCGCACAGCAAGAAACATTGACTTTGAAGTCACTCACACCAGAATAGACAACAACCTCTGCCCTTTTAGAGACATTATTTTTGCCATCACAAACTCCCGTAACTAACTCATCTGTTTTATATACATAACTATTTACATGCTTTAACAAGCGTTCTGATATGAAGGAAATTTGACTAGCAGAATCAAAAAGAGCCCTGGCTTGTGTAAAAATACCATCACTATTCACTAATCATACCATGGCTGTCGGCAATAAAATGCTTTGGGACTGTGCTTTTACAGTTGTATTGGCAGTCACATGAGATGATTTGGCAGGCAACTCACTAACATCTGAATTGAAGTCCTTTTTTATATTCTGAATGGGAACTTCATTGGCTTAACATTTGTCACATTATATTTAGCAGACAAATGCAACAGAGTATTGTGCGACTGATGACAGGTCGCACATTTCAGCTTCAACATGCACCGTCCTCTGTGACTATTTAGGCACAACTTACACAATTGATGTTTATCAACAAACACAAATCGCTCCTTAGGAGGAAGCATTTTAAATTTTATGCATTCATAAATCCTATGACTGTCCTATGAACAGCCAGCCCCCCGACTATGAGCTCTTATAGCAGTGTTATTGCAGTTGTGGAAAAGAGACGCGAGTATATCCGACGCTACACGCGTCTCGTTT
Organism: Eudonia truncicolella; assembly: GCA_949315975.1. Taxonomy (NCBI): domain Eukaryota; kingdom Metazoa; phylum Arthropoda; class Insecta; order Lepidoptera; family Crambidae; genus Eudonia; species Eudonia truncicolella. The sequence goes on along the minus strand of OX438853.1, from coordinate 5,630,821 downwards.
TTACAACGGCAATAATACTGCTATAAGAGCTCGTGGTTACCCCCCAGTTCTGTTAGCTTGAACTTGGCTCGCGCTAGATATGGGCACGCACGCTGTCAAGACGCCAGCTCATAATTGAATAAGAACAATCTTTATGAAATTTTGCCAAGCGCGATTATTATATTAAGGCATTAAATATGTAAATGTTGCTACAATATAAGCCGTTTTCGAAAACGGTCATGGGTACGTATGAGTGAGTTGAATACAACCTAATTATATGCAGTGTTAGACTATCTACTCCACTTTGGAGATAAATAATAGATAAACAAGCCTTATATCAGATAAGCATCAATATTGTATTGCTTTGTGATAAATCAATTAATAGTTTTTTTTTTGAGAGAGATTGCTGATTGCCTCTACGGCATTTTCAGCTTCACCGGGCTTTTTTGGGGGCGGCGAGGAACGTAAAGGGTCCCTCAAGCCGTGTGAAACGAATCACCTTCGGAGGTTATCTAGAGGGAACGGCATCGCGCACTAGTGCGCGTCCCCGTGCCCTACTAGATTCTCCGAAGGGTTCGGATCGGATCGGGGAGCGGAGCAACCCGAGGGCGCCTCTAAAGGCACGGACCTCGGCTCGGGTTGACCGGGCCGTGGAGGAGGAGAGAAGCGCCCAGGTACATGTCTGTACCTGGTGTAGAGCGAGTGTGAACCGGTTCTTCGTACCCTTGTTCTACGAGTACGGTGTCTTGGGCCTAAACTGGTGTGCATGTTTAGTGTATTCTGTAAATGTGTGCTGTCATTTAGAGGATCGGGCGGTCAATTAATAGTTGCTCAAAACAACACCCACCCTAGCCTACTGTAAAGAATTTAATTACCTATGTGTTTTTTTTTAAGTGTAGTTCGTTCCTTGTGGAACCGGCTAAGGTCATATGACCTGCTGCCATGTCATTAGTTTCTTAATTTCATTGCAATACATAAATAAACAATATTGATGATGATGAATGATAATAGAAACGGGAAGTGAGAAATGATATTACCACCCCAACCCCTCGAGTATCTCACTAAAGATGTGGGGCTTTACTAAGTCCTCACGCAGACTACTTGTGAGAATTGAAAAGTAACATTGCACTGTTTTGTTTCATTTGTCAACACTCATGCACACTCACGAACACTTAACGGTTAACATAACACAAATTTTAGAAAATAAAACAAAACCGCAGACATGACTCTTCACTTTCCCGCCAAGAAGTCTGTGTTTTTCCTGTTCAGTGTCAATGTCAATGTCAATGTCAAATATGTCATGTCACTGTCAATGTCAGTCAGTCTGATATTTCTCTATGCTCAGTCGTGTCGTTACGTGATAAGAGTGTAGGTGTGTCGTGCCTTCATTGATTAATTTAAATTTAAATTTTATAGAACTAGGCGTATGCTATTTGCGGAACTAATAATTTATATAATTGGATATATTAATTTGTTATTCCATTGACCAAACAAAGTTTTGTAATGGTATTTAGGCTTTACTTAAGTGTAATAGACTAATAATGGGTGCCAAAGTGTCTAGAACTGATTTTGAGTGGGTTTATACGGAGGAGCCTCATGCTAGCCGCCGGAAAATCATATTGGGTATGTAATTACGTCATGTTTTCGTTATAGAATTATTGTATACGGCTTTGATTACAAATCGGTGCGTGTATATAATGATATACCTACGTAAACACTGACCTAAAAGTAATCGCTGAAACATTGATCTATGAAAAAGTTAGGTAGAGAATTATACCGGTAAAATTTTGTCTTGTCATAGAGTTTTTATCGTGTCTATTTTGATAATTGCAATGCAAAGAGTTTCTAGTTATAAGGGGTGGCTTGTTTATGAAACATATCTGTTAGTTGTACCGTTTTAAAAAAAACTAAAATAAACATTACCTACGTATTTCCAGCACGTAATGTAAAGATTGACGTGATATTGTATAAACAATAATATACATGGTACAGCTATAGAGAGAAATAGCAATTTTATAGAAATCCAATATTAATTTTTTATTTTCGTCAAACATAATAAGTACACGTTTTTCTATCGCCCTTGCTTTTACAAAATTTGAAATATATGGCTCAAAACCACCAAGGTTGCAAATTTCAAGATTGGTTTTATAACAATAATAATTGCAAGCTGTAAGTAATAATGACTCTTGGTTTAATACTGTTGCAAAATTTGTTCTAAGTTCGATAAAATGAAAAGAAAAACAATATTTCAATTTTACATAATTCAAGTTTTGTTTAATAACATGGTTTTATTATTTATCTAAATTATATGAACAATAACGAAAACAATAGGTACATATAAATTCTATAACAAGCAAAATACGTCAAAAAATAAAAAAAGTTGCTATTATTAGCATAAAATTAAAGAAATTTTCAAATATCCAAAACTCTTGTTACAACCAAATTAACTTTACATGAACAGAATGTAAGATTGTTAATGTAATAAATTATATTTTTTCTAAAAGTACAATTATGCATATTTTATGGGAATTTTGACCAAAATGATGATTATTGATATTATAAATGTAAACTATAACTGAAACAAGCCACTCCGAAAGAAGTTATTTATTAGCTTTAGCTAAAATCAAAAACATAAAATGGTAAATCAACAAATTTTAGCCACAAATTTACTTTTTCATCCAACTGCCCTTTTTCGAATCCCCAAAACGTCAACTTCAAATCCCAGGCCATAGACAAGTCTATGGCCGGACATCAAAAAGGTGTTGCTCCATCATGACAATAGCTGTGATTGCCAATACGGCCATTCTGTGCGGTGCCTGCCCCAGGCGCCTCCCGAGTCATGATAAAATGCTAAAACATAAAGTTATATTAGAATGCTTATATATATCCCTCTGCCTCCTCATCAAATAGAAAACTTATTGAACAATAAAGTAATGCCGACAACATATGTTAATTATTTCTGAGACCACACATCATTATTCATTTTTATCTATGAATTTATCTGGCCACACTACTTGCACTTAAAGGTACTTTGCCACACTTAAGACCAAGTTAGTTTTCCGCGGTTAATTCCAAATTATTTATTTATACAGACTACTCACACTTAAAGGGACTTGCCACACTTAAGAGACCAAGTTAGTCTTCCGCTGTTAATCACAAAGTGACTTGCACCCAAAGGGCTATATTACCACACTTGAGCGTACCAAGTTTACTTCAGATTCTATTTAAGTGCCTTAAATACTTTTTTTTTTAACGTGTGATGTGATGAGTATGAATGATGATACTATATTCTTGAAGCATTTTATTTTGACCCGCAAAACTTTTACCTTGCTTTAAAAACAAATTTCTTGTACTACTTATACTTTCATTTATTAATTAACTATTTAGGGAGTTTGACAGCTCATTTATGATCACTTTATAAACTACATTAAGCTAATTATAAATCTCTACATTATGTTAAACATAATGTGTTGTAGGTCATCTTTACAACAAAATATGCAAATATAATGTTTAGCGTTTACCTTGCCAACGCGGATTCAAGCGAGTGAGTATTTAATAAAGTTAATCAGAATTACTCCTGTTGTCAATTTTTATCCAGGGCTTCATGTTTTCAGCAGCTGACACGCCAGTATACTTTTTAAAGGATCTTTCGCTGCCTTTTATGTCCGACACCTCATATCTGTCCATTACCCATGATCTTCTTTACTTTAAAAGGTCCCTTGAAGATTGGTAACAATTTACGACTTCTTCCGTCATTATTCTGGCTTTGGATCTTAATGAGCACCAAATCTCCCTCAGAATAAGTATGTGCACTTATTCAACCCCTATCAAATCTTTCTTTCTGCATTTTGGCATTGGCTTTTATGTTTGCATCTACTCTCTCTCGCAGGCTTGTCACATCAAAAATATTGTCGTTATTAAGTTGAGGTGCTAAACTATCACTGTCTATACGTAATCGGTAGCCAAAAAACACCTCACTAGGGACGGCTTTTGTGGTTTTATGAATTGTACTATTAAGACCTTGTTGTAACATTTTAATAAATTGATCCCAATTATCCTCGGTTGTATTAGCCCCCATGGCTTTTAAAGCTTCTAAAATAGTATTATTAAAGCGTTCTGCCTGGCCATTGGAGCGAGGCATACTTGTGGCCACTGTGTGCATGCGAATGTTTTTATTTGTGCAGTAACAAACAAACTCATTGGAGGTAAACCCAGTTCCTGCATCCGTGATAGATAACCCTTCTTGGGTTACCGAAAATCTTTGTAATATTTTCTAACTGTGTGATGATGATGCATGTACTTTTAATCGACCTTACAGCAGAGATAAATACAAACTTTGTAAAGACGTCGACGGTAACTAATAAATATTTATTTTTGCCTTTAGTTTCAATAAATGGGCCTAAATGGTCGAGGTGAAGTGTGTGGAATGGGTGTGCATATTTTGGCAGCGGGCACAGTTCCCCTTCCTTAGGACCACCTTTGTTTTTAAAATAAATACAAGGCAGTTTCTAATATATTTTTTTACGACGTGTCGCATTCGAGAAAACCAATATTGATGCCCTATTCGTTCAACAGTTTTGTCAACTGAAAAGTGGCCTAAGTCGTCATGGTTACATTTTATAATTTGCCATATACACTTCTTAGGCACTACCCAACGTCGACCTTGAGTTGCTCACTGGCAAGCACTTGCAGAGGCATATGTCCAGCAAGGGACTAATGCTGTATAACTGTATGTTTTAGAGAGAATATTTGAGTAGATTTTGTTATTTTCAATCCACAATCACCAGCTCATTTTATGTCCCCATGCTGGGGCATGAGCCTTCCCTATGGATGGATAGGGAGAACGGGCCATAAACCACCACGCGGGCCCAGTGCGGTACGGTAGTACTATTAGTTATTCTGTGGCGATGCGGTGGTCGTTAAAGACTGCTAATGCAGCCGGGACCAACGGCTTTACGTGCCCTCCGAAGAACAGAGAAGCTTGAGATGATGTTATTTTGAAGTTCCACTGCGCTGCATTTCAATGCTTATTTTAATTTTGTTATTTTTAATTATCCTTTTAATTAGCCATCTAAAGTAGCAGTTTCCCCTGCCGATGCGCGTGGAGCGCTTGCGGAGTGCGATTTTCATATCGTTAACGAAAATTAAAAAAGAAAATGAAAAAAGAATTTGTTTTCTCGTTTCCTGGTGGCGCAATATTGCACTATTTTATACAGTGTAGCGATTGCCGTCATAAAAATAAAAATGCATCGGCCATACCAAATATATATATATATATATATATACAGGGTGGGGCCTATAACACGAGCAAAAACTTTAAATATAGGCATTTTCAGTTACCACTATTCATATCCTAGTGGTTTTAGTCCTTCAAAATATTTAAAAAAAAGTAGATCATCCCTAACAAAATGAATCCCACCAGCAATGGACGGCAAACATTTCATTTTATTCAAAACACCCTTCACTGACATTTAGTTGATGTAGCGCCAAAAACTTTCCTGATAGTTTAGTTGGCATGAACTATTTGCTGATATCACAGTTTTTCTACGGTAACTTGAAAAGCACACTAATTAATTGATTGAAAAATAACCTACGACAATACCTATTGCGTTTACCATATCTTATTGTATTTCAAGTAGCTTGTTAGAGTAACTATTAAAAAGCAAAGATAAAGGATAAGTGTTTATTACTTAGCTCTAGCACATTGTTTACCAGTACTGTACCTAATTAAACATGTTTTCTATGTGTTCACCGTTTCTTCTTATGCACGCGCCATAACGCAAAATCGTGTTTCGGTGGAGTGTAGAAAAATCAGTTAAGCGTGCAACATCAAACGCCTCTTCGATTCTGTTTCTTAACATTTCAACTGTGTCCAATTCCACGGAATAGATGTAGTCTTTAATGGCTCCCCACAAAAAAAAAATCTAAGCATGTAAGATCGGGAGATCTCGCTGGCCATCTAATAGGACCAAAGCGTCCAATCCACCTGTCTTCAAAAATTTGTGTTAATTTTTGCCTTCCTGCCACAACAGAATGAGCAGGTGCTCCATCAAGTTGAAACCAAGTTGAGCTTTGAACATTTTCTGGCAAATTATTGTAATAATCTGCCACGGTGTCATCAATTAATTGCATAAAGTGTGTGGTATTTAAATTACCATTAATCAAAATTGGACCAATTACAGTGCTTCTATGAATGGCTGCCCATACATTTAGTGAAAATCGATACTGATAGGCCGTTTGTGTCATTACGTGAGGGTTACTTCTACTCCAATAATGCGTATTTTTTCGGTTCCATTGGCCATTGTTGGTAAAAGTTGCTTCATCAGTCCATATCACATTACGCACAAAGTTTACGTCTTAACGACACTGTGCCAAAAACCAGTTACAATAGTGTAATCTCACTGGGTAGTCACGTGCCAGTAAAACATGCACTTTAAGAAAATTGTAATCAAATCAAATCATTTATTTACAAGAAACATGGTAAATACGATATAATATAGATATTATAAAGAGTTCATTCATGATTCGCTAATTTAGCATGCAAATATCAATTAATTAATTATGATTAGGTACCTACTACAATGTCAATTAATTCATTATCCAGATGTCTGTTTACAAATTACAATAATATCAATCCCTCTAAAATAAAAATTTAATACATGTCAAGTAGATTCAGCATAATAAATAACAAAAATAAACGAAAAACAAAAATATAGGACCATTCTCAACTTTGATGTCTCAATCTAAACATAGTATCGAAATATTCACCGACAGAATAAAAACACTGTTCCTGTAGCCATTGTTTAACAGATCTACGGAATCGTGTCTTTGGCAAAGTTTTAAAGTCTGCTGGCAAGGCGTTGAATACTTTAACGCACATGGCTGAGCAATTCTGTGTAAAAAGTAGTCTTTGGTTTCACACTGTATGTAAGTCTATCAGGGAACCTCAAAGACGTCATCGAAATATCTCTAAATCATGCTGCTTCGCCCGGTTCAGGACCTTATTCACGGTACGACGGTTAATATTAAATACACGACCTGCTTTTCTAGTACTCTTCGTAGGACGTTGACGAAAATGACGAAGGATTCTTCGTTTTAACGCCGGTCTAACAACTGCACCCGGAACTCCAGCTGGTGGCGCCGCTTGTGTCACAGGCTGATTGTCTCGCACGCGTTGAACTGCATTGGTGATTACACGACCATTCCTTGGGTGATTCCTATTCGGGTAGCGTTCGCGATACAAAATCTAGCGCTAAACTAGCATTACCTCCTGCTTCACCATAAATTAATAGCATGTCACATAATTCACGAGCGTCGTAAATTATTCTTGACATTTTCAATATTTTATTTATTTCTTGATAAATAATTTTTAAATTACCAACTTGACATTGTCATTATAACGTTTGAAGAAAGTTTCGAATAATCTGATTGTCGCTTGAAAAGAGTTTCAACTGTTATTAAATAAAGAGGTTTGATATTAATTTACATTACCTATTTCTTTCTTAACGTAATTACAATCAGTCTTAATTGTTTGTAAGAAGTACTTCCTGGCCGCGCCCGGTACCACGTTACTTTACGACCGGTAAACGATAATATCGCAATGGAAGTTACATCGATTATGGGTATTAACTTTAAATTAAATTTATTCCTAACCGACGTACTTTGAACTATTCGGACCACATTAGAGTACTTTAAGTGCTCGAAATAATCTGCACATGAAGTTTTTGCTCGTGTTACAGGCCCCACCCTGTATATATAATGCCGTTAAATCTACATCGACAATACAATAATTGACATACATTACATTGTAAAATATATATATATATATATAGTACCAATATAAAATAGCAATATAAGTATATGATTATGTATATATAACCTACCTAGTTATATATACATATACCTACACTTTTAAACTTTCGCGTTTCATTGTAAATAAATAAACACCTAGACGCAGATTAACGCCAGTCCAGTCACCCATTAAAGGCATCCTTTTATATTAATAAGTACCTAATTTGCGCCAACCCCCGCCCAAGTAGCCATTCACAATGTACACACGCCTGCACATCAACCTACCACACACTGTCAAATTTTCTCAATAGACTTTGAACTTTATTTATAAGTTATATGGTTGAAAACGTATTGAAGAAAGGCTTGTGTTTAAACGCCTACCAAAAATGTATCAATTTTACTACCAACAAAATTCGAAACGCTTACCAAAACGAATAAATGATCATCAAATTGTGTTTCCTAAAATATTATAAAAGGGATACAATTTATATTTTTATTAAATGCCTTAAAAATATATGAATACCTGCATTTCAGACCAAATATTATGTTATATTGTCACCAAATAGATAATACCAATATTTTATGCCTCGAGTATCAATTTGGTAATATTTGCTTTCTGTTGTCTAATAAAAAAAAAATAACCTCGAAATTCAAGACAATTGCTACGCTGCGCTTCGAGGTTGTCTTAAATTTCTAACCTATCACGTGACCTACAGGAGTAGGGCAGCTAGTATCCTCAATCATTTGAATAATAGTGTAAATATTTGGTGATCATTTTATCAATTTTGGGAAGAAAAAAGAATATTTGTACAATATATCAAATTATTGTGATGTGTGTTTATTTATTTGGACCATAATATAGTATATTTTAGGACCCTTTTTATGAAAGCATTAAATGTTTTTTGGAGTCATTTAATTTATTTAATACTTAGGCTTAGGGTCTAAAAAATATCTGATTGATGATGATGAGCGTTTAAATTATACGTTATAATTCAATTAAATTTTTTTACTATCAACTTAAAACGTCATTACTATTTATAAGTTGATGATAGTAAAAGTTAATTTTTTTCTTTTTAGCGCATTTAAATAAAAGCTTGTTTTTTAAGAAGGCTTTTTATAGAGATAGGCCGACTAGTCGGGAAAGGGAGCTTTGGTAGTCGGCGACTAGACACCGACTATTCGGCAAATTATGCCGATTATATCGGCACGAGATAAATGAAATAACACAAAAAAATTACGCATGTTTTTATAATTTCTTATAAGAATATCTAAAGTTTCATTCGTAAAACATTTTCAAAATAATAGAAAGAAGCTAAAAACTATCATAGAGACATAATATATTATCTTCAAACATAAATTATTTATCCTTAAATTATTTTTTAGGGTTCCGTACCTCAAAAGGAATTTTTTTCACTTCCCAAACCTTTCCCTTTCCCTTCACAAACTTACAAAACACCATTTACAAAATTCAAAATATTTTATTCAGTTTAGGCTACAAATAGACCCGATGGGTCGAAGTGCCACTGAAAGAGGATCCTAAGATAAGATAAGATAAAGTGGATTCTGCGAAACCCTGAGGTTCTGATCGAGAAGTCAGCAGGATTTCTGAAATCAATTTCTTTGTTTACTTCAAATGTCTGTTTGTCTGTCTTTCGTCATTGAGAAGCACCTTTAGGTAATAGGTAGTCTAGTGACTAAGAAATTACACTTACAATTTATCATAAGTACAGGGTTGGATAGCACTCGAGATAGAAATGATTCAATGTTTGTTTATGTACAGTCAGCGTCAAATAGTTAGTGACACTCAGGGTACTTACTCCGTTAAGTAATATAACTAAATTACTCCGCTCCACCAGATGTTAAGCGTGCGCGGAGTCCAGATGGTCCACAGCTAGTGGAGCAGGATTGTGGCTCGCTAGCCGGCCTCACGTTGCCGACCCGCGAGTTGCTTTACCTCGTCCAAAGGACTCCATGTAGTAGGAAGGAGGGATACGTGTGCTAAGAGAGCATTGCATTTTTAAACCAATAGGTTTGATTGAGGAGCTCGATGCCGCAGTGGTTAACGCGCCCGTCATCGGATGGCTGATCATAAACGTATCATCTCGTGCTTCGGAAGGCACGTAAAGCCGTTGGTCCCGGCTGCATTAGCAGTCGTTAACAGCCACCAATCCGCACTGGGCCCGCGTAGTGGTTTACGGCCCGTTCTCCCTATCCATGAGAAAGGCTCGTGCCCCAACAGTAAGGACATAAAATGAATTTCGTAACGGTATCAAGCCCTGCTGTCTGCTGCAGGATGAGTAATACTAATACGCGACAATAACACCTCCTGTTATTGTAGTTATAATCACGATCGGATAAGCTTAGTGTGTTTAGTCATTTTTGTACAGTCACGAGCATTGGCGTGTATACACCTTTGACTAGTTTTGATTCTTATTCCATTGTATTAAGAGTTACATTGTTTATATTTTAATGCTCGTGGCTGTACGTGCCACGATTTGGTAATAATCTTCTTATTGTTTTAATTATTTTTGATTTTTGCATTCACAATGCTAAATACATACAGTTACACCTAGGGTTGCCATCTTTTTTTGTGCAAATAAAGTACATTGGTTTTTAAAAGGTAGAAAATAAAGATATACGTAATGTCAAAATAAAGTACGATTATTTATTTCGCTTAAATTGCTCTTTAAATCTAAATCTCATTGCTTTTAGCAACTTTTATCAAATAATTACCACTGCTAAATAGTTGCACAGCAACTTTTTTGTGTGTTATATGTAAAAAGAATCCCAGAGAATTAAAATATATGAATATGAGTAGGACTCCTTTGGCTTACAGAGCAAGAGTAGATAGTGTTGACTAATTTCGGCGAGTTGGGTTGAGCCAAGATAGCATAGTTGGTATTGCACCTGAACCGTCATGTCATGGGGTGCGGGCTCGAGCCCCGCTCGTGGAATTTTTTCAACACTGTCTTTTTTTTCAAACTAAAATATGTGAAATAAAGTATTTTCGCGTACTTTATTGTTCTCATATAGAGTATAAATTATCCGAAATAACGTACAATACTTTATAATAAAGGACGGGTGACAACCCTACTCGTGACTGTACGTGGCACGATTTGGTAATAATCTTGTTATTGTTTTTATTATTTTCGATTTTTGTATTAAGTACAAATCTAATATACAGTTACAAGATAAAATTTTACTAGTAAAAAACACCAGTCTCAGTAAAATCGGGTGGGAAGGGAATCGACTTCTTATTGTTGCTTTCGCTTAGTCAAATATTTGTGAGTGTTATTATGGCGTAACAGCACAAAACCGGTCGTTGTGGAGATCCTTGGGGGAGGCCTTTGTCCAGCAGTGGACGTCTTTTGGCTGAGATGATGATGATGATGGCGTATGTAAGTACGCTCTACCTAACATACATCATACATACTGTCGCGTCCTCCCAAAAAGGGGTACATAAGATAAGACAGCATCAAAACCACCAATTTTGAGTAAACTCGCAGTGAGTGACCTGGACGCCACATGTAGCATAATCAAAGTAGGAATCCGACAGGTACCAGATACCAGTGATGGGTTTCTAGCCGACCGCCTGATGTGCGAGCATCTTGGAACCCTCGTCCCTCAGTCGGCTCTTACATGCATAAATATATTGACAGGTTTCATAAATATCCACAGACATATTATTTAAGATGTAGCTAAAAACATTAACGGCAAAATTCTTAGCATGTTTATAAGGAAATAGAAATGTGTGGTCTGAGGTCTTGTCTAGCAAAGGGTCAGCCTTTTGCTAGTTCATCAACATCATATCAGCCAGTCCACTTCGGAACACGCTCAGTGGCGTGATCCGCGGCTACTCTGATCCAGCTTTTGCCAGCCAGCTTGAGGAGATCGTCGCTCCATCTAGTCTGTAAGCGTCCTAACCCCCCACCCCTCCACCCCTCCACCCCTCCACCCCTCCATGATATGATTGATGCCTTTATATATGAGACAACATCACATACATTGTTCTGATTCCAAGGTAAGTAGCTAAATCACTCGTTTCATGGAAATCAGAAACAACGACGGTACCACAACCACCCAGACCCGACACAATATCGAAAAGTTCGTTGGGAATCGAACCCGGGACCTCTAGAGTTAGCGTCGCCCAATATCCGCCACTCGGCGGCGGAGGTCGTCAAAATTCCTTCTAGAAACTATCTGAGGGTGTTTCGATCGGCTTGAGGAACCCTTTAAGTTTCCCTTTAGCAATTGCCAAACAAGCCAATGTATATCCCATTTCCTTATCAATGTTTGCATAGTGTATATTGCTTAGCGCTCTATATAATGTAGTTAAGTAGCGTCGATAAAACTGAGTCCTATGTCGAAATTCAATTGAAAACCGCTTTCGCACGATTGCTTACTGATAATTTCTGTAGCATTACTATATAGTTGATGTGTTTTGTTCTGGTACTTTCCTGGCTGCAATATCTTTAATCGGATATTTATGATAACATTTTTTAATGACAGTTGAATGAAAACTCTATTAAAAAGAAAAGGATGAGTTCTGTTCAAGTACAGTCCGAATAGTCGCTTTATGAATCGCAATTTTCTGAACACTTGTCTGTTATGATCTCCGATGTTACACGAATTTTTGTAGAAAAAAGATATGAAGTATAAAGAATTTGGATGTTGTACTTGTAACCGCCTCTGTGGTCTAGTAGACTAGTGTCTCAGACCCGGTCCCGGGTCCTACCACCCTACCACCAACCAAACCGAGTACACAAACATGTACCCCCCGCTGGGAATCGAACCCGGGACCTCTGGGTCTAAACCGGTGGTCTTAGCCACTAGACCACAGGCTTTTGTTTAATTGAAATTGAACAAATGCATGAACCTGAACCATGCAACGATCTTCGGATTGGGACGGATTGAATTTTAATAGATTATTATCACTGGATATCACTTTAAATAATACGCAAAAATAAAACAGAAAAACGGGATGGTGATTGCTAATGCGACAATAAATATTTCATGTAGTTTGATCTTGAATGAAGCTGCCGAGAGGGAGAATATATCTCGGTTGTCCGTTTCTTTGTCTGCGTTGTTCGAGGGCGTTTTTCGAGCTTACCTTCTTATCTTATTTTGTAAAGTGCTGGGTGAGAGTAGCAGTGGATCGTGCTCAGTACTTTTTTTTTTTTTATAGAGAGATTGCTGATTGCCTCTACGGCATTTTCAGCTTCACCGGGCTTTTTTGGGGGCGGCGAGGAACGTAAAGGGTCCCTCAAGCCGTGTGAAACGAATCACCTTCAGAGGTTATCTAGAGGGAACGGCATCGCGCACAAGTGCGCGTCCCCGTGCCCTACTAGATTCTCCGAAGGGTTCGGATCGGATCGGGGAGCGGAGCAACCCGAGGGCGCCTCTAAAGGCACGGACCTCGGCTCGGGTTGACCGGGCCGTGGAGGAGGAGAGAAGCGCCCAGGTACATGTCTGTACCTGGTGTAGAGCGAGTGTGAACCGGTTCTTCGTACCCTTGTTCTACGAGTACGGTGTCTTCGGCCTAAACTGGTGTGCATGTTTAGTGTATTCTGTAAATGTGTGCTGTCATTTAGAGGATCGGGCGGGGTGCTCAGTGCCGTGCACAAGTAGAGGCCTATGTCCAGCAATGAACTAACATAAGCTTGTGATGGTGATGCTGATGTGTTCTATCAAGAGGGTTAGTGTTTACCTCGATGTCTTTGTCTGTGTGCGCTGCTCGAGCGCGTTTGTTTGTATGAAGCTAAACTTCTGCACTCGCCTTATGTTATGGCGCATGTGTGAAACGGTAATTACCGTCTCTGTTAGCCGTCTTGTACTAATAATAACATAACTGTAATAGACTAGTTAACTGAAACGTACGAACGTGGGATTAGATAGTTTCGTGCGTGGAAGTCAATCGACTGGAATGGAAAGTGTTCTACGCTGTAAATGAAAGGGAGAAAGGGAAAATGAATTGTGACCTCCTTGGTCGAGTGGTTTGTACACAGGTTTTCATGGTGTCGCCATCTCTGAGGTCCTGCGTTCGATCCCCGGTTGGGTCAATTTAGAAATTATTATTGTTTTCTAAAGTTTACGCGAACACTACACATTGAAATAAAACAACTGATTTGAATGAGGGTATACAAGCTACTAACTAATTATGAGACGACCAACACCTCAGTCTCCCTGTGACCACGGACCCTGCAAAGGGTTCGAAACGTCAGGATAACCATTAATTAAAACTAATGTGTGAAATAAACGCGAGTAGATACGTAAAAGTTGTTTCATTAGATTTTATTGTTTTTCTAAATTGTCTCGGGTCTGGGTGTTTTCTATGGAAAACACCCAGACCCGAGACAATTTAGAATTTAGAAAATACTAAAATACATACTTATTATACATATATAATAAGTATGTATTTTAGTATTTTAAGTATGTTTATCCGTTGTCTAGTAACCATTTAACGAGTTTCATAACGAAGCTTCTCTGTGGCTAGATAATTGGTGTGAGTGTAGGGAAGTTTATAAAAAAAAGTTTTCTGCCGGTTCTTCTCAGTACAAGGTCTCCCTCCCAGAGTAGACTTACGAGATGATTTTGAATTTTGAGTTCTCCGGTAGTGATAGTGTTATTAGTTAGGAGGACGACCTCCGTAGCCGAGTGGCTTGCACGCCGGGCTTTGGGCGGCGCTTACTCTGAGGTCCCGGGTTCGATTCCCGGTCGGGTCAATTTCGAAAACGAACTTTTCGATATTGTGTCGGGTCTGGGTGGTTGTGGTACCGTCGTTGTTTCTGATTTCCATGAAACGAGTGCTTTAGCTACTTACCTAGGGATCAGAACAATGTGTGTGATGTTGTCTCATATTTATTTATTTTATTTATTTATTAATTGAAATGTATAATATACCTAGTTGCCTCTATTTGCTAGGGCAAGCTGGGCTTTTCGGCTTATAGAAGGTACCGCCACTGTGTTCAGACGTTTTTGTGGAAAACCACCTTTGAGCGGCGCCGATGCGACACCGAAATTGTCGAAATAATTACTAACATAGAGTTCAGTTTTGTCAAAATTTTTTTTTGTTTAACTTAGTACTACTCGGTCGTACATAAAATAAGAAATAAACTTTGTCTTTTCTCATCTTTCCATAGAGAAGTATCCTCAAATCAAAAAGCTGTTCGGCTACGACCCTCTCTTCAAATGGGTGGTGACCTCCATGGTGGTGGTGCAGCTGATCACGCTGCCCATAGTGCAGCACCTCAGCTGGCCGGCGCTGCTGGTCATGGCGTACTGCTTCGGAGGAGTCATCAACCACTCACTGATGCTGGGTAAGCCAACACCTTTTCAAGATGAAAAATCATCGGCAACTGAACGGAGCGATGCACGAAATTGTGTTATTTAGCAGGCACAGTGTGAAATTATTATTTCCTTAAACGGGAAATAGGTTAATTATTTTTCGGACGATTCAAAAGTGTATGTAATACAGGGTGTTTGGTAATTCCTGTATAATCCCGAATATGGCTATCTGCCACAAAATTTGCGTTAAAATTATATAAACAAAACAAAAACATTTTATAAATAGCTTGCCTACTTCTTAACTGATCTTTAGTATTTGTAAAAATATGATCGGGTGTTAATGACGGTAGTTGTTGACATTGAATGGGTGCCTTTGGCTTTCAAAGTTAAAAGTAAATAGTGTTGAATAATTTCGGCGGGCTGGTTAGAACCACGATAGCTCATTTGGAAGAGCACCTGACCCGGTATGTCAGAAGGGTGAAGGCAATCCGCAATCCGGGCGGCTGCACTGACCGCTATGCTACCGGGAAGGCTGACGTAAGCGCTGAATTTTGTCACTGCTTTTTAATGTTTTTAGAGTGCTTTTTTAACAGCACAGCGCCATCTATCCAACGGTCGTTGCAACCGATGGCCATGCAGATTCATCTTTGCAGATGAAATACCACAAATTTGACAACACATCGCTATAGTAAATTTTTACTTTTTATTTTCAAGTGCTAATTGCTGCACTATCTATATATCTATAAATATCTATGCTATAGTAAATTGTTATTTATTAATTTAATTTTTATTTTATTTTATTATTATTATCATTAGTGTGTTATAAATTAAGTTACATACCAAAGTCACAATGCCTTGAAAAAGTGAAGTGGTAACTATAAGAAAACATCTATTAACACCAACATCTTACATGACCTCAAATAAGACTTTTTTCGTCCATTCTGTTACTGTATACCCGTCCTCTGTACCTTTTGCACCTGTTCATTACCATCATCATCATCGTCAGCTCATTTTTATGTCCCCACTGCTGGGGCACGAGCCTTCCCTGCGGATGGATAGGAAGAACGGGCCATAAACCACCACGCGGGCCCAGTGCGGATTGGTGGTTGTTAACGACTGCCAATGCAGCCGGGACCAACGGCTTTACGTGCCTCCCGAAGCACTGAGGAGCTCGAGATGACACATTTTCGGTCACCCATCCGATGACCGGCCTTTGCGTAAGTGGCATACCGGGCGCGTTATCCACTCCGCCATCGATCTCCTTTTAAGTTTAAGTTAAATAAATGAATATGAATAAGAATATAAATTTCATTAACGACATTCTATCTTTGTCCTAGTAGCCTAAACGTTTTTTATCTCTAACAGCATCTCAGTACAATCAAAACAGGAGTAAAGATAACGCGACTATATTGTACACTTTTATGTAATCACCTTTTAAGTGGCTATTACCTGATAAAGCAGGCGATAAAGATAAAATCCACTCGACATCGCTTGATAATGTGTAATATATTGGTTCCGGAACAAGGTAATTAGACAGAAAACCAGAGTAGAATAATATAATAGTTAATTCCGCTAAATCACTCGTTTATCCAACTTGGATGCAGTACCTACCTACGCGTTTGTGATTTATTATTGGTTCGTCCCGAAGTTTCGTCCCACATTCCAAAAGATTCTTGGTTTGTCCCATATCACTATTGAAGTGGTGTTTCGTCCCAAATTACAAGTAGATAGTGTTGCGTCGTGGGAGCGGAGAAATAATAGGCTTCGTTGTCGGTGCAGAAAGAGGATTTATTTGGTCTTACATTGGTTTATAAGCTGTGGCTCAGCGCCTCTATAGTAGACAGAATGTACTAACCTACAAGATATTGCTATTTCGATCTATGCTATTTATGATATGTTGCTTATAGCATACCATTTGGTTATTAGTGTGCCTCCCTGGCGGCAGAGGGCGCCGCTTGTGAAATCCGTGATGCAACATGCTGCCACCTCAGCCTCGGGTGTGCGTTTACATAATCGGTAGGCCGGTAGGCGTATACGGTTGGTAGGCGTATACGGTTGGCAGGCCTATCCGAGGTGATTCATACCTATTTCAACGTAGTTAGTGTTGAAATAAATATGACTCGAATCGTTAGGTAACGAATTTGGTAATATGAATTTAGATTAAATTAATTTGACCTTTCCCTTGTTAAGTGGTGGGATTAAATAGGTAAGATTACTAATTTAAATGAATTTGATTTCTACTTAATTAAATAGCCACTCCCACGACGCAACATTGGGATAAGTCAAATAGTTATGTACTAGACAATCTGCTAGGTTACAGGAAAACACAAACAATAAAAACGTTTATTTTACATTTTAAAGAAGTAGACTTAGGTATTTAGGTATGTGAAATTAGCTAACTTATATCTGTCTTATATCTATTGTATTTTACATCGTAGACTTAGGTATTTAGGTTAAGTTATACATCTATTGCGTTTGTTGGTAACGGGCAAATGTTGTTGAAGGCTCGCTTGATGATCCCGCTTGACGTGAAGATCTCCGCCACTCTCGCTATGCCGTCGCGACCGGGAAGACAGGCGACGATCCGTCCCATCTTCCACAGGCACGGGGGTAGGTGTCCATCGCGTACCAGCACGACGTCGCCCACTTGCAGACTTCGCCCCTTCGGACTTCGCCACTTTGTACGCTCCTGCAACAGGCCTATGTAATCTCTTGACCATCGGTTCCAAAAATTTTGTTGTAGTTGCTGTAATTGTTGGTACACAGTGAGTCGGTTTATAGGTATATCTTTATAGTCGTAATCGGGTAATGAGTGAGGCGTTCTACTAAGCAAGAAGTGGGCTGGCGTTAAACATGAGATTTCATCAGTATTTGAATTTGGAATTGGGCATAATGGACGTGAATTTAAAATTCCTTCAACTTGTACAAGTATAGTCATAAACTCCTCATAGGTTAATAGTGCTTGACCCAAAACACGTTTAAGATGAAATTTACATTGTTTGATGGCTGATTCATGGAGCCCTCCCATGTGGGGGGTATATGGTACAAGAAATCTCCATTGGATTCTCTCATTTGCACAAAAAGTTTCCAGCTCATTGGAATTGTTGGTTAAAAATTTGTAAAGTTCTACTAGGTTATTATAAGCACCACGGAAGGTAGTACCATTATCGGTCAGCATTTCCTTTGGTCTCCCTCGCCTCGCAATGAAGCGTCTGAAAGCCGAAAGAAATGCATCAGATTGCAGCCCTGAAATTAATTCTATGTGAACTGCCTTAGTTGTCATACATACAAATATTGCAATGTAACATTTATAGGTTTTGTAACCGCGGCCCCTCCTGTCTCTGACCAAATATGGCCCACCATAGTCCAAGCTTGTAAATAGGAAAGGTGCCGTGGGGGTAACCCTAGCCAGTGGTAAGTTCCCCATTATTGGAGTGTGGGACTTCGGTTTGGCTCTGAAGCAGGTCACACATTCTCGTACTATTTGGTTAGCCAGACTCTTACCGTTAATCGGCCAGAACCTTTCTCGAACACTCGACAGCAGCAGCTGCGGCCCCGCATGCAGCTGTCTGGTGTGTACATCACGCATGATGAGCTGGGTTATTGTGTGTTTGTGTGGTAGAATTACAGGGTGTTTTTTATTATAGGTATAAAGCGATAAGGCTAAACGGCCTCCTAATCGTATTAGTCCATTTTCCATAAATGGATTCAATGGCAATAAATTGGATGATTTTGGTAATAGTTTTTTGTTTTTAAGTAAATTATATTCTATTGGAAACCTTTCGACTTGGGAAATTTCGATTAATTTATTTAACGCGCATTTTAATTCGTTAACCGAAAATGGACCTGTAAGTTTGTTATTGTGATTTAAACAATTGTGACTGAATCTAAATATAAACGCAACACTACGTGTTAGCTTGTTTATATCGGACCATCTTTGAATTAGGTCATTCAAACATGAGGTTGACTGTACGTTAGTAATAACATTACATTGTGTCTCGGTTTCGGTATTTTCTGACAAGGGTGTGGGTTGATTTCTAGGCCACACGTCACTTGGTTTACTCAGCCATGAGGGACCCTGCCACCAAAGTGTGCAGGTAGCCAACTTGTCAGCCGGCAATCCTTTTGTTAACAAATCGGAAGGATTATCACTAGAAGGTACCCAATGCCAATCGTTTGTATTGGTTAATGTTTGAATTTTTATCACTCTATGCTTCACGAAACAATCGAGATTATTTGGTTGTTGTGATTTAAGCCATGCTAATGCCACCTGTGAATCCGACCAAAAATACTTTTCCGTGAAGTTACACTTCAAGGCATTGTTTACCTTAGTGTACAACTGCGCGAGTAACAATGCAGCGCATGTTTCAAGTTTTGGTATCGTTTTATTACAAGCTAATTTGGACTTAGAACACAGTAAGCGAGTTGCGATATTCCCTTTCGCATCTGACGCTCGTAGGTATATCGCGCAGCCAAGTGCTACAAGCGAACTATCGGCAAACCCATGCAGCTGCAAGTTGACGTAATTATCTATAAACACATATCTAGGTATTACAATTGAATTAAACTCGATCAGTTTGGAATAAAAGTTATTCCATTCTTTTATTATATCGGCTGGTAACGGTTGATCCCAGTCGATTTTGTTTCTCCATAATCGCTGGATAATAAGTTTGGCAATGACTAAAGTGGGGCTAAGATGGCCCAATGGATCGAATGTGGCTGAGGCTAATGATAACATTTTTCGTTTAGTTAAACGGTTTGGCATTGTGTCACCTTTAAATTGGTAAATTAAAGTATCGCTAGTACTACACCATGCAAGGCCCAGTACCTTTTCAGGGGAGTCGTGTGTCAATGAGGTCGGCAGTGTATTAGGAATGTTTTTATGTTCGGTATTACTTACAGTTTTTAGTACGTTGGCGGAATTAGACCTCCACTTGCGCAGGTTAAAGTTTGCCTTACGCAAGGTTGACTTCACCCGGACTACTGTCTCTGCTAGCCGCTCCTCATCCTGGTCTCCAAGGAGCATGTCATCCATGAAAAAATTGTGTAATATCGCGTCCGCGGCTAGCGGGTATTGCCCTTGAATTGACTCCGCTAAGTGTTGTAGGCACCTAGTTGCTATGTGTGGCGCGCTCCTTAACCCAAAACTCAGAGTGCGTAAAGCGTACGTAAGTAAAGGGTCCGTTGGATTTTCTCGCCACATAATGCATTGTAATAATTGTTGGCTACTATTAATAATTATCCTTGTATACATACGTTCTATATCTGCGCAGATTACGTATTTATGTATTCGGAATCTAAGTAAAATATCTATTAACTCATCTTGGTTTATTGTACCTTTAAATTGGATATCGTTAATTGACTTTCCGTTACTTGTCTTAAATGCACAGTCCATGACTACCCGTAAAGGTGTGGTCACCTTATGCGGTGTCAACACTGCGTGAATTGGTATGTAATTGCAGTGGCCAGTGTCTTGGACCTGTACCATGTGCCCTGCACCTTTGAAATCGTTCATAAATTGAACAAATTTTTGTTTAAATTCGGTATCTCGCGCAAACTTTGATTCTAATGCTTTGAACCTTTTATAAGTTACGGATCGTGATTGGCCCAGACATGTCACCGGTTCTTTTAGTGGTAATTTTACCACAAAGTTTCCATCAGAATTTCTATAGTGCTCACTGAATACTTTCTCGCACTGTAAGTGTTCATCATTTGGTATCGAAGATCTAGAATGGCATTTGTCCGAATTCCAGTCTTGGGTGAGGACTTTTGTTTGTACAAAGTTACATCTCACCTTAGTTGACATGTCTGTCGAGAATGGCCCCGCTATTATCCATCCTAATCGCGTTCTTTGTAAAGTAGGTAATCCATTTCCTAGTCTGTATTGACCAATACACAGTAAGTTATAAAATTGTTCCGCGCCCAAAATTAGGTCAACTTCTCCCCCTTCGTGAAACAATTCATCTGCTAATTTAAATCGTTTCGGTATATTGAATTGTTGCACCTTTATCGCGTAGGTGGGTAAGTTGCATATGTTAGGTACAATGAAACAAGATAATTTGGTTGAAAAGGAGTCATCTTTTGACTGAATTGTGATATTGCATAACTGATTTATTTTGGTTACATTTTCGTTAAACCCTAAAACTTCTAAATTTATTGGTTGAGTCGGTAATTTTAATTTTTGGTAAGCATTTTCGGTAATAAAATTCGAGGTCGCGCCTGAATCCAATAGTATTCGTAAAATAATAGACTTATTATTCAAATCGTGCACCTTAACGCGTGCAGTGGACAAAAGGACACCTTTTTGAATTTTATTTGGTGTCAATGTCTTGGTTTTGCTATTTAGGCCCGAATTTGAAAATCGTTGGTTAACAATTAGATTGACTGGCTGTGATTCTACAGGCAAAGTCTGATTGGTATCGCCGTAAAGCGTCGATGAACGTGGACGCGATTCATCACTTTCGGTAGGTGAAACGTGTAATAATGTATGGTGCTTACCTTTGCAGTTTCTGCACGTGCTCGAGCGACAGTTTGGTAAAAGGTGTCCGGAACCCAGACAGTTCAGACACAAGCCTAGCTTCCTTATGACCCTTATGCGTGTTGCTGCATTCAGAGCCAAGAACCTCGGGCATTGGTTAATGAAATGCGCTTCCTTACAATTTGGACAGTGGTTACGACCGGTAACAATATGTTTAGGTATTACCTTACTGTTGGTTTGAGACGGAGGGCACGTGGTTACCATTGACCTTCTCGGATGAAGGTCGCGCCGTCCGAGCGTCTGTGGCTCGGCCGCCACGTGAGTCACCGCCTCCCTCATCTCTGCCTGAGACCGCAGGAAGGACTTGAAATCCTGTAATGTAGGTAGTTCACGAGAATTATTCCGTTCCTCCCATTTATGTTGTAAGGGTTTCTCGAGTTTCGAACTAAGGAAAAATATTATTAGCAGATCCCAACCATCCGTAGGTATCTGTATTGATCTAAGAATTCGCAAATGTTTGGAAATATTATCATGTAATAATCTAAGGGCTGTGGCTGTGCTAGGTACAGTGTCTACGTTAAATAGCGCTCTTAGATGGGT
Source organism: Eudonia truncicolella (assembly GCA_949315975.1). Taxonomy (NCBI): domain Eukaryota; kingdom Metazoa; phylum Arthropoda; class Insecta; order Lepidoptera; family Crambidae; genus Eudonia; species Eudonia truncicolella. The sequence goes on along the minus strand of OX438853.1, from coordinate 5,608,689 downwards.
ATAAACCAGGATTTTCGGGCTATTGTACCGTTCGCACAACAACTTCCATGCTATGGCGTGGCTTTCCTCAGCATACTCCAATGAGCTGAGAACTTCAAGTGCGCTATCGGTTAGACAAGTCTTCAAATATTTGAATTTTTGTATCGGTTTCAAACTTGTTTGGTTAATTAATGCATCAAATGTATCTCTAAAGCTAATCCAATCGGCCACGTTGCCATTAAATGATGGTAAAGCTAATTCTGGGTACCTAATGTGGTCCTGGTCGCGTGTCCCGTGACACGTGGTCACCTCGTGGCCTTTGGCCCCCGAAGACACTGCTCCCGAACCGCCGTCTCGCGCTAGGTAATTTTTGCTTTCAGAAATACACTTATAAAAGGAGTTTTCAAAGGTTTCTCGTTCTAACAAATGCTCATCTACAACTTCGCAAATTGTTTCAATACGATCCTGAATTTTTTCGAATTCTTTGAAAACTCCGTCTATGCGGGCCGTACGCAGCTCCAAATCTATCAATTGCTCAGCAGTTAAAGGCGGCTTAAGTGTAACTAAATGTTTTTTAAATAGCGTTAACTTCCCTTTAACCACACCTCGTTTTTTAACTAATTGCTTTAGCTTTTTATCACCTATGACTGTCGCGTCACTGCCGCTATCTGAAGACGACATGGTGATTTTTATGTACTTTATTATTTTTTATTAAAAAAATCAAAATATTAAGTAAAATTTCACGTCGAACGTCGTCAATGTACTAACCTACAAGATATTGCTATTTCGATCTATGCTATTTATGATATGTTGCTTATAGCATACCATTTGGTTATTAGTGTGCCTCCCTGGCGGCAGAGGGCGCCGCTTGTGAAATCCGTGATGCAACAGATAGTTAAAAGTAAAGTCAACAAAAAAAAGTGTTAATACTTTTTATTTTTTTTAAAACAATATTTCAATAATAAAACAACTAAGCATGTTGGTATGAATCATTTTTATTATCCAGTATCACAATCAAAATTTCACAGAAATTGTATAGTATCATCTTATTATAAATACAGTTTAAATACCTAAGCTACGTACGTGTACAGAACAGTCAATATGTAAGACACTAGGTGATAATTTTAATTACTGAATTTACCGAACAATTAAATGAGAGTATTAAAACAAAGCTTCATCCCAAATTACAAGTACATAGTTAAAAGTAAAGTCATAAAAATAGTGTAAGTACTTAAATAAGTTTTTTTAAAACAAATATTCTTTTATAAAACAACAACAGTTTGAAAAATTCTACTATTCCTTATTGTTTGAGTGTGATAGTATCTTTAACAATTTATCATGCTACTAAGTTTTCTTATGTACTGCGGGAAATATTGGAGAAAAACTATCAGTACACCAAAGCACGCCACTCAATAAGTTATATCACTATACACTATGTATATGGTTCTTGTGTAAAATAATATTGATTCATTGATTTGCTGTAATACGAAACTTATACTTTTTACCAGTCCAGCCCAGAACAGTCAAATAAATCAGTTGATTTATTTGAAAAAGATAATTATCATTTTAGACTGGTAGAAACATTGATAACCACAAACAAAATCGTTAAACTGTTTTTTTTTAATCAACTATGTATACTACTTTACACGAGATCGTTACGAATACTATGTTAATATAAATAAACTAATATCTTAGCTGAATTGTGTATAAATTATTAAAGAGGTAATCATTTTAAAGGCAAAAAGTATGTAACACGTAAATACTGAAATAATTTAAACAAATTAAATTCCTAATTATAAATGATGAATAATTAAATATTTCGCAACGTAAACAGCAATTGCTAAATCAGAATTATCAAATTATTAATATAAGATAATCAATAAACTTAAAAGATATTTTGTCAGATGAAACAATAATATAAAACGGCAGTCACATTTTTTCCCTTACTTAAAAATAATATTAAACTATATAAAAATATTAACTTACCTATGACAGACTTGATCAACACACTCACTATACACACTTTTAAGGGATTCTGACTGAATGACGAATGACTTGAATGCACTTTGCAAGTGCACATCACGGAAGCTCGTTTTGCTGATATCGCAAAGTAATGCTATTGGTCAAATGAGTCAACAATAGCAAACAAACAATGGACGCAACATAAAGAAGGGTGGTTTTTTTACCTGGTCTTCAAAACCAGATTCCAGTGACCGAGACACGACAGGAAGTGTATGCGTATTAATTGCTTAATAAGAGCGGCAAAATAGTAATATTAATATGGTAGATATTCCTATAAAATAGTACGAGTAAATTTTTTCTCGCGGAGAAGACAGACAAGAGTAGTAATTTTAAATGGTTGATTAAAGTAAGTTTGGCATGTAAAAAAAATATGGGCCGTAAAAGGAATATAAAATGGGACGAACCGAGAATAAAATAATTTAAATTATATTTTGGGACGAAAGAATCATATTGATTGGGACGAACCAGGATTTTTTTTATGTGGGACGAACGAAGCATAAATCGCGTTTGTATTAAGGCGACACACTGAAAAAATGCATCAACTTTCGTCGAATGACTTACGAATCTGAAATGAGTTGTTCGGTTTAGGACAGATTCTGTTATGGTCAGATTCGGTTTTTGACAGATTTCTGTTTAAGACATAAATACAGTTAAGTTCAAAAATCAAATGCCATTATTTTTATGAAAGGTATGTTATTAGTAGTGTTTGCGTCATTAAATTATACCTATAACTTCGTACCGCTTTGGCAGTTTCTATGACAACAAAACAAACAAATCGTAAAATATTTATGCGTGAAAGCGTATCAAACAAACAAACAAACAAACAAACAAAATATTAATAAACTCACTTTTAATAAAAAATATCCTTTATCCTTCCCAACACCTTTGAGAATATGTGTACAAAGTTTCATGATGATCGGTTAAGTAGTTTCTGCGTGAAACCGTAACAAACAAACAGGTAAATTCAGGTCTGTGGTCTTTATCTTGAATTTGCTTGCTCAAATACACGATTGTATAATTGTATAATTTTGACTCTTATCATAAATACTTTTGAATACACCACTAAAAAATCACTATTGTTGAAATTACAACAAAATTACTTAATTTAGGTATACGCTTGGAAACCAGTCAAATATATTGATAACACCAATATTCGTATTTTAGTAGCTGCATATTTTGATAACTAAAACTATTTTTTATTTATATTTTATAAATTGTTAATTTGCGGTCTCAATTGTCGCAGGCGCTACGTATTTTCAACCTTATGCCAGCGCTAGTAAGGATCAGCCTTTTTGAATGTTCACAAATCGAGGTGTGTGTCGTCTTAAACTTACCTTCTGGGTAAGAGACCGTTTGCGCAAACGAAGCACCTTCAAAGGTTTTCTAGAGGGAATGGCATCACGCACTAGATTGTCCGAGGGGTTTGGTTCGGATCGGACGCCATCGAGATCTTCATCTGCTCGCCTCGGCTAATAGATTAAACGACTACAATTTCATTACTATCTATCAATTTCGAAACTTATATTATCGTATTGTTTTCTAAAGTTTACGCGAACACTACACATTGAAATGAAACAACTTTTACGGATCTACTTGCGTTTATTTTACACATTAGTTTTATTAATGTTGAAAATTAATGTTATTTGTTAATGTTTTAATTAATTTAAATGAGGGTATACAAGCTACTAACTAATTATGAGACGACCAACACCTCAGTCTCCCTGTGACCACGGACCCTGTAAAGGTTTCGAAACGTCAGGATAAACGTTAATTATACTATCGTATTATAGTATTACACAATAATAATTTAATTGTACAATATGTTTGTTGCCGATCGATGTGCGAACAACCTCGGTCGTAAATTGGTAGTTTAATTTTAAATTATCTCTCTGCAAGTCTGACTCAGAGACCGCAATGCTATTCACTTGTTAGAGAGCGTGTGTTCTTTCCGTTTAAACAAGTTACTACATGTGTGTACCTACATCATGAAATAAAATAGTATTTTTAAATTAAATTGTGCTTAAATAGTTTTTATGAATAAGGGGGTAACTAAAGCTATAGAAGGACGGTTAAAATAAACAACGTGCAACTATGTTTAGCTCCGTTCTATGTTATGGCTAGAAAAGGAGGTTGGAGTGCGACAAATGGTTCACTTAGTTTTATTTTTTGTATTGTTATGTCATCGGTCATCAGATAAACTGTTAAAATACGGATCTCTGAGGCCCTCTGCCCGGCCGCATTCAGAAGTACTTTGATTTAAAATCTGACAGTTCGTTTTAGATATATTTGACTTGGACGCGTATTAATAGTATCGACTGTTAATAACTTCGACAATAACATTGTCTTAATATCTCATAATTATTTCAGATTTCTGTCTAGATTGCTTGCTAATGCTTTGGATTACTAGAAATAGTGAGTGTGTGGTCTATGTGGCACTATTTCTTTTGTAGTTTTGTAGTTTCGGGTGTTACCCAATTCATCTAATTTCTACTGCCTCTATCTATTTGAAATAAACATTTAGGTTGTCAAAGCGTGGAATTTGAGATTGTATGCGTGCGTGGCAAGCGCATCGGATTTTCTGAATTGACATGGCGGTGGAGACGCGGGTGCGCAGGGTACGCGAACATGGTCAAAAATGTCAATGTCACATAACTTTTTTTTTTGTTTATTGTTTTACGGCTCCGGATGAAATCCATCAAGCCTATTCGTTCTTTTTATCTTCTTAGGTAATACATATATAAAGAATATTGATGATGATGAATGATAATGGAAATGGGAAGTGAGAAATAATATACCCCCTCAACCCTTCGAGTATCTCAGTAAAGATGTGGGGCTTTACTAAGTCCTCACGCAGACTTCTTGAAAGAATTCGAAAAGTGACGTTGCACTGTTTTGTTTCATTTGCCAACACTCATGCACACTCACGAACACTTAAAGGTTAATAATCCACCATTATTTCACATTAATATTCGACATAAAACAAATTTTAGAAAATAAAACAAAACCGCAGACATGACTCTTCACTTTCCCGCCAAGAAGTCATGTCACATAACAATATGACAGTGACAGTGTGGCTGCGTTCAGTGTGCAGTCCGCCCTCAGAATAGTAATTAAAGCTAGTCCGTCTAGCCAGTTTTTTATTTGTTTATGATTTTTTAATTGTTGTACGATGTCTATTATTTTATATATATTTTGTTTTTATGTATTTATTTAGGAGTATATAGGTTTATTTATAATATAAATACAATTATATCCAGATACATATATTTATATTATTTTTTTTTGTTTTTTTTTTCTCTTTTCTAATTTGTTTATTTATTATGTAGTCTAATTGTTTAAGATGGAAACGTCACCTCGCACAGGCCCTGCCAGAATACCAGCGCCGTTGCGATGCGACTTTCTCATACCGTAGCGACATATGCTGAGGCGGGGTCCTGATTGGGTCCAAACACCGTTGTATTCTTTTTATTTGTTATTTTTTAGTTATTTTTTGTCTTGCATTTCATGTCTTTGTGTCTAGTATCGTATTATGTAAAAGTCAATAAATGTTTTTTCTTTCTTTCTTATATATGTCATTTCCTGAAATGTGCACTTTTAAAATTAATTACCTCTATATTAGATGGTATACGATGCGTACAAGCGCCCCATACCTAAATATAAAGATCCGTAGCCCGGCCACAAAAAGTGTTCTATAACTGGTGAAATACTGCGGTACCATTTTTTTTCCTCTCGAGTAGGTAAAGAAAAGTACGCATCCGCACAGCTTACAGACAATACCACGGCCTTATTTGGCGCCGTGGCCGGGCCAGGTAACACACCGGTTTCTATAGCCTTAGTTATTGTTCTGAAAGTAAGCACATTTGGCCTTCATCTCACCCATGTCAAGTGATGATAAGACTGAAGGTGGAAGCGCAATTCACCCGGAATCCTCGGCTACTGAGACACTGGCTATTTTGTCTCTAGCCTTTGGGACCATAATGTCCACTTCTTAAAATTACCACTTCCCATAAGGACCACATCCCACACCGTGGTCATAGATCAAAATATATTGTACTAGAGCACCCGCCAATGCGCTTGTATTACTCTTATTTGTCTTCATATCGCGTGTTTTGGAGCGCATGAACATTTTATTTGAAGATAGAAGATGAGTAGCTCTTTAATTGAAAATAATGCTGATAACTTAAAACTTAAAATAATAACGCCTAATAATAAATAAATAAATTACAAAAACGCAAATGTTGAAAAAATTTCCACGAGCAGGATTTGATTTGTACCTGCATCCTTCTGACATACCGGGTCAGGTGCTCTTCCAATTGAGCTATCGTGGTTTATGCTATGTCATATTTAGATAAGAAAATATACCTGATCCTCGACTCAAGCAAAAGAAACTGGTCGTTAAGGCGCGGTTAACACAGTCGCTGACGTGTATCCTGCGCGATTAATGCTCTAAGTTGTAGCTACTTCATCAATATAATACATCTTACATCGAATAATTTATGGCTGACATAGACGGTATCTTTATGAATACTATATTTCCGCCTTGTCATACCTCAGTACAATTGACAACCAAAATTAACACCTCAAGTGTAAGCGATGACATACAAATCGTCATTAATTAGCGAATACATGCAATTGGAGTATGGAAACTGCTCAAGAGTAGCTTGTTGACAACATTGTGATAGAGTTTATAGCAATAGGTAACAAGGATGTTGATGCCCACATACGCACGGGAGGAGGGCGTGACATCATCGCGGCGAGCATCGAACCGGTTGCCGCGGGCGCCCCCCACTGCCCGTCCCCGACCGACACCAACGACAGACCGGACGACACTCGGCTTTCGGACAGCACGCGCGACCCTCTTAAAGTCCATTATTTTGTTTGTCTGGGAACTATTTTTCTGTAATTTGTTGGCATTAAACCAACCCCTGTGTTTTACAGTCCGCTTTTTATTTAAGTCTTCGGACCCTTACAAGGACGAACCATTGCCAATAATAAGATAATGTTATATTATAATAAATTATTTAGTGGTCTGTGATTGCTAATGTTAAGTACTTCGCAGAGGTCTGTCATCGGATAGGTGACTAAAATTTATCATCTCGAGCTCCTCCGTGCTTCGGAAGGCACGTAAAGACGTTGGTCCCGGCTGCATTAGCAGTCGTTAGTGACCACCAATCGACACTGGGCCCGCGTGGTGGTAAATGGCCCAGCAGCGGGACAGTATATAGGCTATTTCATCATCAGATAATTATTTTTTATGTCCCCACTGATGAGGCAAAATCAGCCCTATCACTACAGGGAGAAAGGCCCAAAAACCACCACGCGGGCCCAGTGCGGATTGGTGTTTGTTAACGACTGCTAATGCAGCCGGGACCAACCGCTTTACGTGTTTACCGAAGCACGGATATAAGCGATTTACTTTACTTATATGCCTACAGTTTTAATGTTGTTGTTACAGCTATCCACGAGATCGCCCACAACCTGGCCTTTGGACACAACAGGCCTTTCCACAACAGACTATTCGGGTTTTTCGCGAACCTACCTATCGGAATACCTATTTCAATTAGCTTCAAGAAATATCACCTTGAACATCACAGGGTAAGCTAATGATTTTAGTAGTTTTCTTTCTATATAACAATAACATCATCACACGTCCTGATAAATGTCCCATGCTGCTCTGGGGACTTGAAAAGAACGTTTAGCTAAGTAAGACACGCTAATGTTTTAACTATAACTTCATTTAGGACCAGCATTGTTGCGTTTCAAATTATACCCAAAATGTCATGCTGTGTACACTCCCTTTGGATTACCGTCTAGCTAGTAAGGTTAACCAAATATGTTACTGTACTCATGCATTGATTGTAATCTGTTTGTGTACCTATAGAAATAAATAAATAATGACTTATATGTGTCAGCTGCCTAAATTGCCGAGCATGTCGTAGGAGCCGACTAAGGGACAAGGGCTCCAAGATGCTCGCACATCAGGCGATCGGCTGCAACCCATCACTGATATCTATTCCACTTCGGAGTTCTACTATGATTGTGCTAAATGTGGCGTCGAGTCACTAACGGCGAGTTTACGCAAGACTCCACACCACCTGATGTTAAGTGGAAATGGAGTCCAGACGCGAAGACAACTGGTGCAGCGTGAAAACAACGCAGCATCAGTCAACCTCACTCTGCCGGCCCACAAGGTGCTTCTTCACGCCTCATTTGAAGGACCCCATATCATAGGAAGGTAGGAAAACGTATGCTGGCAGACTGTTCCACCTTTTGGAGGTGCGACAAAGAAACGAGTCACCAAATTTCTATGTGCGCGATGGGATATGTGTGATGCTGCTATGTCTTGTCTACCCCTTTTTCGGAGAAAGACACCCCGCTACACACGACTTTAAAGTTTATGCTGACACCCCTCGCAAACCTAACGGTTATAAAGTTAAAGGTGTCAGACATCCTTGCGCAAGCACAAGGGACCATCTGCGTCAGGTCATTGCGTCAGATCATGACGCGCCGAAGCGCATTCTTCGGAGAAGGACAATGTGAAATGTCGTCTATTTTCTCATTCTCCCTACAGTATCAAGGTGATGAGGTGATAGACACAGATCTTCCTACACTCTTGGAGGCAAAGTTGTTCTGCACTACGGGTGGGAAGCTATTCTGGCTACTGCTTCAACCGCTGTTCTACGCGGTCAGGCCGTTGGTGGTGAGGCCGAAGAACCCCACGCCGCTTGAGCTGGTCAATCTGGTGATACAGCTGTTCTTCGATGCTGTGGTGGTTCAGTTGTTTGGTGAGTGTTTCTTTATTATTACATATCACGGGTAATCACTAGGCCTTCGTCTCACCTGATGTTAAATGATGATGAGGCCGAAGGTGGAAGCGCACTTCACCCGGAATCCTCAACTACTGAGGCACTGGCTATCTTATCTCTAGCTGCTGGGAACACAATAATGCTACAAACTTTCATGTTATGGCGACATATTTAGAAATGATGGTGGTAGCTAGCCAGGCGGACAAACAAGTCCTAGCCAATTAAATCGAGTACACAAACATGTACCCCCCGCTGGGAATTGAACCAGGGTCCTCAGGGTCTTAACCGGTGGTCTTTACCACTAGAGGCGGTTTAGATTTTCTTCATTGTTACACAGTATAGTTATATAGGTACGAAGGTCCATTTTGATAATAAGTGTGGCATGATAGGGGGCAGCCTCACTAGGCTGTAAGGCACGCTTGAACTATTGTACTTTGGCACTGGCGGCCAGCAGGACAACCATTTTTACGGGTTCTTCTGGAAGAATTGGATTTAAGTTTAATATATTAATAATAATAAACTTTATTTGCACACAAAAAAAATACACATACAGACAAATATTTAAAAAAAAAAAAAATAGGCGGCCTTATTGCTAACAAGCAATCTCTTCCAGGCAACCTTGGGCGCAAAAGAATAAAATAAATAAATCAAAGGCGGTGTAATACTAGAGATAATAGCATTATGACAAATTAGAAGTGCTTCTGTTTTTTAAAGCTATTTATTACCTTTATAGGCATTACTATTATCAAATTGGTAGGAATTACAAGTTATTAATATACTCTATATATCTTCTATAATTTCGATAATGTATCTAATCTTTAAATATGTTTATGAGACTTCTTGGCGGGAAAGTGAAGAGTCATGTCCGCCGTTTTGTTTTTATTTTCTAAAATTTGTGTTTAGTCTAATATTAATGTGAAATAATGGTGGATTTAACCGTTAAGTGTTCGTGAGTGTGGATGAGTGTTGGCAAATGAAACAAAACAGTGCATCGTCACTTTTAAATTTTCTCAAGAAGTCCTCGTGAGGACTCTGTAAAACCCCACGTCTTTACTGAGACACTCGAGGGGTTGGGGGGTATATCATGTCTCACTTCCCATTTCTATTATCATTCATCATCATCATACAGGAAGGAAATATTGTTTTTTATGTATTACTTGAAATAAATATTACTTTGACACTGGCTAAATGTGCTAATCGCACGAAGCCATCAACTAAAAGAAAAAATAATAATACTTATATGTCTATGTTATCTAATACCTACATTGTACATTTTGTCAAATTTTTGTTGCATTTAGAGTTTGAGAAAGTTTTTTTTACTACTTTTTGAATTAAATCAATTAAATTAGGTATTATTGTAAAATGCCGACTTATCTTACAGCTTAACGTGCCTACCGAAGCGCGGAGAAGCGAGAGATTTAAACTTTTGGTCACCCATCATCATATAACTTTCGCAAAAACTGCGAAAGCTGCTAAAATTTAGCTATCGCAATCCGAGCGCGTTTACCAATAAGCCATTGAGCTCTTAATGTATCTGATTCTTTATTCATTCAAATCTCCTTCATATCGATATCGATAGATCTTCATATCTTCATATCTTTACTCATTCATATCGATATATTTCTATCGATAATGGTAATCTCTAATTGATGTCAAATGTGGTGAACGAATGAATTATTGGCAGATATAATCCGACTAGTTACAATAGAACATTTTTTTCGTTTCGTCACATTCTATAGAAAGTATTTTTAAATTATGCGTATTATTAGGACAATTTCATGTAAAGTTTAATTGATTACTAAAATAAGTCAAAACTGTACTTACGGGTGAAAAGAAACATTAGGTGTTCGATCACTATAGTTTTTACAGAATAAAACAGCACATTTCGTAATTTTTGGTCGTTTTTTGGTAGATGATTTTCTGACCGACGTTCAAATGATACTGACAGTGCGATGTCATTAACCGAGGCTAAAGTGCTCGGTTCGTGGCGAAATGTTAGTAGGCGAGAATCACAGAGTGTCGCGTCCAGTGGTTAATTCGTCCAAGATCTGATTGTGTGGACATTGTAAATGGTGTTTTCTTTTTATTGCAGGCTGGAAAGTGTTGGCGTACCTCATATTTGGATCTCTTATGGCGATGGGCATTCATCCTGTAGCTGGTATGTAATAGTAAATATTTTATATCATCATCGCCATCAGCTCATTTAATGTCCCCACTGCTGGGGCACGAGCCTTCCGTATGGATAGATAGGGAGAATGAGCCATAAACCACCACGCGGGCTCAGTGCTGATTGGTGGATGTTAACGACTACTAATGCAACCGGGACCAATGGCAAGACGTGCCTTCCGAAGCACGGAGGAGCTCGAATGATAAATTTTTGGTCACCCATCTGATGACCGGCCTATGTGAAAGTTGCTTAACCTTAGCAATCGTAGACCGGGCACGTTAACCACTGCGCCATCGAGTTGGATATTTTATATACAACGTGTAAAATAATAAACATCGGGGTTTAAAAAAATCGATTGTGATCTGTACCTATGTACCTATTATAAATAAATAAATATGTTATAAAACATTAAACAAAGATATGGCTCACTCCGATGATAATTATCCAATAATGAGCTTGAGAACGATGAAAAACGTTAATTTTGACCCTATACAATTATACAAGGTGTCTCAAAAGAAAGTTCACATTAAAATCTTTTTTTAAAAGAAAAGTCTTAGCTTTATTGAAAAAATGTTTATTTTATATTGAAGTACACTGTTTGGGAATTTATTTTTTAAAAATAACATCGTCCAAATGTAAACCGTTGCGCTCTCGGCATTCATTTAGTCGGGCACTAAAATTGCCTATGACAGCTCGGCAGGTAGTCTCCGTGATGGCTGCCATTTCATGACGGATATTTTCTTTTAATTGTACCAGGGAAGTCGGTTTATTAGCGTAAACTTTTGATTTGACATAACCCCACAGGAAAAAATCCATAGGCGTTAAATCGGGACTTCGTGGAGGCCAATTTATGTCACCTCGCCTGGAGATTAATTTGTTCGGAAAAATTTCTCGAACTCGAGGCAGAGATCTGTTGGACGTGTGTGAAGTTGCTCCATCCTGCTGAAACCATGTTCTTTGGTTGTAACCAGGAAAGTTTTGCAGTTGGGGTACGAAAAACTCGTCTAACATCTCCACATAACGCTCTGAATTCACTGTGAGTGTGCGTCCCCTTCCATCTTCAAAAAAGTAAGGGCCGATAATTCCTCGCGCCGACATCGCTGCCCATACGGTGACTTTGGGTGAATGTAGCGGTTTCTGATGTTTTTGTTTTGGGTTGGTTGCACTCCAGTAACGACAATTTTGCTTGTTTACATGCCCATTCAGGTGAAAATGGGCTTCATCGGAAAACAAGATGTTGGTGAACGTTGGAAAGCGCTCAATCATCTGATTTACAAAGGCAAGCCTCTGACCAGCATCTTGAGGCTTCAGTTCTTGCACTAACTGAATTTTGTACGGGTGCAGCTTTAAATCTTTGTGTAAAATGCGGCATAATGAAGATCTGTGCACATTTAAAGCAACAGCACGCTTCCGAATCGAGAGGTTTGGATCATCTCGAATAGACTGAGTAACACTGTCCACGTTTTCGGCTGTTCTTGATGTTCTTGGCCGCCCAGATTTTGGTTTCTCCAGAGTTGACCCAGTCTCTTCAAACTTCTCAACCCATTTTGCAATGAGTCGAGTGCTAGGCGCATCATTTAAGTGACGAATATGTCGAATACTGCAGAATTTTCTACGCGCTACAGTCGCCGAATTACCGTTTTTGTAAAACTCACGTACGCACAACGCACGGTCCGCACCAGAGAAACGCTCCATAGCGACTAAATTCCCAAGAGCCAGACTACCGACTGACATACCCCCCGCGCCCCTCAGAATAGTTGCTTTCGCGTAATAAGATAAGCAAATGTGAACTTACTTTTGAGACACCCTGTAGATCTTATTATTTTTATTTCACTTCGATACGATACGTATTTAAGTTATTATAATACTTAATAATTTGGTTGATTTAGTACCTACGCGTCGCTCAGTATCCTAGCGCTCAATATAATGATCGCGGGAATTCGTGTGACGTTATCTTTGTTATGCCAATTTTGACGAGAAAGATGCTAATGACGTCACGCCAGGCGCTTTACTTCTTTACGGAAAACAAAACAGCTAAAAAATCATTGTGAACTAATTAGTAGTACAGTACAGTATAGTACTACAGAAAAAAAAATTATAACGAAAAATAAATTAAAAACAATAATTTCCCGCACTAAGGGAGGAAGTCTTATTATCTTGATAATTCCGAACACTGTATCTCGATAATGTTATTATCTTAATATTTCCGAACCCTGTATCTTGCTAACATAACAAAAAAAAATAATTAAAAACTTCTCTTACCTTCAAGGTCATTTCGTATCTGAACACTATATGTTCAAGAAAGGCTTCGAGACGTATTCATACTACGGGCCCTTAAACTGGATCACTTTCAACGTGGGCTACCACAATGAGCATCATGACTTCCCAGCGGTTCCGGGGCGAAGGCTTCCCGAAGTAAGTACCTATTGGATATATTTATACTACACTCGGCGTCAAAAAAATCGCACCTTTTAAAAATCATCTTTAAAAATTCTTAAACCTTATGTAGAGGATAGTGTTGGGTATCATTAGAAAGGTAACAAAAAGGAGTATCAAAAAACAATTAAATTTAACTTTCTGTTTAATTATAATTATACAAACAACATTAAAATTAATAAAATAATAAAAATCCTTAATTAAGTCCTAATTAACAACAGATAATTTACAAAGAAAAATGTACAAAAAGTGTCTTAAAATTAACTTAAAATCTAGTGTTACCCCCCCTTGCCCTGATCACGGCTTCCATACGGTCCCTCATGGACCTCACCAACTTCAGGAGCTCTTCTTGAGGGATAAGCCCCCATTCTTCAATCACCGCGTCTTGGAGCTCCTGTAGAGTCGAAGGAGCTGGATCCCGAGATCGAACCTTACGTTTAAGATGGTCCCAGAGGTGCTCTATAGGATTCAGATCCGGACTTCGCGCTGGCCACTGCATCACAGAGATTTGGGACCTCTGCAAGAAGTCGCTCACGATGCCTGCAGTGTGAGCGCGAGCGTTGTCGTGCATTAATGTGAACCCCTCGCCAAAAGATTCGGCAAAGGGGACCACATGCACTTCCAGGACCTCAGTGACATAGCGGCGAGCAGTCAGCGACCCTTGTCCGCGAGCACCTCCAGTCCGGGAGACGCAGACAAGGTCGGTTTTGCCGGCAGCAGACATACCGCCCCAGAACATGCAGGATCCGCCACCATATTCCACCGTCTCCTGGATGCAGGCTTGGGCGAAACGTTCACCCTGCCTCCGGTATACTCTTCTCCGTCGGTCGTTGCAGAAAAGACACACTCGCGTCTCGTCTGAGAAGAGAACAGCTCTCCACTGCTCAAGGGTCCAATCGACGTGGTCACGAGCAAACTGCAAGCGGGCTCGCCGATGCGCTGCAGTCAATTTTGGACCCGTAGCAGCTCTGTGGGCCGCTATCTTCTTCTCCTTCAATCTTCTTCTAACCGTAGATACGCTTACGGTGCGTCTGCGAACTGCCTGGAGCTGCTGTTGCAACTCAACAGCGTTGGAGAAACGATTTCTCAAAGAGTTCGACACAACGAACCGGTCGTCTCTTTCCGAAGTGCAGCGACGTCTACCCGAACCGTGTCTGCGGATATAGCCACCGGTCTCTATGAAGCGCTGGTACACTCTTCGAACGGAATAACGGCTCAGGTTCAGTTGCCGGGCGACATCACACTGCCGCACCCCTGATTGCAGTAGTGCAACCACTTGAGCGGCTTTATCAGCTGTGGTATCCATCAAAATCTGTGCGTGTGTCCTCTTCAACGGTTGAATAGCGAATGACCCACATTGAACCCGTGTTGACCGTTTTATACCCACAAAGGAAGCGCAACTAGCAACTCTCACGGGTAGCAAAATTTGCATCGAATTTTTGTGACACTTTATTTGTTGCATTAGGTTTTATTTGATAATGAAAAGTAATGTTTTTTATTAAGTTAATTAAGTAACCTTGTAAATAAAATCATAATTAATGCGACTGCATGTGCATATCAAGAGTAAATGACATTTGAAAGTGATTTTCTAAGAGGTGCGATTTTTTTGACGCCGAGTGTATGATACTGTTTAGCTGATTACAGTATAATAAACTAAAAAAAATATTTGGGATTTTTCTATAATATACTGTTCATATTCTGTGCATATTTTACTGTAAGCGTATATTGTTTCTTTTAAACAGGTAAAACGCATAGCACCAGAGTTTTACGACACACTACCGCAGCACAACAGCTGGTCAAGCGTGTTATACGACTTCGTTACAGACCCCGAAATCGGCCCTTACGCAAGGATCAAGCGTAAACACGTAGGTCTAGAGAGCTAAATAACCGAACTACCTAGGTCTGACATTGATAGGACTGTTACATTTTACACCGAAAAAAAAAACTACCGTTTATTAAAAATTTCTACTAAAATAGTAGTTTTCGAAATTATATTTTTTCAACTATAGGAATCTACTATGACGAATTTATATACCAAAGTGTAGTATTTTCAGTGTAAAATTTAAACCATACCGAGATATTATAGTAATAAATGAATCTTTATAGCTGATTTTGGAGGACAGTTTCTTTAGTTCCTGATAATTTTCAGATATTAACCTCTCCAGAACTTCAGTCATACATTCTTATTTGTTTAACTAGTAAAACTAAAAGTTTTAGATATTTTATCTATATAATTTATCAGGAAGTAAACATACTTGTTAGTGATGATATTAAAAATATCTTACAAGAATGAAACGATATTAAAATGAGAGTACAACTTTATTTTAGAGTCACTTTAACTTTTGAAAGATATAATTTTGTACGCTTATTAAAATCGTGCGGGGGTGACCGTTGTTGTTTGTAATCGGAGTTTTACTCAAAATCTTTAATTTAGCAGCCTTGTTATTAATATACTTCTATAATATACAGATAAATCAGAAGGTATGCCAAAACATAAAAGCTATGCCTAGAACTATGATTTTAGTATGCTAAAGCTGTAGCTTTAATCGTCAAACACAGTTGACATTTTAACACTAAGAAACATAAAGTGATATCGATAGTGTAGATCAGCGTTTTTCAACCTATTTCATGACGCGACCCCCTTAACATGCAAAAAAAAATCGCGACTCCCTCCCTAACCCTCCCCTGTTTCTATTTTATTAAGTTACAAATAACAAATCCGTACATTTTTATTTATTTTTATAATTAGGTATGCATATTGAAGTACCTATAACGGACATATATTTAAGTACTTACATCAATTTCGTCACCAAGCGGCTCTACGGAAAGGCGATACACTTTTTTTTTTATACGAAGGCTTCGCGACCCCCGCGTCTCCGTTATAAAGGCTTCGCGACCCCTCAAAGGGTCGCGACCCACACGTTGAAAAACACTGGTGTAGATAACTCATGTCACGTAAATAGCTACTGCTTTAGCACAAAACGATGGCGAAAATTAGACAATGCTTTAAACATATACAATCACTGTTTAGCTAATACTTTTTGACAGAGACACAATAATTTAAACACGTAATAAGACATTGCTTAACTTTAAACACTGTTTTGTAGTAAGAGGGGTTAGGGTCTACTTTTTTGATTTGAAACATTCGTGGAGGCAAACAACGACAAAAAAGACCATTTTCCTTCGAGCTCCATTTATGTTTGCAGTCCCGCAAATCCCGCGGACCAGCATGTGTAATCCCGCACAAAGATCCCGTTAAAAACGCGTGGGATACCGCAGATTGCGGGATTGGATTCCCTAATTAGCTGGCTAGTCTGCAAGATGGCCATCTTTTCACATAAAAAAATTATATTAAATTACCGCTGTACTACCAGGTTACCTACCAACCTTAGCTTATTTTACGTGACAAGAATTATTGGCATAATACCAAGTACATAGGACATAGTACCTAGTTCAAACGCCTGCACATCAGACTACCACAAACTGTCAAATTTCACAAGGCAATCTTAGTTTATTTTCAATGTGTGTCTATTTAGCACTTCATGTTTTTATATAGGTATGTTATTTATGTCTATATGCAAAGTGTCATCGGAAAAAAGCAAAAAATCTCAGAAATATTTTTTTTTTTTTCATATAAAAATTGTGTTGATGTGTAAAACAGAAAACAATGCAAATATCTTCCTTGATAATCTATATTTAAATATTTATCTAAATATACACATTGTATGAGCATTGACGTTATTTTACATTAGGGTTGACCAGGGTAAATTTGAACAGGGGTAATTGTAACTACCAATTGTATTGCCATGTTGGAAATCGTCAGTAATAATGAATGTAACGGAGCTATGGGGATTGAACCGCGATTACAAACATTTCAACCCGTGCATCCGTTCAGCTACCAACGCTACAAAGTCGGAAACATGGTGGCGATTAAATAAAACAATCCTTACTTATATGTTTGTAGAGTGTGTTTTTGTGTAACGCTGTCAACATCTCTGATTTAAGCGAGAATAGACTTGAGTCTAACGTTATTTAAATAAAAGTATGTATTTTTTTTAATAGAGAGAAACACAGCATATTAAATCATAATAAAAATTGTTACGTTATGCTTGATAATATTTCTCCTCAATCGTAAATGCTTTACGACGACGCCGACGCGTTGAGATGTCATTTTTTCACAAATCACTAACAAACAATGCGTGACCTTCAACTAGCAATTACTCACTGAGACTCAAAACAAAAACAAGTCACGTGCCACGCACGCGCCAAACGTCGTCGTCGGGAGTCAAGTGTTCCCGAACACTGCAGAAGGCATTAAGAATCGTGTCGGTGACTATAACCGGACACAATTTATTAAAAATGGGTCACAATAAGCGACATGTCACTATAAGCGAGGTCATTATATCCGAATTTGTTATAAAGAGTTTTAATATGAAAACCAAACTTCGCTATGTAATTACTTCATATTAAGCGGTTGGTCAATATAGGCGGAGTCATAATAAACGGATTCCGCTGTATAATAGTTAACTGTAAATATTTTCTATAATTTATTTATTATTTTTTTTTTATACTTAGCACGGCAAATGACTCCACACCACCTGATGTTAAGTGTAAATTATGCTTTGATCAATTCGATGTTGTTACCTTTGAAATACTTTACAAATATTATGTTTATAATTTACTTTTTTATGTAATGGTATAGTGTATTCCCGGGATAAATAGTACTTACCCATTAGAGCAAATCATCTGCCAATACTTTGATTTGCTCTATCTGTCCAAAGAATTCATGAAAATCTTTTCAGCCAAACAGACAGCCAAACTTTCGCATTTATAATATAAATAATAATAAATAAGACAACATCACATACATTGTTCTGATCCCAAGGTAGCTAAAGCACTCGTTTCATGGAAATCAGATACAACGACGGCACCACAACACCCAGACCCGACACAATATCGAAAAGTTCGTTTTCGACATTGACCCGATCGGGAATCGAACCCGGGACCTCACGAGTTAGCACCGCCCAAAGTCCGGCGTACAAGCCACTCGGCTACGGAGGTCGTCAATATGAGTCGCTTCTGTCTGTTAAATTATATCTCTATTTAGGTTTTTCATCATAATGTTTTTTTTTGTATAATTGTTTTTTTTATAGTTTATATGTTATCACTACACATTTTGTAAAACACTTTATACGAATCTACTCACATTTATGATTATGACACATTTCGTTTTTGTTAATTTTCTTTGTCTTTTAGTTTTGTTTCGTAGTTAAAGTATTAATATCGCTGGCTAAATGTATCTTTTTTGCGTAAGTGTTTATTTTTGTATTATGTTATAAATGTTTTGGCAAGCGAGAAATTTAGAAATGTATATATTTTTATTGTGAAATAAATAAATGCAATCTCAAATATTGTGATTAAGTTATATTTTAAGAATTTAATTAGTTAAGAATTAATACCCCCCGGAGTAGATGCGAAATGCGTTTTTTAAAAGTTGTTTTTGTTGGCTAACTCTAATACGTTCTACCTTTCAATTTGACATTTGACAGACGTAAAAGTTGTTTAATTTCAATTTGACAGCTATTCAGGAACTTCAAACTAATTCACAAGTGTCAGTGATTGCGATCGCGACGTTTTTTTAAATAACGTTGAATGAACGATTTTTTTTGAAGTGAGTTGCTGATCGCCTCAATTGGCATTTTCATTTTCACCGGGCTGTTTTGGGGGTGGCGAGAAACTTAAAGGATTCCTCGTGCCGTGTGAAACGATCACCTTCGGAGGTTTTCTAGAGGGAATGAACGCACTAGTTGAATGAACGACATCGTCAATTTGACATTTATTTAAACCCCAGGTTGTAGATAAAATAGATATTATCAAAATTAGCCAAATCGGTCCAGCCATTTTCGAGTTTTAGCGAGACAAACGAACAGTTTTATTGAAATTCATTCTTATTTAAAGGTTTCTAAGCTTAATCCAATAAGAAAGGATTATCCAAAATTCTATCCTTATACCATTTCTCATTTTCAAACTCGAACTCTACGTCCCCATGAGGCCGTGTCCTTAAAGTGCACAACCTCTATAAGCTTAGAAACCTTCAAATGAGGTACTAATATAAGTAGTGACGGTGACTTTCAAGGCATTCCAATTTTAAGAGGTTCGCTATCCCGCAAACCACATATGGTCCGTAACAATTGATTTAACAATTGTTATAAATTTTGGACAGCTTATGTTTTTAAGTGAGTACAACCTTTTTTGAATAAAATCGGATTGAGTTGTCAAACATGTGTCAAAATAAAATGTAATTTAAATCAAAAGCACTAAGGAGTATTGATATCAACTTCGAAGCAAATCACCGCCTAAATAACTTTCTACCCCTTTTTAACTCCGATATGAGATGAACTTCAATAAAATACGAAACATGTCTTCCATCAATTCTGTTAAAAAAGGTTTATGCAAAATTTGAAGTAGATTGGAAAAAGGAATCACGTTGTCCCATACAAACTTTGCCCCTCTTTTTCACCCCCTTAGGGGTAGAATTTCGGAAAATCCTTTCTTATCGGATGCCTACGTCATACAAAAAACACACCCTCCAAGTTTCAGGTCTCTACGAACAGCGGTTTATACTGTGCGTTGATCCGTTAGTCATTCGGGACAAAGCATTTTATTTTATAAGTTTAAATGAAAATAAATTGCATTATAGAAATGTTTAAATTCGATTCAGTAGCAGATTTCTAACAAACTGCTTCCAGAGTGTACCTGTTGTCTACTGTCATACATTTACGTACTGTGTAAGGCTTGTTTCACACGTATCACAACCACACCACCAGCGTCTCGCGACAAAAGGTGGTCAAGCTGTGGTTACGTGCGAATAGTGTCGTTGCAGCTTCTTCCGGTTGCGCTGTGTTACCTATGAAATAATGGCGATATAGCCGGCCGCTAGTTCGCTGGCGGTTGCGATGTAGTCGGTATCAAACACGCAGACAATAATGACGTCAAAAGTGGCGTGTGAATTCAACTATTAATTTTCATAGAAATTAGCGCCCGCGTGTTGTGGTTGTGGTACGTGTGAAACAAGAGTGGCGCCTCTAGCGATGAAATACTGCAATATTATGCTATTACTTTGGTCACGTTGCATGAAAAACGCTCTCATGTGGGTGATAGACCATAACGTTGTATGTTTTCATACAGCAAGCATTTTGAAAATATTTGTAAAACAACTGAGTTTTGTCAAACACGATTATTTTATTAGTTTTTATATTTTTATTTTAAGCTGCATTATCATTACCAGTGTACATAGGATGTTGATTGTATTATTTAATTATTTTCTTTTTAAAAATAAATATGTATTCAAATTATTTTTTCTTGTTTCTTTTTTATTCAATTTTTTTTCTTTGGTGGGAATCGAACCCGGAACCTTTAGATCTGAGATTGGTAGTACGCAGGCGGCTACCAAATTTTAGCACTTAAAGAACTTAATGTTGTTGTTTTTAGTTTCATATCATTCTTAGATTAAATTCAGATTTAGATCTTGACTCTCTAATCAAACATCTCATTCATTCTGCTCTTCTACCAATTTTGATACGGTTACTAAGTCAAACACTTAAAATTATCTTTCAAGTATTTCCAGCCTTAATTATCCACTGTTCGTCTTTTGTCCTTGCCACAAACCACTGATTGTGATGTTAAGAAGAGTGTTAAGTAATTTTCGTCTAATGCTGTGGGTGCCGACTGCCGACTGTGTGAGTTGGAAGATAATATTTATAACCCATCCTTGATGAAATCCTTCCTGTCATCTCCCTCGTTCCCAACCATTCGGTGTCAAGTGCTGTGTTCCCCACTGCTTGGAAGGAAGCCCAGATCATTCCCCTACCCAAGAAGTCCAAACCAACATCCTTCCAAGAATACCGTCCTATCTCCATTTTACCATTCCTATCCAAAGTCCTTGAGCGCCTTGTCCACTACCAACTCAGCCTCTTCCATTGTAAAATTAGTTTGCTAAACCCCTACCAAGCAGGTTTCCGGTCTGGCCACAGCACCACTAGAGCGTTAGTTAAAACTCTGATGACATAAGGCTAGGCATGGAGAATGGAAATGTCACGGTTCTTTCTTTACTTCGACTTTAGCAATGCTATTAATACCGTAGATTTTGACGTTCTGCTTGGCATACCGCGCTCGATTAACATATCTCCAATCGTGATTGGTTGGTTTCGTAGCTATTTGTTTGGACGCCGGCAGCGAATTCGTCGTGATGTCATTTTCTATTAGTTATTCTAGTAGTCTCCAAACTAGGTAATCCTGTCTATGGGGACATACATTTGGTGGTGGTATATATATTGTGTCTATGGCTAAGTGTACAACAAAAGAATTAAAAAATATAATTGTAAACTATACTAGCAAATACGAGTACGACGGACTTTTTGGCGGGAAAGTGAAGAGTCATAAATGCGGTTTTGTTTTGTTTTCTAAAATTTGTTTTATGTCAAATATTAATGTGAAATAATGGTGGATTATTAACCGTTATGTGTTCGTGAGTGTGCATGAGTGTTGGCAAATGAAACAAAACAGTGCAACGTCACTTTTCAAATTCTCTCAAGAAGTCTGCGTGAGGACTTAGTAAAGCCCCACATCGGGCCCCATATGACTCTTCACTTTCCCGCCAAGAAGTCAATTACTTGTAAGAAAAATTACTTTGACACTGGCTAAATGTGCAAATCGCACGAAGCCATCAACTAAAAAAAAAAGAGGAAATACGAGTACGATTTCTTGGCGGGAAAGTGAAAAGTCATGGCTGCGGTTTTATTTTATTTTCTAAAATTTGTGTTATGTCGATTATTAATGTGAAATAATGGTGGATTATTAACCGTTAAAGTGTTCCTAAGTGTGCATGAGTGTTGGCAAATGAAACAAAACAGTGCAACTTTACTTTTCAAATTCTCTCAAGAAGTCCGCCGAGGAATTAGTAAAGCCCCACATCTTTACTGAGATACTCGAGGGGTTGGGGGGTATATCATTTCTCACTTCTCATTTTTATTATCATTCATCATCATCATACAGGAAACAAGCCAGGAGAAGTAACTAATGAAATTAAGAAACTAATGACATGGCAGCATGGTCTATGACCTTAGCCGGTTCCTCAGGGAACGAACTACGCTAAAAAAAAAAGGAGATGCGGTAGCCGAATACACAATGAGGCGGTAGACAAATTTGTTTATATTAATTAACTTGGATTTGTCAATAACAATTCTGTTTCTTTATAGTTTGAAGAAAGAAGCCAGTTACTTATTATAGATTTAGCAGAGATTAAGTTAATACATTTAAAATCACAATGACTTACTGCTTTGATATATATAAATGGGTAAAGAAAGTCGCTGTGCCTTTAGCAAATGTGGTAAGAGGTGCTGGTATTGGTATTTTAAATATAGTTGGTGCAATACTTATGCTGGCGTGCCGCAGGGTGGCGTTTTTATCTCCTTTGCTCTTCGCCATATTCATCAATTCTATTTCAAATCAATTAACTTCTTCCTACCATCTGTATGCAATGACTTACAAATTTATACGCAAGCTCCAGTGGATCAATTAGGCATAGCTATCACCACCTTAAACACTGACTGACTACAATATCTGAATGGAGCAAAACATATGGACTTCTAAAAATTTTACTTTTTATTTTCAAGTACTAATTGCTGCACTGAAGCAAAATTAAATATTTATATTTATAAAATACTGTGAAAAAATTAACAGTCGGTCGTCAGTCGCGCTAGAGTAGCGTTGTGAGCAACATGGCCTGTCATGATAACACAAGTTTACGTAGAAGAGAACTATTAGAGCCTAGTCTACTAATGAGAACGGAGTTATTATTACCTAGAGTTGGTGTTTATCCAATAAATGGAAGAAGTAATTTGAGCTTCTACCGTTTATTACGAGATAAAGTACTAGTACTAGCTAGTACTTCATTATCAATTTCAATTTCTATTAGGTACTATAATATTTTTCAACACAACAGTAGTTTGTTCTCGTCGCTCCCCTCCCGCCCGTGCATCGCTCGATCGCCACCGGTCCGCCGCCATTATCGTGCTTGCCGCCTTAGGAAAATGTTTGTATCAAAAAATAAAGTTTTAAGATACAGACGAAGTCACGAGCGGGGCCACTAGTAATAAATAAAAACAACTTTAGTTACAAAAATCTTTATTACATCAATAAAAAAAAATAGTCATGAAAATATAACATCATGGACGGACTTCGTTTTAAATACACAAAACACAAAAGAAAACCTACAAAAGTTACCGTAGAAATGCATAAGTGTTTTTAAAGCTTCATCTCTCAAATCTAAAACATTAATAATATTTTCTAAGCGTATATTCCTAGGAGACTATATAATAAACTTGATTATGTAAAATAAAAATCATTTACAAAGGCACACAACTCGGTGTTTTTTAATCAGGTGAGATTTCTTTAAAATTTTTAATCATATATTCTAATATACACATCCATTTCTATAATTAACGACACATTTCATATTTCGAATTCTAAAGTAATAAAATAATACCTATTAATATTATAATATAGTGTTCTGCATATAGGTTGTGGGCATAAATCCAAACAGTACATTAAACTAACAACATAAACAAGAAACATTATATAAAAAATAGTCAAGAATATATCTTTCATACATAGAGTATCGTATTGACTCCATTGTTCGACACAGTTTCGTCGCCATTATACAGGGTGTTTGGTAATGTATAATCCAGAATATGGCGGATAGGGTCGTAGAACCCCGGAGAATTGTAAACATACCAGAAAAGCACATATGACCGAGATATAAAGGTTGTTTGTTATTAAGTAAAATTGTAAAGTGACAACCCTAGGTGCAGCTGATACATCGCTCTTGTTCATCAACCTCATGGTCCAAACAAAACAGAATTAACAACCACCAATCTGCACTGGCCCGCATGGTGGTTTATGGCCCGTTCTCCCTATCCTCGTACCACAGCAGTGGAGACACAAAAAATAATGATGATGATGAGTTGGTTTGCCCACAAACACTGTTGGCGGTGAAAAGTGGCACTTCTCAGGTAGACACGCCAGCGGAGCGAGCGCTGAAGAAAACGCGCGAGCGACAAGCGGCGAACAATCGTGCGTATGCCACAGCGGATTATTTGGAACACAGGGGTGGAGGCGTCAAGACACCGCGAAGTGTCAAGGATGCGCGTGCGCGAGAGGTGCGGAGTCGCGCGGGCGCAGGGCACGCGCGGGGCGAGGCAGCTACCATTACGGTTTAGTGCTGCAAACCTCTTCACACAGAGAAACAACAAAAAGCGCACAAATAACTACCGTATGTATGAAAAATACATACTTGCCTATTTACAACACAATACAATTTTAAGTAATTTTTGTTCAAATCACACGTGACATAAATACGTAACATTCAAATGATTTGAATTTGATAATATAATAATAAAAAAATAAAATTGTATGATATAATTTTTTGTACTTTTGACCCAGACTTTCAGTCACAAAAACTCATGTCAAAAACTTTAGAAGTCAACAGTTTTTACATATATTTTTCTATTATACATATTTATTATAATATAATATGATAATTAATATTAAAAACTCATCGGACGGAAGTTTTTTTAACAAACAAGGGCTTATTTAAATAGAAATTATCCTTAAAACTAATAAAATTGACAAGTTACATTTTAATCGGTGAAAAGTTAGTTTTTAATTAAAACTTATGTTTTTTACGAAAACGAGACTTATTCAATAGGTGAAATAGTTGATTTTCATATGTAATGATTAAGAGTGATGCTGACATTTCAATACCATGGTAAGTTTCACCATGATATAAGAAAAATATTAAAATCTAGAACAAAAGAACGGACTGAGAGAGTTGGGTAAAACAGAAAAATCAACTTAGATAATGCCTATAGTGAGTCTAGTCTAGTCAAGTGAGTTTCCTAGCTAAAAGATCCCGATCGAAGTGCTACTGAGAGAGGAGAGCCTCAAATAGCCTAAGATAAGATAAGTCTTAGGCCAAGTATAAAACGAGATTTGTAAAGCCCTAAATCAAATAAGTCTTAAACGTCACATAAGTAAGTAATCTACAATTACATACATACATACATACATATAATCACGCCTCTTTCCCGTAGGGGTAGGCAGAGACCACTTCTTTCCACTTGGTACGATCCTTACATACTTGTTTCGCTTCGTCCACTTTCATTATTCCCTTCATACATGCTCTTCGGTTTAGGGTACTCTTGACCTGGCCTTTTTTCAAGACGTCCCTGATTTGATCTCGAAACGTCCGCCTAGGTCGACCCCTACCAACACTTTCATTCACACTCGCCTTATACACTTTTTTCGTCTCGACATGGCCAAACCATCTCAGCATGCCTTTCTCAATTTTTGTCACTACATCTTCTTTCAGACCACAACAATTGCATGCTCACATACAAATCCAATGCTGGTCTGGGACGTGAAAAGAATATATCAGCTACTACTTATCGTGCATGTCGTAGGAGCCGACTAAGGGACAAGGGCTCCAAGATGCTCGTACATCAGGCGGTCGGCTGCAACCCATCACTGATGTTATCTATCCCATCTCGGAGCCCTATCCCTAGTTTGATTGTGCTAAATGAGACGTCGAGGTCACTAACAACGAGTATACTCAAAATTGGTACCCCTTTTTGGGTGAAAGACGTGAGAGTATGCATGTATGTATATAATAATCTACTAATATATATCTAATCTCTATCTAATGCAATCTACTATGTATAACTAATTTATTTAGTGCGGGTGGTGTATTTGAGATTCGAGAATATATAGTTGAGGATTTCGGGTGAAGTGCGCTTCCGGTCTTAGAGATTTGAGTGCAATTGAATTGAGTTGAGTTGAAGTTAAATACAATTTAAACAAAGAAATACAGTTAAAAAACCTTATATGAAAACGCAAATATTGTAAAATTACAAATGGGGTGTTAATAAAAATTTCGCAAGCGAGATATTTGCGTACAATTATGTTAATATTTTATAAACGTAAACCTAAAATACTCGTAAAAATATTAAAACTGGATGTCGATGTTAAAAAGTAAGAGTAGATAGTGTTGATAAATCGGCACAGGTAGGAGCCACGATAGCATAGCTGGTAGTGCATCTAAGCCGGTCCCAATCCGATCCGAACCCAGGGGGGGTTCTCTAGGGGGTTCGGATCGGATCTAGTAGGGAACGGAGACACGCACTAGCGCGTGATGGACATACCCTTTAGAAAACTTATGACGGTGTTTCGTATCACACGGCTTGAGGAACCCTTAAATTTCACACCGCCCCCAAAAATGTACGGCGACGGTAAAATGCCGCTTGAGGCACCAGCAAATTCTCTTTCTATTTAGTTTTTGTAAAATTAAACTTTACTACAACTCAATTATTGAACACCCCGCTACACACGACTTTAAAGTTTATACTGACAACTCCTACCAACTTAGCGGTTACAAAGTAGGTGTCAGTCATCCATACGCAAGCACATGGGACTATCCGCGTCAGGTCATAACGCCGGATCAGGACGCGTCGAAGCGCATTCTTCATCCGGTACTTTTAAGACTAGTGTCTCGAGCGAGTTGCTCCGTGGACACGTATAGTCCACTACCTAATATCCGGATAGGTTACCGGAGCTGTAAGCTCGCTCACTTCTCGTTGCACCAAAAGCACAACTCGCAGTTCCACTGCTCAATTATTGAACAGTGTAAAAACTCAGGTGAGGTGAAGGCCAAACGTACCCATTAATTTACATAAATAGCTTAATAATATGGTGAAGCCGGCTAGTGGGCACAATAGCCTGCTCCAATAGTGAACCGGAGTTATATAAAAAAAAAAACTAATACATTTAAAAATGGCGTCAGTACAACCGTAATATTCATAAAAAACGTCTTGACTTTTTAATATCAACGGTGAATTTGATATCAAAAGCGCGAGTTGTATTTGCCATTGAGGGGTTGCGGGTTCCAAACCGCTCGTGAAACATTTTTCAACACTTTTCAAATTTGTCATTTGCTTGCAACGTAATTTGCAAAATTTTTTATACAGCGTGTCCATACGATCCTATATTTTAAGGGCAGTTAGATAAGATCTTAATTAACGTAAATTGGTACATTAAGTTAACAAAAGAAAACATTTTTTTTTCATACAAATTAATTCGGCACGCAATGTATTTAAATAACCAAGTCGTCTACGTAAGCACTTTTATAAAAGTGTCAAAATTGTCAACTCAATATTTGCATTACATTGCTGGCCGGGAAAACTTAAAAAAAAATCATTACGCTTAATTATTGAAAGTATTTGTTAAAATTTATTACTGTACCTCTTAATACTGCTCAAATCTATCTTATGTTAAAATTTAGGATCGTATGGAACACACACGCTGTATAATATTCATAATTACAACTAGACATACAATCTTGCTATAGAAAATCTAGTTTTATCTAAAATACGTTAAATAGACGTTTTCTATGAACAATTCGGAAATATCTATATAATCGTACAATAATACATAACATCACTTAGAAGATAGTGTTAACTTATAAAATCTAATTATGATGTTGTAAAAGTCGTTTTAAGTCACATTTCTCATTTCACTAAGTTAAGGCAGTACTTACATACAAGTCTATAAAGTTTCAATACAAACGTTACACAGTTATGACTTTTAAATTAATCTACAAGTTGCTTAGGAGCTAATTTTATAAAAAGTAATTCACTTGAAACTGTAGCTTTTGATTGGTTTGATGCTAACTGTAAATAATAAAGTGCAAATTTATTACTCAGGGGGTTCAATTCCCAGTTCAGGCAATGCGTGTTTCGGATTATTCGATGCGCAGCCCGGGTTTGTGTTCTCCAACCCGCATTTGGCAAGCATGGTGATTAAGCCATTACCCATCGATTGTAGTGATGACTTGATATCAGTGATGGAGGCTTTTGCCCAGCAGTGGGCAAAAGCCCATATACTGTATATGGGCTTTTACTAGACTTATCAATAAACCATTTACTTAATTGATTAGATACTGACTGTTAATAGCAACCCCCCTTCGTTAGCAGTTAAAAACAAAATTAGAGATTCACAGAAAACTCGTACTTAAAATACATAGCTTTAGAGTTCAAAGTCTTTTTACTTAACTTCACACAGGCGTTTCCAAACTTGTTTCGGCGGTATCCGGTGATAGGGGCGTGGCCTCATCAATATCCGAGGCCTCTTGTATATCGTAGGGCTTAGCGTACTCACTGGCCTTAGAAGTCTCGCCGGCCTTAGTGGTCTTGTGGCCCTCGTCGCTAAGGCCTTTCGGCCTCTCGCATCATATTTGCGAGGCCGGCATAGTGGATACTGTGCTGTGGGGAGTGGTAGGCCTTGAGCCGGCTAAGGAAGCGTTGAGAGACGCCATAGTACCCATCTGTAATGAAATAATTATGTTTAAGTTATGGAGCTCGACGATCTCCGTAAGGTGAACCGGTGGTCTTAGCCACTAGACCACAGAGGTGGAAAAAATGTAGACAAAGATACGTATGCTAGTTTCTAATAAAACTTTTTTTTTGTAAATGTCGTTACTTCTATTGAAGCTGTGGTTTCTTGCGCCCATTCTTCTCCACAGCTAAAAAATAAACGTCCTGAATGTAGGTAAAAAATGTATGGACGATTCAAAAGCACTTTTCGAAAGTTTTTTTGAATAAACAATTTTGTCTTTGACTTTGACTTTTGACTTTTGACTTTGAACTATGATGAAAAGGCACTTATTATGATGTCAAAACATAGGCTTCTAACTGAAGAACAATCAATATTACACCGCTCTTACCGCTGAAGCTAATAAACTCAAAATTTGGCACAGAGGTTTCATTTATAGTGTAAAAAAGGTAGTACGATCGCTACTCCCAGTTTTCAGACATAACGACGAAAAAAAGACATTATTATCATGCAAAAATATTAATAGAAAGAAACTCACCCTCAAATGCGCCAAGTCCTCCAGCTTGGTCAAATCAGCCAACTCCAAATACAGGCTGTAGACCAACAGCCAGCCGTACACTCCGCACGCACAGAACAGGATCCACGCGAGACACATCAGGACGTTGTACGCGAATATCATGTCGTTCACTATGGCCGCGAATATGAACGCTATGAAACGGAAGGATATGAACACACCGAACGAGTACAGCCATGGCACTACACGCTTCTCGTACTCCTGTTGAGAGAGACAATTAATTAAACATCTTTACATAGTATTATACAATAGGGCTTGATACCGTTAACAAATTCCCACTATAAGTACCAGTAGTAAGTAAAGTAAAAGTATTAAATAGCCTATAACTGTCCCACTGCTGGGCAAAGGCCTCCATCATTGAAATCAAGTCATCACCACAATTGATGGGTAATGGCTTAATCACCACGCTTGCCAAATGCGGGTTCGTGATCACAAACCCGGGCTGTGCATCGAAAAATTCGAAAGACCCTTTGTCCGACCTGCCCCCCAACCGCCTAACTCTATCGCCATCACTCTCGCTATCGCGCTCTATAGTTTATGGCGTAATTTTGTCATTTCGAAAGCGATATGAAAGCAATATGAAAGCAATATCGAAAGCTATAGCTTTCGATATTGCTTTTATATAGCTTTCGAAATGACAAGATGACGCCATAAACTATAGAGCGCGACAGCGAGATCAATAGCGATAGAGTTAGGCGGTAGCCCCCCTGGGAATTGAACCCGGGACCTTCTGGTATGCACCAGTAATGTAGGTAACTTTATCTAGAAAAGTATCTCTACTTTTTTTGTTCAATTTTGCGCTTTAGCTAGTTAGTTAATTTACCGGTTAAAATGTCACCCAGGTAACGATACCAGGCATACCGGTACTTTTTTACCGGTACCTTCGTTTGACAGAAGTTTTTAACGGTATTCAAAGCGCTGGTATAAAACAATGTCGCACCCGCTGTCTGTACGCTTGGATCTTATAAACTACGCAACTAATTTTAGTGAGTCAAGAGGAAGGTTTAAATATGTATAATACATGCATATAATTGGACTAGGGGCCTGACCGCCTAACTCTATATCTATAGCTATAGCCTATAGCTTTCGATATTGCGCTTTCATAGGCGGTACGAAATGACAAGATGACGTATCAAACTATACGTAGCCAAAGCAATCGGTTAGGCGGTCGGGGGCCAGGTAGGTGGCGCTGTTATACAGTTCTATAGGGCAGTGGTTCCCAAACTTTTTTCAGAGCAGCATCCTTGTTGCGCTAAAAAAATTCGCAGCACACCTACTCTTAAAGTGGTTTGTCTACTTAGGAAAACAAGAAAACACAATGCAGTTTTTTTTCCTTTAGTTGATGGCTTCGTACGATTGTCACATATAGCCAGTGTTAAAGAAAATTTTCTTACAAGTAATACATAAATATACAATATTTCCTTCCAGTATGATGATGATGAATGATAATAGAAATGAGAAGTGAGAAATGATATACCCCCTAACCCCTCGAGTATCTCAGTAAAGATGTGGGGCTTTACAATTAGTACGCCTCGGGCGGACTTCTTGAGATAATTTGAAAAGTGAAGTTGCACTGTTTTGTTACATTTGCCAACACTCATTCGCACTTACGAACACTTAACGGTTAATAATCCACCATTATTTCACATTAATATTCGACATAACACAAATTTTAGAAAATAAAACAAAACCGCAGACATGACTCTTCACTTTCCCGCCAAGAAGTCCCACAATGCAGTATAGTGCTCATAACGGGAAGGATGAAACTGTTTAAATGAATTTTTCATTATTTCCTTTAAGGCGATAGGAAGTTTTGTCAATTTTACCCTCAAATCACTTGACGCTGAAAGTTCGCTCCAGTATCTGTTTTTTATGTAAGCATACATTGAGAATGCAGACTCACATAGATAAGTAGAATTAAAACGTACAAGTATTTTTCTTGCTAACAGCATTATTTTGTGCATATACAAGCATCCAGAACTCTTTTTGGTTCCCGTCGTATTTGCAACAAAATACGAACTACAACCACACAATGGCCGGCGAGTAGGTAGTAGACGCGGCATAATAATGGTGTTGCCATATTATAAAATTAAATTGTACTAGAATTTTTTTGTGAAAATATTGTATGTGTTGACACCGCTGCTGGCATACGCTGGCGGCACCCCTGACATACTCTAGCGGCACCCCGGCACCTACTTTGGGAATCCCTGCTATAGGGTACGGTGTTTACTCAAGCGGACCAAGACAAAGAAAGAAAAACTGAGTTAATGACTGACTGACTAACTTCTGGGTAGCTGGATAGTTGACTGGTAAGTCAATAGTGAAACTTCTAAGCAACTGTCAAAACGATTTTTTTAATAGAGATTTTTTTTTAATTGAGTGGGAATGTTGATCTATGACGTCACTATTTCGTTCCATCAATTCAGTGTTTATTAATAACTTTTTGCGTTACAGAAATTCATGCTTAGGTCAAATAAAAAAAATAGGTCAATGTTTTAAAGACCTGATTTCATTTATTTGTTTAATGTTCTGGAATTATTTGTTGTTGTTGGCAACATCCTTATTCGAAGCGTCCCTAACCGTGTTTGACAGAGGCACCGGGTTCGAATCCAGCACGTGAATTGTTTTTTTACATTTTTCTAAATAATTTAAAAATGTGACTTATGTATAGAAGAATGAATGGTGTTGGTGTACCTTGTTTTTAGCTTGCATCACTAACTGGGAGCGGCATGAAAAGTGCAAGTGATTATGAATGAACGAATGAATGAACGATCCAGTCGGATCATTGAATACAACATATTTTTTTTACATAGAAATGGCTAATCGACATAAATGATATTAAAAAAGTTGACAACAATTTTGTTAGTAAAAATTTGTTTGTATTTATTCAGTTTTAAACTTAACCAAATCTTAAAAGAGCGGCGTCAATAACCCAACCGTATTAAATTAAAATTAACCAGTCAATGAGCAGAAAAAAGTTGTATTGAAATGAATAGACAAACTTAATAATTACAAAAAATAGAAATTTATTACATTTAGGCAAAACCATTAAATGCTGAGCACAACTTATTTAAAAAATAATAATTAAATTTTAAAATAATTAACTTCTATTTAATGTAAATTATGAAATTGTCTAATGTGATGGCATGATTTTTTTATGAAACCTAATTATTTATAATCTAATTCAATTTATTAATAAATATTGCTGTTTACTTTTGCTAATAGTGATAAAATAATGTTGCATCCAAAATTTTTATGTTTTGTTACATTTTTAATGTCACAAATGTGTAATGGCAACACTAATTTAAATCAATGGTAAATTGGTAACTCACCTTTCTCAGGGCATTGATGAGTATGACACTGGTGACGATCACGGCGACAGATCCAATCCACGAGAACAGCGCAAACACTATCAACACATTGCGGACTGAAAACAACAAAATTATAAATCAATTATTAATTATTTCCGTATTATATTAAACCACAAAGAAAATTTCAACGAGTCTACTGGGGGTATTTGTAGCTCAGCGGTCAAAGCGTTGTAGCGATTATTCAAAGCGTGTTCGATTCTCACTCGAGCTGCGTGAGACTGGTTGACTTTTTCGAGTACAATTTTATCATAGTAATAAATTATAATTTATATACAATATAAATGAGATGAATAATAAATAATGGATGAGAGTAGCCGCGGATCGTGCTCGGTGGCGTGCACTTGGAGAGGCCTATGTCCAGCAGTGGACTAGTGTAGGCTGATGATGATGATGATTATGATGTTGCAATAGCACATTGTGTTTAATCGAAATTCTCTTCTATTACCCAAGCTATAAGGGCATATAAATGAGCTTTTGAGAGTTTGCCGATTGCTTCAGACGGCATTTTCAGCTTCACCGGGCTTGTTTGGGGGCGGCGAAGAACGTCAATCCGTGTGAAACGAATCACCTTCGAAGGTTTTCAAGAGGGAACGACATCGCGCGCTAGTGCGCGTCTCCGTGCCCTACTAGATTCTCCGAAGGGTTCGGATCGGATCGGGGAGCGGAGTAACCCGAGGGCGCCTCTAATGGCTCGGACCTCGGCTCGGGTTGACCGGGCCTGTACCTGGTATAGAGCGCGTGTCAACCGGTTCTTCGTACCCTTGTTCTACGAGTACGGTGTCTTGGGCCTAAACTAGTGTACATGTTTAGTGTATTCTGTAAATGTGAAGTGGCATTTAGAGCATCGGGCGGGCGGGTTACCTGGTGGACTCCCAACGTAGACGAACTGGAAACTCAATACGTAGTAACCGTAGTGGACAGAACCGGGCGCCGCCATGCCCAGGCAGTACAGCTCGAACACGCTCTGCGCAAACGTGAACAGGGCTATGAACTGTAACACAAGAAAAAGTCATCATTACCAGCTCATAATGTCCCCACTGCTGGGGCACGAGCCTTTCCTTATGGATGGGTAAAGAGAACGGGCCATAAACCACCACGCGGGCCCAATGCGGATTGGAGGTTGTAAACAACTGCTAATGCAGCCGGGACCAACAGCTTTACTTGCCTTCCTTCCGGAGCACGGAAGGCCTCGAGATGATAAATTTTTGGCCACCCATCCGATGACCGGCCTTTGCGTGAGTTGCTTAACGTCAGCAATCGCAGAACGGGCGCGTTAACTACTGCGCCATCGAGCTCCTCACACAAGAAAAAGTATTTTTATTAATTATAAATTTATGCATTGACAATGTTATATTACACGGATCTCGGAACAGCTCGAAACAGTCCGAGCGCATCGCTTTCGGCTTTGATGACGCCAATTTGAGCAACCGATAAAATCTAGGAAATAACTTACCCCAATTCTTTCTGTGAAACTCCATTTGAAATGCAGGACCTATGGTACCTATATAGTGTTTAAATGCTGGGAAAGCCTAACTCCTCCTAGGATTCAAAGTTATGAAGTCAATTACACTTCATGATTATCTTTTCTAATAGTATCTATCTATATAACTGGACAACATCTGGAGTGTTGTATTGTATTGTATATCCCCACTGCTGGAGCACACAAGCCTTGCCTTTGGATGAGTAAGGAAAACAGGCCATAAACCACCACACGGCCAGTGCAGATTGCTGGATATTAACGTCTGTTGATGCCGGGACCAATGGCTTTACGTGCCTTCCAATGCACAGAGGAGCTAGAGATGATACATTTTTGGTCACCCATTAGATGAACTTAGCAATAAGTTTGGAGTTGAAATCTAAGTAGTAAATACATAGTTCATTCAATCATACATATTATATAATTGTAGTTAATATTACACACAAGCGAAATGAATCCAGTCAACAAGGAGCCCCGTTGTAGATCCAGGAAGAATGCATCATGTAATATCGGCTTCTGGTACCACGGTAATCGTAGTGATCGTACCGATTTTGTTGATCGGAGGTTTGTTGACGATCTAAAATATAATGCATGTGTTACTGTTAATTTAATAAGTATATAATAACAATATATGAATAAATAGGAACAGACGCTTGCACATAAACCTATCCAAAACTGTCAAATTTCTTCAATAAATAGTTCAAAGTCTATTGAGGAAATTTGACAGTTTTTACAAGAAAATTAATTGAAAACAAATAATTGAGTTTACATTGGATAACGGCAACTATCACTTTATCTGAAATACCTATAGTAAGTAAATAACCTATAACTTTCCAAATGCAGGTTGGTGATCACAAGCCCGGGCTGTGCATCGAAAAATTCGAAACACACTTTGCCCACTAGGCTTGTTTTAATTCTAGCTAGCTACCACCATCTTATCAATGCCACTGCCACACAATACCAACAATGTTGGTAGATTTGTGTGCATACAGCTTGTATTCGGTGACAATGGCAGACGCCATTCTTTATTAGGGAGACCCCTTATAAGGATAACTGTTTAAGATTTTCTTTAGCAGACCAAATTTCATGAAAAGTGACTAGTTTTAATACAGACAACTAGTTTAAACACAGATAACTAGAGCTTACAATAAAACCAGGAATTATCTAATAATTTAGGCATTTTCGACATTCTAGAAAGGTATCCTTTACTATAATAGTAGTATTATTATACTAGTACCAAATAAAATATTTTATCTAACATATAGAAAACTAGAAGCTGCTTTACTCACTTTCCCGTGTAATGTGAATACACAGAGGGTGTAGACCGGTATGTAGAAGGTGTCTTCCGCCCATACATGCTGAAATATTAATGTTTACACGAATATAGCATGAAACGTTAACGCCCTATTAGTTTCTTATAGGAACACTTTTTCTAATAACTTCGAATAGCAATAGCTTATAGAAATTAAGTAATTCAAACATTAATTGACAGAACGAAGTGTTATTTTGACGAGAATCTATTAAAATACTATGTTTTATTTAAAAAACATGGGAAAGGCCACGCCTGAGTATCGGTCAATCCGTTGTTTGATGGCTTTTTGATGTCTGTCTCTTGCTTGTGCTTGATGATGCCAATTTGACATTTAATAAACCGATAAAATGTAGGAGCGTATTCGAAGCACACATTTGTCGCTAGCTGTCTATGAATTATTGTACAAACAAAAGTGACATGCAATGCATTTGTATTTAGTTGTTTAAAATAAGAGTACGTTTATAAAGCCGGTTAAGAGTAAACCAAAAAGGTTAAGTATACAATCGCAATTGACACATTAGTAAAAAAATTTAACTGTAGACTGACAGTTGAATAAATCACTTCAAAGATTGAGAAATTATCAAATTTTACTACCTATACCTACCAATAAAATAAAAAATATAAAAAAATGGAAGAATTCCTCTAAAACGAGAGGAAAATAGATGTTCAATCTCTAGACGCAGATCAAAAGAAGTTTAAATCAAAATGTTGAAAAATAAAAAGGAAAATCGGTCACTTCTTAATAACAACTGCTGTGTTTGTTGTGAGTTATTTTTACCTCGTTTTATTTTAATAATGAAATTTTTGTTAACTATTTAAATTATTACCACCAAAAATGGAATTCCCTCCCAGCACATATTTTCACTTTTCTATAACAAGGGCTTTTAAACGAGGTATGAAAAAAGGCCCGATGCCTTCGCTTCCATGCGCTTCACTGTTGTTGGAATAAAATGCCCATTAAGTATAGTACTATTGTTTTAGGTGTCTGTCGAGCAATAGATCATACTAGAACATTCTACGGGCGCGTGTTCTGTACGGATTGCTTCCACAAGTACATTTGGAAGCCGGTGAAGAAGGCTCGCGACTCTCACGAGGATGAACCAGCGCCATGAGCAAAATTAACAACGGAACCGTCTAAATTGATAACGTGAATGTAAACGCGGCCGTGTGGCGTGCTGCTTCATGTAAATTACCAGTGCCGCGTGCGACGGGCGACCCGCCTCACGCAGCGCTGCTCTATGAATTTACACGAAACAAGCACGCTGCGCGGGCGCCCGCTAAACGCAGCGAACGTCCTGAAATGTTGAAAACTTATTGTTTCCGTTATTCCTTTACCCTCAAATTAATAAACAGAACAATATATTATTCTTATAGTTATTCCATGTTTTGTCTCTTTTACTTGTAACCGACAGCTGTGATTTTCGTACTCTAAGTTTTATAAAGTATATATTCCAAGCCTCTCTAACCAGCTCTGTGACCACACCGGTCAAACCCAGAAGTCCCGGGGACAAATTCCCAATCCCAATCTTTTACAAAGATCAAAAGATGAAATGTACTACATGTTTGTAGGTACTCTGTTTGCTTGTGGTTTGGCTTGTTTTAAGTCCACCTTGTTTAGCTAGCACCATTTTATTATATGTCGCCATAACCGATTCAGCTCAGAATGCCAACTTCGCGAAATGCCAACCGCTCGCAAATAGCCAACTTCTCAAAATGCCAATTTCTTGAAATGCCAACTTGCAATGCCAACTTCTTGAAATGCTAATCGCTCGCAATGCCAACTTCTCCAAACGACAACTTAAAATTATAATGAAATACAGAGTGGTGACATAATGCTACCGTGAATAATAAAAATAACTAAAAAGGATAGTCCAGGTATAATATCGCAATATT
The DNA here is from genome assembly GCA_949315975.1 of Eudonia truncicolella. Classification (NCBI taxonomy): domain Eukaryota; kingdom Metazoa; phylum Arthropoda; class Insecta; order Lepidoptera; family Crambidae; genus Eudonia; species Eudonia truncicolella. The sequence continues at coordinate 5,571,208 of OX438853.1, read as the reverse complement.
TGTAACATGTACCTAAGTATGGCAATTCTTAATTTTATAATCAACACTCTGGACTGTTGTTTGATCATTGTAAATATTATAATATAGGCAGTAACGCAAATTATTACAAGTACTGTAATGATATTATTTGTGTTTTTTGACGTGTAACATCTTTCCGCTCGCCTTCTATATTTACAATTTGTGGGAGTGATTTCGTAGAAATGTGACGGAAGTAGGTCGTAACAGTGTGACATAAAGTCGGGGAAGCGCGCAAGCGCGCGCCATTTTGTAAATTTAACATCTATTACAAAAACACAAATGTTGGAAAATTTTCCACGAGAATTTGAACCTGCACCCTTCTGACATACCGGGTCAGGTGCTCTTCCAATTGTGGCTCTAACCAGCCCGCCGAAATTATTCAACACTATTTACTTTTTACTTTGAAAGCCAAAGGCACCGCCCATTCAATGTCAACAACTACCGTCATTAACATCCGATCATAATATTTTCAATTGGGACAGCACCTGACCTGGTATGTCAGAAGGGTGCAGGTTCAAATCCTGCTCGTTGAATTTTTTTCATCATTTCTGTTTTTGTGATTTGTTTCGCAACAAATATTTGCGTTAAAATTATATAAACAAAACAAAAACATTTTGAAATCGATAATAGGAACAAGATATTCTAAATTGTTATCAATATGTGATATATTGTGTCATCATTTTGATGTCAAATGTCTTCAATGAGTATTTACTGCATTTTGTAAAATCGATATTATGAACAAGACTTACGGCCTCTTCTTTTTCCATCTACAAGTAAGTTCCCATTAGCGATTATTTGACAGATAGTCAAAACTGGCCAAGTATCTCCTAATCAGACATTGTGAAACAGGCCCATAATATTATTATTATTATAAGTGACATTGTATCATTTTGATATGTCAAATGTTTTCTATTATAATGAGTATTTACGGCATTCTCTTTATGATTTCCATTTTCTATTGTAATATTGCAACCATTTAAACTTAGACTAATTTAAATTTAGACTTTTAAACTATACTACTCAAAACAAAATAAGGGCCACGAGGTATTTTGTCTGTACCATGAAAATAATAAAACCAATATTAATTTTTTTGTCTCCATAACGAAAACTAATGTTGTTTTTACCGTGTAGACCAATAAATGTATTCCAATAATAATGATTAAAAAGTTTATTTGCTTTGAAAGAAAAAACACATTTAAGGTTAAAAATAAAAACAATATAAAGTTACTGAAAACAAAATAAAATACTCCATGCTCATCTTTTAGTAACGGGTATGCCCCCCTCGTTTCGTTACGCACTCCTGAAGCCTGGAGTGCATGCTCTCAATCAAATGCCTGACATTTTCCATTGGAATCTCTTCCCAGGCCCTTTTAACAGCGTTGATGAGTTGCTGTTGGTTGTGGATTTCCTGATCACCGTCTCTAACTCTTCGTTTCAACTGATCCCACATGTGCTCTATTGGATTTAAGTCCGGACTGTTCGCCCGCCACGGCAAGACTTGAATTTGAGACGCTTCCAGTACAAACCGAGTCGCTTGAGCCGTGTGTGCACGAGCATTGTCTTGCATCAAGATGAATCCAGGACCCGCTCGCTGGGCAAATGGGATCACATGTGGTCTGACGACTTCCTTAATATACCGCTGAGCAGTAACAGTACCCTCATTTAAAATAGCGAGCTCAGTTTTGCCGTGTAAGCTTATCCCGCCCCAAATCATTACATTTGGACCACCAAAACGATCGACTTCATGGATGCAGGCTTCTGAAAATCTCTCGCCGCGTCTTCTCCAAACTCTAATACGCCGATCGTCGTTAAAAAATTTAACTTTGCATTCGTCTGTGAAGAGCACCATGCCCCATTGGTTTATGTCCCAGTCCAAATGTTGACGGGAAAATCTTAAACGATTTGCACGATGATTTCTGGTTAATGGAATACGGACAACTCGCCTTCTTGATGCCTGCTGGTCTTCATGCAATCGATTACGAATAGTTTGGTCACTGACACGAGTACCCGTTGTGAGCCGTAAACGATTTTGCAGCTTGCGGGCCGTCGTTGTGCGATCTCGGCGCGCACTTAATCGAATGTAACGATCCTCTTGAGCTGTTATAATGCGAACTCTGCCCGAACCAGGTCTTCTTCTAACACTGCCGGTCTCTTGGAAACGATTCCATAGATTTTGAATAGCTCTTCGAGAAAATCCCAATTGCAAACCCACAGATCGCTGCGAATGACCTTCTTCAATCATTGTAACGGCTCTGGTTGCTGTCAGCGAGTCCATATGACGCCTGCGTGCTTGTGGCATATTGCAAAAGATGTTTCTGACTCGAGATATCAATGAACTCTGATAATTTCTAATAAACCAAGAAGCTAAGGAAAGCAAAACGTCAAACAAAATGGAATCAAAATTTTCAAAAATAATTTTAAATCAAATTTTATTTAAAATTGTTGCCAGCATTAGATGAATACTACAATATTAAAAAGTTTAGGTATCAAAGAGTTTGTATACTCAATATTTTACTACTTTCAATATGTAAATGTTTAATAATTTACACCAAAATGAAAAAAATACCTCGTGGCCCTTATTTTGTTTTGAGTAGTATATATTAATAAATATTTACTGTTGATAATAAGTCTCAATAAAGTGCAGATCATTAATAAAAAATCCAAGTATGTCAATTTACCTACCTTCAGTACCTATGATGAAGGATTTATTAAGATTTTTGAATACGAGCTATTGTCTCACGCTACTACACAAAGCATAACCATTCCAGAAGTTTTGGCCAAAAACTTTTTAGTGTGCGAGGATGGCGATCAAGAAAAAAATATTGTTTTTGCAACAAAAACAGCTCGAAATATTATAAAAAGAATCAAAGGATAATTTTTGCTGATGGTAAGTTCAAAGTGACCCCGAAACCTATAATTAACTACCAGTTTTACGTTCTCCATTTAGATCTTAATTCCGACAAAAAGACCACAAATATCGTTCCTGTAATATATGCGTTGCTGCCTAACAAAACTCAGCAGACATTTAGTAGATTATGTACAATGATCAAACAACCTTTTGAAATTGATATAAAGAGTTTCAAATGCGATTACGAAATCGCACTGATGAATGCTGTTTCTACTATTATCCCAAACGCCAAAATCAGTGAGTGTTACTACCATTTCAAAATGATAATGGCGTTATTAATATTAAATGATATTGTATAATTTATTACAACTACCTAGATAGGTAAGTACATTTTTTAATTAGCCCTCTGATGCTGTTGCTGTGCCCTTACAGGGTGTCACTTGAATAAATATTCCACCTGTTATAATTGTAATGTGATACTTATTTATTTCTAGGAAGATTTACAGACAAATAAACCCATTTGTTTCTCTCCAAATATCCCCCAAAAATATTTCCCATAATAAGTGATGCCAGATTGGGAGATTCTCCCCAATCTGGCATCACTTCTTTCGCACCTCGCATGCGGACGCTAACGACCAAAGAAAACGGTTCCTGCCGTGCGGGCCCTGTGCGTTACAGAAATCTCTCGTACCCCGCATACGGGCGCTAACGACTAATGAAAACGGATCCTCCCGTGCGGGCCCTGTGGCATGCGTTTCAAAAATCATCCGCACCCCGCATGCGGTCGCTAACGACCAATAAAAGTGCGCCTTAACTGATCTTGAGTCCGCCCCTCGACCTTCGGGGGGCGTGCGTTCCTGCAGCCTTCACAGCTTTTTTTAAGGCTAAAGGCGACCCCCAGGTTGTTTTACCGGGTCTGTCTTAATCCTTTTTTAGAAAAAGGACAAGGCAATCCCCGGATCCAAGGAATCTGCGAGCAGATTTTTTCCTGGGTAAACAAAAAAAAAAAAAAGATCTTGGGTTAAAAAAGAGATATTCTTTAATATGGTAATCATTATCATCTGTATACCTACTACTGTTAGACTAATTTTGATACTAGGTATTTTTTTAAATTTTATATTTATTTTAAAGAAATAATGAACTTCACTTTTACGACTAGATTTACCGACGTATTCGAGAGATAAGTGCATGAAATATATTATAGTCTCTTTGATATTGACTCGCGTTTAGAATTCTAGTATTGCAGTATACGGTATGTGTATACATTACGTGATATTACTATCACTGTTGAATGTCGACATGACGGTACATAACTAAATAGGATGTTCTGATAATGTAGTAGAAATGAATGGAAATTATTTCCCCTGGGGGAAATACTTTGGTAGAAATGGGTGGAATAACCGATAGTTACGTCAGATATTGGCCATTATAGGACTATGGAGACTAGAGACACTAATTAGGTACATTTTAGCACTTTGGACAATACACCCCGAAAGGGACTGCAGCAACTGAAAACTGTTGCCAATCACCAAAACTCGCGACCGTTGCTATGTCTGCACAGTAAGTTAGTTATATGGAAACGTTGCTTATCTTCTGCAATCGGAAATCATTGCAGTCTGCGAAGCTCCTTTGTTCTGAGATGGTGCTACTGCCGCTATGTAAAAGCGTGTAAGCACTTATGCGCATTACAAATAATAAAAAAACAATTCTCAAAACATTGACTTCACATTTAATAAACTATTTATAAAAAACATTTTAAAATAATCAAAAATCACCGCAAGACACCTCCTTCTGCAAATAATCACTATTCACATAGATAGTGCCACATTGCCACAAACATTTCGGACAGTCCACGCACACTCTGGGGTCCTGCAGATCCACCCAGCCATGCAACGACTCAAGTTCATAGTTTTTCCATTTTTTCTCGCTTTCTGGCATATCCGTCGTCCGTTCATGTAGGTATTTTGTAAGCTTTTCAATTTTTTCAGCTGCAGCCACGTTAGCATCGCCCACTGCTGATTCGATGGACCCTGGCGCGTCAGAAGCGTTAGTCCTGTTCTCGAGGGACAGGTCCCAGGTGGCCAGTGACTCGTCTCCGACGGACAGGGCCGGCGACGCGGCTGTGAAAATTTTTAACTCTTACGCACCTATAAAAGAATAAGTTGGAGTTACCTAAAATTACAGCATTATAACATAGGGTGTAGTGGCACCATTTTTTCTTGGAGATAGTTTGCTTATTGTCACTGGCAATTTTAGCGTCACCGGAGTTTTTTTGGGGCAGGTGCTAGGCGGCGAGAAACTTAAAGCAGTGTGAAACGAAAAGGTTTTCTAGAAGGAATGCCATCACAAACTAGTGCGTGTCCCCGTTCCTTCCTAGATTCCCATAGGGGTTCAAATCGGATCGGGCTCCATGGGGATCGGATCGGAGAGTGGCACCAGTGTCCGACAGAAACCAGTAATATCTTCGAAAAAAGGGGTCAGCAACTGATTTTCGACTTATATCTGTTATTCTGTGTTTATAGTCGTGTAGTGTAGTAGTGCATATTTGGTAGTTTTACTTGGAAAATTTTACGACAGTTTGAAAATTAGTGATTCAATAGATTTTGACGTGCTCTTTTCGTATTTTCACCTTTTCTTTGTCACCTCGTATCTTTGACGCTTACGCCGCCATATTCGAAAAATAGCATCCAAAAACAGTTTTTTGAGAATAACTCTGTTAAAAATAGTTACGAATAAATTAAACTAGAAAAAATTTCGTACAATTTATGTAGTAACCTTTTTTGTTTTTGTAAAATCAATAGTTTCAACGTACGAGGTCGCAAAGTGAAAATTCGAAAAGAGCACGTCGAAATCTATAAAATCACAAATTTTTAAAACTCCCGGAAAACTTTAAACGGTAACCCCCTTTTTGAGCACCAAATTACTGTACTATTAGCCAACAATAGAATACAGACCACCTGCTTCCCAACTGTCATCCCGTAGAATTATAATGATATCAGGTATTGTATAATATTATTGTATCATCAAATGGACAGTAGCATATACCCCAACAAGCTTGCTTTCAGCGACTGACAATTAAATTAATATTAAATATTAAATTAATTTTAGCGACTTTTTAATTCCACTATGAAAAGTTTGAGGAGCTCGATGGCGCAGTGTCTAACGCGCCCGGTCTGCGAGTGCTAAGGTTAAGCAACTTTCGCAAAGGCCGGTCATCGGATGGGTGGCCAAAAATGTATCATCTCGCTCCTTCGTGTTTCGGAAGGCACGTAAAGCCATTGGTCCCGGCTGCATTAGCTGTCGTTAACAACCATCGCAATGCACTGGGCCCGCGTGGTGGTTTATGGCCAGTTCTCCCTATCCATCCATAGGGAAGGCTCGTGCCCCAGCTGTGGGGACATGAAAACGAGCTGGTGATGGTGATGATGATGATAATGATGATGATGAATAGTTTGAAATCGCATTTAAATTCAGCTGGACAAAGGGTATTTTCTTATATTTTCTCAAGAGAGTTTTCATTAAACATATATAAACTTTTATAAAAAATAATTAGATAATTTTAAGCAAATTTTGTAGCAAACAACTTACAATTTGGAAAAGTGTTAAAATAATTCCACAAGTGGGATACGAACTCACTCCTGACAATATCCGGGTCAGGTGAGCTTCCATTTACGCTATCGTGGGGCTCTGTCCAATCCGTCAAAATTTATCAGCACTGTCTAATCTAACTAGACTTAACTTTGTTTTGTAAGTAAGCTCCGCCAAGCTCCTGGAAAATTTTCGATCACACATTTCCACTTGAACGGTGATTTTTAAAAACTAATTAAAAACATTTAGTTACTCACACTTCCTCGTCTCGTTGGGCTGCGTCCACTCCGGCGTGGTACCACACCGGCAGAACGGCGGCTGCCCACCCTGCATCATGAACACAAACGGCGAAGCGTCCTTGTTCGAGGCCATCATCTCGCGCATGTTTTCTGCAAACTGCGCATTGCTCTGCCACTGCTCGAAGCAGTTCTTGAAGAACTCAGATGGGTTGTCGCGGTTGCGGCTCATCACGTGCTGGTGGAAGCAGTCCTCGCAAAACACCTGGCCGTAGTAGATCTTCACGTTGTTCTTGGGCACCGCGTGGCAGAAGTCTGTTGCAGATGCAGAGTAGAAAAGAAATCAACTCTCAAACTTAGTACCTGTGTTTTGATACGTAAAACCTGGACAAGGGAAGGGTGAACAGGTATTATCTAGGCAAGTGTGCTATATCCTAGACCGCATCATCACTACCATTAGCTGAGATCGCAGTAAAATACTTGCCTATTTAGAATTTACGAAAAACTTAATATGAACCGACTGGTTTAAGTGAGGATTTAATACACTCGACCATACGGAACGCCCGATGGAAAGCCACAGCCAATGTTGGACGTTTAGGGACACGCACCGTAACCCACGTGTTGTCAAAGCTAACATGCATACAAGGTGTCCCAGAATATGTGAATCAAATTGTAACGGGAGATTCCTTAGGTAAGGAGACCTTTAGAATGCGCTAAATAAAAAAACACCAAAATTACCTTTCGGTTGGTGATGACCACTTCCTGATATGACCACTTCCCGATATGTCCGTTCCTGAAATGACCACTGCCCGATATGGCAACTTCCCGATATGACCACTTCTTGAAATATCAGTTCCCAGTATGTCCGTTTCCGAAATGACCACTTCCCGATATGACTACTGCTTGATATATCAGTTCCCAGTACGTCCGTTCCCGATTATAAATTGCAGTAAATTCTATTATTTTAAATTGCAGTTACTATATATAGGTTGACATTTTTATCACTTTTTATCAGCTGTAATAAAATTCAGCTGTTCCATACATTTTGGTCGAATGAATATTGATGCTTTGTATGGAACAGCTGAATTTTATTTTCGAGTTAGGGAGTTGGTCCAATAGCAAGTTGTTCGTTTGTATCATATATATATATATGTCGTGGCCGGATCTTAAAATTGATCTCTTTACGATGTAATCGACCATTTCATGGAATGGTTGTATTTCATGATATGCCGAGCTTGAACTGATCATATCATTAAAGCATCAACGTTTGATGATATGCCCGTCCACATTTGGCCATATCATTAATGTAGGAAATCCTTACTGTTGGTAAGGTTAAGTTAAAAAAATCTGTTAAAAAATTGGCTAGTCACGAAACGGGGAAGCGCAGTCACGGAAGGGGGAACGGCATAAGATAGTACATACAAATCGATTGTATCGACACAAAAAGTAAACGATATCAGTGCCTCCAACGGTGGGTAATGTAAATATTTTACGATATGATCACTAAAGTTTGCCCATTTCATGAAGTAGCCGCGCGTTTAGTAGCCCATATCGAGATTTATTCCCATTCCCATTTCTTATCATTGATCCTGCCCATACCACATCATGATGTGGCCAATAGACAATGGAACATTTCATGAAATGCGACCATTTCATGAAATTCTCGAACATTTCGTGAAGTGAGCAAATCTACGATACGGCTACGACATATTCATTTATAAATAAAGTATTCTTGTTACCATAGAATTGTTTTTTTATTTAGTGATTAATGCCACGAACGAAATCGGCATTTTTTACAGGGAAAGTACAGACCGATTAAAAAGTATCGAGATTTTAATATTTTCTGTAATGCAACAAAGCTGCTCTTCACGTGTAATGTAACATCTAGATTCGACTTTGAGCATTATAGTACAATACTACCTCCCTGACTGACGAGCATTCGCCTGTAATGTAACATTTAGATTCGAGTTTGAGCATTACATTACAATACTTACATAAGGAATTTCCCGTTACAATTTGATTCACATATTTTAAGACACCCGGTATATGCCCGGTAATGCTCTGCCAATGTATGAAAGAAGTTCAGAACTCTGACGGGTTGTCGCCATTGCGGTTCATCAGGTGCCGGTGTAAGCACTCCTCGCAAGAAAACTTGGCCGTAGTATATCACTTCACGTATGCTGATTTTCATGTATGATTTAGAGATTTTTGAAAAAAAAACAAACGGTACTGCTTGACACTTCCCATGGGCTGCTACTTGCACGAGACGCTTTAAAGCTGTTGCGGCTAAAGCGCCTACTGCTTTCAAAACCATTGCTTGTTGTTGTATTGTAAAATTGCATGCGCTTAAACTGTAGGCGCTTCAGCAGCGAAAGCTCTAATGCATGGATGCACAGACTTATTAAGACTAGGGGCCACTCGGGCAAATTATGAACTGATGGTGGGCCACCAGAAGTATAGGTAATTAAAGACAATGAAAAATTGATAATAATGTATTCAAATTGAAAAAGAATTTATTAATTTGAAGCGTGGCACTGCATAGTGCTTACAATCTTTTTTATATTTGGCTCAAATTTACTTGTAGCAACACGTAAAACTGCTTCCAAACTTTCATTTGCAAGGCGGTTTCGATTTTTTGTTTTATTATTATTTAGGATTGAAAAGGTTTGTTCACATATATAGGTAGAACCAAATAAGCTTGCAAGTTCCATGGATATTCAATTTTCCTGATTGTTTTGGTGCATTTGCTATTTCTACTTCACCAGAAATTACATTTGCCACAGTAGGCACAAAAGTTGGACTTAAAAACACTGATTCCTTCATAAGATTTGCTGTCTCCAAAATGGATGATTCTCTTTGGATTGGCGACTTTTTCATAACATCTAATGGAACATTTGTTATTCCATTATTGTGTTCCTTGTTTTTATGTTTAGATAGTGATACTCCTAGATCTGTAATAAAAAAATATATATTAGGACTATATTTAAAAAGGTGTGTGGTAAATGGTAATATTACAAAGTTTGTGACAAAAACATCATATTGCTTTCATAATTTATAATAACACAAGCTATTTTTATGACAAATTACAAGGCAAATATTGAAGTTTTTTATATCTACTAATATTTATCACTAGTTTGTTTTTGACTTGTTCTTTTTACTAGTGTTTTTTTTTAGTCAGACATGTAACTTGTGTGGGTAAGTATTTAGCCATAATATTTATTTGTCATTAACATACAAATGTTTGAAATATATACGTAACATAACATTTATAAATTGTAGTTTTATATGATAGAAAGAAAACAAGTTCTCTTTAAAATATTCTATCTAATAATTGATTGCATTTTTGGTAACTCAATGTTATTAGATAAGAAATTTAACTTGTACTTAATTGTAGTGCTCTCCATCAAATAATTATTCATTTGCTTTTGTTGGCCACATTCACTGTCTAAAACAGACTGCGGTTGAATAATTTCTTTCAAATGCCAAAATATTTAAGACATTATTTAAGTAAAACTTCTCTCATATTTTATTAAATTATATATTTAGTTAATGGTAAATCTTACCTGTTTTATTTATTGAAGTTGGGCATTCATGTGTGGACAGAAGATTATCTATTTGAATGCCCAACTTCTCCAGAAGATTTGGTGGTAAAACAAACACTTCTGCGTCTTCATTGTTAATGATGTGAGGTTTCTTAGATGCCTTTGCGGCACATTTATGCTGTTTAGATCTTTTGGTATTCATTTGTAAATATAATTAAAAATTTACATTAATGTTTCATGTAAACACCATGCTGAAATTAAATTGTTACTAAGTTTAACCATATAAGCATAATCATCATAAAATGCAAAATGTGTCCAGTACCATTTCAATTATCAATATAAATTTTAAACATGATGTTATTGATGATGAAATTGTGTGACCAGTAACAATTTTTAAACATAATAATAATTAAATATTATTTGAAACTGTTACACAGATAAGTTTTAGAATTTCATACCACACAAAATTGTAACTCAGTCAGTACTAAAAAAAACTATGCTCATTTCCATAGAAACATTTTTTTATTATTATTTTTTATTGCTTACGTAAAATACCTAGTTATTTAGAGACCCTAATAAAATTGCTAAAATTTATTTTAATAACTGACATTTCAAAAAAAATACAAATAACAGACAAATTAAAACGCAAAAAAGGTTAAATAAAAACAAACACAAAAAGTAAAAATATTATATTTCTTGAGGACTTGAACCCCAATTTGATAAAACGTAGTTGTGTGAATCTCACGTGGTATCAACTACACCACGGCGATGTCCCGCACACTTGAAATAAATTTCGACCACTTCTAAAGTTTTAAGTTTGATTAAAAAAAAAACATATGATCGACAATAAACAAACAGACTTGTGTTGAAATAAATTGTGCGACTTACATGTTTTTGCTGATTGACGCCAACGACCAAACTAAGCGCAAAGTAAAGTAGGAACTAAACTAAAGAAAATGATAAATATACAGTTTTTACAGAGGCAGAGAAAGCTGCATACGATTTAAATGTTCAAATTGAAATGTTGCAAAAGTTTTCACAATCGAAAATACAAAATGAATTTAGGTTAAAATTATTGAAATCGCATTCCTTCTTCCTTGCATTGCTTTTTTAAATTCTTATTTTTCCGCAAGGTGGGTGGGTTGGTGTATAAAAAGCAATCGGATCTAAAACATACAGCCAAATTTTCAGTTCAATAACTTGATTATTTTAGATTTTTGTTGTTATTTTTTTATAATAAAATTGCAAGCTATTAGCAATCCTAAAATAAATAAATAATAAAAAATAAAAAAGTATTGGTAATGAATTCTAAATAGTGATACCTTATAGTAATGCATGATAGATAAATGATAGTTATTTAAATAAAAATGTGGGACTTTAATGAGATCTCACGGGAACTCCTTGAAGGAATTTTAAATATGACCGTTGCACTTTGCAATAAACACTCATGAAAGTTCACGAATAATAAACGAGTCATAACCTATTAAGCATTCTGTCATGATAACCAGCTTACACGACTGTTATTAGTTAACTAACGCAGCGGGACGAACAGGGAAGGATTACGTGCCTTCCGAAGCACTGAGGAGCTAGCTAGACTTGCTAGAGATGTAAATTGTTGGTGCCCGGCCTTTGCGAAAGGCCTTATTTATTGAGGCCCGGCGTTTGCGACCTTGTCCTTAGTTATTATATTCAATTCAATCTAATTCCAATTATTTCTTTCAGTAAACCATAGTGTCCAGTGTGTATTGTAGTTAGAATATTAATCGCATAGAGCATTATTAATCGGTCGGTCCCCAATTCCCCGGTCAGGCAAATCGTATTTTAGATTATCTGATGCATAGCCCGGGGATATGATTAGGGTTACCACCTTTTTTTAGGACGAATAAAGTGTTTTTTCATTTAGCTATCAACAATCACAAATAAAGTATGTATGTACATTGTAATAGCTTAAAAAAAAGAGGTTTTTTTTCTTTAGTTGAGGGCTTCGTGCGATTAGCAGATTTAGCCAGTGTCAAAGTAATTTTTCTTATAAGTAATACATAAATATATTGTATATTTATATCTGTCTACTTTACTGGAAGGCTTCCAGTCTGATGATGATAAATGATAATAGAAATGAGAAGTGAGAAATGATATACCTCCCAACCCTTCGAGTATCTCAGTAAAGGTATGGCCGTGTGGGGCTTTACTAAGTCCTCGGGCGGACTTCTTAAGAGAATTTGAAAAGTGAAGTTGTACTGTTTTGTTTCATTTGCCAACTCATGAGCACTTACAAACACTTAACGGTTAATAATCCACCATTATTTCACATTATTATTCGACTTATCACTTTTGCGAAATCTGTACAAAAGCGAAAATGACTCGAATACCGTTTGGAAATAACAGAATCAAAGCTAAATTATGTCATGGAGTATGCACGGGAGTATGATACAGAAGTTTCCTTGTTAACGTATGAAGTAGCAATAGAATAAAGAGAAAAAGACAAATGGAAGAAAGCAATAGATTAAGAAATCAAATCGTTAGAAGAAAACAACACTTGGACCTTTGTGGATAAGAAAGAGGCAGAAGAAAGAAAACTAATAACATGCAAATGGATCTTTACGGTAAAGTCAGATGGATACAAACAATACAAATAATACAAAGCAAGACTAGTTCAGACTAGTTGCAAGAGGATTCCAACAAAAGTATAAGATAGATTATGATGAAACTTATAGTTCAGTTGTAAATACAAATTCTTTGAGAGTTTTATTGTAAATTGATGCAAATAATAAATATAAAATTAAAGATGAAACAGTTCGATATTAAAACCTTTCTAAATGGAGACTTAAAGGAGTTCATTTATTTAAAAGTTCCAAAAGGTTATAGCAATCAACAAGATAAAGTATGTAAATTAAATAAGAGTCACTATGGGTTAAAACAAGCACATGGAACATTAAATTTACAGACCATTTATTTAAAATGGGTTTTAAACAATTAAAGTTAGATCAGTGTATTTTTGTAATGGAAGGTGAAAGAAAAATAATTCTTGCGATATATGTTGATGACGGACTAGTAGTTGGTAAGAGAGAAGAAGACCTGGTGCATGTAGTGGAAACGTTAAGAAAAGCTTTTGATCTAAGAATCTGTGAAGAATTATCAAACTATATTGGGTTGGATATAACATAAGAAAAGAAAGGAGTAAAAATTTGTCAGAAAAATTATATTGAAAAAATTTTAAAGAAGTTTCGAAAAACAAAGGTATTCATTTTGGTGAAGGTGATAAAGTGCTTCGAGGTTACTGTGACTCAGATTTCGCGGGGGATCCAGTTACTAGACGTAGCACGTCGGGCTACGTGATTTGGTATGGGTATTTTGGCATATACATATAATGATTTAAAAAAAAAGAGCTAACAAACGAAACATATTATTTGAATAATACTATACAAATATTTGAAGATTGGCCTTAGGTTTATTATCACATTATTTTGTTATGAATTAAGTACTGTATTTTTATTTTTATAAAGATGTTTGAGTTAGTAGAGTTTTTTTTGTGTGTTTTGGTTAATTTGATGAAGGTCTGTAATGAACTAATGAAGTAGGTCGAGTAGGAGTTAAGTTACGAGTTAGGTTAGTTGAAGGTTGAAGGTTTGTAATAAGGCAGGTTTAGTAGGAGATGAGTTGGTTGGAGGTTTTTTAGTTAGCTCTAGAGCATGGATGCACAGACTTATTAAGACTAGGGGCCACTCGGGCAAATTATGAACTGATGGTGGGCCACCAGAAGTATAGGTAATTAAAGACAATGAAAAATTGATAATAATGTATTCAAATTGAAAAAGAATTTATTAATTTGAAGCGTGGCACTGCATAGTGCTTACAATCTTTTTTATATTTGGCTCAAATTTACTTGTAGCAACACGTAAAACTGCTTCCAAACTTTCATTTGCAAGGCGGTTTCGATTTTTTGTTTTATTATTATTTAGGATTGAAAAGGTTTGTTCACATATATAGGTAGAACCAAATAAGCTTGCACATTTCAGAGCGTTTATGCGCAACTCTTTGTACGTATTTTTATCAATGCAGCGGTAAAAGTTCAGCAAGTCTCCTTCGTTGAATTTGTTGCGTAAATCTTGGTCGTTCTGAATGTCGATAATTTCTAACTGCATTAACTCTGGCGCATTTTCAACTGAAATCGTGAAAGGATTGCTAAATATGCCCAACAGAGGTTTCACTGTTTTAAACTCCGAAAATCTGTCTTGAAAAGATTGAATCAAAATATCTAGCTTTTTTACATAACTGAAATTAATAGCAGTTTTTTTGAATTTTTCAGCCATTTTCTTATAATTCGGAAAATGATTGTAATTTCCAGAATTCAATTGCGATCTGAAAAGTGTCAGCTTGCATTGAAAGGATGATATACATGTGCGTAGAGCTGGGATATCAGTTGATTTTTGCCTTGAAGCCGTGTGTTCAAGACATTCAAATGATTTGTAATGTCAACTAAAAAAGCCAAATCACACAACCAATCAGGACTTTTAAGTTCCGGGACGTCCCTTTGCTTTTCCGCCAGAAAAATATCAATTTCTTCTATTAAATTTAAAAATCGTTCCAGTGTCAATCCACGACTTAGCCACCTTACTTCTGTATAATACAGTAAATCTCCATGTTCGCATTCAATGTCATCAAGGAATTGTTTGAATTGCCTGTGATTGAGTCCTCGTGATTTTATGAAATTCACAGTCGAAACTACCACTTTCATGACATTTTCAAATTCAATTTTTTTAGAACAGAGGGCTTCTTGGTGTATAATGCAGTGAAACTGCATGAGATCTTCAGCGTTTAAGTTTTTTTCTTGCAAATGCTTTTTCAACAAAGTAACTAGCCCAGAATTGACACCAATCATCGAAGGAGCACCGTCAGTCGAAACTCCCGATAATTTCGATAAGTCCAAATCAGTTTTTGAACACTCGTCCAAAAGTACATTGAGTATATCAACTCCTCTGGTTTGACCTTTCAATGAACACATTCCTAATAACTCTTCGAAGACTTCAAAATCTTGAGTAACACCTCGTATGAATATAAGAAGTTGAGCTGTGGAACTAATATCAGTGGATTCGTCGAGTGCTAATGAAAAAAAATCAATTATCTTAGTTTTTTCATTTAATTGTTCCGCAATATTATCTGACAAAGACATAATTCGTCTTTGGATGGTCATACGATTCAGTTGAATTTTCTCAAACTTTTTTGCTGCTTCTGGACACATTTTCTTAGCGGCAATTTCTATGCATTCTTTTACAAAATCCCCATCATTGAAGGGGCGACTCCGCTTTGCTATCATTCGAGAAATTTCATAACTAACTTCTGTAGCTGTTTCTGTATCTTGAATGGGTTTTGTAAACATAGCTTGTTGACCAATAAGCTCCCGTTTTAAAGACAAAACTTTTTGCTTTCTTAATTCGCCTGTAAACTTCGTAAAATTAGGATGCTGCGTTTCATAGTGCCTTTTTACATTATATTCCTTTGCAATCGCAACAGAATTCTTGCAAATTAAACAAACGACTTTGTTATGCGACCATACAAAAAATTATTTCTCAGTCCAAATTTCTTGAAACTGCCGATTTTCATCTTTAACCTTACGTTTTTTACTAGTTCCTGGCATGTCCATGTTGCGTTTTAATCCTGACTAGGATTACCACAGCACCTAAAACCAATTACAGTTCCTAATTAATTACCAAAAATAATTGATAAAATATGTAGATAAAATTAATAACAGTTTTACTTACGATTTCACAACACAATTATACACGGCACTTGACGGGAAATCTACGTTGAATGTGGATCAAAATATATTATAATTATGACACCGGCTAGTCGAGTTAAAATCTACACTAGAACTAACGACACTTTACTCAAATTAAAACCGAACTGTCGGTCGCTGCGGTTAGCGTGGCTTTTATACCACGCGCATAGAGTCGAAAACTGTCTGGAGAAATCTCGAAACCGACTCTGGAAGCTTCGTGTATCTATCTACCTACGCGAGCTATCGGGAATTTGGGACTATTGCTATCTCGCTCGCTCGAACAGTATAACGCGGCGCGCTTCCTCAAGAAAACGAATTTAACCGAGATCAGCACGAACATTACCGACCGCTGTTACCGACGCATGCACGGCGCACCGATAAGATTGATAGAGCGCGCGCGCGAGATTCAAATTACTTTTCGAACATTTGTTATTGGTTTTATTCTGGAATAGAACTCAATATTTTCGAATGTACGAGAGTATTATTTTTGCTGTCGGCGGGCCACCAGTATTCGACCGGCGGGCCGCATGCGGCCCGCGGGCCGTAGTCTGTGCATCCCTGCTCTAATGCGTGGCACTACGCACTAGTAATCGCCCACGAGAAGTGTCTGGCAGTATTGATTATTAGCTATTAACAATATTCTCTACAACATACATGAACTATTAGAAAAGTGAGTACTTACTGTTTTAGCGTACCTTCGGCACATTGTATCTGTAGATTGGTCATAGATCCAAGCTAGCAGATATGCGTACGCTCGAAGTACGTATATACACTACAATGCATGCAAGTACATTTGGTCTTTGAGAAAATAGGTAAGGTCAGGTGTGGCGGCCTTGGGCATCTTAATGAATGTTGGTTCTAATATGAGCACATGAGTGCCCATATTAACAGAAGACTGGACAAGGGAAATGGATGGGGTAGCCCGAGAATTACTTTATTACTTTATTGAATTTATTACTTAACGAAGAGCGAGTTCCTCACGGAAAAAACAAATTATAGGTAGGACTGGTGGTAGAGATACAAGCTAAAGTAGTGAACTCACAGCATTTAGCACACTGCGTGTGGAAGCTCTGGCCTCCGATGTCCACTTTGTTATTCTCGTTCACCGCTTGCAGACACCGCGCGCATATGCACCGCTTGCACTGCTCCTCGGGCTTCGAAGACTCCTGAGAGTCGGCTGCGAAGAGAACAAAACAAGTTTTAAAATTTGTTGAAGTTTGTAAAAACATTGATAAGTAGGTAGGAAACTGAAATAATGCCATTTTCTTTATGTCTGGATCTATATTATGAATTACTTAGATCTATATGTATACTGGAAACTTTCAGCGGGGCAGTAAGGGGAAGTACCTTATCCGTTGCAGCTACATGAAAATGGCCTTAGGAGACTATTCATAATGTTTTATGGAATTTTGATCCCCATTCAGAGTATTTAAAAAAAATTACAGTTAGCAAGAAAATAGTCATTTTACACAAAAACATTTTTTGATGCCAATCGATCCTGTTTCTAATACTGATCAAAAACTTCTATGGGGACAACCATCGTTGGAGTACTCAAAAAGTCACAAATTGCAAAAAACTTTTCCCGTACATTTTGTAAAGAATTTGTGTAACTGAAATAAAAAAAATAAAATAAAAGACAAATGATCACGTATAATTAACACATATCAAAAAGAAGGCATATTAATTTTCTTTTTTTATTAACTAACATAACTTGATGATGTTATTCTTATTTAAAATCTTGCTGTTTCTTGCCCTACGATATCAAGTGCTCGAAGTGACCGCCATTTTGACGAATACATAATTGATTCGTTTCTGTACCGACCTAGTGGCTGCTGACAATTTATTTGGATGAACTCCATACAAAATTGTGGTTAGTGAGTCTTTAAGTTCTTGAACACTATCGTATTTTTTTGTAAACCTCAGTTTTCAGGTAGATCCACAAAAAAAAATTTAGAGGAGTCTGTGAATGGGGATCAAAATTCCATAAAACAATATGAATAGTCTCCTAAGACCATTTTCATGTAGCTGCAACGGATAAGGTACTTCCCTTTACTGCCCCGCTGAAAGTTTCCACCCTGTATATAATGTAACTTAGTACCACCTTCGCTCTTCTATTTGTTAACACTGTCATCCACGGCATCCCCTGCCTGCATCGTCCATCCACCCATCGCTGCCGTGGTGCTGTGTATGCGTGAGCTGTCGACCTTTTACAGATGACAGATGTTTGGATACGGTACCCTGGCGACTCCGGACTAAGGCTGCCTCTCCACTGGAGCGGAGAAAAGAGGAGCGGAGCTTTGCCCATATTAACCAATACATTGCTTAAAATCCCCGCACCGCTGCAGTGGACAGTGATTTGCTAACTAGTTAAAAGATACATACATTTTAAATGCGAAGCGCGGAAACGGAGCGGGACAAGTGGAGGAGCGGAGCAGGGTAGTCCGCCGCCGCCGCCGGCCGCCCACTTAAATGACTCGTCTCTTGAACTCTGCTTAGCTCCCAATGCACAGTCCATAACTCCGCTCCGCCTTACTTCCTCACCTCGCCCCGCTGCCTCGCCCCACTCCAGTGGACAGGCAACCTAAAGTTTGCGACAACTGAACTTAGTAGTCCTTAGTAGTCCTACCTTCACTCTTCTCTTTGCTGCCGCTGTCTTCCTGCGGCTTCGCGCCCGGCGCCCACTGCATCCACCAGCTGTTGCTGTGCATACGCGGGCTGTCGCCCTTGAAACGCGACACCACGTTGGTCTTAAAGCATTCACTGCAGAACACGTGGCCGTAGAACATCTTCAGGGATGTGGGGATCGTACGGCAGATACCTGAGGATCGAGTGTTGGTCTACATTCAGACATATTTGCATTACTTAATTAAGAACCCATTCAAACAAGCTATTGTATTCCCTCGTTATTGCTACTCCATTGGCTGTTGATATTGTTATCGCAGACTACCACATAAAACACAATGCTAAGTAGAATAGCGAACACTTGAGGCACTGATTATCTTATATCTAACAATGAGTAAGGATTTTATTATAGTAACACCAACACTAATAGACCAAACGGAATTAAAACAAGCACACTATCGCCAACTAAACTACATGACCCCGATGGGAATGGAACCCAGGACCTCTGGGTAAGACACCAGCGCCAGCGGTTTAATCGCTAGGATCACGGCTGTGAAGAATTCAGTTTAAATGTCTTTGGTCTAATTATAATTGGAAACCACCGATACATTGGTAAAATAAAGTATAGTTCACCAGCCACACTTGGTTAGTCCGGTGACGCTGAAAGTGCCAAGCGGTAATTAGCACTCTCTCAAAATAAGAGCTGTACCGTAGAAAATATGGTCTAGTGTTAAAATTGAATATGACTTAAGTAATCGCGAAATAAGTTGATGATATTACTGTTATTCTTCCAACAAGCAAATAAATAAATAAAACTTACAACACATGCTACATAGCCTGTGGAAGTTCTGCCCTTCTATATCGACTTTGTCATCAGCATCGATCGGTAGGAAACATCGTGCGCAAAAGCATTTTTTCGGTGGTTCCTGTGATTTGTCCATTGTTACCCTTGAATTTAGAAGCAATTTATAGTTAGAGATTTATTGAATAATGTACAATTTAGTTATAGAATCAGCAATCTGTATCCATGACAGGTTGAAGTGGTAAATGTGATAAAACAAAAGAAGATTCAAGTTCTTTAGAGGAAATTTGAATTTTTCTTATTTTGCTCATCGGACAGCAATACAACATGGTGTTAATTTATACCATGCGACAATTTTTACGACAAACAAAATGCTTCGGAGTTGGGAGGACGTCTTTTATTCGTTGGTTTAATGCTCTAAGTTTATTTCTCTTTAAATTGTTATTTTTTTTGTTAAGTTATCTGTCTTTTTATACTATTATACCAGGTTTCTTTGATTCTTCTTTGATTAGTTTTTTCTATAAAGGCCACATGGCCTTTATAGAAAAAATTCCTTTATAGAAAAAAGGAAAGAAAAATTTCCTTTCATAATCAAACATAATCGAAACATAATCGAGAAATGTAAGCATCTTTGTAAACGTTATGTCTTTTTTACCGTACAGTTAAACAATACAGCACATCACTACAGCGGTATGACGAGTAATCTCGATTATTCTCGATTCAACAATCATGGCAGCACTAGTCAAATGCTTATATGTGTGTGGAGGAGTTCGTTGTTTGTGTTATCTTTCATGTTTTTATGAAAAAAGTGATGATTACGGACTTGTTTTGGATAAAATCTACACATTTTCAGTGGTAATTTAAATTTTCTATCTTATCTTTGTTGCTTTGTTTGATAAGAGGCCAGTACAAAAATGTTTCAATAGGTTATGTCGTTAGGTATTTGGTCGCAAAGGCAAGCCCATGTTTTTGCATTTTAAACATAGAAAAGGCTGCGTTGCGTATGAACCAACGCTGTTATGCGATAAAACGGCTACTTTTGATCTACCACTTACACTTTGAACACGTTGAAACGTAAAATTTCTAGTAAAACTAAACTTTGTATTCTGCATCCTCTTATACCTTTTATCGTTTGGTATTGACCCAAATGTTATGATTTTCATGAATGAATGACCTTCGCCAGAGCGGAACCTCATCTGTTAAACTGCTTACATACATATTTGAAAAGATGTTGTTGCATTCTTGAATAAGTGACAGAGACAAATTTCGTATTATTTACTAACATTTCGCTGTTGATCACAGAAAGTTGATGTGCAGTTTTTGTGTACAGAAGTTCAAAAGTCAAGTTAGAAATAACTTTGAAATGTCAATTCTACTTGTTACAACACAATCTATGTTAAGTTTGATAACATTTTTATATTTGTGTTTTGTGTAGGTAAAAAACTTAAACAAATATATTATTTAAGCCTATAATGTATTGACCCACTACTGGGCAAATGCTACCATGATTGAAATTAATTGATGGGTATTGGCTAAATATCTAAATATTTTTTATTTTTTTAGTTTATTATTAGGGATCAAACAATTAATTAACAAAAAATATTAATTAAATATGTTAGATAATATTAAACAACACAGAATACAGGAAATCGACAGCGAAATTATTTGAAATGACATGAAAATTAACACGTTAAACACCATTTGACCGATAAGCAATTGAATTCCTATTGTGTCTGTGCCCAACGGCAGTCAACCTTTTAAAAACTGGCTGAGTGGCAAAGTGCTCAGCCTGATATCTGAAGGTCCTGGGTACAAATCCCAGGTCGGGTTTTTCGATGTTAATGATGAACCAACCCACGTTTGGCAAGAATAGAAAAGAATAGAAATTATTTATTGTATAACTGTGTACAACATAGTTCTTAAATAATAAATAGTATCAACAGTTTATCCAATTCGGACATACAATGTGATTAACCTATTACCTATCAATTGTGGTGATGACTTGATTTCAATGATGGAGGCCTTTGCCCAGCTGTGGGACAGTTATGGGCTATTTACTTTCTTTAACTATGAGTTAACAAAACAGAGACATCTCAGTTTTATCTGCATGCTGACAGTCGAAGGTAGAAACGAATGTAGCATGCAATATTTATTTTGATTTTGGATACAAGTAGATTAATGCAGAAAATGATAATTGTATGATGCATCATATATTAAAATGTTTTTTGTTTTGTTTATATAATTTTAACGCAAATTTTGTTGTGAAACAAATTACAAAATCCTGCTCGTGGAAATTTTTTCAACATTTGTGTTTTCTGTAGCATCATATATTTATAACAATACTTACCAATTAATTGTTATATCATAGATAATTGGAGGTTTACGATTCACCGCTTCAGTATCGTTTGTTCCCTAATTATTATTGAATTGATAGGTACATGTATGTAAAAAAGGTTGACTAATGATTACTTAATTATAGTGTCCTACTCTTGGCTAGGAATAGTTTTTAAGTAAGTAATAAATAATAATAAGATGAGCTTCTATGGTGCAGTGGTAATTGTGGTCAGTCTGTGATTGCTTAAACTGAGCAACTTTTGTGAAGGCTGGTTGGATGGCACATTGGATGGTTCTTATGTCCCCACTGCTAAGGCACAAACCTTCCCTATGGAGAACGGGCCAATAACACTACACAGGGCTAGTGTGGATTGGTGGTTGTTAACTACTGCTAAAGCAGCTGGGACCCATGGCTCCTCAAAAGAGCTAGAGATAATAAATTTTTGGTCACCGACAATCCAGTGACGGGCCTTAGTGAATGTTACTTATTTTCAGAAATTGCAGACCGGGCGTGTTAACCACTGCGTCATCGAGCTCCTCTGGATATGGATTATGAGATTGACAAATAGCATAGCCTTAGAATTAAGTATTATTTCTGTAGAGAAATTATTAAAAAAACAATTGTCAACAATTTCTTTCTTTCCAGAATGGTTCATCTGAATGTCAAGAAAAGAAAAATGTCCCGCCATGAGAAAGCAAAAAGCGGCTTTGTAAGTACCTACTTAAAATTAGAATCTAATTATTTCGTGCGTGCATGTCGTAAAAGCCGGCTAAGGGACCTCGGTCGGAACCCTACTTTGTTTGTGCTAAATGTGGCAAATGGTCACTAATGGGGAGATTTCTCAAAATTAGTGATTTCTATGCTTTGTCTTCCTCATTTTGGGAAAAGGTCGTGAGAGTATGTATATGTATACTCGTATATTATTTACTCGTTATATTTTTTTATTTGGTGGCTTCGTGCGATTAGCACATTTAGCCAGTGTCAAAGTAATTTTTCTTACAAGTAATACATAAATAAACAATATTTCCTTCCTGTATAATGATGATGAATGTTAATAAAAATGGAAAGTGACAAATGATATACCCCCAACCCCTCGAGTGTCTCAGTAAAGATGTGGCTTAACTAAGTCCTCACGTAGACTTCTTGAAAGAATCTAAAAAGTGATGTTGCACTGTTTTGTTCCATTTTTTTGTATTTAGCACGGCAAATGACTCCACACCCCCTCACTCTGCCGGCCCACAAGGTGCTTCTTCACGTCTCGTTTGAAGGACCCCATATCATAGGAAAGAGGGAAATCGTGTGCTGGTAGACTATTCCATCTTTTGGAGGTGCGACAAAGAAACGAGTCACCAAATTTCTTTGTGCACGATGGGATATGTGTGATAGTGAAGCGATGACTATGGAAAGTAGCACGTGTACTCCTATGGAGGAATGGTTATGGCTATGGTTCTCCCTGATATGGGGTCCTTCAAACGAGGCGTGAAGAAGCACCTTGTGAGCCGGCAGAGTGAGGTTGACTTATGCTGCGTTGTTTTCACGCTGCACCAGTTGTCTTCGCGTCTGGACTCTATTTCCACTTAACATCAGGTGGTGTGGAGTCATTTGCCGTGATAAGTATAGAAAAAAAATTAAACAAAACAGTGCAACGTCACTTTTCAGATTCTCTCATGAAGTCTCAAGAAGCATATCATTGATATGCAGAAGAAACAGCGTGGGGGACATAACGGAACCTTGAGGAACACCAGCGTTCACTAACATTTGCCAACACTTAACGGTTAATAATAATAATCCACAATTATTTCACATTATTATTCGACATAACACAAATTTTAGATAATAAAACAAAACTGCAGACATGATTCTTCACTTTCCCGCCGAGAATTCTCTACTCGTATAGGTATTCATCTTTTGAATTTCGTACAGTCATTACCGAAAGTGCTTACACATTTTTGACAAAGCCATATTATTAGGTGCACTGTCAAATATATTGAAATATGTTTATAATGTTCGTATTGTTTAATTATATTATTGCTTTTGTGGGTGTACTCGCTAATTACCGCGACGCGAGCAGCGTACTAAAAGCGTGACTTCATTTTATAAAGTATGTAGGTACGGTAGGCAAAACAAAAATAGAAAATGAAAATATGTTAATTCCAGTATGAAGTTATCGTGTTGGTGGCAACTTTGAATAGGCCAGTGCGTTGGGTTACCATTGTCATCATTATCACTAGCCCCTACTAGTCCACTGCTGGGCATAGACGTCTCCTTGTGCACGCCACCGAGCACGATCCGCGGCTACTCTCACCCAGCTCTTGCCGGCCGCCTTGCGAAGATCGTCGTCGCATATGGCTGATTATTAAAGGAATTTTACAGTTTTGGATAGGATGATGTGCATGCGTCTGTACAATAATAATATACCTTTTCTATTTAGTTTTACCTAACAATATATTAGTAGTATTTTCTTTCTTTCATTTGTTTAAGGGTATCTAAAACAATGCCAAAAGTGTAGTCTAAGTTAAGTTGATATAATTGAAAATACTATCGTATTACATAAACAAAATTTAAATTCAGTATCAAAGGGAACGAGTTTACAATGAGTCCGATCCATAAATTCATAACACTACAGTTTTTTCTACATTATCATTTTAAGTTGGGCAAAAATCATGAAAACGACTGGCGGCGTTTAGCTGATATGTTATACACTCGGCGTCAAAAAAATCGCACCTTTTAAAAATCATTTTTATAAATTCTTAAACCTTATGTAGATAGAGGATAGTGTTGGGTATCATTAGAAAGGTAACAAAAAGGAGTATCAAAAAACAATTAAATTTAACTTTCTGTTTAATTATAATTATACAAACAACATTAAAATTAATTCGGACTTCGCGCTGGCCACTGCATCACAGAGATTTGGGACCTCTGCAAGAAGTCGCTCACGATGCCTGCAGTGTGAGCGCGAGCGTTGTCGTGCATTAATGTGAACCCCTCGCCAAAAGATTCGGCAAAGGGGACCACATGCACTTCCAGGACCTCAGTGACATAGCGGCGAGCAGTCAGCGACCCTTGTCCGCGAGCACCTCCAGTCCGGGAGACGCAGACAAGGTCGGTTTTGCCGGCAGCAGACATACCGCCCCAGAACATGCAGGATCCGCCACCATATTCCACCGTCTCCTGGATGCAGGCTTGGGCGAAACGTTCACCCTGCCTCCGGTATACTCTTCTCCGTCGGTCGTTGCAGAAAAGACACACTCGCGTCTCGTCTGAGAAGAGAACAGCTCTCCACTGCTCAAGGGTCCAATCGACGTGGTCACGAGCAAACTGCAAGCGGGCTCGCCGATGCGCTGCAGTCAATTTTGGACCCGTAGCAGCTCTGTGGGCCGCTATCTTCTTCTCCTTCAATCTTCTTCTAACCGTAGATACGCTTACGGTGCGTCTGCGAACTGCCTGGAGCTGCTGTTGCAACTCAACAGCGTTGGAGAAACGATTTCTCAAAGAGTTCGACACAACGAACCGGTCGTCTCTTTCCGAAGTGCAGCGACGTCTACCCGAACCGTGTCTGCGGATATAGCCACCGGTCTCTATGAAGCGCTGGTACACTCTTCGAACGGAATAACGGCTCAGGTTCAGTTGCCGGGCGACATCACACTGCCGCACCCCTGATTGCAGTAGTGCAACCACTTGAGCGGCTTTATCAGCTGTGGTATCCATCAAAATCTGTGCGTGTGTCCTCTTCAACGGTTGAATAGCGAATGACCCACATTGAACCCGTGTTGACCGTTTTATACCCACAAAGGAAGCGCAACTAGCAACTCTCACGGGTAGCAAAATTTGCATCGAATTTTTGTGACACTTTATTTGTTGCATTAGGTTTTATTTGATAATGAAAAGTAATGTTTTTTATTAAGTTAATTAAGTAACCTTGTAAATAAAATCATAATTAATGCGACTGCATGTGCATATCAAGAGTAAATGACATTTGAAAGTGATTTTCTAAGAGGTGCGATTTTTTTGACGCCGAGTGTAGTTAATCTAAATTATTGTACCTCTGATTTTGTCTAAACAATCACCGATGGCTAAACTACAAATCGTCCGTCTCACATTTTCGATTTATCAAGCGGTTATTTAAATTATTATTTTTCAAATTAACACGTTAAATTAATGGACGGCATCAAATAAATGGACGAAGCGGCGCCGCCGGCGCGCGGCGGCGGCGCACCCTTAATCTTCTAATTGCTGACCGTAGTATCGTGTTGACTCAGTCAGGCGGCGATAAAATGGTTATCTTTACGATTTTTCAGTCTTCAGCCTTACCTTTTTTAGTGTTATCGCGTTGAACATTGAACGCGAAGGTGGTTCATTGAGTGCGACCTTATGGTTTTGCTGAGTGTGACTTGCGACCCATTAATTGAAATAGAAAATATTAATTCTTACAACAATTTCATTCGATTGAAGACCTCTGTAGCCGAGTGGCTTGCACGCCGGACTTTGGGCGGCGCTAACTCTGAGGTCCCGGGTTTGATTCCCGGGCGGGTCAATGTCGAAAACGATCTTTTCGATATTGTGTTGTGTCGGGTCTGGGTACACACAGCCGACGCCGACACGACAGTGGTACCGTCGTCGTTTCTGATTTCCATAAAACGAGTGCTTTAGCTATGTATGTGATGTTGTCTAATATTTATATTTATTTATAATAGTTTTTTTTGGCGAGTGTTTGTTGAGCTGTTGCTGTCTCACACGGCATTTTTAGCGTAACCAAATTTTTTCGTTGTGTCGAGAAACTTACTTCCTCAAGCCGATTAAATCGAAACATCGGGTTTTTAGATTCTATCCCTACTAGATTATTATTCTTTTGTTTTGTTATATTCTCTATTATAAGCTTATTGAATGAATTAATCATATAAGTAGTTAATTAAATATTAGAATTAGAATTAAATATCACTGATGCCTTAAAAAGGTCGTTTTGTAACAATATCTTTATATCTTACTAGCGGCCTGTCCCGGCTTCGCACAGGTGGACATTTCTTTTTTAATATAGCCTATGTTACTCAGCGCTAATGTAGCATTCTAATGGTGAAATATTTTTTTAAATCGGTCCAGTTGTTTTTGAGTGTGTTCGTTGTAAATATACAAAAATACAAAGCTTTCCTCTTTGTAACATTAGTATAAATATAGATATACCTAGTCCGGCCATAAGTTCTGTTACAAATGAAAATGCATTTTTTTATGAAGTAATGTAATATTACTAAAATTTATGTGTACATATTTATTAAAGTCTCAGCAAAAAATAAAAACAATATTCTATTCAAAATGGCCACCTTTGGCTTTTATACAGGCCTTTAATCTGTCTGGCCACGAATCTATGGATTTGATTTGATTTGCTCCAGAGATTTTTAAAGAGACTCAACGACGCCGTGTCGTTTAGAGCAAGCCATGTCCTTTAAAACTGACCATAATTTGTCGTCTAAAGGGTTAAGGTCTGGGCTAGATGAGGGCCAGTCTTCAGCTCTTATAAAGTCCGCAACGTTGGTTTCAAGCCAGGCTTGGGTAGTTCGTGCCTCGTGACCAGGTGCAGAGTCCTTCTGGAAAGTCAACGGTACATTTTTGAAAAGTGTATTGCTGAGAGGTTTCACAACACGATCCAAGACTGTCTCTTGATACACTTTGGCTGAAGTTTTCACTCCTTTTTCACACAAATGTAGCTTTGTTTCGCCTTGATAAGACACGCGCCACCAAACCATCACTGACGCAGGATGATGACCACGTTGTACCTTTCCGACCACTTGAGCAGTTTCTTTAGAACTGTGAGCGTACACTTAATCATTTTGCTTATTGTAGTGCTCTTCAATCGTGAAAATTTTTTCATCGGTAAAGAGGATATTTCTGTGTCCTTCACCTGCGTATTGCGACAGAAGGCGTTTTGATCGATCCACTCTCTTTAATTGTAAAGATTGATTTAGGGCATGTCCTGTATATCGAAGATAAGCACCGAGCTTCAGGTCTTGTTTTATAATACGCGACAGAGTCCTAGCGGGAATCTTCATTTCTCGCGTTAAGATTTTTTGCTTCCTAATGGGATTTCGACGAATTCTGGCTTTAATAGCCTTTGTAGTTGTAACAGCACGCGGCCGCCCCGATCTTTTATGGTCTTCGACAGAGGAAGTGTTGTCTGCTGATAGTACGATATAGGTACGAACATACGGCTGATACCAAGCTTTTGAAGTGTCTGGAATATGACCGACGGCTCCATACCCACTTTGTGCAAGGCGATCACTGCAATCCTATTTTCTTTAACACCCCATTCCATATTGTAATTTGTTAATGAACACGAAAAAATATGTGAAATGGCGCGAAATCGAAAGAAGTTTTTTAAAATAATGAACGCGTTCCAAATTCAAAATAATTAAAAAGTTGAAAAAAAGAAAGTTTTTATGTAACAGTATTTATGGCCAGACTAGTTAGATTATATATCTTTATTGACATACTCTTTGTGTTTGTACTACTAATTGCAAAATGAAGTGAATAAATGAATTATGATTCTCCGAGGGGTTCGGATCAGATCAGGCAGAGTCCCGCTCAAAAAACGGATTGTTTTGATGATGGTGATGTATGGTACGGACGCCTGCACATCAACCTATTCAAAACTATCAAATTTCTTCAATAAATGTCCAACCATATGCCTCAAACATGAAGTTTAATGTCTATTGAGCAAAGGAGATTGTTATGCGTCCATACATTGCTCGCCTTAAAAATTTACTGCAGAGGAAAACAAATTTTCTAGTAATGAATTGCCTGTATTAGCTCATGAGAACTAAGTTTCATGACGGACACTTCGGAGAAGACAGTTATTTAAATAAAAAGGACCGATTTTGAGGTTATGTTTAGTCTTAAGAAACACTTTAGTGAGCGCTTATAAATATTGATATTTTTACTACTATTTGTTAGTTTTAGATTAATCTAGACCTAAAGACTAATCATTAGGGGAGTCATTTTATACGTATAGCAATTTAAGGCCTACTCAATTGTCAAGTTCCATTGTTACAAATGATTTTGAAAGTTAATAAATCTATAAGTATTTGGCTATGCTAAACATGTTTAAAAACGTGAATAAAACCGCAATACTAAAATGCTGCGCAACAATAATGTTTTATGTGTAAACATCAATCTTATTACTCGATGTTTTCATCGAAACCAAAATCGTTTTTTTTTTTAAATTCAGTCAATCAATCATCACTAACTGACATATTGACAAACAAAGATGGCGAGTTTGGTGGTAAGGTGGTAAACAAAAATACTTTTAAAAGTCTTTTCTTTTTTTTTTCTTTTTGCGTTAAGAAGTATGATAGGAGTTAAACTGAGTGACAGGATAAGAAATAGTGAGATAAGGAAACGTTGTGGTCTGAAAGAAGATGTAGTGACAAAAATTGAGAAAGGCATGCTGAGATGGTTTGGCCATGTCGAGAGAATGGATGAAGAACGATTGACGAAAAAAGTGTATAAGGCGAGTGTGAATGAAAGTGTTGGTAAGGGTAGACCTAGGCGGACGTTTCGAGATCAAATCAGGGACGTCTTGAAAAAAGGCCAGGTCAAGAGTACCCTAAACCGAAGAGCATGTATGAAGGGAATAATGAAAGTGGACGAAGCGAAGCAAGTATGTAAGGATCGTAGCAAGTGGAAAGAAGTGGTCTCTGCCTACCCCTACGGGAAAGAGGCGTGATTATATGTATGTATGTATGTATTTATTTATTAAACAGTGTCCGCTTAAAATTCTTACTGTCAAAATTATTATTAAAATCCGATCCAGAGCAATCTCCTTTAACGGTTTGTGTTAGTCTGATGTGCAGGCGTTTGTACTTAGTTTGCAAGTACTTCACATGTTTTGATAAGGTTTAAAGCATTTTGGCCGTGACTGTGCGGGTAACAAGGCAAAACTATGCCTCCGAACGACCTTGCTGATAACGGCTATGTTTAGCAGACTGTTGGTATGTAAGGAACATTTTTCAGTAAACTTCTGGGAAATGAAAGTAGTGTATTAGCTGCCTAACTTCCCGTGCATATCGTAAGAGCCGACTAAAGTGTTTAAAGATGCTCGCACATCAGGCGATCGGCTGCAACCCATCACTGATGTTATCTATCCCACCTCGGAGCCCTACTTTGTTTATGCTATATGTGGCGTCAGGTCCTGTACTATTAAGTATTCAGTGCTAACGGCAAGTATACACAAAATTGGTGATTTCGTTTATCTGTCTTGTTTTGTAGACAAGACAGAGTATCGAAATCACCGAGGACTAAGACGTGAGCGTATGTATGTATGTACAAAGTAAACGTCGAGACAGGTAATATGATATTATAGTATAAACCTGCTGTAGATACGGCACGAAAGAAACCTTGTTAGAAATAAACTAGAGGAAAATTCTGAGTAATCTAAAAGCCAAAGCGATATTTTAATGGTTATATGAGTAACTAGTAGCTTATTTACCGAACCCGCCCGATCCTCAAAATGCCACTACACGTTCACACGATACACTAAACATGCACGCTCGCATAGGCCCAAGATCACACCGTACTCGTAGAACAAGGGTACGGAGACCCTGTTCACACGCGCTCTATACCGGATACAGACATGTACAGACCTGGGCGCTACCCCCTACCAGCCCCCCGACCGCCTAACCGATCGCTTTGGCTACGTGTATAGTTTATGACGTCATCTTGCCATTTCGTACCGCCTATGAAAGCCATATCGAAAGCTATAGGCTATAGCTATAGATATATGCCTATACCTATTAGCTAGATGCAAGATGACGTCATAAACTATACACGTAGCCAAAGCAATCGGTTAGGCGGTCGGGCCCCAGGTCAACCCGAGCCAAAGCAGGTTATTCCGCTCCCGTTCCGATCCGAACCCCTCGGAAGAATCTAGTAGGAAACGTGGACACGCCAGTGTGGTGCCGTTCCCTCTTGAAACCCTCTGACGGTGTTCCAATCACACGGCTGAGGGGACCCTTTAAGGCGACATACTGAAAATATGCACCAACTTTCGTCGAATAGTTTAAAACTGTTTCGTATTACTACTCAGGCTTGAGCAGTAATTACTTTTACATCTGCTACCACTTAAAATTAGGTTATAACTAAAAATTCACTTACAGTCTATGCTATCCCCGTCCGGTTCTACGGGCTCCAAATGTCCGTATGGGCCTGAATCCAAGGCCGGGTCCTCCTGAGCTCCCTAATCACACCCAACCTATCCCGAAGTGCACTTTCCCCCGAGGAAATACCTGTTTTCTCCAGCAGCGAAGACGCCAACATTCGACTATGGAATGTCGAATTTCGCTCCCGATGCGATTCGTTACACACACACAAAACCCAGATAGCACAGTACACTTAATTGGACTAACGCGGCTCCAAATGCCCTTATTACTACTTCAAATCTATTTAATTATTCACACACGATACAATATCAACCCGCCATAAATGTTTTCCCGAAACAAGTAGGTAGAAAAAAAAGCAACTAGTGATGGGGCCATTATGCCACTAAACAAATTGAAGATCGATAATCGATTCCCGAATCGATCCGTCCATAATACAAATCAAAGTTTTACTTCCAACAAAAATAAATGCCTGTTTATTTGCAACATCCCGCCACCCAAAGCAGACGTACTGCTTTCTAGCCTGAAATCTTAAACTAGTCAACCGGTAATCGAGCTAAGGTCGCGACTGCGCGATTTAGCACCGATCCATCAACCAACACTTGCGCCACGCGCGGAGTCCCGTCCGCGCCCCAGATTAACTTTAAAATGCGACCTCGCCTCCAAACTAACGATGGCAAATTAGCCTCCTTTAATAAAACCAGATCCCCCTCCGAAGGGGGCGACGTCCGGTCTTTCCACTTTACACGCTGCTGCAACAAATGCAGATACTCCAGTGACCAACGACGCCACAAGTCCTGACTCATTTGTTGTATCATTTGAAAACGAGACATCCGGTGTCTGCGTTCATCCTTCCAAGGATACTCAGGCAGGGCAGTGAGTGGCTGACCGACCAAAAAATGACCAGGGGTCAGGACTTCCATGTCATTTGCGTCAGAGGAGAGTGGACAAAGCGGACGCGAGTTGAGCACCGCCTCAACCTTACAAAAAACAGTTGTAAGTTCCTCATAAGTGAGGGTAGTTTCCCCGACTACCCGGCGCAAGTGGGTTTTTGCCGATTTTACCGCGGCTTCAAATATCCCGCCCCAGTGGGGACAGGCTGGCACACTAAATCGCCATGTGATTCCCCGCTGTGCGAGAGCTTGGCTTATGCTATTACAATTTTTATCCAGAAAATCGTTCACATCTTTCAAGTAGTTGGCAGTGCCCCTGTAGTTGGTACCATTGTCGGACCGAATGAGAGAAGGTAAACCTCGTCGCGAAACAAAACGATCCAGCGCGGCGACAAAGGCTTCCGTAGAGAGAGCCGAAACCACTTACAGGTGGACGGCCTTAGTAGCCAGACAGACAAAAACACACAAGTACGCCTTCGTGACCCTAGTGTTACGATAGGCTGTGGTTTTAACCAAAAAAGGTCCAGCAAAATCCGTACCGACCCCGTCGAACGGCCTAGTAGTCTGACAAACCCGGTCAGAAGGGAGATCCCCCATCTGCGGCTGCATAGTGGAGGCCTTCACCCGATAACAAGCCACACACTTAAATAGAATGCTGCGAACCACTCTCCGGGAGGACAAAATCCAAAATTCCCGTTGCAGTATCGCCAGTAACGCATTACAACCCGCGTGAGCGTTTTTCAGGTGTCTATCCGAGACCACTAGCTCTACCAAGGGTCCTCCTTTGGGTAGTAACAGAGGATGACGGCTACCGAAGGGCAGGTCGGCATTTTTGAGGCGACCTCCAACGCGTAACAGTCCATCCGTATTCAGAAATGGGTTGAGCCGGGAGATCGCTCCCTTGAGCTTTGCGCGACCGACGCGCAAAATCTTCAGTTCGTCCTCGAACCGGTCAGCTTGAACCAGCCGTATCAGGGCCAATAGTGAACTCCTGCGTTCCTCAGCACCCGCCACGGGTGATAACTGCCTCTTGTCTGGATGGCGGCAGTTATGTATAAATCTCCGGATCCAGCAAGTTACACCTAGCAGCTTATCCAGTTTGCTGTATCGAGCCGTCAACCAATTTGGATCTGGCTTTAATTCGTTTGTTGTCGCCAAAACTTTCATTCCAGGGAGCAGCCCTAGAGAGCCATCGATCATGGTGACCGGCCATGATGACTCACCCTCCTTTAACCACTCTGGACCCCACCAGAGGGCATGCTGCACCAATTCCGGCGCGGTGCAGCCCCGAGAGGCACAATCGGCAGGATTCCAGGTGCCGGGAACGTGCCTCCAACAAATTTCGATACCCGAGTTCTGTACCTGAGATACCCGATTGGCCACAAATGTTTCCAGTACGTGAGGTGCCGCGCGTAGCCATGCCAGAGCTACCTGACTGTCGGACCAGGCGTAGACAGTCCGGATGTCCACCGTAAACGACAGTTCTTTGTGTACGTGGCACAACAGTTTGGCCAGTAGATGCGCCCCACAAAGTTCCAGCTTCGGGACTGTCAGCCGAGTTTTGAGGGGTGCCACCTTGCTTTTAGCCAGAAGCAAGGAGATGGTGACTCGACCCTTCGAGTCCACCGTTCGCAGATACACTACTGCGGCATACCCTCGTTCTGACGCATCACAGAAGCCATGTAGGCTTGCCCTGTATTTGCCCCGCGGCAAGATCCGCCGCGGTAACGCAACCTGACTGATCGCCTCGATCGTAGATATCAAAGCGAGCCAAGTGTCGAGGGGAGGCCCTACTAGTGGCTCATCCCACGAGACCCCGAGTGTCCACAGCGTTTGTAATAAACACTTTGCCAAAAAAATGCACGGGCTGATCCATCCACTTGGATCAAACATTCGAGCGATGGTGGAAAGGACCGTCCTTTTCGACCAAACTCTTGACGTTTCCAGGCCCAGTTGGAATGTGAAAATATCTTGAACCGGCTGATATTTAATTCCCAAGACGGCGATAGAGTTCGGGTCCCCTGCGTCCTCGAATAGCTGAGGATTCTGTTGGTGATCTTCCGGAATCCCAACCAGAAGCAGTGGCTCGTTGGATAACCATTTTCTCAACTCATAACCACCAGCCGCGAGGAGTCCGATCAGCTCATTCCTGATGATGAGCGCCTCCTCCAGAGAGGCTGCCCCTGTGCAGATATCATCTACGAACACGTCACGTGTCAGTACAGCGGCTGCCCGGGGAAAGCGAGCCCGTTCCTGCTCCGCCAGTTCCAGCAGGGAACGGATGGCAATGAAGGGACTCGACTTCAGGCCGTACGTGTTGGTGTTGAGCTCGTAGACGGTGATGGGATCCTCCGTATGTTCCCTCCAGAGTATTAATTGAAACCTCCTGTCCGCAGGATGTATTACTGTTTGGCGGAACATCATCCGGATGTCCGCACCGATCACCACCTGGTGTCTTCGGAAATTTAAAATGATGTCGACAATGTCCCGATGTAACTTCGGACCAGAATGGAGACATTGGTTCAATGAAACTCCAGTCGACGACGGTGCCGATCCGTCGAAAACTGTCCGCAGTTTTCCAGATGAGGCCTTCAACACCGCGTGGTGAGGCAAGAAAAAATGATCTGTCGTTGTCCAGTCGACAGTCGCCCGCGACATATGTCCCAAGGCCTCGTATTCTCGCATGAACTCGATATACTTTTCCCGAAGTACCGGATCGCGAGACATACGACGCTCCATGGACAAGAGTCGTTTCTCTGCCAACGCCCTCGATTTTCCCAAGAGAGGGGGACAGTCGATGAAGGGCAGTCGAGTTTCGATCCTACCCGACGCCATCCGACGTGTGTGATCCTTATAAAAGGTTTCGCACTCCACATGCTCCGGATCCAGACGGGAGACCATGGGAGGCTCTTCCAGTTCCCAGAATTTTTGCATCGTCCTAGCGATGGAGGTAGTAGCGACGACAGGTGAGACATCCCGCGTCTCCTGGTCGAAAACCGGTCCCATTAAAACGTGTCCAAAGATGGTAGGTATAGCTACCAACGAAGAGCGGCCCAGAATCCGCTGAGGCCCTAAAAGGATCCAGCCCAGTACATCCGCTCCCAATATGAGGTCCACCGGAGCCGGCTCCTTGAAATGAGGATCTGCCAGCATGAGACCTGATGTGTCAGACATTGCGTCCCGCGGAATGTCTGTCGGTGGATGCCAACCCAGCAGATTGTCGAGTACGGTCGCGACTGCCGCAATCTGTATCGAAGCGGAATGCACAGGAGAGAAGAGAATATGGGTCTGACCGGACAGACCCCCCACTTCTGTATCTCCGACTCCCCGAATCGGAGCTGAGGGAGGCGCGCACTCCAGACGTAGGCGCCTCGCTACCCTCGTAGTAATTAAGCAGCCCTGTGCCCCAGTGTCTAGGAGGGCTCGTATCCGGACGAAGTCCCCCCTAGGTCCCCAAACGCGTACCTGCGCGATGGGCAAAAGAACCGTCCTCGGTTCCGACGTAGCCCGACCACAGGCTAGTCACGCGTCAGAGCCAGCAGCCGACCCTGTCGAACCATGATGACTCGGCCAGTAAGTCGGACGCGTGCAGGCCACCATCCGGGGTGGTGCGTATCCAGCTGCCCTACCATACCGGTGATAGGGTGGGTGGTATTCCAACCTCGGGTACTCGTGCAGTACCGGTGAGAACTGTTGACGGTTCTCAGGTCGTCGTTGTTCCGGTAACGGCGGCGGAGGATACGCGTACGAGTATCCGGGTGTTGGGTCCGGAGGTGGGGCTCCCTGTGCCCAGTGGCCCCTGGTGGCACCAACTCCTGGTGCTGGTCGCGCCGAGTGCCCGGTTGTAGCCAGAACCTGACTCCGTTCCGGCGGTCCCCAACTTACCTGAGCCGGGGTGTATGGTGCGGTGTGGTGTGGCGGTCGTGGCGGACTCCGTCTTTCCAGAGGCGGAGTTGTCCCAGGACCCAATCCGCCACCCGTGGGAGATCTCCTCTCCCGAGCCGGTGCTGACCCCTCACCATAACGGGTGCACAGTAATCGATGATGCGGTCCGCCGCACGCATCGCATGGCCTCGCTTGGGGACAGTCGTTGTACCGATGTCCTCCAAGGCAGGCGTAACACAACCCTCGTGTCCGAACGAGGTTTCGGCGGTCCTTTATCGGGATGCCGATAATTCCTGGACATTGCTGCTCCAGGTGCTGCTGTCCGCAAACCCGGCATCCAGAACCGGGGTTGATGGCGGCCGCAGCCACCAGCCGGCCGCGACCCTTCCCCGGGGTGCGTGGTGGCTGGGCGCCGTAGACTCCGGAAGTGCGGGCCGGCGTACTTCTCGGAGCCTCCTGGGTGGCTTGCTGGTTTTCCAGCAGGCCAGCCTCTTCTTCCAGGAACTCCAGAAGTTCTTCCAGAGTAGGCAGGACGTTGCTGAGCTCCTTGTTGACCAGTCGCTGCCGCTCGAACTCGTCCCTCATCTCCTGCGACAACTTTGCCAGGACGATGTGCAGAAGCAGAAAGGACCACTGGCCCACGGGCAGTCCGAGCGTCCGTAACCCGTTTAAGGATACTGTGAGGGGGGTGATTAGCTGCGCCCTCAGATGTGCCCTGTGGTTGACCTTCGGCAGGCCCAGCAGGTGCGTCACGTGCGCGTCCGCCTGTAGACGCGGTTTTTGGTACCGCCTCTCCAGCAGCTGCATTGCGGTATCATAGCTCGCATCCTGCAGCTCCAGATGCTGTACGAGCTGTCTGGGTTCTCCGTCTAGGAAGGAACGGAGATATGCCAGCTTTTCGGCCTTGGTGAAATCCTTCCGAGTATCTACCAAGGCCACAAACATGTTCCGGAATCCAGCCCAGTCCCGCATACATCCGGTGAAATGCGGGACCTCCAGGGCACCCAATCTTCCCATGGCGCTGGGTCCAGGGGTGTGGAGCGAAGCGGGGCGCGCGATAGGCTTCCCCTCCCGCAATCGCTCGAAGTCCTTAACCCGCTGAAGGACCTCATCGTATATGTCTTGGATGTGCTCCAGATCCTTGACATACTGCGTATGGAGTTCTACCTCCTTCTCCCCGACCGGGTCCGTTGACAACAAGGCGGTTACCGACCGCTCGGCCAACAAAAAACGAGCCTGCATTTCCTTAGAACGCGCCTCCAAAGCGTCCTCCCGGTTAGGCCGATCGATTAACCCAAGCAGCCCGGTGAACCACCGGAGCTGCTGAGCCAACTCCTGTCGTGACGATGTCATGTTAATATCAAATATATTTAAAACTAAAACAAACCTAAACACAAAATTAAAAATCGAATAAATAAAAAACCCGGAATCGATTATTTTAATCGATACTTTTAATTGAATATCAATTAACGTACCGAGAAATGTCCCAGCCCAAATACAACGGTACTACCAACCTTACAACTTAACCGCACCTGTACCGGAAGTGCGATTTTACACGAAATGAACTTAACCTAATTACGAACTAACAAAATACACAAAATTACACCGATTAACCTAGAGGTTCGGTATTAACCACGCTCTGCTACCAAAAATGTTTCGTATTACTACTCAGGCTTGAGCAGTAATTACTTTTACATCTGCTACCACTTAAAATTAGGTTATAACTAAAAATTCACTTACAGTCTATGCTATCCCCGTCCGGTTCTACGGGCTCCAAATGTCCGTATGGGCCTGAATCCAAGGCCGGGTCCTCCTGAGCTCCCTAATCACACCCAACCTATCCCGAAGTGCACTTTCCCCCGAGGAAATACCTGTTTTCTCCAGCAGCGAAGACGCCAACATTCGACTATGGAATGTCGAATTTCGCTCCCGATGCGATTCGTTACACACACACAAAACCCAGATAGCACAGTACACTTAATTGGACTAACGCGGCTCCAAATGCCCTTATTACTACTTCAAATCTATTTAATTATTCACACACGATACAATATCAACCCGCCATAAATGTTTTCCCGAAACAAGTAGGTAGAAAAAAAAGCAACTAGTGATGGGGCCATTATGCCACTAAACAAATTGAAGATCGATAATCGATTCCCGAATCGATCCGTCCATAATACAAATCAAAGTTTTACTTCCAACAAAAATAAATGCCTGTTTATTTGCAACAAAAACTATATTAAGACTTACGAATCTGAAATGTTGATACAGGTAAATTCATGTCTTTATCTTGAATTTGCTTGCTCAAATACACGATTGTATAATTTTTGACTCGATCATAATTATTTTCGAAAACACCACAAAAAAATCGCTTTTGTTGAAACTACAACAAAATTACTTAATTTATACGCTTGGAAACCACTCAATATTCGTAATTTAGTAGCTGCATATTTTGATAACTAAAACCATTTTTTTTTTTAAATTTTATAGATTTTGTTAATTTGCGGTCTCAATTGTCGCAGGCGCTACGTATTTTCGACCTTATGCCAGCCTTTTTGAATGTTCACAAATCGAGGTGTCGTCTTAAGTTTCTCGCCGCCCCCTAAACTCGCCCGGTGACGCTGTAAAGACAGTCTGAGGCCAACACCAAACTCTCTCAAAAAAGGTAAGTAAATTCTAGGTACATCCTACATTCCCGGGGGTTTTAGTGGGTCGGGCAGACCATCGCCCAACCCCACATACCCCGACAACGGGTTGAGCACACTGCTCCCCGTGGAATGACTTGGGTGCAAGTTAAAAAAAAAAAAGGTACATCCTACATAGTGTTTTCGATTCTGGCAAATTTTCTGTCTGTATAAAGTACTGAAGTTTGTCATGCAGACCAAGCTGTTCAGATAGCGTCATTATTGCATCAGAGATGCGGTTGTGTAGTAAATCTGTAAACATGAGGGTTGGCAACAATCCTATTTGACTTTATAGTGATTTTTTTGACAAAATCCTTACTAAGTAATTAAATTCAAATTCAAAACATTTATTCGGCGTAGCTGGGCTTACGTTCAAACAATAAAACTAATTCATGAAAATAAAGTTAAAATGCTACGACGAACTGGACTCCTCTCAAGCGTAAGTTGCAGCTGCAAGAAACTGCAACGCTGATTTTTTATAGAGTACTATGTACTCTATGAAAATCGAGTACATACAAAAATAAAGTACACGCCTGCGCATCAAGCTACCACAAACTGTCAAATTTTCTCAATAGACTTTGACCTTGAAGTCTTAGGCACATGGTGGAATATTTATTGAAGAAATTTGACAGTTTTGGATAGGTTGATGTGCTGGCGTCTGTACATACATACTTTCACGTATTGTTTTCTAAAGTTTACGCGAACACTACACATTGAAATGAAACAACTTTTACGGATCTACTCGCGTTTATTTTACACATTAATTAAAACTAATGTGTCAAAGAAACGCGAGTAGATCCGTAAAAGTTGTTACATTTCAATACTTTCACGTCTTTGTACCAAAATCACCAAGTTTGAGTAAACTCGCCGTAAGTGACCCGACGCCACATTAAGCATAAACAAAGAAGGGCTCCGAGGTGGAATGGATAACATCAGCGAGTATCTTGGAACCCTTGTTCTTTAGTCGGCTTTTACGACACGCACAGGAAGAATACCAGCGGCTCCGCCAGAATACCAGCGTTGTTGCGACACGCTTCGTTCGCAACAACATAAGCTGAGGCGGGGTCCTGATTGACCTATTGTTGTTGTTTGTTTTTATTTTTATGTATATTAGTGTGTGTGGTCAATAAATGTTTCTCTCTCTCTCTCTCTCTCTCTCTCTCTCTCTCTCTCTCTCTCTCTCTCTCTCTCTCTCGAATCTATCACTGATGTTAGCGAGTATACTGAAAATTAGTGATTTCGATTTTTGGGAGAGTATGGAGTAGTATGGACGACCTAAAAATTGTTATTATAAAATTGTTAGGTCGTTGTTGAAAATGTTTGATTAAGGCATTCGTAAATGACAGCCGTGAGCTGACAACCATATGCGATCATCCCAATAATGTTTACCAAACACCGTTTGGTTAGATTACGTTATCCTACTCAGTACTATTGGTTGTATTTGTAAGCAAATTCTCAATTGTGGCTTTATCCTGAATCGATACGATCAGTTAACTGTTGGTTTCCGTGTGATACTTAACTTTCAAAATGTATTTATTGTTCATAATCGTGGCTAATTCAATTGAAAGCGCTTTGTTTTCGGGAAATCAGTTTAAATTGTGTCTTTTATAGTGAATAAGTGTAAAAAGTTTTTAATTAACGGTTTAATATAAACGCATTATGCAAAAATCAACTTAATAACTCGTATTGATTAGGCGCATGCATTCATAGTTTGAGAAATAATCTTCTTCAGTTTACTTAGATAATACTTGTGAAATACGCAACGCTAGTATAGTACATCTAAGATGTATGTACAATGTACATTTTACATGTAACCGTAACAAGATATAGGTATTATGATATTTTATAAATCAGGACAGCATTTTTCTTACGTTCAGTACTTTTATGCCTAACGACCGGCACGCATATTACCGAAAAAAAAACAACCAGTTGTTAATTGTACAATTGCAACGCGACTGCTTTAGTTGCGTAAAGTTGATAAATTGGTATCACGGACACAAATCGCTCAATGTATGTAAACTATTGAAATACAAATAACATTTTATTGCACTAATCGGACCTAACTTGTGTCCGGAATACTAATTTGACAGCCGCATAGAGGAGTCGCGTTGAAATTGTACAATTACAACGCGGTGCCGACGCAGAGGTACCGGGTTCGATTCCCAGCGGGGGTACATGTTTGTTTACTCGGTTTGGTTGGTGGTAGGGCCTGTTTGCCCGCCTGGCTAGCTACCACCATCTTATCTAAATATTTCGCCATAACACCAATGTTTGTTGCATTGTGTTCCGGCGGCTAGAGATAAGATAGTGTCTCACTAGTTGAGGATCCGGGTGAAGTGCGCTTCCACCAATTGGCCTTATCAAGGCACGGTGCTAATGCTAACTCGCAAATATAAAAAAAAAATTACCGGCCGTCTGGCAAGCCTGGATGCAGAATAAACGAACGCCCATAAAGTCATAAGAACGCAACGTAATATAGCGTTTCGTTTTATCGTGTTTTTTATCGACACTATCTGCAGATTACTGTATCAAATATCAATTGTACTGTTCCACTCAGTAATCGTATTGACTTCGCGAAACTTTAACGTGTAATCAAGAAAACACTAGAATTACAGTACAAAATCTGTTTAAAATGTGACGTTTTGCTCTGACTGGAACAGAAGTTTTTGAAAAGCAATATTTCGTTTTGTCACGTTAATGAGTTTAGTGAATATGTTGAGTGACCAAGTGATTAGTGATTGTTGTTTATGGTACGTTCGGTACTCGTTAGACGACACCTCGATTTATGAACATTCAAAACGGCTGATCCTTACCAGCGGTTGCATTAAGGTCGAAAATACGTAGCGCCCGCGACGATTGGGACCGCAAATCGATAAAATCTAAAAAATTATTGATTTTAGTTTTCAAAATATAATTACGAATTACTACTTAATCACAAATATTGATGTTATCATTGTATTTACGTGGTTTCCAAGCATATAAATTGAATAATTTTATTGTAATTTCAACAATAGTGTTAATAAAGGAGTTTTCGAAATTAATTATGATCTAGTCAAAATTATACAATCGTGTGTTTGAGCTAGCAAATTCAAGATAAAGACATGAATTTACCTATATCAACATTTCAGATTCGTTCATCATAAATAGTCTTAGACTATTCGACAAAAGTTGGTGCATTTTTTAATTGTGTCGCCTAAATTACCGGTAGAGAAGTGGTATCAAATATAAATAATTGATTGATTCGAATTTACTCGAGTTCAGTGTTATATTTATGCCTGACATTTTATTAATTTTATTTTAATTCTGAAAATCAGCTTTTGTTTCTAGTATTATTTATGTAAATGACAGTTGAAGAGCTATTAAATTTATGATCTTGAAAACAAATATAGTACTTAGTGATTGATGAAGTCATGAATATGCGACGACATGACCAGCATCTTTGTAGTGTGGCGTGTGCAATATATGCGGTGAAGCCTTCGATCAACTATGTAGATACTAGATTCCGGATGAGCGTTTGAGAAACGGTACACGACTTTGAGGCTACGGAGCCACAACGACGTTTCTGGCGATGACAGTAAAAATATTTTGCAACCTTATTTTAATCTTTATATTTAAGATTTAAGGTTCACAGTGAGCTGAAGTTCTTTCTTTCTTTCTTTTAGTTGATGGCTTCGTGCGATTAGCACATTTAGCCAGTGTCAAAGTAATTTTTCTTACAAGTAATACATAAATTTACAATATTTCCCAGTCAGTATGATGATGATGAATGATAATAGAAATGGGAAGTGAGACATGATATACCCCACAACCACTCGAGTATCTCGGTAAAGATGTGGGGCTTTACTAAGTCCTCGGGCAGACTTGTGAGAATTTGAAAAGTAATGTTGCACTGTTTTGTTTCATTTGCCAACACTCATGCACACTCACGAATACTTAACGGTTAATAATCCACCATTATTTCACATTAATATTCGACTAAACACAAATTTTAGAAAATAAAACAAAACCGCAGACATAACTCTTCACTTTCCCGCCAAGAAGTCCAAGCTGAAGTTGTTGATGATATCCAACGTTTTTTTTTTTTCAGATTTTGTTATTCGAAATTTAAATGTATGGCTATGTATGAACAAACAGGACCACTTTCGAAATGCATTTTGTTCCTGATCTTTTATTTAGTACGTAGTTGATGGGTGAAGCATACTGTAGGTTATTTTTTTCTGCCAATAGCACCTTCTTGCTTTAACTTAAGAGAAATAGAGATTGATATTTTCTTTATAAATGGAGAAATAAGTCGTAAGTCGCAGCTTCTGATAGTTATCGACATTTTTTTGTTTCTTTTTCTCTAAAACAGAATGTTGTCGATAACGATAACAGATCATAACAGTTGACGATAACAAATCAACATAGTATTTTTATGGATAGTGACAGTATTGCCAAAATAGTTGATCCACATT
Source organism: Eudonia truncicolella (assembly GCA_949315975.1). Classification (NCBI taxonomy): domain Eukaryota; kingdom Metazoa; phylum Arthropoda; class Insecta; order Lepidoptera; family Crambidae; genus Eudonia; species Eudonia truncicolella. The sequence continues at coordinate 5,528,382 of OX438853.1, read as the reverse complement.
CCAGTTACGAGCAATGATAAAGTTCTACTAGAAACGACCGATAACAATGGTATGATAAAAGAGATATTTGATTGATAAGATTGACTATAAATAACAGTGCAAGTATGTTTTATATCGTTCAGACGTTAATTTGTTTATTTGGATAATAGTGCACCAATATATACAGAAACAGATAGACTGAAACACAATTCTTTTATCTTAGAATCTACAGCGAAATCTTGTCTGCCAATGTGTAGTAGTATATTAGGAGCTTTGAAAGTAATAAAGCCATTTAAGATTTTTCGGCTTTTCTTTATCTAAATATTCATAAAATTTTGAAAAAAATAGTGAAGTAATTAAACGCCCACCCGACCCAGCCAGTGGGCGGGCGTTTAATTTTTTCACTGTATTTTATAAAATTTTATGAATATTTAATTTAGCTTCAATGCAGCAATTAGCACTTGAAAATAAAAAAAAAGTAAAATTTCTTTATCTGTCAATTATAAGGCCTTATTGCTTGCATTGTTCGATTTAATATTAATAAATATCGTTGTTATTCAATGTTGATAGGCCAAGGGAGATGGAAATGAATTAATGCATTAATTTGTTAAGAAACTCTTAAATAAATACATACAATACAATAATAATAATAAGCTTCGAATAGTAATGCCGTGTTTTGTCTCGTTTACTCTAATTTAAATTCACATCTAGATGATTCCGAAGATCCCAAGTTGCGAGCCCCGCCCGATCCTTTAATCTAAATACTACAAATTTACAGAACACACTAAACATGCACACTAGTTCAGGCCCAAGACACCGTACTCGTAGAACGAGGGTACGACGAGCCGGTTCACACGCGCTCTATACCAGGTACAGACATGTACCTGGGCGCTTCTCTCCACGGAGACACGCACTGGTGCGTTATGCCGTTCCCTCTAGAAATCCTCCAAAGGTGGTTCGTTTCACACGGCTTGAGGAACCCTCTAAGTTTCTCGCCGCCCCTAAAAAGCCCGGTGAAGCTAAAAAGCGGTCTAAGGCAATCAGCGAACTCTCAAAAAAAATTTGAAATTACTTTTACATGATGGGAACAAAACACGGAATAACTATTCCGAGCTTATTCCCTGTTTATTTGTAAGGCCCTAGTTGAATACTGATAGGACGCTCTTTTCAGTTATGTCGGTGTTGGCGAAAAGTTACTAAAGACCTTAGATTAAAACATAAATACTGTTTTTGAGTATCGATCTAGTGCTGAAGTGACAAAGACCGTTTTTGAGTTATTTCATTGTAGTTTTGGAACTCAAAATGTTAACTTTGACCGACGAAGACTGTTTTTGAGTTTATGTTCGTTGTAGTAGAAAAGTTTTTTTTTAGTTAAGCCAGTGTAGTGCAAAAGTGACGTAATGGGTGATCCAAACAAAGTTTACGGGAGTCAGACGCTGCCTCGCTTGAGGAGGAAGGAGACTTGGAGGAAGAAAAAGGTTCGTTCATTTAAACTTCAATACCTGTACTCATACTTTTTTTTACAGCTAGAAACTTTTTAAATACAGCTTTTAATTTTAAAACCTACGTAATAAATAAGATTAAAAAATAATTTTTGTTCCAGTATAATGAATTTATATATAATATTTATACATGTATTATATAGATACTTATACAATCGCTTTTTATACAATCTGTCCGGGGAATTAGTAATGAAACTTTAGAGCGTGATATATAGATAATTTTATCGATAAAATACCTCAAATCAGGGGTCTGACCCGCCTCTCACCTTAAAGTTTTTCTGTATCTCTTCCTTTAAAAAAAAGCGATGGCACCGCGACACTACTACTTCCCCGGACATATTGTATATACAATTTGTGGGAGTGATTTCGTGAAATGTGACGGTAGTAGATGTAACAGTGTAAAAGGAAGTCGGGGAAGCGTGATAATGGGATAATGTGACATATTGTGTCATTTGACTATCAAAGGTCATTTTGATATGTCAAATGTCTTCTAAGGGGCCATCCATAAATTACGTCACACCTTAATAGAGTGGGTGGGGAGGGTATCTGTGACAAGGGGAGGAGTCAAAAAAGAGACGGGGGGAAGAGTTAAAAGGTCCTGAAACTCGTGTGACATAATTTATGGATGGCCCCTAATGAGTATTTACTGCATATATTTTATAGTTATAAAATAATGTAATACCTGACCCATGTTTTTCAGAATATAACGTTAAAATTGCTTATTACTAAGGTGAGATGTCAAATGGTACACATCATATGCGACTACTGTAAGGCTCGCTCGTTTTTGATGTGTAACATCTTTTCGCTCGCTTTCTATATATACAATTTGTGGGAGTGATTTCGTGAAATGTGGCGGAAGTATGTGTAACAGTGTGACAGGAAGTCGGGGAAGCGCGCAAGCGTGCGCCATTTTGTAAATTTAAAATCGATATTATGAACATGACATACTTATTATTATAATATGTGACATTTGTGTCATTTGACTATGTCAATTTATGGTGAGATGTCGAATGTTACACATCATATGCGATTACTGTAAGAAGATTCGCTCGTTTTTTAGATTTTTTTTTCTATTTAAAATAAACCTTTTAACATTTGTAAGAAGTAGCGTTACACGAGTTTTCAACATTTGTACTGAGCGTAATATCACGTTGAAAAAAAAAACAAAAATTTTGACGTCTTAAAATGTACTTATTTTGCCAAGGAGTTTCTGCAGTGTTCAATATGCAAACCTTTTTAAGTTATACCACAAATTGTTACAACATGGCGATGATGGCGTGATAGACAGCTTTCTGATAACGTAACCGTTGTATTGTTAATGAAGCGATGCAACCGTCGACTGGGCCGTCACATAATTGTGTGTAACACTGACTGACGGACTGTTGATGATTTGAAAGTGTAGCCTATATACTGTCCCACTGCTGGGCAAAGGTGTCCATCATTGGAATCAAGTCATAGCTACATTTGATGAGTGTTGGGTATTGAACTCTTGGCTCAATCACTTCACACTAATGATATTTTTAAAATAAAATCATGACAGCATTTTTCTGATACGGAGAACAGTCCATAAACCACCACACAATTGGTGGTTGTTAACGACTGTTAATACAGCCGGGACTAACGGCTTTACGTGCCTTCCTTGCCTGACACGTCCTATCACGGTCATGGTGTGATACGGGCGATCTAATGTGCAGAGGCCTTTAAGGACCCTTATGTTAAAACTCCTATAGGAAGTCAGCTTTAAGAGACAGGAATGTTTGTGCAGACGAGGTCGTGCGATCGGGTCAGTACGAAATATTTAAATCCGTTAGTCGGATACAGCGCTGACCTAGAGCTGGTCACGACTAACGAATTATTAAATTAGTACAAATATTTATATAAGCTAAAACTATTTGTGACCGGAAAACTGACCTGGTAGCAGCAGTACTATAGCATATACAGGGTGTTTGGTAATACCTGTATAGTCCCGAATATGGCAGGTAGTACAGAGCATAGAACCCCGGAAAATTATAAACGTGCCTGAAAAAAAACATATCAAGACATTAAGGTTACAAAAACACAATGTTGAAAAAATTTCCACGAGCAGGATTTGAACCTGCACCCTTCTGACATACCGGGTCAGGTGCTCTTCCAATTGAGCTATCGTGGTTCTAACCAGCCCGCCGAAATTATTCAACTCTATTTACTTTTTTACTTTGAAAGCCAAAGGCGCCAATTCAATGTCAACAACTACCGTCATTAACATCTGATCATAATATTTTTACAAATACTAAAGATCAGTTAAGAAGTAAGCTAGCTATTTATAAAATGTTTTTAATTTGTTTATATAATTTTAACGCAAATTTTGTTGCGAAACAAATTACAAAAACACAATGTTGAAAAAATTTCCACGAGCAGGATTTGAACCTGCACCCTTCTGACATACCGGGTCAGTCACTTTTTTACTTTGAAAGCCTTTGGCTTTTCAAAGTAAAAAAGTAAATAGTGTTGAATAGTTTCGGCGGGCTGGTTAGAACCACGATAGCTCAATTGGAAGAGCACCTGATCCGGTATGTCAGAAGGGTGCAGGTTCAAATCCTGCTCGTGGAAATTTTTTCAACATTGTGTTTTTGTAATTTGTTTCGCAACAAAATTTGCGTTAAAATTATATAAACAAATTAAAAACATTAAGGTTGTTAGTTAATCAGTAAAATTGAAAAGTGACTACCCTAGGCCCAGCTGACACACTGTTCTTGGTCGTCAATCTCATGGTACAAACAAAACGGATGTCAAAATATCTCAGATATTTTTTTTTATTGCTAACGGGTAAGCACTTGGTCTTCATCTCACCTGATGTTAATAAGGCCGAAGGCGGAAACGCACTTCACCCGGAATACTCAACTACTGAGGCGCTGGCTATCTTATCTCCAGCTGCCGGAACACATTAATGCTACTAACATTAATGTTATGGCGACATATTTAGATAAAATGGTGGTAGCTAACCACGCGGACAAACATGAAGCCCTACCACCAACCAAACCGAGTACACAAACATGTAGCTCTTGGTCTGAGACCGGTCGTCGTAACCATTAGACCACAGGCGGTGGTGGCAGCTAGCCAGACGGACTTATGCAAACCTTATTCTGAACATCCATGAATGACACAGCAGCTGATGCTGAGACAGGGCCCTTTAACTTCACACTGCCTACCTATTTTATTTTCTGTTCTTTTTTTTCTGCCTGTTCTAATATATATATATTTTTTCGTTTATTGTTGTATAATTGTATAATTAAGTGTGTAGGTTAATAAAAACTTTTCTATTCTATTCTATTCTTATCGGGAAATAGTGGTCTAACCAGTAGACCACAGAGGCAATTAGATGCAATATTTTTCCATTCTATGCTAAAATACTTACCTCCTTTGTTTGCTAATCAAACCTATAGTCCATGACTTTTCACCATTATAAACTATGAGACATCCTGCCAAGGTCGTCTGCGGTGATAACGACGGCCTCAAACGCATTGTACACACGCCCGCACATCAGACTTCCACAAACTGTCAAATTTCCTCAATAGACTTTGTACTTTATGCCATAATGTATATGGTTGAAAATGCATTAAAGAAATTCGACAGTTTCGGATAGGTTGAACTGCAGGCGAGTATACAATCGCGGACGCGTTTGTATGCGTCGCACGTAGGTACCGTATCGAACACTTTCAGGTCTTGCAACATCTTAAATGGTAATAAAAGACGGTGATTAGTTTGTTTGTTTGTGTTTTGGACTATTTTATTTTAAATTTTATTTTTTCTCCATCTGTTTTTGTATTTGTTTTTGTGCACGTCAATAAATGTTTCTTATTCTTATTCACATTCTCACCAGAGTGACTGGTGTGTGTTTTATTGTTAGTTTGGTGGTGAATAAAACACGCAATTGTGTCCCCACTGCTGGGGCACGAGCCTTCACTATGGATGGATAGGGAGAACGTGCCATTAATCACCACGCGGGTCCAGTGCGGGTGGGTGGTTGCTAACAACGATGCGACGTGCTTTCCGAAGCACGGTGTAGCTAGATGTGATACATTTTTGGTCACCCATCCGATGACCTTTCTTTGCGAAAGTAGCTCAACCACTGCGCCATCGAGCTCTTCGTCCTCCTCACTATTGAGTCTTAAACCTAAAGAGCTTTTAGAATTTAAATTATTATTCATAAACAGCTAATTCAACTTCATGAGATCATAGTGATGTCACTTTAGGTCACTGTTGCAACTTTGAATACAGTGGGCGGGTTCACTTCAACTGACATTGAAGTTGTATTTACTTTGATTTGAAGAAGGCCAATTTAGGTGAGACTATATTCACGTAGGGTATCCCTAGTTACACCAAAAAAAAATTGACAAATGATCACTTCCCAAATATTGTTTTGTAAAATTTCATTTGCCAAATTATTACTTGGCAAATAAACTCTTCACAAATAATTGTATCGTAAACGTAATGCTTTCCAAGTGAACGTTTCAACAATAACTCAGTTAGTATTACATATTTTACGCAAAATAAAATAAGCCAAATAATTCGTCTCGAAACTTTTCAAATAACCATTTCTATTTGCATCTTTATATCAGTGGCCGAAAATTGGTTGTAAATATTTTTTTTATATACAGATTGTTATTATTATTGTTTTTTTTATGTTTATTTTTCACTAGTTTTTATTTTATTAAATTAAAAATGTCGGTTTCCTTTTGCAAAAGCGATTCGTTTCTGGCACTTCGCCGGCCGCTGCCGCGGCACGCTCGCTGCGCTCGCTCGGCTCGTGCGTTGTTTGACATACTCTAACCTAACCTAACCTACCTACTTAGATTTCTGTTGCTTAACTTATTTTTATTCCCTTTATATCATATGTCCCTTTATACCTTAATGTCCCTTTATATCATAACCTAACCATAAATTTAACTTTAAATAAATTTATGTCCAAACAAATCATTTGATTAAATGTTATTTGTCTAAAGTTTCTTTGCCGTAATAAATTACTTGTTAAAAAACGTAATGCCATAATGTCATTATCCGTAGTAATATACTGCCGAGTAAAAATTTGACCAAATGAAAATTTGCGTACTAAAATAATTCGTAACGTTGCATTGGTGTAAAAAAAGTTTGCTAAAATTTGTTTGGATTATAAAATTTTGTCAAAATAGTTTTGGCAAAACGGCAGGATCCCATTCACGTAGCTTTATTTTTACATATAAAAGTATAATTGTTTTGTTGTATTATTTTTGTTCAACCCTGATTCTGTTTTTGAACCGTGAGGTTGACGTCCAAGAACGATGTATCAGTTGGAACTAGGGTTGGCACTTTGCAATTTTACGTAGTAACCTCAATATCTTAGCTTGATGATGCTTTTCAGGCACGTTTAAAATTTTCCGAGCTCCTATGCACGGTACCCTATCTTCCATATTCGGGATTATACAGGTATTACCTAACACCTTGTATAAAAGGATTTTATGATAGCAAACAAATAATTTACTGATATAACAAGATACTCGTTCATTTACATAATTGGAAGGCTATTTTCAAGTAATGCTTTAATTAAATGCTGCCATAAAAATTAAATCAAATAACTGATCACGGTGTTTAGTAGTCACAAGATAAAATTCTACTATAAAAATATCAACCAGACTGAGGACTCTCACTCGGACTGTGTTTAGTCTATTGGGAAACCTGCATGTATTTTTATATTGTTTGTTTCCTAAATAAACTGAAATAAACATTCCAAATTCAAAATCATTTATTCAGTTTAGGCTAGCTAGACAATTGGTGTGTCACACACAGCATAGTGTCTCTAGTGTAAGTTAAAAAAAATATTATTAATATTGTAAGCAATAAATAGCTTATTGCAAATAGATGTAAATCTCATTGATAATGAGCATTCGTTATTATTATTTATTATTTCGTATTTAATGTTACTTGTGTACCTAATTAAAATGAACACATTCCGTATTAATGACAAAATCAAGTTACTTTCGAACGTACAGACTATATCTCTCAGCGGGTGTAAAAAAAATCAAAACATTTTTATCATCATCATCTTTATTTTTATAACTAAAATTATGGAATGAGTGTAACCATATTTATGGCGGTTTCACTGAAACGATCTATATGACATTTTAAATATCTCGACCTTTTGAGCGACTATATTGTAGACAACATTAAGGAAACTTTGTTTGTACCGATATTATTACTTTTTGGCGTCTATTTATTTTGAGTACCCTGAGTGTCACTAACTATATGACGCTGACTGTACCTGGGCGCTTCATCCCACCCCCATGACCCGGTCAACCTGAGCTGAGATCCTAACCTTTAGAGGCGCCCTCGGGTTGTTCCACTCCTAATACAATCCAAACCCCTCGGAGAATCTAGGGAACGAGGACACGCTGGCGTGATGCGTGATGCCATTCTCTAGAAAACCTTTGACGGTTTTTTTTTTACCACACGGCTTGAGAAACCCTTTAAGTTTCTCACCGCCTGCGCCCCCGAAAAAGTCCGGTGATGCTCAAAAGGACGTCTGAGGCAATTAGCTTGTATTATTCCCCCAAGAAGCACTGTTCCAATGCTATACAAATTTTCGTTTTCTTCGAAATAATCCTCGAACTCAGTACCCTGGCAATGTAGTGTCTTATTTAAAGCGACAAAATGTAAGTTCAATGTTGATTTTCCATGTATCTATATTACCTAAACGTTACCCGCCGAACGACCTTGATCCACGGACATCGGCGAAAAGGTGCGCGTGAGTAACTCCAATGACATACCTAGCCATTGCGTCACCTCGGCCACAAAATAAGTAGACCACAGAAGGTCACAAACAGATAAGCCGGAATCTCGGACCATTATAGTCAGAACGCAGCTGTTGCTAGATTCAACGCCCGGCCGGTTCCACATTCTCGGGCGAGACGGGACTTATCGTTTGCTTCTACACCTAAATTTCTATTTGATATCGTCAATGTTCAGTGAGCTCGCCTTGTCTTGCCCGAGAGTGTGGAGCCGGCATAAGAGGTTGCCTTTTATTTATTACTAGCTGTCCCGGCAGACCTTGTTCTGCCCTATTTCTCTAAAACAAAGTTAAATTGTTTTTTTTTTATGTTAATAGCTGCCCCGACAATTATTTTCATTAATGACGCGCAATCTCTAATCAACTTGAAGGCATACCAAAGATAATCCTAACGCGCCTTTGTTTTGTTTTGATTGACGTCAAATGTTTGACAGTTGGGGACAGAGTGGTTTGTATGGGAAAAGAAAGTTGTTGTTTTTACTATTTCCCTCTTGTTTTTTACGTTTTTCTCTCCATAAAAACCTTCCTCAGACTTCATCAAACACAACAAAAAAAAAATCAGCCAAATCGGTCAAGCCGTTTTCATGTTATGTCGTGACAACGGAAAACGGGTTTCATTTTTATATATATAGATTTATTTATTTTGGCATACACACAACAGGTGACAATCAAAATTTATACTAAAATATGCTACGATAACTTGGGTTGAATTAAACTGAAACACTAAAACGTGTACACACACACAGCATGACAATAATTTAGCACGCGAACAACGCTCAATTATACCTAATAAACAACTATGGATCTACATAGACATTATAAAATGAAGTATATGTTTTTATATGTATTATAAACTATATGAAAAGGTTAATTTAAAAAAATTAAAACCAAGGGCATCCTACTAATATTATAAACGCGAAAGTTTGTAAGTATGGATGGTTGTTTGTTACTCTTTCACGTAAAAACTACTGAATGGATTTTTCCTCATATACAGACCATGACTCAGACCTGCATATAGGATACTAGTCGCGGGCAACAACTAGTATAACATAAACTGAATAAACACAGACTAACAAAACAAGCAAAGATAATGTACAGGATCTTTTTAATCTTTGTGCGTTGCTCGAGCGCGTTTGTATGAAGCTAACCTTCTGCAGTGTGGTCCCCTTATTTTGTGCCTCGTTCGCTGCGTACGCTGAATACCTTAGGATTTTCAACCTCTATGTAGGGCTACACTTACAAACCTTGGTTTCGAGCGCTTTCATCATCAGCTTTTTTTTACTAGTTTATTATTAGGTTCCTATTGTTTGCCAATCGCGGTCGCGTAGTTGGTTTTGAAGCCTGTGTTTAGTGGGTATGTACCTCCCTTTTGCCTCCTGGATGCTATTTTCTTAGGCTCCAGGCTGGTAAGATAACGAAGGAACAGCAACATCACTGGCCTCCCTCAGGGGCTCTCGTATCCCAGTAAGGAGGATTCGCAGGGTCAAAAAAAAGGTTATAATAATGCTGTAATAATCCGTGCTTCAGAAGGCATGCGTCATTGTCGGTCCCGGCTGCATTAGCAGTCGTTACCAACCACCGCCCCGCACTGCGCCCGCGTGGTGGTTTACGGCCCGTTCTCCCTGTCTCCACCCATAGGGAAGGCTCTTGCCCCAGAAGTGGTGACATGAATCAGGCTGGTGACGATGATGATAAATTATGCTGTGTTACGCATAAGCCGAGACTAAGGGCGACCTTAGTTTACGCGGAAATTTTCTCTTCCCCCGCCTAGTTACTATAAGGGTGTTATTTAAACGGTTAGCAAAGCATTCGAATTTTTGTTAGCAAAAAAATGCTAGTTGGGCAGCAAAAAACCTAGTTGGGCAACAACTTATGGTCAGCAAATATTTCTAAATCAGTCTGCAACTTATATCATTCTGAACAGCAGTCTTATGCCGCTCCCCCCTTCCGTTACAAAAGTTTAACTTAACCTAACCAACAGTAATGACTTCTTACGCTGACCGATTGCATAATTCTGCTGACCAAATATTTATGTTGTAATACAAATAAATTATTTCCCTTACTATAATAGGTACCTTTGTAAATAAGGGTTTTTTTAATTTACGAGATGGCGGGACGACCTTGACTCCCATCTTAAAGATTGGTCATTTGTTGCTCAAGATAGAACAAGATGGAAAGAGGGGAGGGAGGGAGGGGGAGGACTTTGCCCTGCAGTGGGACACTACAGGCTTATAATAATAAAAATCGAGTATGTACGTTTAATAATGTTAAATGTCAGGTGTGTATTAACAATGTCATATTTTATGGACTTGACACACAAGGCAGCCTCGTAACATAACTCTATTCAGACAAATTGCCACAATTAGAATTCCTATTGCTTGGAACTAGACTGATTCAATAGGTACCGCATTTACAGTCAGTCCATGACATAAACCTTATTCATGAGTTACGGCTTAGGTATCTACTTAATTGTCTTCTGCATTTGTGCGGTCTGGCACTAGAGTTTTAATAGTGTACCCCGGAAACGTTAATGTAATGATGATGATGATATCCTGTGATCCCTCATCAGGGAGATAAAGCTCGCAGTCGGGACTTCCAATGCGATCTTGTGCTGTGGCTTCAAGGTCCCGCCAGTTGTAACCGATCGCTGCGATCTCCTTCTCGTCTTCTGCTACCTACCAGCAGCTTGCCAACGCTTGCTTGGATATATGGCTATCCGGTCTTCGCAACGCATGCCCGATCCAACGCCATTGCCTTAAAAGGATCTCCCGGCTTTTGGTCAGTCTGCTCCCACAGCCTCGTGTTCGTGATAGTTCGTGGCCAATAGATTCCCAAGATGCGTCGCAAACATTTATTTACAAACACCTGGGATAAAATGTTAATCAAGGATTGCTAATAATTCAAAGGCCGGCAACGCATCTGCGATTCCTCTGGTTTTGCCTGCTCGTTTGCCTACTAATATAAAAAAAAAGATTTTTTCAAATCGGTTTAGTAGTTTCAGAGATAACCTTTCAAAAACAGACACACAAACGTTTACCTATTGTTTTCTAAAGTTTACGCGAACACTACACAATAAGTCCATTGAAATGAAACAACTTTTACATTAAACATTAATTATTATATTTTATTTTACACATTACTTTTAATGTGTAAAATAAACGCGAGTAGATCCGTAAAAGTTGTTTCATTTTTTAACTTTTACCTCTTTAAACTAGCCTTTTATTAAAACCTATTTTGTTTCCTCTTTTGTTTTAATTGTAGCATTTTCATTGACGATGATGAATGACAGTTACCAATTAGACCAAACAAGTGGCGCTAAGTTCGTCTCTTTCTAACCCTCTGAATTTGTGTATATCTTTCTCTGTCTTATTTGTTTCATTATAGTGACGTTAATTAGGTCAGTAGGACATTGTCTCCTGCTTTTTTTTTTTAAATAGGGATTTCCCTGTTATTAGTTTGATACGAAGAGTGGACGCCACAGTTTAAGTTTGTACTGAAATTAATGTAATTATTAATAGTATTTTAAATAAGTACCTATTTTTGTAATGTCTGGGAACATCTAATATTATGGCACAGTTATTTCAAGCGCCATGAGCACGGATCTATGTAACTCCAACACTGTGATTGTCCCGTTAAGAATTGCTCTTGTGTTAAATCCCTTTTTGTTTTGTTTTTATGGGTAAGCACTTGGCCTTCGTCTTACCTGATGTTAAACGATGATAAGGTGGAAGACCACCCACTTTACCCATAATTCTCAATAATAAATCATTAAAATGATATCTACGCAAACAAAATACAAATATAAGCTGTATATAGCTTCTTTTGGGAGTACTTATAAAAAATTCATCATTATTATTCATCATTTATCTGCTTTACGATAAGGAATAAATATGTTATAATTTTAATATAATATAAATATATAAATAAATAAATAATATATAAATATGAGACAACATCACATACATTGTTCTGATTCCAAGGTAAGTAGATAAAACACTCGTTTTATGGAAATCAGAAACAACGACGGTACCACAACCACCCAGACCCCACACAATATCGAAAAGTTCGTTTTCGACATTGACCCGACCGGGAATCGAACCCGGGACCTCAGAGTTACCGCCGCCCGAAGTCCGGCGTGCAAGCCACTCGGCTACGGAGGTCGTCAAATTTTTTTATACATAAATGAATGAAACCAATAATTATATTCGATGCGTCTTCGCAGAACTAGTGAAAAGTTTTCGCGCGCATCATTCTACAGTGATTGATTAGGATGACAATTAAACCAACTTTTATGGGATAATTATTTATGTTTTTTGTTTATTTATTTAATTAATAAAAATGGCTAAAATATGCCCGTAAGATGCCACATAAAGTCTTTCTAGTTTTACCAGGCATCAGTGCTGACGACAGTACTGACGATAGTTTTAAAATACCGTGGAGATGGTGTGATGACTTGTGTGTGTCACATCCCTAATCTACCCAGATTAGTGATAGATAGATTATTAAAATAATCGATTGACTTTGATACGATAAATCTGGCTGCTTAATAAATGAAAAATTCATAAATTATTTATTGTTCAAAATATGGTACATTGTGGTGTTATACACGGGTTCGTGAATCTCACATATTTAACTGTCGTACAGCATACAATATGACACAAATTAAAATATAATAAATTTAAGTTAAATCATTAAAATATTTCCTTTTTAAACCAAATAAAACATTAAAACATTCTAAATTATATAATACTCCTGAGCATGCAATGTCGTTCATAAAAATATATGATAATGTTAATTATGTCAACGTATATGCTTCAATAATGCTTGGTAGCTGTCCTAGTATATTTCTTCTGAGACCTAGTCCGCCGGCGCCGCGCCGCCGGCGCCGCTGCTAGCAGCACGTCTCTATATAGAAAATGCCTGTCAGATGTTATCATGGTGAACCTACTAGCTCGGCCATTAAAATATACGTTCGTGACGTCATAGGCACGCAACCGATGCATCGCCAGTCGTAATCACGGGATTGCTAGCAGTCAACGCCTCATATCGATACAATTACCTACCTAACGATTAATATCTACGTTAGTGTTTTATGGCGGTAGAGTAAACGCGCGGTTTTGTTTACTTTTAAATTTGTTCTGCCAAGTCGGTGTTCAGTTGTTTGTGGTATAATAATTTTCTTTTTTATGTGCATTTGGAATTGCGTTTCGTTTCACGTTCAGTGTTTACAAGATGATGGCTTTATTGTAATTAGATAAAGAGTAAATCTAGTGTTACTTAGGGGAATGTTGTTTTTCTGTGGTTGTGCTTAGTGTTTGCTCTATTTTGATGTACTACGTACGGTTTATTTTCCCGCAATGACTCGTTTTCGGAAAGTATTCCGTTGGATTGGTCTTTGTCCGCGCTTCGGTCAGGAATGGCGGGTAAAAAAGTTTTTTTATTGTTGTCTTTGGAGCACGTTTTGTGGTGGAAGACTGCACTTTATAATGCACGTGACAAGGTTATAATTTGATTGTATGTTGTTGTCTAACTTTCTTATCTTATGGCACTGGCTGGACATTGCCATAAGTTATAATTTATGGTATTTGGGAAAGGACGTTTTGCTGAATGCTGTAGTAAGGTTAAGTTCTTTGATATACACACGAAATTAATAAGAATAATTTGATGTCTTCTCCTGTCATTATAGTGGCACATCTTTGGTTGTATTGTGTATTATTTTAAGTAGGTATAGCAGTAAATAAAAAAAAAATTTTATTCAAATAAAAATAAGTATGTATCAACCTATCCAAAACTCAAATTTCTTCAATACATTTTAAACCATATAGTTAGGGCATAAACTTCAAAGTCTATTGAAGTAATTTGACAGTTTGTGGTAGGTTGATGTGCAGGCGTGTGTACATTAAGGATCGTCCAAACATATGTTTTCCAAGTATATTTTTTCGCTGTAGAGAAGAATGGGCGCAAAAAACTGCACAGCTTATAAAAAAGTAACCGCATTTAAATATAAAGAATGTATTTCTTCGTCGCGTGGTGTACTAGGTACATAATAAAATAAACTTTCCTACACTCACACCAATTATCTAGCCCAAGAGAAGCTTCGTTATGAAACTCGTTAAATGGTTACTAGACAACGTATAAACATACTTAAAATACTTAAATACATACTTATTGTACATAGAAAACACCCAGACCCGAGACAATTTAGAAAAACAATAATTTCTAAATTGACCCGACCGGGGATCGAACCCGGGACCTCAGAGATGGCGACACCATGAAAACCGGTGTACAAACCACTCGACCAAGGAGGTCTAGACCGGTCGTTGTGGAGATCCTTGGGGGAGGCCTTTGTACAGCAGTGTACGTCTTTTGGCCTGAGATGATGATGATGATGATAATGATAGCTTATAAACCGAGACACAGTAATGCAAAACAACGCCACATATGAAAATTTCTTTATCAAATTCTGGTGATTGCGTTCCATAGTTTTTTTTTTTAACACGTAGCTCGACCAATGAGTCCACTCCACCTGATGTTAAGTGGTAATGGAGTCCAGACGCAAGGACAACTGGTGCAGCGTGAAAACAACGCAGCATCAGTCACACTCACCCTGCCGGCCCACAAGGTGCCTCTTCACGCCTCGTTTGAAGGACCCCATGTCATAGGAAGGAGGGGAAACGTGTGCTGGCATCTTTTGGAAGTGCGACAAAGAAACGAGTCACCAAATAGTAGTAGATTTCTTTCCCTCTTATATCTAGATAGGTAGTCTAGTAATTGCATAAGCCTCTTCGACATAAGCCTCTTCGACTACTAGCTGTGCCCCGGGCGCGCACTGTGGCGCACACTAACTCTCCTCTCATTCGAGCATTAAAATTGTTAAATGAGCTTCTGGTATCATCACCATTGTGCGATCTGTTTGCTGACAGATGGAGTGAAGTGTGCAGAGAGTGTCTGAGGTATTGTGAGATGATTGATGGTGTCGGAAATAGTACTATTTGTTAGTCAAGTAATACTTTATTAATATTATTATTGTTATTGTTTGTAATTTTCTTTTTTCTTTTGAAACTTGAACTTATCTCTTTTTGTATAGCATATCGTATTGGTGTCATACTGTGATGTTATGTTATTATTTTACATAAATAAATAAATAAAAATAAATAAATAATAACCAGCCATTAGAAAGTAATGAAAAGTAATTAATCAAAGTGTGTCTTACTTTTGCGCTTGGAAAAACTAGATCTCGCCATAAAAACATGAGTGGAATTATAATGATTAATGGCGTACCGCTTTAAAATCGTTCAATTCAAAGTCAAAGTCAAATTTTTTTTGTTCAAATAAACTTACGAAAAGTTTTTTTTTTTTTTTTGAGAGAGATTGCTGATTGCCGCTGCGGCATTTTCAGCTTCACCGGGCTTTTTTGGGGGCGGCGAGGAATGTAAAGGGTCCCTCAAGCCGTGTGAAACGAATCACCTTCAGAGGTTATCTAGAGGGAACGGCATCGCGCACAAGTGCGCGTCCTCGTGCCCTACTAGATTCTCCGAAGGGTTCGGATCGGATCGGGGAGCGGAGCAACCCGAGGGCGCCTCTAAAGGCACGGACCTCGGCTCGGGTTGACCGGGCCGTGGAGGAGGAGAGAAGCGCCCAGGTACATGTCTGTACCTGGTGTAGAGCGAGTGTGAACCGGTTCTTCGTACCCTTGTTCTACGAGTACGGTGTCTTGGGCCTAAACTGGTGTGCATGTTTAGTGTATTCTGTAAATGTGTGCTGTCATTTAGAGGATCGGGCGGGGGGGATACGAAATTCAATTCAAAATTCAAAATTCAAAATCATTTATTCAGTTTAGGCTACAAGTAGCTCTTGTGAATGTCACTATGCCATCGGTTCGTAAGTCTACTCTGGGCGGGAGATCTTGTACTGAGAAGAACCGGCAAGAAACTCAGCAAGTGTCCAGCTCTTTTCTCCCTTACAGCGTCAAAAATATTGGAAAATGCCCTATCATAGCAGGACACTTTCCATTACAAATAAACACAAAGTTATAGAAGACAACCACATGTAAATAAAAAACAAAAATATCACAAAATTAAAATAAAAAAATAAAAAAACTAAGTTAACAAATTTACATCAGGTAAAAGTTTCAATTTCCACAATGTCATTGAATTTTTTTTGAATTTTTCAACCATATGCCATATACAGGTTGACTTTTTTTATCACCGTCCAAACCTTCTGAGATGACTGTTATACAAACGAACACCTCTCACCATTGGACCAACTCTCTAACTCGAAAATAAAATTCAGCTGTTCCATACATTTTGGTCGAATGAATATTGATGTTTTGTATGGTAAAGCTTAATGAGGAAATTTGATAGTTTGTGGTACAGACGCCTGCACATCAACCTATCCAAAACTGTCGAATTTATTCAATACATTTTCAACCATATTACTTATTTATAAAGTTCAAAGTCTATTGAGGAAAATTGACAGCTTGTGGTAGGTTGATGGGCAGGCGTGTATACACAACAAAAGGTGCCCTTGACTTCTTGGCGGGAAAGTGAAGAGTCATGTCTGCGGTTTTGTTTTATTTTCTAAAATTTGTGTTATGTCGAATATTAATGTGAAATAATGGTGGATTATTAACCGTTAAGTGTTCGTGAGTGTGCATGAGTGTTGGCAAATGAAACAAAACAGTGCAACGTCACTTTTCAAATTCTCTCAAGAAGTCTGCCCGAGGACTTAGTAAAGCCCCACATCTTTACTGAGATACTTGAGGGGTTGGGGGGTCTATCATTTCTCACTTCTCATTTCTATTATCATTCATCATCATCATACTGACTGGAAGGAAATATTGTATATTTATGTATTGTAAGAAAAATTACTTTGACACTGGCTAAATGTGCTAATCGCACGAAGCCATCAACTAAAAGAAAAAAAAAAGGTGCCCTAAGCCCATTGGCTTAGCACGTGCAACTAACTTCACAGTAACTAACTTCACACTTCCTAAAGCTAAGTTGTACTTACTCTGTCTTCATGATGACTGGAACCTCAGATTTCTTCCTGAGAGTCATGTGTGCTATCTCAGTGGAAGCACCAAGCTCTGCAATTATTCAAATTTAATATTAAATTGCATTTTAATCTTAAAGAAACAGTTTGAGTAATGTTAATTGCAAAAATCTCACCAGCTATCCTTAGATCACTGCAGATTACCTTTGTATTCTGAAAATAATTAGTTATTTAATTATTTATTTCAGACAACAAACAATGTATGGCACCAGTGCTTGACAGGAACCAGTTATCGACACTTACATCCTTTAATATTAGAATTAGGAATCATTAACTGATTTATGTATCATCTCGAGCTCCTCCGTGCTTTGGAAGGCACGTAAAGCCGTTGGTCCCGGCTGCATTAGCAGTCGTTAACAACCACCAATCCGCATTTGGCCCACGTGGTGGTTTATGGCCCGTTCTCCCTATCCATCCATAGGGAAGGCTCGTGCCTCACCAGTGGGGACATAAAAATGAGCTGATGATGATTGGCCTGCGGTTGCCACATAATTTCCTATCCTCACGTATGGTTAAAGAGTTTGTAAACGCATTCCTAATCGCGTGTATCTGGTTACGATAAGACACGGCATCCCCCCTCCAACATCTACATAGTTTATATTGTATAAATAGTCTTGTAAGGTTTAGATAATAAGTTAGTCACAATGTGTAAATATACAACATCACATAAAGAGACGCAGTCGTTATTTACCGTCGCGATGGAACCCTCCATCATCACAACCTCACAAACGCCTCCACCGGAACAATGATGATGATGATGAACTGATTTGTGTATTTAGCGGCATGAATACAGACCACCTGCTTCCTAACTGTCATCCAGTAACATATCAATGAAATTCTATACAGGGTGCCTGGTAGTACCTGTATAATCCCGAATGTGGCAGATCGTTTACCGTTCATAGAACCCTGGAAAATTATGAACGTAACTGAAAAGCACCACATGGCCGAGATATTGAGGTTCTTTGTTACTAAGTAAAACTGTAAAGTGACAATCTTTTTTCTTTTTTTTTAACCCAGAGGAACTCTTTAAGAGTACCCGACCTTGAGGAGGCCTGGCGGTTATGTGGGAGTCGCCCGTCCGCCTTTCCACAACCCACCGACTATTCGGAGACGCCATTGCCTCCAGTCAGCTGTCAAGGGAGAAGCCCAAGACCGGGAAGGGTGAGACGGAGGGGGATACTACTAACCTCTGGGGGACCAAACTCCGATACTGTGAAGACCGCGGGGCCTTTCACCAGGGAATTGAACCGCGGGATTCACTCTGACGCCCGTGTGATCACTCGTGTCGGCTCACTCGCACATAAAGTGTCAACCCTAAGTTAAGCTGATACGTTGCTCTTGGTCGTCAACTTCATGGTCGAACATAAACAGAAATTGAGAAATTGCACGAGCGAACAAAAAAATTGTAATAAAACAAATTTATTTTTTATGGAAAAGTTAATCTACGTAAATTGTGATTTTGCATTTGTCTATTACCCCTTTATGGAAGAAGGACGTGAGAGTATGTATGAATGTTTTATGCTTGTTTGTCGGCTTAGGCTCAGAAACATACATTCTCTAAAAAGATATATATTTTTGTGTGAAGGTCGTTCATTAGCTGATGACAACTTCTTAGTCTTGAAAAGTATCAATATACCAAAATTTGAATACTTACAACGCCATACAACATTCGTACAAACCAGTCAATGACCCATAATGTTGTCATCGTTAGTAAATAAAGAATCGACATAAGTACGTTTGCAGACGATGATATCAAATTTAGCTCTTACGCCGACGGGTTAAGGTCACATTCAATGTTGTGACACATTTCTTGAGTGCTGATGTAGTTTGGTCTCTCATGATTTGTCTTGGATGACTGACAAATGTTGAGATATTATAAGTGGTGACACTAAGATCGTTGTATAAAAATACACGTTTGTAAAATTGTGTGCAAATTCTCGTGGTCAAATGGTCCCTCAAAATGCCACTACACATTTACAGTATACACTAAACATGCCAAGACACCGTACTCGTAGAACAAGGGTACGAAGACGCGGTTCACACGCGCTCTACACCAGGTACAGGCATGTATGGGCGCTTTTGCTCATCCCCACGACTCGATCTTACCCGAGCCGAGGTCCTAGCCTTTAGAGGCGTCTTCGGGTTGTTCCGCTCCCGATCCGATACTAACCCTTCGGAGAAACTACTAGTAGTGAACTGGGACTCTAGAAAACCTCTGACTAAAAGTTCCTCTAGCCGTAGGGAACGAACATCATCAGAGGGTTGAGGAGAAGCAAACAGGTAGCTTATCGGTGTCACGCTTTTATCGCAAGGTCCCTCGAGATGACGCCGCCCATTCTCTCCTCTAAGCATCACCTGTTATAATAATAGTTTTGCATCAACAGTAGTGCAAAATATGGAGACCGCAGAAGGTAGGCTTCACCCAAATGAAATCTTGTAATAGCTGCGCTAGGACTGTTGCGAGTTGGTCGGAGATTCCGTGTTCGTGAGAGATAGATAGATAGATAAATAAATACTTTATTGCTCACACAAATAATAACTAAAAAACAGGTACATAAAATCTTATAGCTAGCATGGGCAAAGGCGGTCTTGTCGCTTTAAGCGATCTCTTCCAGACAACCTTTGGTTTAGGAGGTTGGAGATGTTGTCTTTGTGTGCGTTGCTGGAGCGCGTTCGTATGAAGCTTACCTTCTGGGTGCCTAGTGTGGGTTTAATTCGCAATTTGATCATGTTAGCGTAAACGACAACTTGTATGGCAAAATGTTAACTCGTCTCGTATGCCGCCAGGAGGCGCTGCTTCAAGGTCATATTAATTTTCGATTATTTACTTATAATTTTACGCAAATATTGTCACAGACAAATTAAAATTACAATTACGAAAAAAAAGTTTGAAAAAAGACAAAGAGTTGAAAAAATTCCACGACCGGGATTCGAACCCGCACCCCATGACATGCTGGGTCAGGTGCCCGCTGATGGAATTTTTTTTCGTTTTTTTTTTCGTTTTTTTTTCGTTTTTTTTCGTTATTTTCGTTTTCGTAAACGTAATCGAACGAATACGTATAGTAAACAAAACACACGCTATAGGCGCCAGCCGATCCGATCCGAACCCTTCGGAGAATCTAGTAGGGCACGGGGACGCGCACTAGTGCGCGATGCCCCGCCCGATCCTCTAAATGACAGCACACATTTACAGAATACACTAAACATGCACACTAGTTTAGGCCCAAGACACCGTACTCGTAGAACAAGGGCACGAAGAACCGGTTCACACTCGCTCTACACCAGGTACAGACATGTACCTGGGCGCTTCTCTCCTCCTCCACGGCCCGGTCAACCCGAGCCGAGGTCCGTGCCTTTAGAGGCGCTGAAGCTGAAAATGCCGTAGAAGCTATCGGCAATCTCAAAAAAAAAGAAAAAAAAAAAAAAAAAAGTGCGCGATGCCGTTCCCTCTAGAAAACCTCCGAAGGTGATTCGTTTCACACGGCTTGAGAGACCCTTTACGTTCCTCACCGCCTCCAAAAAAGCCCGGCGAAGCTGAAAATGCCGTAGAGGCAATGTCTCTAAAAAAAAAAAAAACTAGGCACCCTGTCGTCTTCTTATTATCAGCCATTCTCTCCTAAACATCAGCTGCTATAATAATAGTCTTGCATCAACAGTGTGCTCTCATTATTTTTGGCGATTATGTTGGGCACTGACTTTTATTTCGGATTTTCCTGCCAACCACAACCAGTGCAGATTGAGAAATCGCGACAAGCGGTTCGTTCGTGTCCGTATTGTCAGTTGCGTTCTATTTTTGGTGGTGTTGTTTGTTGTTGTTGGGAAGAAAGTTTGTTGTTATATTGTTCTTGTGTTGTGGTTAAAAGTCGTTAAGAAATGGCGTTATCAGTGATATTTTTTGTGAAACAAAGCAAATAGTTAAACCGCCTCTGTGATCTAGTGGTTAGACCACCGGTCTGCTCTCGGGTTCGATTCCAAGCGAAAGTACGTGTTTATACTCGGTTTGGCCAACCAATGGAAGGGTTTGATTTAAGTCCGCCTGCTAGCTGCCACCGTCTTATCTACATACTAGCGGCCCGTCCCTGCTTCGCACGGGTGGACTTTTTTTTTTAATATAGCCTATTATGTAGCATTCTAATGGTGAAAATTTTTTTATATTATTCCAGTAGTTTTTGAGTTTATTCGTTACAAACATACATACATACAAAAATACAAAAGTTTCCTCTTTATAATATTGGTATAGATGTCGCCATAACATCAATGTTAGTAGCGTTGTTCCCTATTAATTGATAATTGGATTTGAGTGAATTTAAAATTTAATATTAATTTGAAATTTGATTTAGTTTTTTTTTTCATGTATCTAGATAGAATAAAATTAAATACAGATGTATTTAATTTTATTTAGTTGGTTAATATAATATACCTTTGCTAACTTACTAACTAACTTACAAGAGCCATGATGCCTGAAATAAATAAACGAATTGAATTAAATTAACCACTAGACATCAGAGGCGTATAGAAATAAAAATAAATAGGTTAGCTAATCTCTCATTGTTGAAAGATGGTTGATAGTAAATCCACAAAAAATACCCCAGTTACCTACCTAGTGAGCAACGCACACATAGACAACCTTTCACGGACACGGAATGTCGCAAGCGCAACAGCTGTGCTTCGACTGTTCCGATTTTTTTTTTTGAGAGAGATTGCTGATTGCCTCTACGGCATTTTCAGCTTCACCGGGCTTTTTTGGGGGCGGCGAGGAACGTAAAGGGTCCCTCAAGCCATGTGAAACGAATCACCTTCGGAGGTATTCTAGAGGGAACGGCATCGCGCACTAGTGCGCGTCCCCGTGCCCTATTAGATTCTCCGAAGGGTTCGGACTGTTCCGAGATCCGTGACCGTGCAACGGGTCTAATGTGTGCATTGCTCGAGAGCGTTTGTATGAACCTTGCCTTCTGTAGTCTAGTTTGTGGTAAAGCTGTTTATCCGTCAAATTATTATGACATCAATGCCGTGTGCTGATTGATTGATATTGATGAGTGCTGACGAGTATGATGGATACGATTAAAGTTGTCGGCGAATTTGTTAGAGAGAATTCTCCTTTCTCGGTAAGTGTTTACATTACTTTTATAAGTTTATTATGGGTGCGCTTTTAACACATTTGTAATAGTATGACTCATACATTGCCTAATGCAAGTTTTATTTACCATTCGATCACGTTAAAGAAACAATCACTGCTGGGGCACGAGCCTTCCATATGGATGTTTCCACCACAGGGAGGATTGGCTGTAAACCACCACGCGGGCCCAGTGCGAAACTCCTTGTAACTCATGATAGCCTGGTACTTCATCCACCTCTCGGTCTCACCCAAAGCACAAAATAAGGGGACTGCAGACGGTAAGCTTCACACAAACGCGCTCGAGCAACGCACACTTAGACAACCTCTCACGGACACGGAACCTCGCAACAACTGCGCTCGGACTAGTGGCGGTAGCCAAAGTAACATTAAGAATCCGATCCGATCCGAACCCTTCGGAGAATCTAGTAGGGCACGGGGACGCGCACTAGTGCGCGATGCCGTTCCCTCTAGATAACCTCTGAAGGTGATTCGTTTCACACGGCTTGAGGGACCCTTTACGTTCCTCGCCGCCCCCAAAAAAGCCCGGTGAAGCTGAAAATGCCGCAGCGGCAATCAGCAATCTCTCTCAAAAAAAAAAAACATTAAGAAAACGATAGCGAAGTTCGAAAAGAATAAAATGTATGGGATTGATATAATCGTTTTCTTAATGTTCCTTTGGCTAAGCCTACTGTGCCGTGATCCGTGTCCGTGCAACGGGTCTGTGTGAGTTGCTCGAGCGCGGTATGTTTAATCTTTTGGGTAGGTACTCTTTATTTTGTGCCCTAAGTATGTAGGTCACGCCAGGTATACCTATATCTCTTGTGGGTTATGATAGCCTGGTACTTTGGACTCTCTCTCTCTTTCTCTAGCTTACTTTGATGTCACCACTGCCGCTGCCAGCCTCCCCTATGGATAAGGGCCATAAACCACCACGCGGGCCCAGTGCAGTGCGGTGGTTGTTAACGACTGCTATTGCAGCTGGAGACAACGGTTTTATGTGCCTACCGAAGCACAAAGGCGCTCGAAATGATACATTTGTGGTCACCCATCCGATGACCGGCTTTTAAAGTTATTATTATTATCCTTATAAAATATTTATAATAGTCTAATTCATACAGGGTGCCTAGTGCGAGTTTCATTCACTATTTGATACCTTTAAAGAAAACACATGAGGCGCTCGATGGCCCGGTCTGCGATTGCTAAGGTTAAGCAACACTGACAAAGGCTGGACATCAGTCGGGTGACCAAAAATGTATCACCTCTCGCTCCTCCGTGCTTCGGTAGGCACGTGAAGCTGTTGGTCCCGGCTGAATTAGCAATCGTTAACTACCATCGCGCTGCACCGGGCGCGCGTGGTGGTTTATTGCCCATTCTCACTGTGGTGTAAACATCCATAGGGGACGCTAGAGAAGCTAGAGATAAGAGAGAGAGTCCAAAGTACCAGGCTATCATCATAACCCACAACTGGCGTCAGCTACATACTTTGGGTGAGGTCGTGAGGTGGATGAAGTACCAGGCTATCATGGATTTATAAAGAGTTCCGCACTGGGTCCGCGCCGCGTGGTTTACGGCCGGTTCTCCCTGTGATGCAAACATCCATAGCTCTATTCTTATAGCTCTATAAAAATATTTTTGTATTTTTAGGTTGCTAGGTTAAACCCTATAAAGTAACCCACCAGAATCTCTCTAAAACATAGGAGGTGCTGTAGATATATTACATTCAACTATTTCTAATGAAACTGCTTTTGCATCCATACAAAACATTAGCAAAAGCTACTGACCGACCATTTAAGTATAAAGGGGGCAGCCATTGTTCCATTGTGTTCATTCTTGACCATATACATATAGGATCTACGTACATATTTACTTATTAATATACTATAACAACATACTAGATGTCGCCCGGTGATCGAAATTCGAGCGTTATTCACAACATTTGTTTTTATAATGTAACATTATCTATCGGGAATTTTTCTCAATACTTAACTATACCATATCTCACACTCTTTGCGCGCATCGCTTATACCCCGATCCGATCCGAACCCTATCGGAGATTCTAGTAGGGCACGGGGACACGCACTAGTGCGTGATGCCGTTCCCTCTAGAAAGACCGACGATGCTTCGTTTCACACGGCTTGAGGTACCCAAGTTCAAGTTTCTCGCTGCCCCCAAAAAACACGGTGAAGCTGAAAATGCCGTCTGTAGCAATCAGGGAACTCTCTCAAAAAAAAAAGCAGCAGACGCGCCTGATCTGCGATTGCTATTGTTCAGTAACTTTCGCAAAGGCCGGTCATTAGATAGTTGACCAAAATGTATACTCTCTCGCATCTCCCTGCTTCGGAAGACACTTAAACCCGTTGGTCCCGCCCGGCTATATTAGCAGTCGTTAACAACCAACGACCCGCACTGGGCCCGCGTGGTGGTTTATGGCCGTTCTCCCTACCAATCGTGAAAGGCTCGTGCCCCAGCTATAGGACAAATATTTGGTCACCGATCCTATGACCGGCCTTTGCGAAAGTTGCTTGAGCTCCTCATCAAAATTGGAATATTTTTTATTTATTTATTATTATTATTAGTTACACGGGATGGACCCAATTACATAACTAACATACAGAATATAAAAATTATCATCATTATTATTATTACAATATACACTAATTACAATTTATTATTATTATTACACAACTATATCAAATTATAAAAACATTTAAACACAGATATAACACATAGGAATAGTGAATTAATAATATTACCAGACCTTAAATGAGCTTAATAGCTATATAGACAAACGATTCGATTCGTCACGAATCGTCATTGTTGTATTATGCGCCATTGTCGATGTCGATCGACTCAACGTTTGACATAATCGATTAATCGATTGACCGCAATAGTTCTGAAGGTTACTCGGCGTCATGGGTTCATTATTGAATCGCATTGAGCAAGTGTTACAATGCTACTGGGCAATAATGAGTTGCTTATGTCGAGTAGCCGTTTTACGGAACTGTCGGATTACGATCTTGAATGTAAAGCAACTTTCGCAATTCGGATGGGTGATCTTTTTGTACTTCTTACGGGTGAGCTAAGTGGTGGTATTGCCGAAGGCGGAAATGCTCTCACCCGGAATCCTCCACTACTGAAGCGCTGGCTATCTTATCTCAAACTGCCGGAACACAACAATGCTACAAACATTGATGTTATGGCGACATCCTGCTTATATTATAAACGCGAAAGTTTGTAAGTATGGATGGATGTTTGTTACTCTTTCACGTAAAAACTACTGAATGGATTTTAATAAAACTTTCCTCATATATAGACCATGACCCAAACCAGCATATATGATACTTTTTTTTTTTACTGTAGTCTGCGAACGAAGTCGCGGGCAACAACTAGTATTTATATAAGACTAGCTGACCCGGCGGCGGACTTCGTACCGCTTTGACAGTTTCCATGACAACAAAACAAACAAATCATTTTTTATTGGAAAAATTGTCGTTTTTGATATTTTCCATTACTTATTATTTATGTTTGTCATCGTTTAAACCTTCCCTGAACTTCCACAAATATTTCAAATTCAAAATTAGCCAAATCGATCCAGCCATTCTCAAGATTTAGCCACTCAAACGAACAGCAATTGATTACAGAAACCAAACCGAGTACAGAAACATGTACGGACGCCTGCACGCCAACCTATCCAAAACTAAAATGTTTTTGTTTTTGTTTATATAATTTTAACGCAAATTTTTGTTGCGAAACAAATTACAAAAACATAATGTTGAAAAAATTCCACGAGCAGGAATTGAACCTGCACCCTTCTGACATACCGGGTCAGGTGCTCTTCCAATTGAGCTATCGTGGTTCTAACCAGCCCGCCGAAATTATTTAACACTATTTACTTTTTACTTTGAAAGCCAAAGGCACCCATTCAATGTCAACAACTACCGTCATTAACACCCGATCATAATATTTTTACAAATATTAAAGATCAGTTAAGAAGTAGGCAAGCTATTTATAAAATGTTTTTGTTTTGTTTATGTAATTTTAACGCAAATTTTTGTTGCGAAACAAATTACAAAAACACAAATGTTGAAAAAATTTAACCTGCACCCTTCTGACATACCGGGTCAGGTGCTCTTCCTATTGAGCTATCGTGGTTCTAACCAGCCCGCCGAGTAACATTGTTTCCGTGTCAATGATCGTTACTGTACAGGGTCTGAGACCGGTGGTCTTAACCACTTGACTACACGGGTGGTATATATACTCTGTAACGTTACCTCTCTTGCTGCACAGCTGGACACATGGTTCGGGCGGCCGAAGAAGGCGGGCGTCGGGCTCGACCGCGGCTACGACACAATGCCGCGGGGCGCGGAGCCGCGCGCCGACGACGACGAGCCCTCCGCCGCCGCCGAGTACAAGAGCAAGGTGGACGCGCTGGACGACGCGCAGCTGCAGCGACGCTTCGAGGAGATGCTGGTATGGTGGCTGCTATCTTTGTCGCTCTCAGTCTAGACGCTCTCGTCGGCAGGTTTCCATTCGCCGCCGAGGACAAGAGCAAGGTGGACGCTAAGGACTACGCGCAGCTCCTGCGGCACTTCGAGGAGATGCTGGTAAGGAGGCTGCTCTCATTCGAGTGAGCTTAGTGTAGTCTTGGTCAAGACTGGACGCTTTCGACGGCGAGCTTCCTGCTGCCGCCGAGTACAAGAGCAAAGTGGACGCGCTGGACGACGCGCAGCTGCAGCGGCGCTTCGAGGAGATGCTGGTAAAGAGGCTGCATACTCTATGAAGCGACTCCATGCTGTCAGTTAAGACTAAACGATCTCGATGGCAAGCTCTCAGTTACCGCCGAGTACAAGAGCAAGGTGGACGCGCTGGACGACGCGCAGCTGCAGCGGCGTTTCGAGGTGATGCTGGTAAGGAAGGTGCTATCTCTGTCGCTCTCAGTCTAGACGCTCTCGTCGTCAGGCTTCCTGCCGCTGCCGAGTACAGGAGAAAGGTGGACGTCTTAGCTTAGACGATGCGCAGCTGCAGCGGCGCTTCGAGGCGATGCTGGTATGGAGGATGTATACTCTATGTAGCGTGTTAATACTACACTCTTGGTCTAGACTGACTCTCAGCCAAGACTACGCCCTTGATAAAGAATACGCTCTCTTTCTTGTCTAGACTTAAAGCTCTCAGTCGAGAGTATATCGTTCTCGGTGTACGCTACCGGTGGACCTACTCTTAGTCGAGATTTCGAGAATGCACGCTCTCGGTTAGACTGAAAGCTGTCGCAGACGACAGTATGCGTTCTCGGTAAAGATTTCACGCACTAGTTAAGACCACAACAATGCATTCAATTGGAAAAGATTCTGATTTATTTATTATTCTGTTTCAGTCTGACATGAACCTAAGTGAGGAGAAGAAAGCACCCCTCAGGAAATACTCCAGAGACCAGAAGAAGCAAATGCTTGTAGCGTACAAATTCGTCAATGCACAGGTTCTTTTTTTTCTTTCTTTTAGTACTCCTTAACACGGCACGTATTGTCAGGAGGTTCCTCACTCTGCATCCCTGACCACCGATAGCTTGAGTCTATCCCCGCTGCCGGTGGCAACCTAGGTTAGGTTTTTTATAATATTTTAAATTATAAATATGTTTTTATATAAAATATAAAAGACATCCCGAACGGGCAGTAGATTAATATTTAGTGCCTTACAAATAAACAAAGAATAAGGTCCGAATGGTTATTCCGTGTTTTGTTCGTGTCATGTAAACGTCATTTCACATTAAGAGTAAAAGAGACAAAGCACGGAATAACTATTCGGACCTTATTCTTTGTTTATTTGTAAGGGGGTTAATGTTTAACTTTTCAAAATATTAAATTAATTAATTAAAGTTTATTTGAATAGAAATAGTCCGATTTGTAGTACGTGCCTTTTGTGGTTGGCCAAAATTAGGTATTCCCAAATATTTTATAAATAAAAAAGAACATGTACAAAAGTCTGCACAAACTGTCAAATGTCCTCAATATACTTTGAACTTTATGCATATGGCAATTACGGTTGAACATTTATTGAGGAAATTTGACAGTTTCGGATAGGTTGGTGTGTAGGCGTCTGTACGTCATATAAAAAGTATTGCTGCAACGGTGCTTGTTCTCTTTCAGGATGGTCGCTCGAAGTTCGAGAAGCCATCAGACTACGTAGCTTACCTAAACCAGCCCGAGTTATCAGTGGGCAAACTGCACAGCTGCCTCGAGAACCTGAGGATAGCACTCACCAACAACCCTCTGTCCTGGATTGAGGAGTTCGGCACGAAGGGCATAGAGACGCTGCTGTCTACGCTGAACCTCTGCTATACCAAGTAAGTGAATCAATGGACGAATGGTGATTCCCCCCGTCCTCTAAATGCCGCTACACATTTGCAGTATACACTAAACATGCACACTCGCTTAGGCCCAAAACACCGTACTCGTAGAACAAGGGTACGAAGACCTGGTTCACGTTCACACGCGCTCTGTACCAGGTACACGCATGTACCTGGGCGCTTTAGTGGCGCCCTCGGATTGTTCCGCTCCCGTTGCGATCCAAACCCCTCGGCGAATGTAGTAGGGTACGGGTACACGCACTAGTGCGTGATGCCGTTTTCTCTAGAAAACCTCTGACGATGCTTCGTTTCACACGGCTTGAGGAACCTTTTAAGTTACTCGCCGCCCTCAAAAAAGTGTCTCTAAAAATGCCGTCTGAGGCAATAAGCAAATTCTCACCAAAAAAAAGAATTATGACTACACTAAACCTATGCCAGGCTTATATCACTCCGCGTTTTAGGTATAACGCTACAGATACAGACGCCTGCACATCAACCTATCCAAAACTGTCAAGTTTCTTCAATAAATATTCAACCATATGCCTCAAACATAAAGTTGAAAGTCTATTGAGTAAAGGAGAATGACCATTTTACTATGGGAGTTAGGCTAATTTTGCGTAATTATGGGCTTTAATGAAATCAGTAGTAAACAATAGCAAAATGGTTCTGGAATAAGAAGAAAAAAAATCAGTTTAATTTTAATTGAGAATTTGTAGCAATCTTTATTTTTAGCAGGTATTTTGAGGTTATGACAACTGTATTAATTTGTCAAGAATTGTTTATTAAAAATGTATATAGGTCGTAATATTAGTCTTTTCATTACGAATTAAAATTTTCTTATTTACTTAACTAATGCATCTTTAAAAAATAGATAAGTATGAGTAGAATAGAGTAACTTGATCGAAAACAGAAACAATAATATTATTCGAGGCATCGATGTTATGGCATTGATGCCACAGACCAAAGAAAATAATGCTTCGCTGTTTTATCTAAAAACAAGAAAAGATTGTTTAGCAGACCATAGAATAGACTCTGGTCTATGATCAGAATCAGTTCAGCATTTATTTAAAATAGTTTTGAAACCCCGCATTCTTTATACTGAATTTTTAAATATTAAATATCATAATTTAGGAGAAATTTTTTGATGCATAAATGTTTTAGACGCCATTGTAAGAAAAAAATAGCCTGGTTTTGGTCATTCTCCTTTGATAGTTTGTGGTAGTCTGACGTGCAGGCGTGTGTACATCGGTGGGCCAGGCCGACAGGAGGTAAGAGATACGCGATAGAAAGGGACGGTTCCTCGCTGTCGCAACCGTATCTTAAGCCTCGCCTCGCGCCTTGCAATATGAATTGAACTTTAATCTGTGCCTCTGTTATACCAAGTGAGTGAATGAATATTTGAGTGAGTGATAGATGAATGAAAAGAAAGTTTATTTGGCACAAATTTACAACAACATTGCAAAATGGAGCACTTTTTAAAAATACTGAGCCAGAATTAAAGTAACAAATTCATTCTCGTAAAACACCATTCATTCGTGTAAAATAAATAATCTTTTTAATTTGTCTATGCAATCAGCGGAAGTGGATTTTATCGGTAAGTTTACACCACAGGGAGAACGGGCCATAAACCACCACCCTGGCCTAGTGCGGGCGGCGGGTGGTTGGTAACCAAGCAGATACGCAGCCGGGACCAACAGCTTTAAGTGCCTTGCGGAGCATCTTTTTGGTCACCCATCTGATGATCGGCTCTTGCGAAAGCCCGTTAACCACTGCACCATCGAGCTCCTGACTATCTAAGTGCTTAAAAGTAAAAAAGTAAAGTAAATAGCCTATAACGGTCCCACTGCTGGGAAAAGGCCTTCATCATCGAAATCAAGTCATCATTACAATTGATGAGTAATGGCTTAATTGCCACGCTTGCCGAATGCGTGTTGGTGATCGCAAACATGGGCATCGAAAAATCTGAAACACATTTTGCCCAACCTGGAAATTGAACCCGGAACCTCCGGGTATCGGGCCAAGCGCTTTGCCACGCGGCCGCTGAGGCGTTGTCCCAATAAAGAAACAAATTACTTTGATATGCCTTGAAAGACAACTTTACGGATCTACTCGCGTTTATTTTAAACATTAGTTTTAATTAATGACGTTTCGAAACATCAACCGACCAAGAACAATGTATCAGTTGTACCTAGGGTTGTCACTTTGCAATTTTTATTTTTTTATTTATTTACTTAGGAACAAACAACCTCAATATCTTGGCCATATGATGCTTTTCAGGTTTGTTCATAATTATCCGGGGTTCTATGCACATGTACCCTATTTGCTATATTCCGGACTATACAGGTATTACCAAACATTCCATCAAACATCATCATCCAAACAATCCATCTTATCTAAATATGTCGCCATAACATCAATGTTAGCAGCATTGTTGTGTTCCGGCAGCTAGAGATAAGATAGCCAGTACCTCACTAGTTGAGGATCCCGGGTGAAGTGCGCTTCCATCATTGGCCTTATCATCACTTAAACATCAGGTGAGATCAAGGCACTGTGCTTACCCGTAAATATAAAAAAAAAAATCTGTATAATTTTACGAAAATTTTGTTGCGAACAAATTAAAATTCGAAATACATTTCGTATCCGCTCAACTGTCAATAACGTATGACAATGGTTAAATCAATTGTTAGTACCATAATATGCCGTTTCGACAGTTGAGAGGATATTATAATTTGTTTCCAATTACTTGCCATGTCAGTGCACCTGACCCGGCACGTCATGGGGTTAACAACACTTATTTACTTACACTTTTTAATTTAATTTTCCAGTGACTCTCGCTACGATCGAGTGCAGTACGAGTGCATACGATGTCTCTCCGCCATTCTAAACAACACAGTCGGGATTCGAACCGTGTTCGAGTGCAGAGAGGCGTTGCCGGTGCTCGCCAGGAGTCTGGAGGCGAGGAAACCGCACTGCGCCATGGAGGCGGCAAAAGTGAGTTGTTAATAGTAATAATACTTTATTCAAGTAGACTAAGGAAATAAGTTGGCTGCACTGGCTTGTGTATCATTGTCTTGTCTTTTTTTCTTTCTTTCTTTTAGTTGATGGCTTCATTTAGCCAGTGTCAAAGTAATTTTTCTTACAAGTAATACATAAATAAACAATATTTCCTTCCAGTCAGTATGATGATGAATGATAATAAAAATAAGAAGTGAGAAATGATATACCCCCCAACCCCTCGAGTATCTCAGTAAAGATGTGGGGCTTTACTAATTCCTCGGCGGACTTCTTGAGAGAATTTGAAAAGTAGTAGTTGCACTGTTTTGTTTCATTTCCCAACACTCATGCACACTTACGAACACTTAACGGTTAATAATCCACCATTATTTCACATTAATATTCGACATAACACAAATTTTTGAAAATAAAACAAAACCGCAGACATGACTCTTCACTTTCCCGCCAAGAAGAAGTCCATTGTCTTGTCTGTCAGTTCATTATAGCTTGATACCCGTGAAAGATGTCAAATTGTCATGCTTAGGGTTGAGACTATACTGACGTAGTTGCATCTAATGATAATTGAAGTCATTAATTGAATATTGTTATCGTAAGAGCTACTTGTAGCCTAAACTGAATAAATGATTTTGAATTTTGAATTTTGAATTTGAATTTTGAATTTTGAATTTAGAATTTTTGAATTTTGAATTTTGAATTTTTAGAATTTTGTTTTTTTTTATTATTTATATTAACGGGTAAGCACAGTGTCTTGATCTCACCTGATGTTAAGTGATGATAAGGCCAATGATGGAAGCGGACTTTACCCGGGATCCTCAACTAGTGAGGCACTGGCTATCTTATCTCTAGCTGTCGGAACACAACAATGCTACAAACATTGATGTTATGGCGACATATTTAGATAAGATGGTGGTAGCTAGCCAGGCGGACAAACAAGCCCTACCACCAACCAAACCGAGTACACAAACATGTACCCTGCTGGGAATCGAACCCGGGACCTGTGGCTCTAAACCGATGGTCTTAGCCACTAGACCACAGAGGCGGTTAAAGTACTGTTGCTATCTAATGTGCCAATTGATTTTCTTTTCTAATATTCAGACGTTCTATATAAACGTCATAACGTTTTTCTAATAATATTCCTTTTGATTTACTTTAACAAGTTTTTTCTTCTTGTATGTTTTGTATTGTGGACGGAAGTTTATTAAATATTTTTATGGACATTACAAAAGGGCGAGTGACATTATCTTATATCTTATATTATCTTTCTCACCAGTATAGATCGAGATGGAAGCTCATATTATCGGACTCACTTTGGGTCACTGCGCCAGCCTAGTTAGTTTGTCCTCATCAGGATCATTTACCTTTCCTCCAGGTTCTAGCAGCCATCTGTCTCATCCCCAACGGTCACGACAAGGTTCTAGAAGCGATCACGATGGCCGGCGAGTCCAGTAGGAAGCCCAGGATGCTGCCCATCGTCGAAGGGCTGGACCCCAAAGCTCCGGAGAGTTTGAAGGTAATTAAATGAAAAATCTTTTTTCATTTAAGGCACAATCTTAATGTGCTTATCTATATTATAAATAAATATATATATTTGTACTAATATAATAAAACTGAAGAGTTTGGTTTTTTGTTTGAACGTGCTAACTAATATCTAGAACTACCAGTCGGATTTGTAAAAACAATTTTGCATTTGATAGCCTAATTTTTGTGGAAGTCTATTATAGGTTATTTCACATCAAGCAATGACCCTTAAGAGCTGATCAAAAATAAGTCAGATAAAACCCTAAGCGAATACGAAGTGTTAGCGCATTCGGGTGACGCGACGCGACGCGGTGGACTTTTGGATAACCGTTCCAATTCTCTGACCGCTGAGCTACCAAAAGCCTTTATCTTGTAACTACATATAACATTGTGAATGGGAAAAAATAATTATAAACATATTAATAAAAAAAAAAATGTTTTTTCAGAACGGTTGCATGCAACTTATGAACGCGATCATCACGGAACCCGAAGAGTTGGAGTTTAGACTGCATCTGCGGAGCGAGTTCATGCGAACTGGACTCTATGAAATCATCGGTAAGGTTCAATTTGGTGTGACATTATAATTGGTCAAATTTACTGCTCAGGCTCACTTAATGCTCCAGCTCAGAACTCGGTAGCTCTGCGGTCAGAACATTTGGACCGGTTATCCAAAGGCCGTAGGTTCGACTCCCACTCGAGCTTTCTGAGACTGGTTGAGTTTTTCTAGTAAAATTGTATCTTGTAACTGCATAACAATATACTATTGTGAATGCAAAAATTTTAATAATAAAAAAGGTCTTGAAAAAAGGCATAAGTTATTGCAATTTGGAGTAAAATTATGGTGTTTGTTGGGTGTGAAATAAATAGTTCAACTTACAGTTCCGGGGTGATTTACTAAATCCACAACACCAATATGTATATATACATACAGTTCATAGAAGGCACAGAAAGAACATTCAAGCACAAGAAAGTACAGCACTATAACTACAGTCAGATAAGCGTGTAGGAAATAGAAAAGTCTATAGCACATAAAGTGAGCATAGCGCGAAAGTAAATAAGCGTATGTGGCAGGCAATATGCGAGTGCAGAGCAGCGTGCGTTCCGCGTCGAAGAGAGATCTCGACTGCTGTTACATGCGTGCGGGCGCTGCTGCCCGGGCGCAGGTATATAGGAGAACAATAGGGTTAATGGCACCGCGTCGGGCTAATGGGATGGTCGTGCGTATCGATAAAGTTTATCGATATCGACAAACCAGTACACACACGATGTGATGTATATATATTATTGTTCTACATATAAATAGATTAATAAATATTAATAATAGATATAAGATTTAATAATAAGTGTAAATATTATTATGATAGTTCAGTTGTAAGTTTTATATTTAAGTTAATAATAGAAAATAATTAAAGTAGCCTACAAAATAAATGACATGAAAAATATTATTTGGAATATCTAGTATCTATTTACTAATTTTATTTGTATCTTTGCTCTGTACATAAGTGCTGTTTTCAAAGTATGCTAATTTGTATCTTCTGTTCTGTACATAAGTGCTGTTTTGGGCCAATTTGTATCTTCTGTTGTCTACATAAGAGCTGTTTTCCCTTAACAGACGAGCTACGTGCGGGCGCAGAAGGTTCTCGACAGATCCAAATGAACGTGTTCGACACGCACGCCGCCGCCGACCAGGACGAGTTCTTGGCGCGCTTCGACGATGTCAGGTCAGTGCATGCGTCGCTACCGGCTACGGATGCCATCTAGCCCAATAACCGTATCCGAAACTATCGGATATCCGAAATAAAATGTACGTTTGCGCATGCACATCAGACTACCACAAATTGTAAAACAAGTGTTGAAAAATTGTTTCCATGAGCGGGATTCGAACCCACAACCAATATAATGCCGGGTCAGGTGCACTACCGACTATGCTATCGTGGCTCTGTCCAACCCGCTGAAATTAATTAATCTCTACTACTACTTTGTAAGCCAAAGGAGCCCTACTCAATGTCGACAACTACGTCATCAACATTAGATAATAATATTTATTACAGACATTAAATATTAGTTAGAATAAGGCAAGCTATATTTATGAATCCCGCTTGTCGAAATTATTTCAACACTTGTTTTTCAATTTATATTTTGTTCGCAACATAACTTGCGTTTGCGTAAAGTTATATATAACTAACACATATCAGGGCTTTGAATATAGTTAAAAAAATTATACCGATACTTCAATCAAACGAAAAAATAAAAGGACCGGCAAGTTTGGGTTACCTGGGTGGCATTTTTACCGGTAAATTAATTAACCGCTCTACGCGATCGGCAAAAGCACAATATTTAACGAAAAAAGTACCGATACTTTACTAGATAACGTTACCTGCATTACCGGTACCAAATATAAATAGCGTTACTCACCGGTACTTATAGTGGGAATTCGGTAACGGTATCAAGCCCTGCCACAAGTACAATTCAAAAGCGATTTTGAGACGATTCAAAAGCGCTTATCTAATATGTTAACTTGAATAAAGATTAACTTAGAACTTTATGGCTATGGCTTATGGTTAAACACTCGTTGAAAAAGTTTGACAGTTTTTTTTTTTTAATATTAACGGGTAAGCACAGTGCCTTGATCTAACCTGATGTTAAGTGATGATAAGGCCAACGATGGAAGCGCACTTCACCCGGGATCCTCAACTAGTGAGGTACTGGCTATCTTATCTCTAGCTGCCGGAACACAACAATGCTACAAACATTGATGTTATGGCGACATATTTAGATAAGACGGTGGTAGCTAGCCAGGCGGACAAACAAGCCCTACCACCAACCAAACCGAGTACACAAACATGTACCCCCCGCTGGGAATCGAACCCGGGACCTCTGGGTCTAAACCAGTGGTCTTAGCCACTAGACCACAGAGGCGGATTTGGATAGTCTGATGTACAGGCGACTTTGCGAGTATACACACATGTGTGTTGAAGGAGTTTCGCCCGAGTTCTTCCCATAATAACACGTGTTGTGAGACACCATTTTAATTTATATCTACCGTACAATTGTACCCTTACTACTAATAATAAATATTACTTGAAATTGGCTAAATGCTAAACGCGAAGCCATTAATTAAGATAATTAATTAATTTATGTGTGTTGCAGTTTTGATTATGTATAATGTTTATTATTGATATAAACACATACACATATAACACATTATATCACATTCTATATAAACTAAGTTTGTTGAATAAAATATAGGACAAAATATTTAATACGAAAGACCTGCCCATCTTAAAATTAAGCGGCCTGCTTCGGCGCAGTCCCATTGAGAGCTTTTTAACTATTATCTAGTTCAAGAAGAGATAAGCTGCAATTTAGTTCTTTAGCGAAAAAAAAGTTCCCCCCCCCAATAATATCAATGACAAATATTTTTTTCATTTCTTAATTTTTTTCGTTCTCCATGCAGAGTGGACTTCCACGACGCCAACGAGTGCTTCGAGCTGGTGAAGAATCTCGCGATGGACACGCCCGCGGAGCCCTACCTGCTCTCCATACTGCAGCATCTGCTCTTCATCAGGGACGATGAACTTATCAGGTAAGGGTGGACGGATATAACTGATATAATATTTTTTATTTTATTTTATTTATATCATAGTAACAGTAGGGTACAAATTTTTGGGCATGCTATATATTATTATTATTTACTTTTTTTATTTTCAAGTGCTAATTGCTGCACTGAAGCTAAATTAAATATTTATACACGAGCACGAGCGCCATCTATACAACGGTCGTTGCAACCGATGGCCGCTAAAAAGCACTCAAAAACATTAAAATAGCAGTGCCAAAATTCAGCGCTTACGTCTTCCTTCCCGGTAGCATAGCGGTCAGTGCAGCCGCCCGGATTGCGGAAGACCCAGGTTCGATTCCTGGCTGGGTCGGGTGGGCGTTTAATTTTTTCCCTGTATTTTATAAAATTTTATAAATATGCTATATTATCCTAATATAATAAACCCGTTGTTGCCCGCGACTTCGTTCGTGAAGACTACAGTGAAAAAAAAAGTATCCTATATGCTGGTCTGGGTCATGGTCTGTGTATGAGGAAAGTTTCATTAAAATCCATTCAGTAGTTTTTACGTGAGAGAGTAACAAACATCCATCCATAGATACAAACTTTCGCGTTTATAATATTAGTAGGATGTGTCGGCGGGGAGGTTGGGTTTGTAGGTAGGACGGTTGAGCAAACTCGGATTCGTCGATAACACCGTTCATCTTGGATCTTCAAAATAAAGACGCAGTCGTATTCCTTACAGTCACTTTAACGTTATTTTAACATCACAATTAAATTATTTAGAAACAGTTGCCCGATGCAAATGGATTTTAGAAACGAAGTGAGTTCTGCGCGTGCGTACGCTCCGACCGCTCTCGTTCAAATGTCCTCAGTCCGTGTTGTCGCGCCAACTGCCGTTGGTTGACGTTTCGCGCACCATAGAGCATAGGCTGCGCAGACCACACTAAGTATAGACTATACTTGTCGTTTCTAAGCGATGCTAGCGCCATGTCGCCGATAAATGCAAAAATGAGTTTGTTTGTTGTTTGATACGCTTACACACGTAAAATATATATATTCAACCGATCATAATGCAATTTTGAACACATATTCTCAAGAGTATAATCAAAGATATAAGATACTTATTATTAAAAGAAAATTAAGTTTGTTAGTTGGTTTGATTTAAGTTGTTTGTTTGTTTGATACGCCTTCACGCGTGAACTATTTAACGATTTGTTTGTTTTGATGTCATAGAAACTGTCACAGCGGTACGAAGTCCGCCGGGTCAGCTAGTTTATCTATATATATAATGACTTGTCCTAACTGACTGACTCATTATCGCCGAGCCTTAACCGCTGAAGCTAATTAGATAAAATTTGGACTTAAGGTTAATTGAGTGACGTAACCAGCCATTAAGAAGGGATTTTACGGAAATCACACCCTAAGGCGGTCAAATAGGGGGTGAAAGTTTGTGTGAAAGTCCGTCAGTTTTGAAGTTAAATACATGAAAATTGGTATTTGGGTCCTTGAAAAGAATTAAAGAGTGACATGTCTCAGGAATTTTGTTTATTTTTCTTTAAATGAGTAAAAAAGAGAAAAAGGTTTTTTTGGGGTAATCGTTATTTTTAAAGTAATAACTATCAAAATGAATATTTTAATGGATCTTTAGATATTTCAACAAAAATAAAGAATGACGTGTTTTAGCATTTTTCGAAAAACTTCCTCTAAAGAGGTGAAATAACGGTGGAAAGTTGTTCATTCTTAAGTGTTTGACATAAAGTTCAAAGTTCAAAGAAGAAATTTGACAGTTTTGGATAGGTTTTGGATAGGAATCTCATCGGTGATCTTGAAATCTACAAAATCGCACTAAGCTTTTTGCCACAAGTCATCGTTTCTTAGTAAACTGTTATCTTTATAATTACTATGTTTTTCATTTCCCCAGGCCTGCCTACTACAAGCTAATA
This sequence comes from Eudonia truncicolella, assembly GCA_949315975.1. Lineage (NCBI taxonomy): Eukaryota > Metazoa > Arthropoda > Insecta > Lepidoptera > Crambidae > Eudonia > Eudonia truncicolella. Next base: position 5,489,557 of record OX438853.1, on the reverse strand, counting down.
GAAGAATGCGTGACCCAGATAGTGCTACATAAGAATGGCTATGACCCAGACTTCAGAGCGACGCAGCGATTCAGCATCGACGTACAACCCCTCATAGATGGGCTCATAGGTTCGTGATTATTTCACTTATTATGGTCACTTACATAACAATAATAGATATAATTATATAAAAGAAAAACGTGCCCGGCCTGCGAGTGCTGAGGATGAGCAACTTTCGCAAAGGCCGGTCATCGGATGGGTGATCAAAAATGTATCATCTCTCGCTCCGTTGCCGTCGGTCCCGGCCGCATTAGCAGTCGTTAACAACCACCGCACCGCACTGGGCCCGCGTGGTGGCTTAAAACCCGTTCTCCCTACCCATCCATAGGGCAGGCTCGTGCCCCAGCGCCAGGGTCATTTATGAGCTGGTGATGATGATGATGAAAAGAAAAAAAAAGGAAATAGAATAAAAATTATTAACTGGATTATTATTGTTTTTTGTTGTGTGTGTGTATCCGATATCTCGGCTTAGCCTTCATCTCACTTGATGTTAAGTGACGATAAGTGATGGCAGCGCACTTCACCCGGAATCCTCAACTACTGAGGCACTGGCTATCTTATCTCTAGCTGCCGGATCACAACAATGCTGCTAACATTGATGTTATGGCGACATATTTAGATAACATGGTGGTAGCTAGCCAGGCGGACAAACAAGCCCTACCACCAACCAAACCGATTGCATAAACATATGGCCAAATACACAAACATGTACGCCCGCTAAGAATCTAACCTAAGGTAAAGAATAAATACCTCTTTATAAAATGTTTATAAAACATTTTATAAATAGCTTGCCTGCTTCTTAACTGATCTTTATGATCCTGATGATCCTGCTTCTTATATGATTCGTATTTGTAAAAATATTATGATCGGATGTCAATCACGGTAGTTGTTGACATTGAATTACGGCGCCTTTGGCTTTAAAAGTAAAAAAGTAAATAGTGTTGAATAATTTCAGCGGGCTGGTTAGAATCACGATAGGTCAATTGGGATAGCACCTGACCCGATACGTCAGAAGGGTGCAGGTTCAAATCCTGCTTTTGGAATTTTTTTCAACATTTGTGTATTTGTTAATACCTCTTTATTACTGCGATAATTTAATAAACAAATCTTGGGCGTTATTCATAAAACAATAAAAAATAAAAATAACAATAATAATTACAAATTCATAAATAAAAAACCTTAACTAATTCGCCTGTCCGAGGCAAGGTTCCCAAAATGCTGGCGGCATTGCCCCTTTGAATGGCCAAGCTAGTGCGCTGTGCGAAAAAATGACCTGCCCTCCGGTCACCCGTTGCCTCGTACAGGCGAGCAGTTAAGTCAAAAAGTCTCTTTATTATAAATTTTACACTTTTCGCAATTTAAAAGTTCCACCTATTTTGTTTATGTAGAAAAATCACGAGCCGAAGAGGAGCGTAAAGTCGAAGAGTTAAGGTCCAAACTCGAGGCCGCAATATCCGCTCGCCAAGAGGCCGAGGCCCGCGCCGCTCACTTGGAGGACAGGCTGAAGCACGCCGCCAGCCCCGCCGGCCCGGGCGGCGTCACGCACGGGAACATCGCCGCTATTGCCAAGGTAGGAAGGGTCATTACAGCGTGACACTCATTCTTGTAGACACTAGTAAAAGAAGTGACGATCGTAGCGCAGCGCAGGTTTTAGAGGCGGCGGGAGGCAGAAGCTGGCTCATAGGTATATAGCCGCTATTGCTACCGTAGGAAGGTTGATTTTGGCGTGTATAATACTGTCGACTTATTACTTATCGTTTGTATAGGAAGCTGACATTGCTGCGTGACGCTTCCGCTGCATACTTAGAGAAGCGGCTTTAAGGGACTGTGGGTACTGTTGCGTGCCATTCCTATGGGTGGTTATTGCGTGTGTATTATTTTAGCCGCGTGTAGTTTCCGCGGCGTACTTTACAAAATGGCATCGCGGGAATATAGTCGCTATTGCCATGTTAGAAAGTGTGCTTATAGTGTGTAGAATAGCAAAGTAAAGTAGGAAGAGTGTCTATCAGTGTAGCCTGGCGCAACGGTTATTTTTTGCGGTGCGACGTCGTATCATGTTTATGTGTTTCGGTCCTAAGGTTGCACCGCACGCTGCAATCTTAGACGCACCGGAATACAACCGCTGTCGCTTAGGTAGGAAGGGTGGTTTTTGCGTGTATTATACATCGTCATATGTGGCTATAGGAAGCGACGATCGCATTTTGTTTGTTTGTCAATTAGAGGCGGCGGGATAAATACTCCCGCTGTGCTCTTATAGGACCTTCCGCATGGGATTATCGGTGATATTATCAAGGAAGGAAGATTATTGCATGTGTTTTTTCATAGCATTTTACATTGATGTATCGGCTGCCGGGAAGGCAGTTGATACAGCGACGTGGGAGTTCAGGAAAGGACTTACCGGAAGTGGGACGGTGAGTCGGGCGGTGTTGTGGTGTCTCGCTGGCGGTCCTGGTTTGAACTACTGGAGCTGATGGAGAGCACGGTTTGACGCACTATGCTAATACGGCGGTTTGGTTGAATCGGGGTGTGTCGCTTCCCGTGTGCGCGCGCGCGTGTATATTCGTACCGGCTGTTAGTAGCAGACTGTGTGCCCGCGCCGAAAATGCACACCGAGTCCTTGGAGCTGAGTGAAGGACGCGCGGTCCAATAAAACACTAGCGCCGCCGTCGACTTGTGCGGCGTATCTTTTAGTTAATGAATGAGACCGTCGCGTTTCTGGCGCGAACAATTGAATAAAAAATATATGTCGCGTGAAAGGAGGTCGCAGCTCGCGCGGAATTAAAGCCGCTGTTGCTAATCTAGAAAGGGTGGTTATTGCGTATGACAACGGGCGAAGCTTGCGCCGTGCAAGTAAAGGGACGGCCTCACTGGTTTATGGCTACTATTGCTGATGTAGGTAGTTTAGTTATTGCGTGGGGGCTTCTTTTGTTTCCTATATTTTTTAAGATTTTTTTTTTGAGAGAGATTGCTGATTGTCTCTAGGGCATTTTCAGCTTCACCGGGCTTTTTTGGGGGCGGCGAGGAACGTAAAGGGTCACTCAAGCCGTGTGAAACGAATCACCTTCGGAGGTTTTCTAGAGGGAACGGCATCGCGCACTAGTGCCCGTCCCCGTGCCCTACTAGATTCTCCGAAGGGTTCGGATCGGATCGGGGAGCGGAGCAACCCGAGGGCGCCTCTAAAGGCACGGACCTCGGCTCGGGTTGACCGGGCCGTGGTGGAGGAGAGAAGCGCCCTGGTACATGTCTGTACCTGGTGTAGAGCGAGTGTGAACCGGTTCTTCGTACCCTTGTTCTACGAGTACGATGTCTTGGGCCTAAACTGGTGTGCATGTTTAGTGTATTCTGTAAATGTGTGGTGTCATTTAGAGGATCGGGCGGGGGGTTTTTTAAGAGGGTTGAAGGTGGTGTCGCGCGTTTATAGGAAGGACTAGGGGAATATCGGGGCTGTTGCTAATTTCGGAAAGGTGGTTATTGCATATTTAGTATGTGTCTGTAGGAAGGAGGTTGAAGCTCGCGCTGCAAACTTGAAGAAGCGGCGCAAGGACGCACGGAAACATCGCCGCTAAGTAAAATAAGGAAGATTGCTCTTTACTTGCCAAGCGAACAAGCCCTACCATAATGAAGCAAAGATTTCGTAATTTTACGGTATCAAATTTAGATCTATTTTTTTGTGTTAAACAGGCGATAGGCAGCCCCGGTGGACCGGCGCCCCCGCCCCCGCCCCCGATGCCGGGAGGTAAGACTTGCATTATTATTCTTGCATAGGTATATTATTTACTTACATACTTCGATCAATATCAATAATAGTACTAGATTAACGTTCCGGAAAGAAAATGCATCACAAAAATCATAATTTGAAATAAGACTTTAAAAGATTATTGGATTACGAATACTTGAATAAAATAAATGCGATGCCTTAACATAGTTCATGTATTAAGTTACTAGAAATAATGTTATTGTCCTAACTTTTATAGGACATGTGTGCAATTATTATAACTAGAGATTGCCCAGAGTAAAATATGATCGTTATATTGTTAATAATTGTAACTTATATTATCGCTTACACTCGTTCCTCCCTTTAGCAGGTGGCGGAGGGCCCCCGCCTCCCCCCCCGCCCCCCATGCCGGGCGGGGCGCGCGGCCCCCCGCCGCCCCCCATGCCCGGTAGCGGCGCGCCCCCGCCGCCGCCCCCGCCCATGATGGGGATGGGGGGGCCGCGCCCGCCCCCGCCGCCCGGGGGGCCCATGGCGCCGAGAATGGTGAGTTACTTTATTTTTATTATTCTTTACTGGTAAAAAGTGAGTAACTTTTATTTTACACCACAATCAGCACACTTACAAATTATTATAGAAACAAAAAAAAAGTGGTACAATTTACAGATTGTGGCGGGCCGATACTTAATTGTTCACAATGGCAATCTTTTGAAAAATTATACATACTTTAATCTTTTGATAGTAGTATATATGAATATATGAGTGAGAAGGTAGAAACAATTGAACAGGGTATGCTTTAATACTTTGTCGTGTTGGTGAGTTTATACTGGTAAGATCTGCTGAAAAAGACAGATGATAGCAGACATTTTAATAATACTTAATAATATGCTTAACCGTCTTAAGCAAAGGGTTTTTGTACCATAGAAAAAAAAATTAGCGTCCGCAAGTTCTGATAAGTTGTTACTATTTGTAACGTTACGTAAGCCCACAAACTTTTAATAATATTTTAGGTGTTTAATTAAATTATAATAATTTTAAATTTGGTAATATTTGTTAGTTTAGTTAAAGGAGGATGATCAGTTTTGGTACCCGAACCAATAGAAATGACTATAGCGACATTGCATAGGTCTTGCTCTCCCTAACAATGTTTACTATGACGATCAGACTCAAATCGTTGTCCGTTCGAAGATATCAGGGTATGAATGTGATAGATCTTATAGAAAAATCAAGTACCTTCCAAAGCGCTTTTCTACATTTTTACTTTTTATTAGACCACTGAATTGTCATGTTTGGAAGAACCTGCGATGTAGGTAGGTACCTATAGTGCGCTAGGCCGGGTAAGCACGCTGTGTGGGGCGGGGGGTGCGCGTGGTGCAGTCGTGCGCTTGCACATCAGTCGCTCTCGCTCGTTCGTTTCGACAAGACGACGACGTTTCGCTGCTGTTTGAGTTTTTTCGTGGATTTCTATCTCATTTTTATTACTAACCCCTGCGCCGCTCTTGGACTTTGTTACCCGCTTTAAAAGTTGACCTTGGCTAGTGTTGTGGACTATTTCGGTTTGTTTTTATCTGGAATATTGCTATGGCAGAACGATATCCCAACTGTGTGATGTGTCGGCGAGGGCTGTATCGCAGAAGATACCAACAACACGTATTGACCGATAATCTTTCAAGAACGCGTCCTGAGTTTGCGGCGTATATACAAGAACATGCCGTTTTGGAGGTAAGTAATAAGTTATTATAATTATATTATTTATATCTTATTAACACTTTGTTATTATTACTTATATCTTTTATTTTATTTTGTTATATCTTAACTTAAAAAGCATAGCTTAAGTAATAGTTAAGGAAAAGTAAAGCCGTCTGTACATAGCTATCTTTGTGACCTGAATGCCCGAGTGACTTGATTCCAACGGTTTTACATGCAACTATACTGCTTACTGGTAGGTAACAACTTAAAATGACGCTGTTCACTTACGTCACTTTGGCATTCAGGTAGAAGTATTACAAACTGACTAAACATGTTGCGTTGCGCTCAAAGGTAGAGAGATAGGTATCACTTTTGATTTTGTACTTTTTATGAGTACTTCGTTAGCTTCCTTTTCTAAGGCAGAAACATACAACTGTAACGTGTCGCCTCAAAAGTATATCGGTTTCATTCATTTGGTATGGTTAAAATTACATTAATACAGTGTGATGTATTGTAGATGCTAAATGTATGAAACTGATGTACTCTTCTTTACCCGTTGCAAATGTGTGTGTTTGATATGCAAACAATATAGGCTTGCGTTGGATTTTCCCAACGTGAACGGTACTGCAACTATCCTTTATTATTGTAATAAGGAGAGAGTATGAGTTTGTTTACTAAAAAATTATATTTACTACATTGTTTTTTCTATTTTCAGGTAGCGTTCGATGACACGCGACGTGTGTGCCACCGATGTTGGCAGTCTGTGGAAAATGTAGTTAGAACACTTGCTGAACCTGCCGTGCCAGAAGTAGTAGCTGCCGTGCCATTAATAGAACCTGCCCTGCCAGTAATAGAACCTGCTATACCAGAGGTGGTTTACTATATTCAGGTTCCGGAGTACACACGAGCTCCGAACACTCCACGGCATTGTATTTTTAACAATTGCCAAAACACAACTCGCCATCGAATTCCAGAAGCGACAAAGACTTATATGTTTCGCGAACATAAGCTGTATATTCCTCATGGTGCACGAGTGTGTGTACAGCACTTGAACGCCAATATTTGGAATGAACTGCCTCAATCATGTAATACTAGTCATAATTTTAATGCAGAACAGATAAGTGACATTTGTGACATGCTTAGAGAGGCCTTAAACGTGGATCAAGGCTACATTTCCACACGAGAGATGCTATGAGCGACGATGACATGCACTTTTGGACAGGGCGCAAGAACGAAGAGTTTGATATCATGTTAGAGCAAACACCTTCACTAAGTATTAGATGCAAGGACCCAAGAACTGCATTAGGTATATACCTAGTAAAACTACGATCAGGAGAACCAAATCAGAGACTAGCGACGTTATTTAATATATCGCGAATAAAAGTAGGACGTCATTTGGCTATTGTGAGGGAGTGCCTTCGTGACGATTATGTCAGATTGCATTTGGGAGTAGACCACAAAACAAGAAACGATTTATTACAAAAGAATCTCACTATACCAAAAGCTTTATTTGGCAATGAAGACAATGAAAAACTAATATTATTAGCCGACGGAACATACATTTATATTAATAAAAGCACAAACTTTTTATTCCAGCGTCTATCTTACAGCTTGCATAAATTCCAAAACTTGCTAAAACCATTTTTACTTGTGTGTTCAGACGGATACATATTAGACGTAATGGGCCCATATGCTGCAACTAAGACTGATGCAAGTATCATGGCTGATATAATGAATGACGAAGAGCATCCATTACATTGCTTACTCGAAGAAAATGATGTATTTTTACTAGACCGAGGTTTTAGGGACAGCTTAGATCTTATTGAAGCATGTGGTTATGAATCTTATGTTCCACCAAGTAAAGATAGAAATGAGACCCAACTGACCACCGACCAAGCTAATGAAGCTCGATCAGTAACTTTATGCCGGTGGGTAGTCGAAATAGTAAACGGCCGGTTCAAGCGGGACTTTAAGCTCTTGCGACAAAAGTATTTTAATAAGACGCTTCCGAATATGTTTACGGATTTTAAAATAGCTGCAGCCATGACGAATCACTTTCATGTACCCATCGTTGACAGCGTTCGTGCAAAAGCCTTCTTAAATAGTATAAGGGAGAAAATAGATGTTCCAAATCTATTACACATTTATGTAGAAAGAAAACGGTTGAATAGTCGAAGAGTGAATTTTGAAAGAATAGAAGCAAGCCAGATACAACACTTCCCTCAAATGACAGAAGAACAAGTAATATTACTTTCGTTGGGTACGTACCAACTGAAACTGGCAAAATCGTATTGCAGCGAGCATATAACGAACGGACTCTATATAATAGAAGTATATAGAGAACACGAGCTCGAAGACCTGTCTGATTATGGCATAAATGAAGATGCCTGGCTTTTGCGTGGACGAATACAATCGCGGCATATCAGATCAAGGAAATATTATTGTTACATTCTGGTGAAAAATAATCAAACAAATGATAATAATATTATTCAGCATTATTGCACTTGCCTAACAGGACGACGCACCGTCGGCACTTGTGCCCACATTGTATCAATAGTGTGGTACCTAGGGTATGCGAGACATGAAGGTTTTACTGCTCCAGCATTGTTCCTCAATGATGTTATTATAGATACCAATCACTGATGTTTTTTATTTTTAATGAAAAGTAAGATTTAAAGTAAATGATTCTTAAGAATTCAAACTTGTTTCCTTACTCCTTAATATTATTATATATTATATAGTAAGTATTGTATAGTAGTATTGGTGCCTTATATACTTACTATATAATAATAGTATCATACAATGATAATATAATAATAAAAGTATGGTATTTTTAGACATAGACAAAACACAAAATAACTCTGATTGGACAGCAAATCAAGTCAAGCGCCTTAGAAATCTTTAATCTACATTACAAAGCCTTTCTAATGATATATATATTAAGTTTATTGGCCCTGGTACCAGGCTCCATACATTTTTGATCATCCTCCTTTATAATGTTACTCTACATCGCATGCCGTGGCTGTCTATAATTGAAAACTGTACTTAGACTGGGGGGGGTGTCACTCCGCAGTTTAAGTATATTCGGCTGTCGAGCTCGCAAATACTTGAAAAAAATTTTTTTTCTTTTCGACACCCGCAATATTTTCTAAGCCTAAACGTCAATATAATCCGTATAAAATATATTGCTGTGTTTACGAATGTCTGAATAAAACGAATAGTGAATCAGAACTAATTTTTTTTTAAATTCCATGCGATATTACCAATTACCAGTTACGTATAAAAAAAATGTTTACAAAGGAATCGAACGCACATACGACATTCAGATGGAATTTTTATGTTTACAGAATCAACGTTTGTAATGCTTAATCTACTTATTGATCCTAAAATTAATAAATGAACTAGATACAAAACCTTCTCAAGTGACAACCCCGTGCCGACATTCGCAGCTCGGTCATAAAACTGGGGCGCGCAAAGAAAATTCACGGTTCGCGCGCGGTTATAAGTTTCAATTTTGCTTGCAGGCGGGTAGCTGCAGGTGAATATAATTGTAGGCGCTTAGCACTGAGCGAGCTGAATTTCTACTTTATAGCGTCGTCAGAGGGTCGCTATTTATTAAAATGATTTGCGGAGTGGTCCTTCTGTACCTGTACTATTAAGTATTCTATGACTTAAAGTAAGTTTGGCATTCACTCTATACCTACTATTTATTTGGTAGTCGATGGTATCATGTTTTTTTTGATTACCGAATAATGAAATAAATAAGATTTCTTATTTATTTCTCTTTCCTTATATGCTAATGCTACAAACACCGATGTTATGGCGGACGACATATTTAAATAAAATAGAGGTAGCTAGCCTGACGAACAAACAAACCCTACCACCAACCGAACCGAGTACACAAACAAGCATCTCTTGTAAGCAAAAATAGACCTTGTTGTTTGGTGATATGCAAAAAACATTTACTATTAAAGTGGTAAATTCTACGACTATACATATTTTGATTGGGTTTTTGTACGCCATGGATTTTTGCAAAGTAACACCGCATAACATTAAATAATCTGCCTTTATTTCAGCCACAACCCGACATCCTGCCGTACGGTCTCAAGCCTAAAAAGAAATGGGAGCTGGACGGACCCCTCAAGCGAGCCAACTGGAAGACCATTATACCGCAGAAGATGTCTGCCAAAGCGTTCTGGGTTAAGGTGGGATTACGTAGGAATATATTGACCGTATTGAACTTATAAACACTTTTATTTTATGTATTAGCTGTAAGTTTTCCAAAATTAAATTAAATAAATATTAGTAGTTTTACTGGCGCACTCATAGACGCCAATTATCATTAATGATTACTTAGCACCTTAAATTGTCTATTGTAAAATAGTCTCTATCAATGACGTTGAGCACATTTTCAACTGAACAATTGTAGGTGCTTAGTAATCATCAATGATGAGTGCGGCAGTTAAGTGTAATTTATTTAAAGACAGAAAATATTTTCTTTTTTATGGTTCTTTATTTTTGGTTTCGGCTTTTATCTCACCTAATATTAAGTGGTGACAAGGCCGAAGGTGGAAGCGCACTACACCTGGAATTCTCAACTACTGTGGTACTGGCTATCTTATCTCTGACTGCCTCTCTAAAAATAGCTCATATTTATATTTATTACCCGGAATAGTTATTTTTTTTAAACATAGCTCTGCAAATGACTCCATTTCACCTGATGTTAAGTAAATATGGAGTCCAGATGCGACGACAACAATAATAATAGAGTTTATTTGATATGATTTATGTAAAGATAACAAACACAAAATACATAAGTAATTTACTTTAGAAGACATAACGGCACACTACTTAGGAGCCGCAGATGAGGATAGAATGAATAAATATATATAAAAAATTACTATCTCTATTTTGTTTCATGTAATTAATACACCTATTTTACAGTCGCATAACGTTTGATACCACCATTATAAAACCATATATAATTGTGTATAGAAAGAAAGTGAATATTATCTTCTATATGTTTTCTCTTCCAAGAACTCTGTTATTAAACAAAATCCTCTTGTTATAGGTTCAAGAAGACAAGTTCGCGTCACCAGACATACTGTCGGGGCTAGCTCTAAAGTTCTCAAGCAAACCGATGGCTAAAAAGAATGAAGATGCAGTTGATAAGTAAGTGATCTTTTTATTTATGTCACGAGAAAGCGCTTACCATTGATCTGGACTTCGATTCTGCCATTTTATTGCCTTCACAATCTAGTCTCTCTGCTTGATTTTGACATTAACCCTTTCATAGTCAGAGGGATGTATATTCCCACCAAATTTTGAACTTTATGTCATTGTGATAAGATTGAAAACCAATGAAATATTCATACATGTTATGCCCGTTAAAACTATGCAGAAATGACAAAAATATGCCACATATATGACACTGACTTTGACTTTGACTTTGACAAAATAAGAAGATTGCAGCAACAGTCGGAGCGCAACTGTTGCGAGATTCCGTGTCCGTGAGAGGTGGTCTATGTGTGCGTTGCTCGAGCGTTTACCCTCTGAAGTCTAACACCCGTTTGCACTAAACTTTTGCACTAATCACCTAAGTTCTTGCCTAATTTGTTTAGGCTACTCCTAGCGAAAAATTTTCTTGCACTAACCTTAGGCCATTTCTAACTCCACTTAGGAGATTCGTGACTTTATGAGCCCGAATAGGAAACGCCCAACGAGTATGGCCATACTTAAGTAGTGTTTTTTTGTGTTACAGCATGGAGATTTCCTTAGCCTGTCCAACTTCGGTTGATCAACGACAAAATAAAAAAGTATTTTATGTCATTTTCTGTCTGTCACAATCAAATCAATCAATCAGGCACTTTTTGATGTGTTTTTTTTCCTCCGCCGTGAAATTCGAAGTTCGTTTACGTTTTGTGCTTTCCATTTTAATAAAAAACACACGAAAATACCATGAAAGGCACGACAACAAAGTCCACAAATTAGATTGTCAAGACAAGACGTTGACAAATTGAAGACCATAAACAATCTATCATTCCAATCGTTCGCCATTCTTTCATCATTCACTTTACTAGGCAATTCCTTAGTTTCGTCACAGCTGAGACAGAACTGTTAGTGCAAACCAATTTTTTTGTTAGGCTGCTCCTAAGCTTAGGTGTATCTTAACTAGGACAAGCCTAACCCAAGTTTAGTGCAAACGGGCATAAGTGTGTCTAAGTTTTAGGTGACCCATAATATAGAATGGACTGTTACCTAACAGGGCTTGGAAAAATTGGCATACATAACTCATGGTAATATGGTTCATAATCAAAAAACAAATTGGCATACTGAACTCAAACTGCATTTTGGCTATTTGTTACGTCTTTGTGACAATATTGAAATGAAACTGCTTTTACGATTCTACTCGCGTTTTTCAAGTGTAGAAGCGTGCTGAGCCCATATCGCAATAAAACTTCAGAGTGGCTTGCAACAGACTAACGTTCATTTCAAACTAAGAGTTACAGTGGCATCAGACTAGATGGCGCAAGTAGTCTATTTGTTATCTATTTTAACAACACCCGGGTCAAATCAAAGTTGATTCATAACAGCTTAGGGAGTTTTTGAATTCGTTTTGTGAATATTAATGAAATCTATTTTAACAACACCCGGGTCAAATCAAAGTAGATTCGTAACAGCTTAGGGAGTTTTTGATTCGATTTGTGAATATTAATGAATACGTTCTTCCCCAGAGTCCACACGCTCAAAAAAGTTAAAGACCTCAAAGTCTTGGACGGGAAGTCGGCCCAATCTCTCTCCATCCTGCTCGGCGGGTCGCTCAAGCACATGTCGTATGAACACATACGCACGTGCATACTGCGATGCGATACTGATGTGCTCACGGCAAACGTTCTCGACCTACTCATACAGGTACAGTGAATGAACGAAACGAATGAATGAGCAAACATAATTTAAAAAAAGAATGAATGAATTACTGAACGACGGAACGGACTGGAATGATTGAGTGAATTAATGAAATTAATTAAGTTGATGAATGAGTGATGTGAAAAATGAAGTGAGTGATTTAACGAAAAACTTAATGTATTAGGTGAATGAATGAATTAGATGAATGTTATGAAGTCGGCCCAATCTTTCTCCGTCTTGCTCGGCAGCTCGCTGAAGCACATGTCGTATGAACACGTCCGCACGTGCATACTGCGATGCGATACTGATGTGCTCACGGCAAACGTTCTCCCCTACTCATACAAGTAGGTACGGTAAATGAACAGAACGAATGGATGAGGGAAGATAATTAAAAAGTAAGTAAATGAATGAGGTGAATGAAAACGAAATGGAATGGAGTGAATGACTGAACGGACTGCAATGATTGAGTGTATGAGTGAAGTGAATGAATGAAATTAATGAAATTAATGAATGAGTAATGCGAAGAATGAAGTAAGTGATTTAAAAAAAAATTAATGTATCATGTGTATGAATGAATTAGATGAATGATATAAAGTTGGCCCAATCTCTCTCCATCCTACTCGGCGGCTCGCTCAAGCACATGTCTTAAGAACCACATCCACACATGCATACTGCGATGCGACTCTGATGTGCTCACGGCTAACGTTCTCGACCTACTCGTATAAGTACGGTGAATGAACAGAACGAATGAATGAATGGAGTGAATTCATGAATGTAGTTGATGGATGAATAAAGTGAATAAAAGATATGATAGACTAGAGATATTCAATCTCTAGTCGTACAGACGTTGAATGAACGAAATGGATGGATGAATAAATGCATGGAGTGAATTAATAACGGAATGGATGGACGAATTAATGAAATTAATACACTACCAGCATCTAGTGAACAACTGAACAAATGGAGTGAATCAATGAAAAGCATGAATGATCAAAGCGCATGAGTAAATGAAGTGAACAAATGAGTATGTTGTAGCAATTAATGATAAAGTAAATAGACAAAATAAATGGCGATTGAATGAATGACAACGGCATGCACCGATAATAACACAGTTTCGCTTATAAAAATAAATCAACACACATACCGTATTAAATAAATATATTTTCTTTCCACCCAGTACCTACCCCCAGCGGACCAAATGAAGAAACTAGCCGAATTTAAATGCAACAGCGAGGAGCTGACAGAGGCGGAACAGTTCGCGGCGACGGTGGCGGACGTGAAGCGGCTGGTGCCCCGGCTGAGGAGTCTCGCGTTCAGGGAGCACTACGCAGAGATCATATCGGAGGTCAAGCCTGTAAGTCACCATGTTTTTTCGTTTCGTTAGTTATTTTCTTCTTTTTTCCTTCTTATGTTCTTCTCTTCTTCTCGTCTCTTTTTATATTTTTCCTTCGTTTCTTCTTTTCCTCTTCCCTTCTTTTCTTCCCTACTTCCCTTCTTATCTCCTTCCCTCTTTTTCTTCTTCTTTTAACTTCTTTTTTTTCTAGGTTTTTTTTTTGTTTTCATAGTTTCTACGCGACTTGTTTTCTTTACATGTATTTTTAAAGCAAATTGTGACGTATCCGCTCAACTGTCAACGTATAACAATGGTTAAATCAATTGTTAGCGCCCAGTGGCCGGTCGTTCGACGCTGGAGGGGTTATAGCTATGTAAATGGGACTCTGGTTCATAAGTCAGATGTATGTGTATAAATAAGGTCTTATTGCGATATTTTTTTTTATTTCTATTCATTTTTATTATGAACCTATTTTGTATGATATTATTATCATCATCATCACCATCATCATCATCATCATCATCATCATCATCATCATCATCATCATCAGCCGAAAGACGTCCACTGCTGGGCGTCAGCCTCCCCCGCGAATCTCCACAACGACCGGTATTGTGCTGCTCGCATCCAGCGGCTTCCCGCGACCATCATCAGATCGTCGGTCCACCTTTTACTTCAACAGAAATAGTAATTTAATAGAAACATATTGCCAACAGGACATAGTGTCGGGCACGGCGGCGTGCGAGGAGGTGAAGTCGAGCAACAAATTCGCACAGATACTGGAGCTGTTACTACTGTTAGGCAACTATATGAACACGGGCTCGAACAACGCCGGCGCTTACGGGTTCGAGATCAGTTTCCTTACGAAGGTGAGATCGCTTAATCGTTACCTTTTCTTTCTTTCTTTTAGTTGATGGCTTCGTGCGATTAGCACATTTAGCCAGTGTCAAAGTAATTTTTCTTGTAAGTAATATATAAATATACAATATTTCCTTCCAGTCAGTATGATGATGAATGATAATAAAAATGAGAAATGAGAAATGATATACCCCCCAACCCCTCGAGTATCTCAGTAAAGATGTGGGGCTTTACTAATTCCTCGGCGGACTTCTTGAGAGAATTTGAAAAGTAAAGTTTCATTGTTTTGTTTCATTTGCCAACACTCATGCACACTTACGAACACTTAACGGTTAATAATCCACCATTATTTCACATTAATATTCGACATAACACAAATTTTAGAAAATAAAACAAAACCGCAGACATGACTCTTCACTTTCCCGCCAAGAAGTCCAATCGTTACCATTAACAAACTTTTTTCTCTTATCCCTTCCTCTATAGAACCACGAGTGCTGGTCCTCGGTGTCGCCGATTGCGATTTACTGTGATGAAATTTGGTAAATTTCTGTGTCGCATCATAAAAAAATTGAATTCCCTCCTAGCCACACGTATTTCGACTCGGTGGCCGAGCGGTAAGGCGGTCAGCCTGATACCCGTAGGTCCCGGGTTCAATCCACAGGTTGGCCAAAGTGTGTTCGGATTGTTCTCGGATTGTTGTGGAAAATCGTGACTCTGTAAGGGCAAACTCTCCAAAAAAATGTTG
Organism: Eudonia truncicolella; assembly: GCA_949315975.1. Classification (NCBI taxonomy): domain Eukaryota; kingdom Metazoa; phylum Arthropoda; class Insecta; order Lepidoptera; family Crambidae; genus Eudonia; species Eudonia truncicolella. The sequence goes on along the minus strand of OX438853.1, from coordinate 5,474,278 downwards.
GTATCCTATGCAAACTTTTCATAGTGGACTTTAAATCTGGACGAATACAAGATAATGATAATGATTGTGACAGTGGTTGTTTCTTTGTAACAGTTAACAGCGACCAAAGACTTGGAAAACAAGCAAACCCTGCTGCATTACCTAGTGGAGACCATAGAGAACAAGTTCCCGGATGTGCTGACCTTCGCTGAGGAGATGCCGCATATAGACAGGTGAGGAGTTATTGTGTTATTATTAAGCAACTTTAGCAAAGGCCGGTCATCGGATGGATGACCAAAAAATTATCATCTCGAGCTCCTCCTTGCTTAGGAAGACCCGTAAAGCCGTTGGTCCCGGCCGCATTAGCAGTCGTTAACGACCACCGCACCGCACTGGGCCCGCGTGCTGGTTTATGGCCTGTTCTCCCTATCCATCTATAGTGCCCCAGCAGTGGGGACGTAAAATTTGCTGATGATGAAAACACAGGAACGGTTGGCCTAGCACCAGAGTTCGAAATTATCAAGATAATAACACAGTTTGATATTTATCGGATTATTTATTTATTTATTTATTTATTTATTTATTTATTTCTATAGGTACACAAACAGATTACAATCAATGCATGAGTACAGTAACATATTTGGTTAACCTTACTAGCTAGACGGTAATCCAAAAGGAGTGTACACAGCATGACATTTTGGGTATAATTTGAAACGCAACAATGCTGGTCCTACATGAAGTTATAGTTAAAACTGGATTATCCAAGTTATTTATTTATTTATTTATTTATTTATTTATTTATTTATTTATTTATTTATTTATTTATTATCGGGTAATTATCAAATGGGTTAGACATAAGTATTATTTCTTGTTTTTTTTATAACAAATCAAGAGATGCATAATAATTTCGGCCTTTGTAACAAAGTATATTTTGTAAAAAAGTCGAAAAAGTGTTGAAAAACATACCGGGTCAGGTGCACTACCAACTATGCTATCGTGGCTCTATCCAACTCGCCGGAATTAATCAGCACTATCTACTATTACTTTGTAAGCCAAAGGAGCCCTATTTAATGTCGACAACTACGTCATCAACATCCGATCTTAATATTTTTCTATTATAACACATTTTGTGTTTTGAGTTGTAAAGGTATTTAATTATTTTAATAATCAATGCAGTAACTGCAGGAATCTCAAATTTTTTAGCGAGAAGCGCATGAGTGCGTTAGCTTCGTCGTTCGAAAACAGTTAACATTGGCAAAAGCATTTTTTTTATTATTACTAATTAATAATAATTAAAATGAAATAAAAGTTAAGGTTTTTATAATATTTTATATTGCAAATATGTTTTATATAAAATATTGTAAAAATTGTTTCTTTAGAAATATATTTAATAAATATGTTTTTGTTTTGTTTATATAATTTTAACGCCAATTATGTTGCGAAACAAATTACAATATTTTATAATATAAAATTTGTAATATTTAATAAAGAGAATAATAACTGTTATCATGATAATTTCGAACCCTGTCGTATATTCATTTATTTGTCAGGACAACTAACGAGGCAAACAGATCTATAAAAAATATGATGTAATATTTTATTGTTTGCTAAAGTTTACGCCGAACACTACACATTGAAATGTAATATTGTTTAAGCGTATAGTATATTATGAACGAGTATCTGTATCGTACATTTAATATCTAAATGTGTAAATGTGTTGCTAATCGCAAAACTCGAGAACGGCTGAACCGATTTGGCTGATTTCTTTTTCGTTGTGCTTGATGAAGTCTGAGGAAGGTTCTTATGGAGAGATAAAACGTAAAAAATACGAGGAAAATAGTAAAAACAACAATTCTCCCATACAAACCACTCTCTACTAAAAAACTCTTTCATCATTAGAATGCTACATTGTGGCTGAGTAACATAGGCTATACATAAAAAAACCACCCGTGCGTAGCAGGGACGGGCCGCTAGTTACAAATAATTATATTAAACAATCATCGAAATCGCATTTTTTGATAGCGTTTGCAATTTGTATCAATAATCATTTTATTTTAGCATTATTAAATAGTGACGAATCTACACTCGAGACTGAACAGTTTCATTTTCATATCACATTTGTGCAAGCCACTTAAATATTTCTATTAACTTGCACTCTGCGTTAATAATATAATAATAAAACATTTATTTCAGACCAAATTAGTCCATACATAGTTGATTAGTAACATACTTAATGATATATTAGTAATTTAAAAATAAAAAACAAACAAACACAAAAGAACACACTACTTTAAAAATTTGAGTGTCCCACCATTATGCACTCGGTTCGAATGCCTAAGAATGGGACAGTCAAACTTCTCTGCTATTACCGCCAGGATGCCATTAGAACTCCCCCGTACCCTCAATGTATTGCGTTATTGCTCAATAATCATCTACTTTTATTTCACGGTGTTTTAAAGGCATTCGACCTATGACGTATTTTATTGCATCTACGTAGATCGTCCCGTGACAATTGACATAGTATTTTTGACATCAGTACATGTTTATACGGACCCGTCTAATATTCTCACATTTGATACGGCTCGAAGGACCAGAATGTAAGCAAACGTGGCGATTCCGATGATTGCTTAATATAGATAGCTAAAACTTTTATTGCAACGCTATAAAACATAAACATGAACAAATAAAACAAAAAATTACAAAGTTATAATTTGGCGGTGTTATCGCTTTCAAGCGATTTCTTCCAGCCAACCAGTCGGATGGAGAGAGCTAATAAACTGTAAGATCAGAGGTGAATATAATTACTTGTAAATATTTACGATACAGAGACTCGTACGGTATATGTTATAAAACCGATCCGATCCGAACCCTTCGGAGAATCTAGTAGGGCACGGGGACGCGCACTAGTGCGCGATGCCGTTCCCTCTGGAAAACCTCCGAAGGTGATTCGTTTCACACGGCTTGAGGGACCCTTTACGTTCCTGGCCGCCCCCAAACAAGCCCGGTGAAGCTGAAAATGCCGACTGAGGTAATCAGCGATCTCTCTCAAATAAAAATAAAAAATGTTATAATGAAAATTGTACGTAAGCTGTAGCGTATGCGTGCGTACAAATAATATAATAAGATTTCTCTTTACAGAGCCGCTCGCGTTTCTATGGAGAATCTCCAGAAGGCTTTGAAGAAGATGGACAATGACATTCGCGCCTTAGAGACGGATCTGAACAATTCGCGCGTGCCTCAGTGTCCCGACGATCTGTTCCACGAGAAGATGAGCGTATCCTTTTAAATATATAGCTGGCTCTGTCAGTCGTGTGGGGAGGGAGAGAGAAGAGAGTATAAGGCTGTGTTTCCACTGCAGGGAAGAAATCCACCAATAGGGTTACTTAATTTTTACTCGAACGAGGCAAGAGGGCTATAAAGTAAATAGTATAGTGCAAAACCATATCTAATAACCCTAGTTAAAGAAACTATCATCTTTTTAAAAGTTTCAGTTGAATGTTGCCAGTTGTAGCAACAGTTGACGGTTGCAACATATGGGTAGTCGATAGAGAAACTTATTAGCAACTGTCAAAACGATTTTTTTTAATAGAATTTGTATGGGAGTAGAAACTATGACGCCACTATTTTTTTCCGTCAATTGAGTGTTTGCCAATAACTTTTTAGGTTACAGATATCAATTTTTCAATACTCAGTTAAGTTTTATCCAACGAATAACATTGTCATTGTGACATATTTTCTAAAGAGAAACTGTCATTATGTCAAAAGTATTCGATTAATAAACTTTATCTGACGATTGAAAATTCATTAGGTTAATTTATTTATTTACTAGTTGTTGCCCGCGACTTCGTTCGCGAAGAACACAGTAAAAACAAAAAAAAAGTATCCTATATGCTGGTCTGGGTCATGGTCTGTATATGAGGAAAGTTTCATTAAAATCCATTCAGTAGTTTTTACGTGAAAGAATAACAAACATCCATCCATACTTACAAACTTTCGCGTTTATAATATTATTAGGTAAGTGTTTTTTATATATTTTAGCGTTTTATTAACGCTTAAATATACTTAAGTAAAATTTAAACACTGAAAAAAGACGACAACCTCAGGCGGGAATCGAACCACGCACCTTCCGCATTCCGGGCGGCTGCCTTAACCACTTGGCTACCGAGGTCTGGCTTTCACCCGTCGAAATTTTTCAGTGCTTGATGCTTATGTTTTTTAGTCAACATTGCTTCATCAATCTTAGAAGTTTTCACCTCTGAGATCCGAAAGAAATATAGCCAGACCTCGGTAGCCAAGTGGTTAAGGCAGCCGCCCGGAATGCGGAAGGTGCGTGGTTCGATTCCCGCCTGAGGTTGTCGTCTTTTTTCAGTGTTTAAATTTTACTTAAATATTATTAGGATTTAATTTTATTACACAATACAGATTTACAGTAATAGCCGTTCACTTTTTACATGGATTTAGTTTATTAGGTAGACTGCAACTCCACAGATATGTGTAAACAACATGCATATACATTAAATCAAATCATTAAAACAAATACGTAAATAAAATTAAATTGTTGAAATTATACAATATTACATTATAAAAAAATAATTGAAATAATAAGAATGAACAAAAATATGAAAAACAAATACAATAAGTGAAAATGGTAATGGTTACGGTTACAAAATTACATGGCACCATGTCTCTAATAAAGTCGACATCTGCAAGGAAAAACATTGTAACTCAAATTTTGGTAATTTTGAGTTATAGTCATAATCTAAGCAATAGTATGACCGTAACTTAAGTGCACCTAAAAATGAGTTACGATCTTTTTCCTTGCAGGTGTCGAAGTGTTATAGTCGCGGCACATTCTGACGATGCGGTTGTGAAATGAGACATTATTGTCGCAAATTGGAATCGAACGTTATGTTTTAAAGAACTGTCACGTGACTTCATTTATGCGTTTTATGTACTGGAATGTATTATTGTTGTTGTCAATATCCCTATTGGCATTACAATTGATTGGTAATTACTTAAGCGTGGTTGGTTAGGCTATTACCTATCAATTGTAGTGATGACTTGATTTCAGGCCTTTGCCCAACAGTGGGACAGTTATAAGCTTGAAAACCATATATTAGTAGCAGCCATCACTACCAAGTATTTCCTTAACACCGTACACCCAGTCGTTCGCAGTAGAGTCCCGTGAACAGTGCGACCTGCTCCACTCGATGTTCCGCAAGATGGCGGCGTTGTACACGGAGCTCGCGGAGTACTACGTGTTCGACCCCCAGAAGTACACTTTGGAGGAGTTCTTCTCGGACATCAAGACGTTCAAAGATAGCTTTGTGGTGAGTTGAAAAAAGTTTTTTACATGTGCGTTACCAACTCCTAAGCCTCAAAGTTGTAAAGTGGCTTTCGCGCTGTGGTGAATTGGAAAATACTTTTAAGAGTGCGTTACCAACCGCTAGGCTTACTTTCTTACATTAGTATAGTGGTTTGTGCAGGTGCTTGCGATACTTAAGATGTACCTACCCCCAAGCCTTGTTTCTTATTGATTGTCATTTTACTGTTGTAAAGTACAACAATGTCCAATTAATTAATTTATGTAATTATGTAAATATTTTTTATTTCATTTCAATACGAGTAATATGTGTGCAAAGATTATACGAAGAAGTATCATCACTATTTCGGGATATGATAAAAGAGTCATTTGCCTAACTTACCACATAAAAAAAAAATTAAAAAAATTAGATGGTTTTAACAACTCTTAGTCTTGTCTTGTCGGCAACTTTAAGTAAATTTGCCCCCTTCGTTCCGCTCACTGGCTATTACGATGCGAACCCTCTACAAGGTCCGTGGTCACATAGAAACGTTTAAATAAAATATAATTTAAAATTATACTCAGTTAAATATTTATAAAATTTTATAAAATACAGTGAAAAATTAAACGCCTACTCGACCCAGCCAGGAATCGAACCTGGGTCTTCCGCAATCCGGGCGGCTGCACTGACCGCTATGCTACCGGGAAGGCTGACGTAAGCGCTGAATTTTGTCACTGCTTTCTAATGTTTTATCGTGCTTTTTTAGCAGCACGGCGCGCCATCTATCCAACGGTTGTTGCAACCGATGGCCATGCAGATTCATCTATCCAACGGTTGTTGCAACCGATGGCCGTGCAGATTCATCTATCCAACGGTTGTTGCAACCGATGGCCATGCAGATTCATCTATCCAACGGTTGTTGCAACCGATGGCCATGCAGATTCATCTTTGCAGATGAAATACCACAAATTTGATAACACCACGCTATAGTAAATTTTTACTTTTTATTTTCAAGTGCTAATTGCTGCACTGAAGCTAAATTAAATATTTATAAAATTTTATAAAATACAATGAAAAAAAAAAAATACAGTGGGTCGTGTGGGCGTTTAATTTTTTCACTGTATTTTATAAAATTTTATGAATATTTAATTTAGCTTCAGTGCAGCAATTAATTAGCACTTGAAAATAAAAAGTAAAAATTTACTATACTCAGTTAATTTGTAAAAAATGTTTCGTTCAAGAATGTAGTCAGTTGTGTCCTTCCAAAATTTAAAAAACAATATTAAAATCATCATTATCTCAACCTTTCTCCAACAGACGGCACACCAAGAGAACGTGGTCTCCAGGGAGACGGAGGAGCGAGCGAGGCGAGCGAGGGAAGCGCGCGCCCAAGCGGAGAGAGAGAGGCGGGACAGGCAGCACCGGTACAAGCAGCTGGTGGATATGGACCAGGCTCAGGAAGGCGTTATGGACAGGTATATATGTTGTTAACACTATCCAAAAATCGCCATCTTACCTTCGCCTTAACCTTCGATCAATAACAGTACCAAATTAAGGATCCGGAACAAAAACGCATCACGAAAATGGCCGCGTTTGCTCTCTAAATATCTAAATCTGTAAAAAGTTTTTATAGCATCAACAGCTTATTATTAACCTTCAATATTGAGCATTGAGGTCAATTGAGTTTGTCAAGTCGCACTTCCACAACAATACTGTTGTAAAATGAACTGAAGTTCGAATTTAAACTGCACTGATATCACAATACGGTCCAATCTCTAATGTCAGTATATTTTGAGTTGTTAACAGTATTGTAATAGCGATGTGAATTTTTCTTGTTTTGATCACACGGCTTGAGGAGCCCTTTTAAGTTTCTCGCCGCCCCCAAAAAGGCCGGTGACGCTTGATATACTGCCAAAATAAAGATAAATTGAAAGTTATTTTATTTGCTATAGCTTATTAATTGTATGCCTTTTTCACAGTCTGATGGAGGCGCTACAAAGCGGGTCGGCGTTTAGCAGAGAAAGGCCGAGGAAGAAGGCGAATCCCAGAGTGGCGGGAGGTAAGATACTCTATGTATATAGCATTAAGGTATAGAATGTATTCTACAAAGGTTTTGTCCTGTTATCATACGCTCATACTCCTTATTCACACGATTTAAAGTTGGTATGAGGTTTAAGAGGTTTCCAAACGTTTCTACTTTGTCTACGGCTGTTCGAATTATTTTATGTTTATAAAATTTTTAACCGTTGGCAACGGTTAGCAACTAATAGCGATTAGCACTCAAAAAATATTAAAAAGCAGTGACAAAATTCAGCGCTTACGTCAGCCTTCCCGGTTGCATAGCGGGTCAGTGCAGCCGCCCCGATTGCGGAAGACCCAGGTTCGATTCCTGGCTGGGTCGGGTGGGTGTTTAATTTTTTCACTGTATTTTATAAAGTTTATAAATATAAGTAGGTAAGAAAACGTTATGTGAAGTGCACTGTGCCGGCTACGCACATACATTCTGATTATATAGATTTTACTGATAGAGATTAGATGTATTTTTCTGATAGATGGCATTAAAATGAAACAACTTTTACGGATCTACTCGCGTTTATTTTACACATTAGTGACCCTGTGACCACGGACCCTGCAAACGGTTCGAAACGTCAGGATAAACATTAATTAAAACTAATGTGTGAAATAAACGCGAGTAGATCCGTAAAAGTTGTTTCATTTCAAATGTGTAGTGTTCGCGTAAACTTTAGATGGCATTAGTTTAATACTGCAAAATTTACGTTAAGTTCAACAAATTATACACTTTAAGTGTACGCATAAGAAACTATGCCACATGGCCGGCGAACTGACAAATTTCTTATCCTTATAGTTTCAAGCATACATAGTGCCCAAGTACAGATGTCATGGTGTTTTTTTTTTTTTTTTTTTTATTTGAAGTTGTACATGGCATGGATTCGTGTCCATATGCCGAAATCTTACATAGATTCTTAATTTCATTGTAATACATAAATAAACAATATTGATGATGATGAATGATAATAGAAATGAGAAATGATATTACCCCCCCCCAACCCCTCGAGTATCTCAGTAAAGATGTGGGGCTTTACTAAGTCCTCACGCGGACTTCTTGTGAGAATTTGAAAAGTTACATTGCACTGTTTTGTTTCATTTGCCAACACTCATGCACACTCACGAACACTTAACGGTTAATAATCCACCATTATTTAACATTAATATTCGACATAACACAATTTTAGAAAATAAAACTAAACCGCTGACATGACTCTTCACTTTCCCGCCAAGAAGTCCATGTCATGGTGAAATCATTTTCATTGCCATTTGCTTAAAGACTTAGATTTGAGTATAATTGTTGTTTTTAAGTGGAGCAACTATAGTGTTGTTTCCGTTTTCTATTCGATAGATGAATGCGCTCCGAACCCGTGGTAGGTTAAAAATATTACCACGAGTTAGCTTTTTAAATATAATTATATTTTAATTTTATTTATACTAGTACGGACAGTATCCCCGGCCGCACGCACTTTGGATGCGGTTTCGTACGAACTTTGACTCGTACGTAAACATACGATATTTAACGGTATATAACAGGAACAAAACACGGAATAACTATTCGCAGCTTATTCTTTGTTTAGGCACTAGTTTCATACTAGTCGTGCGTGTACGCGCGTACAGTTCCGACGCGACGTCCGAAATCAATTCAAACTTGTTTGGATTTTTCATGCGTTCGTGAATATAAACATCAAGTGGCTGTCTCACTCTTGCATTGTAACTAAGAAAAACGCAACTAGTGTGCGCGGTCAATTCGTAGGTTCAATATCTTATAATTATAAAATATAGTGAAAAAATTTAATGCCTGCCCGACCCAGCCAGGAATCGAACCTGGGTCTTCCGCAATCCGGTTCGATCAGCCAGGAGGCTGGGTCGGGTGGGCATTTTTTTTTTTTTTTTACTTTATTTTATAATTAGGTATTTATAAAATGTTTCTGTTTTGTTTATATAATTTTAACGCAAATTTTGTTGCGAAACAAATTACAAAAACACAATGTTGAAAAAATTTCCACGAGCAGGATTTGAACCTGCACCCTTCTGACATACCGGGTCAGGTGCCTACTTCTTAACTGATCTTTAGTATTTGTAAAAATATTATGATCGGGTGTTAATGACGATAGTTGTTGACATTGAATGGGTGCCTTTGGCTTTCAAAGTAAAAAGTAAATAGTGTTGAATAATTTCGGCGAGCTGGTTAGAACCACGATAGCTCAATTGGAAGAGCACCTGACCCGGTATGTCAGAAGGGTGCAGGTTCAAATCCTGCTCGTGGAAATTTTTTCAACATTGTGTTTTTGTAATTAGGTGTTTAGTTCAGCTTTAGTGCAGCAATTAGCACTTAAAAAATAAAAAATAGAATTTAATATCTTATGTTTACGTACGTGTAAATTTTGTACGAAAACGCAACCAGAATGCGGCAGGCGTTTAAGTGTTCTTCACTTGATCAGCCTAATCGACCACATCTCATAATGTGTCGTCCGTTCACTTGTCAAATTCATTTCACGCACCCCCCACTATTAGAGGAACTGAATGATGATGAAGAGGAGATAGTCCACGCGATTCTGCACCGTATTGAAGGTAAAATTGTGTTACAGCTAGGCTATTATTGTTTGTACAGACGCCTGCATGTCAACCTAACGAAAACTGTCAAATGTCATCGATAAATATTCTACTATATGCCATACACATAAAGGTCAAAGTCTATTGAGGAAATTTGACAGTTTGTGGTAGTTTGAAGTTTACAGATGCACTTTTTAATATAATTGTGTGTGGTGGTAGGTAAAAAATAATATACAACCTACCTATCTACCAGTGGCTACCACTTATTTGTTATATAACTACATACACTTTCTATTTACATATGATGTACTTATATGTAGCTTATATAAAAGTTATGTAAGTTTGGTTTTTTTGTCTTTTAGTGTTATATTTATTTTATTCGTACTTTATGACAAAAAATAGTATATATTCGATGGTATTTAACAAGCTATATGGGATTGCAGAAAATTTTGTATACCGATCTTCAAACTTCAGTACGAATATGGCGCTGAATGATGATGATAGTCCCTATTGATATGTCTATAGATAATAGGGTATTTGACAGGTTTCAGAAAAATATCTCAAATGGTTCATTATAGCATAATATATTTGCAATTAGATTAATTCGTTGTGAATTTCTTTATTTTTCATGAAAATCGCCATTAAAATTCATATGAATAAAATAGCCGCCAAAACGGTGCATGCTGGTCACGTGATGTCGTGACGTCACCTGCTTGTAAACAAACTTTTATCTTGAAATGAAACAACTTTTACGGATCTACTCGCGTTTATTTTACACATTAGTTTTAATTAATGTTTATCCTGACGTTTCAAACCCTTTGCAGGGTCCGTGGTCACAGGGAGGCAGGGAGACCACGGACCCTGCAAAGGGTTCGAAACGTCAGGATAAACATTAATTAAAACCGTAAAAGTTGTTTCGTTTCAAGATAAAAGTAGTAGTGTTCGCGTAAACTTTAGAAAACAAACTTTTATCTGTCAAATCACACGACACGAGAATGTTATATAGAGAACTATTCTCACTTCTAATTTTGTTTCGCTTCGTTTTCGCTACTGCAACAACATTGCAGTACTACTACTTTAAGTTCCGATCCGATCCGAACCCTTCGGAGAATCTAGTAGGGCACGGGGACGCGCACTTGTGCGCGATGCCGTTCCCTCTAGATAACCTCTGAAGGTGATTCGTTTCACACGGCTTGAGGGACCCTTTACGTTCCTCGCCGCCCCCAAAAAGCCCGGTGAAGCTGAAAATGCCGCAGCGGCAATCAGCAATCTCTCTCCAAAAAAAAAAAAAAAAAAACTACTTTAAGTACTAATGGTAAAGCCTTAGGTATTCTTGTATTGTGTTTTGAGTTTTAGTTTTTTTAGTAAATACAATTTTCAGTTGACATATATGTTTACGTATGTATACCACTATATAAAACAGATTCGATGATCCGGTGCGGTTGGAGAGGCAGACGCAAGCGGCCGTCGTCACCGCGACTAGAGAACTATAGACAAGTCTCTGCGTTGAAATCGTTGGCTTTTGACGTTTAACCATAGACTAGGATCTTTTTTGTATGACCATGACGTCGGCTTGAATGGTGTAATGGCATTACAACGGTCATAACTCAATTAGCGTAAGTGACACCAGAAAATTGTTTTTATTGCACCATTGATTAATATTATAGTTTGTCTGAATATTAACACAAAATAAGACTACAGAAAGTAAGCTTAATGCATACCGAGCTCGAGCAACGCGCACATAAACTCTATTTTTTAAATATATTTTACAGGTAAACAGTGCCTTTATCTCACCTGATGTTAAGTGATGATAAGGCCAATGGTGGAAGCGCTCTTTACCCGGAAACCTCAACTACTGAGGCACTGGTTATCTTATCTCTAGCTGCCGGAACGTAACAATGCTACAAACATTGCTGTTATGGCGACATAATTATAGATACGATGGTGGTAGCTAGCATGGCGGACAAACATGCTACCATGCCCATAGCCCTACCACCAACCAAACCGAGTATACAAACCAGCCCGATCCTCTAAAGGCCACAACACATTTACAGAATACACTAAACATGCACACTAGTTTAGGCCCAAGACACCGTACTCGTAGAACAAGGGTACGAAGAACCGGTTCACACGCGCTCTATACCAGGTACAGGCCCGGTCAACCCGAGCCGAGGTCCGAGCCTTTAGAGGCGCCCTCGGGTTGTTCCACTCCCCGATCCGATCCGAACCCTTCGGAGAATCTAGGAGGGCACGGGGACGCGCACTAGTGCGCGATGCCGTTCCCTCTAGAAAACCTCCGAAAGTGATTCGTTTCACACGGCTTGAGGGACCCTTTACGTTCATCGCCGCCCTCAAAAAAAGGCCAGGAGAAGCTGAAAATGCCGTCTGAGGCAATCAGCAATCTCTCACAAAAAAAAGTTGTACAAACATGTACCTCCCGCTGGGAACCGAACCCGGGACCTCTGAGTCTGAGACCGGTGGTGGTCTTAACCACTAGACCACAGAGGACCCTCTCACGGACATGAATCTCGGAACAACTCTCAACAGTCCGAGCGCAGCTGTTGCGAGGTTTCGTGTCCGTGAGAGGTTGTCTATGTGTGCGTTACTCGAGCGCGTTTGTATGAAGCTTACCGTCTGCAGCCACCTTAATTTGTGTTATTTATGACTTTAAATAATTATTACAGATTTGATAGTAGCGTCAGTGTTTGTGCTAATATTAAATTGACCTTGCAAGGCATTTTATGTCATAAATACGTATCTTTATGAACCATATTTCAAATGGATCGATAAAGATTTATGACTAACTGTAAAAGTACTTTAGGTTTCCGTCTGTAATTTTAATCTTTATGTACTTATGTATTTTTATTTATTTATCATTTAAATCCCTTATTTATCCCTCATTTCCCTTATCATAGCGTGACAATCAGTCGCCAGTTAAACAATCGCCCCTTAGACACTTCATTGAAGCTGGGCTTTAAACCACAACAGAGCCGAGAAGAGCCGTTAAAATGAGTAAAACATCGCCATCTAGCCGAATCGCGACTCAACGCTTGCAATTTAAGTAGATGCATAAATGTTGCTAATATTTACGCAACTATATGGCCAGAGGGCGCTGCTGGGGTAATGCATTATAAAAGGGACGGGCCACTGTCCACGGGTCTCCCGATCCGATCCGAGCCCCTCGGAGAATCTAGTAGGGCACGGGGGCACGCACTAGTGCGTGATGCCGTTCCATCTAGAAAACCTCTGATGGTGATTCGTTTTACATGGCTTGAGGAACGCTTTAAGTTTATCGCTGCCCCAAAAAAAGCCGAAACTGCCGTCGGAGGCAATCGGTAAACTCTCACCAAAATCGAGTCTCTATTGAAAAATGTTTTTGTTTTGTTTATATAACTTTTAACGCAAATTTTGTTGCAAACAAATTGCAAAAACAAATGTTGAAAAAATTTCCACAAGCAGGATTTGAACCTGCACCCTTCTGACATACCGGGTCAGGTGCTCTTCCAATTAAGCTATCGTGGTTCTAACCAGCCCGCCGAAATTATTCAACACTTTTTTACTTTAAAAGCCAAAGGCGCCAATTCAATGTCAACAACTACCGTCATTAACATCCGATCTTAATATTTTTACAAATACTAAAGATCAGTAGGCTTACTCTTGAACGCAAACTCAATCTCAATACAATTAATATTACCGATAATGGGATAGTTTCGCAATTATTCAACACTTTTTTTACTTTGAAAGCCAAAGGCGCCAATTCAATGTCAACAACTACCGTCATTAACATCATAATATTTTTACAAATACTAAAGATCAGTAGGCTTACTCTTGAACGCAAACTCAATCTCAATACAATTAATATTTATCGATAATGGGATAGTTTCGCAATTATTCACCACTTTTTTACTTTTTTACTTTGAAAGCCAAAGGCGCCAATTCAATGTCAACAACTACCGATTGTAACTACTACATTTGACTACATTGGACATTTGTGTTTTTGTAATTTGTTCGCAACAAAATTTGCGAAAATTTAAAAATTATATAAACAAAACAAAAACATTTTATAAATAGCTTGCCTACTTGCCTACTTTCAACTGTAGGCTTACTCTTGAACGCAAACTCAATCTCAATACAATTCCAATGCGATTAATATGTATCAATATTTGAATAAGTTTCGCAATTTCGGAACGCCCCATCTCGATAATATTTTGTTCACTCAATTTCCACGCAATTGTCGAGATGGAGCGTTCCGAAATTGCGAAACTATCCCATTATCGATATATATTAATCGCATTTTAATTGTATTGAGATTGAGTTTGCGTTCAAGAGTAAGCCTACTGATCTTTATTATTTGTAAAAATATTAAGATCGGATGTTAATGACGGTAGTTGTTGACATTGAATTGCCGCCTTTGGCTTACAAAGTATAAAAGTAAAATAATGTTGAATAATTTCGGCGGGCTGGTTAGAACCACGATAGCTCAATTGGAAGAGCACCTGACCCGGTATGACATAACACGTTTCATTCCGGCACCACTTTGCAAGGTCTCTATTTGTTGATTTTCATTCAGCTCAGCTACAATGGTGTGTCACCCTTACCATAAGCTTTTAAATCAGTATTGTGGTAGTGTTGTTGCGATTGTGAAAACGAGACGCGTGTAGCGACGTATATACTAACGTCTCGTTTTCACAACTGCAATAACATTGCAGTAATACCTGCTTTAAAAGCTCATATTAAGCCCCGATCCGATCCGAACCTCTCGGAGAATCTAGTAGGGACAGGGGGACACGCTTGCGCGATGCCTTTCCCTCTAGAAACCCTCTGACGGTGTTTTAGGGTTCCAGGAAAGTTAAAGGGTTCCTCAAGACGCTCGAACATGACTTGAGGAACCCTTTAAGTCTCTCGCCGCCCCCATAAAAGTCCGGTGATGCTGAAAAGGCCGTTCAAACTCTCCATACAAATTAAAAAAACATACTAAATCTTGTACATACGTCAGCACATCAACCTATCCAAAACTGTAGAATTTCTTCAATAAATGTTCAACCATATGTCATACACATAAAGTTCAGTCTATTGAGGAAATTTGACAGTTTATGGTATTCTGATTTGCAGGCGTGTGTACTTTGCCCATTACGCCAATTGAGTTGAAGACCATCGGATTTTTTGTATTTTAGCCACGTCTATGAAAAGGATCCTCGTTTTTATTTGTTGTCGTATTTACAAAGTGATAAGGTTGAATTTCAAAGCATGCGTTGTGTTTTTTTTGCTTTTGATGTTGTCTCGTTGCTGTAATAATGGATTTACTAGTCATATTTGACTATAAAATAATGAACTCAATGTAAAATGTATATAAGCGACGACAGCCGAACGGATAGATGCTCGGGTTGAATGCGAGAGTGGTTCAATCCCCATAGTTCCGTTACACTGCTGACGTGCATCCATACCTGACACAAGCGTATTAGCTTTGTAAATGAGTTAACAGGACTGTCTTTAATGTGATAAATCGTTAGTTAAAAAAAAATTAAAAATATTTTTTTTTTTACAGGAAAAAGACAGAATATATAAAGTTGATTAGTAACAGACAGTAAATAACAATATAGGTTTATTTTATTTTATAGAATTAACTGATGCATTAAAAAATGTCGAGCTCTTGGCAATTATCGTTTTCTATGGCTAAGTGCCAATGATATTTTATTAAAACTAGCTTTCTATATTTGTATATTGTCCATATTAAATGGATTTATTAATTTAAAAGTTTTCAGGGAACTAAACGTTTTTTTTCACTTTGTGCAAAATTCTGTCTAAGTTAGTTAGAAGGTGTACGGCACTTCGCTGGCATTATACCACAATATAAGGAGATCCAGAAAGTAAGACCGCAGGCCGCGCTCGAGCAATGCACACATAGACACGAACCTCGGAACAGCTCGGGACCAGTCGGAGCGCAGCTGTTGCGCGATTCCGTGTCCGTGAGAGGTTATCTATGTGTGCGTTGCTCGAGCGTGTTTGTATGAAGCTTACCCCATTCAATGCCGGAATGGGGCACATGTGAGTGGCGACAATTAAATTTCAATTGTGTCTGGTTTTGAGTTGAGGGAATCAACGTGTTACCATCTACAGTCTCGTTATTTTTTGGTTATACTATGTATAAATGTGTATTTAAGTGTGTGTTTTACGTTGTCTAATCAGTGTTTCCTCCCCACAGCTGAACGAAGAGCACAGCTGAGCAGATCTCGGTCGCGGTCGGGACTCGCGGCGGCCATGACCACGAGAGAACTCACCAAGTATGTACTTCACCATAAGTCACACTGCATTAATTTACCCTTTAACTGTAGGGTTCAAAATTATAAAAATAATAAACACAACTGTGCGGTACGGTAGTTCTTATCGACTGCTAATGCAGCCGGGACCGACGACCGACGGCTTTACGTGCCTTCTGAAGCACGGAAGAGCTCACCTTGGCATTGAGTCTATCTAATCAAAGACAGAACGAACTTATTTTCCCGAGTTCCTATGGCCATTTTCCAGCTCCATCATCAGACCCTGGTTACCATCTAGCACCAAAGTACAAAGTGTTTGACTCGTCAAGACGAATCAAACACAAACTCGATGGGGTTGTTTCGTTTAACTACCGATTTTCTATGGCCACCTTGTCGTTCCATCATCAGACCCTGGTTACCATCTAGCACCATGGCAGTCGTCAAGACGAATAATACGAGCCCAAAGTCGATGGGGTTGTGTCGTTTAATTATCGAGTTCCTATGGCCATCTTCCAGCTCCATCATCAGATCAGCTCCATATCATAATAATTTTGCATTGTCATCCGATTTACACATGCATGCAAAATTTCAGCTCAATCAGTAACCGGGAAGTGGATCAAATTTAACTTGCAAGATTTGATCACAAACAAACATCGGGACAGGTGAAACTAAATAAAACCTTGTAAATGCGTAATAATTTAAAAACGAATAGAACACAATGTAAGTGTAGTTAATGTAATTATATATATATAAAAAAATTAACAGCCTTTAAAGTTTAAAGGTTCAGCAACCGTCCGATATGACGAATGGCGGGTTCAAATCCCGCTAGTGAATGTTTTTTTCACAAATTGTAATTTTTTTGCAACAAATTTTGTTTTTTGTTAAATCTATATAATGACCATAATAGTCTGTTTCCGTTTGTTCCAGCGAGCTTCTAGGCAACGCGTGATCTTCGTACGCTCATATCAAGTGATACTAGTTATAATATAGTCGTTAAGTACGTCAATAATTCGCGAATAACACAACACATATATGTATAAATTTTTACTTTTTAAAAGACAAAAATATGACTTACGGCCTTATTTTCTAATAATTTATATACCTATCTATGTTGTATATATTCATAAGAATACATAAGAAAACTGCCTGACATATCAGCGCAAAATAGTTTTAAATACAGGCTTGCTATTGCAAAACGAAACTAGTGCCTATTTAGAGGCGCCTTCTGGTTGTTCCGCTCTCGATTCAGATCCGAACGCCTCGGAGAATCTATTAGGGGCTGTCCCCTTATTTTGATTAAGTGATGCCGTCCTCTCCAGAAACCCGGGTGGTTCCGCTCTCGATTTTGATCAGAACGCCTTGGAGAATCTAGTAGTGGACGGGGGTTCTGTTAAATTATGCCATCCTGTCTTAGAAACCTGGGTTGTTTCGCTCTCGATTCTAATCCTCTACCTCAGAAAATCTAGTTGGGGGCGGGGATTCGTTTGCGTGATGATGGCATCACGCCCCTCTAGAAACCCTCTTAAGGATGTTTGAACGGCTTGAGGAACCCTTAGTTTCCCGCAGCCCAAAAGTCTAGCCAAAGCCATAGAAAGTATTAACCAATTTATGGAATCGGGCGTCACTTTGCGGAAATCAATCAAAAATGCAATTGAAATCATATGTAGTGTTGGTTCCGTTAAATCACTCGTTTATCAAGCTTGGATGCAGTGCGCATGCACCCTCTAAAATATGAAAAAGAATGCAAGTGAAGACACTGACACCCGACACGTGTTTCGCCCCTCTACGGGGCATCCTTAGTTAACACTACATAATTATTTCCGTTGGATTTATCTATTATTGCAAATTTGCTAATCGTTCATGGAAATTTTACATACATACATACTCTCATGTCCTTCTCTCAAAATGTGGTAAACGGAGCGTCGAAATCATCAATTTTGAGTAAACTAGATAACACCAGTGATGGGTTGCAGCCGATCGCCTGATGTGCGAGCATCTTGGAGCCCTTGTCCCTTAGTCGGCTCTTACGACTTGCACGGGAAGTGTGGCAGCAGACCAGCATGGGATTTTTAGCATGGAAATTTTACGTAGATAAAAATTGTCTTTTTCCATTTGTATAAATAGTTTAGATCTTACACAACACAATACAACATATATAAAATAATTTTGTGTGAAGACGTAATTGTTCTGTGGCTAAAGTAATGCCACCTCATTAAGATATACAACTGTCTATTGAAAGTAATGAAAAACAAAATGGCGCCTATACATAGTCGCGGAGCTAGTAAACTTTTAATCAATTAAAAATAATGCCTTAGAAAAATGCATAAAATGCGCTACGTATTGAAAACGTCCTTTATTGTATGTTAAATTGTAGTTGTTCTGTGAAATGATGGAAGTATGGTTGTTTTGAGATATTGCGAGTCGCTTGCGGCGCTTAGTTTATTATCAAGTTATTATTGTTTTGTTACTATGGTAGAGGCACCGGTTCTCAACACTATAAAAGCCCAATGTTTGAAACTGTTTTCTTCGCCAAAAATTAACATGGATTTTCATTAAAATTTTACGGAATGACAGCTAGGAAGCAGATGGGCTTGTATTCGTCATCATCATCATCATCATCTCGGCCAAGACGTCCACTGCTGGACAAAGGCCTCCCTCAAGGATAAAATCATTTTGAGGGGAATTTGCCGTAATCGCCACGCTTGGCAGGCGGGTTTGCGATCGCAGTAAGGTGAGAATAATCACAGAGAGACGCTGCTGCCCATCCTTTGGAACGGTCCCATAGTCGCCTTCTACGACACCCACGGGAAGAGATGGAGTGGTGCAATTCTTTATCCCCGGCACCACACGGGGATCTTGGGAGATCGGGGGTTTTGTATTCAATTGTTGCTAAAGACTAAAATCTGTTGCTGAATCTCTATTATTAATGATTTAAGGAGAAAAGAGTGTCGATTATTGGTTCCTGTCGAGCACTGGTGGCACTATCCTATTATGCTTTGAACCTATAAAGACATTTACAGACAGACTATAAAGACAGAAATTCACAAAATATACAATTTTTATACAATGTAATTGTAAACACAAATCAATTTTATATTTCTGCACTCCTTGTCCTATATTTTCCAAACTTTAACTATGCCAAATATCCACACTACGTGCGCGCAATGCGCTAAAAAGGGGCACGAAGTTTTCCTTTTACATACTAATATATAGAAGATAGATCTATGAACTTCTAATAAGTTATTTTCAATTCGTAATTGCGTATGTGTAACAGAAAAAGACTATTAACGAAGCCGAGAGTCGCGTATTCTTCCCATCTTTACAATGATTTGTCTGTACTGGGCCATACCTGGGTACTGTACAGCCTAAGGGGCTCTACTTTACAGGGAACACGTAATCAAAGAAACAAACAATCGATCAGTAATAAACTGTATTTTTAAAACGAACTCGAGTTAACATTTATTGCCCTATCGCTGCGACGGGCTGACGTAGAAGCTCCGCGATCCTCTTCTGTTTCCTTCTACGCGTGTCTTCTTAATCTAGATGAGTTTAAACGCAGAACGCGACGGCTGCCAGTAGGGTCGCCCGACCAAACAGTCCGATCACTACAGTACCGTCACGTTCTGGAGATATTGTTAGTCATAATCAGTATTTTTCTCAAAGTATTCAAGAACATTATCAGATTAAACAGCATTGAGAAGTGATAACTATACTTTCTCTAATACAAACATTATATCGATATTGTTAGACAATGAAGCTTTTGAATTTCCAAAGCACAATAAATATCGAACGCAGACATTCCCAGCCAGCCGCGCTGTCCCGCTTCACACACGTGCAGTCTGTTGCTCGCGTTACATTGCGTGCTACATATAACGGCTGTTTTAAAAAAATCCAAAATTAAAGTGGTTTCCCAGCAATTATTTCTGCTTAATTTTACTCGCTTATGCATTATGCTTATATTTCGGCTGCGTTAAGAGTTTTTTTTACACTCCGCACACGTACACAATACAAACTTGTTTCAAACTTAAACAACCTTCTTACATTTCACAGAAGGTTTAGTGCAGTATCCTTATTTCGCATGAATACATTCGATGTAATGATTTTAAAACTATAAAACGTATTAATAATAAGATTAAAAACTCTGTGAATTCGACACACGTACTGTGTTTAGTAATTATAGTAATTAATATTATCATTTTAATTAAACGACTGGGTATATCGGTTACTTTATGTCGCTATGTTACTGTTAATGTCAAAACTCATTAACATCTATAATATGCCGAATGTATGTTTAATATCAAAGGGAACGTGTGATCCATAAATTCAAAACACACTATAGTTTTTTTCTACAATATCATTTAGAGTGGGGCAAAAATCATAAAAACGAGCGGCGGCGTTTAGTTGATATCGTATAGTTTATCTAAACTATTGTACTGACGCTTGCACATCAACCTACCACAAGCTGTCAAATTTCCTCAATAGACTTCGAACTTTATGTTTAAGGCTTAAGGCTGACAATGTATTGAAGAAATTTGACAGTTTTGGGTAGGTTGATGTGCAGGCGTGTGTACCTCTGACTTTGTACACTAAACAATCGCCAATGGCTAAACTACAAATCGTCCGTCTCACATTTTCGATTTATAAAGCGGTTATTTAAATTATTATTTTTCATTAAGCACCTTAAATTCCCCATACAAAATTAGTATGGCCGCGCTTATGGACGGCGCACCCTTAACATCAGGCGGTAGAGTCATTTGCCTAACTCTCACACTCTCGTACTAATACAACTTTTTTTCTTTTAGTTGATGGCTTCGTGCGGTTAGCACATTTAGCCAGTGTCAAAGTAATTTTCTTACAAGTTATACAAATAAATAATATCTATTTTGTTAATATATGTTGATGATGAATGATAGTAGTAATGAGAAGTGAGAAATGATATACGCCCCAACCCCTCGAGTATCACAGTCAAGATGTGGGGCTTTACTAAGTAAGACCTCACGCGGACTTCTTGAGATAATTTGTAAAGTGACGTTGCACTGTTTTGTTTCATTTGCCAACACTCACAATAACCAAATTTCATAAATGATATAATTTCATGAATATAAAATCGTCAAGTCGTTTCTAGATATTCCTTCTTTGCTCTCTTCAATAATTTCAAAATTTCTTATAGAACACGGAATCCTGAGTTGTTTAGAAGGAGAGAATTCTATCTTTTGTTAATCAGTTAATAGCCTCATATTTTAGGAACACATTAATTATTTGTATTCCTTCAAAACTGTAATATTGCTCTCTTTTCTTAGAATTGCTCAGTATTAACTATGCTTATCTTATCTTATCTTAGTGGGGCCTGCCGAGGTTTCCCTCTCGCAGTAACACCTCGACCCATCGGGATCTTTTGTGCAACCTCATCCCTTCACTCTTCCTCCTCTGTAAAGATAGAGGCCATAAGTTTGGCAACGTCTTTAAGAGCGAAGAGCCTGAAGTCCTCCGGTTTCGGATAGGCCGACCCCAGGAGTCCCATTCTTTACCTAGCCAGAGAGTCGCAGTCACACAGTAGGTGCTGCATCGACTCCGTTTCCTCTCCACACGCCCTACACAAACTATTTGTTGAAAGGTGCATTCTGTGAAGCATTTGTTTTGTGGCATAATGCCCTGTCAAGGCACCGATGGTTAGCCGGGCCTGCCTTCTACCGCCTCCGCATATGAACTTAATCCGTCCTAAGGCGTTTTCGCCAAGGAAGGATTTGGAGTGTTTCATACCCGGCTGCTCCTTCCATTCGATGCCGTGCCTGTTTTCATTTCATTAACTATGCTACAATACATGTTATAGTTTGCTCCTTCTCCGGCCGGATACTTTAAAATATTTGCCTTAACTGTCTTTATAAATAAATATTGCTGCACTGTTCACTCGCTATGTTCTCTCTCTCTCTCTCTCTCTCTCTTTCACTCTCTCTCTCACCCGGCTTGTCAAACGAAACATTTTAGTTTATTTTAGATGATATTTCTTGCTTTTGCAAATAAAAGGGTTAAGGTAGTCATACTACCATCAAGTGTACGCTTTTGATATTGAAAATAATTCTAATAGATAGGTAGGTACTTGAGATTAACATATTATTAATATGACGTTTAGTTAAAAATATTAGTTTTATAGTCTTTAGTTTTTTTTTTGTAAAAATAATTTTTATGTAGTTTTTAATAATGCATTTGTTCTATCTTTCACTTAGGTATTGTCATAACAGGTGTAAATGTGTAATTTTTCCATTAAGTGAAAGTTAGTGGTGTTTTTTTAAATATATTAATGGCGTAAGTTGCGTAGTAGGTAGTATGCTCACTTACATATTATATTACACATGTAAATATATTTTTGTAAAATGTTAAATTTTTTAATTGATTAAAATGTTTTTGAAACTATGTGTTGGTTTTTATTTAAGTATTTGCACCATGACTATAGTGTTAGTGCCTTACAAACAAACAAAGAAGAAGCTCCGAATAGTTATTCCGCGTTTTGTTACCGTCATTTCAAATTTAAAAGAGACAAAACATGGAATAATTATTCGTAGCCTATTCTTTGTTTATTTGCAAGGCACTATGTGTTTTAAGGGGTGCAAAACGCCCAGTCCCCTGACTATTAGCTCTTATAGAAGTAAAAGAGACGCGAATATATTCGCCGCTACACGCGTCTCGTTTTCACAACTGCAATAATTCCGCTATAAGAAGCTCGTGGTTACCCCCCAGGTACATGTCTGTATAAGGTAAAAAACTTAACTAAGTCACCTGTTGTATGTGTGAGTAATGTGTGCGAATAGACATTCTATTTTTCAAATTTGAAAAATATGGTATGGTTTGCAAACTCATTATTTGCATAACTTTCAAGTTTGATTATTCCTATCCACTTATGATTACATTGTCACGATAAGATATAAATAGTTGTCAATGTCAAGTAATTGTCTTCGTATTTTTGCATCGTTCATGAATAAACAATACAGTTTACCACAGGAGCAAATTGTAAAACCTCGATTTTGAATTCAGCTTGGCAAATTAATATGGCACCATTTCCTGAAATTGGTAGAGGACAACCACTGTATGTTCAAACGAAAAGAGTTTTGTGTAATATGTACAAACATTTTAAGGAGGTTTGCGATAAAGACTTAAGTTGTTTATCAACACCAAAACAATTGGTCATTAAAATATCTGGTGTACCGAAAAAACTGGTAAACTAAAACTGGTAGTCAAGCTCGTATTAATTATTAAATTATATATTATATATTATTATTATATTTATTATTATTTAGCTTGTATTAAATATTTATATAATTTATTATGTTTATGCGTTTTTTTGCAAACTGTACACAACTACATACAACAGGTGACTTAGTTAAGTTTTTTACCTTATACCTGGTGTAGAGCGCGTGGGAACCGACTCGTCGTATCCTTGTTCTACGAGTACGGTGTCTTGGACCTGTGCGAGTGTGCATGTTTAGTGTATCATATATAGTAGCATTTTTAGGATCGAGTCGGGTCCCGTGACCACGGTCAGTGCAACGACATTAATGTTGTGTTTCGGCAGCTAGAAGTAAGATAGCCAGTGCCTTAGAAGTTGAGGATTTCGGGTGAAGTGCGCTTCCACCTTTAGCCTCATCACAACTTAATATCAGGTGAGATCAAGGTCAAGTGATGAGGCGTAAGAAATTTAAATATTACAGTTGTATAAACTTTTTTCTCGAAATCGGCTTATTGCTTTAAAGGGTTTGGAGCTTTGAAGTTTGTATGGGATACCGAATTGTGAAAAATACTCTTAAAACAAACAAAACATCAATGTTACAACAGACGATGTCGCAAGCAAACGGAGCAGAACCAAAAAAAAATAATCTAAAACTGAAATAGAAAATTTTCATTCACACGAAGTGGGTGGCGTTTGGGCACAGATAAAAAATGGCGCGACCATAGATCATAGATCGTTGTGGGCTGTATCACGAAATAAGGAGACTGCAGAGGGTAATCTTCATACAAACGCAAGCTCAAGCAACGCACACATAGACAACCCTCTCACGGACACGGAATTTCGCAACAGCTGCGTTTTTGGAGTAGTTTGGACTGTTTCTAGCTGTTCCGAAATGCCGTGTCTGTGAGGTTGTCTGTGTGAATTTTTTTTGGTAGGGAATTTGCTGAATGCCTTAGACGGCATTTTCAGCTTCACCGGGCTCTTTTTGGGGGCGGCGAGAAACTTAAAGGGCTCCTCAAGCCGTGCGAAACGAATCACCTTCGGAGGTTCTCTGGAGGGAACGGTATCACGCACTAGTGCGTGTCCCCGTGCCCTTCTAGATTCTCCGAGGGGTTCGGATCGGATCGGTTGTGTGGGTTGCTCGAGCGCGGTATTTACAAGGCTTAGCTTCTGCAGGCTCTTTATTTTGTGGTTGTGGGATTTATTCTCAGTTGGCAGTCGGTGGGTTGATACTTGGCCCGTGAAACACATCTGATTGATTATTTTAAGTGGATGGACGGACGGTTGAAACTTATCTTCAGTTACACGTGTTAGTAATCGTAGTACAGACGCCTGCACATCACCCTATCCACTGAAACTGTCAAATTTCTTCAATCAATGTTCAGCCGTATGCCAATGTACACAGAGTTCAAAGTCTATTGGGGAAATTTGACAGTTTGTGGTAGTCTGACATACACACTGTATTAATACAATTTGGCCACGCTTACAAACGTCGTTGTTGACAACTACCGCTAGTGTATTCTTTAATTTTAGTTACATTTGTACCGGCTCGTAAAAAGTTGCACAATCAATTTACTGACAAACATGCGTGCATGCTTTTAATTTGTCTTCAATTAGCTACATCGTAAAAAAAAAAAGCTTGCTGCTATCCGGAGTCAGTTGCTATTTGCAAGGAACCCTGCAAATAGCAACTGCTGTTAGTGTCCGAGATGAGCCCCGCGGGGTGTGAGCCTGATTCCCCTTACCTGTTGCCAGAGCCATGTGAAATTTAAGTTTTAAACTCTTTTATTTCTTTCCTCAAGGGTATGCACTTGGCCTTCAGTTCACCTGATGTTAACTGTTAAGTGATGAGAAAGCCGAAAGTGGAAGCGCACTTCACCCAGCGTATCCCCAACTACTGAGAAACTGGCTGGCTATCTCTAGCAGCTAGAGTCTAGCTGCTGGAACACAACAATGCTACAAACATTGATGTTATGGCGACATATTTAGATAAGATGGTGGCAGCTAGCCAGGCGACCAGAGAAGCTCTACCACCAACAAAACCGAGTAGGTACACAAACAGTACCCCCGCTGGAAATCGAACTCGGGACTTCTGGGTCTAAACCGGTGGTTTTCACCACTAGACCACAGAGGCGGTTGAGTTTCACTGTCTTCGGAGCGCCTAAGAGCTCGTGGTACACCAGTAGCACTCGCCATGTAAAATGTATTTACATCATCGTCAGCTCATTTGATGTCCCCACTGCTGGAGCACCAGACTTCCCTGTGGATGGATAGGGAGGACGGGCCACAAACCACCACGCGGGCCCAGTGCGGTGCGGTGGTTGAACGACTGCGAATGCAGCCGGGACCAACAGCTTTACTTGCCTTCCGAAGCACGGAGGAGCTCGAGATGATACATTTTTTGTCACCCATCCGATTACCGGCCTCTCCGAAAGTTACTTAACTTCAGCAATCGCAGACCAAGCGCGTTAACCACTGCGCCATCGAGCTCCTATTTGCATCTTATAACGAGTACATTCTCTTTGGTGTATGAGTTAATGACATGATGGAGGCAAGGGGGCGTGATTTGGCAACGCGTCGGCCCCGCCCACCGCTGGCTAAATGTTTTCCAGATATAATTTTGATTAACTGTAATATAGTGTATATTTCTGTTTGCTAGTATGTTGTTGTACATGCCTTAGATTATGTCACGTGCAATTCGTATTAGGAAATTGCATGATAAATAATAAAGTACCATGGACTAATAATATATATAGACTAGCTGACCCGGCGGACTTCGTACCGCTTTGACAGTTTCCATGACAACACTACAAACAAATCATTTTGTATTGGAAAAATTTCAAAAATCTAAAAAAAAATTAGGGGGATTTCCTTAACATTTAGGGGGATAAAAAATAGATGTCCGATTCTCCACCCTAGCCGATATGCACGCTAAGATTCACGAAAATCGATCGAGCCGTTTCAGAGGAGTTCAATAACGTACACCGTGACACGAGAATTTTATATATTAGAAGATAATACTCTAATTGCAACACTATAAAACAAAAACACGAACAAAACAATAATAAATTACAAAGTTACAATTTGGCGGTCTTGTTGCTTTCAAGCTATTTCTTCCAGACAACCAGTCGGATGGAGAGAGCTAATAAACTGTACTGTAAGATCCGGAGGTGAAACTATGAAAACTAATGTGTATTTTATAAATGAAACAAAATAATAATAATGATAAATATATATATGTACAAATACCATATTTACAATCTGTCCGGGGAAGTAGTAATCAAACTTTAAGAACATGATCTATGAACAATTTAATCGATAAAAATACCTCAAATCAGGGTTCTGACTGAGTAATTAATTTACCCTCGTTCTTATCTTTCCTCTGTTTTTTTACTTAAATAAATCCTAACTCTCTCAAAATGTATGGGGCCCGTGTGTGTTTGCTACTTCTACTAATAGGTAATCTTGTTAGGTATCGAATGATACCAAATATTTGCTTATCAGTGGCAAGGTGCCCATGCCATCGCTTTTTTTAAAAGAAGAGGACCCTTGATTTGAGGTATTTTTATCGATAAAATTATCCATAGATCACGCTCTTAAAGTTTAATTACTACTTCCCTGGACAGATTGTATAAATAAACCTACTTACCGATACCGATACCGATATCGTTGAAAAAGGTATTGTTAGGCTTGGTATCGTTTCTTGGGTGGCATTACCGGTAAATTAACTACCCGCTCTACGCGGATAACACCACAAATAAAAGAAATTTTGAGTTAAACTCTAAGGACTGATTTTTCAATCGTCAGTTAAAGTTTATTCATTGAATAATTTTGACATAATTACAGTTTCTCTTTAGAAAATATGTCACAATGACAATGTTATTCGTTGGATAAAACTTAACTGAGGATTTAAAAATCGGGCCTTAGTCATCAATTCTTTGTACATAACCCTATCACTTAGCAGAGTTTTTTTTTTGTGGAATTATATATACTTATTCTTTGTATAAAATGTGTTTCTGTTTCACTACT
The DNA here is from genome assembly GCA_949315975.1 of Eudonia truncicolella. Taxonomy (NCBI): domain Eukaryota; kingdom Metazoa; phylum Arthropoda; class Insecta; order Lepidoptera; family Crambidae; genus Eudonia; species Eudonia truncicolella. The sequence continues at coordinate 5,446,865 of OX438853.1, read as the reverse complement.
TACTCGAGTTTTTTGATGTGTAAAATCTTTCCGAACGCTTTCTATATTTAAGCAATTTATGGGAGTGATTTCGTGAAATGGGACGGAAGTATTTGTAACAGTGTAACAGGAAGTCGGGGAAGCGCACAAGCGCGCGCGATTTTGTAAAGGAGAATGCCCGTTCTTGGTATCATCCATGTTCGAATTGTACTTCCACCTAATTTATATCAAAAATAAAAATAAATATTTCATAAAACCCTGTTAAATTATTTACCCTAACTTCTCCGACGAGAAATCCCCATATTATTTAGTATTTAAATTCACTTCCGTTTAATTTGTTTTTTTTTGACATGTCGAGTTGTCGTTGTCTCCTCGGTGTTGCCATTTTGTAACAAGCAAATCGATTTATCAAAATATCATCAATTCACTTTTAGTTATTTCATTAAAATAACCCATCTCTCCCCCCTCAACATCCAACTCCTTCCTCAAGGCCGGCAACGCATCTGCAATTACTTTGGTTTTGCGGGTGACCATGGGCGGCGGTGATTACTTTCCATCAGGTGACCCGTCTGCTCGTTTGACTCCTTTTAATATAAAAAAGTGAGCATTAAGCCTAGTGCGAGTTTTGTTTACCGTTCGATTACATTAACGTTCATTCATTCATTCATTTATACATTTCATTCATTTATATTGTTCATTCAATTTATTCATTCGTTTACTAGGCACCCAGTATGCGTAGTGCTATATTAACTTACCGTTTATATCGCCTCTTGGAAACAAATGAGGTGACTTACAAATCTTCGATACAAAGTCACGTTTCGTTAACATGATCATTGCGAATGAAACTCCACAGCATAATGAGTAAATAATTTATTCGTCACGGCAAACGGTCTTTCACTGACAGAGCTTGGACGATGCACCGCAGTCGAGCGAGGCTGTTCCCGCACCCGCTGCTCTCATCTGCAACAAAACCTTTTATATGTAAGTAAATCCTGTTTAATGTTCCTTCCACCAGCTCTTTTTATGTCCCCACTGCTGGGACACGAGTCTTCTCTATTAAAGCTGTGGAGTATCTTGCGCCCATTCTTCACCACAGCTAAAAAATAGACGTCCTGAACTAGCCAAGTAGGTAGTAGGTGGTAATGGAGATTCAAAAACACTTTTTCTAAGTTTATTTGAATAAAAAAATTTGACAATAAACCACCACGCGGGCCTAGTGCAGAATGGTGGTTGTTAAAGACTGATAATGCAGCCGGGACCAGCGGTATTACGTGCACAGAGGGGCTCGAGATGATACATTGGTCACTTAGATAGATAGATAGATAGATAAATACTTTATTGCTCACACAAATTAAAACCAAAAACAGGTACATACATAAAATCTTAAAGCTAGCATGGGCAAAGGCGGTCTTATCGCTTTAAGCGATCTCTTCCAGACAACCTTTGGTTTAGGAACCCAAGAGGGAGATAGAGGAAGTGCGCAAATACAGTAGAATACAATAGAAACATACTCATATACCAGTACATAAAAAGACATACATAATAGTAATATATAAATATAAATATAATATATAAATAATAAATACACATACATACATACATTTTTTTTAATGAAATCTGTTCGGATTGTGACCTTTTTGGCTGTGGTATCCATGCCTTCAAGGGATCACTAATGGCAATGTTACATACCAATTAATACTTGTTTTGGTATTGTGTTTGCATATTTGTTTTTGAGCTTAGTAATTTTATTTTATTTTACTTAACTATATTTTATTTAACTTAATTTTATGTTACCAAACTTTGCTTAACCTAATGTTAATTGCTTTTGTTATTTGGTAAGTTAAAGGTAAATGCTGCGCACTTTTGTAATTGGGCACGGATATACCTTATCAACTGTACATAATTGTATTTTAGTATGTTTCCTATCTATAGTCTGTAATTGTGCCTTAAATAAAAAAAATAAAAAATAAAAATACATACATATAACACCAACAATAAAAACCTAAAACATGTTACTAGCACGTGACTGATGCAATAGATGACTGTGCAGTTTAGACTTAAAGGCGGAAAGGGTCTTAGAGTGACGGACATTATGCAATGACGCCTTTACGAAAGTAGACCGAGCACGTTAACCACTGCGCCATCGAGCTCTACAGTGCGAAATAGCCTATTTACTGCCCCGTATTATGTCTTGTTTATAGGCTGGATCTGGATGAAGTTGAATTAATTATTGTGACTTACTGGACATAAAAGGTATTTCCTTTTCCGCCTTCGCTTCTCTGGATTCGTGGCTTCGTGATAACAAGGTTGGTGGTTCAATGTAGCCTTTACAGCTTTCAGACTCCAACTGTGAACAAAATATGGTTTTTATTTTTTATTTTTACGGGTAAGCACAGTGCCTTGATCTCACCTGATGTTAAGTGATGATAAGGCCAATGATGGAAGCGCACTTCACCCGGGATCCACAACTAGTGAGCTATCTTATCTCTAGCTGCCGGAACACAACAACGCTACAAACATTGATGTTATGGCGACATATTTAGATAAGATGGTGGTAGCTAGCCAGGCGGACAAACAAGCCCTACCACCAACCTAACCGAGTACACAAACATGTACCCCCCGCTGGGAATCGAACCCGGGAGCTCTGGGTCTAAACCGGTGGTCTTAGCCACTAGACCACAGAGGCGGTTAAGTTGAATAGTCTGAGGCCTGTCGTCTATCTAACTACCAGACCACAGAAGCGGTTTGTGCTTAAGTCGTACCTACGTCCGTTTGTAACGACGAGCACTTAGTTTTAGATAGCCCTTTAGTCGTGTTGGGTAACAGTTGCGGGGAAAACTGTCACCTAACATTGCTTGGCTACATAAGTACAGACGCCTGCAAATCAACCTATTCACAACTGTCAAATTTTCAATAAATGTTTAACCATATTATGCCATACATACAGTTCAAAGTCTATTGAGGAAATTTGACAGTTTGTGGTAGGTTGATGTGCAAGCGTGTGTACCAGTTAAAACTTAACTTAACTTTGTAAAGTGACCGTTAGTGTAGTTAACCTCTCACCTATCATTGCTTGAGAAAATGCATTACGCCCGGGGAAACTGGTTGGTTTCGTGGGACTTGTTCCCCCGACCCCTCAAGGGGGTACACCTACTAAAAACTCCTACATTACCCCTCCACGCCTAGAATGATCTAGGACTGTTATAAACTCCGTTTTAACCGCCAGATGACCCGAAATCGTTGCCCAGCGGTGTACTCTGTTTGGTTGGCAATAAGGCTTATACCATCATTTCTAAATGTCGCCGTAACATCAATGTTTGTAGCATTGTTGTGTTCCGGCAGCTAGAGATAAGATAGCCAGTGCATCAGTGAAACTTGCGGGTAGGCAATGGGAGGACGGTTAGTAAGGCAGAATGCTGTTCTACTAGCAATCCTCGCATCTGGACCCTGCCTCTGCTTAACATCAAGCAGAGCAGAGTCATTTAACTCGGTTTCTTTATTTATTTATTTATTTATTAATTTATAGGAAGACAAAAAAAAACAATCACCGGAACAGTTTTAGGTGACTCCTTAACTATGTTAGGTGACAGTTTTACTCCAGCATCTGTCACCTAAAATTTTCTGAAGTCACGTGAAACTTCGCATCATCAGCATACACACGTCCACTGCTAGACATAGACCTCTCCAAGTGCACGCCACTGAGCACGATCCGCGGCTACTCTCATCCAGCTCTTACCAGCCACCTTGCAAAGATCGTCGTTCCACCTAGTCTGAGGGCGTCATACACCACGTTTGCCGATACGCGGTCTCCACTCAAGAACTCGTTAAACGTGAAACTTAAGTCGGCACTCACTCCCTAAACGAATGAACCCACCCAACGCCGTTCATTCAGTAAAACAACTAGAACGCGTGTCATGTGAATATCCTCCGGCGGCTATTTCTGCGCGACACGTTTGATACGCGGCATCCATCTTGTTTAATAACTCGTGCAGATACCATCAATTATAATATTAGCTTTTACATTTTGCGACGGAGAAACGTTTCGGATAAATTGGGAGCGACGCGAGAGTCACGCGGTTTGCATGAGAATTTGTGAAAGTTATTTTTTTTTGTACTCACTTTGTTTTGTGCTGTGTTTTATTTTATTATTAATCATTTTATTATTAATCGTATGCGTGTGTGAGTGTCAATAATTGTTTTTCTTTCTTTCTTTCTTTCTTTTGAAAGAGGTATAAAAGTTGTAGCGAATCTACCCGCGTTTTAATTCTACATAATTATTTATTATACACTGCATGTATTTAACTATAGGTACTTTTATTGAAACGAAATAATTTGGAAAAATGTAAAATTTCCACGAGCAGGATTTGAACCCGAACCATCTGATATACTGGGTCAGGTGCACTTCCAACTATGCTATCGTGGCTCTGTCCAACCCGTGCAAATATATCAACACAATCTTCTCTTACTTTGTAAGCCAAAGGAGCTATCTATATTCATTGTCAACAACAAAAGTGTATAGGATGTTGATGACTTAGTAAGTCATCAACATCCTATATTGTAGGATGTTGATGACTTAGGGCCTGTTTCACGATCTACAAGTAAGTTCCCATTAGTGTTTACTTGACAGATAGTCCATACAAAACTGTCACTTTATCTGCCAAGTATCTCCTAATCAGACATTGTGAAACAGGCCCTTAGTAAGTCATCAACATCCTATATTTTTTAACATTATTTTAAATTTTAATTTGCTTGTAACTATATTTACGTAATATTATTACTTGTTACAAATGAAAAATCTTTGTTCGAACCTATTCATGTGTTTGAAAAGTCAGGATTTAAGATCAATCCTATTAATTTTACGCGTCTAGTCTAGATAAATGAAAAAGTATTTCACTAAAATGTGAATCAATCGCGTTTTTCTCTTTTGAGATCGCTTTGAGCGATAAGACCGTGTTTGCCCACCCAGATATAAAAATTTTGTTGTTTGTTTTTCTTTACTTTTCTGTGTGTGTGTGTGTGTGTGTATGTGTGTGTGTGTGCAATAAAGAGTTTTATCTTTCAATTTTTTTATTGCAAAACGGAGACTTGATGTTTGGTTTGACGGAGGTTTTATGTTAAGTAACGATAAGTCTAAATAACTAAATAGCGAACTTCACTCGGATCCTCAACCACTGAGGAAGTAGCTAACTTAAGTACTTTGATTGTCGAAACAATTGCATTTTGTAACTTTACTTTCGTTAGACGAGGTTCGATTCCCAGTGGGGGGTTTAAATTATTGTTTTCAGTTTGGTGCTAAGTAAAAATTGTTTTAAGCCCGCCTAGCTATTAACCACTTATTTAAGTTCTTATCATCCGATCTTCGAGACATCCGATTATAATATTTTTACAAACACTAAAGATCAGTAAAGAAGAAGGCAAGCTATTTATAAAATGTATTTTTTTTGTTAATATAATTTTAACACAAATTTTATTGCGAAAAAATTTCCACGAGCAGGATTTGAACCTGCTGACATACCGGGTCAGGTGCTCTCCAAATTGAGCTATCGTGGTCCTAACCAGTCCACCGATATTATTCAACACTATTTACTTTTTTATTTTAAAAGCCAAAGGCGCCCATTCAATGTCAACAACTGTCATTGACATCCGATCATAAATTTTTTTTTTTGTAATTTGTTTCGCAACAAAATTTGCGTTAAAATTATATAGGTAAACAAAGAAAAAACATTTCTTATCTATAATTATCAATATCAACAATGTTAGCATTATTGTGTTCCGACAGCAACAGGTTTAAGATAGTCAGACATTCAGCCAGAAATAAACAAGAAGAATTTGCTCAATATAGTCCTTTTAGACCGACTATCTTTTCTGTCAATCAACGCTTGTGCCCAGCCCTATAACTCAGCGATGTTAGAGGTTGTATCAATGTTAAACCGCAATTAATACACGTCTCTAGATTATCTATGCCGCGTGCAGGAATAGCGTGGATACCGCGAACCGAGTGGATTATTTTAATTGCCATCACATATCTGCTGGCGGGAGCTGCATTGATGTGATTTCGTTTCAATTTCAGTGTCGTAGATAATTTACTAATCATTTCAAAAAGCCTTGGTGACCGAATGAGAACGAAATAATGAATGGCTCAATGAATGAGTGAACGATTGAGTGAAGAATGAGTAAATGATTAAGAGTACTAACTTGAAACAGCCGGTGCTTTTAATCGCTATCGCTGCTCGGTCGGAGTACCTGTCTTAAGTCTTAAGTACCACATGCTGTCACTTCAGCTTTAGCAAGTAGCATATTCTGCCACTTAAACGTTTGCTGTATGTTAATTAATTAATGAACGAGTAAAAATGAATGACTGTATCAAGTTTACCGTTGGATGAAGGGTTGCTTACAATATATATCCGAAAAATTTCAACTAGTTTATTTTTAATAATGAACGGGTGAGTAAATGATTATGGCAACTTACTATAGCCGCAGCTTTGTAATCTATTGTTTTGTATTTCTAGTCTTGAAGTAGTTACCACAATGCTGCTAAAGCCTCAGTACGCTCACCTCACAACCTAAGCGTATGCTGGACGTAAAAACGTGAATGAATGAGTGGCAATTAATAAAAAATGAATGAATGAGTAACAATTGATGACCGTTCACAAACTTACTGTCCGCTTGCTTGGAATCTCTGCTCTATTGCTGCGCGGCCCCCAAAACAACAGCAAAATTATTTGAGTGATTAACGAATAAAAAAATTAATGAAAGAGTGAATGAATGGTAAAGAGTATTACAACAGCAGCTGCACTCTCAACCTACTTGTAACCGAGCTATGTACTGTATCGCTGCTCGTCTAGTCTATCTATCTCCAGAGACATGCTGTAGAGCCTCGACAGATGGCTCATTTTATTATCTAAGCGTAACTAAATGTACCTACATTATAATTTGAACGAATAAGAATGAATAAGTGAATATACACAAATTTACCACAATGCTGCTTGCAATCTCTTTAAGTATATCAATGCTCGACTGAAAACTTAGGCGGAGTATGAATTAATGAATGAATGAATGGTTTAGTGAGTAAATAACCAATGAATGAGTGAATGATTAACAGTACTTACAACAGCCGCTGCTCTCAAAGCTGCTTGTAACCGCTCTATGTGCTGAATAGCTGCTCGCAGTATCTCTAGTTTTGGTAGTCGCCCACTGCCCGCGCGCGCTCGTATCCTAAGCTCTTCAAACGCTGCGTTTACCTGGGAAAAGGTAATGGATTCTTAGGAGACATTTCACACACAGCGAAACATCGTGGCTCAATCCCGATAGCCTTTTAAGACTACTGACGTGAACTCATTGCTAACACAAGCTTGTAGCAACAGTTGTAGATTGTTGTGTTCCGGCAGCTAGAGAGATAAGAGCCAGTGTCTCAGTAATTGAGGATTCCGGGTGAAGTGCGCTTTCACATTCGGCCTTATCATCACGTAACATCAGTTGAAATGAACCTGTAAGACATAAAAAAGAAACGCCAGCTTTGATGTTGGGTTAAAAAGACTGTTATATGATTATAGTTGTATCCTAATTTTACGCAAATTTTCTTGCAAACAAAAATTGTTTTATTTGAAAATGTGTTGAAAAAATTTCTACGAGTTGAATTCGAACCCGCACCCCGTGGCATACCAGGTCAATTGCACTACCCAACTATGCTATCATGGTTGTGTCTAACCCGCCGAAATTTATCAACACTATCTACTTGAGTTATCGAGTGGAGACCGCGTATCGGCTTACGTAATGTAGGACACCCTCAGACTCGGTGGAGCGACGATCTTCGCAAGGTGGCTGGCAAGAGCTGGGTGAGAGAAGCCGCGGATCGTGCGCGGTGGCGTGCACAAGGCTGATGATGATGATGATGATGATGATCTACTCTTACTTTGAAAGCCAAAGAAGCCTTAATATGTGTTATTCTTATTGCTATTATTATTTTTTTTATTTTGTTAGTCGGCGTCGCGGTGCGTCGTCACTCGTCTCCCTCCGGCGGGCGGCCCTGTCAGAATAACAGCGCTCCTACGGTGCTCGGCCCATCTTCGAGTGTCGTAGGGGTAATATGCTGAGACAGGGTCCTTGTTGGCCTCACACACTGCTTTTTGCCCGCCCGATCCTCTAAATTACAGCACACATTTACAGAATACACTAAACATGCACACCAGTTTAGGCCCAAGACACCGTACTCGTAGAACAAGGGTACGAAGAACCGGTTCACACTCGCTCTACACCAGGTACAGACATGTACCTGGTCGGTTCTCTCCTCCTCCACGGCCCGGTCAACCCGAGCCGAGGTCCGTGCCTTTAGAGGCGCCCTCGGGTTGCTCCGCTCCCCGATCCGATCCGAACCCTTCGGAGAATCTAGTAGGGCACGGGGACGCGCACTCTAGATAACCTCTGAAGGTGATTCGTTTCACACGGCTTGAACCCTTTACGTTCCTCGCCGCCCCCAAAAAGCCCGGTGAAGCTGAAAATGCCGCAGAGGCAATCAGCAATCTCTCTCCAAAAAAAAAACACTGCTTTTTGTTTATATTTTCATTTAATTGTTTTTTTGTTGTTTGTATTCTTGCTTTGTTTTGACTGTGTTGTATTTTGTGTGTGTGTGTGTGTGTCAATAAATGTTTTTATTTCTTTCTTTCTTCTTTCTTCTTTATTCGTGTTGGAACATTTATTTGGTGGTCTACTTTCCTCTGAGCCTAATGAGACTCGTTTTAATGCGTGTAGAAATAACAATCAAAACTGAACGTAAAGATACGAGACGGAAAAATGTTAATACCGTCACAAGAAAACTTTCAGTTTTAATGCTTGTTAGAGAGAACTAGTGGAAGGCTCATAAATAAACGGCTCAAAGGACAAAGCTGCATGTTTGATATGGCGTAAGGGTGGACGCACGCTTGCGATTTGACGTGTGCGACAACAAAGACGATTGTCTGTGTCTAAATTTTTTTTATGTTCCTTATATTATTGCAGATGTGATATCAATAAATAAATAAATCTTTATTTGCATAAAACACGGTACACAGAGGTGTTTAACAACACATTAGTATAGCCAAAAGCAAAATTATGTGGAAAAGAATGTGTTGAATCAACTTTGCGGGAAAGCGGGATTTGAACCCGCTACACAGTGTACCGGAGTCCTGAAAAATTAGTACCTAACCAAATTTCAGTTTTGAAATGAACACACACAATAGCTGTTTTGTCTCAAAAACGCTATGCCTACGGTTCGTACGGGAAACCTTTTGCCTTGTAATGAGAAAATCGGAAAGCAACTCGGCATGAGCATGTCTTTTCTCTCTTTCTTTTACAGCGTCCAATATAGCAAACATATTTATTTTACATTCTCTTGACCATCCAGAAAGCTATGCTATGCTTGTATTAGAAATGAATTCACGCCAGTACTGTAACTAAGCTTTGAGGGTTGAACTGCGTTCTCTCGCATTCATGTAGGTACACAGTGAAAAATAAACAATTACTCTATTCTATTCTATTCTATTCTATTCAACCCGAGCAGCTATCTACCGGCTACCACAACGCTCCAAATGTAATAAAGATGTAGTTATAATTTGATTGTTGTAATTGGTGGAAGAATTCTGCCTAGAAGTAGACTAGAAGATCATATAGGTACATATACCTTTTTCAATCACCAGGTGGCGTTGTTTTGCATTACTGTGTCTCGGTTTATAAGCTATCATTATCATCATCATCATCATCTCAGGCCAAAAGACGTCTACTGCTGGACAAAGGCCTCCTCCAAGGATCTCCACAAAGACCGGTTTTGTGCTGCTCGCACCACCAGATTCACCAGATCGTCGGTCCACCTTGTTGGAGGTCTGCCCACACTGCGCTTTCCGGTACGCGTTCGCCACTCGAGGACCGTTCCGCCGCAGCAGCCATCAGTCCTGCGAGCAATGTGCCCTGCCCACTGCCATTGAGCTTAGCAACTCTTCTTATATATCGGTAACCTTTGTTCTTCTGCGGATCTCCTCATTTCTGATTCGATCACGCAGAAAAACCCCGAGCATAGCCCTCTCCATTGCTCTTTAAGTGACCTTTAACGTATGCAAAATTACATTATAAACCCTTGTGTTGTCATATTATTATTGTGCAGGTAATTGAAGTATTCATTTATCATCATCTTTGTGTGAATATCCAAACACATGTATAACGTTTTACTGTTGTTTAAAGATTTAAGTTGATTTCGTTATTTTTATATGAGCAGATAAAAGACCTTTTCCAATTACAAATTGTATACAACATTCATCAAATAAATTAAAAACAGCAAACAATTATTTATATTAGTATCGGCAAACGTAGTGTAGGACGCCCTCAGACTCGGTGGAGCGACGATCTCCGCTAGGTGGCTGGCAAGAGCTGCGTGAGAGTAGCCGCGGATCGTGCTCGGTGACGTGCAGAAGGAGAGGCCTTGTCCAGCAGTGGACTAGTGTAGGATGATGATGATGATTATAAAACAATTATTATGTTAGTCCTATTAATCAACATAATAACAAATATTAACAGCACACAATTATTATGTATATCCTAATAAGAATAAAGTTTATTTCGTTAAAAAGTTTCATGTTACAATAGCTAGTGGCTAGAATCTCCTTTTAGGCTTAACACCCGTACTAGGAGACTCTGCTCTTCCAATAAATACAATGTTTCATGTGTACAGTTTACAGTCTCTATACAATATTAATTTAACTTATCACTAAAATAAACTGAAAATACTAAACAATGAGCGTTTATATGTGTTTATATGTGAGGGTGTGTGAGCGTCCTTTATGATCAGAATGTCTAAAATTCAATTCGTCTACGAAGCAAAATGACTAAAAGGAAAGTCTACGTGGCAAAATACCTAATCAGTAATTCGTCTAATGATGAAAATGTCTGACAAGGACATGTGCGTGTGAACAAGGAAAATTAAACAACATAATAACAAAAGTGTATCCCGACTGTAAGCATCGTGCGCATACAAAAATAGACGAAACCCCGTCAATAAACAGTTGAATTTACGGCGAACATCTTAATTTCACATAAAACGTAATTTAGTGGCATGCCGCACGGACGACGCGACATATTTTTATTTCCGTGCGACGCGTCGTACAGCTTTGTCGCCGCCCGTTAAATATTGTGATTGGTGCACGATAAATCTGTCAAAAATGTCATGTTTTCGCGCTTCAATTTGTAAAGATGGCCGCCGGTAGTCCTTTGATTGGGAAGCGGGAAGGAATTCTAAGAAACTGTGTAACTAATACAATAAATTATTGTATTTATAATGGTGCATCTTCTTTATTGAGTAAGATTATATCTTTATAGCTCATTTTAAGTCCATACTGCTGGGGCACGAGCCTTCCCTATGGATGGAAACACTACAGAGAGAAAGGGCCGTGTGCTGGTTACACGCGCCAAGTGTGGTCCAGTATTTTAATGATAGTTATCAACCCCATCCCTTCACTCTTCTTCCTCAGTGAAGATGACTGCTATAAGTTTGACAACGTCTTTGATAGCGAAGAGCCTGAAGAATCTGTGCCTGAAGTCTTCTGGTTTCGTACTGGCCGATCCCCGGAGACCCATTCTTGGGGATAGAGGATTCCTTGTGAGATAGGTATATTATCACGTATGTATGTTCCTTGGCGGGAAAGTAAAGAGTCCAGCCCACCTAGACAAGTGGCTTAGCGCTAGTGAATAGAAATTAAATAGATGATTATTTTACGGGATTGACATAAGTCAACGATACGTATAAATGACGTCTTGCAAGAAGTCTGCGTGAGGACTTAGTAAAGCCCCACATCTTTACTGAGATACTCGAGGGGTCGGGGGGTAATATCATTTCTCACTTCCCATTTCTATTATCATTCATCATCATCAATATTGTTTATTTATGTATTACAATGAAATTAAGAAACTAATGACATGGCAGAATGGTCTATGACCTTAGCCGGTTCCTTAAGGAACAAACTAAACTTAATAAAAATTATAAATAAGTATAAATGACGTTTATGTCAATCCCTTACAATAATTATTCGATTGAATTTCTATTATAGAATAGAAATTCAATCGAATAATTATTAATAATATAACAATAATATAATTAATATAATAATATAATTAATATAACACTAATAGTAGTGTTATGCTATCTATAGCTTCATGGTTATGCTACTTGTCTAGGGGGGAGGTTTTGCCTGCAGCTTCATGCTGTTTTACTCGTAAGAAAAAATATCTTTATTCAAATACGTTTACATCTATTGTTAACAAAGAGTTCTAAACGAATATTGTAAAATAAATTTAATACTAGGTATTGCCTGAGCTAGGTAAACCCTGTTTTTCAGGACTGATAAGTGTTCGTGAAAATGCCATAAGTATTAGCAAATATTTTTTTACATAAAACAAAGACAATATTGTACAATATCTTTACACTGGCTGACTAAATATGCAAACCGCACTAAAGCCCGATTTACACTTCATTAAGTACAGTAGCGAGTTAACTTACGACATTGGCGAGTTAAGTTGTTATTGTCGTTGGAACGGCAAAAGCGAGTTAAGTAGTAAGCGGTTATTAAGTTGATTTGAATAGATCGCGATTCTATTTTTCGGCTAGTCCAGTGCGAAGTAGGCCCCTCCCTCGCGTCTCCCGCACCCCGCCAACTTAACTGGCGGGCATGTAGACAGGCGAGTTTAATACAGTGTATAAATTTTTCTTCTTGTTGGAACGGCAACTTATGGTTACTCACTCGCCTACTATTGGACGCTACTTACAACTTATTACCTAACTGACTGATTTCTTAACTCGCTACTGTACTTATTGAAGTGTAAATCGGTCTTAAGCCGTTGTAAAAAAGCGAATGTTTGTTTTTTTTTTATTATTAGTCTGTCACTTTTTATTTTTAAAACACCCTAGTTCGTTAGACCTTCGCTCAAAATTAGCTATGCCTTATTAGACACACATGAATCGGTGCAAGCGACCCGTTTATCCAAAACAAAGTAATTTTAGATGTTTTGACTTTAATATGAAATGATGACTGGAGCTATTACGAAGTTTTTGATGTATTTTTAACTAAATGAGATGTTATAATGAAGTTTCGTTGGGATATGATTTTAATGTCGCTTCGGAAACTGTATTGGACGACCAAGTTGTAGTTTTATTAAGCGAGACATCATTAGTGTAAATAAATATACTTATTAATTTATTCCGAAAGACACTCAGGCAGGGTGCCTAGTGTGAGTTTTTTTAACTATCCGTATTCATTCGATTACGTTTACGACAACGAAAATTTGTATCGCATAATTTTAACTCTTCTCGTATGACGCCAGGCGCTGCTTCATTGCCCTATGAATTTGCGATTCGTGATTCGTTAACGTGATCGAATGTCAAACTCATACGCCATAACATCAATGTTTGTAGCAATGTGTTCCGGCAGTCGATAAGATAGCCAGTGCCTCGTGTACGGGCTGTACACCAATCCATAGGTCGCTGGTTCATATCCGGCTCGAAGGACCAAATTTATGTACGGGCTGTACACCAAACGATGATGATGATGGTGACTTGATATGATAATTATCTTGATAGAAACACTGATATAATTGATAACTGTTTATTTATATGAACCAAGGTATAGATGATACTAGCTAGGAGTACGATTGATTGCGAACTAACTTAAAAGTAGGTAAATTATGAAAAGTGTTTACAATGCAAAAATTAATAATTATTTACTTATTAACAAAGTGCTGAATAGACAAATATGCGATGTTTAGATCGTACACCTCGGTAGCTGAAGATTCTAGGCGAAGTTCGCGTACAGTGCGACGACGGCGCGCACATTCACACAAAACTGGGGTCTTTTTTTTTTGGAGAGATATTGCTGATTGCCTCAGACGTCATTTTCAGCTTCACCGGGCTTGTTTGGGGGCGGCGAGGAACGTAAAGGGTCCCTCAAGCCGTGTGAAACGAATCACCTTTGGAGGTTTTCCAGAGAGAACGGCATCGCGCACTAGTGCGACTAGTGCGACTAGTGCGACTAGACATGGAGACAACTCGACTTATGGAACATCTTAGTGGGTAGCAGATGAAGCGCAGGAGCGGTTTCCATCGGCGGAATTGGTGTTTTTGGGGGACTTCAATGCTCACCACGAGTTGTGGTTAAGTTCCTCCAAAACTGACCATGCTGGTAGAACTGCCCACGCATTCGCTCTCACGCACTACCTGGCTCATTCGGTGAACCAGCCCACCAGGATTCCAGATATAGTCGGTCACGCACCCAATTTTGCTAGACCTTCTGCTGACGAGTCGCCCAGCTGGTTACCGAGTGGAAGTTCGAGCTCCTTTAGGATCCTCGGATCACTGCTTGGCATCCAGCAAAGTGCCTCTGGCCCCGCTACCGCCTTCAACGGCATCGAAACGCCAGATTTGGCACTACTCGTCAACAGTTTGGGATGGTATGAGGGACTATTTCGCATCCGTTCCTTGGGGGCAGCGCTGCTTCATTTGGAAGTACCCGACAGCTAGTCCGACAGCAGTTGCTGATGAGATAGTCTTAGGAATGGAATACTATATTCCGCACTCCTATCTCATTAGCAAAGGCAGGCGCAACCGATGGTTCAACCGCGAGTGTGCCAACGCTGTTGTTAACAGGCAAACGGCATACCGCGCTTGGATTAGAGGTTCAGCTCAAGGAGATCCTGAGACCCGCACACTGAAAGCAGCCTATAACAATGCCACCAAGTCCTGCAAGAAGGCTTACATTAGAGCGGATGCCCAGCGCGTTGCACGGGTTGGCCAAGGATTACTGACGCATCCTACGGGCAGCCGTAGCTACTGGCGTCTAGCCAAAGCCGTGCAATCTAACTTCTGCCAACCCTCGCTGCCAGCTTTGAGATGTCCTGATGGATCTTTAGCTTACAAACCGCAGGAGAAGGCCGATCTCCTGGCCGGACTTTTTGCGGCTAACTCCCAAATCGATGACTGCAATGCACAGCCACCTACAATTCTGGCACCTCACTATGGCCACACAATGCCTGATATTAAAATCAGGCAGTGTTATGTACGTGCGGAGCTGCAGTCAATCGGTGTTTGGAAAGCTAATGGCCCTGATGGCATCCCAGCAATAGTTTTAAAAAAGTGTGCAGCGGAGTTGTCCCCCGTGTTAACTCGTCTTTACCGTCTCTCGCTCTATTCGGGTTGTGTGCCGGAATCTTGGAGAGATGCTAATGTGCAACCGGTTCCGAAAAAAGGAGATCGGTCAGATCTGACTAACTACCGCCCAATAGCCGTTACTTCAGTTTTGTGTAAAGTCATGGAGCGGATTCTAAACAAACAGCTTATCCGCTACCTAGAAGAACACCCCTTACTTAATTCACGATCGCCAATACGGGTTTCGGCCGAAACGGTCAACGGGTGATCTTCTAGCGTTCGTTACACATTTTATCCCCGACGCTGTTCCTTCTGCATATCACATGATATGCTTCCACTAGGAAATATTCATTGCTATGCAGATGATAGCACGGTGCATGGGGGATATAACGGTCACTCAGCGGTCGGGCGGGTCGAAACCGAAGTGAATCGAGTGTATCTTGTCATTGAGCTCAATCGGGTATTGGACCTCATATCTAATTGGGGCTCCAATAATCTGGTTGAGTTCAATGCCAAGAAAACACAGGTATGCGCGTTCACGGCAAAAAAGGTCGCCTTTCCTACCCCTTCCCTCTCTTCAAGGCACATCACTCCGCCTGCACAGCAGTATTAACATGCTCAGTATGGAGATTCGCTGCGATCTGAACCAGAGGGACTATATCGAAGCCGTGATAAAAACAGCGCCACGTAAACTCGGTATCCTGAACAGGGTGCGGCGATTCTTCACGCCGGATCAGTTGTGCCTTTTGTACAAAACACAGGTGCGGTCTTGCGTGGAGTATTGCTCGCACCTCTGGGACGGTTCCGCAAAGTACCTTCTCGATGTCTTAGACAGATTACAGCGGCGCGCTATGCGCATTATCGGTAATGCAGAGGTCACTAATGCTCTCGAGCCCCTGCAATTGCGTAGAGATATAGCGTCACTCAGCGTCTTCTAAAAGATTGTCGCACTTCCAAAAGATGGAATAGTCTACCAACACACGTTTTCCCTCCTTCCTATGACATGGGGTCCTTCAAACGAGGCGTGAAGAGGCACCTTGTGGTCCGGCAGGGTGAGGGTGACTGATGCTGCGTTGTTTTCACGCTGCACCAGTTGTCCTTGCGTCTGGACTCCATTTCCACTTAACATCAGGTGGAGTGCAGTCATTTGTCGAGCTACGTATATAAAAAAAAATATATAAATAGCATTTTAACCTTAATTTGAGTTAATATAGTCTTAAAAAGTTAATACGTTGTGTTTATAATAATGTTGTGCTACAAAAGTCAGTGACAGAAACGAACCGCTGCAAATCCGACTCCACGTGGTCTTGTCTGTCCTACCCCTAGAGTGTAATTTAGAAGCGCGTAAGCGCGGAGGGGCGGGGTGGCCCGCGAGCTGAGGAGCAGGTAATTTTAACCGCAGCTAGCAAGGTGGTCAAGCTTATGTGTGAATAGTGTCGTTGCGGCTTCTTGCGGTTGCGTTGTGTTACCTACAAAATGTTTGCGATATGGCCGGCCGCTAGTTCGCGGTGCAGCTGGTGGTTGCATTGTGGTTGCGACGTGGCTGCGATGCACCTAATCGGTATTAAACACGCGGTCAATAATGACGGTAAAATTAATGAAAATGCCGTGTGAATTAAACTATTAATTTTCATACAAATTAACGCCCGCCCACGTGTTGTGGTTGTTGTTGTGGTGTGGTTGTGGTTGTGGTTTAGTTGTCGTTGTGGTGTGTGGTACGTCTGAAATAACACTAAGAGTGGTGATGACTAGTCTCCCGGGCTATGTCGAAAAATACGAAACACGCTTTGCCCAAACTAGGAACTAAACCTAGGACCTCCTATTTACCAGTTGGAGCGCTAAACCACTCCGTCACCGAGGCATCGCCTAACTTGTAGCTTTGCGATTTGAATGCACAAGCCAGTGCACCGTCCAGTATCCGTATAGAAACTTTGTATAACTTATGCATCTTTCCCATTACATGTGATGTCGCAAAATAGCTTCTAGTTCTGTAAATTCCTATATTTATCGCGGAGAGCAAGCCACAATCAATATAGCTTGAGTGTGAAGTGTCTCCCCCGCTATATTTAAATGGGGTGTCCGACTGTCGACGCACTTTAAGTGCTTAATTGATGTTGACACGCAGCCTTTAGAGAAAAAAACAAAGTATCAAAATCAAGACAGCGAGCTCCTTTTTTTTTTAATGGCTTCATGCAGTTTGGGGCATTTATGGAGTTATGTACCTATTTGTTCTGAGATTTAGGGAGTAAAAAAACAAAATGTCAACTTGACAGCGACCAAGCGCGCGCCGAGAGCAACTTCCTTTTAATGGAGTTATATAAATTATATTTATTGAAATGAAAGTAACTCTTACGGATCTACACGAGTTTATTTTATACATTAGTTTTAATTAAGGTTTATCCTGACGTTTCGAACTCTTAAACAAGCTACTAACTAATTATGAGACGACTAACACCTCGGTCTCCCTGTGGCCATGGACCCTGCAAAGGGTTCAAAACGTCAGGATAAACATTAATTAAAGCCAATGTATAAAATAAACGCGAGTCGTAGATCCGTAAAAGTTGTTTCATTTCAACGTGTAGTGTTTACGTGAACTTTAGAAAACGATATTTATTGCATTTTCATGTTGTAGTAAGTAAGTATATTATGCTTAGTTTCATACACAGACCAAATTGGTTTCATACCTATATCTTTGATAATTCATGATGATTAACACTCAAATATAATGGTAATAATTTTTGAGTTTGGTTTCGAAAACTTTTACTAATAGGTACACACGCCTGCACATCAACTGGTGCAAACAACAACGCAGCATCAGTGACCCTCACCCTGCCGGCCTACAAGGCCCCTTTTGAAGGACTTCATGTCATAGGAAGGAGGGAAAACGTGTGCTAGTATTAGACTAAGATGAAATAAGATAAGATAAAATAAGATAAGAAAGATAAATAATGTAATAATATGGAATAGTTTCCAACTTTTAGAAGACACAATGAGACGAGTCATCCAATTTATTTGTGCGCGACGTCCTTATTATTAAGTGTTGCCATGTTGCCGTTAATGCCACACACACAACCGCATAACTGTTAATTTGTTGTGACAATCAACCCCAAGGGAAAAGAAGCATTTTAAACGCCATTAAGCGTAGATGACAATAGTCACACTTTGGTTATATAGAGCTACTTAAATACTGTAAAGGGTAGAATAAAGACGTAGGTACTATAAGTTATGGTATAATAAATAAATAAAAATACGAGGTTGGTATTATACTGCCACCATTGTTCGACACAGTCACCCAGTGTTAAACACAAGTTATCGTCGCCAAAAATTAATATTTAATTTAATTTAAATTGTTTTAGTATTCAATTGTTGCTAAAGTTAAAAATATGTACTTAGTGGCCGACCGAATATTCGTTTTCGTTTTCGGCCATTTTAGGTCAAAAAATGGATATTCGGCCATATTTTCGTTTTCGGCCCTAAACTAGCCGAAGCTTCAGAATATCAGAGGTCCGTGATTCATGGACCGTGAATAAGGGAGATCTCAATTAATGATAATTTAGCGTTACTAAAAGTAGCGTAAGGAAATATGCTTTTTTATAAGGTGAGTTGATTTGAAAGGTGATTAATTATAGTATTAGTTTTTATAACATAATACATTGAATATAACTAATTAGTCATTTGTTTGCTGACAGATCATTGTATTTTTTGTCACGATGATAAATTTTTTAATCATACATAAAGTGCCAAATATATAAGAGAGATCTCATTTACTAATCAGTATAAAGAAAAGCTAAAAGAATACGTGTTGTCCCGGACAATCTTTCCCTGGTTCCAGGGTGCCCAGGACTAAAACAACACACTAAAAACATCATAAATTTATTAAAAATACACCAACTCGCTACTACATCGTCTTTGATCGTCTTATATATATTATGAACACGTGTATCATTATCTTCTTAAGATTTATAAGGATTCTATCAAATAATCTGTTTAGTTTAACAACGTTGATTTTTGACAAAGTTATATTGATTGTATTATATTAAATAATGAATCAACACAGGTAAGAAGAAATACACGAAAATTTTTGTGCTTGGAATTTTGGGCTTGGTGTTTTATTTCATTTATTTTAAAGCCTACATTTGCATAATAAAAAAAAATCAATGTATCAATATACAGCGGAAATATCTTCCATTAATAATTCACTTAATATCTTCAGTTTTTAATGTTTAAATATTTTCGTTTTCGAGTACGTTTTCGTTTACGGCCGAAAACGAGACTGAAGCCGAAGCTTCGCTTTCGTTTTCGGCTGACAATCCATTTTCGGTCGGACACTAAAAATATGTAGCTCGCCCTATTTTTAATTATTAATGGAAAAAAAAATGAAATGAAAAATATTTATTTGTGTCACAAATACAGGAATAAAATCACTCACGAAGTCCGCGTGAGGTCTCAACTCTCAGTAAGGCCACACATATATACTGATTGCAAATGGGTGAATTAAGTCTACTGAAGGAAAACGTTAACCTTTAGTAGACTTAATTCACCTATTCCACTAAGTTCAAGTAAGTATACAATTTTTACCAATTTTAATAAAAATCCAATTATGTAAATTTCGGAAAAACAAATGAATGTCGGGAAAATAAGTGAAGGTACAAAAAACAATTTCTAGTTATCTGTAGTTAAAAAAACAAGTGCAAGCTATTTTCGACCTCATTGACATTTGAAATTTGGTTGTATATATTTTTTTATTCACCTGGGTGCATTAAGGTTACTTAAGGGTGCACTGAATTCACCTGGGTGAATTAAGTATACTATTTGGTAGACTTAATGCACCCAGGTGATATCAGCCAGGTGAGTTAAGTCTAATAAACCCATTTATCACTTATTACTATTATCATTCAATAACATCTATTAAAAACAGAGAACTTGTTTATTTCTATATAACTTGTAACAAAATTACTTTGACACTGCGTAAATGTGCTAACCATAGAAAGCCATCAACAAAAAAAAACTCGCACTAGACACCCAGAATAGTATTTAAACGACACTACTAGCTTCGCGTCCCGGATTCGTCGCGATCCCTTAATCCCTTGAACGTGTCTCGCCGTTATATCCCCAACAGCATCACGTCGGAAGACGCGAGATTAAAGAGTTAATTTTACTTGTATAATGTTCCGTGCCCGTTACATAGATATCAGGATTAGTTTGGGAATGCTCTTTGCTCGTTTTTAGACGAAATGGGGTGAAATTGTCGCTTGAAAATAACTTATTTTGACATTTACTTGGTACACTTACTGCCGCACTCATAGACTCATGAAGCTGTGTCTATGGCATAATGACGTTGTTAAAAGCTATTTGTAGGCTAAACTGAATAAATAATTTTGAATTTTGAATTTCGAATTAAATTTTCTATTTTGAATTTTAAAAATTGAATGAATTTTGAATATTGAATTTGAATTGAATTTCGAAATTGAATGGAATTTTGAATTTGAATTGAATTTTGAACTTGAATTTAATTTTGAATTAATGGTTACTTACCTAGCACCTAAAATTGTCCTTTGTAAAATAGTCTCTAACAGTGACGTTATAAGCACATTTTCGACTGAACTATTGTAGATACTAATTAATCATCAATGATAGCCCTTGCTGAGTTACTTGCCAGTTCTTCTTAGTACAAGGTCGCGCCTTGTGTAGACTTACGAACCGATGGCATAGTGACGTTCATAAGAGCTACTTGTAGCCTAAACTGATTAAATGATTCAGAATTTTTGATAAATTGACATCTGATGATGATGATCATATAGTCTAAGATGGATATTTTATATGAAATAAAGTTTATTTTTATTGTTATCACTAATATTATTTCGTAATAATGTTTCTCGTATCTCAGACTTTTTACCACAGAGACAACATTGCACAAAGTTTCAAATAGGTAATTAATGTTACGAATGCCCTATTAACTTTATCTCTGGTTATGTACCTACATGTGCATGGGCATTTTCGCCAGTAGACGTCCATTCGCTTAAATTTTACGATGTCCTACGCCTTTCCTTGGCATTTTTTATTAATCTGTCTGGACTACTAACTCTAAAATTTTTTTTCAACATTGTGTTTTTGTAATTTGTTTCGCAACAAAATTTGCGTTAAAATTATATAAACAAAACAAAAACATTTTATAAATAGTTTGCCTACTTCTTAACTAATCTTTAGTATTTGTAAAAATATTATGATCGGGTGTTAATGACGGTAGTTGTTGACATTGAATGAGTGCCTTTGGCTTTCAAAGTAAAAAGTAAATAGTGTTGAATAATTTCGGCGGGCTGGTTAGAACCACGATAGCTCAATTGGAAGAGCATCGGACCCGGTATGTCAGAAGAGTGCAGGTTCAAATCCTGCTCGCGGAAATTTTTTCAACATTGTGTTTTTGTAATTTGTTTCGCAACAAAAATTTGCGTTAAAATTATATAAACAAAACAAAAACATTTTATAAATAGCTTGCCTACTTCTTAACTGATCTTTAGTATTTGTAAAAATATTATGATCGGGTGTTAATGACGGTAGTTGTTGACATTGAATGGGTACCTTTGGCTTTCAAATTAAAAAGTAAATAGTGTTGAATAATTTCGGCGGGCTGGTTAGAACCACGATAGCTCAATTGGAAGAGCACCTGACCCGGTATGTCAGAAGGGTGCAGGTTCAAATCCTGCTCGCGGAAAAAAATTTTTCAACATTGTGTTTTTGTAATTTGTTTCGCAACAAAAATTTGCGTTAAAATTATATAAACAAAACAAAAACATTTCATGTATTATAATTTAAAAATATTTTTTTTTAACTTAAAATAATGATAATTTTTTGCATATCCCATACTGACTAGTTATAGTTTAGAACATTGTTGTTCATTTATTGTTAGCTCTATGCAGTCGCGAAGTATTTTACTTGATGCATATAATAATGAATTTGAGGAAATGGAGTGTAAATTATTGAAAATACATGTACAGACGCCTGCACATCAACCTATCCAAAACTGTCAAATTTCTTCAATGCATTTTGAACCATAAAACTTAGGCATAAAGTTCAAAGTCTATTGAGAAAATTTGACAGTTAGTTGTAGGTTGATGTGCAGGCGTGTGTACATTGTTTTTAAAACTCATTTAATTACTCGTGTCGGATTTTGGTCCAGACATGGAATTCAGTTTTGTAACCGCCTTTTTGCAAAGAAATTGTATAAAAACTACCAATGAATGTTACTTTTTACGGTCTAGCAACACTAAATCAATTCCGGCGAACATTTTTTTCTTGCACTGGCAAGAATCGTGTTTTGTCAGTGCAGGTTCTCGTCGTCGAGATAAGTACAAAAAGTTAGCTCTGCTTTGTAACCGTTAAAATAAAAGTGAATCAAGGATTTGCTGTTTAAGCATATTTTTAAAGGTAAGTTTGATTATATAGGGTCTAACAATGTCAATAAGCGAACGTTTAAGGGGAGCACCTATACATCACACTGAGCATGCTCACCAAATTTGGTCCAAAACTACTGGTTCTTTACCGAGATAATCAACAAAACATTATCATAATTCACCAAAAATACACCCTTTCTAAACCCGTACAGCTGTACTAAACGCACACAAAGATAGCCGTGTGTATATGAATGTCATGCAATGGTTTTTCAATTGTGTGCGCGTATCTGTTCACTATCTTTTTATTGACGCTTGCGTGCGTGTTAGTGATATGCAATATTTTAATTAATTTAGTTTGTTAGAAAACTTAACTTTGAAAAATCATTACAAAACTGGAGCCCATTTTTTGTCATTGTATTCAGAATGATGTATAGATACCGCCCAAAAATTTGTATGTTCAATAGGTAAAATGAAATACATTATAAAATAACCTAAAGTAACTAAAACTATTACGAAACTAAAAAATGGCGTCAAAAAATTCCTCCGCGTCGCTGTCGACTGGTAATGTACCCAAGAGACTGGCGGCATTGCCACGTTGTATGGCAATGCTTAGCCTCTGGCCAAGGTAAAAGCCAGCCCTTGGGTCATGGGTAGTGTCAACCAGCCGTTTGGAGATGTCAGTGAATAAAACATGAGCACTTGGACCCCATGGCCCGAGGGTTTCAACCCCAAACGGCTCGAAAATATAATTGCCGATAAGGTTATTATACTTTCGCCGCTTGAGGTTTTCTGCAGCCGCAGCAGCAGCACCAGCACAGCACGCTGTGCTAGGAAGATGGGATGGTGCAAGAGTATCGACACAAGTTGCATCCCATACTAAAGGCCTACCCACCTTCCATGGAAATAAAGACATGCCGTCCGGTCGCTTGCCATCGTCGCGTGCTTCAATAGGTAGCTTGAAATATAAGGAATATTTTTACATCTAAATAACATAATTTTATTACATAAAATAAAATGACACCCACTTTGTAACAAGGACATCTTCTCACGAAAACGCCCATATGATCAAATAACATAATTAACTAAATATATTGATATTTTTTGATGTATTAAACCTACTTTTCGTAACCTCCGTCGTTCTCTCAGCGTGGCAGCCTTTCGTCTGTCAACGGCCGCAGTTTTTCTCTTACACGCCTTGCAAGCCCACGCTAAGCACCTTCTACTGGGGCCCAACACATGCTGAACATGCTCATCGAGATCCTCCTCCCGGTCAACATTTTGTATTTCCATAACCTTACTTTCGTTTTTCACCTGGCAACACTGTTCCGAACTTTTTGTGATGTCCGTTTTCTCGAATTCGAACTCTTTGTAACTTTTCGTGTAACTTTCGTATATCGAACTGTAACTCATTTTGTTTTTTTTTTAATATACTATTATCACAGTTTTAATGTAACTAAGGAGGTAAACATGAAATAAACTTTTTTTATGTACTAACACTAATAATTTTCCGTACAACCTTTTTACACGCTACAAATGCTAAGGTCCGATACGAAATTAAAACTATTTTAATAAACTAATTTTCAAAATGGCGTTTCCCGCCAACTGTGACAGGTGACAGTTCGCGCGCGCGCTTGTGCACGTAGTAAGTTTTTTTTTCGGGCGCCGCGCGTCGCGGCAAAGACGACACTGGATCGAGGGTGAGATTTGAGAAAATATGCCCGTCTATTAATACTCTGTCTAGCTTGTAGCCGTGTCGTTGAGAGATGCCAATTTATTAGTGTTTGGATTGAAATTGATGCCGGCCATATTTTCCCCCTGAATTTGTTGCGTTGAAAGCGTCCGGACGTTTTTATTCACCGGCTCGTTTTCGTTTTGTGGATCGATTTTTAACGCGCTCTCTTGGATATTATTAAATTGTTGACACTTTAAGAGCTGTAGCTACAGTTTATAAACAAAAATAAATAAAACTTATATAAAATTAACTGTCTCTGTGATAGTGTTAGCTACCCGTCACAGCAATCGGGGTTCGATTTCTAGCGGGTATATTATTGCAGTTTACTTTGGTGGTTTACTTAGTCATCACCGAGCTATTACCGACGAGGTCCTTTTTAATAAAACACCGATTAAATTAGATAAATCTGTATTCTGTATATGTTATTTTCCTTTCAGTTGTCCTATACCTCAAAGTTTTTGCCCGCCTTTGCCCACCCCGATAAAAAAAAATCATTGTTTGGTTTTACTTTTCTGTGTCTGTGTGCAATAAAGAGTGTTATCTATCTATGTGTCTATAAAAACTCCAACTTGAATTACTGACAATGAGTAACTGATTTTATATGTTTAAATGACACATCGCGACCAACGCGATTTAGGTGCGGAGCGCCATCTATGGTCTCGAGCAGTAAACAGCCGGACACTTACCCCCTTATTCATAAAAACTATACTACTCAAAACAAAATAAGGGCCACGAGGTATTTTGTCTGTACCATGAAAATAATAAAACCAATATTAATTTTTTTGTCTCCATAACGAAAACTAATGTTGTTTTTACCGTGTAGACCAATAAATTTATTCCAATAATAATGATTAAAAAGTTTATTTGCTTTTGAAAGAAAAAACACATTTAAGGTTAAAAATAAAAACAATGTAAAGTTACTGAAAACAAAAGAAAATACTCCATGCTCATCTTTTAGTAACGGGTATGCCCCCCTCGTTTCGTTACGCACTCCTGAAGCCTGGAGTGCATGCTCTCAATCAAATGCCTGACATTTTCCATTGGAATCTCTTCCCAGGCCCTTTTAACAGCGTTGATGAGTTGCTGTTGGTTGTGGATTTCCTGATCACCGTCTCTAACTCTTCGTTTCAACTGATCCCACATGTGCTCTATTGGATTTAAGTCCGGACTGTTCGCCGGCCACGGCAAGACTTGAATTTGAGACGCTTCCAGTACAAACCGAGTCGCTTGAGCCGTGTGCACGAGCATTGTCTTGCATCAAGATGAATCCAGGACCCGCTCGCTGGGCAAATGGGATCACATGTGGTCTGACGACTTCCTCAATATACCGCTGAGCAGTAACAGTACCCTCATTTAAAATAGCGAGCTCAGTTTTGCCGTGTAAGCTTATCCCGCCCCAAATCATTACATTTGGACCACCAAAACGATCGACTTCATGGATGCAGGCTTCTGAAAATCTCTCGCCGCGTCTTCTCCATACTCTAATACGCCGATCGTCGTTAAAAAATTTAAGTTTGCATTCGTCTGTGAAGAGCACCATGCCCCATTGGTTTATGTCCCAGTCCAAATGTTGACGGGAAAATCTTAAACGATTTGCACGATGATTTCTGGTTAATGGAATACGGACAACTCGCCTTCTTGATGCCTGCTGGTCTTCATGCAATCGATTACGAATAGTTTGGTCACTGACACGAGTACCCGTTGTGAGCCGTAAACGATTTTGCAGCTTGCGGGCCGTCGTTGTGCGATCTCGGCGCGCACTTAATCGAATGTAACGATCCTCTTGAGCTGTTGTAATGCGAACTCTGCCCGAACCAGGTCTTCTTCTAACACTGCCGGTCTCTTGGAAACGATTCCATAGATTTTGAATAGCTCTTCGAGAAAATCCCAATTGCAAACCCACAGATCGCTGCGAATGACCTTCTTCAATCATTGTAACGGCTCTGGTTGCTGTCAGCGAGTCCATATGACGCCTGCGTGCTTGTGGCATATTGCAAAAGATGTTTCTGACTCGAGATATCAATGAACTCTGATAATTTCTAATAAACCAAGAAGCTAAGGAAAGCAAAACGTCAAAGAAAATGGAATCAAAATTTTCAAAAATAATTTTAAATCAAATTTTATTTAAAATTGTTGCCAGCATTAGATGAATACTACAATATTAAAAAGTTTAGGTATCAAAGAGTTTGTATACTCAATATTTTACTACTTTCAAAATGTAAATGTTTAATAATTTACACCAAAATGAAAAAATACCTCGTGGCCCTTATTTTGTTTTGAGTAGTATATTTATGCATTATTTAGTTAATTATTGTTTTGTCTATTTGTAATGGGATTTAACGTAACTGCATCGTAATAAGTATCCTAACATACAGATAGACAGTAATCAGTCTGTCCTACAACTTTGCTGGGCAAATAAATCTATCACTGAAATCAAGTCATCGCTACAATTCATGGGCATTGGGTTGGCTAATTCACCATGCTTACGAAATGTGATTTAGTGATCACTAACCCGGGCTATGTTTCGAAAATATTCGAAACACACTTTAAATAACACCCTACAGAGGCGCTTTCTATCTTTATCTTTACCGGAAAAACACTAACGACATACTTAGGTAAGATAGTGGTAGCTAACCAGCAGACTTGAAGCAAGCCCAATTATCAACCAAACCATATACAAACTATACTCCCATTGGCAATTGAACCGGGACCTCTGCAACCGGTGGTTGACGGCCTCGGTAAAGAAAACCCCGTTCTTCGTTTATGTGCTGGATGCTAACATAGCATTAAGGAAGTACTAACAGTAACATACTAATATAGTTCTTAAGTATTACTAGCAAATATATTGAATTTGGAATTGGAATTGTAAAATTGTAATTTGTCTAATTTTTTTAAAATATTTTATAGTTAAAGAAGGAATACTCGTTATGTAGACCAACAAACATACTTTACTTTTATTATTGAGCTTGTAAGCAGAACGGCACATTGTATAATTAGCTACTGCATTATAAAATCAAAGTCGGAATTCAAATTATTTCTTTAGTTCAATTAGTTCTTAGGTGTAATACAAGATGGCGCTGTACTTGTGAACACCTTTTTCTTAGACGTGTTGTTCCGAAATTTGGTTAAAAACCATAATCTCGATTACATCTTATCAATAAACATTATTACTAAGCTCAGAATTACCTTTCTGAACACTTTAAAATCCTCTACAAAAAATAAGGTTGCATACAATATATCCGATGCCAAGCAAAATTAAAAAAGCACAACTCTGACAGCTAACTTTGTCGGACACAGTGTCAAGATGGCGGGGAAAGCGCGGGAGGACGCACGCGCGCTCCGCGCACGATAAAGACGGATGCTGGAGTGGAACAACGACAAGAGTAGAGTAGTCTGATGTTTTTTTAAGATAAAAATTCTAATTCAGATTTCAAAATTTGTTTTCTCATTTTAGGCTTTCATTGTTAATAAATTTTAACTAATAATAATACGCATCAGTTCATAAGTCTACAGCGGAGACATTGTACTGAGAAGAACTTTCAATTCAATAAACTCAGTAAGCGCATTTCTTTCTATTTTTTTTACAGCATCAGAAAGATAAATAAAGTAACTAATTATCTCGTTACTGTTACCGTTTTATCTGTGTTCATTTATTTAAGTAAAAAGTAAATATAAAAGTAATGAATGAATAATGAGTGAATTTTACGATCCATTTATCACCTGTATAAAAGTGCTGATTTTTTATTTATCAGCAATACGTTATGTTTATTATAATTAGGTATCGTCAGTGATTAATAATTGTAAATATCCTATTTAAGGTACTTAACGTTCCCACGATGGGCGCCAATAATATAACTTGTTATATATTTAACTATATAATTATTAACAATGAATATTGTTATTGTGTGTTACCATCTTAAGAGTATTACAATGTCCGTCACAATTTTAACAAACAAAAAAATACAAAATCAAAAGTAAAAATAAATATTATATACAAAACCACTCCACAGCTCTGTGTCGCAACACAACATCCCCCGATGATTGGGGTGTGAACCACCAGGCAAGGACACTGGCGCTATAAAATTAACAATAAAACACCACAGTGGAAAACAAATATAAATCAAAAACAACACAATAATAAGTGAAAACTCTCCACCGATACATGTGCGTTGGTTGAAAAAGGAAAAATCGTCTATAGCCAGTGTCAGATTCGCAAAGATGCCAAAGGTATGTTAACGATTTTTCTCAACCTTATTTTTAAACCACATTAACACCTTCTTTGAATAAACTCTTTATTGATGTTCATTAAAACCTATTTTTAAATGACCTTTACGTAAAAAAGTTGACAATTCTTTTAATTTTCTTTTAAAAGAGGGACGAGTTTACCATGATATTAAATACTCCTTTGCGTTATTTAAAAGATTTTAAATAACATTAAATTACTATTAAGCCTTTAGTTTGGATAACTTTGTCTACATTTTGATAACAATAATTGCATTAGTGCATTGGGTCGTAAAAATCGAAGTAACTGTGACCTAATTTTGTGTGCAAGATGACATTTACCTAGTACATACAGGCGACCTAGGTCATTGAAGATTACACAGGGTTGATTTTTAGGTCACAAATTGAATACACTTCAATATGAGTAACGTCGAATCGAAATCAAATGGAAATGTGTATTTTTATGAATGCAGAATACTTTGTATGTAATAATAACAGATACGTGAAATCTTTACTTCTGTAAATTAGTACTATTAAAAGACAAAGCTAAAGAAAAGTTCGACGAATCACTGCTCTGTGTAGTCTAGTGAATTAATTATTGACGAATTGATTTCCTCGTCTCTCTTTCTATGTTTAGAAACCGAATCCGCCGCATTTGATCATTTTAATAATGCAGAAATACGATAGGTAGCGAATTTCGTTTCTCGTTCACATAGCAAACATTATTTCTTACTTTTCTCTTTTTTCGTCTGACGAACGTTTTTTTTGGCTTTTTCTTCTTCTTTTCTTTTTGGTAACAAACTATACTGATTAACTCTCACAAAGTTGTTTATTTTACAATTAGAGTGTAGTTACATATTACTTTAAAAGAACAGGTATAGACGTGTTATATACCTTTAAAAAAAACATTGTTAAATTGACATTTATAATATTTGTTTCTAAAAAAACTCTTATAACCATCTCCGGTAAAGTTCAGAATCGAATACCAGATAAAAACTCAGGCTTATGAAGTCGCATTTTGTATCTAGATACCTAGGTACCACAGTGGGCGCCAACAGAGTTAAATATAGTTACATATATTGTTGAACACTTTTCTCAACTCTACAGCTTTATGTAAGATACGAGCCCATTATGGTAGTAAATCCTTAAAGCTAGTCAGCGCTGTCATTTAATAATAGTTTAAGAAGAAGTAAGAATCGCATCTTTTTACACCGGTCGACCAATAGGAAACCATTGTTGTTTAACAATGGTTTTTTTCCCTAATAATGGCTTTGTGCGGTTAGCATATTTAGCCAGTGTCACAGATACATCATCACCAGCTCATTTTATGTCCCCACTGCTGGGGCACGAGCTCTCCTTATGGATGCATACGGAGAACGGGTTATAAACCACCACGCGGCGCGCCCGTGCGGTGCGGTGGTTGTTAACGACTCCTAATTTGTTAGTTAACATATAATTTCCCGCCAAGAAGTCCAACAGTCAATTTATATTTTTGCTGTTTGAGTAACTTTTTTCTTTTTTTTCTTATGCAGCCAAAAGAGCCCTGTGTAAATTAAATGCCAAAGAGGTCCCCGCTACGATGGATTGTGGACTAACTCCCGATTCACCCTTGCCGAGCACTTGAGTCAGGTAACAAACAACATTATAATTACTTTGACAGTTAGACAATTATATATACAACAGTGCATTCTTTACGTACACAAACATTATTCTTTTGATCCAAAACTATTAAGTTAACTAAACGTAAAAAAAACACAGTAGTTCGCGTTAAAATTAGCAAAACAACATTTGCTCTAAAACAATTCTCGGCTCAATCGGTGACAATACTTATACAACAAAGTTAACAAAATATTTAAAAAAATTCCACTAACTTACTTTACATGTAAAAAGAAAGTAACATCATTGTTAAAATTACAAAGTTACGAAAGTATTGAACTTTTACCTTTTACCTTTTACCCCTTTTCACCGTGGTTCTGCTTAACCCCATCTGAAAGGCCAACAGTTTCTGCTTACGTTTGGGATTTCTTTGAATTCGCGCCTTCTCAGCTTTTATCACTGCTGGAGTCCTAACAGACCGAGGGCGACCACTTCTTGACCTGTCATCTACACTAGAGTCTTCATTGTATCGTTTGATGGTACGCTAAACGAATCTTTTGGTTAAATTCAAATTTTACAGTATGTCAAAAATTTGAATTGGCGCGTAACCGCAACGATGCAACGCAATAACTGCAACACGGTCTTCTTTAAGCGTCCACTCCATATTTAAAAATCTAAAAAGTATACATTTTTATTTTCATGAACAAAATTCGAAATTCGAATTCAATAAACTTTTTTGTGGCCAGCATTCTAAAAGAAAAGTTTTTACTGTGTGACAATACTTATGACCTGACTGTGTATGTGTATATTAATTTGTATTTATATTATATATGTAAATTATATAATTATACATATGTATAAAGATTGAAGTAATCAATTATACAACTAAATACTAACATAACACAAAAAGAAAGTAGAAGGGAAAGCATTAAATTATATGATGACAACACAGAAAGAAACATGCAAACTATCACACATAAATATTACTAAATATACATCAAATATACACTATTTTCAAATCATAGAACCTCTAATATATAATACCTACCTATGTACTTAACTACAAAACAAAAATATGATTGTACAGTAAAGAGAGGGGGGTCTCTTCTAAAACAGGTTTTTTCAAACTTTGTCCCACACATTTGTAAAAAAACTACTTAACTAGTTAATAATAAAAATATTTTTGATTTTTGATTTGATTGATTTTTTGAACTACCAGCGTTTTTATTTATTAGGACAACTGACAAGACAAACACAAATACATTATATAATCTATAACGCAGCTTCATCTTAACCGAATGTTCAAATATTTGTAAAAATATTTCTTTCGGATCTCAGAGGTGAAAACTTCTAAGATTGATGAAGCAATGTTGACTAAAAAACATAAGCATCAAGCACTGAAAAATTTCGACAGGTGAAAGCCAGACCTCGGTAGCCAAGTGGTTAAGGCAGCCGCCCGGAATGCGGAAGGTGCGTGGTTCGATTCCCGCCTGAGGTTGTCGTCTTTTTTTTCAGTGTTTAAATTTTACAAATACATTTATAGGTCTTAAGTTTTTAATTTTCTTATTATGAGTACCTGTTTTTTCCCCGTTAAGTTAGGTTATGTTTCTATTTGTTATGAATACAAGCAATAACTAGGACTTAAAGCTAAGAGTCGTATCAATTAGCAGTGCCAAGGCATGCAACGCAGATTACATATTTTATTCATTATTATCTTCACGGTACTTAGTATAACACTCGACATTTTTTCTCAAAAAAAAAACCAACATCCCTAATTAACTGGATTGGTTGATAGAATAGTTGATAATGTAGTATGATAGTGTTTTTATTTTTTTTTTAATTTATGAGGTGAGCACTGCTCCTTGATCTCAGCTGATGTTAAGTGATTATAAGGCCAATGATGAAAGCGCACTTCACCCGGCATCCTCAACTAGTGAGGAACTGGCTATCTTATCTCTAGCTGCCGGAACACAACAATGCTACAAACAAAGTTATGACGACATATTTAGACAAGATGGTGATAGCTAGCCAGGTGTACAAACAAGCCCTACCACCAACAAAACCGAGTGCACAAATATGTAACCCCCGCTGGGAATCGAACCCGGGACCTCTGGGTCTAAACCGGTGGTCCTAACCACTAGACCACAGAGGCGGTTAAAATCATCACCATCATCCATCACCATCACCAGCTCAACCATGTCCCCAATGCTGGTAAATGGATCGGGAGAACGGACTATAAGCCACCACGCGGGCCCAGTGCGGATTGGTAGTTGTTAAAACCTGCTGATGCAGCCGGGTCCAACGGCTTTACGTGCCGTCCGAAGCACAGAGCAACTCGAGATGATACATATTTGATCACCCATCAAATCACCGGCCTTTGCGAAAGTTGCTTATCTTCAGCAATGGCAGACAGGGCGCGTTGGACATTCATCGCAGCGCCATCCGAGCTTCTAGGAGTAGAACTTTTATGAATGTGTTACCAGCGTATTAAGTCATGCTATTTTAATTATTTTGAATTTTCTATTAACCTTGCTGTATTATTATAGTTAAAAGATTAAATTTTACTAGAAAAAAACAATCATCTTGAGGAAGCTGAGCCTTGGTACCTCAGGGCCTCGGTATCTCAGCCGTCAGAGCATTGGACCGGTTATCTAAAGGTGGTTTCCTACTGGAGCTTTCTGAGGTTGGTTGGTTGTTTCTAGTAAAAGTGTATCTTGTAATATACTACTCCTCTGGTGTTGCCGAAGTCCATTGATTGCGGTGATTACCTAAATTCCATCAGATGACCACATCTTCATCATCTTCATCTCTTTCTAACCAGTGAGCTTGCACCACGTGCGAGCGAGCGCGGACGACGCACCCAGCGTACACCTGTAAACTATATACATCTCTTTCTAACCAGTGAGCTTGCACCACGTGCGAGCGAGCGCGGATGATGCACCCAACCGCCAGGTGACGCTGCCGCCTGCACCCGCGGAACATGTCATGGGACTCAATAGAGTCACGCGACTTCCTCGGGTGAGTACTTTTCTACTTCTTCCTACTAATATACAACCCACGGCTTGGCTCAGGCCAATACAACACACACAAAATGAAGAGGACCCAGATTGAGTCCAGATGCAAAGATAACTGGTGCAGCGTAAGGACAACGCAGCATCAGTCACCCTCACTCCGCCGGCCCACAAGGTGCGTTTACGCCTCGTTTGAAGGACCCCATGTCATAGGGAAACGTGTGCTAGTAGACTATTCCACCTTTTGGAGGTTGACAAAGTAACGAGTCACCTTTCTTCGTGCGCGAGGGAATATTAGAGATGGTAAAATATTTTTTTTTTAAATATATTAACGGGTAAGCACAGTGCCTTAATCTCACCTGATGTTAAGTGATGATAAGGCCAATGATGGAAGCGTACTTCACCCGGGATCCTCAACTAGTGAGGTACTGGCTATCTTATCTCTAGCTGCCGGAACACAACAATGCTACAAACATTGATCTTATGGCGACATATTTAGATAAGATGGTGGTAGCTATCCAGGCGGATAAACAAGCCCTACCACCAACCAAACCGAGTACACAAACATGTACTCCCCGCTGGGAATCGAACCCGGGACCTCTAGGTCTAAACCGGTGGTCTTAGCCACTAGACCACAGAAGCGGTTAAATGTATGATAACAGCCCAGTCTACCTGTGTCACAAAACAAGGAGACTGCAGAGGGTAGGCTTCATACAAACGCGTACGAGCAACGCACACAGACAACCTTTTCACGAACACGCGGCACCTCGCAACAACTACGCTTGGACTGTCTGATCCGCGATTCGAGTCAGTGAGAGGGTCTAAGTGCGCGTTGCTCGAGCGCGGTATTCTGTGGGTCTCCTTAATTTTCGATCCGATCCAACCCCCACGGAGAATGTAGACTAGATAGACGGGGACACGAACTATATAGTGCGTGTTGCCGTTCCCTCTAAAAACCTCTGACGGTGTTTCGTTTCACACGGCTACAGAGACCCTTTAAGTTTCTCGCCGTCCCCAAAAAAGCAAATTCACTCCAAAACAAAATCTCCTTATTTTGTGACGTATACATGCGTTTGAGTTTGCGCGTGCACGATGCGCGACCGTCTACGTGTGTGCGTAACTGTGCAATTGCGTGCGCGTGCGTACGTGCTTGTTGCGTGTACGTGCGTGCGTGTGTGAAACAGATTAATTTCTTGTTGCACGTTTGTTCTAGCGGGGCGCCGGCACACCAGTTGTCGGCGACGCGGCTCCTGAGCTCCCCTGACCCATCGCGGCACCACCTCGATGAGCAGCCAGGTTGGAACATCACCATCACCATCATCATCACCACCAGAACATTTCATATCCCCACTACTGGGGCACGAGTCTGCCCTATTTATGTTTTTTCTACGAAACGGAATTAGAACTCGCACCTGTTATACGTAGCGCCTGCGACAATTTATACCGCAAAGACCGCAGAATCTATAAAAATATTTTTATAAAATTACCGATTATAGTTATCAAAATATGCAGCAACAAAATTACGAACATTGAGGTTATCAATATATTTGAGTGATTTCAAAACATATAGATTAAGTAATTTCATTGTAACTTTAGCATTAATGAGTTTTAGAGGTGTTTTCGTAAAGAATTACGGTCGAGCCAAAATTGCACAATCGTGTTTTTGAGCAAGGGTTTTTAAAGACAAAGGCATGAAGTTATTTATATCAACATATCAGATTCCTTGGTCTTGTCATACTCCTACAAATACAAAATCACAATGTTGAAAAAATTTCCACGAGCAGAATTTGAACCTGCACCCTTCTGACATACCGGGTCAGGTGCTTTTCCAATTGAGCTATCGTGGTTCTAACCAGCCCGCCGAAATTATTCAACACTATTTACTTTTTACTTTGAAAGCCAAAGGCACCCATTCAATGTCAACAACTACCGTCATTAACACCCGATCATAATATTTTTACAAATACTAAAGATCAGTTAAGAAGTAGGCAAGCTATTTATAAAATGTTTTTGTTTTGTTTATGTAATTTTAACGCAAATTTTGTTGCGAAACATTGTGTTTTTGTAATTTGTTTTGCAACAAAATTTGCGTTAAAATTATATAAACAAAACAAAAACATTTTACACTCCTACAACTTTCGTTGAAGTTGATGTATTTTTTTCAAGTGTCGCCTTACGCAGAAGCAGGGTCCAGATGCTCCACGAGTGGTGCAGGATTGGGCCTCACTTTGCCGACCCACAAGTAGCTTCTGTACAGATTATTTGGCCAAATACAACACTATCTAGTCAGTGGTCAACTAACTAGTTTATTCTAAAGAGGCTTCCTTCATAAAAGCTGGTGGTGGAGCTGGTATTATTGACCCTGCACAGTACTAATGGTTGTTGGCTGAAAATCAGCGTTTTTCTCCCGGGCAAGTGTATCGCTGAGCTAGGTACGGACCTTTTAGCACTGCTGGAACACACTCACATGCCATAATAACGTATGCTTGATATTGTTTTTATTTTTTGCTTTTATCCATTCTAACATTTATTGTTTTATGTGTGTGTCTGTGGTTTTTGAAACAAATGTTTTATCTATCTTTCTATCATCTAGAAACTTAATGAAACCATTTATCGTGAGCCAAACGAGTGGTTCCCTTGCAGAAGTGTACCCATTCGCAGAGGAGTACGGGTCCCGCAACGGCGCACTGCGATGGGGCTCGCGGTTCGGGCCGGCCTACAGGCCTTCAGCCGGCCTACTGGACTGCTTCAACCTGTGCAGAGCGAGGATAGACCAGTACCTGGCCAGGAGAAAGGTATCAGGATTATACATCATCTAACTGCTGGTAGACTCTACTAATGCATGCATGCCACTTGTGCGGATCTTCGGCTTTTCTCTTTACGTATGTATATTGTCCATCAATGCTCAGCGCGGGTTTGTGATCACCAACCCGATTTGGCAAGCGTGGCGATTAAGCCATTACCCATCAATTGTGGCGATGATTTGATTTCAATGATGGACGCTGTTCACTATTGTTGCTCAACCTCTTTTGATGGCATGCTATAACCCACCCATGTCAAAATCAAAGTCAAATTTAAATGTTTTGTTGAAATAAACTTAAGGAAAGTGCTTTTGATTCGTCCAAAAAACCTCTTTTTCCTGCTACTCAGTACGCCTATATTTTAGCTGTAGATCAGCGTGTGTTAGTCCCCTGCCGGACGTAGACCTTTCTCAATGCATACCTCAATGCAATATTATTTTCTCGAACGGTTCGCTTCCAGAAGGGTTTTATTCCACGTACCATCAAACTGTGGAATGCGACGGACTGAGTTGAGCGATGGACTGAGCTGCCATCAGAGGTTTTCCCATTAAGCTACGACGTGGATTCTTTCAAAATGGGTGTAGTCAAAGAGGTTTTCCTCGGGTCAGCAACACAAAAACAACATCTCCTGATCTTGCTGATGTCCAATGGCAGCGGTGACCGCTCACCATCAGGCGCCTCTTATTTTATTTGTTCTGTGATTCCTTTTCACCGTGTTATGAGAACCTCTGAAGGAGGGACCAAGTTATATGGCGGTGTATCCATCCCCCTTTTGCTGCTTGGAGCCTGCCTGGAGACGTTAATAGCATCCAGGGATCAGTTTTTTTAAATTTTATCTTTAAATATTTTATATTAACGGGTAAGCACAGTACCTTGATCTCACCTGATGTTAAGTGATGATAAAGCCAATGATGCAAGCGCACTTCACCCGGGATCTTCAACTAGTGATGTACTGGCTATCTTATCTCTAGCTGCCGGAGCACAATGCTACAAACATTGATGTTATGGCGACATATTTAGATAAGATGGTGGTAGCTAGCCAGGCGGACAAACAAGCCCTACCACCAACAAAACCGAGTACACAAACATGTACCCCCCGCTGGGAATCGAACCCGGGACCTCTGGGTCTAAACCGGTGGTCTTAGCCACTCGACCACAGAGGCGGTTAAAGTTTGCGTACCTGACTAACTTTTAAGATAACATTTTAATAGAAAAAAATTAACCTGACTCGGGAAGCTCGAGTGGGAATCGAACCCACGACCCTTGGGTTACCGGTCCAATGCTATGATCGCTGAGCTACCGAGACTCTAGTAGACTTGTTGAATTTTTCTACTACTTTTTGATTTACGCTGCAAACCAGCGGTATTAATTACATCACTGTGAAATTAACCTTACAGTCGAAAGAACACTTTTGCAAGTATCGTTATCGGCGTTCTGATATATGTCGGCAGCGGGGAGGTTTGTTTATGTAGGTAGGACGGTCGAGCAAACTCTGATTCGCCGATAACACCGTTCATCTTGGATCTTCAAAATAAAGACGCAGTCGTATTCCTTACTTGTTCCGTTCCTTTAATGTTATTTTAATATCACAATTACATTATTTAGAAACAGTTGCCCGATGCAAATGGATTTTAGAAACGAAGTGAGTTCTACGCGTGCGTACGCTCCGACCGCTCTCGTTCAAATGTGTCCAGTCCGTTGTCGCGCCAAGCCAACTGACGTTGACGTTTCGCGCACCATAGAGCATAGGCTGCGCAGACCACACTAAGTATAGACTATACTTGTCGTTTCTAAGTGATGCTAGCGCCATGTCGCCGACATATATATTATTATTTTACGTGGGTTCTTCCTGAGACTGGTTAATTTTTGGTTGAACTCAGTCAGAGATGGACTCTGGGGTGCCTGGTATGAGTTTTGTTAACTATTCGTATTTATTAGATTACGTTTACAAAAACGAAAATTGGTATGGCATTGAAGCAGCGCCTATAAATATATAAATTCTCGTTTTCGTTAACGTGATCGAATGGCGAATGAAACTAGCACCAGGCACCCAGATTACCATGCCGAATGGTGATGGCAATGACCATAATCTCTTATAGATCGATCGCGGGGTGCGTCTGTACAACTCGAACAAGCAACGGCTGGCAGTGAAGATTTGGCTGTCGGCGTTGCGCGGCATTCGACATCGCAGCGACAAGTTCGCGTTGCTGGGGCACCTATACCAGGCTTACATGGACTTCGGCAAATACAGGTAACTACAAACATAGTTGCTTAACTGCATGTATAGTGTAAGTTACAAGAATTTGTTACGCAGGTAACAGACACATAGTTTCTTAACCAGATACATAGTTTCGCACAGTAGGATATATTTATGTACGTGAGGAATCCTGCACACTTATTATGAATAGGTCTGGTATATAGCCATTGTCATTGTTTAATAATGCAATAAAAAAACAATCTTGTATTTTTGGAGTCTAATTTACTATGATCAATACATAGTATAAAACAAAGTCACTTCCCGCTGTCCGTCTGTCCCTATGTATGCTTAGATCTTTAAATAGTGTTGTAAGAAACTCGAGTCTTGAAGTCTTATTTTAATAAGACTTAAGCTATTTTTAAAGACTCGACCTTACCTTAGACCTTATAAATAATACTTAGAGCTCAAGTCCTTCAGAATTTGGAGTCTTTTGTAAAGGACTTGAGTCCTGCCAAAAAGAACTCAAAGACTGAGTCTTTTTAAAAGAACTCATGACTGAGTCCCCTAAATCCATAGCTGTAGTTTCAAGTAAATAAAATAGCAAATAACAAATTATATATATTTTTATTACCCAATCGGTTTCGTCGTTTGGTTATTAAGTTTCCTGATTTAGAAAAGACCTGCTCGCTTGGAACTTGTCGTAGGAATACTTAGTATGTCTAAAGCCATTTCGGATAATTAATTGAAGAAAATATTTAGTATGTAGCGTCCACCATAACAGCGCGTCAATATCTTCGGATTCCAATGGTAATGATAAGTATCTTTGTATTTCATCTTGTTGTGGAATGTGTTTTTTATATAATAATATAGAAAACAACAGTGATTTCTTTGCGGGCTGCGTTGGCTCTGTAGTATTAGTACCTGTGTGTACTAAGTAGTTTTCTTGATAGTACTTTTTCAATGGCTGAAGTGGTTCTTGGTTATCATGTTTGACAAAGTATTCATTCTTCAGACGCGGATCCAACTTTGCGTTGGCTAAATCAGTGCGTAAGAAGGAAATTATACCCATATTTAATTATGTGTAAATAAATATGGATGACGATATGAAATCACCCAGTATTACTTATTATAAATACACCAACTCAAGTTCATGACTCAGTCTAGCTCAAAGAACTTAAAAGACTCCAAGGACTCAAAGGACTCGGACTCATGTGACTAACGACTCCTAGTCTTGAAAATAGACTCAAGTCTCGAAATTAAGACTAAAAGACTTGAGTTTTTTACCACACTATCTTTAAAACTACGCAACGGATTTTGATGCGTTTTTTTTAATAGATAGAGTGATTCAAAAGGAAGGTTTATATGTATAATACATGCATATAATTTAACCCGGTAGGTGGCGCTGCTTTAGGGTTCTATAGGTATATAAACAAATATAATATATATTTAGACTACATCACATACATTGTTCTGATCCCAAGGTAAGTAGCTAAAGCACTCGTTTCATGGAAATCAGAAACAACGACGGTACCACAACCACCCAGACCCGACACAATATCGAAAAGTTCGTTTTCGACATTGACCCGACCGGGAATCGAACCCGGGACCTCAGAGTTAGCGCCGCCCAAAGTCCGGCGTGCAAGCCACTCGGGCTACGGAGGTCGTCAAAATAGTCTACAGGATACGGGTAATCAGTCAAGCGGACGAAGTCGCGAGCGGGCCGCTAGTAGATAATATAACAGTGTTCAAAACGCTTTTTTGTGAACTAACAAAGCCGTATTATCGCAGGGAATCCTTGGAGTTCGCCAAGAGCCAGCTGGGCATATCAGAGGAACTGGACTCAGCGCCGATGCGGGCAGAAGCATACCTCAACTTGGCGCGAGCACACCAGACGTTAGGCAGCTTGGACAGGTAAGAGTATGCCCTTTTGCGACAGTGGCAAACTCTTCGCCCGAGTACAGACGACGCCTGCACCTATTCAAAACCCGCCCGGTCTTCTAAATGACAGCACACATTTACAGAATACACTAAACATGCACACCAGTTTATGCCCAAGACACCGTACTCGTAGAACAAGGGTACGAAGAACCGGTTCACACTCGCTCTACACCAGGTACAGACATGTACCTGGGCGCTTCTCTCCTCCTCCACGGCCCGGTCAACCCGAGCCGAGGTCCGTGCCTTTAGAGGCGCCTTCGGGTTGCTCCGCTCCCCGATCCGATCCGAACCCTTCGGAGAATCTAGTAGGGCACGGGGACGCGCACTTGTGCGCGATGCCGTTCCCTCTAGATAACCTCTGAAGGTGATTCGTTTCACACGGCTTTAGGGACCCTTTACGTTCCTCGCCGCCCCCAAAAAAGCCCGGTGAAGCTGAAAATGCCGCAGCGGCAATCAGCAATCTCTCTCAAAAAAAAAAAACCTATTCAAAAATTGTCAAAGGAGAATGACCGTTTTATTATGGGAGTTAGGTTAATTTTGTGTAACTATGCGCTTTAAATACGAAAAAAGACACGAAAAAGATATTACAACTGATCAACGTATCCCCAAAATTGTTGAAGATCATGTCATGAATAAAATAATTGTTGAAGAGCGTCTGAACAGACTAATCAAAGTGAGATTCAAAATAGTTATTACTAAAAATAGTTTTTAAAAGTGAAAAAGTTCAGGTGCGCTGTTTTTTTTTCAAATACGGAGTGATAAAGTTGTTTTTTTTTTAAGTCTTCTAGACTAAAAATTATAGAATAAAATATTAAATTTGATTTTTTTCCTCATAGTATTTTTGATTTTGATAGTACTTAAGAAGGCAAATATCAACCTTATTCAATTAAACTATATGAAGGGGACATACTGAGATTATTCATTAAAAACACGAGAAAAGTGGGCGACATACTATTAAAAAATATGGAACTCCGAAAAGGGGGCAAGAATCTACAATTTGTACGAAAATGAGAATTTGTTGACAAGATCAGAAAGAGGGCAAGTGCCGAACAGACCGTAGTAAACAATAGCAAAATGGTTCTGGATTAAGAAGAAAAAAGTTCAGTTTAATTTTTAAGCGGGAATTTGTAGCAATCTTTTTTTTTTAGCAGGTATTTTGAGGTTATGACAACTGTATTAATTTGTCAAGAATTATTTATTTAAAATGTATACAGGTTGTAATATATCAGTCTTTTCATTACGAATTAAAATTTACTTATTTACTTAACTAATGCGTCTTTAAAAAATAGATAAGTATGAGTAGAATAGAGTAACTTGATCGAAAACAGAAACAATAATATTATTCGAGGCAATCGATGTTATAGCATCGATGATTCTATACATCGATGCCACAGACCAAAGAAAATAATGCTTCGGTGTTTTATCTAGAACCAAGAAAATATTGTTTAGCAGACCATAGAATAGACTATGATCATTTTCGTTTTAATAATCAGTTCAGCATTTATTTAAAATAGTTTTGAAGCCCCGCATTCTTACTGAATTTTTAAATAATAAATACCATAATTTAGGAGATTTTTTTTGATGCGTAAATGTTTTAGACGCAATGTAAGAAAAAAATAGCCTGGTTTTGGTCATTATCCTTTCTTCAATAAGTGTTCAATTATATTCCTTAGACATGAAGTTCATGTTCTATTGAGGAAATTTGACAGTTTGTAGTAGTCTGACGTGCAGATAGACGTGGGTGTACCATCGCGCCCGGGGAAGCGCGGATGGTACTCGGGCGACGATTTTCGTGGGGTTCTCCCCTCAAGCTCCCGCCTCCCTACGCTCTTTTCACGTCTGTATAATAACCGTCCGTATAATCCTATGCCGTTCTGGATCAGCATTAGATATAATCTTAATTTTAAAAAATAAGCTGTATGACCAGGCCCGAGGGTCTCGATTGTTATCTATTTATTTTATAAAGAAAACCAACAGCGTTACAAAACGTATACAATTTTTCAGGTAGGTAAATATTATGGCCAATTATAGGTTTCCCTGTTTAAATTAATACAAATTTACTACATAAGCATAACAGAAGCCCATAAGATTAACACAATGAGGTATTGTTGTGTATCCGTATTTGCTCTTTATGTATAAATAACAAACATAATATGTTTACATACATTTTAAACTGTATTTTTAGATAAAAAAAAGAAAGAGAATAACACTTATACGCACCGCGTAGTTACTAAACTCATTGATAAATACGTATAAATAGTAACAATATACTTAGTTATTAATTTAATATTATAGAAATTTAATTTATGAAAGC
Organism: Eudonia truncicolella; assembly: GCA_949315975.1. Taxonomy (NCBI): domain Eukaryota; kingdom Metazoa; phylum Arthropoda; class Insecta; order Lepidoptera; family Crambidae; genus Eudonia; species Eudonia truncicolella. Next base: position 5,404,531 of record OX438853.1, on the reverse strand, counting down.
ATTAGTAATAAAATCTTCTTCTAATATATAAAATTCTCGTGTCACAGTTTTCGTTGCCATACTCCTCCGAAACGGCTTGACCGATTTTGATGAAATTTTTTGTGCTTATCCGGTATCTATGAGAATCCGCCAACATCTATTTTTCATCCCCCTAAATGTTAAGGGTGGTCCACCCCTAAATTTTTTTTGATTTTTGAAATTTTTCCAATACAAAAAGATTTGTTTGTAGTGTTGTCATGGAAACTGTCAAAGCGGTACGAAGTCCGCCGGGGGCAGCTAGTAATATACTAAATAAATTAGATAGATAGGTCACATCATTCTGTATGTCACAGTTTCTGAGTTTTCAGTTTCACTGCGGAACCCGTTATTGAGACGACCTCCTTGGTCGAGTGGTTTGTACACCGGTTTTCATGGTGTCGCCATCTCTGAGGTCCCGGGTTCGATCCCCGGTCGGGTCAATTTAGAAAAACAATTATTTCTAAATTGATTTCTAAATTGAGAAATAATTGTTTTTCTAAATTGTCTCGGGTCTGGGTGTTTTCTATGTAGGTATAACAAGTATGTATTTAAGTATTTTAAGTATGTTTATCCGTTGTCTAGTAGCCATTTAACGAGTTTCATAACGAAGCTTCTCTTTGGCTAGATAATTGGTGTAAGTGTAGGAAAGTTTATTATTTATTATTTATTTCCAAAATGGAAGAAAGAATTATGGAATTTCTTCGACAGAAAAAAAAATCCAAAGACACCTAAACAGTATGAAAGAAAGATAGAAAGATCACACAATCTGATACAGAACTTTGTACTTTGTTTGTCTTTTTTAATATTTGGTTATCCTGTTTTGTTGTCCATACAAAAAGAAAGAAAGAATGAAAACGATTGCCTAATGTACTTAAATACTAATTGCAACTAATTTAGGCGTTTCATAAAATACCTGAACAACTATGCCGCTAGCAAAGGTGCGGTTAGAACTATTTACTAATTCGATAATTAGGTGTAAATCTATATAAATAAAAATGAATCGCTAAATGCGTTGCTAGTCGCAATACACGAGAACGGCCCCGATCCGATCCGAACCCTTCGGAGAATCTAGTAGGGCACGGGGACGCGCACTAGTGCGCGATGCCGTTCCCTCTAGATAACCTCTGAAGGTGATTCGTTTCACACGGCTTGAGGGACCCTTTACGTTCCTCGCCGCCCCCAAAAAGCCCGGTGAAGCTGAAAATGCCGCAGCGGCAATCAGCAATCTCTCTCAAAAAAAAAAAAAAACGAGAACGGCTGAACCGATTTGGCTGACTTCTTTTTTGTTGTGTTTGATGGAGTGTGAGGAAGGTATTTATGGAGAGAAGAAACGTAAAAAACAGGAGGAAAATAGTAAAAACAACAACAATTTTCTTTTCCCATACAAACCACTTTCTTTCACCATTAGAATGCTACATTAGCGACGAGTAACATAGGCTATATAAAAAAAAATGTCCATCCGTGCGAAGCAGGGACGGGCCGCTAGTAATAAATAATTTTGTACTGTTGTAAACTATCTGAATAAATGAGTTGATTCTTATTAAATTATTATTTACTATATTAACAATTATATTTATATGAAATTAAATTAATATTTTATTTACTTATTAGATGTACCATAATACATTAATACAATTACTTGTTTTATATGAAACATAACATAACTAACTACATTAAAAAAAAATTAAGATAACTAAAGACAAAATAAAATATAAAATGTCCTCCAGCTGTGGGCTCATGGGAACGGTCCCAAGAATGCTGGCAACATTACCTCTTTGGATTGCCAAGCTAACACGTTGGCAGAGGTAGCTGCCAGCCTTCTTGTCACCGGAGGCTTCAATAAGGCAAATATATATATATATATATATATATATATATATATATATATATATATATATTTTATATTACACACTATTAGTTTACACGATTGTAACATTGTAAGATAGAGCAGAAGAAAAAGCCTCATGAGTTTCTAGCCAGCTCTTCTCTTTAGCCAGTGTCAAAGTAATTTTTCTTACAATAAATATACAATATTTCCTTCCAGTATGATGATGATGAATGATAATAGAAATGAGAAGTGAGAAATGATATAACCCCCAACCCCTCCAGTATCTCAGTAAAGATGTGGGGCTTTACTAATTCCTCGGCGGACTTCTTGAGAGAATTTGATAAGTGAAGTTGCACTGTTTTGTTTCATTAGCCAACACTCATGCGCACTCACGAACACTTAACGGTTAATAATCCACCATTATTTCACATTAATATTCGACATAACACAAATTTTAGAAATTAAAACAAAACTGCAGACATGACTCTTCACTTTCCCGCCAAGAAGTCCTATTGACTCATTCGAGACCTCTTCCAAAATTCAAAGTAGTAGTAGATTCTGCAGTTTAGTTTTAAGCACAATTTTAGTTCCTTTCGTTTTTATACTTTTGACTTTACTAACTTTTAATTTGACTTCAACTTTAAACTCCACCGTATTTTGGAGATGAAATTAACAAGCTCCTTTCATATGATCCAGGGCCCTTTCATACGCTCGCCACGCTCTCTACAACGACTGTGGGGGAGGCTCCACGGCCGGCTTCGTTCATCTCACCGTGGCGAGTGTGAGCTTGGAACTCGGCTCCTTCTCTAAAGCCATGGACGGGTTTCAGAAGGCGTTGGCCGCTGCGCAGGCGCACAACGACAACACGCTGTTGTTGCAGGTGCGATGATTTTCTTGATTTATAAATTTATATTTCTTAATTCTAATTTCATTTTAACTTGTGTACAAGTCTACATAAACAAGTCTAGTAGGTACAAGTCTACATACACCTAACATGAGGTGTTCATCTCAAAGAAAGCCTTATTACTTTGACTGACGTTTTAACTTTTGCTTGACAAATTAAATAGTAAATAACAGAGGCAATTGAAATAAAATGTAGTGTTGTTCCGTTAAATTACTCGTACTAGTAGTTCACAAAGCTTGGATGCAGTATGCGCGCACTGTCCTTCCGCCCGCAAAAATAAGCATATGCAAATGATTCAATCCAAGTGCACATGCACACCAAAACTAATAACCGGGCATTGGTTATTTTTGTGATTAAGAAAGTAACGCCTGATTCTGTTGATAAATAGTAAATAACTAAATAAGTAAGTTAGTAACTAATTAGTCTGAAATAATATTCTGTGTCACTGAAATGAAGTTATCACTACAATTCACCATTTCTGCCTAAATTAGGTGATCATCACAGGCAATGCGTCGTAAAATTCGGTAAAATACTATATGGCCCTATTTGGCAGTTAAATTCACGATTCCTGCGATAAGTGATTCTAGTGATCACACACACCAAAAATGCGTCAAAAATATCGGAAAAACACTTTATTGATATCTGAAATATGTAAATGATTTATTATTTTTCTTATTATATTTATAAAATTTTATAAAATACAGTGAAAAAATTAAACGCCCACCCGACCCAGCCAGGAATCGAACCTGGGTCTTCCGCAATCCGGGCGGCTGCACTGACCGCTATGATACCGGGAAGGCTGACGTAAGCGCTGAATTTTGTCACTGCTTTTTAATGTTTTTAGAGTGCTTTTATAGCAGCACAGCGCCATCTATCCAACGGTCGTTGCAACCGATGGCCATGCAGATTCATCTTTGCAGATGAAATACCACAAATTTGATAACACAACGCTATAGTAAAAAATTTTTTTAAATTTATCTTGAGTGCAGCAATTAGCACTTGAAATTAAAAAGTAAAAAATTAAATATTTTTCTTAAGAATTTTTTTTACAATATTTTATATAAAAATATATTTACAATATCAAATATTATAAAAAACTTAATCTACGTTGCCACCGGCAGCGGGGATAGACCCAAGCTATCGTTGGTTAGGGCTGCAGAGTGAGGAATCTCCTGACAATACAATTATTATTTGCCCGATTCTAGCAGGAATAGTGAATTTAACTTTGTGATCACTGGAATTATCCAGTGATTACATACACCAAAAACGAGTCGAAAATTTTTTTTTTTTGAGAGCAATTGCTGATTGCCTCTGAGGCATTTTCAGCGTCACCGGGCTGGTTTGGGGGCGGCGAGGAACGTGAAGGGTCCCTCAAGCCGTGTGAAACGAATCACCTTCGGAGGTTTTCTAGAGGGAACGGCATCGCGCACTAGCGCGCGTCCCCGTGCCCTCCTAGATTCTCCGAAGGGTTCGGGTCGGGTCGGGGTAACGGCACCAATGGCTGCACAGGTGTACGTAGGCCTGTCGGAGCTGTGGCGCCGGCTGCGCGACTTCGAGCGGTCGGTGGCGTGCGCGGCGCGCGCGTGCGACCTGGGCCGCGGGCCGCGCGCCGCCGACCTCAACACGCGCCACCACCGCACCGCGCTGCTGCAGATGGCCGCTGCTCTAAGGGCTAGAGGCGAACTGGGGGACGCGCACGACTACTGCAACGTGAGTATATAATAATTATAATAATAGTTTTCTACACTCACACCAATTATCTAGCTTCGTTATGAAACTCGTTAAATGGTTACTAAACAACAGATAAACATACTTAAAATACTTAAATACATACTTGTTATATCTACATAGAAAACACCCAGACCCGAGACAATTTAGAAAAACAATAATTTCTAATTTGACCCGACCGATGATCGAACCGAACCCGGGACCTCAGAGATGGCGACACCATGAAAACCGGTGTGCAAACCACTCGACTAAGGAGGTCGTCAATATGCTTATAGGTACGATAACGTAGCAGCAATACCGCATTGGATTACTTGGATACATGGATGAATAAGAAGATATATAGGGTTGAACAATACCCTCATTTATTTTGAATAAAACAAATATGGTTCAGGTCTTAGCTGGTTTATTTTCCCTTGACATTCAAAAGTATATATGATTTGTACAAAACGAAACCATACCGCGATGCACGAGTTATGATACAGCGCCATCTATTGATGACTTTCAGAACTAATTATATTGAACTATTGTACGTCTTATGGTATTTACATTTATTAGTAAAGGCAATGTTGCGGGCTCCGTACTTAAATAATAACACAACTGGTTAGTATATTGGAGTATAATTTCTGACTAGTTTTAACAACTAAAAATACAGGTATACATAATAATATATGAACAAAGAAATCGGTGAGGGAGATATGTTGACTGAAGAAAGTCACGAAACAGGAACTGATGTGTTTGCTTAATTTTCGTAACATGTTTTCCTATTACATCACGTTATTAACTATTTACCACGAATGTTACGTGCGATGGGTATTGTGCTGACGGCACATTACTTCCCCCTTAGAATAAAAAAAATAATAATTTATAAAATAACATTACAAAAACACAATTCAATATCAACAACTACCGTCATTAACGCCGCCTTTAGCTTTCAAAGTAAAAAAGTAAATAGTGTTGAATAATTTCGGCGGGCTGGTTAGAACCACAATAGCTCAATTGGAAGAGCACCTGACCCGGTATGTCAGAAGGGTGCAGGTTCAAATCCTGCTCGTGGAAATTTTTTCAACATTGTGTTTTTGTAATTTATATCGCAACAAAATTTGCGTTTCAATTATACAAAGAAAACAAAAACATTTTAAAATAACATTAATAAAAACAATGCATAGAACCCTAATTAAAATATGAACAATAACTTAGTTGTATAGTAATAGTAACCTTGACCATACGCAATGCGCGTAAGTAATGCTGTCATGTGTTTTTCTTAACCAAACAATACCTATAATAGTGTTGCGTCGTGGGAGCGGAGAAATGATAGGCTTCGTTGTCGGTGCAGAAAGAGGATTTATTTGGTCTTACATCGGTTTATAAGTAGTGGCTCAGCGCCTCTATAGTTGACAGAATGTACTAAATCTACAAGATATTGCTATTTCGATCTATGCTATTTATGATATGTGGCTTATAGCATACAATTTGGTTATTAGTGTGCCTCCCTGGCGACAGAGGGCGCCGCTTGTGAAATCCGTGATGCAACAAATAGTAATTAATAGATAGTAATATTTTGCGTTAAAATTATATAAGCAAAACAAAAACATTTTAATACTATAATTATTAAATTTGACTAAAGTGGCGCCACCCTTGTGTGTCCAGGAGTCACTGCGACTGGCTGCGGTGGCCGGAGATCAGGGTTGTTACGCGCGAGCAGTCCGGATTGCAGGAGACGTGTATAGGAGGAAATGTGACGTGGGAAAGGCGCTTAGGTGAGTATATCCTGATCACGTCATCGTTAATTGTTTATTAACAATTACCCTGACGTCACTACCCTGTATACACCGATATCAGTACGCCGCCATTGAAGGGAAATGAAGCGAAATTTAACAAAAATCTAGTCTAAAAATTGGATTGATTTTTTTTTCATTAATTACATTAATGTAATTAGAATATTTTATTTTACATTTATTGGTGTACCTATCTATGCTAGTTTTTTAAAATTATTGTAATAAATTAATATTTTTTAGGTAAGTAAGTAAGTAATTAAACTAAAAATAATATTTAGCTAAGTGATACTTGCGACCTGTATTACCATAACAGGGCCATCACATTTACTGTTGTCTTGATATATAAAGACTCCTGTTAGACAAAGAGCATAAACAACTATTAATCTTTCATAAAGTTACAAAATTTCTTCTGACTTCCAGACATTACGAAGTAGCCATGGGCGCTGGCCAAGCCCTAGGCGACCGTCTGGCCCAGATGGAAGCTATGGATGGAGCCGCACGCTGCTTAGAAGCTCTGCGTCTTCAAGGCAGAATCTGCAACTGTCGTCCATTGGAGTTCAACACGAGGCTACTGGAGGTCGCCACTTCCGTCGGCTCTAAGGTAAGAGACAGAGAGCGATAGAGAGAGATGACTGTCTGAGACTGGTAACAGTGGAACTGCGAGTTGTGCTTATGGTGCAACGAGAAGTGAGCGAGCTTACAGCTCCGGTAAGCCTATCTGGATATTAGGTAGTGGACTATACGTGTCCACGGAGCAACTCGCTCGAGACACCAGTCTTAAAAGTACCGGATGAAGAATGCGCTTCGGTGCTGAAACCACCAGGTTCAGAAAAGAGATAGAAAAAAAAGATGTAAACTGGTACAATCAATTTATTTCCCAGGGGTGCGTCCTGATCCGGCGTTATGACCTGACCCAGATGGTCCCGTGTGCTTGCGTATGGATGTCTGACACCTACTTTTGAAACCGTTAGGTTGGTAAGGGGTGTCAGTATAAACTTTAAAGTCGTGTGTACCGGGGATGTGTGTGTCTGAGACCGTAAAAGTACTGCTGATGATTGTGGGAGAAAGACAGGGATTGGTACCTATGTAAATACTGTACCATCTTGGCTGCTTGGTTGTCTTGCGCTGATTTTGCTAACGAGAGCCTATATAGAAGATGCAGCACCGCAGCGTTACCTGTGCTTGCTGGTGTTCCTCCTTCTGATCTAGAAGTTGTTCGTGCAGACAGATTTGCGGAGGAAGGGTTTCAACTGGCCCCTAGGGAGCGCCGGAAATTGCGACGCACCATTAGAGAGGACATCGTTGCCATTTGGCAGGAGCGCTGGAAAACGAGTGAGGACGGCCGCGAACTTTACAGTTTCTTCCCCGACGTCACCGTGAGGCTCCTACAGGACTGGGTTGAACCGGGTTACGTGGTGTCCCAGATGCTTACAGGGCACGGTTGCTTTAGGCAGCGTCTACACCGACTTACGCTTTGCGAGACCGCACTGTGCCCCTGTGGAGCTGGAGTTGAAGAGAGCCATCACGCGCTGTGGGAATGTGAATTGTACGCGGACGCCAGAGACGTAATGTTGGACCGAATACACAAGACAGAACCCGGCCCGACGTATCACAAGGCCCTCACTGTTGCCGAAGTAACTTTGAAGCGCTGCGCGAATTCGCGCACTTCTGGCACACTATTCGACGAACATTTGAATGAAGACAAGGTAACAGCACTTAGAGCAGCCCGACGCGAAGTCACGTACTGTGGTGTCCACGCCCCCCCAGCAGAGGGAGAGTTTGTAACAGAAGGAACGGAATTAGACATTTGTAGGGAGCGTAGTGAATAGCGCAGACGGGGAAAGAGCCTATGCAAGTACCCTCGCGCTCTCCCAAGATTCGGTCCGTATGCCGCAAGGTAGGCAGGACCATGGGTTGTTGGAGAGTTGTACCGTCTTGGAGTTTTACGATGTGTATTCTTGTATCTAAATGCAGTGCATTTGTAGTGCCATTTTAAGAAGCGAAAAGAGTAGTCTTTCAGCTGACATGACGGCATACCGGGGACTCCGATGGCGCAGTGGTGGCGCAGTGGCACTCGATCTGAGATTGCTGAAGTTAACCAGCTTTCCTAAAGTCATGACGGGCAATCAAAATAACAATAAAGCATTCCATCCTGAACGGTGTGTCTATTGACCCTCCTGATTGAGCTCCTCTAAACGTACTTTCGGTGAGGCCTTGAGCTGGATGAAGTACCATAGGCCCATTCTCCCTGTGGTGCTACCATCCATAGGGAAGGCTCGTGCGCCAGCAATAGGGACATCAAATGAGCCGGCATGACATTGCACCTTTCCTCGACAGATGTTAGTCCGCCGCGTCCGCCTCCGCCTCGCTGATATCTACGCCGCTCTCGGCGATAACAACGCTGCAGCCAAGCTGAAGCGATCCGCCGCTACTTGGGTGGCCCCGACCTGTGCTAGGTGCCGGGAGCCGCTCGCTGACACAGCTGAACCTTTAGCTGCATTGCCGTGCGCTCATATTGTTCATCATGCGTAAGTTAATGCTTTTAATATTCTTTCTTTATTAGCCTGGTCAGGTTTTTCCTATTATTTAGCACGTCAAATGACTCTATTCCACCTGATGTTAAGTGGAAATGTAGTCAAGACGCGAAGACAACTGGTGCAGCGTGATAACAACGCAGCATCAATTACTGTCACCCTGCCCCGGCCCGCAACCCACAAGGTGCCTCTTCACAAGGTTTGCCCATTTAGCCGACTTTACATTGTATATTATTAAATCCTGACGTTTTGAACCCCTTACAGGGTCAGGGGTTACATGTAAAAATAATAAATATGTTGGCGGCGGGTTGGCGGGATGACGAGGTTCTCGTCATGCGGGATGGTGACATCAACAAGTACTGCCCGGCGCGGCGTTACGATCGATCTATCAGCACAATATCAGGCCTATTATAAGTCCATTTCAACTAGGATGATCCCGGTGACAGATGTCATCAATAACGAAGACGTGACTTTGTAAAATCGTATGAACTTATTTGACTACATCAAAATAACATATTTTTATATAATCCATCACTAAATATACTACAATTACTTTTTATAATTCTATTTTTTACTTTAGATTAGGTTTGTCTCAATAAACTCTCGCATAACACACATTAATCACAACTTTAAAACAATATAATAAAAAAACGTACCCCTTCACAAGGTTATTTCATAACAAAGAAATACTAGTGTTGGGATAGTAAACCAAGTGAAGTTCAATTGACATTCAATAACTAATCAATTAAATTTAACTTTATATTTTTCATTCTAGCTGTATTAATTAATTTGTTAGTCTTTTTTTATGTGAACATGTAGATTAGTCTACATTTTTTCATTTTATTGCAGCGTCATTACGAAAAATATTAAAATGAAACATCTTAAACTTATAAAACAAAAACAGTATATACAGGTTGTGGTTTTGAACAGTCGCCATATTGTACACAAGTGTAGAACAAATACTTATAATTTAAATAAAAATATTAAAAAAAAATATTACCTATTGGTTGGTGTCCTATATCTTTCGTAACATCTCACGTTTCTATTCGAAATTCACATGTACTACTCCGAGGTCAACGACCGTTAACTTAAACAAACATTGCGGTCGTGACTATTTAACGCTACTACATCCTAGAAACTAAATAGGTACCTACGTTATTTAGTCTAGGTATGAATGTTACTTAGCCACTTCCTATTAAAAGTTTCTTGGTTCGATTCCCAGTTACTCGAAAGAAATACTCGATTCAGAAAAAAATAAACTACGTACCTATGCTATTAGTATGTAGGTATGGAAATGAAATGAAATGAAAATGTGCTTAAGCAAAACTTTGACTTACCTATGTTACTCGTAACAAGTGTTCAAAATGTGCCCCATTACGAGCGATACACAAAGCAGCACGACGCCGAGAATTTTCTTTTAATTGGTTGAGAGCGTAAATGTTTTCTCTCACCGTTTCAAAAGCGGACACCACTCGCGTACGCAATTGCACTACACTTGTAACCTCCTCAGAATACACTAGCCTTTTTACATCACCCCACAAATAAAAATCTAGCGGTGTTAGGTCCGGGGAGCGAGGAGGCCAAGACACTGGACCGCCACGTCCCACCCACTGCGATCCAAATGTATCGTTTAGGTAGCTGCGCACTACTTGTCCATAATGTGGTGGAGCACCATCCTGCTGGTAGAAGAGGTCTCTGTGGAATGCCAGTGGAATGTCCATCAACAGCTCATCTACAACGTGGTGCAGCAGATCTAGGTAGGTAAGGCTGTTGAGATGACCTTCAATGAAATAAGGCCCCAGTAAATAAGGGCCAATAATACCAGCCCAAACATTTAGTCTGAAACGTCTTTGGAAGGAGTCTTTTTTTGTGACATGAGGGTTCTGTTCTCTGTGTGCCCACCAATGCTCATTATGCACGTTGTAGACGCCGACCCTTGTGAACTGCGCCTCGTCAGTCCACAGAATATTAACGTGCTGATGTTCGAGGAGCCACGTACAAAACTCGACTCGGCTGGACTGGTCAGTGGGAAGCAAATCCTGAACTCGTCGAAAATGGAATGGGTGCTGCTGGTTCTTCTTCAACAAGCGCCAAACGATGGTGTGATCAAGGCCAAAGTGCCGCCCAGCATCACGTGTACTGGCGCGTGGCTCGTCGTCGAAGAACTGCAAGATCTGCTCCTGTAAGTCGACGGGCAGGCCCACGTTGCCTCGACCACTGGCGTGCGCTGGGATACTGAACTGCCCGTAATCCAGTAGGCGTTGTGTAGCAGCCAGCATCGTCGTTCGGGACGGCGTTGGTCGGTCCTGGCCACCTCTCCGCGAACATCTGCACTGCACCCCTCAAGCTGTTTCCGGCGAGGGCATACATCCGCACCATTTCAACGTAGTCGTGATTAGAATAACGCGACATCGTACCTACGTTTGAAAACGGCCCGGATTTTTTTTGTCAAACGTGTGCGCGCGCTCGCGGTTAGCGGGAGACTGAGCGAGCGGCGACCGTTGAATCGTCGTCGGTTCCCGCTTTGAGCGGGTGGCGGCTAGCCGACAAAAGCCGGCGCAAGCGGCGGCATTTGTAGGCATTTGTTTTGCGCACCTAGCGCAGAGCCAAAGTAGTAGCACAGCGTAGTATATTCAAAAGAATGACATGCAACAGAAACAAAATCTTTTTCGTATTTTTTTTTACGTTTTTTTTTTTAATGGATTTATTATCAGTTACATTAACATAATCGCCTCCTTAAATTTGGCAACTGTTCAAAACCACAACCTGTATATACAGCCAACACGTCACTGGTGAAAATTGGGCGAAAGTAGTCGAAAAGACAAAAAATACTATATTAGAGGACTGGGAGAGGTACGTCAGAATAGATCGGAGGAAAGACCAACTTATAATAAATGTCGGCGATAGCGACTCTTCAAGCGATTCTGACAGTGATTTTTCAGATACTTACTGAATAAAAAATTTACTCTTTTCAAATTCTGTTTCATTTTACCGAATAACACTGTGTAAAACATACATTTAATGCATTTATGAACAGTAAACTTTCAATATAATACATAAACACAAATCATATTTAAAGTATTGTTAGTAAAGTAAAATCGATTTCATTTCCATATATAGTATTATCGATTACCAGAAACAATCGAAATTATTTTATTGTAGGACATCTCTACAATTGTCGAAATCGAACTGTCACCGGGATCATCCCAGTTGAAATGGACTATAGCTATATTGGTCCTGTCCGTGATGACAGCTCGATCCCAATAGAGCGTGGCACGGCCGTTTTCGAAAACCGGCGCAGGTGTGTACCTGTAGTACGGCACTTCGAAGTCCACAAGACCATATAGAGCAAGTTGCTGGTGAATAATTAATGGTTATATCTGTGCAAATACTCGTCGTTAGCAAGATAAGAACAACCGGAGATATGTGCCTAAGTGATTCCCCGGGACGGCGGCATGCCCGACAAATGTCGACCGTACCGTCCTTCAGAATATATCTCCAGTAGTTATTCGTCATGATAACTTCGTCCGCAATTGTACAGACAAAACCTTCGGTTTCTCCGAAGCGATCCCCGAATCACCAGAGGTAGCCAGTTCACCAACGCGATCAAATCTACATCGGTATAATACCTCGGTATCTACCTTGTAGAACCGCCCGTGTAGCTCCTTGCTCCTTCATACCGCCTTGCGGTCCTCTGTGCTCAGTATCACTGGTCTGCGCCAGTTCCTATTTGCCAAGGAGAGCGGAGTTAGGCCCCTGTCCATTGCTACCACATCCCGATGCATCCCACACTCGTTGTTGAGGAAATAGTTCCTAAGATTGCACACCTCGTGGTTGTGGAGGTTTTGGCGTTTAAAAAGCCGCGACCACCACACCTTCGCAGGATGTACAATCTCATAACAGACGAGCATGAGTGTAGCATCCGGCGTGTGGTGAGCAATGCACGGACTCCATTTTGATGGCACTACTGAAAACATGTGTTATTTTGAGTAGTGTCAGCAAATGTTGCTCAATCGGAGCGAATAGCTAGAGGTCATCCATATACAGAAGATGAGAAATGACCTCACCCTCTCTCCGAAGCCAGCAACCTAACCCTGAATCCTTCAGCAATGTGTTGAGCGGATTCAGGGCTAGGCAGAACCATAAGGGGCTCAGACTGTCACCCTGGAATATACCTTGCTCGATTCTTATAAAGTCTTGTGGCTCAGGGGGCTCATCCCAGCCGCCAGGTTGACGAAGGACTGTGGTCCACTGACATGCACCTAAGAAGGATATTAGAGTTGCATCGATTTTTACAGCTCCAAGATCCTCCGCAGCCATGAATGAGCCATCGAATCATAGGCCTTCTTGTAGTCAACCCAAGCGGCCGAGAGGGCCCTGCCCCGACGGACCATTTGGCAAACGGCCATGTCTATGAGGAGGAGCTCTTAAGTACCAACGTGACCCAACCCTACACCTATTTTGAGCAGGGTCCAGAATTATTATATTATTATTATCATAAAAAAAATTATTTTTTTATTGTTAACTACAAGTAGCTTTTTACAAATGTGTGGGTCTCTTCTGTTAAGTTTGAAAAACCTGTTTTAGAAGAGACCCCTCTCTTTACTGTAAAATCATATTAGCAGCTACTACTTTTCTATTGCAGGGCAATCCCTCCCTCCCTCTTTCCACCTATCTCTATCTTGAGCTAGTTCGTCCCAATTCATCAAGTGGTAGTCTTATCCAGTCCATCGCCGTCTAGACCTAGGCCTTCCACGTTGATCAAAATAAATTTTTGAATAACATGTTTTTTTTTTGTTTTGAACTGAGTCGTCTTCCGCAGCTGCATGCCGGAGTCGTGGTCGCGGCGCTCGGGGCGCGGCGCGGCGGCGGAGTGCGGCGAGTGCGCGTCCCCCCGCGCGCCGCGCGCCCCGCCGCCCGCGCCGCCCGCGCCGCGCGCGCCGCCCGCCCAGGTTACTACCTATTTACAAATAGCCTATAACTGCCTCCCTGGAACTTCTTGGCGGGAAAGTGAAGAGTCATGTCTGCGGTTTTGTTTTATTTTCTAAAATTTGTGTTATGTCGAATATTAATGTGAAATAATGGTGGATTATTAACCGTTAAGTGTTCGTGAGTGTGCATGAGTGTTGGCAAATGAAACAAAACAGTGTAACGTCACTTTTCAAATTCTTTCAAGAAGTCTGCGTGAGGGCTTAGTAAAGCCCCACATCTTTACTGAGATACTCGAGGGGTTGGGGGGTATATCATTTCTCATTTCATTTTTATTATCATTCATCATCATACTGACTGGAAGGAAATATTGTATATTTATGTATTACTTGTAAGAAAAATTACTTTGACACTGGCTAAATGTGCTAATCGCACGAAGCCATCAACTAAAAGAAAGAAAGAAAGAATGAACTGCCTCCCTGCTGTCAAGTCATCCCTACAATATTGATAGGTAATGGTTTAATCCATAGCCAATCGATCCATATGAAATGCTTTGTCCTGAATGACTGACGGATCAAACGCGCAGCCTAATCCGCTGATCGTAGAGACCTGAAATTTGGAGGCTTGACTTGCATCCGATAAGAAAGGATTTTCCGAAATTCTACCCCAAAGGGGGTGAAAATGGGAGCAAAGTTTGTATGGGACAACGTGACTCCTTGGTCCGATCTGCTTAAAATTTTGCATAAACTTTTTTGATGGAACATGACATGTTTCGTATTTTATTGAAATTCAAACCCCTAACGGGGTTAAAAAGTGGTAGAAAGTTATTTTAGCGGTGATTTGCTTCGAAGTTAATATCAATACTCCTTAGTGCTTTTGATTTAAATTACATTTTATTTTGACACATGTTTGACAACTCAATCCGATTTTATTCAAAAAAAAAACCGATTCACCAGGCCGCTTGGCGCCGCTAGGTACGCTGTTTTCGCTTTAACAAACGTTAAAAAGGTGACGAAAAAATTCATCTTAATCAGGGTGCCTAGTTTACAGTTTTATTTACTATCCGTATTCACTCGATTACGTTTACGAAAACGAAAATTAGTATGGCATTGAAGCAGCGCCTGCTGGCTACTTACGAGTAGAATTAAAATTTCCCATACAAATTCTCGTTTTCGTTCACGTGATCGAACGGCGAATGAAACTCGCACTAGGCACCCTGCACGCTTGCTATACAGAGCTGGTGATCACACACCTTGGGGACATAAAATTAGCAGGTGTTGGGTGGTGGCGATGATAAAGACTTTATAACAGTTTCCGTTTTCAGGACTTTCCGTTCGGAACGCCGCCAATGCTGCGCGACTCGGACCTCAACTCCATATTCTCTGATCACAGCAGCCAACAAGCCACTTCGAGCGTCTAATTTATTCAATACTAATAAAAATACTTATTATAAATATTTATGAGTCGAACTAGTTTCAAAATAGGCAATCAGTGAGAATTTTGCATTTGCCAATTTGATCAAGTTTATGGAAACGAGAATTTTTATGGCGTGGTAGGAGCGACCGCCCTCTGGTGATAAACGAGGAGAGGTCAAATTAATTGGTGATTAAAACTCGCCTTACGCAAACTGTACATTTTTTTTTAAATATACCTGATGTTAAGTGATGATAACGCCAATAGTGGAAGCGCACTTCACCTGGAACCCTCAACCACTGAGGCAATGGCTATCTTATCTCTAGCTGCCGGAACACAACAATGCAATGGTACAAACATTGATGTTAGGGCGACATATTTAGATATTACACCATTGCACCATTTGCAACATGCATAGCATTTCGAAAAAAGTATTGGTACAAATAAATAGATACCTACATAAAGGTTTACCTATTGTTTCAAATGCAGCGGTATGCTTGTATCTGAAACAATTCTAAAAGCCCACGTTGCCATTTTGAAACTAGTTGACTCATATCGGCGACGGGTGAAATGCAAAGGGTATAAAAGTTTTGGAGGAGATTCTCAATTCGGATGTATATGTATGTATGTATGTATGTATGTATGTATATATGTATGTATGTATGTATGTATGTATGTATGTATGTATGTATGTATGTATGTATGTATGTATGTATGTATGTATGTATGTATGGTAATAAGCCCGCAGGTCAGCTAGTATAAGATATTGAGTATTGAGTACCTTTTGCCTTTCAACCGTCGATTTTTAAAAATTGCTTATTTAGTTTTAAGCGTCATTCATTATACTTTTAAAAAAACCAACTATAATTACCTACCTACTCCCTTTGTTAACCACGGCTTGCGAATTAGAAGTAATTAAGTTTAAGTTATGTGAAACTGGTGAATATTTTTCATTTTATATTTTCATCAATTTAACTAGGTACCGGTTTTTTTTTTGTTGCCTAAAAAGTTGCGATGCAAGCCAGTCATATGCAAAGACAATCACGCTATATAGAGCAATACTTAACTTAGTTAAAAGAAAAACTGCAATAGGTAACTATGTTAATATACTTAATAAAAAGTAAAACCTATTTCTACTTTAAAATATGGCGTGGAAAACGAACTGAGTGCTTTGTGCGAGTGTTGTTTACCAACTAATCACGTTAACTAAATAAATAAATAAATTTAACAACATCTATGGCAAAAATTTTAACTCGTCGGTCACTAAGTGGCGCTGCCTCAATACAATACAAATTCTCGTTTTCGTTAACGTGCTTGAATGGCGACTGAAACTTGCACTATTCATGACACTCTGGAGTAATTAAAAATGTTCATATTATGTTATTTGTAAAACGTTAAAATGCGAAAAAGTGTACAAAAGATTTTAAAAAAATAATCGAAAGAGATTATTATTAATTATTATTATTTATCCAATGATAATAACAATAAGTTACTTTCAAAGTAGGTACTACCTATTGACGTTTAAATCTCGGGTGGTCCCGCCATCTTGACTCTACAAATAATTGATTTAGCTGCCGTTAGATGGCGTTGTTTCGTACCCATTCAAAATTAACTTTTGTAAACTTGATCGGTAAGTGAATCATTCGCAGTCACGAAATGAAATGAAATGATACTTTATTCAAATAAAATTATTAAGTAAGCGCTTTTGGATCATTGTAAAATATTTAGAGACGTTTCCAATGCCTCCTTCATTGAAATTAAGTCATCGCTACAATTGATGGGTAATGGCTTAATCACCACGCTTGCCAAATGCGGGTTGGTGATCACAAGACCGAGTTAAGCATCGAGAAAATCCGAAACACATTTTGCTCGACCTGGGAATTAAACTCAGGAACTTCGGTTCGTGCCGAGTGTTATGTTCTTGCTATGGTATATGACTGATAATTTATTGAAGAAAAGAAAAGTTGTGGCTAGTCTGACGTGCAGCCAGTACTATCGAAGCAGCGACTTACGCCATGTTGATTTCATAATCTCGTAACTAGATGGCGTTGGCTTCACCCTTTCTGTATATACAATCATTGTTTGATATTATAGAAACCTATAGGTTATATGGAAACCAATGGAATTGTGAACGCAATGATAGGAACGAATGTCCATATCCTTTTAAATGATTGCTATAGATATATGATATTTATTATAGGATATATTATGATTCCTTTGAAAATACGCTTTATCAAACCAAATACCTTTGTTTTGTACGAAATATAAATATATTTATAATTATTATTACTAATAAATTGATATAATTGGGTATTGATGTATGCGTATTTTATTGTAATTTAAAATAAATCTACTAACTATATTGATTATTGTTTACAAATGAGAATATATTGATAGTACGCATGTAATAAAGGAATAACTATTAACTATTTATGGCGTGTACGGTATTTTGTTGTAGTATAGTGAGCTAATTTATGAGTTTCATTTGATTAATAAACGTTAAAGTTTAACCGACTGTCATGCTTAAAGTTGAGGATTTAAGGCCTTCATTTCATATTCATATTCATATTTATTTATTGCATCTTGTTGTAAGTATACAGGTGTTACAAAAATTTTTGACACAAACAAGAACCCTGTAAGGGCACGGCAAAATACTTATATACTATACTTAGTTACTAAACTTATTCATATTATTATTGTTACACTTAATTATAACAGGTGCTGACATTTATTATTATTATATTAAGTAAGTATATTATATTTATTTATGTAACATAAAACTTAAACTAGGTACATAAATATTTATATTTACTTATTTATGTTTCTAAATTAACTTCTAAATTTCCTTCATTTGAAATCCACAAAACAAATTATATCTATCTGAGGGCCTAGTCAATGCCAGCCATGAATATAATGATGACCATCGTATGGGATTGACTTTAACCCAACGAAACGTATGAATGACGTTTAATTTGCTTTCGATCCTATACGTTTATCTTTTTACTGTTTCATTTCTATTCTACAGCGTTATGCCACATGTGTAGGTTCGATGAGTGTTTTAAAATCTACTTTTTCTTAACGGTGCGTCCAGACTATATGACAAACATATTATATAGCATAGCTATGTAGCATGTTTTACTAGTGTGGACGATAAGTGTCAATAAAACCATCATATAGTTTTAGTAAGGTACAAAAAAAAATTCATATAACGTAAGTGTTGTATAATGTTATTATTTTCTTATGAAAAAACTAACTTGTTCAAATATCAAATGAAACTCATAATAACTGACACTAAAAATAGTTTATTGGCATTTCTATAGAGATGCTGTTAGGAGTAATGTCTGTATAAAACTGTATTACCTAGTACCTAATTCCAATGCTAAATATCACAAACTGCCAAATAGGTATGGTCAATTAAGAAGTAAAAAAAAACATTAAGAAGAGAAATACATTTATAAAAAAAAAAGATTGTGTGTCAATGTGTCAAATAGTTGCACTGGTTTTATCGAAACGCACCACACATTGGAGTAGTGAAAAAGTTTACGGAGCAAAAAGTTCTGTTGTTATCAACCTTTTTTTCTTATTTCTTTCACGAGGCCGCCACTTATAGCAATTTCAATCTAATTTATTTAATTATTATTTCTGAACAAAATCAATCAAAAACACTTTGTAGCTTTAGCATTTGTAGCTTATTGTTTGTCGAATACTAATTTTTGAATGTTTATTACAAAATATTTGGGAAGCAGCGCTATCTTCTGTCAATTTGTTAACACAAGTTCGTCACTAGATGGCGTTGCTACGATTCCATTCAAATTAAAGTTAACTTTAAAATTATTACTATTTTATTACTCTTTTTATTTGGAAGGCTGCATTTTATTACTCAATGCCCTCAAACGATAGAGAATTAAAGTCAGCAATTTGTTGCACCCGTTTGCACTAAAGTTATAACACTCGTTTGCACTAAACTTATGAATCGCCTAAGTTCTTGCCTAATTTGTTTAGGCTACTCCTAGCGAAAAATTTGCTTGCACTAACCTTAGGCCATTTCTAACTCCACTTAGGAGATTCATAACTTTATGAGCCCGAATAGGAAGCGCCCAACGAGTAAGGCGATACTTAAGTAGTGTTTTTTTGTGTTACAGCACGGAGATTTCCTTAGCCTGTCCAACTTCGGTTGGCAAACGACAAAATAAAAAAGTATTTTATGTAATTTTCTGTCTGTCACAATCAAATCAATCAATCAGTCACTTTTTGATGTGTCTTTTTTCCTCCACCGTGAAATTCGGAGTTCGTTTACGTTTTGTGCTTTCCATTTTAATAAAAACCACACGAAAATGCCACGAAAGGCACGACAACAAAGTCCACAAATTAGATTGTCAAGACAAGACGTTGACAAATTCAAACAAATTTTGGTTTTTAAAATAATAGTCCATAAACAATCTATCATTCCAATCGTTCGTCATTCTTTCACCATTCACTTTACTAGGCAATTCCTTAGTTTCGTCACAGCTGAGACAGAAACCAATTTTTTTGTTAGGCTGCTCCTAAGCATAGGTGTATCTTAACTACGACAAGCCTAACCCAAGTTTAGTGCAAACGGGCACCTGAGTGTAAGCGACGTTTTCGAGCTAGGTGCCGAGTCAACTTGACCGGGTAGTAATTAAGCCAAGACATAGGCGATTCATAAGTTTAGTGCAAACGGTTACAAATTATATTATGACGTCATGCTCTTTTATCATCCGCTTGCTACTTTTACACTACTCATAAGCATTTATTCATATTATGTAAAGAGAATTTACGAAAGTATAAGTATATTATTATTATAATAAATTCTATTGTCGTTACTACCATGCGGATTCAGTCTTGTATTGTGACGTTGTTGAAAGACTGTTGGAATTTATTGAACATGAATAATTCACGAGAGTTAAGTATTTATAATAAATCTAAAACATTTTTACCATTGGTTAAAGTTCTGATAACTTGATATATCATAAATAATCATTATTATTATAATGTTATATAAAACATATTTTATTTATTGACACAAAGTAATATTTAAGATACATAGTTAGATATTAAATTGAATCACAATTAAACTATTTTATGGGTTGCAACTCACTCCCCACTGCGATGCGAACAGAAATGTGTATAAAGGGCGGGAAAAAAAACGACTGATCACCCCGCTTAGGGTTCCAAGGGTTTTTGCTAACTTACCTTACTGAGCCGGTAAATGTGCTTTTTTTTAAAAAAAAAAGATAGATTGCTGATTGCCTCTACGGCATTTTCAGCGTCACCGGGCTTTTTTGGGGGCGGCGCGGAACGTAAAGGGTCCCTCAAGCCGTGTGAAACGAATCACCTTCAGAGGTTATCTAGAGGGAACGGCATCGCGCACTAGTGCGCGTCCCCGTGCCCTACTAGATTCTCCGAAGGGTTCGGATCGGACCGGGGTAAATGTGCATACGGCTCGCCTAATTATAATCAGTAACCATTGACGAAGGTACACACGATTTGCCATACTTGAAGGCTTTATGCTTCTATGTTCTGTCATTTCCATACAACCCCCATTGCACATTACTTGGTGAATGTAGCAGGGCACTTTAATTATTAAAGTAATAAATAAATTCCAAAATAAAAAACAGCTTTCTATGCAAAATTTCTTTCATGCTTCAGTTTAATTGTAAGGGCAGTAGCAGGGCATTTAAATTAATAAATAGTTTGTTTAGCAAGTCACTTTGTCATCATCATCATCATCATTAGCTCATTTATGTCCCCACTGCTGGGGCACGAACCTTCCCTATGGATAGGGAGAAAGGGTCATAAACCACCACGCGGGCCCAGTGCGGATTGGTTGGTTGTTTACGACTGTCAATGCAGCCGGGACCAACGGCTTAACGTGCCTTCCGAAGCACGGAGGAGCTCAAAATTATAAATTTTTGGCCACCCATCCGATGACCGGCCTTTGCGAAAGTTGCTTAACCTCAGCACTCGCAGACCGGGCGCGTTAACCACTGCGCCATCGAGCTCCTCACTTTGTATGGGAATATAATTTTATTGAATACGGCCGCTCCAAAATTTTAGTTTTAATGGAAATTAATAGCGCACTATGGGCGCGCTAAAGGTTCAAGTAAGCGCAGTTGTCATTTTGTTATAGAAAACTATTAAGCAGTCGCTAGCTACAGTCGTTTAAGGCTAAAGTAGTTGGACCCCCTCAATAGTAAAACAACCTTATATAAATAAGCTCGCTTCATTCTGGTAAGTTAGTTGCAACTGTATCTAACTTACTTGACATACACTTTTAGTTTCCTAAAACATGGTACGGTGGTGAAAGCAGTTCTAAAACGATTAGTCATAAGTTTAAATAGAAATTAATTAATAAAGGAGATTATTACATAATAGGTAACTGTAAAAAAAAGAAACTTTTAATAATATAAATATATATTGTTAGATAGGAATGTAAAAATTATTCTTCAATCTATTCAAAACTAAATGTGTCTATCAAGTAAGTCTAACTATAGGTATAGACTATAGATTATATTTCTGACAAAGTAGAATTTACATGAATACCTATAACTGAAATTTTTGTTGCTATACAAACAAAAAGTAACTTACTCATTATTTTAAATAGAGCTGATTGTTGAAAAAATTAAACGAATGTGACGTATCTATCTATCTAACTAAATATTACCAGCAGAAGAGATTAGAAGAAAACCGAGCTTTCATACAAGCCAAGCGACTTAGAAAACAAGCGTCTCGTAACAGTTTAAGAGTACCTATCTTGTAATTTCTACTTTGTCAGACATCATTAAACCACTGTGAAACTATTGTGTCCTTCGAATGTATGTACCTGCACATCCATAAATGAACCTAATTAACACTGTAAATTAATAAAATACTAATTTTCATAAAAAAAATCTACTCAGGGTTTTTTTTTCAACCCTCAGATATAATTATTGATCTATCTAATGATAAATAAAGGATTCCAAATATAGGAAAATATCCCATGTAGATATATAAATGAAAAGATTGTTTTAAGCGAATTTAGGCTACATTCTTTGAATGTCATTATGCCATCGGTACGTAAGTCTGCAGGGCGGGAGACCGGCGATCTTGTACTGAGGAGAACGGGCAAAAAAATCAGCAAGGGCATACCTTTTCTCCCTTTTTTTATTGCGTCAAAATATTGGAAAATGCCCTATGATTGAAACCAATATAATTAAATTACAACATGTTCGGCTTAATTAAACTGTTCAGGACACCTATTTGTGGGTTGTATAACAAGATGTTAGAACTATAAGTTTTATCTGAGGATTTAAAAATCGACCCTTAGTCAAACATGGTATTAAGTAATATTATTAAAAAAACTGTTTATATTTTTAAGTGTAAAAATTACTTGTTAAGGTCATTCTGGTACCATCCTTTAAATTTTAAATCAGTGACGATAAAAACATGATAGATTTGTTTGCTATACAATTTGTCCATGGCTCCTATGAAAATTATTTGCTTTTTAATACTTAAGTATTTTTAGTAATCTTTAATTAGATTAGATTTTTAATGTTTTGTGATTTTTACTCGGCCAATGCCTAACTAAAGATTAAACACAGAAACCTATTTATTATAATGTGCAATGGTAATTTACATTGCATTCAAATATGCCTTATCATATTTGTAACCAAGCTTCATAAATGTGTTCTTACTAAGTAAAAACTAGGAACTGCTATTTAGTTGAGGAATACAAGGTACCTACTAAGAGACATGTGTGTACTTAACTTTCCTATAATCGGCGGGAATTGTGAAAAATGTGTTTAGACACATCACTAAAGTTTAAAAAAGTAACAAATTCTATCTCTCACACTAAAACTAGCAATCTTAGTATAATGCACCAAATATTAGATGTTTCAACCAGTTAATTTCATGCGTTTTGTTAAAATTTACTGTAAATAAAATACGTTATTAGGTAGGTATCTGTAAAGCGCCTGCGATTATTAGGTTTGCAAAATTGATTTTAATTCCGTACAGTTATATTATAAGCTGGCTTTTCGCCGCGGTTTGGCCTCGGCAATTTGTATGGGGGATTTATTGAGTGCCTTTTTCGCTTTTATCGCTTGATAAGTCCGCATTTGCTTACTTTTCTTTTTAAATTTTCTGTTATTTGTATTGTGTATAATAGTAGTGTAAGCAATAAAGTGTTTATCTATCGATAGATAATTTTTTCTTGTAAGTAAAACTATTGGCTGGTGTAATAATGAAAAAATAAAAAGCCCTGAGTGAGAGTGAGGAATTTTAACCATTTCTCATAGTTTTGAATTCGGATCATACACAAACTACCTGTATAAAATTGCTTATCCAAGATAACTGTAAGCTGTCATATAAAATATTACTCTTATAAGACCTCTACAAATATAACAAAGTACAAAACTTTGTTTGTCGTGCGCAGATTTTTTCACAAAAAGGCACCAAACGCGCCCATTGTATTTGTATGTGATCGATCGCAACGCCATCTGCTGCCAAGTTGGTTTCGCAAAGTTCGCCGCCAGATGGTGTTACTTCGATAATATACAAATAGATTTTAACTGAAAGTGGTTTGAATAAAGAAAAATTCGCATTAGTTCTCATCAATGTTACGATAAATAAATGTTTTGGACGAAAGTGGTGTTTATACATACTTAGATAGCTACAAAAACTTAATCCTACATAGTCGCAGGCGCAGGTGAATTATTGTTTTTAAATCTAAAATTCTAAATTAGTGAGCACCTACTTAATCCTGTTGCGAAACTGTATTTGTTGCTAACTTTATAATTTGTTGTTAATAGATATTCGTGTTTGTATTTCAAAGTTGATTGGCGTGTAAATGCATAGTTATTGTGATTGTGATATACCTAATAATTTAAAAGTTTTCTTTCATACCAATATTGCCTTTTTTGCGTGGGTTATTGAAAGAAAGCAATTCCGCCATTTAAAAATATTTTAAAATAATTTAAGTATGTATTTAACGTTATAATAAGTTTTAAACAACATTGTTATTCTAGTGTTATCAGCATCAAACTAAGTAATTAAAGCCCCATTAGTGATCAAAACATCTTACTGCCGTACTCAGAGACGTCAATTAAGTTTTAATGACAATTAAGTATCTTGCTGTCACTTTCTTATGTATAGTGCTAAATAGAGAAGGAAATACATTTAATTGTCATTAAACTTAATTGACGTCTCTGAGTACGGCAGTTAGCGTTTAAGAAAAACTAACTTTACTGTCAAACGATTAAACTTTGTGTGGCAAGCACTATCAGCATTTTTGATTATGCAAATATCGAGTCGTAAAGACAACTTTGACCATTTGGGATGCTTCCTTCAGTTTGATTCTGATAATGCAACAATATGTTGTTTTTTATGAAAAAATGAAAGATAGTAGCACTTAGTGTTTACAAATCTGTCGCTTCCTATGTTTCAAAATGCTTTTGCTAACTAAACGTCGTCCTTTTGAGGAATCCGTAAACACGTAAACAGTTAATAATTTAATAAAACAATAATTTATTAAATGGGTCATGTAACAATACAAATGAAATTACTGGATTTTTTTTCTATGCCATCGTTGTTATTTTCTAAGGGCCTTTGTATGACTTTGTCCTTAATGGTTGGCAACGGTATAATAAGACATTACATAAACAATATAGACAAACAATTATACATTAATAACCCCCTTGGATATTTCAGGAATATCAGTTGTATTGTCCCAATAAGTACATTATTCTTAATAAAATATATACATAACACAAATTGATCTGTATATAATAGAACCACCCAAAATACCCATGTGATTTTAAAAAAACATTGTAAAGATAATTATAAAAAAATATTTAAAAAAACTTGTAGTTGTGAATTTGGCGTTGTGTTATCTATCAGACATAATTAGATCGAGTTGATATATAAAAAAATTTGATTGTTCGTTATATTTTAAAGTTTTAATTGAAATATATTCATTTAAAAATGTTTTGATTATTTATTTTTGCGTTTTAATTCAATAATTGTTGCATTGTGAATCATCATCATCATTATCTCAGCCAAAAGACGTCCACTGCTGGACAAAGGCCTCCCCCAAGGATCTCCACAACGACCGGTTTTGTGCTGCTCGCATCCAGCGGCTTCCCGCGACCTTCACCAGATCGTTGGTCCACCTTGTTGGAGGCCTGCCCACACTGCGCTATAAATATATTATTATTTACTTACATTCATATTGTGAATGTAAATAAATAATTATTACTGGTGAAGTTTCCCCGCTAAATAAGGCTTCCTCATCATCACCAGCTCATTTAATTTTCCCACTGCTGGGGTTTTGGTACGAGCCTTTCCTACGAGTCTTAACCACCATGCGGGCCCAGTGCGGTACGGTGATGACAACGACTCATAATATGCAGGAGCAATAACTTTACGCGCCTTCCGAAGCATAAGTAGGGCTTAGCAAACTTTTTCTCACTATTCGAACGAATTAAAGTTAACTTACAATTTGTACGGGTTTAAAACAGCTCTATCTAGTGACAAACTCGTGTAACTCATTTGTCACTAGGTAGGTGGCGCTGTTTCTTTCCCAAATTCCCATACAAAATGTAGTTTAAAGTTTCCTTACACTACGAATACAAAAAATGTAGGTAGAAACTTATTGAGTAGGTAATAGGAACTATTACTACTTAACAAGTTCCTTTTAACAAGGTTTTATTTAGTTTTTCAAACTAAGGCTTTAGCTAAATAGGTTAAGCAGATTGTTCTGGAAGCACTTCTGGCAAAAGACTTTACGTAAGACTTTAAGAAAACAAAGTAGGTAGGTATGTACCTACCAACTTTACTATTCAATTACTTTACTTAAATGTTAATAAGTAGAAAGACTTTTAAGTATTTACCTACCTACCCACCTACTATTATTACTTATTAAGTTAGATGGTAATTCTAGCTATGTTGTATCAGCTTGTTTGTATCTAAAACAGAAGATAAAAACAGTGAAGTTCGCATTTTCGTATAGGTACTTACTTCACAGATCTCAAATCAATTTCTTGAAAGATGGCTCTCGCTATGATTTAGCCAGTGTCTAGTTATAGGTGCAGTATTTTTTAGACCGACCGAATCACATGAGTAAACTGTATATTTACTCTGTGGCTATATGGTCTGTGCTCTGTGGCCAAATGCTCAGAACAATATCTATGTCACTGTTCTGAGTTCTGAGTACAGTACTCAGAGAGGTTCTGAGTACTTTTTTTTTTAAGTTTAGTTCGTTTCTTAAGGAACCGGCTAAGGTCATAGACCATGCTGCCATGTCATTAGTTTCTTAATTTCATTGTAATACTTAAATAAACAATATTGATGATGATGAATGATAATAATAGAAATGGGAAGTGAGAAATGATATTACCTCCCAACCCCTCGAGTATCTCAGTAAAGATGTGGGGCTTTACTAAGTCCTCACGCAGACTTCTTGTGAGAATTTGAAAAGTAACATTGCACTGTTTTGTTTCATTTGCCAACACTCATGCACACTCACGAACACTTAACGGTTATTTCACATTAATATTCGACATTACACAAATTTTAGAAAATAAAACAAAACCGCAGGCATGACTCTTCACTTTTCCGCCAAAAATTCCGGTTCTGAGTACTTCTGAGGCTAAATGTTACTTACTGAAAAAACATTCCGTTTCACGCAAAAAAATAGTTTGGAAACAAACAAAAGAAATTAGGTGACTACTTTCCCACTATGTGTACTGGAATGTAAAAATAATGCATATTAAAGTATTTATTAACAATAAAAAAGTAATTTTATGCATTTAGTTCTTTTGTGACAACACTGACAGTTTTTATTACATGGCTGAATATCTTTTCTTCGCAGACTCAATAAAAAAACAACAACAGTTGTTTATAAAAAAACATTTGTATTGATTTTTGTCGCTGTCTGGCTGAAATTTTCGCGAAAACTCCTAATAATTGTAATTTAACTCTTTAAAGTTTGTGGTCAAAAACATAAGGTAAATTTAAACCATTTGAAAATGGCCTTTTATTCTACCATTCGCTCTCTGTATTACTTGTCTAGCCACCCAGAACGTTGGTTGTGAATACATTTACGAATAACACTTTAACTTTAATTAATTACGTTGTTTTAGGTGAAAATGAGTGCTATAGCGCAGCAGGAATCTCATGTTAAGGAGAGTTTATTTCAGTTCATCACTAAAAACATCCCAACAGCAGATTTAAACGTAATAGATGATATAGTGTTGTCATATGTTATATCAATTTTAGAGGATGCTTCCCTGGACCCTTGCTTCGATGTGGAAGGTAAGTTTTTGCTACAATTTATCTTATAATGTTAAACTTTATATATTTGAGGTAATTGTAAAGATATTTGAGCCGAAAAAAATTGTATAGTGGATAATTTGGGATATGACTTTTGTACAAGCTGTTATTTTCGTTCCCTTTATAGATTTCATTGTTTGTGTGCTAAATTGTATAAAAAAATATTTAATAATAGTTCAAGAAGGTGATATAACAATTTAGACGATTATCATTGTTAAATATGATGAAAACTTAAAATTTTTATTGTTCTCAAGTATTAAACAAAAGATTTTACAGAATTTTATAAACAAGAAATATAAAAAATTTAAGCTTGCTTATACATCCTCCCCTCCTCCTTCTCAGCCCACTGCCACCCAATGCTTATACATCACTATTCCTTAATAATCTGGATGATAACATAACAGCAGATACAATAAGTTATTGTGTTTCAACAGCTTAAGCGAACGCTGCATATTTGAATAAAATATTTTCTTAAATGAAATATTGATATGACTGCTTGCATTAATTTTATCCTGATGTTGCTAACTTTTCTATCGTCATGGTCTTTTTGCTATGAAAAATATTGAGATAAAAAAAACATATTTAAAAATAAATAATGTTTAATAAAATTATAATTAGAAAACAGTATTTAAAACAATTGCGTTAAAAGAGAAATAGTTTTTACTACTATTTCATACAGTGAATAACATATTTATATTTTATTTATTTATTTATTGAGTACCTGCACACAACTAGAAATATCGAGTTGACACATTTTTGGTCACCCATCTGATGATCGGCCTTTGCAAAAGTTACTTAACCTTAACAATGTCAGACCGAGCCTTAAACACTGCACCTTCGAGCTTCTATTACAAGAATTAGAATTCTTATACATGAGATTTAAAACTAAATAAAAGTTTTAGACTTTTATTATACTAATACTAATATTGCAATACCAGTACAATACTGTTATAACTCAAAATATACTGGTATTAGAGATTTTATAATAATATAATAACTAAATATCACAAAAACACAAATGTTGAAAAAATTTCCACGAGCAGGATTTGAACCTGCACCCTTCTGACATACCGGGTCAGGTGCTATCGTGGTAGCTCAATTGGAAGAGCACCTGACCCGGTATGTCAGAAGGGTGCAGGTTCAAATCCTGCTCGTGGAAATTTTTTCAACATTTGTGTTTTGCTATCGTGGTAGCTCAATTGGAAGAGCACCTGACCCGGTATGTCAGAAGGGTGCATGTTCAAATCCTGCTTGTGGATATTTTTTCAACATTTGTGTTTTTGTAATTTGTTTCGCAACAAAATTTGCGTTAAAATGATATAAACAAAACAAAAACATTTTAACTAAATATCAGTATATTTCAAGTAAAAACAGTGTTTTATTGGTGATGCGATATGTGTTAAACAATAAATTTAAAATCTTATTTAAATAAAGATAATTTAATTAATTATTTGAGAAGTAAGTTTAATTATATTGGTCAGTTAATAATATAATAAATCACAATGGGATTTTTGCATTTTATAAATTATCCTCTAAATTATGCTATATACCTTGAGGGTAATATAGGCTACATTATATGTAAATAAAAAAAAAAAATGTTTTTTAATCTCAAATCCAGGCAGATAAAGTCGCAGGGAAAGAGCTAGTCATTTACATTATTTTATTTTATTTCTAAAAGATTGTATTTACTTTAGGGAAGGAAGGCCTTTGCCCTGCAGTGGGACGATATAGGCTGAAAATAATAAAAATATTTGTTGGTGGACAGGGAAAACTGCATAAGCACCAAAAGGTCATTAGTGGAAAATCAATTTCATGGTTGAAACTTTAACAGTAATTTCGCACTAAATGATTTTTGGCGCTTTAGCAGTTTTGCTATACCACCCACATATTTTATATAATAATATTTATTATGTATGAGCCTATAACCACACCAAATGGTAAGTGGCAATGGTCTTCAGCAAGCACAGTTAATTTGGGCTTGTGTTTAAAAGCCTACCAAAAATGTATCAATTTACTACCAATAAAATTCATAACGCTTACCAAAATGGATAAGTTATCACCAAATTGTGTTTCCTAAAATATTATAAAATAATACAATTTATATTTTTTTTAATGCTTTAAAAATATATGAATACCTTTTAACTGCATTTCAGACCAAATATGTTATATTGTCATCAAATAGATAATACTAATATTTTATGCCTCCAGTTTCAATTTGGTAAATTTTTCTTCCTGTTGTCTAATAAAAAAATATAACCTCGAAATTCAAGACAATCGCTACGCTGCGCTTCGCGATTGTAACCTATCTCGTGACCTACAGGAGTAGAGCAGCTAGTGTGATTGTAACCTATAACGTGACCTACAGGAGTAGGGCAGCTAGTATCCTCAATCATTTGAATAAAAATTGTTGGTACCAATGTTACTGTTTCAGTAAAACAATATTTGGTGAGCATTAATCCATTTTGGCAAGCAAAAAGAATATATATACAAAACGTACAATTATTCTGATGGCAATTATTCTGCATATAAGAGAATAAAAATTATTTTGGTGAGCACTTAAAATGTACCCGTTAATTTGCTAGGAATCTGACATTGTTATTGTGACATCATCATCTCAGCCAAAAGTCGTCCAATGCTGGACAAAGGTATCCCCCAAGGATCTCCACAACTACCGGTTTTGTGCTGCTCGTATCCAACGGCTGCGCGCGACCTTTACTAAATCGTCGGTTCACCTTGTTGGAGGCCTGCCCACACTGCGTTTTACGGTGCACGGGCGCCACTCGAGGACCGCTCCGCCCCAGCGGCCATCAGTCCTGCGAGCGATGTCCCCTGCCCACTTGAGCTTAGCAACTCTTCAGGCTATGTCGGTAACCTTTGTTCGTCTACGGATCTCCTCATTTATGATTCGATCACACAGAGAAACGCATAGAGTTAAACTCGATGGCGTAATGATTTACGCGCCCGGTCTGCGATTGCTAAGATTAAGACCAGAAACCAAACAGAATAAAATTAAAACCAGAAAAGTAATTAACGAGCGTTTAATAACAGCAAAAGCTAAAAACACTTATGGAGAACGGACAACGCACTATTTAGTTCCTCGTTTATTAAACGACATTGATCCTTCATTTTTGAATAGCATAACAAAAAATAATTGAAGAAAATAATTAAATTGCATTTTTTGAACAGCCTGTAGCCAACGCAAAAAAAAGTTTCTATTATGCACACATATCTTATGCTTTGTCGCTCGGTCGGACACTATAGCACGGTATAACTATAGCGAACATTCAAGCCAGCTTATATTATTATCTCTTTCTGTGGTGCAGGTGACCTGCTGACGCGATTCGTTTGTGTCACATTTTATTTAATGTTAAATGTTAACTTTAACTTTTATGTTAACTTTTATTGTATTTGAATTTTGTTGATGTTATGTGTAGATGTTAAGCTCAACTTATTTGTAGCATACCGGACAAATCTCTGTGATTTTTGGTTTGCTTTATAGTGTAATCTCATTGTAATATTATTAAAAAAAGTAAAAAAAAGAAGCAACTATCGCAAAGGCCGGTTATCGGATGATTGATTAAAAATGTCCCATCTCCGTGCTTCAGAAGGCACGTAAAGCCGTTAGTCCCGGCTGCATTGGCAGTCGTTAACAACCGCTTATCTCACCCACGTGGTGGTTTCATTCAACATACACAATTTAAGCTAAAAGTAGCTCTTATGAATGTCACTTTGCCATCGGTTCGTAAGTCTACACAGGGGAGACCTTGTACTGCGAAGACCAGCAAAGAAAATAAGCAAGGCTCACGACCCGTTCTCCGGCTTATTCCCAAAGGTCCACTCAATTGTTCTCAATTGTTTATTGTTCTTCTATTCCCACTGGGTCCATGAAATTTTAAAATATATTTTAAAACTTTCATATATGAATTCCCAATGGGTCCACCCAGTCCCAACCAGTCCGGGTTGCCTATGTGTGCGTTGCCCGATCGCGTTTGTATTTGTTTGCTTACTTTCTGCAGTCTTCTTATTTTGTGTTAAAGGCCTCCATCTGCCGCCATTGATCTCTGTCAGACGCCACTCTTTGTCCAGTATGCTAGGGCCATACTGGACAAAA
The DNA here is from genome assembly GCA_949315975.1 of Eudonia truncicolella. Taxonomy (NCBI): domain Eukaryota; kingdom Metazoa; phylum Arthropoda; class Insecta; order Lepidoptera; family Crambidae; genus Eudonia; species Eudonia truncicolella. The sequence continues at coordinate 5,372,961 of OX438853.1, read as the reverse complement.
AGTGGTCATCTTTAGCATTTCCTCCCACCTTCGCGTCTGTCGACCTCTGTTTCATGGTTACCAGACTCATGTCTAACCGCCTCTGTGGTCTACTGGTTAAGACCACCGCGTTAGACCCAGATGTCCCAGGTTCGATTCCCAGCCTTTTTACATGTTTGTGTACTCGGTTTGGTTGGTGAAAGGGCTTGTTTGTCCGCCTGGCTACCATTATCTTATCTAAATATGTAGCCATAACATCAATGTTTGTGGCATTGTTGTGTTCCGGCTGCTAGAGATAAGATAGCCAGTGCCTTAGTAGTTGAGGATTCCGGGTGAAGTGCGTTTCCACCTTCAGCCTCATCATTACTTTTAGACGCCAATCTTATCCAGGATGGCCCTGGCATCTTTAGCTCGTCCTCTCACCTTCGCGTCTGTCGACCTCTGTGTCTAGTACCATCTCATGTGTAGCAAACTTATGGGATGTATCCAGAGCCGGATTGAGCCATGTCCCAGGGTCCGCATGTTTCGGGGACCCTAATTTGGGAAAAACTCAGCAAAAATATCTATTTTCTCTGACCGAGAGGGGCCCTAGACGACGCGAGGCCCATAGTGCTTTTTGCCATTAGTTTAATCGGGTATTTGGTTAAAAGTATATTTACGTGTAAGCTCAGTGCCTTGATCTCACCTGATGTTAAGTGATGATAAGGCCAATTGGTGGCAGCGCACTTCACCCAGGATTCTCAACTAGTGAGGCACTGGCTACCTTATCTCTAGCTGCCGGAACACAACTATGCTACAAACATTGATGGTATGGCGACATATTTAGATAAGATGGTGGTAGCTAGCCAGGCGGACAAACAAGTCCGACCACCAACCAAACCGAGTACACAAACATGTACCCCCCGCTAGGAATCGAACCCGGAACCTCTAGTCTAAACCGGTGATCGTAACCGCTAGACTACAGAGGCGGTTAAACTGTATACGATATTGGATGTACCCTGTGTATTCGTACAAGTAGAATTCATACGAAAACCCATCTAAAGTTAATGTTATTGTTATTTAATTGATTTCACCTTTATTTTAACAATAAAGCCTAATTTAGGAATAAGAGAATAAGAATACACTCATTTACTGTATAAAACTTAGTCTAGATAGGTAATACATCAAACTCATACAATATCGTTTATTTACAATAAAATGGGATATTGAAATGAAAAAACTTTTATGGATCTACTCGCGTTTATTTTACACATTCGTTTTAATTATTGTTTATCCTGACGTTTCGACTTTGCAGGGTCCAGGGTCTCCCTGTGACCACGGACCCTGCAAAGGGTCATTAATTAAAACTAATGTGTAAAATAAACGCGAGTAGATCCCTAAAACTTGTTTCATTTCAATGTGTAGTGTTCGCGTAAACTTTAGAAAACATATAATAACTGATACGTACTAAATATGTAGGCACTGCATATATTGTAAAATTTTAATATTAAGGTTAGTAGTGCAAAATAATACCTAAACTAAGTAAATTCGTTTACCCGTATGCCCGTTTCGCATCTAAAGTGGCCTACAATGACACGAGAGATTCCATTTGTCAACGAAACCTTTTATGCAGTGTGTCCCAGTTGCTAAGCTATGCAGAACTGGTCAGTGTGTGGCGTGTCACACCTACACTCGCTATTGTTTTAATTATTATAAGGCAAATCTTGTACCTACTCTTTTGTAAGTGAGTCTAGAAAAGATATTGTAAGGATTTTCTTCAAAAGATAAAGAGAATAGCACTATCTCACTGATTTGCGCGATCTGTTGCCAGTCGCTGGCTACCAGGAGCTCATGTAGGTCCTCAGCGACTTCGTCCATCCATCGGCACTTGGGGCGTCCAACTGGTCGTCGCCCCCTAGGGACCCCTAGGGCTTTGTCGCCCGATCCTCCCCCATTCGCTCCACGTGTCCTAGTCACCGCAGTCTGTGTGCCTTTGTCTCACCCAACATATTGGGAATAGCCATAATAATCACTACATAGTATAAAACAATGTCGCTCTCAGCTGTCTGTCTGTCCCTTTGTATGCTTAGAACTTTAAAACTACGCAACGGGTTTTGATGAGGTTTTTTTGATAGAATGATTCAAGAGGAAGATTTATATGTATAATATAATATAATTGGACCCGGTAGGTGGCGCTGCTTTAGGGTTCTATAGAATACGGGTATTCACTCAAGCGGACGAAGTCGCGAGCGGGCCGCTAGTAATATAATATAGATGATAATATTATGTTTCCAGGGTTCATAGAAATGATGGCGGCCTATGTGCCAGAGTTTGCCGATATCGACGCGGGGCAGGTCTGCGCGTGGCTGCAGTTGGAAGCTGAGCTGTCGCGCAGGGAGGAGTCGGATACAGCTTCCAACAATGGTATGATTTGTATGTTTAATTGTTATTGTTATTATCCTACGCGACCAACTGGCAACAGACTGCAATGGACAGGGAAAAGTGGTGAGTTCTCGTATCTATCGGTAGGGCTTGTTTGTCCGCCTGGCTAGCCACCACCACCTCATTGTTGTGCTCCATAAGATAGCCAGTGCCTCAGTAGTTGAGGATCCACGTAAAGTTCGCTTACACCGATTGGCCTTATCATCACTTAACATCAGGTGCGATCAAGGTACTGTGTTTACCCGTAAGATATAAAAAAAAAACCACCAACCAAACCGAGTACACTAACATGTGCCCCCCACTGGGAATCGAACGCGTGCCCTCTGTGTCTGAGACCGGTGCGATGGTATTAACCACTCGATCACAGGCGGTTGGAACACCTTCATCACTTTCACGTCATACAAAAGACGGAGGGTAAACGTCTGAGCGCATTCGAACGACATGGTCTGCCAAATCCGCTCGACGGCTCGACACTGAACACCAAGTTGCACGGTGCTATCCATAAGGTTAGCGTTAAAGATAAAATCCTATAGAAGATAAGTCCTTGAAGACTTATTGTACACATAAATAAACCATTCCTTTTGTTTCAGATGACTCCGCTTGCAGTGACAAGATCAGCCTGACGCTGCAGAGTCTCAGCGAGATGCTACCAGCCGTACCCACCAAGATCAGCCGGTCAGTACTAGTAGAAGTAGGACTTTTCATATTCTGTCAAGAAGTCTACTTGAGGTCTTAGTAAAGCCAGGCCTACTGGTACTTTTTTTACCGGTATCTTCGTTTGACAGAAGTGTCGATTACAAAAACACAAATGTTGAAAAAATTTCCACGAGCAGGATTTGGACCTGCACCCTTCTGACATACCGGGTCAGGTGCTCTTCCAATTGAGCTATCGTGGTTCTAACCAGCCCGCCGAAATTATTCAACACTATTTACTTTTTACTTTGAAAGCCAAAGGCGCCCATTTAATGTCAACAACTACCGTCATTAACACCCGATCATAATATTTTTACAAATACTAAAGATCAGTTAAGGAGTTGGCAAGCTATTTATATAATGTTTTTGTTTTGTTTATATAATTTTAACGCAAATTTTGTTGCGAAACAAATTACAAAAACACAAATGTTGAAAAATTTTCCACAAGCAGGATTTGAACCTGCACCCTTCTGACATACCACGATAGCTCAATTAGAAGAGCACCTGACCCGGTATGTCAGAAGGGTGCAGGTTCAAATCCTGCTCGTGAAAAATTTTTCAACATTTGTGTTTTTGTAATTTGTTTCGCAACAAAATTTGCGTTAAAATTATATAAACAAAACAAAAACATTTTAGAAGTGTCGATACCAATTTTTTTACGGTATACAAACCCTCTTGACGCCATCGCAGGTCCCACTCCAACTCCGAGAGTTGCGATGAGGACGCGGGGCGGCGCGCCGTGCTGGCCAGCGACGAGCACGCCGAGCAGTGCGCTTTGCTGCACGAGATGTTCCCCAACACCTGCGCCATGGAGGTTAGTGTATACCGTCATAATAGTAATAATAAGTGTGACATGTTGAATGTTTCCTTCATAACAAGTATCTCTCTCTCTCTCTCTCTCTCTCTCTCTCTCTATCTCTATCTCTCTCTCTCTCTCTCTCTCTCTCTATCTCTCTCTCTCGTATCTCTCTCTATGTATGAGACAACTTCACATACATTGTTCTGATCCCAAGGTGAGTAGCTAAAGCACTCATTTCATGGAAACCAGAAACAACGACGGTACCACAACCACCCAGACCCGACACAATATCGAAAAGTTCCTTTTCGACATTGACCCGACCGGGAATCGAACCCGGGACCTCAGGAGTTAGCGCCGCCCAAAGTCCGGCGTGCAAGTCACTCGGTTACGGAGGTCGTCAAGTATATATATATATCTCTCTCTCTCTCTCTCGCCCTGTAAGTAACGCTTGAAGTACCAATAATGGGTGGTTTACGTATTTTCTATTTATGTGATCATCATTGTAAACCGTTATGTACAAGTAAACAATTGATTGTGTTGTCGTGTAGATAAAACACTGCGTTTCCATCGGCGCCGGCGACGTAGAACGCGCCGCCGCCACAATACTGCTCCGGCGCGAGCAGGGACAGGCTTTAGAGCCGGCGCTGCTGGTGGCCAGGCCCGGCGCCCGCATCGGGGAGTCAGAGCTCAAGAACCGGATCATAGCACGGTGTGTTATTTTTTCACTACTCGAAATTTTTTGTAATTCTCAAATAATCCACTATGCCATGCCCTATTCATGACCTTTTGACCGCTTCACGACCGCCAACGACGGCAATGATCGACAATACCTATTGTTTACAAGTTTGCAAGTTTCTATTTCGAACTGAATGCTTGGTGTACATACAGTATACGGCGACGCATTTGTGCTGTGGTGGTCAAAACGTTAATGTCATATTGATGCTGGACGCCGTATACTGTATACCAAGCATTCAATAATAAAAATATTAAGTTTTATTATTTAAATTTTCGCATTTACCATGCTATATGTAGCAAAAATATAAAATTTTACAAGAAAAAAATTAACCAGTCTCAGGAAGCTCGAGTGGCAATCGAACCCACGACCTTTGGATAAACGGTCCAATGCTCTGACCGCTAAGCACCGAGACCCCAGCGCATTGAGCATTTTTTCTAGGAAAAAATTATATAAAGTCTTAAGTCTTAAGGTCCCAAAATAGTACCTTGAGGCACACCTTTTTTACTCTTAACTAGTTTTGATTTATATAAAATTTATCTTTATTTTTTTCACTTTTAATTTCAACAAACTGATATTCGTTTTCTAAGTATGTCTTAAAAAAGTTCTAGATTCATATCAAAAAACCGTAGTGAAAAGTTTCGCCTATAAACATTTAATGATCAACCAAATCGAAAGCGTACTTAAATCCAAAGCGCATCCTTGAAGATTTTAAATTATACCAAACAGTTTTATTACAAAACAGAACACAACACACAAAAAAACTATCATTCCTTAGTCTTCTATCTATGTATTATAATAATTCTCATAATTACTTTACAGTTACTCTTACGTCGATAAGAATTCCGATACCAAGGAGCACAAGCCACTCGCCCCCAAGATCGAGCCGAAGAAAATGGTCCGATACAGGGACAATAAGATAGTCTCTCTCAAGGGTGAGAGGTACACTGAAGTGAGTTTGCTCATCTTATTTGTATATTTTAATGTAATTGAATGCAACGTGTCTATTCACCGATGAGTCCAACCAAGGTTTACGCGAACACTGCACATTTAAATAGTTTTTTTTTTTTCAAATCAATTTAACATGCCTTTTAACAGATTTGGCCAGCCACGGTAGCATAGTTGGTAGTGCACCTGACCCGGCTTGTCATGGGGTGCGCGTTCGAATCCCGCTCGTGGAATTTTTTCAACAGAAAGAAATAAAGAGCTTTTTTGTAATTACTTATGGGTAAGCACAGTGCCTTCATCTCACCTGATGTTAAGTGATGATAACGCTAAAGGTGGGAGCGCACTTCACCCGGAATCCTCAATTACTGAGCCACTGGCTATCTTATCTCTAGCTGCCGGAATACAATGTTGCTACAAAAATGTATGTTATTGCGACATATTTAGATAAGATGGTGGCAGCTAATAGCCAGGCGGACCAACAAGCCCTACCACCAACCAAAACAAGTACACAAACATGTACCCCCCGCTGGGAAAAGAACCCGGACTTTGAGTCTGAGACCCGTCTTGAGACCACAGAGGCAGCTAAAGTTATACAATAAAAAAAACTACACAAAATACATAAAAATCAATTACAACGTCATATAAAGTTCAATTATCTTATTGGTGTCTTGTTTTGTTACTAGGGCCTACAGAGTGCTGAGGTTTCCCTCTCCCAATAGTACTTCGGGATCTTTTGTGCAAACCCTGATGTTTTGTGTAAAGTAGTTTTGTTTCGACTGTTCAACAACAGACTTTAATTTCAAAAATTTTATTTTATACGAAATTATGTCCTTATTATTATAAAAATGGTTGACCGTATGTAATGGTTAGAAACTACTTTCAGGGAATATGTTTATTCTGTTACATGTGGTATGGAACGTGCTAATGAAATAGCGCAAATCTCAGACACCTTAACTTATTTTTATTCTAAAATAATTATATTAATTATTAAATTTAATTTTCGCGGATTATCTACTAAGACATTTTGTGATGTGTAACATCTTTCCGCTCGCTTTCTACATAAGCGATTTGTGGGAGTGATTTCGTGAAATGGGACGGAAGTATGTGTAACAGGAAGTCGAGGAAGCGCGCAAGCGCTCGCCATTTTGTAAATTTAAAATCGATATTATGAACATGACATGTTATTATTTATGTATTACTTGTCAAAACAATATTTAACAATATTTATTAAATACGACTTGAAACGACATAACTTTAAAATTAACTTAAGTTATATTGATAATATATATAAAACAAAAAAAAAATAACTTATCTAAAATATATTATTAATAATAGTGTTATTATTATATGTGACATATTGTGTCATTTGACTATCAAAGGTCATTTTGATATGTCAAATGTCTTTTTTTACAGAATATAATGTTAAAACTGCTTATTACTAAGGTGAGATGTCAAATGTTACACATCATATGCGACTGCTGTAAGGCTCGCTCGTTTTTTTTTGGTATCTTGCAAATTAGAATCTCCATGGTAAATAAACGCGATCTAATTGCGCAATTGCGTGCAAACTGAGTGCGACGTTGTCGCTTGGCATAGACAGAGTTAAGTGCAGACACACGCCTGCACATCAACCCATCCAAAACTGTCAAATTTCTTCCATACATTTTCAACCATATGCCTACCACAAGCACACACTACCATAAACTGTCAAATTTCCTCAATAGACTTTGAACTTTAGGTCTTAGGCATATGGTTGAACATTTATTGAAGAAAGTTGGATAGTCTGAACGATGACTTTTCTCCCAATTTCTAGGTGCCAAAGTCCGGTATCGACGAGGAACATTTGAAGAAGCCCAAAAAGCAGCATTGCCCGTAACCATTAAAACCACGTCAGTACGGTTTGAAAGCGGCCCTCGCCGCCGTAGCCCTCCCCCCCGCACGCCCGTCACTCCCCCCCAAGCGCGAGACCTCTCACTCTACCCCCCACTACTCCAACTCTAAGCTAGAGTGGGACTTTGAGCATCCGCCGCCGAACGGATTGTCTAGCGCGTCCCCCATAAGTGTATATGTGACTCCTCTCAGTGTTAGGTTAAGTGTAATGCTTGTCGTGTTTACGTGTTTATTGACGCGCGTAACTCTAAGTACTAGTCATATGTTATTGAATCTCATTGTAGTTTGCACAATTTCGACTGATTTATTAATATCGGCGGCGGTGGCGGTTTACGCCCCGACCGCGCATGACGTTAACGATTTGACAGACGTCATTTTGACAGATCGTTTATTGACACCGAACCCGTATAGTGTTCGCACGGATTTGACAGGTTTGACTGACGTCTTACGCATAGTAATGACGCACTCCATATATGTCACATCGTTAGCTTTAATCAAGGGCGTTGATGCGTTTCCGTATTTACGTAACGTCATGAAAGCGGCCGGTCGCGTAACTTTGAATTACGCTATTTACGCTTGCACCGTTTGGACGCGTCTCATGTATAAAGCTGTTGTCGTTTTGACAAACTTCATGGTGACAGCTAATTTGATACTGACATTCATCATCATCGCATTAACGACTCTCATCCAGATAGTGTTGTTCGTTCGAGTTGTCTCGACTCATGTAATACAGTTTACTGCCGTCGCGATCGCGTCGGCCGATGTCACGTGCAAAGCTATCTTATCAATCATATTCTTGACAGCACTAACTGTCAACCTGAAAGAGACACACGGCTCGTTCCCACACGTCAGTGTCAAAACGACAATCGCCGCATTCACAAAATCAACTCACAAAAGTAAGTTAGTTAGTTTAAACTTTATAGCGAAGCTGTTAGAGCGCGTAAAAATAGCGTCTCAACTGAGGATGCCGCGTTTCGTGACGCGTCCCAAGACGACAGCTTGCGTCAGCGCGACAGCTGTCAAACTGACAGACGTCAAAGTGTCAATGGTAATATTGACAAGTGTTCTAGTGATCGGGCGTGCGTTTCGTGTATGTGTTAGTTTAGCTGCGCGCGACTCGTTCTTCGTACACCCGCCTTTCGCCGTAACTGATTTTTTTACGTGGCCAACACTTAAATCGATTGAATTTACTTATAAGTTTGTTTATTTCGTAATTATCGTATTTATTATTAATCATAAGCAATTGTTTAGGCAGCCCGCGTACAGTATTAAGTGTTTAGCGTCGGCATTGAGTGACCAGCGCGGTGTGCACGGCAAGGTATGTGATTTTATTGTTTTGCGCCCCGACTGCGGTACGGTAAACGACGCGTCAGAGTGTATCGGCTCCACCAAAACGTTCCCACTAGTTTTTAGCGTAGCGGACACGTCACCTGTGATTATTTATTGTTACTTATATAATTTTATAATTGTAATTATTGTGATTCCTATTGTAGTTTTATGGTTTTTGTACGGGTCTGTGATTATGATGCCATTTTACATTAAATTAATTTTAGGTTTTCAATACCCTGTAAGCGGTGTGTTTAGTGTAGCACGTATGATGGTTTTCGAATCTAACGACTCTAATGGCACGGACGTAGCGTTGTGATCCTGGTTGTTTTTAGTCTGTGGGGTGATTGCTAGTGATGGGATTCGTGAGGAACTAGACAGATAAACGCATGATACTATTTACGTAAGATTTGACCATTTGGATATGACACAATTTGATCATAAAGTTGTCCATTTGGACATGATACTGTCTGGACATAAGATTTGACCTGACACAATTTGGACATAAGATTTGACATTCAACCGAATCACACATGATGACGGGTGTCGGAGCGACATGCGGATGACGTAGTGACGTGCGTCAGTGCGACTTTTTTTCCGTCATTATGACGTGACGCGGCATTGACGCGTGAACAATGGCACTGCTTGCAATGTAAAAATCGCTTTGACGCACGCAGCAAGGATATCGGTCATCGTGTGTAAATCGCCTTACTGTGCTCATTGCGCTGAAGAATATTTGGACAAGAGTCTTTGCTATCTCATAACAAAGAATAATATAAACACGATAATAAGATACGTTATACATGCAATACATAATATACATTATTAATTTATTACTGTACACTTTTTTTTCAACGCCTCCATCTTATTTATTATCAATCCTCCATCCCTAGGTTGCCTGGAACATATCGCTTTTAGTGATAAGGGCGCCCTTAGTTCGATTTCAATTTTTTAATTTCTTTGTTAACATTAAAAAACAAACGGTTTTATTATGTGTACAATAAAGTATTTTGTTCTATTCTATAAGATAAGATCAGAGTAAATATGAAATGATCTCTAAGCACATGTATCTCCTTCCCACAACATGGGGTCCTTTAAACGAGGCGTGAGAAGCAATGAATTTGCCTACTTGAATACAGGACAAAGACGCTTTGTGAGAGACTACAGTCTGCGGTAAACCTGCCTTACGGTACACCAGGCTATGACTTTTAGAAAACATGAGTTGTGGACTTTAATCACGGTGCCATAAGTCTTAGAATTCTACACGTGTAAGTGGATATAAGACCTTTTTGGCTGACTTTCGGATGATGTACATAGATGGATAGTAATCAGTAGCTTGCAGCTATAGTATGAAGCATGACGAATATTCAATAATATCTTAATGTTTTATAAAAATTTGAGTCTACTTTTGCCTAAATCTAAAACGATGACTTTAGGTTTTCTTGAATGTAAAGATTTGTGTTTAAGTCAATTTGATGATGACAACTAGCTCTGTTAATATTGGGACTAGACGATTAATGTAATGACTAACTTTGATAAGTAAAGGACTTTAAAGTCAACTACTTAATGAGGTACAATGCCAACATGGTTATTTATTGATAACACTACAATGACGCTGTCATTTAATTGTTGATTGTGAATATATGCAAGTGATTCTTTAAATTACCGGTAATTTAAATTAAAAGTGACAATATAGACAATTAAATTAAATAATTTTTGCATTATTTTTATAATTTGATTGTTAAGATACATTCCGTTTTTACCAGCGACTTTGAATAAAAGTTAGAAGGCACTCATAATTGACAACATGCGTGAGAATTAAGTCACCGGTTCAAAAATTGCACCCCTGAGTTTTGACACCGCCCGCGTTCGAAAGAGCTACAACTACTTTACCGACTATACGCTTTATCACGTCTCTCCTATCACTAGCTAATTTCCTCTGAACAAATTTTAGAATCGTACCAACAGCACGAATATAGACTGATTTATTCACAAATATGATCTCATACAATGAGGGAAGAATATCTTCTTATTTATTTAATATTTAGAAACTATATTATCAATCTATTTGTTATGTTATCTGTATCGTAGTCAATGGAATCAGTCTGCCACCTGATCTATCAAAGGTTTTTTTTTTAAAAGATTGCTATAACCGTACTTTTGTGGGCGGGCGAGTAACTTAAAGGGTTCCTAATGCCGTATGATCGAATCATCCACAGTGGGTTTTTAAAAGAAACGATTTGGAACGATGAAGCGGAGTTGCTTCATTACAGGTTGGTCTTGCGGCGTATAAAGGTTTCTAGGTTATTTATTGTCCTTATTGGCTTGCCGCATCTCGTTTTGTGGTTAAACAAAAAAATGGCTTGGCCTTCTATGTCTCGTGAAATGGAACGTGGGTGTTTCGCACCTTACTTAAACTACCATTGAGCGTTATAATTATAAGCCAATGGCATTTTTTGTCACGTGTAATTAAACGAGTATTTCGCACCTAACACAAAGTTTATTTGAACCATTTAGGCTTATAGACTAATCAAAAACACTTACCATTTTTGTTTGACTTGGTTGAAAATGAGTCTTTCAATCCGCCTAATGGTATGTGACCATTACAGCTTACTGACGCTTGTAACATCTGAATAACATGAGGTCTGATTGTAAGGCTTTTATGTCAAGTAATTTTACTAGATTTTACTAAATCCTTATTAAACCTACAATGCAATTTTAAATGATCAAAGGAGAACTAAGTTTATAACATACATTTTTCTTGTATTATTTTTTGTAGTTTTTTATTTATATTATTTGTTAAGTAGTAACTTTATTACAATTGAAGGTGGCACACTGATTTTTATTATCTGACAATCTTTACTAATTTGGCGTGATAATAAAATTTAATTGTTGATTAATTATGACGTGTTATAGTTCAAATGTGTAATTACGATTAGCTAGTTTTAGATCGGTTCGCATTGGAGACCAGATCTCAATATTTTGATATATTATAAGACAATTGGACAACGTTAACGGAGCTTTACGAGTAAATTACTTAATTGTATTATATAAGAACTTAGTATTGTTGTACATTAAACAATATGCGATGATGATGAATTGCATCACACTATGTTTTAACCCTAAACGCTTGCAACACTAAGGGCAACAGCTCTTATAGCTGTCTGCTTTGTAATTTTACTGTATCCTTCGAAAGGTCAGTAATCAGATGGGTGACCAAAAATGTGTCTTCTTGAGCTCCTCCGTGCTTCGGAAAGCATGTAGAGTCGTTGGTCCCGGCTGCATTAGCAGTCGTTAATAACCGCCAGTCCGCGCTGGGCACGCGTGGTGGTTTAGATCCTGTTCTTCCTGTGGTGTTTCTATCCATAGCTGGATGATGGGTAGAATCCTATCACCACGTTCCGGTTTACTCGGTATTGTGAGCTGTCTGTGGCCTTACGGCCTTGTGTATATAATGTAGATATTTCTACAATCGTTAATAGCGACATTTGAACTATAACACGAAACAGTTTAGCCAAAATTCGGTGCTAAATTAGTATTCAAAATGCCAAACGTTAGTTAAAAGCATTACGCTAAATTTTATTATTCTTATTTATTTGTTAACTATCTTTACTTTCACACTTCAAAAGCTTGACGGGGCAGACACATAAAAAATACGATTTTAAACGAAATTCCTATTCCAATAGATTTTGTTATGTTTTTAACTGGTTCACTGTCCCACAGACCGCATAATGGTACATACATACATTTGATTTAACCTTTGTTATTGTTTTTAGACAGTGAACCTTTTATATAAGATTACAATGAACTTTGCATACTATAATGTAAAAATCCATTTGACTTATAATTAAATATTTAATTGATAATTAGAATCAAATATGAAATAATAAAATCTATTAGTATCTGAATTTCGTTAATTTAATTGATGAATACACATAATTAATCGGCTTTGAGAAAATGGAACGTTCAATTATGTCGCTGACTTCAATAATTAAATTATTATATAGCATTAACCGACTTCTAAAGTCGTTGACTTAATGGCCAATACTATGAGCCAACTTCGTGGTTGTTCTAAATTAATTTGTATTTGAAATACGTTATAACAATTGAAGTCTTTGACATATTTGATATGCCACGCTAAAGAGAGGCGGTATGGATAATTGAATAAGGCATTTGGTTATACAATTAATAAGTAAGTTAATATTTTAACTTTTATTGTATCTTCTTAGCATAATTTAAGAGTAATATCTATGTTAAGATTTTATTTTAGCTTTTAAGAATCTGTTTTTATACACATTTTTTTATATAAATGTACTCAGCCGTTGTATTTTTTTCATAGAAAGTGAAGATTAAATGGAGAATGGAAGCTTCATCTAGAATTGTCAACCAATGAGGAGTGTCTTATCTCCATATTATGTCATAATAACAATGCTACAAATACTGTTGTTTTATCGAAATAGTTAGATGAATTGGTAGCTAGCCAGGCGGACTGAACAAGGTTTTAGCACTAAAGCAAAATATTACATACATACATGTCCTTCGCCCAAAACGGAGAAGACAAAGCATCGAAATCACCAATTTTAAGTACCTATACTCGCCGTTAGTGACCCGACGCCACTTTTAGCATAAACAAAGTAGGGCTCCGAGGTGGGATACATAACATCAGTGATGGGTTGCTAGCCGACCGCCTGATGTGCGAGCATCTTGGAGCCTTGATTGGAGCATTATTTTCACGTCCCAGACCAGCATGTGACATAAAGTAATTATTAACGGTATTTTACCATGTTTTTTTCTTATATTCTACTAGGTACTAAAATAAATATAAATTATCTTGATAATTAATTTTAAATAATTTTTATTTAAAAGTAAGCATTATCAAATAATTGTGTTTCTTGACTAACCAAACGTAGTACAATATTAATGGCCGGGAATCGAACCGAAATATATTGGTGTGAGTTTTAATGAAGAATTGACATTCCATTGACAGTGAATTAAGAACTAATAAAATTAGTTAAGGTTATTTTAAATATCCGAGCAAAGCAATGAACTTATAGTTAAAGTTAGATAGATTAATTTACAAATAATATTAATTATTCCCAAATCTATTTTGTTAGTCACAAGAAGCCAGTGTATAATCTCTTAAAAAATATCTTTGTTTTATGTACCTATTTGTATTTTTAACTCAACGTCTCTCTAGTAAATTAAGTTTATTGTCTTATATAATTGAATTTTATATAAAAATAACAATTGCCTTATAAAATTAATCCGTACTTAGCAGACTTTAAAGTCACTACGAAGTCGGTAACGAGTCGGCACGACTTTAAAGTCACGTGACTATATGTGTATCTATAGTTTCGTGGCAACAAGTCGTTACGACTTGGAAGTCAGACAGTGGCTATAGTCACCGGTGAACCGACTTCATAGACAACAATTGGCGTCAAAATCGCAGACAGTTTGAAAACCTTAAAACTTCGGCATTTATTTTCTATGCTTTATTTGATGATTTAATTGACGTTTATATTTTGTATTGATTATTGATTTGTTGTATTTATTAAGAGTAGATTATGCGATGAGCGCGCGTTTTGATGTCATATCTCTATTTCAAGTGTGAAAAGAACAATGTATTCAATATATCGTTAAATACCCTTATGTGCAGTTTTATTTTTATTTTAGGTAGGTACCGTAGAATCAATTAATTGAATCAGGCGTTATTTTGCGGAAATCCATGGTACAAAAAAATGTAATTTAGATATTAATATTATAAACATATTATGTAGTGTTAATTCCGCTAACTCACTCGTTTATCCAGCTTGGATGCAGCACGCATGCACCGCCCTCCCGCTCGCTAAAAGTATGCACACGCAGGAGAAACAATGGGTGCAAGCGAACGTGCACACCGACACTGATACCCGACACGTGTTTCGCCCTTCCACGGGGCATCCTCAGGAGCTGTTGACTGGTCGAGAGCTGCGCACCGACTGTTATGGCTACGTACCGTTATACCGTAGAATTACTTTTGAATCAAGTGTAACATATAATGAACAAAAAACAGGTAACATTTCATACACACGTTAATGTCTGCATTGAATTGCCGCAGTCTTAAACGCCAACCTCCAGAAAAGGCGCATTTCAAAACTGAAGATTTAACAAGTTTTTTAAACTTATGTACTAACTTTCATTAATAATTGTATTGTGCGTGTTTGAGTATGCAACAGATCTTTTACTAGCCCTACGGGACGTTAACCTTAGGATCAGTTGTAGTCTAAAGATCACTAGAAATGAAAATATTTGGGATCTTGGAAATGTCCCAGACATCCAGCTAAAGCTACACCAGTAGTAAGCATTCGTACATTGATGGCAGCTTGCGATCCTTTGGTAACTGCTGAAATAGGTAACCCTAGCGTTCTCGTGTGATTCATCATCTCAGTGCTTGTTCACATAGGACGGGCGCGGTAGACGTTGCGAGCTTGTGTTCACATTAGCCGCCAGGCGTTTGCGCGTGTGTGACGTGTTGTCAGAGGTTGAAAAGATGGATGACGAGAAGTCGCAAATTGTCTAAATTTTAAAATAAGTATGGATCGGATCGGGTCGGGTCGGGCGCGGATTACCCAAAACCTAATTTTCTGAATTATATTTGATTCATATTTCGACTTTTTCCAGTAAAATTATAAAACCTAAAAAGTATTCCACGCCCCACCCGACCCGATCCAAGCTCATTTTAAAATTTAGACATTTTGCGATTAAGACAATTTGCGATGTGTACGAAGTGAGAAACTGGTAATTTAGATAATCAGACGAATTGCTATTTAGGGAATCCACGCCCGACCAGTTTGATACTGCCGCGAGCGCGCCATTTAACCCTATAACGTAGTGATTACTTGCTCAGTTAACCCGCTACTTAGACCGCACGTGCGTTTCGTACGTGAACACTTGGATATCACGTCATATGTTTGATATTTCGTAACCGCGCCCGCGAGTCTACGTGAACAAGCACTAAGGCTCTCAGCCAAAAGACGTCCACTGCTGGACAAAGGCCTCCCCCAAGGATCTCCACAACGACCGGTTTTGTTCTGCTCGCATCCAGCGGCAACCGCGACCTTTACCAGATCAGTCCAACTTCTTGAAGGCCTGCCCACACAGATTATCTCCAGAATACCTTGGAATTACATGTGGAAAACAACTTTTGACCAAAAACTTCATCCCAAACTCTTCCCTGTTTTGGAAGGCATGTAAAGCCGTTGGTCTCGGCTGCATTAGCAGTCGTCGTTAACAACTACCTTCCGCACTGGGCCTGCGTGATGGCTTATGTCCCGTTCTCCCTGTAGTGTAAAACATCCATAGGAAACGCTCGTGCCCCAGCAGTGGGACATAAAAAGGAACTGATCGATCTTATATCAAAAGGAGAACTACAATATACAATTTAAATAAAACGATATTCTAAACTGTAGACAATTTAATTACAACAATTTAAAATCTAAAATAAATAACAAATTTAATACTTCAATTGGTAACACTACGCAGCATCTTGATAATGTTGCCATACTAATAATAATTCTACCAATTTGATAGTTTTTCAGAAAACAATGAGGACATATTTTTCTAATACATTTATTACTTACATATTTTGGCCGCCTCAGCATTTACGCAAATATTTTGCCCTTTACACCTAACATCCAGATCCAAGTAAAAACTTCAAAAAAGAATACAGATTCCATAACTTCAAATATCTTTATTCAGTGCTATTATAAACCATATTGTCGATTATTGCCGTCGCTGGCGTACAGGGCACACTACCGCTTGTCGGTTATAGCCGACTGGCGGCCAAAAGTTTATCTTTATATATATAATTAATTACTTGTTTTCGATGATTTTTTTTGTGTGTGTTTGAGTGGGTCTCCGTATTGTTTCGATTCACATTAGACCCGGTAGATGGCGCTGCAATAGGGGAAACATTTTTAAACCATCACGTGATACAGGTAGTTTTTATACATTTAACAGTTTTTATTTTCATCGCTATATTTAATGGTCTAGCCCAATGTTGCTGATAAGTGCTTTGATGACATCTGTGGACGAAGCCGTCCCTCCAAGGTCAGTAGTCATAACGCGGTCCACATTAATTGTCTTGTGGATCGCTTTACGCATTAGGTTTGCATGGAAGTGATGTCCGAGATGTTCCAGCATATCTACGGAAGCGTTGATCATCGCTATTGGGTTTGCGACGTTCTTGCCAGCGATCGCGGTACCTGAAACAGATTAGTACAAAGAAATTATATACCTTTCCAAAAAATACAACAATTAAAAATATATTGGTATAACATGTAGCAGGTCCAGCCAAAAAGGGGGATAAGTAAATATCCTATATATTGCAGGGTAAAGGCTTCCATCATTGAAATCAAGTCATCATTACAATTGACAGGTGTTGGATTAATAACCACGCCTGCGAAATGCGGACTGGTGATCACAAGCCCGGGCTATGCATCGAAGAATCCGAAACACACTTTGCCCGACCTGGGAATTGAACCCGGTACCTAATTTTGAACTTCTCAATGTTCTCAGCGGAGTAGCACCTTTTATAATTGTATATAACTCTAGGTGTAACAGGTTTATTTTTTGTTTTAAAAACCAACAATTGGGCCGTGTCATGATCAGACAAGCAGAGAGGTAGGGTTTCTCCTATGGCACTTTGTATGTTACTAAATATATGGTCAATACATGAGTTACCTCGTGTTGGTGTTGTTATGTGCTGGGTCAAATTACAATTTACTAAAATGTCAGAAAGGGTACTAGTCATATTATTATTAAAATTTTTTGCTTCTGGTACTTATGTTGATGCTTATTTAGAAGAAGTTGGAACTTGTCAAAGAAACAGTTATAATGTCTTTTCTTTGTGGCTGTAGAGCCACGATACACACATAAGACAATAACGTTACTCAATAAGATGTGTATGGCACAGCATTCAAAATGGAAGTCGACTGCCAAGTCACAACCTAATGCTATTTTTTTTATACGAGATTCCCCTTTTTACTAAGATACATGCACCCCCTCGTCTTTGGCTTCTTGAGAAGTGGGTTGCTACTTCATAGCTATTTATATTAATATTTTTTTCCTCGCCACATTTTATAAATGTTTCGGTGAAACACAGTACATCTGGAGTGAGGTCACTGACCAGCCCCCCGACCGCCTAACCGATTGCTTTGGTTACGTGTATAGTTTATGACGTCATCTTGTCATCTAGCTAATAGGTATAGGCATTTAACGAAAGCTATAGCCTTATAGTTTTCAATATTGCTTTCATAGGCGGTACTAAATGACAAGATGACGTCATTAACTATACACGTAGCCAAAGGAATCGGTTAGGCGGTCGGGGGGCTGGTCAGAGATAGTTAACTCAATAATTTCCTTCTTAGAAGTAAGACCTTGAATATTTTGGTGCAGTACAACAAAATACTGTTCCTTATTATTGACGAAAAAACTTAACTTTCTCTGGTTCCGGGGATTTATGTGTATTGTCTAATGATATTACTGGTTGGAAATAATATGGAATGGTCCCTTTTTTATACAAACAACTTTTTGAACTGTTATTAATACATGTTTTGTTGTTGGGTGTCATAAGTATGTGTGATTTAATAATTTTTAAGCTGTTTTGAATGAAATCTTGGTTGTACTTTATGTAGTCTATTTCAATGTTTAATTTAAAGCAAATTATACCTTTTAATGACATTTTACAGTGTAGTTTCTGGCTTAATAGCTGATTAATATCGATAAAAGTGCAGTTATCATATTGGTTACAAACAAGGTTGAGTTTGGTATTTAGTTTTTTAGTATTTAAACAATTATTATGTTGCACACCTAAGATAAACACTTTACACTGTATTGAATATACAATGTTACATAGATTGGTAATTGTTTGATATGGGTTGTCATCATTATTTCCTAAGGCTATTATTACAATGTCATTTTTGCATAAATTGTCATACAGATAAAATGTTTTTAATTTGTTTATATAATTTTAACGCAAATTTTGTTGCGAAACAAATTACAAAAACACAATGTTGAAAAAATTTCCACGAGCACAAATTAAAAACATTTTATAAATAGCTTGCCTACTTCTTAACTGATCTTTAGTATTTGTAAAAATATTATGATCAGATGTTAATGACGGTAGTTGTTGACATTGAATTGGCGCCTTTGGCTTTCAAAGTAAAAAAGTAATTTCGGCGGGCTGGTTAGAACCACGATAGCTCAATTGGAAGAGCACCTGACCCGGTATGTCAGAAGGGTGCACGTTCAAATCCTGCTTGTGGAAATTTTTTTAACATTGTGTTTTTGTAATTTGTCATACAGATATTTACAGTTTTTTAATATTTCCGAGCAAGGGGGGGCTAATAGTGCACGTACAGCATAGTGTTCATAGTCACGTTCTAAATTCAAAAACCTTTTCCATCCAAGCGGGTAAAAAGCTTTCCACCCAGTTGAAGAAGGAAGTAAGCCTTTTCGAGTAAGTGAAGTGAAAAAGAATTATCTTATCTATTATTAATGTAAATAAACCACAGACCAGTGTTCCTAGTGCCAGGTTCGAACACGGCGTAGTGATCGCCATAGTTCCTTCCCGATAGCAGGCCCGCTCCACCCAACAAGCCGCAAACGACGTTGGAAACGATCGACCCGTAGAGATTAGTCATCAACATCACGTCGAACTGATGCGGCCTGTGGAAACAAACAATTAGGAATATTAGGAATCACACTAATAAAGTGCGAAAGTTTGTGTGTATGTTTGTGTGTGTATGTGCTTCTTCACGCTGCAACGGACGGATGGATTTGGATGAAATTCGGCATACGGATAGTTTATAACCTGGATTAACACATAGTTTTTATCCCGATATTCTCACGGGAATGAAACTCATACCTTTTCTCTATATTTGGTCTCACAATTTACTACTTAGGTCTTGGATTTGATGTTGGGAATAGAACCCATTTGGTAGTTTACAAACATACATTTTATACTTTTTTATTGAAATTTTGACTGACTTTTTCTTTTTGACATTTGCTTTCCAATACAAAATGATTTGTTTGTTTTGTTGTTGGAGTTTCACCCGAGTTCTTCCCGTAATAACACGTGTTGCGAGACTCCATTTTACTTATAATAAAAAAATACTTGATATTGGCTGAATGCTAAACGCGAAGCCATTAATTAAGATAATTAATTGTTTTGTTGTCATGGAAACTGTCAAAGCGGTACGAAGTCCGCCGGGTCGGCTAGTTATTAATAAAACAATGCAATAACAATAATGTATAAATTATTAAATCAAACCGTTTTACTGAAACTGTAATTTGTTGAAGAGTCATAATTGGCTTTCAAATTAACTGCTAACATATACAACGTGTAACAGAAAGGTGTGGTCAAAATGAAAAGATCCAAAGTGTATCCGATCTAGATCTTGTATGCGAGTTACTAAGTCATGATTATTAACTTTAATTTGTCATGCAATTTTAAATTCAATATTGCTTGGCGGGAAAGTGAAGAGTCATGTCTGCGGTTTTGTTTTATTTTCTAAAATTTGTGTTATGTCGAATATTAATGTGAAATATTGGTGGAATATTAACCCGTTAAGTGTTCGTGAGTGTGCATAAGTGTTGGTAAATGAAACAAAACAGTGCAACGTCACTTTTCAAATTCTCTCAAGAAGTTGCGTGAGGACTAAGTAAAGCCCCACATCTTTACTGAGATACTCGAGGGGTTGGGGGTATATCATTTCTCACTTCTCATTTCTGTTATCATTCATCATTATCATATTGTATATTTTTGTATTACTTGTAAGAAAAATTACTTTGACACTGGCTAAATGTGCTAATCGCACGAAGCCATCAACTAAAAGAAAGAAAAAAAAAAAAATTAAATATTTTAGGAACAACAGGTCAGATTCGACTAACTACCGCCCAATAGCCGTTACTTCAGTTTTGTGTAAAGTCATGGAGCGGATTCTAAACAAACAGCTTATCCGCTACCTAGAAAAACACCCCTTACTTAATTCACGATCGCCAATACGGGTTTCGGCCGAAACGGTCAACGGGTGATCTTCTAGCGTTCGTTACACATTCTATCCCCGCGCTGTTCCTTCTGCATGTGTACAAGTAACGAAACTTGACGAAAACAATGAGGCTACTGAGTACAGATCTTTATTTTTGTCTAACGGATCAGGAATACCTCAAGGTAGCGTCCTGGGACCGTTACTTTTTCTTTTATATATCAATGACTTGACTCAGTTCGATACTATCCTTTTCGTTGATGACATTTCCTTAGTGTAGTTGTGTAGTAGTTCCTTACAATAAAACAATGCCTTATGAGACTATAAATGAGATTATTGAAAATACAAATAATTGGGTACAGAATAATAATCTTTTAATTAATGCCACAAAATCTAATTATATTAAATTTTTAAACTATAAATCAAAAAGTTATGATCTAAACTCACATTGCCAAGGACAGTTAATGAAGCAATATTTTTGGGCTTTATTGTGGACCGTCATTGCAACTGGAAGTCTCACTTAGAAAATATTTGTAACAGGTTGAATCGATTTGTGTTTGCCCTTTATCACCTTAAAATACAGCTAATAAAAAAATGTGTTCCATATTGGAAATAGGAAATTTTATAAGAAAAAACATGAATCTTTTTAAAACGAGCAATCAAAATAAACGATTACGTCCGAGGGATCCATCTAAATTGGATGTACCTGCTTGTAAAAGTGCTCTGCGTAATAATAATTGCATTTTGTTATAAATTCTTATGGGCTCATGCCCATAAGAAAATAAGACATTTGAAATAAGACAGCTACGAACACCACTATTTTTACGTAAACTAGAGAAATGGCTAGTTGAATTTTTTTATTATAATTTGAAAGAATAGTTCGAAATGCAATAATTTATAACATGCAATATAAATATACTACTCAAAACAAAATAAGGGCCACGAGGTATTTTGTCTGTACCATGAAAATAATAAAACCAATATTAATTTTTTTGTCTCCATAACGAAAACTAATGTTGTTTTTACCGTGTAGACCAATAAATTTATTCCAATAATAATGATTAAAAAGTTTATTTGCTTATGAAAGAAAAAACACATTTAAGGTTAAAAATAAAAACAATGTAAAGTTACTGAAAACAAAAGAAAATACTCCATGCTCATCTTTTAGTAACGGGTATGCCCCCCTCGTTTCGTTACGCACTCCTGAAGCCTGGAGTGCATGCTCTCAATCAAATGCCTGACATTTTCCATTGGAATCTCTTCCCAGGCCCTTTTAACAGCGTTGATGAGTTGCTGTTGGTTGTGGATTTCCTGATCACCGTCTCTAACTCTTCGTTTCAACTGATCCCACATGTGCTCTATTGGATTTAAGTCCGGACTGTTCGCCGGCCACGGCAAGACTTGAATTTGAGACGCTTCCAGTACAAACCGAGTCGCTTGAGCCGTGTGTGCACGAGCATTGTCTTGCATCAAGATGAATCCAGGACCCGCTCGCTGGGCAAATGGGATCACATGTGGTCTGACGACTTCCTCAATATACCGCTGAGCAGTAACAGTACCCTCATTTAAAATAGCGAGCTCAGTTTTGCCGTGTAAGCTTATCCCGCCCCAAATCATTACATTTGGACCACCAAAACGATCGACTTCATGGATGCAGGCTTCTGAAAATCTCTCGCCGCGTCTTCTCCATACTCTAATACGCCGATCGTCGTTAAAAAATTTAACTTTGCATTCGTCTGTGAAGAGCACCATGCCCCATTGGTTTATGTCCCAGTCCAAATGTTGACGGGAAAATCTTAAACGATTTGCACGATGATTTCTGGTTAATGGAATACGGACAACTCGCCTTCTTGATGCCTGCTGGTCTTCATGCAATCGATTACGAATAGTTTGGTCACTGACACGAGCCGTAAACGATTTTGCAGCTTGCGGGCCGTCGTTGTGCGATCTCGGCGCGCACTTAATCGAATGTAACGATCCTCTTGAGCTGTTGTAATGCGAACTCTGCCCGAACCAGGTCTTCTTCTAACACTGTCGGTCTCTTGGAAACGATTCCATAGATTTTGAATAGCTCTTCGAGAAAATCCCAATTGCAAACCCACAGATCGCTGCGAATGACCTTCTTCAATCATTGTAACGGCTCTGGTTGCTGTCAGCGAGTCCATATGACGCCTGCGTGCTTGTGGCATATTGCAAAAGATGTTTTTGACTCGAGATATCAATGAACTCTGATAATTTCTAATAAACCAAGAAGCTAAGGAAAGCAAAACGTCAAAGAAAATGGAATCAAAATTTTCAAAAATAATTTTAAATCAAATTTTATTTAAAATTGTTGCCAGCATTAGATGAATAGTACAATATTAAAAAGTTTAGGTATCAAAGAGTTTGTATACTCAATATTTTACTACTTTCAATATGTAAATGTTTAATAATTTACACCAAAATGAAAAAATACCTCGTGGCCCTTATTTTGTTTTGAGTAGTATATATAATTATAATTAATAAATGAGTATCTAGTAATTTGCGTAATGAATGAATGATATAATTATTGTGTGGAATATTCTTTAATTATTTTATTGTAATGTATAATTTATTATTATAATTTGGTTTTTGTTAATTATTTTGGTATTGTTAATTTTAATTGTTTTTTGGGCAGTTTTAGATGGATTATAATTTAATGTGAACAGATTTTGTATGCCGACGTTTCGGTAGTATACGCATAGTATATAACTTAAGTAAAATGTTTTTGTTTTGTTTATATAATTTTAACGCAAATTTTGTTGCGAAACAAATTACAAAAACACAAAATGATGAACAAAATTTCCATGAGCAGGATTTGAACCTGCACCCTTCTGACATATCGGGTCAGGTGCTCTTCCAATTGAGCTATCGTGGTTCTAACCAGCCCGCCGAAATTATTCAACACTATTTACTTTTTTACTTTGAAAGTCAAAGGCACCCATTCAATGTCAACAACTACCGTCATTAACACCCGATCATAATATTTTTACAAATACTAAAAATCAGTTAAGAAGTAGGCAAGCTATTTATAAAATGTTTTTGTTTTGTTTATATAAGAGCACCTGACCCGGTGTGTCAGAAGGGTGCAGGTTCAAATCCTGCTTGTGGAAATTTTTTCAACATTTTGTGTTTTTGTAATTGCATACCGTGTCTCTTATGCAAATAAATATATTTCTATTTTATAAAAAAAATAGAGCAAGAAGCCAAACAGATCTTGTATGCCGACGTAGTAGTTGACGTTCTAGTTGTTGATAGAAGTAATGACAAAAGCTGTTTCTTAAAAAAAAATCTAGTCTATGGTCACTCACTTGGCCACAAGCTGCATGCAACAGTTATCTATGATCATGTCATTGTGCTCTATATCAGGGTACTGTTTGGCCATGCGCTTTGACGTCTCCAAGAAGAGGCCGTCCGATAGTTTCATTATGTTCGCTTTGTGTACTGTGGTCACCTGTAATATGATAAACGGAACAAATTAGAATTGGTGTTGATTGTAGGGCTGGTGGTTCTCCCTCGGATAATCCCAATAAGATCCGGAACACCTCGGAAAATCTATAAAAGGTGCTATTCCCTCTAGAAAACCTATAACGAAGTTTCTCGCCGCGAAATCAGCAAACTCCTCCATAAAAACTGATCTTGAATATTTGTAAAAATATCAAGATCGGATGTTGATGACGTAGTTGTCGACATTGAATAAGACTCCTTTGGCTGACAAAGTAAGAGTAGATAGTGTTGATTAATTTCGGCGACAGAGCCACGATAGCGTAATTGGTAGCGCACCTGATCCAGATTTTTAGAGAGGCCTCTAAAATTTCTGCATCAGGTGTGCGTAGGTTCGAATCCCTGCGCGTCAAATTTATTTCAACACTTTTCCTAAACAAATTGAGTTTAAAACACCAACCTTCTTCCGGCCGTTCCTCTTGGCGAACTCGAACGCAAATCGCGCCACCCTTTCCGAGTTAGAAGCGGTCACCACCTTCATTGACTCGACTACGCCATGCACCGACTCGTGCTCCAACATGGCGTACTCACCCTCCGTGTTCTGTCTGGTGGTAAGTAAAACAGTCGTGAAAAAAAAAATGTCGGGAAAACAAGACACTGATTGAAACACACAAAACTTTTTGTCGGATTAAATCGACTGGGGGTGAAATGGATAATCGTAATGAGAGGTAAGCATAAGAAAAACATGTTCTTGATTATGAATAAGATGTTATTGAGAGTTTACACCTCAGCAGGGCTCGTAAGGACAATAATAACAATAAAAATGCCGGCGGACGGCGGATATTTTTAAATGTTTTGTTTATTTTGTTTAATGTTTAAAAATGTAAATTTATATGAGAAAAAATAAATGAAGACAATAATAATAATAATAATAAACTTTCCTACACTCACACCAATTATCTAGCCCAGGAGAAGCTTCGTTATAAAACTATCGATGCGTGTCTCTGCGCTTCTCGCTGATGATTTAGAGATGCCTGTAGTACTGGGTGCCTGGTGTTCAGTTTTATTTGACATTCGATCACGTCAACGATAACCAAAATTAGTACAGCATTGAAGAAGCGCCTCTTGGCGACATACAGAAGAGTTTAAAATTTTTTGCAATACAAATTTTTGTTTTCGTAAACGCAATCAAATGAATACAGATAATAAACCATACTCACTCTAGGCACCCTGTATCGATTGTGAAAGTGATACTCGTAAAATACTTTCGAAACACAAAGTACAAAATACTATTATTTTGTTAAATCGCCTAAGTTATTTATAACGCATTCCTCAATTTGTTATAAAAGAAAAACAAAACGAAATAATATGACTAAAACGAAACTCCATTATCATCCGATAATTATTAAGTCTCGTCATTCTAACCATCCATAACACGCACGCACGCACGCACGCACGCACGCACGCACGCACGCACGCACGCACGCACGCACGCACGCACACACATACATATAAATATATCTTTATCATATTTTTATATTATGAAAATCAAAGTACTAGAACCTAAGTATAGCGGCTACTCAACAAATTGTTAAGTATTATTATGTTAAATGAGAGCGATTCTCTCCTGGCACAAGTGTTGTCACGCTCCAAAGGAGAGAATCAACCTCTGTAATTGTTAAAACTGATTTGTTGTTGATAAATAAATATTTCATTATTTCATTATTATTATTTTATTATAAAGTTTCGATTTCAGTGCTTTAGCTACTTTAGAGAATCTGCGCTGTAGTTTTTCCAGCAACTTAATATACTTCTCGAAACATGGACTCCAGACTTGGAAAGAATATTCCAAGATAGCCTAACATACTATTTGTGAATTGTTAGCATCATGTCAAAAGTGACCGGTTTAAAAGCTGAGTAAAAAAAAAACTGCCTTTTTTTGCAGGTTCGTGTAATTAGACATCACACACATTGTTCTTATCCCAAGGTAAGTACCTAAAGCACCAGTTTTATGGAAATCAGAAACGACGACAGTACCACAACCACCCAGACCCGACGCAACATCGGAAAGTTCGTTTTCGACATTGAATCGTTGTCTCCGATGTCCCGGGAATCGAACCCGGGACCTTAGAGTTGATCAGAACAGTTACCTGATGATTACCACATCGATGTCCTTATGCCTCGTCTCCACGCCGGGGTAGGACTTGCAGTTAAGCACGTACGCGTACATGTCGAGCTCGTTGCGGAGGGCTACGTTGCGGGAAGTGACGTAGGCCGCCTCGCTCTTAGTCTCGATGTTGCCCTGTGAGAAAATAAAAATGGAACTATTCAATACTAGGATAACCTTAGTCTCCTCTGAAGCCATTGAAAACGACAAAGCTTAGTGGGAAGAAAATATATAAAAATAAGAGCAAAATAGGTATTAAAAAGGTTTTCGAAAGAGTCTGCAACAGTCATGGTAATGAGGTATTAGAATTGGACTGCTTTGAATTAACTTTACGAATTACAAAAACACAATGTTGAAAAAATTTCCACAAGCAGGATTTGAACCTGCACCCTTCTGACATACTGGGTCAGGTGCCCTTTCAATTGAGCTATCGTGGTTCTAACCAGCCCGCCGAAATTATTCAACACTATTTACTTTTTACTTTGAAAGCCAAAGGCACCCATTCAATGTCAACAACTACCGTCATTAACACCCGATCATAATATTTTTACAAATACTAAAGATCAGTTAAGAAGTAGGCAAGCTATTTATAAAATTTTTTTGTTTTGTTTATATAATTTAAACGCAAATTTTTGTACCGAAACAAATTACAAAATTGTTTTTGTTTTGTTTATATAATTTTAATTTGCGTTAAAATTATATAAACAAAACAAAAACATTTTAACTTTACGAGATAAAATTTTACTAGAAAAAATCAACCAGTCTCAGGAAGTTCGAGTGGAAATCGAACCCACGACCCTTGGCTGACCGCTTAGCTACCGAGACCCCAGAAGACTGGTTGAATGTTTCTAGTACTTTGCGGTTTATACAACATAAAATTTTATTAAAAATAAAAACCAGTCTCGGTAAGCTTGAGTGGCAAAATAGCCTTATTGCCTTACTTTGTCTTTCATTTTAATTATATTTGTTAGTTTTGTTAATTTTTGTGTGTTTGTTTGAATTGTTTCTTAATATTATTATTAATGGTCACCCTCATACTGATCTGGGATTCCCGTGCATGTAGTAAGAGCCGAGTTGAGCCGACTAAGAGACAAGGGTTCCAAGATGCTCGCACATCTGGTGATTGGCTAGCAAGCTATCACTGATGTTATCCATTCCACCTTGGAGCCCATTTTGACTATGCTGAATGTCATGTCAAGGGCAATAACGGCAAGTTTACTTAAATATTTATAAAATTTTATAAAAATCAGGTTCGATTCCTGGCTGGGTCGGGCGGGCGTTAAATTTTTTCACTGTACTTTATAAAATTTTATAAATGTTTGATTTAGCTTCAGTGCAGCAATTAGCACTTGAAAATAAAAAGTAAAAAGTTTACTTAAATTGTTTGGTTTGATGCTTTGTCTACCCCTCATGGAGAAAGGATGTGAGAGTATGTATGTGTGTACGTATGTATTATAATTATAATTGTAGTTAAAGCAACTCGTCTAATCTGTATCTTACCTAGAGTATATAACTGTTACAGCTATAGTTGCATATACCGCCTCTGTGGTCTAGTGGCTATGACCACCGGTTTAGACCCAGAGGTCCCGGGTATGATTCCCAGGGGGGTACATGTTTGTGTACTCAGTTTAGTTGGTGGTAAGGCTTGTTAGTCAGCCTGGCTAGCTACTACATCTTATCTAAATAGTCGCCATAACATCAATGTTTGTATCATTGTTGCATTGTTCTGGCAGCTAGAGATAAGATAGCCAGTGCCTCGCTAGTTGAGATTCCCAGGTGAAGTGCTCTTCCATCATTGGCCTTATCATCACTTTACATCAGGTGAGATCAAGGCACTGTGCTTACCCGTAAAATATATATATAAAAAAAACTATATGGCTTAATGAAACTGTCATGCATTGCATAACATATCCAAAGAATCATAATATAACAGTCATGTCTATAAATGGAAACTACAATTAGTTAATTTACATTCATATTGTATGACATGACATGGTCACATATTGTATGATATGACATGGACATGGTGTCATGTGAGAACTTGGATAATGGTAATTAGAGTCATCTGATACTGTAGACATTGTAAGTATATAAATAACATCATATGGCCAGACAGTGCAATATCAATCAGCATTTTAATTTGACAATTGGGTTTAAGATACATACATACTGTCACATCCTTCTGCTAAGAAGGGGTAGACAGCATCAAAATCACAAATTTTGTTAAACTCGATGTTTAATGTTTAACATTAGTGCCCTCGATGTCATGTATATATGAATATAGCATAATAAGTAGGGCTCAGAGGTAAAATAGATTACACTTATGATGGGTTGTTAGCCGATCTCCTGATTTACGAGTATCTTAGAACCCTTGTCTCTTAGTCGGCACTTACAATGTCATAGAAATGTATCAGCTGCTCAGACCAGCATGGGATAAGCGTTTATATAAGGCTATAATATAAATAACATTATTGTCAGACATTGGCTGTGATATGGATAGGCATTACTTATTTTTATAACTGTAACACATAATTGTTTCTATATTTATAAGTGCACTCACCTTGAGGCCTACACCGTTCCTCTTGATGGTAGTGATAGCGTACCACACATCATCATCATTATCCATTGTAGGATCGATATCCACAACTTCAAAGTCAACTGGTGCTCCGATGTATCTGAAATATTTTATTTTCTTAATATACATTAATAGCCAATAGCAATTATGGTGACGACTTGATTTCAATTATGGAGGCATTTGCCCAGCAATGGGACAGTTATAGGCTATTCGCTTGCTTGCTTGCTGCTAGCTAATAAACATGGAACTTAAAAAATTGGCCTGAACTGGCCTGATAGTGTCTTCAACAGTAAAAAGCTGGCAAAAAAACTCAACAGGCTATTGTCTTCTCAATCTTTTCAAACATTTTAATTGCAGTATGTGTGAGACACAAATAAAATCTGTTTCTAATTTATTATCTTTTTGACCAAGCTGCCTGTTTAAGTTCTGATGTAAG
This sequence comes from Eudonia truncicolella, assembly GCA_949315975.1. Taxonomy (NCBI): domain Eukaryota; kingdom Metazoa; phylum Arthropoda; class Insecta; order Lepidoptera; family Crambidae; genus Eudonia; species Eudonia truncicolella. The sequence goes on along the minus strand of OX438853.1, from coordinate 5,343,506 downwards.
TTTTGGCACTTAGGCTGATATAACATCATCATTTGCCTATTCAAATGCCAATCTTATTTGGGGCCAGTGCAGGAAGCTTTTACTCACTGGACTCTGGACCCTTATTATTTTAAAAGTATTTTCTCAACATTGGCTAATGCCAACAGCCAACTATATAAAATAACTAACAACAAAGCTGTTGTCAGGCTAAAACATTTCATTTGTCCCAAACTTTTTTCCATCCCTTGGATGCCATCCCCAATATTTTTATTCATTTTTTTATTTATTGTTTGTTTGTTGGTATAAATACAGGCGGTATAAACCTTTTCTAACCAAATTATGCTAACATATTAATTAATTAATATTGAAGAGAAGTTAGATACAGTACGCATAAAAACGAGTATTAAAATGAGGAACAGGAATTAGGTAAGAAATATGGTGTACAGTTCCAGTACAGGATACTTACTTGAAAATGTCTCTTACGTATCCCATGCACTCCGGGCCGATGCCACCGCCTGGCAGCATAGTAACTGCGTGTCTTCCACCATACTGTGCCTTAGGGATCAGCTTCTGTTTCCTTATAACTGGAGTTTTGTGTTGCATGTCGAAGTCTGAGAGCTGGGCTGGAGCGGCGGCCGCAGCGGAGCTGGCGTATGCCGCCCTGATCTCAGGGAGAACATTTAGTTTAGAGAACAACCTCACTGCCATCCTGATTCTTTCTACACAAGGCCGCGAAAAACCCAATTATCCCAGCTGACAGATGTTGAATAATCACAGGAAAAGGAAGATGGAAAATGGCTTGACACTTTTCCTCGCGAGATGGCGTTGTTAAGTCAAAGTTGAGAGAAGGTGGCGCTAGTATCGAAGTAAAGCTTACAAGCATGGAAACGTCAAAAAATGTGATCAATGCTTATTTACCGCATTCACGTACAGTTTTACTAACTTTACAGAGATTATGTGCAATTTAAAAAGCTATTTGATTAATTTAAAAATATGACACATCTTTTATTTATCAAAACAGTTATTTTTGTTAAGAATCATATTTGCTTATGGCAACATTGGATTTCCTTACTTCAGAATACTTTAACGTGTATGGACGCCTTTCTTTGGTCGGTGGAGTTCTAGATTGCGAGCGGCTGAAGAGCGGGCGTCCATTTTGCTTCGCCATATTGAATTTGGTCGGACATCTTTGGACGCCATGTTTAGTCGGACATATTTTATAAACATTTTCGCGTAAATTTCAAATATTTTTGAGCCTAGATAGCGAACTTTTTTTCACTGAAAACTGTGGCTTTGATTGTGGTGATAATTGGGCGGAAAAATTCTGTGCCTACGCAGCAGTCCATATCTGTCTCCAGGGGGCCGTGCAGCTTTTGTTACAAGTTAAATAGAGGTAAATTATTTTTACAAAACACTCCGTACTTTTTGACATATCATAACAAGTGTTAACTATCAGTTTTCTATGATATTACGAATAATAGTAACTTCTCAAGGAATTTTAAATGAAGGTTATAAAACGTTCTTTTTGTCTCCAAGCCGTTTGGCGTGGCCGCGATATATTTATCTCGAAATTTTACTAAGTCAATCCCCGGCCGGTTCATATTGCACCTGCTACCTTCACCCTTTGTGTGTTTATGTTATTAGTATTGCTTTTAATTGTTTATTACTTCTCATTTTACACGTTAGTGTTAAAAAATGTAAACTTAATTATGCGTCGCATGAAAATTAATTGTTTCCTATCACGTCATAATCGGAATGCGATTGATAATTTCGTCCACAAATTACATCCAAGAGATGCAAAAGAGATGCACGTTTCAAACAGTTTAATTGTTACAATACTCTAAAAATAACATTATTTCGACGAACCAGGCATAAAATTGTTTAAACTTAAATGTTGTTGACATGATTTCTATCTGTCTAACTGTGCTGTAAAAACAACAATGATAATTACTTACTCTTATTTTACCATTCAGGCAAAGGCATCGAATCTCATACTTACCACTCAATAGCATTACTTTCTTTATATGTAGGTATGTAAAGTAGTAAACTACTCTCGTAAATATCTCTCAGTTAGCTTATCTAAATATATAAACAAGTTTCTGATAGTATTAATTTATAGACCAATGTCAGTGACACATATAGAGTAGATAAGACACTACCAAGTTTACCACAGTTTTATGCCTAGTTTTGTTAAATAGTTAGCATCTTTCCTTTTGAAAAACTCTAAAATATTGATGAAAAACCTTATTTTATGTTTTAAGTTGGTTGGTTTTTCCCTGCAGTGGGAAAGTACTGGCTGATAATAATAATAATAAATTTAGTAATCCAGCCCTGGAAAAGTAGTATTTATGCTTGAAGTTTCTTTGTTTGTGTATGGTTTCAAACTTTTGTTTATTACTTATTCAGGAATATACCTTTTAAAACATAGGATAACATCAGGTGCCAAAAATGCCTGATTTTGCAGATAAATTTGGTTAAAAACAACTTTGGAACAAGTTGTAAATGCCTTTTTGCTAATGTAGCACTATGGTTCCTCCAACAACACCAAAAAAGTCATCTACTGACTATTGCTTGAGTTGAATCACATTGTTTTTTTTTTAATATGTAGATAAATATCTAGGTGTCTATTCAAACAATTGCCAAGACCGGTCATAGACCCAAAGGTCCTATTCCCTGCGAGGAACATGTTTGTGTACTTGGTTTGGTAAGTGGTGGAAGTTGTTTGTACGCCTGGCTAGCTACCACCATATAATTAAATATATTGCAGTAACATCAATGTTTGTAGCATTATTGTGTTCTGGCAGCTAGAGATAAGATCGTCAGTGCCTCAGTGTAAGACAAGCTGAGGCAGAATCCTGCTAGCTAGTCAGGCAGAGCAGTCATTTGCCAAAAAGGAAAAAAGAGAACTTTATTTATAGCCTAACTTATTTGTACTTTTTGTTTCAGGGGGGGTAGTTCAACAAGATGATGAACCAAGAGATAATGTGTGAGGTAGAGATTGGCACGCACGGGTCTATGGTTGAAATAGACGGGGACGATCAGGTTGGAGTTAAGGTATGTTGACTAATAATGACCGGCATGTAGGCCTTGATTCTTGAGTTCTTGAGTTCGGATCTTGAGTGGTGCTTATAGCATAACTAGTGTCTTTTATCAGATTTCTTGATGTATTGTGCAATGGAAGCTATGTGAAGCAGTTGAAATTAACTCTTGACTTTAACTTCGGCAACTGTGAAATGCACTCACCAATGCACCCTGGTTTATATAAAATAGTATACAGCATCCAACACTAAGAAAAAGAAATGTTTAATAGACTAATGCTATTGTAGTAATATTTTTTATAATGTTAAATATCAATGAAAATATTATGTGAAATACTCGTTGATTCCGACCCAAACGCCGCTCATAGAAACTAGTAGAGAACGGGGAAAAGCTTGCGTGCCGCCTTCCCTTCCACACTCAGGGGCACATCTAACCACCCACCATGTTTTTTTTTCATACAAACGCTCACTTTGCGACTATACATAAAAATGTCAATATATTTCTGTAAAGATTTGTATGCTAATGTTTAGGTTAAGCTGTGGACTCTCCAATTAGCACTTTAAACAGTTTTAAAAATTTATTCCCGTTTCCATGGCCAACGAACCAACGGCTTTACGTACTTTCCGAAGCACGGAGAAGCACGAGATGATAATTTTTTATTCAAAGTGTTTATGGTTTTTCGATGCATGTTTGTGATCACCTACCCGCATTTGCGTGTTGATTAAGCCATTACCATTACAGTGATGACTTGATTTCAATATGCAAACCTTTGCCCAGATGTGGGACAGTAAAAAGGCTTTTTATTTTACTTAATAGTTTTCGAGTAACACTCAGCTATATCTTTCCAAAAACAAAAACATAAATTGAAAAAATTTCCACAAGCAGGATTTGAACCTGCACTCTCTGACATACCGGGTCAGGTGCTCTCCCAATTAAGCTATCGTGGTTCTAACCAGCCCGCCGGAATTATTCAACACTATTTACTTTTTTACTTTGAAAGCCAAAGGCAACTTCATTTTCAATTTGGCAATTTCAATGTCAACAACTACCGTGATTAACATCCAATCATAATATTTTTACAAATACTAAAGATCAGTTAAGAAGTAGGCAAGCTATTTATAAAATGTTTTTGTTTTGTTTATATAATTTAAATTTGCGTTAAAATTATACAAACAAAACAAAAACATTTTATATCATCCCAGTTCTGTCTAACCTTGAAGATCAAATTGCAGTTTATTGTCTTGTCTACTTGAACTATAAAATTGCTTCCAATAGGTAGTCAATCCAAAATGGTCGCAATATGCTGTATGTGTATGTGTTTTCCTTTTCCAGTATGAGGAGATAGAAGCCGGCCAATATGAGGAGTACATCACAGATGACCAGTACGAGGAAGTGGAAGAACAGGTCATTGGGATGCAGCACCTCGAAGAAGGTAAGTTTGAATTGTTACTTAACTTACAATGAACTCTTAACCCTTTCACGGTCAGAGAGACCCCCCCCCACATTTTGAACTTTATGTGATTGAGATAAGATTAAAAACCAATGAAATATTCAAACATGTTCTGTCTGTTAAAGGGTTAAAGCAGTATAACACTATCACCAACTTATTTTATGTCCCAACTGTTGGGGCACGAGCCTTTCCTATGGATGTTTACACCACAGGGAGAACGGGCCGTAAACCACCACGCGGACCCAGTGCGGATTAGTGCTGATTCGTATATTAGATATAAGATAGCCAGATCCTCAATCGTTGAGGATTCCTGTTGAAGTGCGCTTCCACCTTCGGCCTTATTATCACTTAACATTAGTTGAGATGACGGTCTAGTGCTTACCACTAAGGAATTTTAAAAAATATGCGAAGAGCGCTTTTGGCATATTTAATTATTTTTTGGTAATTTATTTTTCAAAATTGGCAACACTTACTGATTTTCTCGTATGTCGGCTACGCTGACAGACTATAAAATTTCAGTAGGCAGTGAGGAAGTTATTTTACCCGGCATTTCGGGGGAGGAGGTGCTACAGGCGAGTGTGGATAGCCCGTATGACCCGGTATACCCGGCCCCACCGTCGACTAGCAGGTGCGTTTTTTTCTATGACATCTCTTATTAACTGAATTTATGTGATTTAAAGTCCACTAAAGAATGTTTCAAAATCATATAAAATCAGTTTTAACTGTGAACATCTATAGCCCTTATGCCATTAAAATTGTCTGATTGGTTTAATTAATTGATATTTGTATAATTAAAATTGACTAATATAATTTGTGATATTTATTGAGAATGATAATATTAGGGGTTAAAGTATGAAATGGCCGATTTGTACTAAAAAATTGAAATACTTTTTTTTTTAAATTTAACATATTTATTTAATCAAAACAATTACCATTATTATCTATACATTGCTGCCATCTAATAGGAAGGTCATTTATGCCTTTGCGATAGAACTCTCGTGATCTAGATTCGACAAACTGTGAAAGCATTTTGTACTGCCTCCTGAGAAGAAAACTTTTTATCACATAGAAAATTGTCCAAATAACGAATAAAATGGTAGTCCGTTGGAGCAAGGTTGGCGAATACGGAGGGTGACGAATGGTTTCTAATTGCAGTTCATGTAGAGTTAAAACGGTTTCTCGTGCTGTATGAGGTCTCGCGTTGTCATGGAGCAATAATGGTGAAGATCGATTCATGAGTCGGGGCTGTTTCACTGCTAGTTTTGCTATCATTGATCGAAGTTCGGCACAGTAGACATCTGCCGTTATTGCTTGACCAGATCGGAGAAAGCTATAGTGAATAACACCATGCTGAGAACACCAAACAGTTACCATTACCTTTTTATTGGTAATCTTTGCTTTAGGACACTGTTGCGGCGTTTGACCTGGGATCAGCCATTGCATTTTTCGCTTACGGTTATAGTGAAGAATCCACTTTTCATCACATGTCACAATTCGATCCAATATTCCTTCATTTCTGTATCGATTCAACAAGGCAATACAAGTTTCAACACGCGTTTCTTTCTGCAGATCAGTCAAATCATGAGGCACCCATTTCTCATATTTTTTTATTTTATTGATTTGACGCAAATTAGTCAATATTGTTGGTAAAGTAACGTTAAACCATGCCGCTAACTCCTGGGTAGTTTGGCTCGGATCGGCTTCCACCATCTCTTTCAATTCATTGTTATTCACCTGCGTGGGCGGTCTTCCACGTGGTTCGTTCTTCAAATCAAAGTTTCCATCACGAAAGCGTTTAAACCAAAATCGCACGGTGCGTTCATTAGCAGTCCCCTCTCCAAACGCAACATTGATATTGCGAGCTGTTTCTGCCGCGTTAGTTCCGCGTCGGAACTCGTATTCAAAAATAACTCTAATTTTCGAAGTATCCATCTTTCTTGTCTAAGCTGAATAAAAAAACAACTGAAAGTCGATAATCGAATGTTGCACATTTTTTAAAAGAAGAACTTCATAAGTACCATGTGAAAAAAGTTTCACTCAAAAAACTCAAACCATGAAGGTTCTATGTCAATTCGAAGTACCTAATACAATAAAACGGCAATTTCATACTTTAACCCCTATTACTAATGAAATGTAATAATTTAATAATTTATAAACCTTTCAACTTGCTAAAATGTTTGCATGCTATGGTTATATAGTTAAATAGGCATAAGATACTTTATAATTGTTTTTACCATCTGTAACTAATGATACCCTGTTTAAAAGCAAATAAATATTAAGATTATAATTATGATTATTAGAGTAGAATAGAATAGAATAGAATTAGAGCTTTAAAGTTTGAATTTCGATGTATACAGGGTGAATGTATGAATGTGAATGAATACAATGTTGACTAAAAAACATAAGCATCAAGCACTGAAAAATTTCGACGGGTGAAAGCCAGACCTCGGTAGCCAAGTGGTTAAGGCAGCCGCCCGGAATGCGGAAGGTGCGTGGTTCGATTCCCGCCTGAGGTTGTCGTCTTTTTTCAGTGTTTAAATTTTACTTAAGTGTATTTAAGCGTTAATAAAACGCTAAAATATATAAAAAACACTTATGTATACAGGGTGTTTGGTATAACCTTTATAATCCCGAATATGGCAGATAGGGTACCGTGCATGGAACCCCCGAATTGTAAACATACCTGAAAAGAATATGACCGAGATGTTGGGGTTGTCTGTTACTAAGTAAAATTACAGAGTGACAACCCTAGGTCCAGTTCATACGTGGTTCTTGGTCGTCAACTTGACCTGTGCTATAGGCTCAAGTTTTTCCACATAAACAAACATATAATATGGTCAGCGTCAAAGTGGTCTGAGCGTTGAAACCTATTTAAATATTTGTCAAAAATCAACCTTATATCAATGAAGTTGGTTACATTTTTGATTGATGTCTGAGAAAAAATTAAAGTGCACCTTAATAATTGGTTGTAAGGTTAATTTTTGTCAAATGTTGTTGATGCTTTTTGAATCTCAATGGGGGACTCGAAATAAAAAGTTACATAAAATACACTATGATATATGAAAACGAAATCAAAACATATCAGGGTTGATCAAAAATAATGTAGAAAAGTAAATATGAGTGAGAATCTACGTAAATATGACTTGCAGTGTTTATGGGCTATATTTCTGTATTATACAGATATGTCTACACTTATGTTTACTTGACTATTTTGCTGTAAGACTACTAAATACAAATAAATAAATTACCAAACACCCTGTATAAGTGATATAGTTACACTACATGCGTCCCATTCTCTCTAGAAGGGGTCGCGGCAGACCGCGAGCAGCCGCTAACAACGCGAATAACATACATCACCTGATGCCTATAGGTGAGTATGCTACTTTCTGACTATCAAAGGTCATTTTGATATGTCAAATGTCTTCTAACGAGTATTTACTGCATTTATTTTATAGTTATAAAATGATGTAATACCTGACCCATTTTTTTTTTTTCAAAATATAATGTTAAAATTGCTTATTACTAAGGAGAGATGTCAAATGTTACACATCATATGAGACTACTGTAGGACTCGCTTGATTTTTTTTATCTATAGACTAACCAGTCAACTACCCGATTGAGGTCGACTTTTCACAACTAGGTGACCGCTAGTACTAATTTATCTTACCAATGTTCTAGGTGAAGTTCCAATGGGTTTGATGGAGAACACGGGCAGTGGTAGGGGCACTAGGCGCTGGGAACAGAAGCAGGTGCAGATCAAGACCATGGAAGGGGAGTTCAGCGTCACCATGTGGGCCACGGGGGACGATGATGGTGAGCGAATTTAGACCTTATCGTACAGATACGATTCAAATTATAAACGGGCAGTGATAAGGACGCTGGGAAACAGGAGCCAATTTAGACCTTAGTGTGATGTAGTTACAGTTTGAAGAATTGATTCGTCTTTGAGGCACAATCCTGAAGAGAGTTGAGTGTCATGGGGACGATGACAACAAGCTAATTTAGACTTTAGTGCGATGTAGATACGGTTCAAATTAAATACGGGCTGTGGTAAGAAGGACAGTAGGGCGCTGGGACCAGAACCAAATGCAGATTGAGACTATGGAGGGGGAGTTCAGCGTCACCATGTTGGCCACGGGGTATGACGGTGAGATTTAGACCTTAGTATGGTGTAGTTACGGTTCAAATTGATTTAACTTTGATGCTCAATCCTGCAGTGAGTTCACTGTTATAATGTGATGATGACTGTGAGATTTAAACCTTAGTGTAGTGTAGATACGGTTAAAATTTTGAATCAGTCGTGGATAAGGTACTAGGCGCTGGGAGCAAGCAAGCAGGAGCCAATTTAGACCTTAGTGTGATATAGTTACGGTTTATATTGATTCGTCTTTGAGGCACAATCCTGAGGAGAGTTGAGTGTCATGGCGACGATGTCAGTGAGTGATCTTGGGACCTTAAATAAGTGTAGATACGCTTCAAGTTGATTTCTCTTTGAGGCACAATCATGCAGAGAGTTAACTGTCACCATGTTGGCCACGGGCGCCGATGACAGTGAAATTTAAACCTTAGTATAGTGTAGATATGATGCACATTTTGAATGAGTAGTGGTAGTGGTTAAGGTACTAGCAGCTTGGAATCAGGAGCCAATTTAGACCAATGTGTGATATAGTTACGGTTTAAATTGATTTGTCTTTCAACATTCTTTAATAATAAACTTTACAGAGTGCGAATTTAAAGCTTTAGAATTTTTCTGAGCTATGTATTGTTTATTTGTTACAGATGAAGGATCAAATCCGGAGCCCGATCCCGACTACACGGAGTATATGACGGGCAAGAAGAACATATTGGGAAACGAAACGATGCCAGGTATGTATATTCATTATACAATACGCAACAGCAGTGTGGTCAAAATGAAAAGATCCAAAGAGCATACACTATAGATCTTATTTATTTATTTATTTATTTCTATAGGTACACAAACAGATTACAATCAATGCATGAGTACAGTAACATATTTGGTTAACCTTACTAGCTAGACGGCAATCCAAAAGGAGTGTACACAGCATGACATTTTGGGTATAATTTGAAACGCAACAATGCTGGTCCTAAATTAAGTTATAGTTAAAACAATAATAATAATGGTCATGCAACGCTCTACTGTGATCGCTCTATCATTACGGACAGGACTATTGTCGCCAATAAGCCTGATATCGTGGTGGTCGACCGATCCCAGCGCCGGGCAATACTGGTTGATATCAGCATACCTCATGATGAGAACCTCGTGAAAGCCGAGAAGGACAAGCTCGGTAAGTACCTTGACTTAGCTCACGAGGTGACCGCCATGTGGGATGTTGATTCAACCATTATTGTCCCGATAGTCGTTTCAGCGAACGGTCTGATAGCGAAGAGCCTCGACCAACATCTTAAGAGGCTCTCGCTTGATGGTTGGATCAAGGGTCAGATTCAGAAAGCAGTACTCCTTGGCACGGCACGTATTGTCAGGAGGTTCCTCACTCTGCAGCCCTGACCACCGGTAGCTTGGGCCCTGCCCCGCTGCTGGCGGTACTCTAGAATTAGGTTTTTATAAAGTTTTATTGTTTTTATATTAAAATATTGTAAAAATCTAGTTTCTAAGAAAGAAAATAAATAAAGAGTATAATAATAATACAAAAAAGATTAAACAATGTAAGGACATTAACACTTACAATAGTAAACGGAGTAAGGTGGGCGTCTATCTAACTGACTCCGCTCCACTGGACAGACGGAGACAGGACAGACACAGACAGGAGGAGGTTGAGACACATCTTGTATGCAGATAGTTACTAAGACATAATTATTAACTTCAATTTGTTATGGATTTTAATTAAATATTTCTATTGCGACGCCACATCAAAATAAACAAGTAACAGCCCTAGCGGTTCAGTAACCACTGTGCTTACATTTGTGATCACTGCTGATTGCGTCTGCGCCTGACGTACATTGTTGAATATCGATTAACGTCATAGACTAATAATCTACACTACCCAGTTTGTGGTTTACACCTCTATAGTAAGCTCTCTGGTTCGGCAAATGTATTGAAGAAAATGGTTGTAATTCTTTCTTGTGAGAAGTGAAACATTAAATGCTTATACAAATAAAAGTGTTGTCTATTTTGCAATCCACTACGCAGGAGTTAAAACTCTGCCGATATCCCCAACAAAAGGTTATGGGCCCAGCAACGCCGAGAAAGGTATTTTGTATTTTAAGAAAATAATTTGTCGAGAAAATGGCGTCGGCGTCATCTTCTATTATAAACTCTAGTTCAAACGCAACGCAACTATGTTTGCCACAATTATTGAGATCAGATAATTTCAGTAACTGGCTATTTAGGTTAACATGTATTTTTGACGAAAGACAAATCTCATATTTGCTGCAAGATGAAAAAGATATAAAAGAAGAAGAAAGGAAAGAGCTAATAAAACATGTTGCAAAAGGAAGATCCATCATAGTGCAATGTCTAAGTGATAAATATATTAACTTAATAAAAGAAGTGTTTTTTTTATATATTTTAGCGTTTTATTAACGCTTAAATATACTTAAGTAAAATTTAAACACTGAAAAAAGACGACAACCTCAGGCGGGAATCGAACCACGCACCTTCCGCATTTAAGCGTTAATAAAACGCTAAAATATATAAAAAACACTTATCTATAACGCAGCTTCATCTTAACCGAATGTTCAAATATTTGTAAAAATATTTCTTTCGGATCTCAGAGGTGAAAACTTCTAAGATTGATGAAGCAATGTTGACTAAAAAACATAAGCATCAAGCACTGAAAAATTTCGACGGGTGAAAGCCAGACCTTGGTAGCCAAGTGGTTAAGGCAGCCGCCCGGAATGCGGAAGGTGCGTGGTTCGATTCCCGCCTGAGGTTGTCGTCTTTTTTCAGTGTTTAAATTTTACTTAATAAAAGAATGTAAAAGTAGTAAAGAAATGATTGAAACACTCAAAAGCTCATTCCAGAGAAAAAGACTTCACTAATATCAATAAGTATTTAATTTACAATTGCACGACAAATTAAAGTTAATAATTATGTCTTAGCAACAACACATACGAGATCTAGATCGAATACACTTTGGATCTTTTCTTACCACACGTTGTATATGTGGTGGTTTAGAAAATATTTAACAGTCCCAACAGTCATTTTGTTCGGACAGTGTGTGATGCTGTCTATCTTTATTGAAGTAAAACTTCTTTACGCACGCTTGACTTGGAAAGTAAGATGGTGAATGCGTGACGAGAGCGTTACGAAAAGTGTGATCGGGCGAGGCGAACGGAAGGCGCGCGCACATTTTCTTTCTCTCTTCCTCTCATAGCCAGTGCAAGATTTATATATATATATATATATATCTCAGTCAGTAGTTCGTTTGCGAGTTTGCTAGCGTTACGCGAACGGTGATTTCTTGATTATTTCGTAATAAATTTCATTTCGTTCTTGATCAATTTTATAAATTAATATTTTGTTCATTACATTAAATATTCTATGTTTAATATGAATAAAATTGTAAATTCATTTTAAAGGTATGGAGCCAAAGAAGTTTTACTTCAGTAGTGCGGTCTAAAGCACACTCGTTTTTTTTATTCCTTGCGGGTAAGCATTTGGCCTTGATCTCACCCGATGTTAAGCGATGATAAGACCGAAGGTAATTTAATTAATTTAATTAATTAATTAATTAATTACAATTTTGTTCACCAATTTGACGCACAAGACGGTACGATTACTTACCTACTTCGATAAGCATGTTTGCATAATCGTGGTGTTTATTAATTAAAATTAGGTTTCCACGGAAGATCAGCGTCCAAACACCTGACAAATGCTGAGTGGATACCTTTTTTGTGTCACTTTGTTTTTTTTTAAGTTCTATGTAATTTGTATTTTATTTCATGTGAATGAATAAATAATTTTTCAAGGTGAAAGCGCACTTCATGTAAAAACAGAACATGTTAGTGTTATTATTATTATTAGCAAGTTTTACTAGTAGAGAAAATCTCAGCAAGCTCAGAACATTAGACCGGTTATCCAAATCCCCGACCCGATCCGAACCCTTCGGAGAATCTAGTAGAGCACGGGGACGCGCACTAGTGCGCGATGCCGTTCCCTCTAGAAAACCTCCGAAGGTGATTCGTTTCACACAGTTTCTCGCCGCCCCCAAAAAAGGTCGCTGAAGCCTAAAATGCCGTCTGAGGCAATCGGCGATCTCTCTCCAAAGACCAAGGTTATCCAAAGGTCGTGGGTTCGATTTCCACTTGATCTTCCTTAGAGTGGTCGATTTTTTCTAATATAATTTTATCTTATGCATGCATATGCAATGCAATGCATATGCAATGCATATGAAAATCTTTTTTATTTATTTATTTTCATTCTTATTTTTAATCTTCAACTAAGGCACTGGCATAACCTATCTCTAGCTGTCGGAACACAACAACGCTACAAACTGTTGTTAGTATGGCGACATAGTAGTAGCTAGTCAGACGGACTTAAAGCAAGCCTTACCACCAACCAAACTTAGATCACTAACATGTACAGTCACAAGCATTACCATCATACAGAATATTAAATCCCAGCCCCAACACCATACTGCCAGATCAAAAGATACTGTAAGCTCTTTCTGCGTAAAACGGAACGCGCCTGAATAAATTTAAATGAGGGTATACAAGCTACTAACTAATTATGAGGCGACCAACACCTCAGTCTCCCTGTGACCGCGGACCCTGCAAAGGGTTCGAAACGTCAGGATAAACATTAATTAAAACTAATGTGTAAAATAAACGCGAGTAGATCCGTAAAAGTTGTTTCATTTCAATGTGTAGTGTTCGCGTAAACTTTAGAAAACAATTTATGACTAGTTATGACTCTTATTCCATTGTATTAAGAGTTACATTGTTTACATGGTAATGCTTGTGACGCTACACTGAGAATCGAACCTGGGACCCTGGGTTGAAAACTGGTGATCTTAACCACTAGACCACAGAGGCGATCTTGATAATTTCGTACCCTGCCTCTCCAATCTAAAAGGTGCCTTATGTCTCTAATTATAGGATTGGATTTGTCAGATCCCAAACAGCTAGCGGAGTTCGCGCGGCCTGGCCACAAGATCAGGCTAAAGAAACCCTCGCCCGAGTCCTCGGATAGAACTATAGGTAAGTTCAATTGGGAAAGCCATTTAATATTAAATTTTATTTTTTATTTTTAAGTGCTGCGCGTGCTGAGGTTAAGCAACTTTCGCAAAGGCCGGTCACCGGATGGGTGATCAAACATTTATCATCTCTAGCTCTTAGGATCCTAGGGTCGGGTTAATTTAGAAATTATTGTTTTTCTAAATTGTCTCGGGTCTGGGTGTTTTCTATGTATGATAAGTATGTATTTGAGTATTTTAAGTATGTTTATCCGATGTCTAGTAACCATTTAACGAGTTTCATAACGAAGCTTCTCTTGGGCTAGATAATTGGTGTGAGTGTAGGGAAGTTTATTTAAGTTTATTTATATTATTTTTTAATATATATATATTATTATTTTTTTTACTTGTAGTTCATAAGTGCAATTTTTATACCTAAATTGAATAAAGGATTTTAATTTCATCTTACTACTACTGTCTACTTTTGACTATTTTTTTGTGTTTTTCTATTACAGCGTGCCCCCACAAAGGCTGCACGAAGATGTTCCGCGACAATTCGGCGATGAGGAAACACTTACACACGCACGGACCTCGGGTGCACGTTTGCGCGGAATGCGGTGAGTTTATGAGCATTTTATTTATTTTATTTTATTTTGCATTTTGAGAAATATACAGCACATGATAAATCAAATTTGTGGTATACAAATCAGGGCTTGATACCGTTACCAAATTGTACGTACCGGTAAGTAACGTTATTTCTATAAAGGTAATTTGGTACTGGTAACGCAGGTAACGTTATCTAGAAAAGTATCGCTACTTTTTTAGTTAAATATTGCGCTTTAGCCAATCCGCGTAGAGCGGTTAGCTAATTTACCGGTAAAAATGCCACCCAGAAAAGTGTACCGGTTTTTTTTTTACCGGTATCTTCGTTTGGCAAAAGTATCGACGGTGTTTGTTTAAGCCCTGACACAAAGTATGATATAATACACCGGATATTTTTTTATTTCTTACGGATAAGCTACTGGTGGGCTTTCATCGCCCCTGATGTTAAGTGATGATAAGGAAAGTGGGAGCGCACTTCAACCGGAATCCTCAACTACTGAAGCACTGGCTATCTTATCTCTAGCTGCCGGAACACAACAATGCTACAAACATTGATGTTATGGCGACATATTTAGATAAGATGGTGGTAGCTAGCCAGGCCGACAAACAAGCTCTACCACCAACCAAACCGAGTAATCAAATATGTACTTCTCGCTGGGAATCGAACCTGGGACCTCTAGGTGCGACCGGTGATCTAAACCATTAGACCACAGAGGCAGTTCCCACCTTTTTTAAATAACCAAAAGGTGAAGAAAATTCGTTAAAATAAAGGGACTCAATTGGTTGATTTCTACACAGTTCAGCTTACTTTTACTAACGTGAACCCATTTCATTCAGTACTTAACAAATAATATACAATATAGCAAAAGCAAATAGCCTATGACTGTCCCACTTCTGGGCAACAAAGGCTTTCATCATTGAAATCAGGTCATCGCTTCATTTGATGAGTAATGAATGACTTAACTTGCCAAATGCGGGTTGGTGATCGATCACAAACCCGGGCTATGCATCGAAAAATCTGAAACACGCTTTGCCAGACCTGGGAATCGAACCTGGGATCTTTGGGTATCGTAACGAGCCGAGGCATTAATATGTACTTATGTAAATTCTTTGTTTTTCTATATTCCAGGTAAAGCCTTCGTAGAGAGTTCTAAGTTAAAACGACACCAATTAGTCCATACGGGGGAGAAGCCGTTCCAATGCACCTTTGAGGGGTGCGGCAAGAGGTTTTCGCTGGATTTCAATTTAAGGTAATTTAATGGCGTTTAACATTAGTTATTTTAACTTTTGACTGCTATAAGTCAAGTCGGCTAAAATGAACCAGCGAAAAAAATCAAATAGAAAATAATTCAATAATCAGAAAATATTTTTAAAAAAAGGTTGGTCAATAGTTTTTATCACATAAATTCAGTTAAAAAAGCGTTTTTCTAAAATGTTTTCAAATAATACAATTTATCTCTCTTTTCAGTGTTACAGACATTAAATAAATAAATAAATATATAAATAACACATAATTTTACACTTTTATTTTTATTGACCTTTTAATCACTACATAGTATAAAATAAAGTCGCTTCCCGCTGTCTGTCTGTCCCTATGTATGTATACTTAGATCTTTAAAACTACGCAACTGATTTTGATGCGTTTTTTTTAATAGATTGAGTGATTCAAAAGTGATATAAATACATGCATAATATAGTAGAGAAACACTGATAATATTAGAGGTTTGCACCCGTGCGAAGCCGGGGCGGGTCGCTAGTTGTTCAATAATTCGAACATCCTCATTCCAACTCATTAAGATGACTACATAAGAAAATTGTATTAGTATTGTGTCATTGTATTTGAATAATTGCAAGGTACTGTGCCGAGTCTAATAACGTGTATAATGACGAATCAGAGTATGTGGAAAAATTTAAATTAGTTTATGCTGTACCTTTTAGTAAAACATATGTAATGTTTTTTTTTTATAAATAAATAAAACAAAAAATATATGATTTAACAATAAAATCAAACAAGAGGTTAACGTTAAATATACCTCTCTTTGCCGTGCCCAACATCGTTCAAAATTGTAACCTAGCTATAGTATGTATAACTTTTTTTTTAATAATTGTTTTGTTTTATTTTAAAGTGCTTTTTTGAGAGAGTTTGCTGTTTGCCTCAGACAGCATTTTAAGCTCCACCGGGGTTTTTGGGTGCGGCGAGAAACTTAAAGGGTCCCTCAAGCCGTGTGAAACGAATCACCTTCGGAGGTTTTCTAGAGACACGGCATCACGCACTAGTGCATGTCTCCGTGCCCTACCAGATTCTCCGTGGGGTTCGGATCGGGGAAAAGTGCCAATTGTTAAAGTAGAATTAAATAATTATAAAATACAGTAAAAAAAATTAAATGCCTACTCGACCCATCCAGGAATCGAACCAGGGTCTACCGCTATCCTCGCATCTAATTTTTTTCATTATATTTTATAATTAGCACTATACTCGCGATTTCGTCCGCGTGGATTTGAAATTAATAAAAGAAATATATTAAGACAGCCTATGTTACCCGCAAGGAATGCAGTTTTCTATCAATGAAAGCATTTTTGGAATTGGACCAGTAGTTCCAGAGATTAGCCCCGGCATACAATCAAACGTAGTCGTAACGTTACCATTTTATGAATAGCATGGACAATGTAATGTTGAATGTGTGCGCCGCCGCCGGCAGGACGCACGTGCGCATCCACACGGGCGACCGGCCCTACGTGTGCCCGTTCGACGGCTGCAACAAGAAGTTCGCGCAGAGCACCAACCTCAAGTCGCACATCCTCACGCACGCCAAGGCCAAGTACGTGCGACCCACTACACCACTACCTTACGAATGGAGACGACAAATATATTCGTTAACCATTCAAATAAACTAATAAAAAAAATTACAAAAACACAAATGTTGAAAAAATTTCCACTTGCAGGATTTGAACCTGCACCCTTCTGGCGTACCGGGTCAGGTGCTCTTCCAATTGAGCTATCGTGGTTCTAACCAGCCCGCCGAAATTATTCAACACTATTTACTTTTTACTTTGAAAGCCAAGGGCGTAATTTGTTTCGCAACAAAATTTGCGTTAAAATTTTATAAACAAAACAAAAACATTTTAATAAAAAAAAATCACTTAATCAATATCAGTTGAACGGTTTTGGCGATTTCGGCCGGCTGGTTAGAACCGCGATAGCTCAATTGGAAGAGCACCTGACCCGGTATGTCAGAAGGGTGCAGGTTCAAATCCTGCTTGTGGAATTTTTTTCAACGTTTGTGTCTTTGTAATTTGTTTCGCAACAAAACTTTCGTTAAAATTATATAAACAAAACAAAAACCATTTTATAGTACGTGTGCTTAAACCTACTACTTCGATAAAATTATTAACTGATATTTTCAACCATTAAAATTAACAGTTGCGAATATTTATCAATTAACTTATGTATGACATCTCAGAGTACAGGGAGTGGCTGAAAAACAGCGTTGGTTCCGGTCTAGGCGTCACCTAACTTAGGCTGAGCCATTTGCCATTAATTTTTTTTTTCATAAATTATTTTTATATAAATAGGTTTTTAATTATTAATTGCACTGTTTGTACTGTAGATTTTCTTATCTTTTGTGTAAAAATGTAGAAAGACAATAAATATATTTCTATTTCTATTTCTAACTTTAACGAACAAATATTTTCAACCATTAACGCCATCTCTTAATTATGAGATACAGATATATAACAACGAGACGGTGAGCTTCGTACAAACGAGCTCGAGCAACGCACGCATCTGTGCGACGGCCTCCGTAGCCGAGTGGCTTGCACGCCGGACTTTGGGCGGCGCTAACTCTGAGGCCCCGGGTTCGATTCCCGGTCGGGTCAATATCGTAAAACTAACTTTTCGATATGTGAATAGAATAGAATAGTAAAAGTTTATTAACATAACTATTCCAAATATCACAATACAGTGGAATACAAAATAATACGACACGAAAGTTTAAAAAGGATGGTGACAAATGCAGGTACGCCGGGACTAGCTTTGACAAATGCATATGAAAGTAGCCCTTTTAAGGTGTTTCACCGTCAATTTTGTTGATAGTAAGCATGATTTGAATAAACATACACTCAGTCGACCTTAGCTAGCCCTCAGGTTGTTCCGCTCTCGATTCCGAACGGGGGACACGCTTACAATCAGCTTTTGAAACCTTGGGAGTCTTACAAATAAACAAAGAATAAGCTCCGAATAATTGTTCCGTGTTTTGTCTCTTTTACTCTAATTGGAATGACGTGTACACAACAGGGACAAAACATGGAATAACTATTCGGACCTTATTCTTTGTTCTTTTGTAAGGCACTTAGAGGACACAGTCTAGAAACCCTCTTGAGGATGTTTAATCCAGTTTAAGAACTTTTACTCATAATTTCAATGAGTTGTAGTCATGTGATGTCAAGACAACATGACGTCTCATTGAATTTGTGACCATTAAAAAGAATAACCTCTTAACTATTGTTCCTTTTCCATTTAACAGATCGAGAAACTCGTTATCACGCAACGGCAACAACACCTACGAGTCGGCACGAACCACACCACAGTTTGTGCAACTAGAAATGTCTCCGGACGACTCCAATCCGCAACTCATCTTCTACACGCACGAATGAAGCTGGAACACAGTGGACTTGAAGTGTTAAACGTGTGATACTAAGTCTGAAACGTCTGAACGGTGATGTTGAGGCTATGAACACTGTTGTGACGTTGAACAGTGATATACTTTGAACACCAATCAATTGTCTATAGTGTATAGTGAGACTAGTGGTTGAAAACGAGAAGATTTAAATGGAATATTTCAAGAGTTTTTCTAATGGATTTCAAGAGTCTTAGTGCTGCTGGGTTTCTGATAGAACCTAGCGTAATGTAAATTTGTTTTAGTTGTAGATATTACGTGTTCTCATGTGTCTTAGACATTGAATGGACAGTTTTGTGAGGTGTAAGAAGGAGAAAAAGTGATAATACTTATGCGTAGAGACCTGAATAATGAGACTACTGTTTAGTCTTTAAGATGTGGATGTCAGATGTATTTTTCTTTTTAGTTTAGAGACTTGTCGGCTGTCTTTGATATGACTTGAGGGTTATATGTTGGAAGGACTTGCTTGCACTCAACAAAAATAATGTGTTTATATTTTGTTTTTGATATGTGATTGGTTCTTTATGAAATGACTAGGCAGATTCAGTATAGTCTTACTGTTTACAAAGTTTACAGACGTTATGTTATCAATATTCAATGCAAGACAGTGGGGATTCGTTACCAGTTCTCATTAATAAACCTTTATAAAGAATGGAAATGACAAACTAATGTGTAAATTATTGCAATTTTATTTATTAATATCAAATTTATTTTATTTTATGTTTCGTTTTGAACTTTACTTCAAAATAGTTTTCTGTCTGTCTAGCCATTTTATGAATAGACTGGTGTCTTTAATTTGTCTAGCCATTTCATGAAACGGCCAGTGTTTTTGGTTTTAACGGCCTCTTCAACATTACTTTCGAGTCATTAGTTATTGCAAATGTAAGGAGAATTTAGTCATTTAATCTATTAGTGTATGGTATGGACTTTTTTTTAGTAGCTTATTTTTACTAATCAGTCAGGCAGAACCAAAGTCCTTAATATCATTTGAGAACAGTTAGTAAAACGTTTTTTAAGTGATAATTTTCCATTAAGCATAATAATCCAGAATATTACAATATATTTTCATTGAAAAATACTCTTTGTATGTATTGTAATGAATTTGTTCACCATCTCTTTTATTTTAGAGCTTATATATTTCGGTATCTCTCACAACTTTAAAGTCTAAATTTTTGAACCAATAAGCAAATTTTCTGAATGGATGGATAGAGAAAACGGGCCATAAACCACGCGGGCCCAGTGCCTAGGCTCGTGCCCCAGCAGTGGGGACATATCGTCGGCGTCAGTGCAGGACCTTTTATATACATAAAACCGTTTTTTACAGGAGACACAAAAAACTTTCCTAAAAGTAATGCAATAACTATGACACTAATAAATTTAGATTTTTAGTAAATTAATGTTATTACGAATGTAATTGCTAATTTTTTTTATTGAAATATGAAATAGTTTATCAAATTTTATCATTTACAAGGAAATGCACTAATAGAATAAGATTGAGTGAAGTATATATACAAGGTAATGTATTATTAAGGTAATGCATTGCTTACAAATAAAACGAAAATTAATGAAGTAAAAGGTTTATTATTCTTATTTTAACGGATAATTGTTAATTAAAAGCTAACAAGATTTTTTATAAAAATCATTACTATTTAATTACGATGAGGTAGAGAGTCATAATACGGCCAACAATCCCTGGGTATTACATTTTTTATTTCTTGAAGATCTTTGTATTTCCTCTCAGTAATTGGTAATGGTGCAGCATGAAGTTTGGGAAAATTTGCCTGGGCCAAAGATATATTTTTTGGCCTATGTGGTAAGGGTCGGTATTCTTCATCAAATTGGAGTTTAAATGATATGCCCTCCAAATTATACCTAATTGCTTTTAGTGCAACGACTACGGGATCTCCGACACTTCTACCAGGACGTATCGACGAATATTTCAACAAATTACGAGTACCAAAATCACGGAAGAAATCATTATTTGGTGCAAAAACTTTATAAGGATTCTTTCGTCTAGCTTCAACAGAAATGCGATGGTAATCGCTAGGTAAATAAATGTCCCGATTTTTTATTGCTGTTTCTATTGTACTATGCACAGAATCGCACTCCATTTGTGTATGCCCCTTCGTTAAATATTTTTGGTAAATTTCTACACCATATTTTTCACTAATACTCAATAGTGCATTTGACATAATTGTATTCCTATTTTGAGCTGTGCACCCATCGGAATATATAATAATCGGACGCTTATCTCCATTTTTAAGAAAATGAGTTTCCAAGTAATGTACCAAAAAAGAAGCAAAAGTTGACGCCGAATTATCAGTTACAGTTTCATCAAACCAGTTGCAGGTAGCGTCATTAGTGGCATTGTCATAAATTGTAAAGTTATGATTGCATAATTTGGTTCTGTAATACAGCGCGTTTGCTTTAGTCATTGGGGACAATTTAACAGCTTGGACATCCATGGTTAAAACGTGACATTCGCCCTTCAAAGCTCTCATTTTATCCTTATTTTTTTCCTCTCTTGCTTTATTCTTTTCTTGTTGATGAGTTTCATATTCACCTGGTGACAAATGACCATTAACGTGAGCTAGACAAATGTCGCATTGATCTTTGCGAGGTCTGAACAAAGACACATTCTTTTCCGAAAGTACGTCTTTCATTTTGTTTAAGGTCAGAGCCTGTATGCCTTCTGATTCACAGCTTGACTTATAAACATTGTAAAGGGATTGATAAGTAGTGAATGTCTGTTCCAAATACAATTTGTTCGTAGATTTTCGACAGTAATGGCTGGGTAATTTATTTAGAGAAGTTACAAAGTTCTTTAGGAATTCTAGCCTATCTCGATTTAGATTTACTCTAGGTGTTCTTGAAGCCACAGTAGTGGAATTCTGTTCTATTATACCGTGATGACTTTTCGCCGACCACTCGGTGACGGACCATTGACCCAGCCCTGTTGTGTTCAAATACATGGTTTTGCAAACCAATAATAATTGGTTTCTTATTTGCAGATGGTAAACCAAAGAATGTTTGCGCCGACTATTACTCTCTGTTGTTTTACGTTTAGCTTCACGAGTAAATACGGTGCTAGAAACAAATACTTTTCTTTGGTCCCAATTCATTTTAGTCCATAGATCAGTAAATATTTCCTGTCTGTCTCTTTCGGTTATCTCATAGCACTTCCTAGTTAAGTTTGTTGTTTTAGAGTCTTTTTCAATACAGCTACACCTTGATAGTAACTTTCTTTCGCTTCTCTCCGTGTCATTGAAAGTGTTATTTTGGCCTTTTGGCTTACGGAATCCTAGATATTTAGAACCTTCCATCCTTCTTTTCTTATTTAAAAGTCGCTGATTTGTTTTAGAACGCTTTCTTTTGTTAGTAATCACATTTGTTATTGCCTCACTTACAATACCGATAGAACTTTGATTTTCTATTGGAGGTATTACTGCACTATTTAATTCTGTAAGATTATTTGATGACGACGGTTCCACTTCTCCAAAGCAATCGTTTATTAATTCTGGAAATGATAAAGTTCGTTCAGCTTCAGTCACTTCAGAACTACTAGTCAACATAGTGCCAGTTGTGTTTGTTTGGTTTATTGGAGTCGAGATCTCATGAACATTATCTGTTGTATTCTCATAATACTCAGTTACTCTTGGTTCAGACATCAGTGTCATAACAGAGATTAATTTATCCTCTATTAGTACGTGCTTATCCACTGAATTAGATTCTAACTCTGTGAGTGCACTAGGCAACGTCTCTTCTAATACTTGTAAATTATCGGCAATAATATCAACAGATTCGTTATCTAAGTTTACATTTTCCAAATTAACATAGTTATTATTAAGCTCTATCATCGAATTTCCAAAAGGCTCTATAAATTCCATACTTTTAAATGTTTCCACGTGTGTTACAGCTTTATTATCTATAAACAAAAAATTAGCATCCCTGATAGCACACAAATCATCCTGATTAGAGTCCAATTGAGGATCAATAATAGTTAATGTAGTATTTATCTGATTAACATCATTTTCTTTTAACAACTCTATTCTCTTTTGGTGACTATTCAAATTAATTTGTGAGTCGCCCTGTAAAGCCATCATGAGGATTTTTTTATTCCTATTATTTTTTGAAGTGGCCATTCTGTCTGTTGACAAAAGAAAATACATTTTGTTTATTTACCTATATATTAATAATATATACCAAAATTAATCAATTAATATAATTTATTTATCTATATATTAATAATATACCAAAACTAACAATCAATTAAGTAACATTTAAATTTATAAGAACAAAAAAAGTGCAGTAACTTCTATCTCCTACAAATCATTTGAAAATATCCGATGCATTACCTTCTAAGTACGTCGCCTAACAAAACTAAATTTATATGATGTTCTAACTAAAGATATCTAGCAAATTAAAGAGTTTACAATATTTTATTAGTTAAGCAATGCTATTCTTACAAAAACATATTACTTACATGTAGGTTTTGTTGCTTGTAACAGTATTATCTGGATTAACTTAAGAACGCCGAAACAATACCACCGACGAACTGTTACAGACTGCATGTACACGGTACTGCACTAATATCGAACATTTTGCATTTAGAAGCTACTAGATTCGACTGTTTTACCTGTCAAAGCATGCTTTCTAACTACTTTTTACTTTGCCACTAGATGGCAGGCTACGTTTTCTAATCATTTTGATGATAAAACAGTTTTCATAAAAAAGTGTAGATACACGGTCCTGCACTGACGCCGACGATATGTGAGCTGATGATGATGATTAAGCAAATTTTAATTAAACTTTCTATGGTTAAGCCAAAAATAAAAATGCATTTAATTTCATATCATCAATATGGACTTAGTATGGTCTGAAATAAATGATTTATTATTATTATTATATTGAATCAAACAATTTTGTAGAAAACATTCAAAAACGTTTGTTCAACAGAAACTCACAAATATTTAGTTTTGTGTTAAATGTTCTATACTAATTTTAGAGATCAGGGTTTTTTGCTTAACATAGAAAATTTCATATGTAGAGGCTCACAACAAATATTTCCAGTAGCATTATCATATCATGAAAAGGTTGATTGCTGTGTTGATTATTGAAATAAATATAAAAATGTGACCAAATCACTAGGTCAACCAGGGTAATTGTAAATAGGGGTAAATACCAACTGGTATTGCCATGTTGGAAATGTAAAACTCCCCAGTTTGGTTTGTAGTGGAGTTAGTTTCGAATTTGTTGTTGGATGCTGATCACCTTACCCATAGTAACAAAGTTTTTGTTACCCCTAAAGTTCTTTTCAAAGTTAGAAAAATGAGGATGGTTTTCAAAAGCCCTTTACTTACTTTTGTCTTGCGGTAGGTTTTTTATTGTCACTGATCTTATGATCTTGAAATTAAATTAAAACATTTACAATGAAATACGAGAAATTCACATCTCGAAACTTTGATTTGAAGGTTTTAACATTATTTACAATTACTTTCAATATAAATACATACCATTCAGTAATACAATGTAATATAGTTTGATTTTGCATTATTTACAATTTGTTTATTTAAATACATACCATTTGAGAACTTTCAGTGTCAAATCTGTCTTTTATTACCTAAAATACTTTCGTAATTGATATCATACTTTAATATCTATTGTCATCAGTTAAAATAATCGCACTCTTTTCCTATTTTGGAATACAAGGCAATATCTGCTGTAACTATCTGTATATTTTATATATACCTTGTGAACGCTTAACTTAAAACGTTAGGTACGTAAAATAAAACTAATGATACCATCCACATATTTCAAACTTTCATATAATTTGCACAAACTAAGTTTGTAACTTGATATATTGAAATATCAATTAGCTTATTATCTTCATTGGTTTATTCTTGACTTAACTTAAAGTATTAAACTATGTTCTAATTGTTTTTTTTTACATAGTTTTTCATAATAAACAAAATTGTCTTGTTGGAAATGATGCTTATGCATTATGCGAGTATATAAGAATGCATGCAACTTGATTGTACACACGCCTGCGCATCAGCCTACCCGTTTCAGACCGAGATCGCGACGTTCCTCGGACGGAATCTCGACTTAAAATCGCCGGGCTATAGTTTGTAACGAGTCGTCGACAAATATTAAGCTGCGTACGGATAGCGCGTACATTGGTACGCGTAGTCGGTTATGCGTATCCTGGAACGCCATGTCCATACTTGCAGCTACGCGTACACTCTTGGGGAACGCGTGCCGCGCAAGCTAGCTCGCAGGCGAGCCGCCGTCAGTCGGTTTTTGTCCCGCGCAGGCCCGGGTACGCTTTAATTGGACGGCAAAATGGATAGACACGCGTGTTTATCGAGTTTTAATAATGAAAACATGACTGGCGGGGCTCGCGTAGCGCTGTGGATCGATTGACCTCGCGTTCATGTTCGCGGCGGTCCGTACAGGAGCTGTACGCGTATCCAATGTACGCGTGGTCACCGTATCCCGACTACACGTAACACAGGAACGCGCTATCCGTACGCAGCTTTATGATCATCGTCGATATTTACTTCGTTATTTCTTCCAGCTTTTATTTCTTCTTTCTTTTTTTTCTTTTCTTTTGTTTCTTCCATTCCGAGTTAGAAAGCTAATTTACACGATCGCCTGAAACAGGTGCGACAATTGGCGTTAAGAGTCAAATTTGATCGTGGTCGAGTTGCACGATCGTATCAGCTCGTTTGGAAAGGGCTACCACAAACTGTCAAATTTCCTTAATAGACTTTGAACTTTAAGTGTATGGCATATGGTTGAACATTAACCCATTTAAACCGACCAGGGGATCTATTTTTGAATCGCTCGTATGACATTGTGTTGTCGCGTGCGACTTAAGTCACTCTCTTCTTCCAAGTGTCCGAGTCGCATGACGCCGATTTTCCGTATTTTTTAATCGTTCGTTTCCGATGCTGCCAATACATCAATGTTTGTAGCATTGTTGTGTTCCGGCAGCAAGAGATAAGATAGCCAGTGGCTCACTAGTTGAGGATCCCGGGTGAAGTGCGCTTCCATCATTGGCCTTATCATCACTTAACATCAGGTGAGATCAAGGCACTGTGCTTACCCGTAAAATATAAAATATATATATATATAAATATATATATATATATATATATATAAATATATATAATACGAAATGTTGGATGTTATCCGTTCCTCGCAGAATTGAGAGAAAATTGGTAACAACCGCAATGAAAACGGAACGTAATATTCTATTGGCTGTTAAAAAAAACATTTGCTTTTTAATAGAAAAGACTTTCAATGACAGTAACAAACGAGTGACATTACATTGACACAACGCATTGATTTTGACGGTTATTCTATCAATCGCTTTGCGTCCCTCGACTGCAACGAGTGGGTGAGGGCACTCGTTGTGGTTGAGCTATTAAAAAATTATGGAAAGTCAAATGTCGAACGAAAATCAGTAGAAACCAAACGCTCGACTCGAGGCGAAGGCAAAAATATAGCCCCAGGCGTTTGTGTGTGGTTGTAAATAAAACTTTAAATGTATCACATTAGGGTACATTTACAGGAACAAATTTTTACCATTGCATAAATTTTCTGGAGGGACTCTGAATCGGTACATCTTTCTCATAGTAATATAAAACAAAAATTTTTGGACTTCTCATACTTTGGCGAAAACTTGATTAGCATGATTTGTGTGAAGCCCCAAAATTTTTGACATATTTCAACCCATGTTACTATGAGGAAGTTGTTTACTTACCGATTCTGAGTTGCTCCAGAAAATGTGTGCATTGGCAAAAAAAATATCCTGTATAAAATACTTTTAGAGATGACACCCAGTCGGACTAAATGGGGTATTTGAAGAAATTTGACAGTTTTGGATAAGTCTATGTCAGGCGTCTGTACATCAAATCAAAATCAAAATATTTATTCATTTTCAATCGAGTAAGATCCTTAAATAGTGTATTTTTATATCAGATCTTCCAAAGTCAAAGTCAATTAATTAATATGATTCTACCCGCGACAAAATAAAGTTCAATTCGTTCAGATCGCAAGGCGTGTCTAAGAGACGGTTGAGACGGCGACTAACTGTCTCTTTTCTATCGCGTAGCTCTAATATCCTGTTGGAGCAGGCCGTCCAATGTACGTTTAGGGTGACTCTCCATAAAAGATAAGCTGAGACGAGCTGTGTGGAAATCAACCAATAGAGTTCATTTATGTTAACGGCTCTTCTCAGCTCTGCTCCAGTATTGGTTAGTTTCCACACAGCCTGACCTGTCTTAACAGAACTGTCTTCACATCAAAACATAAATCTTACGCCGATTTCTGAACATAATTCTACCACCAAACGAATATCATTCTTACAGTTATAGCCTAACAGACTATATCTGTATGTCAATTTTTATTTTACTTGCGTAATTAATAGGCATCAATGGTTGAAGTAACACCGCATGGTGTTGTGAAAGTGATGTTAACTCATGGGTAATAAATATCTTGTCCAGTTAAGAATTTATTGAAACGAATTGACCTGAATGTAGGACCTAAAAAGGTTTTTAACCCATTCCCTGTCCCATGAATCACATATGATACATAACAATTGAAAACCAATTGTTATAATTCTTGGACAGGGAACCTGTTAATACTATATTGAGGCCTTACAAATAAACAAAGCATAAGCTTAGAATAGTTATTCCGTGTTTTGTCTTTTCTACTCTAATCTGAAATAAAGTTTACATGACAGGAACAAAACGCGTAATAACTATTCGGACCTTAATCTCTGTTTCTTTGTAAGAGGGTAAATGTTTTTTTACCGTCCAGAAAAAAAGGTTTTATAATATGCTGTAAGTACTTATATGTTTTTTTTTGGCCAGATCTCAGTATGTGCATGTAGGTAGACCTGAGCCTAACAATGGGACAAATTCAATACTGGGCAAGTTATAATTTTGTTTTATTGTTATTAAACATAGACCTTTTTGTTTGCAGTCTCTTTGTAGCTACAGTATGTCATGCGATAAACGTTTAGGTAATTTTATGCTTCCTGACTGGTCACTTTGTAAAATGGCTGGTCATTCCAGCCGGATTTTATGTAACTTGATTTGTTGTGTTATATTATCTCTATTATATTTCCGAAGCATCCATACCCAGATGTACATTAATAATTATTTTTTTCAATCTTTCTAAAGTGTCTTAGTATTTTTGGGATAAGTGAATTGGATAGAATGGAGAATGCACGCACAGTAAGGTCATATCAGCGACGTCTTTCGATCAATAACTGTACTAGATTAAAGATCCACAACAAAAATGCATCACAAAAATGCACAATAATGCGGACTCTGAGAAGAGGGCTTTTATAAACATTTATTTAACGATGGCTCATATACTGAAATGTAGATACTACCGGTTTCACACACCTGACAACGTTATTTAAGTAGTTCCCAATGAGGAATTTGTGCTCAGCCAAGTACATTTTATAAATTGGTCGACTGTTACTCGTAAACTTGTAAAGCCTACTTAGCTGTGATAGTTTTCCTTTAAACTTCGTCATATAAACAACTACCGTGAATATTTTCACGTATTCAAACAACCATTTGGCTGGCAGGGGGGGGGGGGGACACTTCACTCTAACACAATTTTGCACTTTAAAGCTTAAAAGCTCACAAACGGATGCTTCAATCAAAAAACTGTTTTCACAAACCCGCTATATTTTTGAAATTGCTATCCAACGACATCCCACACTTATTAAAAATATTTTTCAATATTTTACTTTACCACTTTGTCGGCGTGATTAATATGTCAAATTACAGTTTTTTAGTACTAAGAGTCTATGAGCTAGACTGGGGTCAGACAGACAGACGGACATGGCGAAACTATAAGGGTTCCTTGTTGACTACGGAACCCTAAAAAAGGTTGAATAGCATCAACAGCTTATTATAAACCTTAAGTCTTGAGCTTTAAGGGCAATTTAGATTGTCAAATATTTATACTTAACACTAATCAAACTTCCTAATACGAAATAAGAACACAAAAAAGTATTTATGGTTTAAATTCTGGGACGTTTTTTGAAACGCTTATCAGGAACCCTGACAAAAACCCTTGAGGAACCCTTTAAGTATCTCGCCGCCCCCTAAAAAGCCGGTAACGCTGAAAATGCAAAGTGAAAAACAACAAATTAATCCAAAAAATATATCTGTAATCTAGTACCTGCTTAATTATTGATCAAAGGCGACGGCGTAAGTCAAGTGTCGACACAACCTAAAAAAACTGCCTGAATTAATACGCTTGATGAAATTAAATAATATTCTTGTACATGTTGTACTATAGATATGCCAAAAAGTAATATTTGTAAATAGTGGTTAATACTTAAAACATACGGGATTGAGTACTTGTGTCATTAAAAACTTAAGTTTTCTATGTCGTAATGGCGCCGATGTTCAACACATTAACCCAGTGTTCGTTATCAGTTTTATTGAAATTGAATTGAATTGAAATTTTACTAATGACTGCTAGGAAACAGGTAATCTGTATTCAACTTTTGCTCAGCTGCTGACCCCAATTTTTAAAAATTTATAAAATATAGTGAAAAATTAACCTACCTACCCGACTCAGTCAGGAATCGAACCTGGGTCTTCCGCAATCCGGGCGGCTGCACTGACCATTATGCTACCGGGAAGGCTGACGTAAGCGCTGAATCACTGCTTTGATTTTGACTGCTTTTTAGGGACAGTAGTGCCATCTATCCAACGGTTATTGCAACCGTTTGGCTATGCAGATACATCTTTACAGATGAAATACCACAAATTACCACAAATTCCGCTTATTGGTCAGTGCAGCCCTCGGATTGCGGAAGACCCGTGTTCGATTCCTGGCTGGGTCGGGTAGGCGTTAAATGTTTTCATTATATTTTATAAATATTTAATTTAGCGTCAGAAAAGAATTTTAAAAAAATACCAATTTTTATGATTAAGTTTAAAATAAATGTCTATCTGGTTCCTGTCGAACACTAGTGACACTACTCTACAAACTTAGTAACACCAATGTAATTAAAATGTATTTCTAAATGCCATTGACACCACTTATCTATGGTTAAGTAAAAGTTAACGATATATTAAAAAAAAAAGAAACTAGTTAAAATTTTAGCCATTCAAAATCATTTTGGCGGTAAAATGTGATAAATAAATTAATTAGCTTAATAAAAAATATAGGTGTTGATGGGTTATTTCGTTAATGAGTTTTTAATTCAAGTATACATTTCCCATAACTGCATATGTGTAAAATATGAATATTATAATTATGTACATCGACTATTAACATCAACCATCAACATCAACCAGTCTAACTGTTTTCTATAAGCAGTGCAGTGTAAGTAAATTGATACTTGTATTCAATATTTTTGTATGTATGCAGGTTTTATTTTAATAATAATTTAAGTGTATTGTACTATGGCAGTGAGTCCAGAAAAAATAGAGTTTTGTAATGACTGATGTATATAGCCATTTCTTTATACTAACATTTCGGCCATATTGTAAGATTTTGTGAATGTATTCCATCTGAAACACGATTGAGCAATATGCCCGAACTTTGTAAACGAAACGATGTGGGGTGAACCAGAATAAATTGTAAATATTTATATAAAATTGTGTTTTATTTTATTGTCTGGATTTTTGTGGTGTTGAATGTGGTATGGGTTGATTTGACTGAACATGTGAATTAACCTACTCATGTTGGATGACTCCACAAGACCTGCTTTTCAATATACCTGTATTAAATATACAATTAATTTTAATATTCGAAGAATATTAGGTACAAACTAATAAATAAAATATTAGGAATTCCATAGGCAAAAGAAATATTTAATATCTATTTTCAAAACTGATTTAATTTTACCTATAATTCATTATAATTTAATTCTGCTTATTATATATAATAATTAAACTTTTGAACTATGGCCCACAAGTTCCCACTAATTATCCACAAATTATTGGTGTAATAAGATCTTCGCTACGACCCGTGGTTTCAGAGATATGTACAAGGTGGCCGTGCCAAAATGAGCGCTCATTTTGGCACGGCCACCTTGTGTCTCTTATAACTTTTGAACCATGGCCCCACAAATTCTGACATTTGTCCACTAATTCCCACTAATTATCTGTAAACTCAGATTTCAGGTTGGTGATAGTGGCCGTGCCAAAATAAACCACACGAGCAAGACGAACACCCTGAATCTTAAGTACGCGACAAGGAAAGAGCAAGTTGCAGAAGCGCTGGCGCACTAAACTCGCCCCCGTTGCCACCCCACTCCTACGTCCCCGTTAATCAGTATTCTCATTGCCTGCTATGCGATTGAATTTTGTGTTTTGTGGTTTGGTACATGAGTCTAGCGAGACATGAAGGATTTAATCCTCCAGCACAGTTTTTAAACGAAATAATTATTGATTGTGAATAAAATATAAACATTTGGTTCTACACCTAACATATCGTACCTTCGGTGGAACAAGGGCACAATTGCAGTTTTTGCAATTGTACAGGAGAGCCATTTTAAGGTTTTTTTTTGCATTCAATATGGTCTTACATTGCTCATATTACTCAAAAGTAGTTGTTTTCTTTATAAAATAAGCTGTATACTATACTTATTTCTGACATGTTGTAAACAAAATTTAGAAACATATAGTTTTTTTTTTATTAATTTTTATTTGAGTGGAGGGGTGCAGTTGTGCCCTTATAGCTCCAAAATGCAAATTATTTTGTAGTTGTGACCATATTTGAGCTTACTTTTAAGATGGTTTTCAAATAAAAACAAATTGTTTTTTTGCATAAATCTTGTATTTTCTAATCAATAAAGCCATGGTTAGGAACTCTTTGCGAAAATATAATAATAATCACTAGCAAATTTCTTTGGAATCACACTTAAAAATAATCTATAATCAAAAATAACATAAACGCAACAAAAATAT
Source organism: Eudonia truncicolella (assembly GCA_949315975.1). NCBI lineage: Eukaryota > Metazoa > Arthropoda > Insecta > Lepidoptera > Crambidae > Eudonia > Eudonia truncicolella. The sequence goes on along the minus strand of OX438853.1, from coordinate 5,311,648 downwards.
CTCTTTTTTAATCTTAATTAGGACTTATCGACTCTTATTACTTAAATCACTCTTCTACCAATTCTATAGTTAAAAGAGACCATTGAAAAATTGTTCATAGTACTTTGGAACTATGCTTGAGGAAATCAATTGACGAATGTCTTCTGCTTTCCGCTGAGGAATTGGTAACTTTTCTGCATATAACAAGTTCAATGTAATAGCATCTATTTTTTTTTTATTACCAATACGGCCTGTTCGAATATTTGCTTTGGTCCAATTGTCTTTTTTGTAGCTGCTCTTGTATTCGTATGTGTCTGAACCTTTGGTAAATTTAATTGCTTTCGTCTCGGTAATCTTAAAGATTTTTCCATCAACATCTTTACTTAGGTTTAAATTGACATCATCGGACAATAACTTCAAATCAAAGAAGGAATCAAAGTTCATTTCGTTGATTTTGTATGGATTTCCTCTTTTCTTTGCAGTTTTAATGAGACTGATATATTCTGCTGGAGAGTATATCGGTCCAGCTTTCTTAGCCCGCCGGACACTTTTTTCTATCACAGAATGTACGGCATCAGCTTTATTTTGGGTATGCCCCCTAATAAGAAACTTGTGTGTGATTGAATTTATGGGCAATGTAGTGACAGCATAATAGTACATTCCAAAAACGAATCTGAAATAAGAAAACATAATTATTTAGAGACTACTATATTGGGGCACACCACACCATTGTAAGAGAATTATTATAAATAAATAATTCTTTCACTCACACACCAATTATCTAGTCCAAGATAATCATACCTACTTAAATACTTTTTTTTGTAAATACATACTTATATACATAAGAACACCCAGACCAAAACAAATCAATACATAAATATATTTGTCTTAAGCGGGAATTGAACCAATAATAATTAATGTAAATAATTCTCTTACAATCACACCAATCATCTAGCCATAGGTGTGCCCAATATAATAGTATACGTGATCTCTGCTCCGAACAGCCCAAACAATTATTAACTACAAATAAAGTGCCTACTTGTTTTTTTGTTTAATATCACATAATAATATATTTACCCATAGTAACATTCATCACAGATGAGTCTTTTAAAATGACTCTGTCCTTTAATAAAGGATCCTGATTTTTTAAATTGTTATCTATCCATGACTCGACCATTGTTCTAGGTGAAGATTCTAAAAATAATAATAAAAATATAAAATAATAATTATATTTAATAAAAATATTATCTATATTTTATAATTAGCCAGGGGCAAAATCAATAACAGACAAAATAATCCATACCTATTGGCAAATTTTTATTTGTAATGGTCACAGCCTTTTGGCACTCATCTTCTTCACAAAAAGTACTTATTGAGTTGTCATCAACTCCCTTGGTTTGCCTATTGTTTTTATTATCATTGAGCATCATCAACATTTTTTTACTACGAGAACCCATTGTCTTCTGAAAACAATAACATAGTAGTAAAGACAAAACTAATGATACCTACAGAAATGAGGTAGGTAGACGACTTATTTATTACTATAAATTTAGATAATTACCGTGACAATAGCAAACGTTTATTCTTGATAAACCAAGTATTTACATCAAATAATGTATATATTAACCTTGTCATCACAAAAAACGCCGGTTGAAAAATAATTAAGAATGTATTCAACAAATTTTGGAATGACAAAGACATAAATGTCGTTAAGTCTACTCAAATATGATTGCAATTGGAATGACAAAGTCACTTTTGTTTTAAAGACAACAAAGTTTTGAAAATATTGGACAGACAAAGTCACAACTGTTTGAACGGCCTTGTTCATCCAATTATGTAATCATAAATTATAAACATATTGGACAGACAAAGTCACAACAGTTTGAACGGCCTTGTTCCTTCAATTATGTAATCATAAACTAGGCATAAGTGTGTTGACTGTGTCTTTGTTCTGTAGGGATTTTACATATTTATATTTACATTTATATAAATATAGTCGGTAGCGAGGAAAGATCCAGGGTAAATTTTATTTTGTTTTTTTTTGTTTCTCGTTTTTGACTAGGCAGAACTGCTTTTATTTATTTATATACTAGTAATTTCTGTTTTTGTTAACGTGATCGAATAGCGAACGAAACTCGCAATAGGCACTCAGATAGCAGCAGGTAGCTGCAACCGGACCTTGGTCCCCGAGCTATACCACCCAGCTCGGAGGAAGATCTTCCCTTTATCTTTCCTCAAAGTGGCATACTCCCTACCACAGGCTTCCTACAGTGGTGACCCCGACGGAGCACAGAAGCACCTTCAACATCGTCGCAGCAGCACCCATCCATCACTCCTCATCCATCATCTACCTTCGCCAGCAGTCACAGCAAGCCAGCAATCGAGCCACAAGGTTCCACCGCAGCATCTTGGACGACGCTTCCTGGACCTCCGGCACACTCGACGGCATCATCCCGACCTGGTCTCCGCAGCCCACGACCGGTGCATCAATGTCGGCCGCATCACTCCGGCGTGGCAGCCCTGCACACCAGCAGCTCGGACCCACCGTCATCATCACCTGTCTCGACTCACCGCAGACAGGAACAGCACACTGCATCACTGGCAACGCGCCTACACCCCACCCGTCTCGACTCACCGTAGACTGGGGCATCCTGCAGCAGCACTCTCCACTGGCACTTGCAAGCTCTGACGCACTGACTGCTGAGCGCACTCACTGACATCGACCTCCGGTCTCAGGGGGGGAGTGATGTGGCGGCGTCACCTACCGCATACGCCGCACATTATTCGATACGAAGCAAAAACACCTCAACCATGTCAACAGATGGCGCCACAAACGCATACCAACGACGTCGCCATACTACGACGATAAATAGTATGGAAAGCCTGCATCGCGGTAGTGAAGTTTCACCATCTCCTTCGCTATATATAGCACCTCCAACTAACATCCATTGGACCTCGGTCCCCGAGCTATACCACCCAGCTCGGAGGAAGATCTTCCCTTTGTCTTTCCTCAAAGTGGCATACTCCCTACAACAGGCTTCCTACAGTTCCTCCAGAAATCAAAAACATTAAAGGGCATATTTACCTTTACGACTATGACGCTCCAGGTGACAACAGCTTCGCTCGCCGCGGACGACACAACTGAACAATAAGATTTTGTCGCGCCAAGACAGTAAAAAAAAGGCGCCAATAAGACAAAGCCACTACTTTCCTCTGGCGGTTTTTGAAGGAACTAATCGAGTGTCTTTGTCTCTCCAGCTAAAAGGGTATTTTAAAAGCGTTTTGGCATACTTAAGTCCATTTTGCAACTTTTGACAATTGTGCCCTTGTTCCACCGAAGGTGCGATATGATTGTAAACTGTGTTTTCTAAATATATGCCTTTATAATACTTTTTACTGTGTTTATTATTATTTGGAATTGGGTGTTGCCGAGTAGTTATGTGTTTGACCCCGCATCTATAGTATATGCGTTCGAATCAAAGTTAAGCGGTGTTGAGGTAGATCGGTATACAGTTTAGTGAACAAAAATAATGTAGTTTTCGAGAACGATCACGTGCACGCCAGCTCGATCGTGATGCCAGCGTACACACTAAAAGGTCTGTATTTCTTAAACTAAAGAGGCACTAATTATTTTATGTTTGCAGTAATTACGTACTAAAAGATGGCATAACAGCAAACGTGAATTAGCTCATGTGTACGCTAGCTTAACGGACACGATTGTGAAGCTACATTTTATGTTTAACCATAATGATTATACAGAAATCACCGAAACAATGGAACATACCGTGTGACGTTTAATTATTGACAAGTTGGTCTACTTGACAGTAGTGAAGTGACGTGTAAACTGTATTCTTCGGTGCCACATAATTTTCTCATTAGAAGCAAGAAAAAGCTCAAAATGAGCGTTTTCAAGCGTGACAAGAAGGAGGAGGAAGACGGCGGTAGTAATCCCTACCAGAATCTGGACAAAACAATAGTACTGCAAGAAGCGAGATACTTCAATCAGACCCCGGTCAATCCTCGGAAATGCAGCCTTATTTTGACGAAAGTCCTGTATTTACTCAATCAGGGGGAGAAGTTTACCACTCAGGAGGCAACGGAAGCATTTTTCGCTACCACCAAACTGTTCCAATCGAAAGATGTGATGCTACGTCGCATGGTTTATCTTTGCATCAAGGAGTTGAGTACTTTGGCTCAAGATGTTATCATTGTGACCTCTTCTCTGACCAAAGATATGACAGGGAAGGAGGATTTGTATAGAGCAGCGGCTATAAGAGCGTTATGCAGTATTACGGACAGCACCATGTTGCAGGCTATTGAGAGGTACATGAAGCAAGCGATCGTTGACAAGAGTCCTGCAGTCAGCTCTGCAGCGTTGGTGTCGGCGTTGCATTTGTCTTCGACGGCGCCTGACCTCGTCCGCCGGTGGGCTAACGAAGCTCAGGTAAGAGAATTGTTGATGGATTTATAATATCATTTATTGCCTATCGCACATAGTATAATTGTTAGTTAGTGCAGAATATGTGATCCTTTAAATCATCAGCCTATATTATTTCACTGCTGGACATAGGTCTTGCCAAGTGCACATCACTAAGCATGATGATTAAGCAATAAGTGTCTAACAAGGCTCGTTTGGCTGTGCATGAGGGGGTGTTGGTTCCGACACTTATGTACGGAAGTGAAAGTTGGGTATGACAGAAGAAACATGAAAGCATGACTGATAATAAATGCAGTAGAGATGAGAGCGTTAAGAAGTATGATAGGAGTTAAACTGAGTGACAGGATAAGAAATAGTGAGATAAGGAAAAAAGAAGATGTAGTGACAAAAATTGGGAAAGGTATGCTGAGATGGTTTGGCCATGTCGAGAAAATGGATGAAGAACGATTAACGAAAAAAGTGTATAAGGCGAGTGTGAATGAAAGTGTTAGTAGGGGTAGACTTAGGCAGACGTTTCGAGATCAAATCAGGGACGTCTTGAAAAAAGGCCAGGTCAAGAGTACCCTAAACCGAAGAGCATGTATGAAGGGAATAATGAAAGTGGACGAAGCGAAACAAGTGATTATATGTATGTATGTATGTATGTATGTATGTATTAAGCAATAAAAAAAGGGCTATTAATATAATATTTTATTAATGTTGGCACAGTAATATTGCGTTAATTGCAAGGATTGCTAAAGTTAACTTTGATATTGGGTACAATCAAAGTCTTCATCTTCATGTTAAGCTGGTTTTCTGGTCCTGGCTGCCAACACAAAATATCTTTTGGTTGATGATAGGACATTTTATTGTTTTTATTAATAATGATGTTATTAATAGGTATTGCACAAGAACATTAGGGTTACACATAGATTAAACATGCATTGAATGAATTTAATATAATAATAAAAGAGCCAAACTATAGTAAACTTGTACCATAACTGATCCCAATTTAAATTTTATGCCTATAATAAGTTGTTTGATAGGTCAATGTCAAGTCAAGCTAGCATTTGATTGAATAAACCAATATTTTGATGTGGTTATTTAGAAATAAAAAAAGAAATGGGTCAAGTAAAATTATCATTGTTATTATTATTTGATTGTTTATTTACCATTTTATATATACAAACAATAGAAGTATTTAGAACTATGTTTAGTCAGGGGGGGTATCACTCCGCAGATTAGGTACGTTCAACCGGCGCGCTTCCCGGTGTGGCAGTAGGTTGCCGCTCGGCACGCACGCTCCACGTCGCGCGTAAAGCAATCGATCATTTCTGTGATTTTTGTTCATCAAACAATGACTACTAAACAATCTCATAATCCGTATAAAAGATACTGTTGTGGTCACGGGTGTCTATAAAAGCAAGAACAATAAATCGAAATTTAACTTAAATATATCCATGAGTGAGAACCCTGCGCTCCTGATGTCAAATCGATATCGAGACAGCGTTGCCTAACGGAATATGAACGCTTGGGTCACATGATAAGTTTCAATTTCGCGTGAGTCTTAAGAGTAGGCAATTTTTTATACCTAAACTATACCTTTGTTAGAGAGTGAGTCTTCTGTACGGTAGTACTATTAGTTACTCTGTGGTTTAGTGCTAGTTGTCAGTTACTTTTGGTCTGTACATCATCAAGAGCCTTAGGAGCTCATAATTAGCAACCATATCAATATTAGTTTTATTCTCAAGCAACTACTGAAATATTGAACACATTATATATTACAATTTAATGTGTAAGTGAATAACGTGTGTTGTACATAGGGTTGCCAACTATTTTTCAGGAAATTAAAGTAAATCTATCACTAACAAATATAGAAAAAAATTAGAATCTATCACTAACCAATATAAAAAAAAATTTGAAGAAAAAATAAAGTGTTTTCGAAATTTATTTATTTAAGCGTTGCGTTTCGTTTCACTTTACCTCAGTCCGAGTATCATTCAGTAGTTCAAAAATTAAGTCAACAGGAATATTCCGTTCAAACGCACGCATTAGTCGGAAATAAAGTATTTTCCATACTTTATTTTTATTGAAAAGAATAAAGTGTGGGGATGGAAAATAACGTAGAATACTTTATTTTAAAGTATGGTTGGCAACCCTAGTTGTACACACGCCTGCGCATCAACCTACCACAAACTGTCAAATTTCTTCAATAGACTTTGAACTTTATGCCTTGGTAATATGGTTGAAAATGTATTGAAGAAATTTGACAGTTTTGGATAGGTTGATGTGCAGGCGTCTGTACATAGCCAAAATCTTTTAAATAATATTATTGTATGCACACTGTAATGTATGACTGTTTGTTATACCCAAATAAAAATTATGATCCATGTTTTGTATATTCCAGGAAGCTATCGCATCTGACAACGCAATGGTGTCCTACCACGCTCTCGGCGTTGTAGCTGGATCAAGAAAGAACGACAAACTGTCCACAGTGAAGTTAGTCACTCGTCTGGCGCGAGCATCCCTGAAATCGCCATACGCACTCTGTCTCCTGATCCGTTTAGCTGCCCAACTAGTCGAAGATGATGATGACGCATCACAACCGTATATTGAGTTTATAGAATGCTGTCTGCGTCACAAATCAGAAATGGTCATATACGAAGCGGCTCATGCAATCGTCAACTTGAGAAAGACTGCTAGAGACCTTGCGCCCGCTGTGTCTGTGTTACAACTCTTTTGTGGCTCTTCAAAAGCCAGCTTGAGACTTGCCGGAGCGAGAACCCTTGCTAGATTGACTGCTAAACATCCTACAGCGGTAGCAGCTTGCGCTGTTGATTTAGAAAATTTGATATCAGACCCCAATCGCTCGGTCGCGACTTTGGCAGTGACGACTTTGCTGGCTACCGGTGCAGAGAGCTCCGTCGATAGACTGATGAAGCAAATATCAAGTTTCGTGTCCGAAATTTCGGACGAATTCAAAATTGTTGTCGTTAGAGCCATCAGGCGTCTCTGCACCAAGTTTCCGAGAAAGCATCAGTCTTTGGCAGCCTTTTTGGCAGGAATGTTGAGGGACGAAGGAGGTTTGGAGTACAAAGCTGCTATAGCTGATGCCATTATCGCTCTAGTCGAAGAAAACCCGGACGCTAAAGAGACTGGCTTAGCACATTTGTGCGAGTTCATTGAGGACTGTGAGCATACGGCTTTGGCTGTCCGCATCTTGCATTTACTAGGGCGTGAAGGTCCAAAGTCCCGTCAGCCGTCACGGTACATACGCTTTATTTACAACCGCGTTATTCTCGAGTCTGGGCCTGTCAGAGCAGCAGCTGTTTCAGCAGTAGCTCAATTTGGGGCACAAAGGCCTGAGCTATTGCCGAACATAAGAGTGCTGTTGAACCGTTGCCAAATGGATGATGAGGATGAAGTTCGTGACAGAGCTATTTACTACTGCGCTATTCTGGATACAGGTGATGAGCAGTTGATCAACGATTACATCGTCAATATACCAAAACCCAATCCAGTACTGTTAGAGAAAGCTTTGCGTGACCATTTGGCTACTAACCCTGATGAGCCGTTTGATTTGAAGTCGGTACCATCTGAAGAAGAACCCAAAGAAAATAAAGAAGCCATAGTCGAGATAGAAGTTCGCAAGCCGGTCCAAATGTCTATGGAAGAGTTGTATTCCGAACAGTTGTCGTCTATACCTGGAGTTGAGCGTCTTGGTCCCGTTTTCAAAACAAACCCTCCTATAGATTTGACGGAAGCAGAAACAGAATACAGAGTGCGCCTGTTAAAACACGTTTTTGGACGTCATGTGATTTTACAGTTCGAATGCGTGAACACATTGAGCGATCAGATATTGGAAGATGTTTACATCAGATTGGAGGTGCCTCCCGAATACGAGATCAAGTCGATAGCGCCATGCAAGAAGTTGGTATACGACAAATCTGACAGTGTTTTCGTCGTTGTTGAATACCCTAGCGCTTTTCTCGACAGTTTGGGCACGTTTGGAGCTACTTTGGAGTTCACAGTACGCGATTGTGATCCCACATCAGGAGTCCCAGACCCTGGTGAGGGTTATGCTGACTCCTATCCTTTGGAAGAGTTCGAAATGGGTTGTTCTGACCAGATAAGGGCACGTGCAGCCGCCGATGACTGGGATCAAACTTGGGAGCGTTCTTCAAATGCCCCACAAGCGTCTGATACTTTCGTTTTATCCCAGAATGATGTGAACGATGCTGCTAAGGCGGTCTGTGAGCATCTAGGGCTGCCGAAAGCGGCTATTGTAGGTGATGCGGTGAAAGAGATACGAGGAGGTGGTATTTTCAGAGGAGGGGCTCCGGTTTTGGTAAGGGCTAGGTTGGTTTCTAGCGCGGCGGGAGTTACTATGCAGTTAGCAGCTAGGTCGCCTAGGGAAGATGTAGCTCAGTTGCTGTTAGCGGCTGTTGGGTAAACACCAGTATTGTGATAGGTCAACAACTTCTCTGTTTTATTCCAAATGCACTTGTAAAGTATTCATCATTCAAAGCTGTCAGACCAGAGCCAACAGAACAAGAGGCTTATTGTCTAATTTCAACCTCTATCACGATACCTTTCGAAGGTATTTACGTTTGTCATTTTGCATAGATAGACGATTCCAAATAAATGTCAAATTGACGATGTCGTTCGTTCAACATTATTTCAAGAACGCTTGAAGTTGAAGTTCTTGAATAGCTTTCAAATCGAAAATTTAAAGGTATTAGAGTTAGCCAATAAGCCCTCTGGCTATCCAAAACTTTTCTGAAATGTTCAACCGTATGCCATCGACATTAAGTTCGAAGTCTGTTGAGGAAGTTGTCAGTTTGTAGTAATTTGAATGAAATAGTCGATGGTCAGCGACTTCCTCAGCGGTAGGACAGCTGCCTAACGCTGTAATTATTTATACCCAACCATTTTTTTTTATCACAAGTGACTATATATTTTATTTGATATCTAAAATTTTTGTTGCATACCTACCTAACAAATTTAAATTTTGTATTCGAAAATTATGAACTGTTGCAACACATTTGTTTTATAAGACCTCGATGTAAACTGTTTATTTAATAAATATAGGCAATGTTGACTAAAAAAAAAAACATAAGCATCAAGCACTGAAAAATTTCGACGGGTGAAAGCCAGACCTCGGTAGCCAAGTGGTTAAGGCAGCCGCCCGGAATGCGGAAGGTGCGTGGTTCGATTCCCGCCTGAGGTTGTCGTCTTTTTTCAGTGTTTAAATTTTACTTAAATATAGGTATTATATTCTATTATTTGACTTTATTTTTATAATATACATTATTATTTTTACATGACACTAACGGGTAGGTAACGGAATATTAACTACTGAGGAACTGGCTATCTTATTTCTGACGGAGCACAGCAATTTTATTAACATTGTTATGGCAATAGATTAGATAAGATGATAGTAGCTAGCCAGGCGGTCTTAAGACAAGCTTAACCAGAAACTGCCAGTTTACTTATATTACTTCTTTTTATAGACATTAAATACAATTGTACACTACACTACTAAAAACTAACTAAATAACACCTATTTATGCGCCAATAAAGTTTAAATTTCATCAGTCACCACCTAGAATTATATATCCTTTTTACAGACGAGTTGTTTGACCTATATAGGTTTATTTACATAAATGTATGTTTATTCGTGTTCTGTAAACTTGAATTTGTGAAATTTAGCATTCCAAAATGGTACAATATCTTTGAATTAGTGTTTGTACGTCGCTATATAATACTATGTAGGTATGTGTAATTGATGGAAAAAGAAATGTAAGAATGTGCAATAGTTACAGATAGTTAATCTGGGATAATACCACTTTCACCAAAATAAATTTTAATTACCTATTCTACGAAAAAAATAAAATCATTTATAAATTAAGTTCCATTCTAATCCATGATAATAAATAGACGAAAGTTTTTTTTATTTCATTTAGGTAATCCTTTACAAACATTTAAATTGATAATTTCTAAAAATAATTGTTTGGAGTAGACTTGAGAATCAAGGTTTGGGTAATTTCTTAAAAAAGTCACTTGCAAGCAGTTGACAATTTGCAAAATTGCTGTTATATGTCATCATCAATAGCTCATTTATGTCCCCACTGCTGGGGCACGAGCTTTCCCTATGGATGGGTAGGGAGAACGGGCCATAAACCACCACGCGGGCCCAGTGCGGGTTGGTGGTTGTTAACGATTGCTAATACAGCCGGTGACCGGCCTTTGAGAAAGTTGCTTAACCTCAGCATTCGCAGACCGGGCGCGTTAACCTCTGCGCCATCGAGCTCCTCGCTGTTATACAGGCGTCCCAGAACTCGACGTCAAGCCGAAACGGGGCGACTCCCGTCTCGTGATACAAACGAACAACTGTTACTATTGGACCAACTCCTTTTGTACAGACGCCACACACAGACACATCAACCTTTCCAAAACTGTCAAATTTCTTCAATAAATATTCAACGTTATTCCATACACATAAAGTTCAAATTCTATTGAGGAAAATCTACAGTTTGCAGTAGTCTGATGTGTAGGCGTGTGTACTTACTTTATTTTCAGTTAAAAAAATATTTAACCACTACTATAAAAGGTTTTGAATAAGATATTTCAATAATGTATTCATCTTTCACTAGTATCTCAGTAACTTCAACTTTTGTTTATAGCAACCGGGGGCCCGACCGCCTAACCGATTGCTTTGGCTACGTGTGTAGTTTATGACGTCATCTTGTCATCTAGCTAATAGGTATAGGCATATATCTATAGCTATAGCCTATATAGCTTTCGATATTGCTTTCATAGGCGGTACGAAATGACAAGATGACGTCATAAACTATACACGTAGCCAAAGCGATCGGTTAGGCGGTCGGGGGGCGGGTCACTTTTAGGTTAGCGACCATTACTGCCATGACTCCTGAAAATCCCACCCTGCTCATGAGTCTACCACAAACTGTCAAATTACCTCAATAGACTACTTGTCATTAGTACTTGTCATTTGTGGTTGAACAAATATTAAAGTAATTTGACAGTTTTGGATATTCAGGCGTGTGCAGGCGTTTGTACCTTAGTAGTTTTAGTTTGTATTCTTAGTACAATTGCAAACTTACCTTTTATAATTAAATGTAATCGAATAATATATTGATGAATTAATTAAATAAAACGCTATGAATGTCATTCCCATTGTTTTATTGTCAATTACGTAGTGATTACTTGCTCAGTGGTCAATTTACTTTTTTTTTTTTTTTTTTTTTAAATGGCTTCGTGCGGTTTGCACATAGCCAATGTCAAAGTTAGGGAGAGGTAATGCAGGATATCATGAGATCGGAAAGAAACGAAATTTAGGAAACTTAATCACGACATAATGAAAAAAAATAACAATACGTTTTTTTTTTAAGTTGATGGCTTTGTGCGATTTGCACATTTAGCCAGTGTCAAAGTAATTTTTCTTTCAAATAATACATAAATATACAATATTTCCTTCCAGTATGATGATGATGAATGATAATAGAAATGAGAAGTGAGAAATTATATAACCCCCCAACCGCTCGAGTATCTCAGTAAACATGTGGGGCTTTACTAAGGCCTCACGCGGACTTCTTGAGAGAATTTGAAAAGTGACGTTGCACTGTCTTGTTTAATTTGCCATCATTCATGCACGCTCACGAACACTTAACGGTTAGTAATCCACCATTATTTCACATTAATATTCGACATAACACAAATTTTAGAAAATAAAACAAAACCGCAGACATGACTCTTCACTTTCCCGCCAAGAAGTCCGTCTTGTACTTATACAAGATACGATACTATTCTAGGTACGATAGGAACCAGTAATCGACATCTTTCTTCTTTAGTCATTAAAAATATGCCAGCAACTGGTTTTTAGTCTTCAACAACAATAGAATACAAACCACCTGCTTATTAGCTGTCATCCCGTAATAGTCTAAGATCCGAACTAGAAACGATCTTTACCCATCTGTTTAATGGATGAAAAGTATTTTATACTAGTTGTTGCCCGCGACTTCGTTTGCGAAGACTACAGTAAAAAAAAAACAAAAAAAAAGTATCCTATATGCTGGTCTGGGTCATGGTCTGTATATGAAGAAAGTTTCATTAAAATCCATTCAGTAGTTTTTACGTGAAAGAGTAACAAACATCCATCCATTCTTACAAACTTTCGCGTTTATAATATAAGAAAATATATCTCGAGTGGATTGTCTAAAAAATTTCTGGCCAGACTATGATTAAATAATATTTGAAAAATGACTTTTTATCAAATATTGAATAATGACTTTTTATTAAATATTGAATAATGACTTTTTATTAATAATTATAATTTTTTTTTCTCTGTTGCACGAATAAATAGCATACGCGCTCTCTTTCATCTGGCGGTCTCGTCGCGCGCAGCTGCAATGTAGTGTCCTCTTCTATCGCATGGGATAGTTTGCTCGAACCTCTTTGTCGCAACTTTCAGCCGGCGCCGGCGGCGGTCACGTCGCGCTCAGCTACAACGCTGCGTCCTCTTCTATCTCACGGGATATTTAGCTCGGACCTCTTTGTCACAAGTTTCCACACGCATAAAATTTTCACGATAAACCTAAAAGTGACCCGGTTGCCATAAACAAAAGTTGAAACTGAAATAAGATTTATTTATTAAACAAATAGATGAAAATAACTATAATCGATTCACCTGCCAACCCAGTAGTTACGCCAGGAAAAAATAGACAACCAAACGTTTGTATATTCTGTAGGCTTCATACTTTCGGTTGGTATTAAACTTATTCGTGAAACTCATGAGTGCAATATTTAATGAAAAGTAATTTTTCAATTTTTAGTTAATCATAGTCTGGCCAGGAATTTTTTAGACAATCGAGATATATTTTTCTAACATATTAAATTTGATATAAAATATACTTTTCATCCATTAAACAGATGGGTGATGGTTTCTAGTGTGGATCCTCTACTATAAGTTTAATTGAAATTCTGTCAATTTTGTCGACGAAAACTGTGTCGAACACTGGGCTTAAAATTAGTGATGAAACGATTATCACTTAGCGATTACGATCACGATTAAGATTTGTTTTTTGTTTTGTTTATATAATTTTAACGCAAGTTTTGTTGCGAAACAAATTACAAAAACACAAATGCTGAAAAAATATTTTCTTATAATTTGGCGGGCTGGTTAGAACCACGATGCTCAATTGGAAGAGCACCTGACCCGGTATGTCAGAAGGGTTCAAATCCTGCTCGTGGAAATTTTTTCAACATTTGTTTTTGTAACCATTAAGATTATTGCACCTAATAATCGACGATTACGATTATTTGTTTTTAGTATTATATAAAACAAATTATCGATAAATCAACATAAGATTTATTACCATAAGAAAAATCTAATAACATCTTTAAAAATTAATATAGTACTTTAAATTTTTGTCTAAAAAACATAACATAACATATCTAGCTTTTTTAGCCCAATTAATTAAACCACACTGAACTAACTTTGGTGTTGCTAACTAACGAGAAATAATAAAAAAAGGACACTACAGAAGAGTATTACTTATCCTGCGCCGCGCGGAAAATTCGGGGGAATCCCCGAAACGAAACGTCAGGCTAGTCAAAGAAGCGTTCGGATACACGCATGAACAAAAGTTATCCTGCGCATTTACGAAGTATGTTACAATTTTTTTTGAAGAACATAAATGTTAGAAGTAATCGCTAAATAATCGATAGATTGGACGATTACGGTTAATCGTGAAACATCAATAATCGTCGATTACGTTTAATCGAAATCGTAATCGTTTCATCACTACTTAAAATGTCTAACATTAGTGCCATTATTACGATAATTTTTCTTACCGGCCTGCCGGCCTTCTTAACGCCTGCGTGGTTTTCATCAATAACCACGCAGGCGTCGAACTAGTATCCACCATTAGGTGCGCCTGCGAGCCGTTAAGAAAATTCCAACGTGCTCAGCAATAAAACCATCGACTTAAGCTTAGGTCTGTTGATCGGAACGCACAATGCTGTTGCATACGGTATGCGTTGTCCGACACATAAACGTATGATAAACGTTTTTAATAAAATAAAATGCTATAAATGTCTTTCCCATTTTTAATTGTCAATCAACTCTTTAAAAAATTCAACAAAACATATAGAATTCTTAGGTAATCATAATAAAGAAAAAAATAACAAGTTTTATTTCGTACATATAGTAGGTACTAAATTATGCTTACAACTATTTGATTGAAAATAATCACGTGTTACATTTAAGCTGCCTGAATGCTCAAAATCATAATACTTATTTTTTGATTAATGCTATTTTATGTCATTAACTTGCGGCCCAGCCCGGCTTCGCTCCTGTTGTTTTTGTACTGCACATCAACCTATCCAAAACTGTAAAATTTCATCAATTTTCATCAATTAATTTTCTTGTAAAATGGCTCTCGCTATGATTTAGCCAGTATCTAGTTATATGGCAGGTTATTAGTGTTTTGTCTTTGTCCGTAACTCTGCTTAAGGGGGTGCCGCGCGGAATTTCGAAAATGTACGTGTTATTAAGTGACTGGTGCTAGGCGCTGAATAGGTCATATACATTAAAAGGACTAGTGTAGGTTAGCATGACCCTTTCACAAGGCCATGGTTGTTTTGGAATTTCAAACAAATACCCAGAAACTGCATGAACAATACGTAAAAGCAATGATATCTAAACCCTTATTTCTTCAGAAACTTTGTATATTATATATAGCACATGAAACGATAATCCGAAATCAAAATGTTTGTATTTATACTCCGCAGTAATTTTTCGTTTTAAAAAAATATGAATTACAATATTAAGACTTTTATTATTTTTACCCAAACGCCTTTTGCAAAAACGCCAAAGTTTTACGAAAGTAAACATTGCTCCAATTAAATCACCAGCCTACTCTGTACAGTTATTAGTGTGCGTGCGTATTCATGTCGTGCGCCGTCGTCACACAACTGCCACGCGCCGCTCGCTCGCTTTATGCCTAATTCGCAGTTTTGCGTCCGCGCGCGGCACCCTCTTAAAACGTTAAGCCCCTTACAAATAAACAAAGAATAGGGTCCGAATAGTTATTCCGCCTTTTGTCTTCTTCTTCTTCTTCTTCTTTGTTTATGGCATGTTCTGTGTCAACTGCCGAACACAATTCCGCCAATGTCACGTAGGTAGCCAATACACGGTAAGGGTTTTGTGAAATATACTTTTGTGTTGTTAGTTTTTAAAAAGAAAAAAGTTTCTAAGCAGATTTATCTAGAACAAGGACAACACAGACATGCATGACACACACAAGGATACTTATAGTTTTATTGTCTCTATTACTCTAATTTGAAATGACGTTTACATGACAGGAACAAAACACGGAATAACTATTCCGACCTTATTCTTTGTTTATTTGTAAGGGGCTTAAAGTTTTAAGAGAGTGCCCCGCGGACGCAGAGTTAGGCGTATAGCTTGTGCTTGCTCAAGATAGAAACTGTCTAAAACTGAGACCCAATTTTCAGGATACAACTAGCTAATGTTCTACTATATGCTATTGAGGAAATTTGACAGTTTGTGGTAGTCGGACGTGCAGGCGTGTGTACGTAAAGCACACTAGACAAAATCTTTTTAAATTAAAAATAATCGTCATCAAAATCCGTTAAGTGGTACCAGAGATTAGCCCTTCCTAACAAACAGACGCGTTTCGGGGACTTTCTTTTATACTATGTATAGATACGTTTAACTTTGAACAACAATATTTGTCTTCTATAAAGTTTAAACAATTTTTATTTATTTCTGCTATCCATTTAGATCTTTGTATTTTCATTAAGCATAGACACTATTAGAAAGTCTCAGTTGGCTTTGAATTTGAACTTCGAGGTGTGTATGGGATATCAAAATAATTTAGAAGCTCTCCCCGATGCGATCCGAACCCTTCGGAGAATCTAGTAGGGCACAGCGACACGCACTAGTGCGTGATGCCGTTCCCTCTAGAAAACCTCTGAAGGTACTTCGTTTCACACAGCTTGAGGAACCCTTTAAGTTTCTCGCCGCCCCCAAAAAAGCCCGGTGAAGCTGAAAATGCCCAGTGGCAATCAACAAACACTCAAAAAAAAAAAATCTTATGGTGCCGAAAACTATGAATGAAACAGCAGCGCTCTGCCGATCTGCATACAATTAAGCCAAAGGGATACGAATAATGCGTGATCCACTGATTCAAGTAAGGAAAAACGGTATTTAATTAATATCTAGAAAGTATGCTTGATTTCATCGACGTACCTATTTCAGTAAATAAAAAAAGATTATCTTTTTTTTAATCAAGGAAATCTCAAAATTCTGCATTTTTGAAACAATAACATTGTTAGAATCTATTATCACATATAAAAATTTATCTTATCTTATCTTATCTTATCTTATCTTATCTTATACAAGGTGTTTGGTAATACCTGTATAATCCTGAATATGGCAGATAGGGTACCGTTCATAGAACCCCGGAAAATTATGAACATAAACTGAAAAACACCAGATGGCCGAGATATTAAGGTTTTTTGTTACTAAGTTAAACTGTAAAGTGTCAACCCTAGGTCAAGCTGATACGTTGTTCTTGGTCGTCAACCTCATGGTCAAACATAAACAGAAGTCGAAAACATAGCAGGAATGAACAAGAATATGTTAATAAATAAAATTTGCGTTTTTTTTTATTGTAAAGTAAATCTAAGCAAACATGATTTTGCAGGTTTTCACAGTGTTTTCTATACTTGGTTGCAAGGCTATGTTTCGGGTAGATACACTTATTATCAAACATCCTGTATTCTATTATTATTATTATTATTATTCTATTATTCTCTTACCGTTGTATGTCGCATTCTTTTTATATAAACCATGCATGCGTGAAGCGCTTTTCATAGTTATCAGCGCCTTAAGTTAACAGAATGTTGGCCATTTATTAATTAATAGGGAAGTCGATAACAATAATAATTAATTCCAAAACATTAACGTGTAAACAACATCACGTAACAGTTCTTAAAACGATTACCGTATTTTATTTGACCTAAGCCTGAATTTCTATGACCCAAAAAGTTTTTAATAAACACACAACAACACAAACAATAGTGACGTCATAGTTTGGCATTCCAATACAATTATTATTACACAAAATCGTTTTGACTGTTGCTAAATAGTTTCTCTATTGCCCAATCAGGCAACTACCTAATTGGTCACACGAATATATGCTCTATTCAAATATATTAAAGTATCTGTTGGAGTGAAGTGAGACAGCGCTCACGCTAGCGTTGTAGTCGTCGTCAGTCACACTGAGCATAATTTTCAGAGCTGTTTTCAGTGTTTGAGCTTGTTCAAGGCACTTGGTTACGACTTGCCTGAAACAATATTAATCTCTATATTAGACTGACTAGGAGATCAAGCGTACGACATCATCAGAGATCGGAATAGGTTGACTATATACAGGATGTTTGGTATTACCTGTATAATTTTGAATATGGCAAATAGGTATTGTTTTCTAAAGTTTACGCGAACACTACACATTGAAATGAAACAACTTTTACGGATCTACTCGCGTTTATTTTACACATTAGTTTTAATTAATGTTTATCCTGACGTTTCGAACCCTTTGCAGGGTCCGTGGTCACAGGGAGACTGAGGTGTTGGTCGTCTCATAATTAGTTAGTAGCTTGTATACCCTCATTTAAATTAATCAGGTGCATTCCGTTTTACGCAGAAAGAGCTTACAGTATCTTTTGGTCTGGCAGTATGGTGTTGGGGCTGGGATTTAATATTCTGTATGATGGGATCCCATGCTGGTGGTAGATTCCAACCATCTTCTCTATTAAAATTAGGATGTTTTTTAATTTCAATAGCCTCACGTATCATCCTAGGGATGAATCGTTGTTCTCTGGCGAGTATTTGTGGTTTATCAAATCTGATGTAATGGTTGGGCCCCTCAAGTGAATGTTCGCATACCGCAGAATATTCTGCGGTATGCGAACCCATGCCTGGGATCCCATCACACAGAATATTAAATCCCAGCCCCAACACCATACTGCCAAACCAAAAGATACTGTAAGCTCTTTCTGCGTAAAACGGATCACAATCTTATTATTTTTACAAAAATTAAAGATCAGTTAAGCATTAGGCAAGCTATATTTATGATTTGCAAAAATAATATAAGTGATACCTGTATCTAGTCATTCGCTTGTCAGTGGACGCATGCACACCCGCTTTGATAAGCATAAATTTCAGTGTGGTGGTGTCATTACATTCCCTTTCTATAATTCTGGAACAAGCACACACGCTTACTTTATAACAAAGTTCATCATCATCATCATCTCAGCCAAAAGACGTCCACTGCTGGACAAAGGCCTCCCCCAAGGATCTCCGCAACGACCGGTTTTGTGCTGCTCGCATCCAGCGGCTTCCCGCGACCTTCACCAGATCGTCGGTCCACCTTGTTGGAGGCCTGCCCACACTGCGCTTTCCGGTACGCGGTCGCCACTCAAGGACTGTTCCGCCCCAGCGGCCATCAGTCCTGCGAGGAATGTGCCCTGCCCACTGCCACTTGAGCTTAGCAACTCATCGGGCTATGTCGGTAACCATTGTTCTTCTGCGGATCTCCTCATTTCTGGTTCGATCACGCAGAGAAACCCCGGTTCATAATGACAAGATAAAATTTTACTAGAAAAAATCAACCAGTCTCAGGGAAGCTCGAGTGGGTTCGATTCCCACTCGAGTCTAAAATTTGTGTTATGTCAAATATTAACGTGAATTAATGGTGGATTTAAATGTTAACAGTTAAGTGTTCGTGAGCGTGCATGAGTGTTGGCAAATGAAACAAAACAGTGCAACGTCACTTTTCAAATTCTCTCAAGAAGTCCGCGTGAGGACTTAGTAAAGCCCCACGTCTTTACTGAGATACTCGAGGCGTTGGGGGGTATATCATTATCACTTATCATTTCTATTATCATTCATCATCAAATCATCATACAGGAAGGAAAAATTGTTTATTTATATGTATACTGAGCACGATGGCGCAGTAGTTAACGCGCCCGTTCTGCAAGTGCTGAAGTTAAACTGCTTTCGCAAAGGCCGGTCATCGGATGGGTGACCAAAAATTTATTATCTCTCGCTCCTTCGTGCTTCGGAAGGCACGTAAAGCCGTTGGCCCGGCTGCATTAGCAGTCGTTATAACCACCGCACCGCACTGGGCCCGCGTGGTGGTTTATGGCCCGTTCTCCCAATCCATCCATAGGGAAGGCTCGTGCCCAGCAGTGGGGACATAAAATTTGCTGATGATGATAATATGTGAAAGAAAAATTACTATGACACCGGCATGTGCTGATCGCACAAAGCCATCAACTAAGGGATTTATATATAAAAAAAACAACTCACCTCTTCAATTTGTCAATGATCTCGGCGACTATCAAATGCGTTCTACTCGCCTTCGCGTGTAGTAATCGCTTTTTATCTTCTCGTATTTCATCTTCTCTAAAACCACTGACGGTTTTATCTCTAAGAAAATATCGAAAATAATTAGGTGGGGTAGACACTTAACCAAATATTGACACCGCAGCGGTTTCATTAAGGTGTCAACATTTGGCATGCACACTCGTAGTGTAAAGGTCCAATTATTGACATGAATGTAAAATAAGGTATGACTTTTTTATTTTATTCGCCTCTAGTGGTTCAGACCACCGGTGTCAGGTCCCAGCTTCAATTCCCGACGAGGGTACACGTGTGTAGTCGGTTTGGTTGGTGGTAGGGCTTATTTTAAGTCCAACTTACCACCACCATTTTATCTAAGGCTATTGCCAAAACAACATTGTTGTGTTCCGGTAGCTAGAGATAAGATAGCCAGTGCCTCAGTAGTTGAGGATTCCGGGTGAAGTGCGCTGCCACCTTCGGCCTTATCATCACTTAACATCAGGTGAGATGAAGGAACGAAGTGCTTACTCGTTGCTGTAAAGAAAATATAATGTATCAATACTTACATAAACTGATGTATTGCCTTAAATGAACTGCTCAATTCAGTTAAGAAGGTCTTAACTAAGGAATGTGCATACAAGCTTTCGTTTTCAAACCCACTGTCATTTGTATTGTCATCTTTAACATTTAAATTGACATTGACACTATCACTGTCACATTTGACAGCCGACGCGATTTCAGAGAACACCACATCACCGTAATCAGTGCTGACGTGGGAATCATTGTTTTTGAGATTATCATTATTTCTGTTTCTAGCACGGCTGATTCCGAAAACGAAACTTGCCGTATCATTTAATGAAATAGCGTTATCATTAACTTCGAATTTATCATTATTTTCATCTATGACTAGTTTAGATGATACTGTTTCCATATCTAAAGAATACGTTTCATAGTTTAAAGCGTCCAAATTTAATATTTTTGGTTTTTCCTTTAATTTATCTTCAAACGCTTCTATAAGTTGAATGTTCCTAATCACTTTTGGTCCAGCCTTTTCCTCCCCGTTATCAAAGGTGTTGCCATGTTTTGGAATGTTTAAATCAAATATTGAATTATGATTGTTAGATTTCAAAGTTGAATTGTTGTTGATTTTTCTCGGTAATTTTTGTCCATCATTTTCTACAGTATTTCTATATTCAGCTTCTTCCATATAAAAATCTTCATCGCTCGGTATTATATTATTATTAAGAAATTTCTTGGAAAAATGATTTTCAATTTCTTTAAAAACCTTTGTTGAATTTCTCTCTTTATCAGTGTTGCAATGTAAAACTGATAAATTTATTTCGTCGATGGTAGTTTTTAGTATATTATTGTTGCCATGTTTGGCTTTCAAATTTTCTTCTGTAGGTTCTTTTACTGTTATTGGTTTGTTACAAGCTAAGTTTAGAAAATTTAAATTGCGACCGCATGTACGAACTATTTTCATGTCACCCGTGATATTTTCCTCGATCTGTAATAAATGATTTATTAAAGAAAGAAAGACAATACATTAATTTTTGCTACACAACAATAAAAAACCGGTCAAGTGCGAGTCGGACTCGCCCACCGAGGGTTCCGTACAAATTTATGGGTACATATAGTTCAGGAATCGAGTCTCGAACTTTTCCCGAATGTTAGGTACTACATTACACCAAAGTTATTCGGTACCTATACATATAAAAGAGGGAAAAGGTATTTATTTTTTCATTCTTCGTAATAAATCGAAAACTATACATCATAAAAATAATTGAAAATCTGTTTAAGCTTGTGCAAATGAAGCCCTTTCATACGATACCCTACATGACACAGTTAACTTACTTCAAAATTTGGACCCCTGTTCCGTGCATAAAGACGCTGTTTTTTTTTTTGATTTAATTAAATATGTATAGTTTTCAGACTTTGCCCTGTATATGTAGTATAAGACGATATTACTTGCCGTTCACCTAGAACCATAGTTTTGATGAATTTTGATTCCCTTGAGTGTCGAAATATACGTTTTCGTACCACTTGCTCAAAAAAGTGACATTCTATGCCACAAAAAGCGAACATAACAATAGTCATTTTTAGTCTGTTAAAAACAGGGAAAGAAAATTGTACTGAATTTCATTCATCCTCTAGGGGGAGAATGTGATTTAAATTTGGAATACTTACCGAAATTTATACTGAACTACATCTGTGTTTACACCATTGAGTTTGTATATAAATACTCAAATCAACTCATCAACAATAAATGTACCAAACAAAAATGTAACTCTCTCTATCAATAATTGGACCAATGTTTCGAATGTTAACTTTTACTTTTAATTGTCATTATATTTAATAAAGGCCTATCTCATATTATTATTGTGTTAATTTTTCGCAAATGGTACGAAAAGTAGAGTATTTTCCTCGGTGATAAAGGTGTCTTAGTCTTGGGTGAACTGAAATCCCTCGCTACACTCAGGACTCGTCTTAAATCCCTCGCTTCACTCGTGATTTAAGTTAACACCCTCGCTACGCTCGGGAGTAAACCTCGAGTCCTTCGTTACGCTCGCGATTTAAATCGTACCCGCGGCAGAAGACACTGCTTTATCCCCTTGGTTAATAATCTACTATTTTTGCGACATAAACCGTATCTTAATTTTTCGTTAACTTAGAAGTTTGATTTTTTCACAGCTTCAAGGGACCGCAGACCTGAGTATATGATTTTAATTTTATCTAGATACCTCTACGCGTTCCAGAGAAAAAGGGTCTTGACAGACAGACAACAAAGTGATCCTATAAGGGTTCCGTTTTTTCCTTTTGAGGTACGTACGGAACCCTAAAAATACAACATATTGGCTATTAAATAATTATTTGAGCAGTATTATGGCCTTTGTGAAGCCGTGGACCTCTTTTGGCTGAGATGATAATGGCAGCAAAAATCGTCTCCGCTTCGGCATAAGTCACAGCTAGGTGACGCTGATTTTCGGACGGCGGCAGGCGTTCTTCATCGTTGCACTTTTCGTTTTATTAATTATGCATACGATGCTAATTAAAAGATTTTAATCAAGTAATGTCAATAGTAAAGTAATAATAAAGAGTATAATAATGATCTATATGAAATTGTGTCATGTCAGTATAAGATTTTAATTAAGTATTGTCATTAAGAAACAAAGCAAAAATAAAAACAAACAAAATAGAGTAATAGTTAATACTATCTCGATATAAGGAAATTAATGTAAATACCTGTTTATCGTTTGATTGTTGTTTAAAAGGTGGTTCGTAGCTCTTCCAGTCATGAAAATGTTTCTTCAAATAATCTATTATATCAGAAGGCTTTTTCACAACTAAAATATAAAAAACGTGTGTAATTGAAAATGTAGTCTCAGTAGTTGAGGATTCCGGGTGAAGTGCGCTTCCACCTTCGGCCTTATCATCACTTAACATCAGGTGAGATGAAAACCAAGTACCCGTAAGATATAAAAAAAAATGCTGTTTAGTATTTTTTGCATACAAACATTGATGTTATGGCGACATATTTAGATAAGATGGTGGTAGCTAGCCAGGCGGACAAACAAGCCCTATCACCAATCAAAAACATGTAAACCCCCCCCCCCCCCCCCCTGGGAACCGAACCCGGGACCTCTCTGTCTAAACCACTAGACCTTTACACTATACATACAGTTTTCTCTTGCTCCTCTGTCGATTTCCACTTCGGACCGGCTCAGTACTGGAGTGTGGAAGACCAGGGGCTCAGTGTCCTGTCCCGGGGTCTCAGTGTCCTGTCCCGAGTTCTCGATTTCACTGAAGAGGTTGGTCAGAGATGTTTCAGCGTCTTCCAACTCTGGGTAAGTTGGGTGAGCTAACTGAAATATTATACAATATTACATAGTAAAAGTATTTTACGGCTTTATGGTACAGACGCCTGCCCATCAGTATATCCATAGCTGTCAAATTTATTCATAAATGTTCAACCATATTTCTAACACATAAAGTTCAAAGTCTATTAAGGAAATTTGTCAGTTTGTGATAGTCTGATATACAGGCGTGTGTACCAATACCACCAATGCAGCTATATTATGTTTTTCCAATACATTTTATTCGTGTCATTGTTGTATGCCGTTATGTGATAGTTTAGTTTAAAAATAATACATAGACATTGTGCAATTTTTTAAACTGTTGTCTGTAGTGTCCTTATAAAGATCCCGCACACGGCTATCGTATCTCTAGCTGCCGGAACATAATGCTACAAACATTTGATGTTATGCCGACATATTTAGATAAGATGATGGTAGCTAACCAGGCGGACAAACAAGCCCTGCCACCAACCAAACCGAGTACACAAACATGGGATCGAACACGGGATCTCTGGGTCTAAACCGGCGGTCTTAACCACTAGACCACAAAGGGGATTGCCAAAGTCTTAAATAACTACTAACATAACATTGTAATACTGAAATGGATTTTAATTATCTGAAATAAATTATTAATTATAAGCCAAAATTATTGAAACCAAAAAAGAATACAGAAATATTAAATATAGTTATTTCTAAACTATTTAAAATAAAATATGCTAGCGTGTGTGTTAGTTAGTGCGTGCGGGCGTGTGTCCGATCCGATCCGAACCCTTCGGAGAATCTAGTAGGGCACGGAGACGTGCACTAGTGCGCGATGCCGTTCCCTCTAGAAAACCTCCGAAGGAGATTCGTTTCACACGGCTTGAGGGAACCCTTTACATTCCTCGCCGCCCCCAAAAAAGCCCGGTGAAGCTGAAAATGCCGTCTGATACAATCAGCAATCTCTCTCCAAAAAAAAAAAGAGTGCGTGTGATTAAATGTAAAACTTGCGTGCGGGTGTGTATAAGATAATAAATACCTTCAGTGTTTGAATGAGATGCAAGCCGAGTTCAAATAACTGCATAAATTCATTCGGAGTCATTGAAGATTTGAATTTTCCTAGAAAAATAAAATGCATTGCAGATTGCCAACTGCTTTATTATTATTATTATTACAAAAACACAAAGTTAAAAAAATTTCCAAGAGCAGGATTTGAACCTGCACCCTTCTGACATACCGGGTCAGGTGCTCTTCCAATTGAGCTATCGTGGTTCTAGCCAGCCCGCCGAAATTATTCAACACTATTTACTTTTTTACTTTGAAAGCCAAAGGCGCCAATTCAATGTCAACAACTACCGTCATTAACATCTAATCATAATATTTTTATAAATACTAAAGATCAGTTAAGAAGTAGGCAAGCTATTTATAAAATGTTACAAAAAAACAAAAACAAAAACAAATTACAAAAACACAGTGTTGATAAAATTTCCACGAGCCGGATTTGAACCTTTGTTTCGCAACAAAATATGCGTTAAAATTTTATAAACAAAACAAAAACATTTTATTATTATTAATTAAAAAACAGTATTGATTTTGTGAAAGTGATACTTATTTACATAAATAGAAGCAAATACACAAAGAAACAAGAAACAAGAACGAGCGGGACTCGAACCCGCACCCTATGTCATACCGGGTCAGGTGCACACCTTTGTGCTACCGTGGTTCTGGCCAACCCGCCGCAATTTATCTCTACTCTTACTTTGAAAGCCAAAGGACCCTTTCTCAATATCGACAACTACGTCATCAAAATCCGTTCCCAATATTTTTACAAATATTAAAGATCAGTTAAGAATTAGACAAGCTATATTCATGATTATGGTTATGTACAATTTTACGCAAATGTGCGTACAAATCACAATTTGTCATGGTGTGCGTGTGTAATTTTTTTTCAAAAACAAACTTTTCGTAAATTTATATAATATATACGCAATCATAATTACTACTGGGTCCTTACCTATGAAATTGACGTTATTTTCTAAAACTCAATAAGTACCGGATGTTTATATTTTTATACACATTTAATTTTTTTTATAATAATAATAATAAACTTTATTTGTACACAAAAAATACAGATAGACAAATTGAAGAACAAAAAAAAGTACAAAATAGCCGGCCTTATTGCTAACAAGCAATCTCTTCCAAGCAACCTTGGGCGAAAAATAATAAAATTAAGAAAATAAAAATAGGTGCAAGTAAAAATAAACTAAATTATAATAATAATATCAAATAAAGTACATACAAAAGGGAAATAAATATATTGAACAGAGTTTATGCAATAAAAATAATAAAATAAATAAACATAGCTAAGGTGAATTTAGAAAATGACTCCGAACCTGACCCTTGAACGACTCCAACGTGCGAGCACTTCTGATGCGCTCAGGCAAAGAATTCCATAACCGGACAGCATGCACAGAAAAAGAGAAGGAAGGGAAATTAGTTGAATGAAGAGGAGTCACAAGAGCTAGGTTATACGCAGAACGCAAGGTATGGCTTGAGGAAGTGGAACGGAAGGAGAAACAATTTGGAAGATATTAAGGTGAAGTGAAAAGGAAAGAACGTGTAAGTCTTTACGCCGGCGAATTGGCAGCCATTTAAGCTGAGCTCGAAAAATCGAGACATGGTCATACTTCCTCAAGTTATAAATAAACCGAATACAGAAATTCTGCAAACGTTCCAGTTTATTTAGAAGTTTCTCCGAAAGATCAGCGTAGCAAACATCAGCAAAGTCAATGATGGACAGCAGGAGAGTTAGCGCCAGAGTGATCTTTGTGCTTATCGGCAAGAAGTTACGAAGACGATTGAGTGAACTGTACGCAGCAAAGACCCTTTTCCAAACAGCATCAACTTGCGAATGCCAAGTGAGGCACTGGTCAAAAACAACACCCAGGTTTCTCTCTCTGTCTGTCTGTATATCTTTGAGTATGGTATATAAGTTAACAGAAGTTAACAGAAGGTAGAAGTCCAAAATCGATCCTCGAAACAAATACTAACTGCCGATGATGATTGTCTGAGTCTTACTTGGATTGACATCGAAACCAATCGATTTGCTCCAGTCAAAGATAACCTCGAGATCCCTGTTAGTAACCTCAACAGCACGAGAAAGGTCTAATAGTGGTGCTTGTGTGTAAATTTGGAGATCATCAGCATACAAGTGATAGGAACATGAAAGCGGCTGTGTAATAGAGTTTATAAAGATTGAAAAAAGGAGATAAGACGCTACCCTGGGGGACACCAGCATTAATATTGCACCACGGTGAGAAAGATTCCTCAATACGTATGCGCTGCCGGCGCCCTAGCAGGTAACTTTGAAACCAGTCAACCACGGCAGGAGATATGTCAAGAGAACGGAAAACACCGAGGAGAATATCAAAATCTACTGAGATAAAGGCATTACTAAAATCTAATAATGTCAATAGAGTATGTTGGCGTGTCTCCATACCCCGATGAATATCGTCAGTTATTTTAACCAATGCTGAAGTCGTACTATGACCCGTACGGAATCCGGATTGATTTTGTTGACGGAATGAATTGACTTTTTGTTTCATTGTAGCTTTAAAGGGACTTGTATTTTTTTATTTTTAAAGTCTACTATATTCAGCTAATGAAACAAACACACTGCCCTACAATTTTTATAGTGTTAACATAAATAGATGCTAAGAAAATTGAAAAAAAAAAAACGTTAGTATGAAAAATATAATTTTGTAAAAAATCTTCATACAAAACGTCAACTTTATAGGTAAGGACCTAATATTACTTACCTATCTTACTGCACAAACCCAGCAGGGTGGAGTTAAGGTCGTACGCCGCTGGCTTCACCGCCTTTTCGGCTTTGTACTGGCGTACTATCGCTTCAATAACATCGAAAAGCATCCAAGGAGGTTCAAAGTTTTCCTCAATTGCGACATTGCTTCTCTATAATCGAAAAAAAATAATACAAGCTGTTTGGTAATCAATGTATAACCGGTAATAGATTTAACCGCGTGTGTGATCTAGTGGTTAAGACACAGAGGCCCCGGGTTCGTTTATCAGTGGAGATCATTGCAAGAGCTAGAGGTGCCAGATTGGTCCAAGTTGGCACAGAGAAGGAAAGAATGGCGTGCTGTTTTGTCGGAGTCACTAAACATCATGTGAGATGAAGGCACAGTGCTTACCAGTATAAATATATTTAAAAAACCCAAAACATAGCAATGCAGCTTAGTATAAATAACACCGTGATATTATGCAAAAAAGAAACATATTTACGTATTTATTTTACGTACAAAAACTGAAATTTATAATTTTACATTATTTTGTTGAACCCTGACATGTTTTGGCTTTTGTTTTTGTTGGACCATTAGGATGACGACTAAGGACAATGTATCAGCTGGACCTAAGGTTGTCACTTTGCAATTTTCCGGGGTTTTATTCAGGGTACCCTATTCGCCATATTCAGTATTATACAGGTATTACCAAACACCCAGTATATCGCTCTCTGTGTTAGTAACACGAAGCAAATGTTAGTAACCAGCCAGTCAAAACAATTCTGCCGCGAAATTTATGAACGTTGTAAAGAACATGTGAACAGTTACGGGAAAATACATCGTCACCACCTCAAATATCACAATCATAAACACAGTAAGTGGTACTTATTGCGTTCATAAATTGTGCGGCATAATTATTGAATAAAAGTTATCATCACCAGCTCATTTATGTCCCCACTGCTGGGGCATGTGCCATCCCTATGGATGGATACAAAGAACGGGCCATAAACCATCGAGTTTACCACGGGATATCGAAATTAATATCGCCGTTTATCATGATCGACGAAACATTTGGCTTTTCTATTACTGGTCGAACAAACAACTGACCAAAATATATTTTGTCGATATAACTATTGACATTTCTATCATTGATCAAATGAACGTTTGGTCGAATTAACATTTGGTCGAATGTACGTTTGGTAAGAAGAACTGTAAGCTTTTCTATCGCTTGTCGAGTAGCTCAAATACCATTTAATCTTGATGGGATTACGACCTCCTCGGTCGAGTGGTTTGTACACCGGTTTTCATGGTGTCGCCATCTGAGGTCCCGGGTTCGATCTCCGGTCGGGTCAATTTAGAAATTATTGTTTTTCTAAATTGTCTCGGGTCTGGGTGTTTTCTATGTATAAGTATGTTTATCCATTGTCTAGTAACCATTTAACGAGTTTCATAACGAAGCTTCTTGTTCCGGTAGAGACGTTTGTGAGGTTGTGATGATGGAGGGTTCCACCGCGATGATAAATAACGACTGCGTCTCTTTATGTGATTTTGTATATTTACAGTGACTACATTGTGACCAACTTATTATCTAAACCTTACAAGACTATTTATACAATATAAACTATGTAGATGTTGGAGGGAGGATGCCGTGTCTTATCTTAATCAGATCTACACGCGATTAGGAATGCGGTTACAAACTGTTTAACCATACGCGAGGATAGGAAATTATGTGGCGACCGCAGGCCGCCACACTTCTCTTGGGCTAGATAATTGGTGTGAGAGTAGGAAAGTTTATTTATTTATTTATATATTAAAAATATTGACCATACTTATTCATAGTACATACTTGCTTATTGGAATTGAATTGTGGGTAGTTGTTAAATGTGTCAATAGCAGTATTACAACCAAATATTTACAAAGCACTTTAGTATATAACTTTAGTTTAAACCGCCTCTGTGGTCTAGTGGTTAAGACCACCGGTTTAGAGGGTCAGCACCAGGGGTACCGGGTTCGATTCCCAGCGGGGGGTACATGTTTGTGTACTCGGTTTGGTTGGTGGTAGGGCTTGTTTGTCCGCCTGACAAGCTACCATAATCTTATCAAAATATGTCGCCATAACATCAATGTTTGTAGCATTGTTGTGTTCCGGCAGCAAGAGATAAGATAGCCAGTGCCTCACTAGTTGAGGATCCCGGGTGAAGTGCGCTTTCATCATTGGCCTTATTATCACTTAACATCAGGTGCGATCAAGGCACTGTGCTTACCCGTAAAATATAAAAAAAAGTATTGTATTAGCTTTCTTTCAAAGAGGAGTTTACAGTTCCTCCTACCAAACGTTCACTCGACCAAACGTTTATTTGACCAAATGTTTATTCGATTAAAGATAGAAATGTCAATGATTATACGACAAAATATATTTTGGTCAGTTGTTTGTTCGATCACTAATAGAAAGGCCAAATGATATGTCGACCTTATGTTAAGCGGCGAAATGAATTTCGTTAACCTGTGGTAAACTCTAAGCCACTACGCTAGCCCAGTGCGGATTGGTGGTTGTTAACGACTAAGGTATACACTATTACCATAAAATACCAAGTACTGAACTAGATTTACCTTTAGATAAATTTAAAAAAGATGTGAAGTCTTACTTATAAAAGGTTATTATACAGTCAAAGAATATTTAGATGATAAAACAACCTGATGCTATGATAGGGCATTTTCCAATATTTTTGACGCTGTAAGGGAGAAAGGAGCTGGACACTTGCTGAGTTTCTTGCCGGTTCTTCTCAGTACAAGTGTACATAGTGACATTCACAAGAGCTACTTGTGGCCTATAAACTGAATAAATAATTTTGATTTATGAATTTGGAATTTACGTGCCTTCCGAAGCACGGAGGAGCTCGAGATAATAAATTTTTTGGTCACCCATCCGATGACCTGCCATAGCAACCACAGACCGGTAATCGGATGGGTGACCAAAACTATATCATCTCGAGCTCCTCCCTGTTTCGGAAGACACGTTAAGCCTGGTCCCAGCTGCATTAGCAGTCGTTAAAAACCACGTTACCGCACTGGGTCCGCGTGATGGTTTATGGCCCGATCTCACTATCCATCCATAGGGGAGGCTTGTGCCCCAGCAGTGGTGACATAAAAATGAGCTGATGATGAATATAGATATGTGAATTTGAACAATGTATACTTCCTTTACTTACATTTAGAACTCGTGTGAGTGCATCTTCTAGAATCTGCGTGAAAGTGCACAGCCATTCCTCCATTCTAAGCTTTATTCTCTCTTCTAGAAGGTTGCTATTTGCGTCGAACTTTCTCGAGGCATCATTCAACAAGTCTTTGGTAGCGCTTTCGCATTTATTATTTTCACTTGACACTATTTTTGTTTGAATCTGCGGAAAACTTCTCGGTTCATTCGCTTTTTGAATTTTAAATTTGTGTTTCGCAAAATTCTCGATGCCATTATGTTTTTGATTGACAGCGTTGTGTGTGTCGCTGACACTCTTTTGTTTTTCATTGACACCCATTTGTTTTTCATAGCCAGTGATTTGTTTTTCATTGAAGTTATTTTCTTTTTCATTGACAGACCTCTGTTTGTTTTTAAGTGTTTGCGTTACGTTTTCTCCTTCTCTTATGTATAGCTTTTCAATGTTTATACCTATATTTGTAGCTGAGTTAGCGTTTTCACTATAAATTTGTGGTAAGTTATAATTATTTTTACGCGTTACATCCATAAATTTGTCACTGGTTATCGGAGAAGTATTGGCGTCAACTTTTTTAACTTTCAACTCGCATTTCTGTTCGATACTATCGAATATACTTCTCTTATAGCTGTTCACTCGTAAATTCTCCTTATCACTAAACATATAAGGTTCAAATTTGCCAGGACGCTTCAAGAACATATTCGTTTGTGGGTTGGGCTTGGGTGCATTAATTATCTTTTTAAAGTTGAATGATATTTCAGGGGAGACGTTTGTGCGTTTCGCTTTTATGTCGTTAAGTTGAAAGCAGTTTACATTCATAGCAACAGCATCAGTGTATATATTCCTACTGTTTGTTAATAGCATCTGGCAATAATAAAATATACTTTTAATTTATAAATTAGTTACATTAATAGAAAATAAGATTATTAAAAAAGAAAAATTATAAAAAGATTATAATTGAAGCTAAACATTTACTTAATTTTGTATGCTGTTGTATATTCGTGGCAAATAAAGATAAGATCAATTTGTATCGCTATAAAATTGTGTAAATACATAGAGATGATTATGCTTATAAGGGAATTATCGAAGTTCCCTTAAAAGTACATACATATGTACTGGATTCCCGATGAGCGCTTGAAAAACGGTACACGACTTTGTTTGACCACTGTGCCACAATGACGTTTGTGGCGAAGACAGTAAATATATTGTGCAACTATAATTTAGTCTTTATTTTTAAGATCTAAGGTTCATAATAAGCTGGAGTTGTTGATGCTATCCAACGTTTTCTCAGATTTTGTTATACGTAATTTAAATGTAAATATAATGAGGAAACAGGACTACTTTCGAGATGCATTTTTGTTCCAATCCTTTATATACGAGTAGTACATAATTCATCGAAGTACATAAGGGAACAAACAAATTTACCCTAGTTTTTTATTTAATCCTAAATCGGTCACCCATCCGAAAACACAAACTGTCAAAAGTCGCTTAACATTCGAGATCACAAATCCATTTTTATAAAACAAAAAACAATAAAATAGTTACCACTGTATTTCCACTATCGATGACTTGTAAGCAACACTTGATTATGTAATTTTCTTCTTCTGCTACATTATTTGTATCTTCAATATTGGGTAAGGGTACTGCAAAAAAATAACTCGTCAACCAGCCCATTTTATGTGCCCAGTGCTGGGGCTTTTTTTTTTGAGAGAGATTGCTGATTGCCTCTACGGCATTTTCAGCTTCACCGGGCTTTTTTGGGGGCGGCGAGCAACGTAAAGGGTCCCTCAAGCCGTGTGAAACGAATCACCTTCGGAGGTTATCTAGAGGGAACGGCATCGCGCACTAGCGCGCGTCCCCGTGCCCTACTAGATTCTCCGAAGGGTTCGGATCGGATCGGAGTGCTGGGGCACAAGCCTTATCCCTATGTATGTTTACACCACAGGGAGAACGCGCCGTAACCACCACGGGGGCCCAGTGCGGAAGGTGGTTGTTAACGACTGCTAATGCAGCCGGGACCAACAGTTTTACATGCGTTCCGAAGCAAAGAGGAGCTCAAGATGGTAAATTTTTGGCCACCCATCCGATGTCTGGTGATGATGAGGTCCGATGATGATTCGGCACATTACGTTTTCCCTCCTTCCTATGACATGGGGTCCTTCAAACGAGGCGTGACGGCGCCTTGTGAGTGAGGGTAACTGCTGCGATGTTTCCAAGCTGCACCAGGGTGCCAAGTGCGAGTCTCATTCACCATTCGATTACGTTAACGATAACGAGAATATGTATGGCAAAATTTTAACTCCTCTCGTATGCCGCCAGGAGGCGCTGCTTCAATGCCATACTAATTTCCGTTTTCGTAAACGTAATCGAACGAATACGGACAGTAAACAATACTTACACTAGCCACCCAGTTGTCGCCGCATCTGAACGTCATATTCACTTAACATAAGGTAAAATGGAGTCATTTACCTTAGCTATGTATTAAAAAAAATCTCTGGAGGAATACTTACCTATGTAAGGCGGTGGGTTGTTTAGTCTCCTAGCAAGTTGTCGCGCAGTTATGACGCGTTGCCGCCCCTGACAGTCGCCCACGCACAATGCCTCGATGCTGCTTTGTATTACGCGAGGCAACAACAAGCGACATTTTGCATCTGCAACAATAATAATACTTTATTGACCAAGAAAATACATCAGCTCATTTTATGTCCCCACTGCTGGGGCACGAGCCTTCCCTATGGATGGACATGGAGAACGGGCAATAAACCACCACGCGGGCCCAGTGCGGGCGGTGGTCGTTAACGACTGCTAACGACTGCAGCCGGGAGCAACGGTTTTTGGTCACCCATCCGATGCCATGCTCTGAAGAACTCTTTGACCTTCTCCCTTCCTCCATAGGAGTACACGTGCTGCTCTCCGGTGTCATCGCTTCACTTTCACACATATCCCATCGCGCACAAAGAAATTTGGTGACTCGATTCTTTGTCGCACCTCCAAAAGATGGAATAGTCTACCAGCACACGTTTTCCCTCTTTCCTTGATATGGGGTCCTTCAAACGAGGCGTGAAAAAGCACCTTGTGGGCCGGCAGAGTGAAGTTGACTGATGCTGCGTTGTTTTCACACTGCACCAGTTATCTTCGCGTCTGGACTCCATTTCCACTTAGCATCAGGTGGTGTGGAGTCATTTGCCGTGCTAAGTATAAAAAAAACAACACTGGCTAAATCGTAGCGGGAGCCCTTTTACAAGAAATTGAATTGAGAGAGTACTTGGTGCGGCAGTGAGCCAGTGTATTGGTCAACACAACGTCACAAAAGTGTCTCTGTCCCCTACAAAATTATCGGATAGGATCGAGAGGTTTAACAAGCAACTTACCTGATTTGACATATTCTTCAATGAATTCGTAGTCTTTAATGAGTGTATCAGGGTCCACTATGACATACCACCAGTCCATGCGCAGTTGTAGCTTGGAGTATGCTGGTTGTTCGTTAGGCGACTGGACATGTGAAATTAATAAATATGGATTTGTCAGATTTTGTTGTTATTACCAAAAATTGATAATTATCCGAACCAGCACCCCATAACATGCCGGGTCAGGTGCACTGCCGACTATGCTATTCAATAGCATATATATTGTTTCAGTGGGTTCGTATCTAGCTCATGGATTTTATAAACTCTTTTTTCAAATTCTAATTTGTTCGCAACAAAATTTGCGTTGAATTATATGATAATTATCCGACTGTTTCTCAATATAATTTAATTTTATTTAATATTATTAATAATAAACACGTAAAATGGTGCCGGAATGAAAACATGGGTTTCTTTGATTCTGAGATGTTTATTGTATGGATGAGTAAACCTAAAAGAGAGCCGCGGACAGTCGTCGACAGTTGCGTAATATTAGCAAAATTGCTGCGCGTGCAACTGTTTTAAATAGCAAACCGTTTAGCCGCGATTCGGCTAGATGGCGCTGACTATTATAAGCAGGGCTTGAAATAGTAATAATTACTAATGATAATTATCGTTAGTAATATCATTAGTCATTCATTAGTAATTATTATTAAATAATTATTATTCAGGATAAACATTAATTAAAAGTAATGTGTAAAATAAACGCGAGTAGATCCGTAAAAGTTGTTTCATTTCAATGTGTAGTGTTCGCGTAAACTTTAGAATACAATAATTATTATTTCAAACTCTGCTTGTAATATTCGATTATTAATTATATTTTATTATAATTATGTTAGTAAAATTAAGGTGAAACTTTATTATCGATATAAATGATTGAAATTTATATAATACAATTATTAGTAAAAAAACATAACATAACTAAGTACATTAAAGAAAACAAAAATTAGGATAACTAAAGACAAAATAAAACCTATAAATAAAAAATATCCTCCAGCTGTGGGCTCATGGGAACGGTCCCAAGAATGCTGGCAACATTACTCGCTTTGGATTGCCAAGCTAATACGTTGGCAGAGGTAGCTGCCAGCCTTCTTGTCACCGGAAGCTTCAATAAGGAATTCAATAATTATGTTATATTTGACTTAGAAAAGATAAAACTTAACTCACCATACTACATTCAGCTTGGGCATCACTACTCTGACTATTGGTCTGTTCCTGAAGACTGAAAGTGACCCTCTTCTTAGGAGTCTTGACTTGAGCCTGCTCATCTTTGGTAGTCTTGATTTTTTTACTGGCAACTGAACAATAAAAATAAAAAGTGATATTTATTTTATTGCTGGTTTGGGATTCCGTGCTTCGGGAGGCACGTAAACCAGTTGGTCCCGGCTGCATTAGCAGTCGTTAACAACCACCAATCCGCATAGGGCCCGCGTGGTGGATTATGGCATATTCTACCTATCCATCCATATTTTATGCGTCAGCAGTGGGGACATAAAGTTAGCTGGTGATGTGATGATGATTTAATTTTAAGCCTTTTTTACATACAATAGGTACAGGTATTATCTTATTTACTATAGCAACTTATATAGCATGTTATATATGTTTGGTTATCAGCATATGAAGCTCTACGGCGCAGTGGTTAATGCGCCCGATCTGCGATTGCTAAGGTTAAGCTAATTTTAAGGCTGGTGGGGCAAGGCATGGGATGGGTGACCTAAAATTAATCTACTTAAGCTTCTCCATGCTTCGGAAGTCACGTAAAGCCGTTGGTCCCGGCTGCATTAGTAGCCGCTAACAACCTCCAATCCGCACAGAGCCCGCGTGGCGGTGGCGGCCCGTTCTCCCTATCCATCCATAGAGATGGCTCGTTCCCCAGCAGCTGGGACATAAAATGAGGAGCTGATGATGATGATGATGATGATGATGATGATGGTGATGACGATGATGATGATGGTGATGGCGACTCAATATTTATAATTTCACAATGTTTAACATGTGTTCTTTGAGTGTAGTGTGTAAATAAGTAAGAAAGTGTTAATACTTTCTTAAAATTAATTTAATTTTAAACATACTTTCATAGCCTCCCAAGTCTTTGATGTCTACAGATTTCCTTCTTTTAGCTAAAAGCAGCAACCTCAAGTCATCACAATCCAAATTGGCAACGCCCAGTTCGTTTGTTACCGACTTTCTTATATCAGCATGATCAATCTGTTGCTTATCAAAATTTGCAAAACTGTCAAGATAATTGGATTCCAAGACCTCTGGATTGATGTTTACATTGCCATTGTTTTCAGATTGAGTGCGTCTCCTATTCAAAATAGGTATTTTGAAAAAGGATTTAGGTTTTTGGATGATTTGCCTGCTTATTGAAGGTCTCGAAGTTAGGGTATCTTTTCTATTTTTAACTGGTGTCAATATATTGTAGCAATTATTTTTCTTAGCATTGATATTCTGCATATTATCTCTTTTACAGTATTTAGAGAAACGCTTTGACAACGGCATGTTACACGCTTGAACCAACGGCATTGATGTTCCATTGACACTTTGCTTTTCTTCTGGAGTGTTTCTCATATACATTGGTGCTTGCATTGGCATAGGGATAGGGATAGGTGTCCATATAATATTTGGCATATACGATTCGACATTTGATACATATTTAGGAAAAACTGCTTGCCCGAATACAGGTGACTGTGTTTGTTTGATGTTGTTGAATATACATCGAGGTGGGATTGCATCTTTTCGAAAGAAGTCTGGCTTTTTGTAAACTTGGGGAACTGTTGAGGTGGAGGCGTTGTCGTCTTGAGGTGGACTATTGGGCTCGGGATGGCAATGTTCCTTGTCATAGATCCCATGGATGTTGAAGTCTTTTCTTGAGCTGTTCTGTGGAGTATTAAATATTATCAGCCATTACTTTCCCACTGCAGGGCAAAGGCCCCCCTTCCCTTCACCTATCTCTATCCAGAGCTAGTTCAGGCCAATTCTTTAAATGGATTCCATTACAAATACACAAATGTTAAAAAAAAATCCACGAGCAGGATTTGATCCTGCACCCTTCTGACATACCGAGTCAGGTGCTCTCCTAATTGAGCTATTGTTCTAACCAGCCCGCCGAAATTGTTCAACACTATTTACTTTTTTACTTTGATAGCCACTACCGTCATTAACATCCGATCATAATTTGTTTGTTTCACAACCAAATTTGCGTTAAAATTATATAAACAAAACAAAAACATTTTGGAAATCCATTAGCTAAATTGGAATAAATCTTACATTTTTATTTATTAATTGACCATACTATATTCTTGGAGGTGGTTAGACACCCTTTGCTAAATCACCCAAGGGCACCTCTAAATACTATGATCTGATGAGTACCGAACAGGTCGTGAGAAATCCCTCAATGGCTACACACTCGGCTTTATTTCCGGTGGTCCTGGGTTCAACTCCAGGGCAAGACAAAGTGTGTTTCCAAATTTTCATTAAACGGGGTGTCCCAATAGGTGAATCAAAGTACTATGAGAGGTAACTTGACCCAGAGGTAGGGGTAGGTCAGAACCTACCCCTAAAAAATATGAAAAAAAAAAAAATAATGCCCATGGCTATCAATTTTTTTAAAATTATATATTGAAATTGTATGCCATTTTCTTAAATTTATGCTTATAATTATAGCGTTTTGAGTTTATTTGCACTTTTTACTTACCAATAATAATTGTAAGTAATTGTATGCGTAAACTTAAGAAAATTGCATACAATTTCAATAAAAAATAAATAAAAATTAATAGTCATGAGCATTATATTCTTTTTCATATTTTTTAGGGGTAGGTCAGAGGTCAAATTACCTCCCATAGCAGTTTGATTTACCCATTCTGGGACACCCTGTATATCCCAAGTTAGTAATCAGCAACCCACATTTGTCATGAGTGTGGCCAATACCTAACAATAGTAGTGATGATTTGCCCAGCAGTGAAACAGTGGGTTACTATTATGCCCAGAGTGCACGAAAAGTGAGGAGACCAGCCTCCACCTACTAGCTGAGTGCCCTATGTACTCACTGATAAAATGGGAGCTCTGGGGGTCGAACACATTAGACATAGAGGATCTGAAGGTTCTGAAGGTGGAGCAGATAGCAAGATTTACCAAAGAGACTAAAAGATTCGATGGGGCGTCGTGAAAGCTGGATCAACCTTAGCTCAGATAGATGAAGTAGCACAGATAGCGCAGGCGGAACACCCGTTCGGTTGGCGACGTCCCCACAAGAAATAATAGGTAATTATAAATTTTTTTTAGCTTTACTATTAAGTACCTAGTTATTCTGTGGTTTTACTCAAAAGTTCAAACAAGCAAAGGTAAGTGGTAAGACTGGAGTGGAGTGGTGGTGCTTTGGAAGGCACGTAAAGCCGTTGGTCCTAGCTGCATTAGCAGTCATTAACAACCGCCGCCCCGCAATGGATAGGCGTATTGGATGGCCCGTTCTCCTTGTAGTGTTTCCATCTATAGGAAAGGCTCGTGCCCCAGCAGTAGGGACAAAAAAAGAGCTGGTATTGTAGTCTCTATCCAGTCGGGGCAGTCGGATCCTGGGCAGAATCTTACCACCAGTGTTGTCGAAAAGAAACGACATGTGTATCAATTAAATAATCTAGACAAAATCTTAGACAAATACGTACCCTAACATCTTTGTGTAAGTGTACATCTTAGATGTAAGCCTTAAGGTAGTTTTAAGGTAGATACTTACTTCTATTTCGTTTAAACTCCATGCGGTCTCGCCATTTACCACGTTGAAATAATAAAACTTGCCAGGAAAACTTTTAGATGGACACAGAATCCAACCGTTATTGTTCTTCATTTGATTCATAGTGAGACATTTCAGTGCACTTTTACTTATTAAAACGCTAAGCAATAAACTATGTTTAGAATGGACAATTGGACATCGAGTTATTTGTTGGAAGTAACTTGATAACTTAGGTATACAAACAAAAACTCAGTTCAATTTGCTGACACCCGCGAAACGAAAACTTTCTAATCTTGTTTTCTGTAATCGTTAAGCAAAAGCAAAGAGACTACGTCAATACAGCCTTATGTTTAATGATTTTTTCATAATTTGTCAGTGATCGATAACAGATGAATGATATTTATGAATGAAAAAGGATCGTTGATCTTTCCTAAGAGTCCCAAAAGGGTTGGAACATCACCAATTTTATAACGGTAAACAAGACATACGTCTTTCACTTTACTTACGAAAGTCACGCCAAGGTGTTCGTAGATTAAGCTTTAAAAATCACTAGATATAATATATATAATAAAAATAAATGGTTATTATGTTGATATTTTAAAGCAGTAAAAAATGTAATCCAATCTGCCGACTATCGGCACGCAACGCTCAACAGCTTTTTATGACCTGCCGACGCGAAGACGACGGTCGGCAATAGCCGCTTCAGAGGTCGTGAATAAATGTACCTATATAATGTAGCATTATGCTTTTGTTTTACAAGTCCACACCCCCATGTCGCAATCCTACATTAAACGGCAGAGCTACCCTTGGATAACACCAACCAGCAAATGACTGATGGCAAATATTATAAAGAGCTAAAGTCTATCGTAAATAAAGCTATATACCGTGAAAAAGTAGTATTTTTTAGTCAAGATATCAATCAACACTTTAAGAATTCCAAATTGTTGTGGAAAAATAACAAAAGAAATGTAGTAGATTTTAAAAGTAAGCCATCTTCAATACTCTCTCATATTAATGACCCAGATATGACCAACGGACATTTACTGCACGTTCTTGGTAATGATAGCGTCGCCATTTCTGATCTTATATATTTTGAGCACCACCGGTTTAATTCTTCGTTTAACACTGTAAGCCTTTACACTGTTGATGAATCACACATTTTAAAAATAATTTCAAATATTTCTACTAACGCAATGGGTGTCGATGGAATCACCCGCGATATTGTCCTCTTAACTTTGCCACGGACACTTAAAGTTATTAACTGCAATACTCTATCCAAACTAGTTTTTTTCCTGATATCTGGAAAAAGGCTCTTGTCAAACCCATACCAAAAAATACCACACCAAACGAACTAAAACATAAAAGAAAGAAAAGGGAGTATACTAATAGCTCTGATTATCAGTATACTCCCTTTTCTTTCTAAAATTGTTGAGAAAGTTGTATGTCAGCAGTAAATTGCTTATTTGAATTCTAACAACATTTTACTCTTGAAAAGGTCTGGATTTCGTGCTGGTCGAAGCACGATGGCAATCATCTCACGCAAGCGTGCCTCCTTTCCCTACTAGATTCTCCAAGGGGGTTTTGATCACACGCACTAGTGCGTGATGCCGTTCCCTCTAGAAAACCTCCGAAGATGACTCGTTTCACACAGCTTGAGAACCCTTTGAGTTTATCGCCGCTCCCAAAAAAACTCGGTGAAGCTGAAAATGCCAACGAAAGCAATGAGCAAACTCTCTCCAAAAAAAAGTAGGTAGTAGAAGATAGATTCTCTGAGGGGTTCGGATCAAATAGATTAGCCTAGTACTTAAATGAAACACAATCTTCAACACGTTATAATTTTTAATACAAAACTTAAAGCTATACATAGTGAGCAAAAAGTT
This sequence comes from Eudonia truncicolella, assembly GCA_949315975.1. NCBI lineage: Eukaryota > Metazoa > Arthropoda > Insecta > Lepidoptera > Crambidae > Eudonia > Eudonia truncicolella. The sequence goes on along the minus strand of OX438853.1, from coordinate 5,270,943 downwards.
TAAAAAAAAATACTACCTATAACTTATTACATTTAGGAACGATCACAGCTACAAACTAATCCCCATTTTAGAACTTAATTATTGTCGTATGTACTTAAATTATTATATTATTATAGCTACTTTAATATCACATAAAACTTTTTTCATAAAGAGGTCAGATGTATAAATTATAGTTATTATTGTCTATGGTTCTGTGTTAAGTTGCGATTAATTAAATTAATAAATTCGATAGATAGAATATGGTCAGTGCAGTCGAAGAGGTTGCGTTTTGATACCCACAGTATCTCCTAGAATTGTAAAATATTTTCTTACGAATTAATGTAACATTTTGCAAATATTTTGTTAGGTAAGTATATTTATGCTCCCAAGCCGCTTGTTGAAATTCCTTGAGTCAAAATTGCGCCATGGGGCAACAAAATGGAACGCGCTAAATGAGCCGCCATCTGTGCTCTCCCGCGCAGACAGTCTCTTTGATTTTCGAACAAAGACGTATTCTGTCATTATTTTTTTTAATAATAAGAAAATCTAAATTATGTAGGTATTGTTTTGAGTTGGCGCAATTGAGCTCAATTTACACATGTCTACGTCTAAGCACGTATTTTTATCATGATGCAATATGTAATAAGAGTATCTCTTATCTTAATAAAATATACTATTACATGTAAAAAACTCATAATTATTTTAAATTTGAATTTGAATTTGAGTACTACAAAATGGTGCCAGCTTATGGTTTTGTGCAATATCTTGTGCCAAAATGTTATATATCAAATGTTTTACAACAGAATGCAATTTTTTTATTTATTTACTGTTGTACATTGTATAGGTACAAAATTAGTAAGTATAGTATCTTAAACCCTGTGTATGTGTGTGTGGGACCATAAATCAATACCAATATCACTATAGTCTTACCAAACGTGAAATTAAGTATCTTTCCTACCCTCTTATTATGTCAAAGATAGGATAGTTTTATATGCTTAATAATTAATGAAGACCTGTTAAAAAATGACAATACAATAGTGATTACGATTCCTTCAGATTTTAACTGAAATTTTGGCATCAATTTATTTTAATAATGTTAGTATGTAGCAATAATAGTTATTTAATTTAGGTTTTTTACAATAGGGAGAGAGATGGACTCTATTAGAAAGCGACAAAGTGCGATCAATACAGTCTTTATTACCACAGTATAAGGAGACAAGGAGATAGACACCTCTCACGGAAACGGAATCTGGCAACAATTGCGTTCGGACTGTTCCGAGCTGTTCCGAGATGCCGGCCGTGTCCGTGAGAGGAGCTAGATGGCGCAGTGGTTAACGCGCTCGGTCTACGATTGCTAAGGTTAAGCACTTTCATAAAAGCCGGTCATCGGATGGGTAACATTAGCAGTCGTTAAAACCAACCTTATCGCACTGGGCCCGCGTTGTGGTTTACGGCCCGTTCTCCCTGCGGTGTAAACATTCTTACAAAAACACAAATGTTGAAAAAATTTCCACGAGCAGGATTTGAACCTGCACCCTTCTGACATACCGGGTCAGGTGCTCTCCCAATTGAGCTATCGTGGTTCTAACCTGCCCGCTGAAATTATTCAACACTATTCACTTTTTACTTTGAAAGCCAAAGGCACCCATTCAATGTCAACAACTGTCGTCATTAACATCCAATCATAATATTTTTACAAATACTAAAGATCCGGTAAGAAGTAGGCAAGCTATTGTTTTTGTTTTGTTTAAGTATATAATTTTAACGCAAATTTTTGTTGCGTTAACAAAACAAAAACATTTTATTCATAGGGAAGGCTCGTGCCCCAGCAGTGGGGTAATTAACTGACCTGGTGATGATGATGAACTACTTTTAACTCTTTGTAACTGTATGTAACTACTGGGAATGATTTCCGAACCGGTGACTAATTCTCACGCTATGATATCAGTTACGATCGCTTCTTTTACTTTTAGAAAAAGTGACTGGTTAAAAAATTACACTCAAGTTGTCGAACTGTGCGTATTAATAACCAAATTGTAAATTTATAAGTATTACAATCATCTGTGCTTCGGAAGGCACCACCGCAAACAACCACCGATCCGCACACTGGGCCCGCGAGGTGGTCCGTTCCTCCTATCCATCCATTAAGGCTCGTGCCCCAGCGGTGGGGTGAGAAAAATGAGCAGATGATGAAATATTAAAGAAATTATTATATTTCATAGTGTACTTCATGTCACTTTTAATTTCGAGATCACCGGTCAGATTTAAAAATGGGTTCCCTGGGTCCGTTAAGATTTTATTTAAACATTTTATAATGACCAATCATATTGTCAAAGTTGCATATACTCAGTCGTTCTTAGAAGTAAGTTTTATTATTATTAAAAATTTCAGACTTAACAACTTTATGTAACATGTTTTGTTATGCTACATATTAATAATTAATCACTTAATAAAGTATTGCCACTATAACTCACTAATCGTGATTTTTACGTAAAGACACTTTATATTATCAATTACAATACAACTCTTCTAAATGTACATTTAGCCATAGCTTAGTCATACATTAGTCATAGCTTAACGCCAGTGTTTGTCACAGGAACCAGGAGTGCGTGTCGGGCCACGCGCAGTGTAGGGTCCCGTAGCCCATCTCAATAATGCGGACTCTGAGAAGAGGGCTTTTATGAACATTAAATTAACGATGGCTCATATACTGAAATGTAGATGCTACCGGTTTCACACACCTGACAACGTTATTTAAGTATTTCCCAATGAGGAATTTGTACTGCGCCAAGTACATTTTATAAGTTGGTCGACTGTTACTCGTAAACTTGTAAAGGCTATTTTCCTTTTAACTTCGTCATATATGCTCATGTCAGCTACCATGTATTTTTTTATGTATCCAAAAACAACCATTTGGCTGGCAATGCCAAATTACAGCTTTCTAGTACTAAGAGTCTATGAGCTAGGCTGGGGACTGGCAGACAGACGGACATGGCGAAACTATAAGGGTTCCTTGTTGACTACGGAACCCCAAAAAGTGTCGATGGTTGGTTCCTGTCAAAAACTGGTGCCACTACCCTACGATAGTGCCTCTAGCGGTAAAACAATGCATACTTATCACCTATCGAATTGATAATAGAACCAATACAAAACATAACTAATTAGCCACACTTTAATTTTTACTTACTTGGAATTTTTATAAATGCTTCCTTGTATGTTAGTATATTGTTAGTGTTTAAAGCACTACATTTACTCTTAAAATGTAGTAATGAATTTATAGTTTCATTCTTAAGTTGGTGAATATATAGGTTAATTGCTATGAAGTAACTGCCTAGAAGTAACATGAGGGTAAGGGCTATATAAGATATTGGAGGTAAGATCACTGTCATGAAGTATATAGTCTTCCTTATGTGCGATGGTAGGCCTTCTTGATTCTGAAACAAATGTAAAAAAAATTTGTTAGATTAAGGTGACAGAAGGACTTCTTGGCGGGAAAGTGAAGAGTCATGTCTGCGGTATTGTTTTGTTTTCAACAATTTGTGTTACGTCGAATATTAATGTGAAATAACGGTGGATTATTAACCGTTAAGTGTTCGTGAGTGTGCAAATGAAACAAAACATTGCAACGTCACTTTTCAAATTCTCTCAAGAAGTCTGCGTGAGGACTTGATAAAGCCCCACCCACATCTTTACTGAGATACTCGAGGGGTTGGGGGGTATATATCGTTTCTCACTTCTCATTTTTATTATCATTCATCATCATCATCATCATACAGGAGAAAAATTACTTTGACACTGGCTAAATGTGCTTATCGCACGTAGCCATCAAGTATAAGAAAGAAAAAAAAAGAAATCATGTAGACAGGTACTAGATTCTCGATGAGCGCTTGAAAAACGGTAGACGACTTTGGTACCACGGACGGAGCCACAATGACGTTTGTGGCGATGACAGTAAATATTAAGTACAAATATTTTGCAACCTCAATTTAATCTTTATTTTTAAGATTTAAGGTTCACAGTAAGCGGAAGTTGTTGATGCTATCCAATGTTTTTTCAGATTGTGTTATTCGAAATTTAAATGTATAGGTATGAGCAAACAGGACCACTTTCGAGATGTATTATTGTTCCGGATTCTTTATCTAGTAAGAACAATATTGATCGAAGGACAAAAACAAATAAAATGTAGTGCTCTTGTGCAAGGTCTAGAATTTTAGATTATCACTTTTCACAAGGTAAGGTACAAACAAGAAAGAAAGCACTATATAAAAGTTAAATATTTAATATTAATTTTAAAATTATGTCTCGATACATTATTTTATTTTGCTTTTGACAATTATCAACTTGAAAAAAGACAAAGTGTTGAAAAAATTCCACGAGCGGGATTCGACCACGACTCTGTCCAACTAATTAATCGAATAATGCGCTTCGTCTACGCAAAATTATTAAGTATATACTTTTAATCTAAAATAACGTCTGAAAAAATGGTGGCAATACTTTATGGACCTTACAAATAAACAAAGAATAAGCTCCGAATAGTTATTCCGTGTTTTGTTTCTGTCATGTAAACTTCATTTCAGTAAAGAGTAAAAGAGACAAAACACGGAATAATAATACGAAGCTTATTCATTGTTTATTTGTCAGTATATATATATATATATATATATAAATATAAGTATATTTATACCTACCCACCCCACCCCTATACTATGTAATCTGGCAAAAAAAAAAGAGTAAAATTATTAAAAAAGGGCAATATAGGCACCTACATATAAACAGTGTCACACAAAATAAATGTCCAATGTTATGCCTTATCAGCTCTTGAAGGAGCTCGATGACGCAGTGGTTAACGCGCCCGGTCGTCAAGTGCCGAGGTTAAGCAACTTTCGCAAAGGCCGGTCACCAGATCAGTGACCAAATGTAACTCTCGCTCCTCCATGCTTCGGGAGGCACGTAAAGCCGTCGGTCCCGGCTGCATCAGCAGTCGTTAACAACCACCAATCCGGGGCCCGCGCGGTGGTTTACGGCCCGTTCTCCCTATCCGTCCATAGGGAAGGCTCGTGCATGCCTCAGCGGGGGACATAAAATGAGTTGATGACGATGTAATGCCTTATCACGTTATTACTTAGTCGTATTAAAAAACAATTAACAAATAACGCTCACGTATTCAGCCCAGAAGAGTGGCAGCACTAGGTTGGAGAACATGTTGTAATCGTACGTGAAGCCCGATAGGTCGTGCACCCTCAAGTTGCTCTGCATGCGTGCGACGGAACGAAACGGCGTTCCTGACAGCTATAACAAGTTAAATGCATTACATAGGTACCCGCCCGCGACTTCGTTCGTGAAGACTACAGCAAAAAAAAAAGTAAAAAAAAAAGTATCCTATATGCAGGGGGCCTACCGCCTAACTCTATCGCTATCGCTCTCGCCATCGCGCTCTATAGTTTATGGCGTCATCTTGTCATTTCGAAAGCGATATAAAAGCAATATCGAAAGCTGTAGGCTATAGCTTTCGATATTGCTTACATATTGCTGTCATATTGCTTTCGAAATGACAAAATAACGCCATAAACTATAGAACGCGATAGCGAGAGCGATGGCGATATAGTCAGGCGGTCGGGGGGCTGGTCTGCGTCATGGTCTGTATATGAGGAAAGTTTCATTAAAATCCATTCAGCAGTTTTTACGTGAAAGAGTAACGAACATCCATCCGTACTTACAAACTTTCGCGTTTATAATATTAGTAGGATTTTTGTGATCTAATTAAATGCTTTAGTAACATAGCCTGTAAGAATAAATTAACTAACACATTTATGGATACTCACTGTGCGTAATAAAGTGTATATTATTATTATAATTTGTAAGTGTGTGTTTTTTTTTCTCAGCTAGAAGCCGGTTTTCTCTATAATTACCTTAATTAATAATAATAATATACAAAATGTTTTTGTTTTGTTTATATTATTTAAAACGCAAATTTTTGTTGCGAAACAAATTACAAAAACACAATGTTGAAAAAAAAATTCCACGAGTAGGATTAGAACCTGCACCCTTCTGACATACCGGGTCAGGTGCTCTTCCAATTGAGCTATCGTGGTTCTAACCAGCCCGCCGAAATTATTCAACACTATTCACTTTTTACTTTGAAAGCCAAAGGCACCCGTTCAATGTCAACAACTACCGTCATTAACATCCGATCATAATATTTTTACAAATACTAAGATCAGTTAAGAAGTAGCTATTTATAAAATGTTTTTGTTTTGTTTATATAATTTTAACGCAAATTTTTGTTGCGAAACAAATTACAAAAACACAATGTTGGAAAAATTTCCACGAGCAGGATTTGAACCTGCACCCTTCTGACATACATATAATTTTTTCAACATTGTGTTTTTGTAATTTGTTTCGCAACAAAAATTTGCGTCAGTCTTTTTTACTACTGTTTATTTGTGTATTAATGTTGTTGTTTGCTGCCAGAACAAAAAAAATAAAAAAAGTCTTGTGATGAATAGTTCTTTTTGGAGATAGTTTGCTGATTGCCTCAGACGGCATTTGCAGCTTCACCGGGCTTTTTTGAGGGCGGCTAGAAACTTAAAGGGTCCCTCAAGCCGTGTGAAACGAATCACCTTCGGAGGTTTTCTAGAGGGTACTGCATCACGCACTAGTGCGTGTCCCCGTGCCCTACTAGATTCTCCGAAGGGTTCGGATCGGATCGGTGTTGAATAGCGATTTACTTACTGGCTCCACGACAATGTAGGAGTTATGTTTGTACCGGTCCGGCTGCAGGCCCGTCACGAACGTGTCTTTGGGAGGATGGCCGGTGTAGAAGTGTGGGTAGGATAGCACCATCGGAAAGTCTGCAAAACGGTAAAATTATAATTTATAGACTATGACTGGGTTCCATGTGATGGACACCGGAGACGAGGCAGGCCGAAAGCGGAGGTGAGGGGACGTCTTGACCCCTTTTTTGCCGGAGTGGTATGAGGTGGTCGATGATAGAGAAGATTGGAGCCACAGATGGGAGGCCTTTGCCCAGCAGTGGGACACAAAATAGGCTAATAAAAAAATATATTATACATAGAAATAGAAATAAAAAACATTTAGTAGCGACACAACACACATCATAACATTCAAATTCATTCAAAATTCAAAAAATAAGTGGCACTAACAGGTGCCCGCTCAGCATGATGTCAGGCCTCCTAGTTTATGGGAAAACCTGACGCTGGTCTTCCGCGAACACCTAAGCGTGGGAGGGAGCACAACCACAAAGAAACAACAATACACACTTATACATATTATATACACGTATACACCTTTGCGAAAGTTGCTTAACCTAAGCACTCGCAGACCGGGCGACTTAACCACTGCGCCATCGAGCTCCTAGAAATCAGTTGCTGACCCCCATTACGTTAATCACTGGTTCCCGTCAAACTCCTGGTGACTCTACCCTGCCTACATATTACCAGACACCCAAAGGATATATTTTTCCCATGATACGTATAATATGTAGGTATGAAAACAATTATAATGACAAACTTTCTTCAACAGACTTATTCTGTTACTCATTGAGCTCTTTCAAAAATTACATTGGCAGTTTACTTACCACCTCTATGTAAAATAATGATTAGTTATATACCTATTACTTATGTATATTATATTGTGTATTTATTGTATAGTAATTATCTGTATATCCATATTTATGTATTGTATACTAGTGAATTAAATAACCCGTCAGGTTGAAAATTAACCCCCTTTTTCATACAAACTATCTAAGCATTATTTAGTTAATTATTGTTTTGTCTCTTTTTCTCAAATTCAAAATGACGTTTGTGTGACGTTAACGAAACAATATTAACCTAAATAATGCTACAATAGTTTTTATGAATAAGGAATGTGTTAATGTGTGTCAAATTTTATAAGTATTTAACTAGTCTGGCCATAAATACTGTTACATAAAAATTTAATTATTTTGAATTTGGAACGCGTTTATTATTTTAAAATCTTCCATTCCATTCCATTCCATTTCACATATTTTTTCGTATTCATTAACAAATTACAATATGGAATGGGGTGTTAAAGAAAATAGGATTGCAGTGATCGCCATGCACAAAGTGGGTACGGAGCCGTCAGTCGTATTCCAGACAATTCAAAAGCTTGGTATCAGCCGTATGTTCGTACCTAATATCGTACTATCAACAGACAACACTTCCTCTGTCGAAGACCATAAAAGATCGGGGCGGCCGCGTGCTATTAGAACTACAAAGGCTATTAAAGCCAGAATTCGTCGAAATCCCATTAGGAAGCAAAAAAATCTTATCGCGAGAAATGAAGATTCCCGCTAGGACTCTGTCGCGTATTATAAAACAAGACCTGAAGCTCGGTGCTTATCGTCGATATACAGGACATGCCCTAAACTAAATCAATCTTTACAATTAAAGAGAGTGGATCGATCAAAACGCCTTCTGTCGCGATTCGCAGGTGAAGGGCACAGAAATATCCTCTTTACCGATGAAAAAATTTTCACGATTGAAGAGCACTACAATAAGCAAAATGATAAAGTGTACGCTCACAGTTCTAAAGAAACTGCTCATGTGGTCGGAAAGGTACAACGTGGTCATCATCCTGCGTCAGTGATGGTGTGGTGGGGCGTGTCTTATCAAGGCGAAACAAAGCTACATTTGTGTGAAAAAGGTGTGAAAACTTCAGCCAAAGTGTATCAAGAGACAGTCTTGGATCGTGTTGTGAAACCTCTCAGCAATACACTTTTCAAAAATGTACCGTGGACTTTCCAGGAGGACTCTGCACCTGGTCACGAGGCGCGACCTACCCAAGCCTGGCTTGAAACCAACGTTGCGGACTTTATAAGAGCTGAAGACTGGCCCTCATCTAGCCCAGACCTTAACCCTTTAGACTACAAATTATGGTCAGTTTTAGAGTACGTGGCTTGCTCTAAACGACACGGCGACGTTGAGTCTCTTAAAAAATCTCTGGAGCAAGCAGTGGCGAAATGTCCCATGGAAACAGTGCGCAAATCCATAGATTCGTGGCCAGACAGATTAAAGGCCTGTATAAAAGCCAAAGGCGGCCATTTTGAATAGAATATTGTTTTTATTTTTTACTGAGACTTTAATAAATATGTACCTACATGTAAGTTTTAGTAATATTACATTACTTCATAAAAAAAATGCATTTTCATTTGTAACAGAACTTATGGCCGGACTAGATAGAAAATTTGCAATTTGCTGTATGTTTATATAGGTAAATAAGTACTTATATAAGTATGTTAAACTTTTTTATTTTTTATTTTAACGGGTAAGCACAGTGCCTTGATCTCACCTGTTGTTAAGCGATGATAACGCCAATAATGGAAGCGCACTTCACCCGGGAACCTTAACTAGTGAGGCACTGGCTATCTTATCTCTAGCTGCCGGAACACAACAATGCTACAAACATTGATGTTATATATTTAGATAAGATGGTGGTAGTTAGCCATGCGGTCAAAAAACAAACCCTACCACCGACCAAACCGAGTACACAAACATGTACCTCCCGCTGGGAATCGAACCCGGGACCTCTGGGTCCAAACCGGTGGCCTTAGCCACTAGTCCACAGAGGCGGCCTAATCTAGATTAAGAGCTGTGAATATTGAAATATATTATAAAATATATTAAAATAAAACTCACCGAAGTAGCACTTGGAACCGTCGCTGAGCCCGTCCGGCAGTTCCGGCTCCGTGTCGTAGCAGTCCGTGCCGTTCCGCACCCGGTCGAACACGCTCTCGGACAGGTTGTACCGGTATACGGGCACGTGGTCTACCACCAGCTCGGCTGAGAAGAAAAGGAAGAAACAAAGCTTTTTAAAAGACGACGGGAAAAGAAATCTTCAGTAAAACGAAACTAGGCACTACGCCTATTAAACGAGTACCTATACTCTTCCCAACGCTGGGCAAAGGCATCTCATAGGAATCAAGTCAAAGGTTTTGGGCGTGTTTACCACAAACTATGGAGAACCCAGAAGGTATACACTTTACACTTTCGCGTTCCTTTGTTAATAAATAAATTTAAACAGGGATTAACGCAAACTAGTTGCAAAAGGTGGTCACGGGCCGATAGCCGACTTTTTGGAGAGAGATCGCTGATTGCCTCAGACGGCATTTTCAGCTTCACCGGGCTTGTTTGGGGGCGGCGAGGATCGTAAAGGGTCCATCAAGCCGTGTGAAACGAATCACCTTCGGAGGTTTTCTAGAGGGAACGGCATCGCGCACAAGTGCGCGTCCCCGTGCCCTACTAGATTCTCCGAAGGGTTCGGATCGGATTGGGGAGCGGAACAACCCGAGGGCGCCTCTAAAGGCTCGGGCCTCGGCTCGGGTTGACCGGGCCGTAGAGGGGAGAGAAGCGCCCAGGTACATGTCTGTACCTGGTGTAGAGCGCGTGTGAACCGGTTCTTCGTACCCTTGTTCTACGAGTACGGTGTCTTGGGCCTAAATTAGTGTGCATGTTTAGTGTATACTGTAAATGTGTAGTGGCATTTATAGGATCGGACGAGGGGATAGCCGACGGACGTTGTAACTCGGTCGAAATGTCTGGGTATAAAGAAGGTATATGAAACCATTTACTAATCAGATTGCGTTAATCCCTGTTTAAATTTATTTGTAAACACGGAAGGTTAGCTGAATACATACTGCTCTCGAGCAACACACATAGATCCGCGCGGCTGTTATTGCTGATGGTAAGCAACATTCGCAACGACCTGTCTTCGGATGGGTGACCAAAAATGTATCATATCTTGCTTCTCCATGCTTCACTTAAAACCGTTAGTGCCGGCTGCGTTAGCAGTCGTCAATAACCACCAATCTGCACTGGGCATGCGTGGTGGTTTATGCCCCGTTTTCCGGTTCTCCCTATCCATCCATAGGGAAGGCTCGCGCCTCAGCAGTGGGGACACAAAGTGAGCTGATGATGATGAAATTAATAAATATACCGTTACTTACCATCAAAATAAAGAGGCATTATTTTGCACACAGTTTTTCTCCAGTACAAAACGGTGTCATTCTTGGTGAGGTGTTGTCGGTACATGACCCCTTCGGTTGACCCAAATATGCGGTCAGGACACTCCTGAAGAACAATATAGTATTATATAAGGTTTTTTTATGTAACTGAGCTGACACAATAAACAGTGCATGATATTTTATACAGCATTTTTATGCTCGCCTTGTTGAAGTCTCCAGTGACGAGAGCTCAACAGGCAGCTTTCTCTGCCAACGTATTAGCTTTTCAATCCAAATAGGTAATGTTGCCAGCATTCTTGGGACCGTTCCCATGAGCCCACAGTTGGAGAACATAAATAATAATAATAATAATAATTCGGAAAGCAGTACTCCTTGACACGGCACGTATTGTCAGGAGGGTCCTCACTCTGCAGCCTGACCACCGGTAGCTTGGGCCCTGCCCCGCTGCTGGCGGTAGAATCTAGAATAAAGACTCTAGAGTTAGGTTTTTATAATGTTTTATGGTTTTTTATTAAAATATTTTAAAAATCTAGTTTTAGTAGTAGTTTTAAGAAAGAAAATAAATAAAGGTTATAAATAATAATAAATAAAAAAAAAATATTTCCAATGAATATTTGTTGAAATTATTTTTAATTTTTATTTTTCTAATAATTTTGCCCCCACACACTGTTTTTCTTTTACTTTTATTTTATATTTTTCTTTAGTAAGTACTTATAGAATTTTAATAAAAAGATACATCTCACTTCACCACGGGTTTATATAATTGACCAATGACCTTTTAACACGATATGCGTACCACTAAACAGTGCCAATTCGGCTAGGTGAAGACGGCTGGTGAGGCACAGTCCTCTCGTCTGGACTCTCTGAATCTGACTTCCGCTTAACATCGGGTAAATCGAAGTCATTTGCCAGCTCACTAATAAAAAAAAACCTCAAATTTACCCTGTATTGCCAGCCTGAACCTCAATTCTGCTATTATAAGATATCTACAATAGTGTGTCAGTGGCTTGTTTGGTATTTTGACTAACATACAAACAATACAAATATTTGTGTATAAAATATATACGGCAGATTTTTTTTATTTATATGTTTTACGGGTAAGCACAGTGCCTTGATCTCACCTGATGTTAAGTGATGATAAGGCCAATGATGGAAGCGCACTTCACCCGGGATCCTCAACTAGTGAGGTACTGGCTATCTTATCTCTAGCTGCCGGAACACAACAAAGCTACAAACATTGTTATTATGGTGACATATTTAGATAAGATGGTGGTAGCTAGCCAGGCGGACAAACAAGCCCTGCCACTAACCAACGAAACACGAAAGCACGAACAAAAACGATTCTCGTCTGCTTCCCACTCACCTCAGGATCATATCCTGGCAGCTGCGGGTTCCCCCTGAACCGGTCGATCTGGAAGAAGCTTCCGTGGCCCCACTGTGGGCCAACCTTCACTGTTATCTCGTCTGTGAAGTCCGCATAGATCTGTAGATAAGCAGGTGAAACATAATATGCCTATCTTTTTCCACCCCTATTTAAAAATTTCATTGTTTGTTTTTACTTTTATGTGTGTGTGCAATATAGAGTTTTATCTATCTATCTATCTATCTATCTATACTATATTAACACGAGTTATATTACCATACTAATAATAATAATATTAGAGGAAAGCTTTGCAATTTTGTATTTTTGTTGTAACAAATAAACTCAAAAACTACTGGATCAAATCAAATCAAATATTTATTGCGAAGTATATATAAGTAGTTGGTTTACCACATAGATCTTATAATTAGTTCAGCCATATTCTGTCTTACTGACGTGCAACATTCAGTTTAAGAAAGGAAACATTAATAATACTTAAAGAATAATTACAATAAAATTAAAAAAATAGAATTTTTAAACGAAATGTCAATTCGAAAATACAAAATAATCAAAAATAAAAGTTAAACACCACAAAATACAAAAAAATACACAACGTCACAACACTATTATCATATTTTTTTATCATTCAAATATAAGTCAACGGTATAGTACGCCTTTTCTACTAGTGGTTTCTTAAAATCTCGCTTTAAAAATTCCGATGTTCGAAACTTCTTTTAAACTATCTGGCAGATGATTATAAAGTCGCGGTGCCGTACCGAATATACTTTTAGAAAACAGAGCAATTCTATTAGGGGCAAAGCAAATATTATTTTTATGCCTTATACTTCTAAAATTGTGAAACTGGCCGAATTGAAAAAAATCTTTCACCATTAGAATGCTACAATAGCGCTGAGTAACATAGGCTATATATAAAAAAAAATGTCCACCCGTTCGAAGCCGGGACGGGCCGCTAGTATTATATAAGTTTATTTAAATGTGTGGCCGAGCGGCAGAGTGCTCGGCCCGATAGGTACCTGCAGGTCCCGGGTTCAATTCCCAAAGTGTCGGGCAAAGTGTGTTTCGGATTTATTCGGTGCATAGCCCGGGTTTGTGATCACCAACCCGCATTTGGCAAGCGTGGTGATTAAGCCAATACCCATCAATTGTAGTGATTACTTGATTTCAATGATGGAGGCTTTGCCCAGCAGTGGGACAGTTAATGGCTATTTGACTTTTTACTTTTTTTATAAGTGTTTTTTATATATTTTAGCGTTTTATTAACGCTTAAATATACTTAAGTAAAATTTAAACACTGAAAAAAGACGACAACCTCAGGCGGGAATCGAACCACGCACCTTCCGCATTCCCGGCGGCTGCCTTAACCACTTGGCTACCGAGGTCTGGCTTTCACCCGTCGAAATTTTTCAGTGCTTGATGCTTATGTTTTTTAGTCAACATTGCTTCATCAATCTTAGAAGTTTTCACCTCTGAGATCCGAAAGAAATATTTTTACAAATATTTGAACATTCGGTTAAGATGAAGCTAAGTGTTATAGATAAGTGTTTTTTATTTACTTACTTTATATTTACTTTTTTTATATTAACACGTGAAGAGAAAACTTCGTGCCCGTGAGTAGTGTAAGATTTGGTATTGTTAAAGCTTAGGGGAAGGGGTCACTAAGTAAATATAAATATGTGAAACATCACATTGTATAAACACTGTATATTTTGTGAACTACTGTCGAATTTCAACCACAATAGGCGAAGAAGGCGACCACTATAAAAAAAATTAACGAGCCTTACAGTAGTCGCATTTGATGTGTAACTTTTGACATCTCACCTTTTGAAATCAATGTTACAATAGAAAATAGAATATAGAAATAACAATGACGTGTTTTTTTACACACGAAATGGTTGAAATCAATATTACAATAGAAAATAGAATATATATTTACAAATCATAAAGACAATACAGTAAATACTCATTAGAAGACATGTCACACTGTTGCGATCACATTTATACGAATTGACTCCCACAATTATTACGACCTACAACGGACGTTGGGCTTAAAGTGTCGATCACTGGTGGCTTCCCCGACTAACACGCAACAGTTACAGGATCACACTGTTACGACCCCACTTCCGTCCCTTTTCTACGGAATTACTCCCACAAATTGTATAATATACCTATAGAAGGCGAGCGGAAAGATGTTACACATCAAAAATTGCCTAATTTGAGGAGCTTGATGTCGCAGTTGTAAACGCGCGCGGCTGTTATAGCTGATTAATGGTAAGCAACTTTCGCAACGACGTGTCTTCGGATGGGTGACCAAAAATGTATCACATCTCGCTTCTCCGTGTTTCCGAAGGCACGTTAAGCCGTTGGTCCCGGCTGCATTAGTGGTTAACAGCCACCAATCCGCACTGGGCCCGCGTGGTGGTTTACGGCCCGTTCTCCCTGCGGTGTAAACATCCATAGGGAAGGCTGGTGCCCCAGCAGTGGGTATTTAAAACAAGCTATTGATTTCTCATTTTTCTATAAGGGTCTTACAAATAAACAAAGAAAACTTCGAATAGTAATTACGTGTTTTTTTCTCTTTTACTCTATTTTGAAATGACGTTTAAATGACAGGAACAAAACACGGAATAATTATTCGAAGCATATTATTTGTTTATTTGTAAGTCACGTAAATAAGTATTACTTCGCATCTTTCTTTATCTATCTAGGTGCTCAAATATATCTTAAGCAACCACTTACCCTAGCCAGCATCCCCATATTGTTGACCGGTACCAGTCCAGGCACCAAATTCTTGGAGGTATCAAGTACTGGATCCATGTACTCCCATAGGTATTCGTATACTGTTTTCTTGACAAACAACTTGCTGCCATGCGAGTTGACGAGGAGACGGAAGCCAGTTCGCACCAGGTAGTTCGCGTCGTGGAGATATGATGCAATACCCTGGAAAAGAAAAAAAAAATTATATGAGTCTTTGAACCACAGAAATCCAAAACTGTCACATTGCTCCAATAAATATCCAACCATATGCCATATACATAAAATTCATAGTCTGACTGTTTGTGGTAACAACAAAAACAGCAACATAATTTGTACCAACTTCTCTTCTCTTCTACACACACACACCCACACAAACACTCCACACCACAGCGCACACACCACGGCGCACACACCACACCACACACTCACACCGCACACTCACTGCGACATACTATTAAGACATACATTTGAAGACATTATAACTAGCCTTAATATGGCAATTTTGTATTTTAGTTTAATATTATAAATTTCTCAATGGAAGAGCGGTGCTTCCCAAAACGAGTAACTCTGCTCAAACGGAAACTCCGGCCCAGTAAAAGTTTATGTAGACTGAGTTGATGAATAAAGATTTTTGTATTTGTATTTGTATTTGTGGTAGTCCGATGCGCAGGCGGTATAGATTTCGATGTCACATACAAATCAAGTCAATTTAAATAAAACAGCTTACGTGATTTCGTAATTTTATAAATATTTAAATTTAGCTTCAGTGCAGCAATTAGCACTTGAAAATAAAAAGTACAATTTACTATAGCGCTGTGTTTATCAAATTTGTGGTATTTCATCTGCGTGGCCATCGGTTGCAACGACCGTTGGATAGATGGCACTGTGCCGCTATTAGCACTCAAAAAAATTAAAAAGCATTGACAAAATTCAACGCTTACGTCACAGCCTTCCCGGTAGCATAGCGGTCAGTGCAGTCGCCCGGATTGCGGATTCCTGGCTGGGTATTTTATAAATTTTATAAATATATAACTTTCGTGATTTCGATTCCCACTCAAGCTTCCAGAGATTTTTCATGTTAAAAACAATATTTTGTATACAGGTTGACTTTTTTATCACCGTCCAAACCTTCTGAGATGACTCCCGTGATACAAGTTGCTCGTTTGCATCACGGGTGTCATCTCAGAAGGTTTGGTCAAGCCCTGCTCGTGACTGTACATAGTCAGTATCAAATTAGTCGTATTAACATTTACGACCTATCCATGCTATCCAAACAATGATTGGATTATACCTAAAGCTAATCGCCACTTAGGCAGCGTTTATTATAAGCCGGCAACATTGTGTTAAGTGCTATAATTATTGGGGACCCTTGACACTATATGTTGATTATGTCATAACTATTTAACTACGCGAGTAATAGCACGGCCTGGTCAACCCGAGCCGAGGTCTGAAGTCTTTAGAGGCGCCCGCTCTCGGCTTGTTCCCCTCCCCGATCCGAGCCGATCCGAACCCGTCGGAGAATCTAGTAGGGCACGGGGACACGCACTAGTGCGTGATGCAAATAAATAAGTATGTATAGTTTTTAGATTTTTTCCTGTAACTTGCCAAACTTCATAGTTCTAGGTCAACGGCAAGTACCCTATGGAAACTTAAAAATGGAAATAAACTTACAAGCACAGCTAAGTTGGGCACGATAAGCGTAGCATTCATGTCCACGAAGTTGAGATCTGGCAAGAAGATCGGATACCTCTTCGCTAGGTAAGTCATGGTGCTGTTCTCGTTGAACTGAATTTTACTATGGATCAGTTTCTCTCTGCAAATAAAAACAAAAACTTTTTAAATAAGGAAGGGTTACAAAGGGAAGTTTTTGACTTCTTGGCGGGAAAGTGAAGAGTCATGTTTTGTTTTATTTTCAAAAATTTGTGTTACGTCGAATATTAATGTGAAATAATGGTGGATTATTAACCGTTAAGTGTTCGTGAGTGTGCATGAGTGTTGGCAAATGAAACAGAACAGTGCAACTTTTCTTTTCAAATTCTCTCAAGAAGTCCGCCGAGGAATTAGTAAAGCCCCACATCTTTACCGAGATACTCGAGGGGTTGGGGGGTATATCATTTCTCACTTCTCATTTTTATTATCATTCATCATCATTCATCATCATACTGACTAGAAGGAAATATTGTATATTTATGTATTACTTGTAAGAAAAATTACTTTGACACTGGCAAAATGTGCTAATCGCACGAAGCCATCAACTAACAGAAACAAAAGAAAGGGAAGAATGTTCGACACAATTTTCTTATAAGATTTTCATTGAAATTTTTCGGGAACTGTAGAGTCAATTGTATACAGACTATGACTATACTTTTACTAGAGTACTGTTAGTGGTACTGTATGACATAGTGCAAATTGAAATTTTTACCTGATGTAAATTTGTTAACTTACATTTTTTAATTTTGTTTTTTTACATGTGGTTGTCTACTATATTTTTTGTGTTCATTTGTGGTGGAAAGTGTCCTGCTATGATAGGTCATTTTCCATTAGTTTTGACGCTCTGTAAGGGGTTGGTTTAATGCTCTAAGTGTAAGGGAGAAAAGAGCTGGACATTTGCTGAGTTTCTTGCCGGTTCTTCTCAGTGCAAGGTCTCCCGCCCAGAGTAGACTTTTTTTTTCTTTTTTTTTTATACTTAGCACGGCAAGTGACTCCACACCACCTGATGCTAAGTGGAAATGGCATAGTTACAATCACAAGAGCTACTTGTAGCCTAAACGGAATAAATGATTTTTTAATTTTTGAAGACCACCTGTTTCCTAGCTGTCCCGTAACATTTAAATGAAAATCAATGTCATTTTTGGCGATGAAAAGTGTGTCGAACACTGGGTTTAAAGTGTCGAACATTGGCGCCATTACCCTACTCGTTTAATCTTCACTTCACGTAGGTATTAACATTAGATTCAGTGAATGAACAAAAATTGTGCCTTATAATAACATAATAAGATCTAACAGAAAACCCAAAACTTTTTGTACCTACAAAATTATAATCATCTCGTGATTTGAAATAAAAAAGGAAGATTTACGTGACTTATATTGACGTAATAATAATTTAAGTATGTAAGTAATTTTTTTCTGTATATTTTTTCCGGTAATATTGTTCTAAAGATGCTTACTTATTTATATCAATTTGTATATTGTTGTATTTTTTTTTCAATGGCATTGTTGTTAATAAAAAAAAAACCATTGTGTTATTTATAGAATACCTACTTTTTTTAACCACGATGTGGTAAGATTTAACTACCAGTCTTGGACGTAATTGATTGTTTATTATTTATTTAAATCATTAAGTACCTAATAGAATATAACATAACATTATGTGTTGCAAAAAGCTTTGTACAAAAGTGTAAAAATAAGTACATAGTGTTCAACGCCAAAAAATAATATAGAATTGTACGGGATGAAAGAAATGCAAAAATATTTTTCAAATTTTTCGACTGGTAGTTCTAGTACCTAGAACAAATTAGCGTGTTCAAGCAAAGAAACAAACTCTTCAGCTTTATTTATTATGTAGTACCTACAGATAAAGAAAATGTCTCCGTTTTTAAAATAATGTTCTCCTCCTGTACAATATTTTCCGCTCTTCATCCCAGGGAAAGGGGGAGCGGCTGAAAACCAGCGCTGAGAAAATCTCAGTGAAAGCTGAGCTCTTTTGCCGTTGACCTTGTGTTAATTTTTTATGTGTGTTTTTTTATTGTTTTTTTTTGTTTAAGGAGGCGGGTCACCAGATGGAAAATAATCACCGCCGCCCATGGACACCCGCAAAACCAAAGTAATCGCAGATGCGTTGCCGGCCTTGAGGAAGGAGTTGGATCTTGAGGAGGGAGTAGGAATTGGGAGGGGGGAGGGGTGAGAGATGGGCCTCCGGTACTTTCACTCACCGGAAACACAACAGCAACGAGTGCCGTTGTTTCACGCCGATATTCTGTGAGAGGGTGGTGTTAGTAGAGCGTGACTCTACCACTAAGAAAATTGTAATTTTTTGAGGCAATAAATAATATCATTATTTATTTCTCCAACTTACAAGTACACTATAGGTCCTATTTCGTGGACGTCCATCTTCTCGTCCAGCCCACTCAGGAACCTCTCGTGGTTGGTGACGTTGAACACGTAGACCCTCAGCTTCACCTCATCGGGGGGGTCTGCCCACCATTCGAAGGGTGGGAAGCCTGGAAACAAACAAACAAACACAAATACAAACATGTGTGAATTAAGCTATGTTGAGGGCCCTCTAGGCTCTGCAAGCTTATGGGCCCTTATCTTTTTTTTATAATAAGGTTAAGTACACACGCTTGCACATCAGACTACTACAAACTGTAAAACTTTCTCAATAGACTTTGAACTTTATGTTTATGACATATGGTTGAACATTTATTGGAGAAATTTGACATTTTTGGATAGGTTGACGAGCAGGCGTCTGTACTTGGCCTTCATCTCACCTGACGTTAAGTGATGATAAGGTCGAAGTTGGATGCGCATTGCAACCGGAATCCTCAACTAATGAGACACTATCTATCTTATCTCTTGCTGCCGGAACACAACAATGCTACAAAAATTTATGTTATGGCGACATATTTTGTTGACATAAATTGATAAGCCAGGCTGATAAACAAGCCCTACCGACAACCAAACCGAGTACACAACCATGTATCCCCCCCTGGAAACCGGGACCTCTGTCTACACCGGTGGTCTTGACCACCAGACCACAGAGGCGATTAAGGGCCTGTTTCACGATCTACAAGTAAGTTCCCATTAGCGTTTACTTGACAGATAGTCCATACAAAACTGTCACTTTATCTGCCAAGTATCTCCTAATCAGACTTTGTGAAACAGGCCCTAAATCTTGCTGAGCAAAAAAAAACCTTTTTCTCACCGAGGGGCCCTAAACGCGCGTCGTTTAGGGGCCCCTCGGACATAGTGTTCAATTAGTTGTTTAATAAAGCTATCGTCGCCAAAAAATAACATAGATTTTCATGGAAATACTACAAGATGACTACATGGAAGCAGGTGGTCGGTGTTGCACTAAAATCAGGTGATGACCCCAATTTTTAACGATTAAAGGACAAGCACCAAATCCCTCGCTGTTTGTTACGGGTATGGTGGGCTTTTTTTTTGTTATATTTACGGGTAAGCACAGTGCCTTGATCTCACCTGATGATAAGGCCAATGATGGAAGCACACTTCACCCGGGATCCTCAACTAGTGAGGTACTGGCTATCTTATCTCTAGCTGCCGGAACACAACAATGCTACAAACATTGATGTTATGGCGACATAATTATAGATACGACGGTGGTAGCTAGCCAGGCGGACAAACAAGCCCTACCACCAACCAAACCGAGTACACAAACATGTACCCCCCGCTGGGAATCGAACCCGGGACATCTGGGTCTAAACCGGTGGTTTTAGCCACTAGACCACAGAGGCGGGTAAGACACATTGCAGCTTAGATGGAAGTTGCAATTAATTAATTATTAATAATAATATAATAATAATAATAATTAATATGCTCACCACACACCGGATGCTACACCCACGCTCGTCTGTTATGAGATTATACATTCCGCGAAGGTGTGGTGGTCGCGGCTTTTTAAATGCCAAAAACCTCCACAAACGCGAGGTGTGCAATCTTAGGGACTATTTCCTCAACAACGAGTGTGGGATGCATCGGGATGTGGTAGCAATGGACAGGGGCCTAACTCCGCTCTCCTTGGCAAATAGGAACTGGCGCAGACCAGTGGTACTGAGCACAGAGGACCGCAGGGCGGTATGGAGGAGCAAGGAGCTACACGGGCGGTTCTACAAGGCGCTTACGGGCCCCGATGTAGATTTGCTCGCGTCGGTGAACTGGCTACGATTCGGAGACCTCTTCGGAGAAACCGAAGGTTTTGTCTGTGCAATTGCGGACGAAGTTATCATGACGAATAACTACCGGAGATATATCCTGAAGGACGGTACGGTCGACATTTGTCGGGCATGCCGCCGTCCCGGGGAATCACTCAGGCACATTATCTCCGGTTGTTCTCATCTTGCTAATGGCGAGTATTTGCACAGACATAACCTGGTAGCTAGGATTATTCACCAGCAACTTGCTCTTCTATATGGTCTTGTGGACTTCGAAGTGCCGTACTACAAGTACACACCTGCGCCGGTTCTCGAAAACGGCCGTGTCACGCTCTATTGGGATCGAGCTGTCATCACGGACAGGACTATTATAGCTAATAGGCCTGATATCGTGCTGATAGATCGATCGCAACGCCGGGCAGTGCTTGTTGACGTCACCATCCCGCATGACGAGAACCTCGTAAAGGCCGAGAAGGACAAGGCTAGCAAGTACCTTGACTTGGCTCACGAGGTAACCGCCATGTGGGATGTTGACTCGACAATCATTGTGCCGATAGTTGTGTCTGCGAACGGTCTGGTAGCGAAGAGTCTCGACCAACACCTTAAGAGACTCTCGCTTAATGGTTGGATCAAGGGCCAGATACAGAAGGCGGTACTCTTGGACACGGCGCGGATAGTCCGAAGGTTCCTGTCTCTGCAGCCCTAACCACCGGCAACTTGAGCCCTGCCCCGTTGCCGGCGGCACCCTAGGCTAGGTTTTTTATAATATTTTTATGTTTTGTATGTACTTTTGTATTTTACTTTTATATTAATATTATAACAAACCTAGGCTAAGAAAGAAAATAAATAAAGAGTAGAATAATAATTAATATTAATATTAATTAATATATAATAAAAAAATAATAATATTAATTAATATAATTATTATTATTAATTATTTATTAACTATTAATTACTTACTATTGTCTACTTTTGCGGAATGAAATGGATAATCCGGTGGCTGCTGAGCGCATAGGACTGTACGTTCCGCAAAATTATATGCGAGGTGGTGGCCGGCGACGGCACCAGTTGTTCGCTTACTTTAAATAGTAAAAACAACATTTTCTTTTCCCATACAAGCCACTCTGTCACCAGCTGTCAAACATTTGACGTCAATCAAAACAAAACAAAGGCGCGTTAGGATTATGTTTGGTATGCCTTCAAGTTGATTAGAGATTGCACGTCATTAATGAAAATAATTGTCGGGGCAGCTATTAACATAAAAAAAAAACAATTTAAAGAGAAATAGGGCAGAACAAGGTCTGCCGAGACAGCTAGTCTCATATAGAGACTCAATGTTGCTGTTATTGTTTTCATGTTTGGCTATATTTTTATATATTATATATATATTTTTGCAATGTGTTTTTTTTAATGATTTATATTTTTTTTATTTTTTTTTTTACTAATTTTTGTTAC
The DNA here is from genome assembly GCA_949315975.1 of Eudonia truncicolella. Classification (NCBI taxonomy): domain Eukaryota; kingdom Metazoa; phylum Arthropoda; class Insecta; order Lepidoptera; family Crambidae; genus Eudonia; species Eudonia truncicolella. The sequence continues at coordinate 5,248,478 of OX438853.1, read as the reverse complement.
TTATTGATTAGTTTATATAGCATATAAAAGCGTGTTGGCTGAACAGCCCCCCGACCGCCTAACCGATTGCTTTGGCTACGTGTATAGTTTATGACGTCATCTTTTCATTTTGTACCGCCTATGAAAGCAATATTGAAAGCTATAGCTTTCGATATATGCCTATACCTATTAGCTAGATGACAAGATGACGTCATTAACTATACACGTAGCCAAAGCGATCGGTTAGGCGATCGGGCCCCAGGCTGTAAGTTTATATGGAAAAATTTTAAATAAATAAAAAAACACTGGTGATCGAACTACCCAACTTTGAAGTTATAATTGTTTAAAACTAACCAATAACAAACAAACAACTTTCCATACTTTCTAGTGTTATGCAAGTAACTAGTTAAAAGTCAGCTATAAAGTTATGACTGTTATGTAAAACATCGAGTTGAAGGTCAACGTTATTATGCCAAGGTTGCATTACCATACAACGGTAATCTGTAGTTTGTCATAATAATACAAAGTAGAGATAAAATTGTCTGAGAATAGGTATTGCATAAAACATTTAGCCCCTAACAATTATACAAAAAATAAGGTCCAAATAGTTATTTCGTGTTTTGTTGTAAATGTCATTTCAAATTAGAGTAAAAGAGACAAAACACGGAATAACTATTCGGACCTTATTCTTTGTTTATTTGTAAGGCACTTAGCGTTTTTTATATAATTGTTTGACGAACCCTTTTTAAATTAAGGCGCTGATAACTGTGAAATGCGCTTCACTTTTGCATCGTCATCGCCATCATCATCTCCCCACTGCTGGGGCACGAGCTTACCGTGTGGATGGATAGGGAAACGGCCGTAATCCACCACGCGGGCCCAGTGCGGAATGGTGGTTAACGACAGCTAATGCAGCCGGGACCAACGGCTTTACGTGCTGAAGCACGGAGGAGCGAGAGATGATAAATATTTGGTCACCCATCCGATGGCCGGCCTTTGCGAAAGTTGCTTGCACTTATGCATGGTTTATTTAAATAGTATACTTCATACAACGCCAACATTGTTATACGTTATTGACGCTCAAAGACCTATAGGTACATAATAGCAACGATGTTATTGTTTTCAATATGTATAGTTATGAAATTATCTTGATAGAAAAAAAATCCAAAGCCACCTCTTATAAATAATAATTTTGGACTTCTTGGCGGGAAAGTAAAGAGTCATGTCTGCAGTTTTGTTTTATTTTCTAAAAATTGTTGTTATGTCGAATATCAATTTGATATAATGGTGGATTATTAACCGTTAAGTGTTCGTAAGTGCGCATGAGTGTTGGCAAATGAAACAAAACAGTGCAACTTCACTTTACAAATTCTCTCAAGAAGTACGCCCGAGGAATTAGTAAAGCCCCACATCTTTACTGAGATACTCGAGTGGTTGGGGGGTATATCATTTCTCACTTCTCATTTCTATTATCATTCATCATCATCATACTGGAAGCAAATATTGTATACTTATGTATTACTTGTAAGAAACATTACTTTGACCCTGGCTAAATGTGCTAAATGCACAAAGCCATCAACTAAAAAAAAAACTTTTTTTAATTTTTTTATTTACAATGTTACCTTTTTCATTTTATTAAAGTAATTGAGTACACTCAATTTAAAACAATTATGTACTGATAAAGCATCTACCCTTGTACTACAAAACAGTGTTTAAAATTAAACAATGGCTAAACACACTGTTTAAAATATTATGTCTCTGTCTAATAATATTAGCTGAAAAGTGACAGCATCTGTTCTGAGCATTGTCTAATTTTAGGCATCGTTTTGTGGTAAAGCAGTTCTTTAGATTTTAAATAAACAACATCTTTCTTTACTTGACTTCAATCCAGTGGATCACGCTTTATATGCGTCCCTTTTGCTTGTATGCTTTAACCGCCTCTGTGGTCTAGTGGTTACGACCGCCGGTTTAGACCCAGAGGTCCCGGATTCGAATCCTAGCGGGGGTACGTGTTTGTGCATTCTGTTTGGTTGGTGGTAGGACTTGTTTGTCCGCCTGACTAGCTACCACCATCTTATCTAAACATGTCGCCATAACATCAATGTTTGAAGCATTGTTGTATTCCGGCAGCTACCAGCTAGAGATAAGATAGCCAGTGCTTCACTTGTTGAGGATCCCGGGTGAAGTGCGCTTCCACCAATTGGCCTTATCATCGCTCAGGTACGATCAAGGCATTGTGCTTACCCGTAAATATAAAAATATATAAAAAATAAATGCAGGTCGACAGAGAGCGCTGTTTCATAGTTGTCAGTGCATTAAACATTGTTGTTAAAGTAATCAAACGTTAGTAATTAAACTAATAATAGATGCTCGGGTTGAATGCTAGAAATTGTGGTTCATAGCTCCGTCACTTACACTGCTGACGGAGCCTACAACACAAGCTTTTTAGCTTTCTAACATGACTGTTAATAGGCCATAATAATAATTTAAAAACAATTAATATTTAATTCAGTATTTGTTTACAGGAGACGAGATTATCACTGGTCCGATCCGATCCGAACCCCTCGGAGAATCTAGTAGGGCACGGGGACACGCACTAGTGCGTGATTCGCACGCTAATATACATAAAAATAAAAACAAACAACAAACAATAGGTCAATCAGGACCCCGCCTCAGCTTGTGTTATTGCGAACGAGGCGTGTCGCAACAACGCTGGTATTCTGGCGGAGCCTGCCGCCGCCGGCGCGCGGTGCAGAACATAATAATAAAAAACATACAAACATTACCTTACTTATACATGAAATTTATGTCTATATATAGTTTCTCCCAGTGTAACAATTAGGAAAAACCATATACAGACACAAATACAATCACTCGAAACACATACAATACACATTCGAAACAAAAGAGAAAGAAAATAGAAAAAAAACCACAAATGTTGGCATAAATACCAAAACTCCATAGCCCTTTCCAATTGGGTATAAACAAATAAAAACAACAACTGCCATTCGTGAAGTACTTGTCTAGGAGAATGATGTTAGGTATTTTGTAATTATTGCTTCGCGGCGCCACGCGGCCATTTATGCCACGTCATAATGCATAAAAATAATGCAAACACATAATTGACTACTTACACTCGTGTCTGACTAGTCGAAGCCAAAGAATAACGCAGGCAGCGACACGAATGGGAAGAAAATATCAAAAGTAAGAATATAAAAATAGTTTGCAAATTTTGAGGGGCATACAGCAAATTATCTACAAAAAAAAAGGAGATCACTTTAAGTAGACATACGACCGAATCTCAAATACACTTAGTCTGACTTGGGAATCGAACCAAGGACCTACGGATATCAATATAATAATAATATATATATTGACAATGCGTCAATGTTTTGTTTTTCAAGTTCAATTAACCATTATTAATTACTCAAAATTAAACGCTATTAAAAAGGACGTAGGTTCAATTTCAAGGGTTATAAAGTAATAGTAAACATTCTTAATATGTTTAATTGATTAATATAATAATAAAAACAGTGCGGGCGCGTTAAAGAGTCAACAAGCTGTGACCGTGACACAGTCACGCGGTCGTGAACTTGATTCGGTGACAGGTGGACAGCCAAAAGTGCATACAGGCGCGGTAAAACATAAGCGGTAGCGTTTTTGCTGTATGTTACCGAGCCTGCATTCGAGCGTTCCGCTACCGCAGCAGACAGAGACAGGAGACCGCGACCGGTCTCCGCCCGATCCTCTAAATGCCACTACACATTTACAGAATACACTAAACATGCACACTAGTTTAGACCCAAGACACCGTACTCGTAGATTGAGGATACGAGGAACCGGTTCACACGCGCTCTACACCAGGTACAGAAATGTACCTGGGCGCTTCTCTCCTCCACCACGGCCCGGTCAACCCGAGTCGAGGTTAATAATCCACCAATATTTCACATTAATATTCGACATAACACAAATTTTTGAAAATAAAACTTTCCCGCAGACATGATTCTTAACTTTCCCGCCAAGAAGTCTATTAAAACTTTAGAGGCTTATATTTCGAAAACTAAGAGTTTCCTAAAAAAAAATGTGCTATTAGATTGTGCTAGTAGAATCTCTGTTTTTTTATAACAAGGTGGGATCCTCGTTTCATACAAATTCGTGCACCTTTATTGTTCAAATAATCGACCCTATATGGATATTAGTGTTAGAAAGTTGTTTGTGTACAGAAATGTTTAGAATACCTCATTTTTAGTAATGACATTTGTATAATAGTGTTAACAAGTGAAAATAGTTACACGTTTTTTTTTACGTTCTTCGTATTATAACGTTATTACCGACGTTGAGCGATTTAAGTGATATGTGTAGTGAGAATAATATGTCTTACAATATATTTTATGTAAAATGCAGTAATCAAGTAATAATACGAAAAACACAAAAACATTTTTGCCCAAATTTGTAATGACTCTAATATGGTTTGTTTACATAAATTATTCTTTATGAAGTATAGACAGAGGGGTGCGTAAGTACGGATATAAATAAAAAACATTATAAAGGTGGTTCAATGTACGACTAAGAGGAGTCCTAGGATTAATAGGTTATTTATTTATTTACTTTTCCTTTGAAAGGACGGCTCTGGACACACGGCTCTGGACACTGACACCGAAAGTCAAATTCGCAAACATGGAAACTAGGCGTAAAAGGAAGCGAGCATTACTATTCGAAGTACAGTGTCTAAGGTGCTGCAAGGAGATAGTGAGGCGATAGTCAATGAACCACAAATTTTCCTAGCATCATTTAATTTTCAGCACCGCTTTCTTTCAACGGCGGACTAACGAAAATCATCGCTGTCAAAGTCAATTTTTAAAAAAAAACAAATAAACTTCAAAATAATTACTTTTGAATAGTCTAAACATTTTTTACATCATTTTTTTTATAGAGAAGAAGAATGGGCGCAGGAAGCTGCACAGCTTTTATAGAAGTACAGTCATTTACAAAACAATACAAATCGCAATCTCTTCTCTTTCGCCGGTAGCCGGACGAAGCAGGCTCGACCTTGCCAAACAAATCTGTTGACATATCATTAGCACAGTATATATATATATTAGTATTTATATACTGTGTCATTAGAGTGTACAGCGTTAATTTTCTATGAGTTTAAACGCTGTTTAATGTCATTTGAGATGTTCTTACTAAGTGCCCGATAGCCTATCGATAACATAATTATATTTTGAAAAAAGACAAGATATTGAAAAAATACAAAACGTTAAGAAGTTTTCAAATTGGAATTTGTTCTCAACAAAATTTGCGTAAAACTATATATAATTATAACATAATTATATGTTAACATCATAATATCCACTGCTGAACGTCTGCCTCTCCCAAGGATCTCCAAAATGACCGGTATTGTGATGCTCGCATCCAGCGGCTTCCCGCGACCTTCACCAGGGGCCCGACCGCCTAACCGATTGCATTGGCTACGTGTATAGTTTATGACGTCATCTTGTCTAGCCACATCTAGCGGGGCGCTGAGCGTAGTTTGATTATACATCAATGTTTTGCTATCAATGCGCCCGATGCCTGAGGCTCGTGTATTTGTTGTGACAATGTTTTTAAAACTACCGTCCAAAAGTACGTATCTCTAAAATATGTATTTTTTGCTTGTTAATTGTGTTGTTCTCATGTAAGTGAATTAATGTATAATTCTTAATGAGAATAAATGTCTTAAACCGTTTGTGCCGTACCGATGACGTCATAAACTATACACGTAGACAAAGCAATCGGTTAGGCGGTCGGGGGCAGATCGTCGGTCCACCTTGGCAGGCCTCCAACAAGGAGGTATAAATAAAAAATAAAATAAAAGATTTTATTGTCTCAAATATTACATTAACTAAATAAAATATATTAAAAAAAAGATTACCAGGCCTCATGTTCAGCTTCTCCCAAAGCATGAAGTCCAGAGGGGTGAAGACGAAACCTCCGATGGAAATTATTAATAGCAGTACGCCCCACACACACTGGCTCACAGTGTCTGCAACAAGGGAAACATATTATTTTAGTTTAAGATAGATACATAACGGGTAACATTACGCGCACGCGTAATGCAATTACTAAACACAATATTAGATACAAATTAAAAAGTTATTTTTTGTCAGTTTTAAAATAATAATTCTGTGTTGTGTTCGGAAATGTGATCGTACTGTCAGAACATTGTCGATTCTTAGAATTATAATATTATGAATGTATTTGGTTACTTTATCTCTGATAACGTGGATGAATACTATTGTTAGGTACTACACACAAACCCAAGAGGTTAAACTAGTACCCCATATCATAAAAATAATGTATGCTTTGATTCCGATAATAAATAAATAAAAAATAAAAAAAATAAACATAAAATCTTTATTTGGACACTATAGACACTATACTATACACACACACATCATCATCAGCTTATTGTATGTCCCCACTGTTGGGGCACTAGCCTTCTTTAAGGATGGATAGGGAGAACGGGCCGTAAACCACCACGTAGACCCAATGCGGATTAATGGTTGTTAACGACTGCTAATGCAGCCGGTACCAACGGCTTTACGTGCCTTCCAAAGCACGGAGGAGCTCGTGGTAATAAATATTTGGACACCCATCCGATGACCGCCTTTTGCGAAAGTTGCTTAACCCCAGTACTCGCAGACCAGGCGCGTTAACCACAGCGCCATCGAGCTCCCCACGATACAACCGTAATACACTAAAAACAAACAAAATTTCATGACACAGTAAATTATTAACAATATACAAAAAATGTGTGTGTGCCGCAGCATCTCAAAAGAGTCGTTACTCAGCGTGGTATCACTCGCATCGCATAGCAAGTGAATCGCTAATTTTCAGCAACAACTAGGAGTGACCACGAAGACGGCGCCCATAACAATTGTCAATAATGTGCCCACGAGCGTAGACTTGACCATTTATTTCATAACCAATATAAACTTTAAAAAAATTATATAAACAAAACAAAAACATTTGAAAAAGTGTTGAAAAAATTCTACGAGCCCGCACTGAACCGCAATGAACCCGCACCCTCTGACGTGCCGGGTCAAGTGCACTACCAACATGATATCGTGGCTCTGCCCAACCCGTGCTAATTTATCAACAAAATCTACTCTTTCTTTGTAAGCCAAATGAGCCTTATTCAATGTCGACAACTACGTCATCAACATCCGATCTTAATTAATATTTTTACAGATATTAAAGATCAAATAAGAATAGGAACGCTACATTTATAAGTGTGGGCTATATAATAATATAAGGTATAAAAGACGTAGTTGTTGACATTGAATATGGCTTTGGCTTACAAAGTACACAGTGTTGATGAATTTGGATAAAAATAACAACCTTTTTTTTAAACATTTTCCCGGTATTTTACACAACATTCATCACAGGAAAAAAACGAGAAAATACGCGAACCTGGGTCGAAATTATTTATTTGTTCCGTTTGCGATGAAAACAATGGTTCCACCCGATCCGATCCGAACCCTTCGGAGAATCTAGTAGGGCACGGGGACGCGCACTTGTGCGCGATGCCGTTCCCTCTAGATAACCTCTGAAGGTGATTCGTTTCACACGGCTTGAGGGACCCTTTACGTTCCTCGCCGCCCCCAAAAAGCCCGGTGAAGCTGAAAATGCCGCAGCGGCAATCAGCAATCTCTATCCAAAAAAAAAAAAAAAACAATGGTTCCATGGGGGCCGGAGGCATGGTAGCTTTTTGAAGAGTTAGTGCTCGCCTTATTGAGGCCTCCGGTGACAAGAAGGCTGGCAGCTACCTCTGGCAGCGTATTAGCTTGGCAATCCAGAGGATGTTGCCACCATTCTTGGAACCGTTCCCATGAGGGCATCTTTTGTGAATAGGTATTCAGTTTTTAATTTGCTATTTATTTTTCTGTTTTATATTATTAAGTTATGTTTCTTTTGACGTGACAACGTCTTATAAATTGGTTTGCCGGGTGACACTTCAAGAAACTGCGTTACGCTCCGCTCACGTTATGCGCTCACAATGAGAGCGAGTGAGAGGCACGCGTCCCTTCCACTCGGGCATGGTTAGCCCGCCTAAGAGCGAGAGAGACAGACATAAAAAGTGAAAGGTAAATACGTATGTATGTGTAAAGGTAAAAATAAAATTTTGTTAATATGAAATTCAGTGCGAGATTCTTTGTATAAATTAATGTTTTAAATATAATTCTTTGTATAAATAAATGTTTTAATTTGTTACTATTATTTCATCCTTCTTCCTACTATACGAATGAATATTCACATTAAAATTATTTTACCACTCAAAGTCGTTGTCACGTAAAACTTTCGCCCGTATATCGACTTTACAGGCAACCAATTTTTGTTGTGTATATACATCATAGGATGAATGGTTACTTTTATTTTATCAGTGGAGTAGCTTGCGTTAGACAGGCTCTGTATCAAAATTTGTTGATACCAAATCTAGCGTGAGATTGTGAATATCATTTAACGAATTTTTGCTCACGTTCGCAAGGGAGTTTATTTATTTACTGTCCCACTGCTGGGCAAGGGCCTCCATCATTGAAATCAAGTCATCACTACAATTGATGGGTATTGGCTAACTCACCACGCTTGCATCCGAAACACACTTTGCCCGATCTGGGAATTGAACCCGGGACTTTCGGGTATCAGGCCGAGCGCTTTGCCACTCGGCCACCGAGGCAAAGGAACAACAAACAATTACAAAATTATTTGTTGTTGTTGTTTATCACGCTACCGACACACTATTAAAACGTTACCGACTTAACAGACTCGAGGTCTTAGTGAGATGAAGGCCAAACGCTTCCGTAGTATTTTTTTCAAATAAAGGACGTATGACAAAGCCAGCTATTACACAACTGACGAAGGAAATCCTCAACGCTTTTTAAACACTATCTTAATAAATTATCTCTTCAAACTAACTGAAAAAATGTTTAGAAGTCCTTGTCAAGCGGCAATCAACTATTCATATAATTACAAAGTAAAGTAAACAATGAAAAATTGTACGCTATGATTGTCTTGTCAAATGTTGCATATTAGGGCTCCCGCACACCGAAAGCAGGTCAGGTGTGCGAGACACGGCAAAATAAGTCTCCATATTTAGTAGTATAATGCAGGCAGGCGGCAATTTCAAAGCGGGCCACCCTAATAAACTTAATTTAATTTTATGCCGATATGATAGCATTAATAAGCAGTGTCTCACAGATTACAATAAAATGTAGGAAATCAAAAACTGAGTTCCGGTGCCTGCCTTCTTTTGCTTCGTCATAGTCGCTTAACTATTTTAATCGAGATATCTTATCGCCACCCATGAAATACTTATCATTGAGGAGTTCCGGTGGCAATCCGTGGTCTCTTTCATCAGTTACACTTCATCAAATGATACTTTCTGAATGCAAATGCTTGACTTATTGCTGAAAATATCAAACTCGCTATAGATATGCCTACAATATTTGAGGAGTTCCCTCAATTCCTTAAGGAATCCATTATCAGAACTGGACCAAATTAAAATGGAACCACACGGGAAGCACCAGCTTTCAAATAAGGAAAGAATCATTAAAATCGGTTCACCTAGTCAAAAGTAAACATAAAAAAATACAGTCGAATTGAGAACCTCCTCCTTTTTTTTGAAGTCTGTTAAAAAATTTGTGTTAAACAGTTGATGATAAAGTCTCTATTGTATTTTTTTGTCAAAATGGTCGGGATGCTTGCATGTATGTTCAAGATACTGTTTTTTGGAGAGAGTTGGCTGATTGCCTTAGGCCGCATTTTCAGTGACACTGGACTTTTTTGACACAGATATGTCCCTCCGTTTCTCCAAAGAGGTCACCAAAGCGAAGAGACTTCGGTGACCAACCATAGTTTTGTAACGGTGCGGGCCCGAGTTCAAATTGCGCTGTTTTTGACCCGCTTTAAATGTGCGCGAGTCTTTATTCGCGACACGGCTACTTTGTAGAAACATTTAATTCTGACAATTATGAAAGGAAGTTTCTTAATACTCTAGCGTTTGATGGCGTGCTAATTATGGCGCAGCGGCGAGTTGCGTAAACGTTAGAACTTTTTAACGTTAGATGTGGCATTGAGAAAATCCTTTTATTCTAAACTGGCAGCCCTTGCGCTACTTTGTTGAATATTTTAGAAGAAAAAGTTTCATCTTTCCTCCCGTCACTAACAGGGCGGCAGATGAAACTTTATTAGGTTGAAAAAGTTTCATCGGTCCACCAGTCGCTATTATGGGGACAGATAGAACTTTAAACATTTTTAGATTAGTTAATGTATTGTTATGATTATATTACATCAGGCAAGTAGGTGTATAGTCTAGGTACTAAAATTTATTTTGTTTGCAAATAAATAATTTAAAAGTTTTGCTATTTATTAAAAATATGTAACTACATTGACTTCTACTAACTAGGTATATGAATTAAATAAAAGATATTTTCGTTTTGATTTATAATTGAACAACGGTGATTAGAAATGATGTAACAAATTAATTACTACACCGCTGAACTAATAACCTATGGTAATTTCAGCAACTTGGAAACCTTATATTTTACAGACTTTGCTTTTTTTTTTTTTGAGAGAGATTGCTGATTGCCGCTGCGGCATTTTCAGCTTCACCGGGCTTTTTTGGGGGCGGCGAGGAACGTAAAGGGTCCCTCAAGCCGTGTGAAACGAATCACCTTCAGAGGTTATCTAGAGGGAACGGCATCGCGCACAAGTGCGCGTCCCCGTGCCCTACTAGATTCTCCGAAGGGTTCGGATCGGATCGAGGAGCGGAGCAACCCGAGGGCGCCTCTAAAGGCACGGACCTCGGCTCGGGTTGACCGGGCCGTGGAGGAGGGGAGAACCGCCCAGGTACATGTCTGTACCTGGTGTAGAGCGAGTGTGAACCGGTTCTTCGTACCCTTGTTCTACGAGTACGGTGTCTTGGGCCTAAACTGGTGTGCATATTTTGTGTATTCTGTAAATGTGTGCTGTCATTTAGAGGATCGGGCGGGGAACACAGACTTTGCTGTTTGCCTTCGATGGCAACGGAAACCTGTATTTATTTTTGGTAAATGCACAAAAAAAATTGTTTTTTTTTTCCGATCGGTAATCAGGAGGAGTGCCAATTGAAACATCTATGCCATAGTTAAACAACGAATTTAAACGGGGATTAAACGCAAACTAATTAGTAAAAAGGTATCATACCTTCTTTGTACCCGACGTTAATCTCCGTTTAAATTCTTTTGTTTAACTATGGCACGTGAAAGTTTAAAAATACTATGCAATAGTTAAAGCACTAATAAAATTGAAGTTCGAATTAATTATTCAATCAATTAAATCTGCACTTACAAGCCACTTCGCCAATGGGTTATAAAAAAAGATTAATATGTAAGATAAGATAAAAAAATACGAACGTAGCGCGTTGAAGTCTAAAGCCACCAGTGATAGACACTTTAAGCCCAACGTCCGTTGTAGGTCGTAATATTTGTGGGAGTAATTTCGTAGAAATGTGATCGTAACAGTGTGACATGTCTACTTCTTCTTGGAGAGACCTATGTCCAGCAGTGGGCTAGTATAGGCTGATAATGGTGATGATGATGATGTCTTCTTATGAAGTATTTACTGCATTTTCTTTATGATTTGTAAATCTATATTCTATTTTCTATTGTTATATTGTTTTCAAAAGGTGAGATGTCAAATTTTACACATCATATGCGACTACTGTAAGGCTCGTTCGTTTTTTTTACAAGAAATACATTATAGGGTCGCAGAAGGAAAAAAACGTATTTTAGAAAAAAATACAGTATTTTATTAATTTTTTGTCTTAATACATGTTTCTTAATGCTTCTCGCACCACTTGTTAATTTGGTGTCATTTTAATTCAACCAAAGACGTTGAAAAAAGTAGTAGTAGTAGGTACACACGCCTGCACATCAACCTACCACACACTGTCAAATTTCCTCAATAGACTTTGAACTTTATGTATTAAATGGTTGCAAATGTATTGAAGAAATTTGTCAGTTTTTGATAGGTTGATGTGCTGGCGTCTGTACATTATTTTTGTCTAACAGAAAAAATGTAATGTAGTGAAAAACAGTAAGTATTTTTATTATTATACTCTTTATTTATCTTTTTTCTTAAATTACATTTTTACAATATTTTAATATAAAAACAATAAAACATTATAAAAACCTAATTCTAGAGTACCACTAGCAGCGGGGCAGGGCCCAAGCTACCGATGGTCAGGGCTGCAGAGTGAGGAACTTCCTGACAATACGTGCCGTGCCAAGGAGTACTGCTTTCTGAATCTGACCCTTGATCCAACCATCAAGCGAGAGCCTCTTAAGATGTTGGTCGAGGCTCTTCGCTGTCAGACCGTTCGCTGAAACGACTATCGGGACAATAATGGTTCAATCAACATCCCACATGGCGGTCACCTCGTGAGCTAAGTCAAGGTACTTACTGAGCTTGTCCTTCTCGGCTTTCACGAGGTTCTCATCATGAGAAATGGTGATATCAACCAGTATTGCCCGGCGCTGGGGTCGGTCAATTATTATTATTATTATTTTTTAACTGTAAGTATAATACTGTTTTAACAGCGTACTTTGCAACCCTAAGAAAGAGGTGCTGCTTCTATACAATCAAACATTTCGTTTTTTGTTAACGCTGGCTGGCATTAATAATTAATTGTAACTCACACTCGGCACTCGGCTGGAATATATCTAATGCAAGTCGTTTAAAGTTAAAAATAAAGGAAGACAACTTATTTGTTCAAGCATGTATTGTAGTAAAGATGTCGGCGTTTACATGAAAGCTAGAAAAACTGGTTTTTTCAGTTTAGATAAAACGTAAAAAGGAATTCAAAAGTTACAGCAACAAAGCTAATAGCGTCTATTTTAGTACATGCACAACAAACGTATAACTGTAAAAAATCACCTAATAAGTCACTATTTATTAAATGACCAATATATACGACTGGGGATACCCCGAGGTATTACGTCAATACACAAACTATTCGTTATGCTTTAAGTGCTACTTTGGTCAAATACATCTTTATAAATAATTGACCTATTGTCCAGAAGCATGATGCAAGATGATGTTTTGAGTCATAGATAATGGAGCTGGCAACATATTTCACTTTGAAAACATTAAAAGTAGAATGGATAGATAAAACTTATATATTTATCTATTTTCTTACTTTTAGTACCTATAAATCTGTTAGAGTAACTATTAACAGGATTCTTACCATGATTATTTGAGTATCCAATGGAGGTAAGCATTGTTTGTAATTCCGGGCTGTTGAAAGTTTTCAATTGTAAATGTATTAATTTTTTTTAATACTTAGCACGGCAAATGTCTCCACACCAAATGAGGCCGGACGCGAAGACAACTGGTGCAGCGTGAAAACAACGCAGCATCAGTCAACCTCACTCTACCGGCCCACAAGGTGCTTCTTCGCGCCTCGTTTGAAGGACCCCATGTCATAGGAAGGAGGGAGAACGTGTGCTGGTAGATTATTCCATCTTTTGGAGGTGCGACAAAGAAACGAGTCACCAAATTTCTTTGTGCGCGATGGGATATAATTAATATTAATTAATATTGTATGATTGGGTACCGACCTTTTTTTTTTGTAAATGTCGTTACTTCTATTGAAGCTGTGGAGTTTCTTGCGCCCATTCTTCTCCACAGCTAAAAAATAGATGTCCTGAATGGGTAGCAGATAAAAAATGCATGGACGAATCAAAAGCACTTTTATAAAAAAAAAATGCTCGTGGAAATTGTTTTCAACATTTGTGTTTTTGTAATTTGTTTCGACGAAAACAGAACAGTAGGCTTAGCCAAAGTAACATTAAGAAAACGATAGCGAAGTTCGTATAGAATAAAATGTACGGGATTGACATAAGCCGCGCTAAATCACGTGGTCAATCCTATGTCAATCCCATACATTTTGTTCGTTTCGAACTTCGCTATCGTTTTCTTAATGTTACTTTGGCTACCGCCTCAGCTCTTGGCTTAAAGTGTCGAATACTGTGACATTACCTATGAATGTAAATTGCTAAGACATTGAACTGTGGGAAGAATAAATATATAGAATTGGGCAATTTTCTTGGAAACCTGTTACATATTATGTAAATGTTTGACAGTTTAGCGAGTAGTTGTACACACGCCTGAACGTCAACCTATCCAAAACTGTCAAATTTCTTCAATAAACGTTCAACCGCATGCCATATAAATAAAGTTCAAAGTCTTTTGAGGTAAAGTCTTTTGACGTGCAGGCTTGTTTACGCACGTTACACTTATCTTATCTTATCTTAGTGGGACCTGCTGAGGTATCCCTCTCCCAGTAACACTTCGACCCATCGGGATCTTTTGTGCAACCCCATCCTTTCACTCTTCTTCCTCTGTAAAGGTAGATGCCGTAAGTTTGGCAACGTCCTTAAGGGCGAAGAGCCTGTTACACCTAAAGTAATTCCCCTTTGACGCAAGTTTGCGCGTGTTTTGAATACAAGTTTGCTTAATCGTTTTTTTCTAAGAAAAGTGCGGTTTAGACGTGCTCTTTTGGCGTAGATACCGGAGCATAGATCTGGTATTTTATAATGTCTATTATTTTATAACTACAGCAACAACTAGAGATAAAAACACTAGCCCTCTTAATACAAAACAGTGTTTAAAATGGCTGCCAGTATATTTATTTATTGATAATAATTTTATTACAAGTACAGTTGATTATGACCAACAATATAATACGTACAAAAACAAAACAAATACAGCCAACAATTTATACAACGTTAGTCGGAACGAGGGTACTAACCCGAAAGGAGGGTAAAGTACACATACATGATAGTGAATAACTTTTGTCTAACAACTTTTCCTTAAAAATTGATAATTTTAGATTAACAGCTTTTTTAAGATTTCAAATGAAATTACGCTGTGGTAGCCCTGGCGATCACAAAAAAAAACAAATTAAAAATTTAAATTATTGGATACATTAGTCCAATTATGGAGAGAAAACTCGACTCTTTACAATGCCCGTACATTGACATTAGAGGTAAACCTATTTGCTGAGAACCTACGTCAAAACCGTAGCCTACTAGATTTTTTGTAGACCAATCAAATGTAAATAAAAAAAAAATAAAAAAAAAGGTAGAACTATGGGAAAACTGTTAATATCAGGACACGATTGTGGACCTGTTAAAATGTGTGTGAAGTCTGTGGAGTGGAGTCAACTTCATTGGCCGTGTTAGTTATAAAAAAAACATGTTCGAATGGCAAATAAAGCTCGCTCGTTAAGCGAAGTGAAGGCCAAGAGCTTCCCCGTCGTGTCATAAAATAAAATAATACCTTCAAATGCATATTAGTTACTACATGTAGGTACTGACAACACAATGTGTTTATCCAATACTGTCAAACTTTTTAATAAATGTTCAACCATATGGCATAGTTATAAAGTTCAAAGTCTATTGAGAAAATGAAAATTTGACAGTTTGTGGTAGTGGATGGTAGTACAGACAGACGCCTGCACATCAACCTACCCAAAACTGTCAAATTTCTTCAATACATTTTCAACCATACATATTAGTAATAAAGTTCAAAGTCTATTGAGGAAATTTGACAGTTTGTGATAGGTTGATGTGCAGGCGTGTGTACGTTATGACTGTAATGCCACAAAAAAAAAAAGGAGACTACAGAAGATAAGCTTCATACAAACGCGCTCGAGCAACGCACACATAGACAACCTCTCACGGACACGAAACCTCGCTGTTGCAGCGCTCGGACTATTGCGAGCTGAATGGCTAGTGTGAGTTTTTACTACCCTCATTCATTCGATTACGTTTACGAAACGAAAATTTGTATGGCAACATTTTAACTCCTCTCGTATGTCGCCAGGAGGCGCTGCTCCAACGCTACACGGCCAAAAAATGCAGTCACGTTTAAGTTGATATAATTGAAAATTCTATCGAATTAAATAAACAAAATATATATTTAGTATCAAAGGGAACGCGTTTACAATTAGTCCAATCCATAAATTCATAACACACTATAGCTTTTTCTACAACATCATTTAAAGTTGGGCAAAAATCATGAAAACGAGTGGCGGCGTTTAGTTGATATCTTGTAGTTCATCTAAATTATTGTACCTCTGATTTTGTCGAAACAATCACCAATGGTGTAAACTACAAATTGTCCGTCTCGCATTTTCAAATTAACACGTCAAATTCCCCATACAAAATTAGTATGGCCGCGCGGCATCAAATAAATATGGACGAAGACATTTAAAATAAAATATATGACACTTTTCACGTCAGACGGCTCACCTTTAATGTGATTGTGAATCGATCAAATTAAACACACTAGGCACCCTGTTCCGAAGTCCGTGCCCGTGAAGGTTGTCCATGTCTGCGTTCCTCGAGCGCGTTTGCATGAACCTCTTCTGCAGTCTACTATTTTGTGGTAACATTGTGTGTAATGCATTAGAGATGTTGCAAGACCCAATAACGATCTTACAAATAATACATTCGCGATCATACTTGACCTACTTATTGTATCTGAATGGAAGTTAGGTTTTTACGTTTACCGAATTATTGCTTTTTTATTTTGGAACAGTAGCTACTTCATACATACATACAACACATTATAAAGTAATCTAGTAATAAAAAAAATTTGCGCGCAAGGCGGAACATTTGGCATAGTTAAAGTTCATATACGTAATGAACCGGCTTTATTGCCGTTTAACATCAGGCAAGGACTTCTTGGCGGGAAAGTGAAGAGTCATGTCTGCGGTTTTGTTTAATTTTCTAAAATTTGTGTTATATCTAATATTAATGTGAAATAATGGTGGATTATTAACCGTTAAGAGTTCGTAAGTGCGCATGAGTGTTGGCAAATGTTTTCGAATTCTCTCAAGAAGTCCAAGGAACTAGTAAAGCTCTAGGGGTTGGGGGGTATATCATTTCTCACTTCTCATATCTATTATCAATTTATCATTCATCATCATCATACTGGAAGGAAATATTGTATATTTATCTATTACTTGTAAGAAAAATTACTTTGACACTGGCTAAATGTGCTAATCGCACGAAGCCATAAACTAAAGGAAAAAAAAACATCAGGCAAGATAAAGACCAAGCGTCACGAAGCCATTAAAAAAAAAAAGACCAAGCGCTATTCGCCCTTATAAAAACATCATCATCATCAGCGCATTTATGTCCCCACTGCTGGAGCGAGAGCCTTCCCTATGGATCGATAGGGAACGGGCCATAAACCACCGCGCGGGCCCAGTACGGATTGGTGGTTGTTAATGACTGTCAATGTAACCGGGGCCAGCGGCTTTGCGTACCTTTTGAATCGAGATGATAAATTTTTGG
This sequence comes from Eudonia truncicolella, assembly GCA_949315975.1. NCBI lineage: Eukaryota > Metazoa > Arthropoda > Insecta > Lepidoptera > Crambidae > Eudonia > Eudonia truncicolella. The sequence goes on along the minus strand of OX438853.1, from coordinate 5,231,112 downwards.
TCACCCAACTAATGACCGGCATTTGCGAAATTTGCTTTACCTTTGCGCCATCGAGCTCCTCCTTACATTGGATAGTTGACTGGTTAGTCAACAAAGAAACTTTTGAACAACTGTCAAAACGATTATTTTTAATAGAAATTAGATGTATGTGATTAGCAAACTATTACGTCACTATTTTGTTCCGTCAATTGAGTGTTTATTAATAACTTTTTGTTACAGAAATTCATGCATAGGTCAAATAAAAAATTGGTTAATGTTATAAAGAACTGTTACGTGATTTCATTTATACGTTTATTGTTCTGGAATTAATTGTTGTTGTTGTCAACTACCCAATTCACAAGCGTGACATTGCCGCTACTAAACTCCATAATTCAACATTAGTCACATTAGTTGGTCAAGAACAATATTATACAAAAGTTGAATACAAAAAGCAACAAATCTACATAAATTGAGATAAATCCAAAGTAAATACCTAAATTATTCTGTAATATACCATCAATATCAGCCAGGAAACCATAAAGTTACATGTTACGTATTTTGCCGCCATTGTGACGTCACCGCCCGTAGTTTATGCTTCGAATTGGCAATAGACAATGTGTTTGTTTGCGGTCCACCTAATAAAAAATGCGCGGTATTACGCCTACTTACAGCATACATTAGAATTGAAAATGAGTTTGGAACTATAATGGGATGACTTATATTTTATATGGTATGTGTTTATGTATGCTGTGTGCGTACGATCATTGACTATAATCGATCTAACGCTAGGTCAGACGTTGTCAGCTGTTGCTGGCTGTAAGTGTCGACTCCTTTGTCATTGTAAGACGGTAAGAATAAAATGTGACCTATGGTGACGTCGGCGAATCTGAATATTTAGTTTCGATTCTAAATTGATTAAGTACATATCTACTTCCTTTCATAAAATTACGAATTATTTTTATTATTAACTAGCGGCCCGTCTCGGCTTCGCACGGGTGGACATTTTTTAAAAATAATTATAGCCTATGTTACGCATCACTAATGTAGCATTCTAATGGTGAAAGAATTTTTTAAATCGGTCCAGTGGTTTTTGAGTTTATTCGTTACAAACAAAAATACAAAAATACAAAGCCTCCTCAAAGCCACCTCTTTTTAATATTAGTATGATTTATTTTTACGTAACTACCTAGGTACGGTAGCCAAGTGGTTAAGGCAGCCGCCCGGAATGCGGAAGGTGCGTGGTTCGATTCCCGCCTGAGGTTGTCGTCTTTTTTCAGTGTTTAAATTTTACTTAAGTATATTTAAGCGTTAATAAAACGCTAAAATATATATAAAAAAAAAAAAAACACTTACCTAGGTTTTTTTTGTTTTTTTTTTGTTTATTTACACTAAAACATACAATACTTTTGCATCATAGCACACCAAAAACCACTGAAGTTTGTCAGGAATGTTAGAATTCAAAATAAAATTAAAAATTATATTCCTATGACGACATCGTATTACTACAACAATAAATAAATGAATAGGCTGCAACAAGCAAATGACTTGCAGCGAGCGATCGCATCTGCTCCAGCCTGTGCGCAAAAACATCTGTGTGGGAGTGTTTGTTGAGACATCTACAGGTTGTTGAGGAAATGTGTTTTTAGTTTACCTTTGAAATTAACTTTCCTTAATGTTTTGCACAAAAGATGGATCCAGCTTATTCAGTAGACGAGGAATTACGTATTACTAATGTAATACGTAGGTAATTCGTCTTAAAAATAATTATTCTTTTTTTTTTTAATGGCTTCTGTTGTTTTTTTCCAACACCAATAATTTCGCCAATGTCGAGTGACTAACGAGACACGTTATAATTTGGAAAATGGCCATAATTATTCTTATTAAAGAATAATTATTTTTGTGACGAGTCAAAATTAAGTCAGATTCGAGGAGGCTAACGTCAGAAAGGCATAGACCTATGTCTATGACAGAAAGGAATAGATCTATTATCTATGGCTTTCTGTCAGATTTTAGATAAGTTAGCTAATGCCTCAGAAGTTGAAGATTCCGTGTGAAGTGTGCTTGTCTTGTCGTCACTCAACATCAGGTGAGATGAAGGCCAAGGTGCTTACCAGTATTGTAATATATACTAATAATAATAAGCACTTTAATAGGATTACAAAATATAACACATAAAAAACACATAAACGAAAAATTTCCTACACATATAATTAAAACTACATAGAGGAGACTGTTGGTGATGATGATGATGAGTGTATAAGTTTAATAAGTTTATTTGACTTACTGCAACAGAACTTCTTGCCCCTTTTCTCTGAGTCTGAGCACGAGTTCTCGCATGACGTAGAACATTCATCCGTCAAAGAACATTTGACATCTAAGCAGTCCTCCACGCATTTGCCATCGTCAGCTTTCCCGCCAATTAGGTTGTTCAGAGAGTCCGCACTCTCTCTGGAATCGCTGTCGGCACATCTTGTATAATCTGTTGTGGAACTGTCAGTAGCTGTGAGAGATTCGGAGGACATCTTGATTGTCTTTGGTATCCTGTGGAAGAAAATTATCATCGTCATCGTCATAGTAGATATAAGTCCATCATCAACACGAGCTCACTTTTATGTCTCCACTGCTAGGGCACGAGCCTTCCCATATTTATTTTTTATTTTTTATTATGAGATGGCCTTTGGCCTTTTTGGCTCTTGGCCTCATTGTAATCCCTAGGGCTAAGAAGAGGCCGACGATGTAACGAGCTTGCCCAGAAATAGCCTATTCACTCGGGCTTTAAAAACTTTAGGGTTATATGCACTCGGGAACACAGACGCCGATAGGGAATTCCACTCTTTGGCTGTACCTACGCATTATAAATGTAGAAACAAAACGCTTGGTGCGCAAAAGTGGAATGTCAACCAGCCCCCCGACCGCCTAACCGATTGCTTTGACTACGTGTATAGTTTATGAAGTCATCTTGCCATTTCGTACCGCCTATGAAAGCAATATCGAAAGGTATAGGCTATAGCTTTCGATATATGCCTATACCTATTAGCTAGATGACAAGATGACGTTATAAACTATACACGTAGCCAAAGCAATCGGTTAGGCGGTTGGGCCCCTGGTAACCAGCCGTACGTTTGGATTCCCGATGGTGAAAGGGGAAGGTGTAAAAGACCGACAAGCAGGCAACTGTGCGGCGGTGAGCGAGACTGAAGCTTGGTTAACAAGCTTATCGTCACCTATAATTTTCCTGGCTCTGCATTCCACCGAATCAAGCGCGGCGACCTGGTATTTTGCTGAACCGTCCCAAAGGTGGCAGCAATACTCCATGCACGATCGGACTTGCGCTTTATATAAGGTTAGAAGCTGTCCCGTCGTGAAATATCGCTAAAACTTATTTAGGACACCCAGTTATTTAGCCACTGTTTGAGCCTTAATTTCGATGGTGTCGCCGTTGTTCAAACTGGAAGTCAACTTCATGCCGAGGAGATTAAGGTTGTCAGTAATCGGTACAGTCATACTTTGGAAAGTAGGAGGCAGGTTGTTAGTTAAGCCTAGTGCGGATTGGTAGTTGTAAACGACTGTTAATGCAGTCGAGACCAACGGCTTTACGTGCCTTCCGGAGCACGAAGGAGCTCGAGATGAAAATTTTAGTCACCAATCCGATGACCGGCTTTTGCGAGAGTTGCTTAACCTTAGCAATCGCAAACTCAGCACGTTAACCACTGCGCCAACGAGGTACTTTATAGATATAACTAATTTAAAGTAATGGTTTGATTTTATTTTGTTACCGTGCGCGGTTTTGTTACACTGCGCCAAAAAATACAAAATAAATAATCAGCCACTATCAAACTACAGGAGGATATAGGCCTCTCCTCGAAGGAAAAAGGTTTTCTATAAAGTTAAAACTCTTTGAATTAAACTCTATCTATGCTCTATAGATTTGTTCGAATATTATTTTGTTTGCTGGACTTAAATTCGTTTGAACCTTTGAACCTCAGAGCAATTAGCTTTTTAGTTATTATTCTGAGCTTTGAACTATGAGTTTAAACGGTTGAACCACCTTACTTTGTTGAGCTTCAGAATGATAAAGATTTAGTTATTTTTCTGAGGTTTCAGCGACTAAACAGTTCAGTTGGCGGGAAATTAAAAGCAATAATAAACTATGTTTTAATTTAAATAGCAAAATCTTTGCTGAAACTCAAGGGTCATTATTATTTAGCATCTACCAAAACACATTACCTTTAATGAACGGAGAATATTTTATTTCTATTTTTTCTAACTTTGGCATTGGCCTAATGTGCAAACCGCACGAAGCCATTATAAATAAAAAATAAAGGAAGCACAAATTTGTTTATTTATTCCGTCGTCTGCTGTGAATACAGACACAATAGAATTTTAATTGTTTATGGTACTGATCGATCAGTGCTCGCCGCAGATGAAAGGTAGAGAAAGAGGCATTTTCAGCGTCACCGGGCTTTTTTGGGGGCGGCGAGAAACTTAAAGGGTTCCTTAAGCCGTGCGAAACGAAGCACCGTCAGAGGTTTTCTAGAGGGAACGGCATCACGCACTAGTGCGTGTCCCTGTATCCTACTAGATTCTCCGACGGGTTTGGATCGGATCGGGAGCGGAACAACCTGAGGGCGTCTCGGACTTCGGCTCGTGTTGACCGGGCCGTGGTGGTGGGGAGAAGCGCTCAGGTACATATCTGTACCTGGTATAGAGCGCGTGTGAACTGGCTCGTAGTCGTAACCTAAAATTTTACTAGAAATAAACAACCATTCCCAGAAAGCTCGAGTGGGAATCGAACCCATGACCCTTGAATTACCGAGACCCCAGGAGACTCGTTGGATTTTTCTAGTACTTTGTGATTTACGCTATTAATTGTGTTCGTTTCCAACTCGAACTTCTGGTACTTACTGCTACATTTTTTTCTTGTAAAATTTTAAGTAATGACTAACTACTTACTTGCCATTATTTTCTTTCATCATCATCATCATCATAATCAGCTCATTTTATGTCCCCACTGCTGGGGCACGAGCCTTCCTTATGGATGGATAGGGAGAACGGGCCATAAACCACCACGCGGGCCCAGTGCGGATTAGTGGTTGTTAACGACTGCTAATGCAGCCGGGACCAACGGCTTTACGTGCCTTTCTAAGCATGGAGGAACTCGAGATAATAAAATTTTGGTTACCCATCCGATGACCGGCCTATGCGAAAGTTGTTTAACCTTACCAATCGCAGCTGAGCTCCTCCTAACTACGGCGCCATCGAGCTTTTCATTTAAACTCTCTAAACTCCAATCGTTCGATACAGAAATAAAATCAAAATAACATAACATTTTGTTCGACGTTATCGCGTTTGGATTGTTGTGCAATTGCATTTGAAACGTTTCAAGGATGTTTTCTAACTGAAATGCACGTGTCTGAATTATTTAAACAAGTATATTTAAAAACGTGTTTTATAATTATTTTTTAAGTGTTTTTTGTCACTTCTAAATGTCAATAGTTAACGTTTTGATATTAGCCGCACTGATATTTTTTGAAAATAACAAAACTATTAATGAAAAGGACATAGTGAAAAGCTTTTAATTTGCGCACTTCAAACAGAAGATTTAATTAGTGAAGCTGGTAGTTCTTAAGTGGGATGTAGATATCAAATAAAGTGGACTGTATAACATAGACTGATTTATAAATGGTATAACATTCTACAAGAATAAGCCCGACAATGAATAGTTCGTGCGTGCTCGGCTGTGGTTGTGAAGTGTCAGTTCCCGCGCGCTCCCGCAGACCACGGCGCCCCCGCGCGCCCAGTGTTGCCATAACTATACTCCCCGCCTTGAAGTATCCTCTTCAACATTTGGAGGCAAGGGACAGATAGTGTTATAGGCGCGACGTATGACGCCTCTCTTCGTCCTGATGTCGGCGACTCTGGCTATGCCGTCTGTTCCCGGCAAAACACGAACAATACGGCCAAGCGGCCACATCAGTGGAGGTGCTGTCTTGTCCTTGATCAGGACTAGCGACCCCTCCTGCAGCTCTCCCTGCGACGTGTGCCATCTTGTCTTCTTCTGGAGCCATAAAACATATTCATGGTTAAAGCGTGACCAGAAATGTTGCTTCAGCGCTTCAATGCGTTGAAAACGTTGAAGTGAAGTTATGTTTTTGTCGATAAGATGCGGACCAGGCAAGGATACGATTGATCGTCCAATTAGGAAGTGAGCAGGAGTAAGACAGGACAGATCGGAAGGGTCATCAGATAGAGGAGTTATGGGACGAGAATTTAAAATAGCTTCTATCTGTATCAAAAGAGTCGCCATTTCTTCAAAATCTAAATGGGTCAGTTCTAAAACGCGACGAAGATGATGCTTTACAGATTTGACTGCTGACTCCCAAAGACCACCAAAGTGAGGAGTGTATGCGGGAATAAAAGAAAATTTTATACCTTGGTCTACGAGACCCGAAGACAGTGAAGGTTCCCTGAGCAGTCTAGACAACTCGTTAAATGTTCCTACAAAGGTTGTACCATTATCTGAAAACACGTTCCGCGGCTTCCCCCGGCGTGCTATGAACCTGTTTAGGGCTGCAATAAAAGCTTCTTTAGTCAGGTCCGAGACAAGCTCCAGATGCAACGCCTTGGTGGCTAAACACACAAAGACACAAATATAGCTTTTTATAAGTTTACAACCTCTTCCTTTACGAGTCGCCATCAGCAGTGGCCCAGCATAGTCAACACCAGTTTCAAGGAAGGGATATTCTAAATGGACTCTGTTAGTAGGTAAGTTACCCATTATAGGTTGGATAGTTGTTCCTTTCAAACGACAGCACTTGACACATGAACGTACAGTACGTTTCGCAAGCCTGCTTCCTCCTAATGGCCAATAATTATGCCTCGCTGTGGCTAACAACAGTTGAGGACCCGAATGAAGATAGGTTTTGTGTAACGCGCTGAAAATCAGTTGGCACAAACGATGTTTACTACAAAGGAGAATTGGGTGCTTAACGTTATAATCGTAGTGAGAATCACTAAGCCTGCCACCCACTCTGATGATATTGTCAGAATCTAAAAATGGTGATAACGGTAAAAGCCTGTTTTTATGAGGTAAGTTATTGTTACTGACGAGCAATTGGCGCTCCACAGGAAAAGATTCCTGTTGAGAAATTATCAAAAGTTTATTAGTAGCTGCCATGAGCTCTGAAACAGATAAGTGTCCTAGAAGTTTATTATTATTTTGTCGACAATTATTTATAAATCTTAATGTGTAAGCAACTGTGCGTTTTAATTTAGTTAGGCTAGATGAGTTTAGGATAAGTGTAGATATTAGGTTAGGTTCAGATTTTTGTGTATTATTTATTGTGTGAAAGTTTTTAATCGTTTCTGGTAAATCTTTGATGGTTTTTGGACCTTGATTAGGTTTAGATGGCCATTCACTACTTTCTAGTTTCAAAAATGATGGGCCAGACCACCATAAAGCACAATCCTTTATAGAATCTGCTCGTATTCCGCGGGACACAAAATCAGCAGGATTTTGCTCGGATGGTACGTAACGCCAGTCTAACGCATGATCCTGTACCTCTATGATTCGATGTCGAACAAATGTTTTTAGTTGATTAGGAGAGGATGAAAGCCACCCCAGCACTATCATCGAATCGGTCCAACATGTACAAGAACTATATTTAAAAGTAACTGACGAAACAACCTTCGCACACAGTCTTGCTCCCATAAGAGCTCCACAAAGCTCCAAACGCGGTATAGTGACAGTTTTGATGGGTGCTACTTTACTCTTGGATGCTAAAAGTCGGACAATGACTGCACCGTTCTTGTCTACACTTCGTATGAACACACAAGCGCCATATGCCTTCTCGGACGCATCTGTAAATACATGTATTTGAATGTCAATAGACTGGTCAAGTTTAATACATCTAGGAATCTGTAAATTATTTAAATGTGACAATGTTTCTGCAAATTCTACATATAGGTTTTTAATATTGACTGGGACATCCTCGTCCCATGAGCATTTTGATATCCATAATTGTTGAATTAATATTTTTGCCTCAACTATGCATGGAGATACAAGGCCTAGCGGGTCGAAAACCTGTGAAATGGTAGACAAAATATGACGCTTATTAATTTTGTCCCTGCGATCTATGTTTATTGAAAAGGTTAGTGTGTCTGAGGAACAATTCCAGTTTAACCCTAAAGTTTTGGCTGCCTCTTTAGCACTAAGATTAACCTGATCCGAACTTGCGTTTTGACTGCTCACTGCATTAAGAATTGTCTGGTTGTTAGAGTGCCATTTTCTTAAATTAAATTTCGCTGACTCCAATGTACTTGTAACACCTTTACACAGATCGATTGCATCGGTAATGGAGTCTATACTCGTTAAAAAATCATCTACGTAAAAATCGTGACATATGGCACGTTTTACCCTAGGGTCAGGCGAATCATGCCCTAATTGAGACAGACACCTGGTAGCTAAATATGGAGCCGACGCTGTGCCATAAGTCACCGTATTAAGGGTGTAAGTCTTAAGAGGGTGAGAAGGGTCAAACCTCCATAGTACACATTGCAGCGGACGTTGTTCTGCTTCAATGTTAATTTGCCTATACATTTTCTCAACGTCCGCTGATATTACAAATTGATGGTCACGAAAGCGCAATAAGATGGCAATAATATCATCCTGAATTGTAGGGCCAACACGCTGAATGTCATTAAGAGACCTACCCGACGACGTTTTAGCTGATGCGTCGAATACCACACGTAGTTTAGTCGTAGAACTACTCTCTCTATAGACCCCATGGTGTGGCAAATAGCAATACCTACTATTCGGATCAGGTGCGACTTCAGTCATATGACCTAAATCTATATACTCTTGAATAAATTGTGTATATAATTGTTTCATGTGAGAGTCTTTTTCTAAGCGATGCTCAAGGGAAAGATACCTACGCCTAGCTATGAACAGAGAATCGCCAAGAACGTCGGGTGATTCTTTTAGAGGCATAGAAACTATGAACCTGCCATCGGTGTCCCTTTTGGTGGTATCAAGAAAATACTTCTCACATGCCTGTTTGTCTGGAGTAAATTTGCCTTTCGAAGGAATTGTGTCCAATTCCCAAAACCGAGTTAGTTCAGATTGATTGTCCAAATCATTGACAAATAGACAGAAATTACTCATGGGACCCTGCTGGCATATGGCGCCTGAAACTAACCATCCAAATTTAGTTTCAAATAGGACAGGTTTATTTTTACCTAGCTGGATGCGATTTGTGCCAATCACTCTCCAAAAGACGTCCGCACCTACTAAGAGATTGATGGTTGACGGTACGTTGAATGTTGGATCGGCTAAGCAAACCCCAGAAGGTATATTTAGATTACTGACATCTATATACGTATTAGGTAATAATGAAGTTATCTGAGGAAGAACAAAGCAGTCAATGTCCGTCCGATAGCCTCCATTATAAGACTCCAAAGTAAGAGAGCAAGACTGAGAACTATTAGACGTTTGATTGTTTATGCCCGTTACCCTTGAACAAGTTTGATGAGTCGGAAGATTTAGCCGGGTACAGAGATCGTGAGTCACAAAGTTACCCGTACTGCCATTGTCCAGCAAGATTCTAGCTGAATGCGGCTTCCCACACTTGTCAATCACCTTGATCAGAGCTGTCGACAGTAATACATTGTTTTTATTAGTATTAAGTGTATGCTCAGCTGAAAGTACAATGCTGTCATGTAGGATAGGCTGTTGAGTTGGTTCTGTATGCAAAAGAGTGTTATGCTTAATGTTACAATACTTGCAATGTGTCAATTTGCAACGAGACTCGTGATGGCCCAATCTAAGGCAATTTTGACAAACTTTAAATTCTTTGGCCCTCTGTATGCGTGTCTCGACCGGTAGCTTACGAAATAAGTCACATGAGTATAGCTGGTGATCTTTATGACACAATGGACAAGTTTGTGTTTTGGCTTTGCCGGTTGAAACAATGAAACTTTTAGGCCTTTGAATAGCTGGCGAATTATTGTAATTAAATTTGTTACCTTTAGCCTCCTCCAAGGTCTCCAGAAGGTCAGCCCTATTTGTTAAAAAAGTTAAAAAGGTATCTAAGGTAGGTGGGTCACTACGATTATTGCGGTTAGTTAGACGGCACAACAAATGTTGTGCCGTCTAACTTTGTAGCCATCATGTAAATGATTAACGTGTCCCAATGTTCTGTGGGCTGATCTAGAGTAGACAAAGCTCGTAAATTTTTATTGGTAGTGTCAACTATGTATCGCAAGGCTTTGCTCGATTCTTTTTGGATGGAATTGACATTAAAGAGCGATTGAACATGATTATTTACGAGTAAGCGTTTGTTGTCGTATCGCTTGCACAACAACTCCCAAGCAGAATCATAATTATTGGCCTTAAAGTCCAAGCTTTTGATGACTAAGGCGGCACTGCCTTGCAAACAAGCACGAAGATAGTGGTATTTATTAATGTCATCAATGCTGTTGTTTGAATGCACTATGGAAATAAAAGTATCGCGGAACTCAAGCCATTGCTGATAATCACCACTAAAGGAAGGCAATTCTATTTTCGGTAGCCTTACAAAATTATTTTGTCTTTTTGAGTTTGCATCATGAAAGCTTACCTCGGAACCAGTAGACTCGTTTGAAGAAGCCGCAGAGGACGTGTCGCACAGCGCTTTCGCGATGCCAACCGCGGCGTAGTATTGGTTTTCGAACGCCTCCCGTTCTAAATATCTGGCATCAGGATCATCAGAAAGCTCTTCTACCTCCCCCTGAAGTGCATCAAAATCCAAAAATAAGGCTTCTATCTTGTCAAGACGAGTTTTAAGCTCATTAAAAAGCGGAGGATTAGCAGTTACTGTGCTTTCTTTTATTAGATTAACATGATTGGAAAAGCTTGTTAGCTTGCTTTTAAGTGTGCCTCTTTTTTTAATTAATTGGGAAATCTTTGCTTCAGCCATCTTAAATAGATTTAAATGTATGTATTTAGTTTTCAGAAAAAAAATGTAAATAAAATATCTATCGAGCAATAGTATGTAGTTTGTATAAAAACAAAAATCTTTTAATTATTTTACAAACTAATAAAAAAAAAATTTATGTGTACGTACACATATGTTATTGCAAGCAAACCTTTATAAGGCTGTATAATTAAATTCCTTTACCTAGCTGCTCTCGAAGTCTATGATGGTTGTCTACTGTCTATGTAATAAATAGTACCTCGTTATTGTTGCTCGAAATAAAGGTGGATTAATGTTAAAAATAGTTGAAATTGCATGAGTTAATGCTGTTTAAAAAATTTGGAATAATTATTTTGCTAAGTACTGTGTCCTAGTGTAAACCAACAGTAATAAATGAAAAAAGGGCAAAAATGAGAATATTTTCAAGCTGTTGATGAATAATTAAGCGATAGCATGGACAAGCGGTAGCAACCAAGCACAGCTAATACTACTTTCAATCTACAATTACTCAATACTTTTTTGTTTTTCTGTAAGATATCTATGCGTCTATCTTCTTTTATGATTTTTACTATGTAACTATAAGCATTGTAAATACTGAAAATACAACAACTACTTCTATAACTACTGGTTTTATTTACTATGTAAAGCTTGACAATCGCTACAACAATTAATACGTTACATAATACGTTACAATTTACGAATATTGTAACGGCTTTTTATGAAAATTCGATTCTGATTCTGCTAACTACAACTGATACAGATGACTAACTACAAAAATGGAAATGATGATGATTATCATATATTAATGATATGAAGATGATTGGAAGAATGGAAGATAAATAGGTAATTGGAACAATCTCACGGTTTCGATGCTATGGCGCAACTTATCCTTTCTTCTTTTTCTTCTTGACACTCCTTGAGACAGCAACGCTTGAAGACACGATCTTGATACTGGCCGGAAGACTTTTCTTGATTGCAGACGAAGTATGTAGCCGTTAGCCCGTTACGCGAAGCGATGATTCAAACAGCTGTTCGAATACTCCGTGTACCGTTATCTCTGCCCGCGCGATGTTATATAAACGGCGATAAAAGGACCATATGAAGCTGGTAGTTCTTAAGTGGGATGTAGATATCAAATAAAGTGGACTGTATAACATAGACTGATTTATAAATGGTATAACATTCTACAAGAATAAGCCCGACAATGAATAGTTCGTGCGTGCTCGGCTGTGGTTGTGAAGTGTCAGTTCCCGCGCGCTCCCGCAGACCACGGCGCCCCCGCGCGCCCAGTGTTGCCATAACTAATTAGATTCAAGTAATTTTCTAAAAGCTGGTTATCGGATGGGTGACCAAAAAACCTCGAGCTCCTCTGTGCTTCGGAAAGCACGTGAAGCCCGTCCCGGCTGCATTAGCAGTCGTTACAACCACCAATCCGCACTGGGCCCGCGTGGTGGTTTACGGCCCGTTCTCCCTATCCATCCATAGGCTCGTGCTCCAGCAATGGGGACATGAAATGAGCTGGTGATGATGATAAAACCAAAGATTGTCTTGAATAGATCTTTTTTAGCTGGCCCCAGTGTTTGGTACTTTAAGCTCAGTGTTCAACGCAATTTTAGTCACCGAAAAAAAACATAGATGTTGTGTTTCAATGTTTCAAGATTTCGCGAGAAACTCAAGTGGCTCCCAATTCGCTTACGCAAGAATAATAGACTTTTATGTCTCCTCTTCAATGTCCTTTAAAATCTCTCTTATCTATCCTATCTGCTAGAACGTTTTTTCTTTTCTCACCCTCCTGGTGTGGTGCTCTCTGCAGGTCCCACCTCCTACACCAACTGAAAACTCCACCCCGTAAAACCGATTTTTTCTCCTACTCCTTCTCCGTGCACGCTGTCAGGTTGTGGACCGCGCTGCCGCGCCTAATATTCATTACCCTCCTAATATCATCTTTTTTAAAAAGCGTTTGAAGGAACACTACTTGTTTAGTTGATTCTGTCGTCCTAAGTATATTGATTTCTTTCACCTTTTTTTGTTTGTTTTGTATATTAAATTTCCTTTGTTTACGCAATTATTAGTATGTATGTGTATTATAAATATATAAGTAAGTTTCTTTTAGTTTTTGCAGGTAGTTTTTACATATTAATTCTACCATTAATTATAACGTTTCCTTTTGCGGGCCTGCTGGAAGATATTTCAGTACTGAAATAGTGTAGTACTGTAGCGCCCTTGTATTATTACATTCACCCTTATAGCTTATTCTGTTACCCTTTTATGTGTGTACATAAACTTGTAAATAAATAAAAAAGTAAATAGATTTTCATTAAAATTTTAAGGGACGACAGCTCTGCCGCACAATTTATGAACGCAGTAATTACAACTTACTGTGTTTGTGATTTTGATATTTGAGGTGCTGACGTTACGGTCTGTTTTATCGAAACTGTTCACGTAAATAAGTAACGATTCGCAAAAACCTGTTTTTTTTTTAGCAATTGTAGCTCTCTGTCCCGATTTGAAATCCCGAATCCTGATTATTTTGCCTTCCGTCGCGAAATTTGACACACAGGACCTGGCAACACTACTGGTGCCCTACCCTAGACAGCCTTTGGCTACATTACCTGTAAATGGCTTTCCGTAGCTATTTATTCTTGTTGAATAGCTGGTGGTATTTCTTAAAATACATTTATATCAAAATTAAAATAAAATCACCTTTAAAAATGTGTGTAGAAAACTGTTTTTCTTTAAGAAATAAATTCGATTTCATAATTTTATTGCGCTGCATGAGTATTAAGAGTTGTAACAACATTGGCAAATGATTGAATGGTCGATGAAACACTTTATTTTTGGAGAGAGATTGGCTGATTGCCTCAGACGACAGTTCAGCTTCACCAGACTTTTTTGGGTTCGGCGATTCCTCAAACCGTGTGAAACGAAGCACCTTCGGAGGTTTTCTAGTGGGAACGAACGGCATCACGCACATAGTGCGTGTCCTCGTACCCTACTAGATTCTCCGAGGGGTCGGATCGGATCGGGTCAACGATACACGCTCTCAGTACTCTGACGGTATGTTTAGATGAAGTTCAAAGTAAATCTAACCGCTTCGCTCTAATCCAAAGGTCTCGAGTTTAATTCCCAGATCCCTCTGAGGAATTACACGTCCATCATGTTTCATCTACAGGGCAGCGGCTACCCCTGCACGCAGTCACCGTCTACTGCAGTTAGACGGAAGCACACCAGCGCACTCCCCGACCGTACATCTCCGGGGCAGAACAGCGGCGGATCCGGTGACAACGGGATCCAGATTCCACCGGCGCAGACTACGGCCCGGGTCTAGGCTAACCTAGGCGCCGATCTGCGCTCGCGCACCCCTTTCCGCTAGAAGCTAAGTCTCCTTATAAAACCGCGCGACATTACTGAGTTGTATAGCGTCCGACGTAGCCCACCCTTGGGGAATAAATTGATTGCACCAGTTTACATCTCTTCTTTCTATCTCTCTTCTGAACCTGGTGGTGCCTAACACTCCAGCGTTTGGGAGGTAAGTACATGCTTGAACTCGGTTTGGGTGGTGGTAGTGCTTGTTTTAAGTCCGAATAAATATGTCACCATAACATCAATGTTTGTAGCATTGTTGTGTTCCGGTAGCTAGAGATAAGTGGCCAGTGTCTCTGTAGTTGAGGATTCCAGGTGAAGTGCGCTTCCACCTTTGGCCTTATCATCACTTAACAACACGTGAGACGAAGACCAAGTGCTGACAGCCCTCCGACCGCCTAACTCTATCGCCATCGCTCTCGCTATCGCGCTCTATAGTTTATGGCGTCATCTTGTCATTTCAAAAGCGAATAAAAGAATATGGAATGAAAGCAATATGGAAAGCTTTAGCCTATAGCTTTCGATATTGCTTTTATATCGGTATGAAAGCAATATGGAAAGCTTTAGCCTATAGCTTTCGATATTGCTTTTATATCGGATTCGAAATGACAAGATGACGCTATAAACTACAGAGCGCGATAGCGAGATCGATAGCGATAGAGTTAGGCGGTAGGTAAGGAATAAACTAAACCACACAGGCCCGCTAAACCCTGAGTTTGTTTTTAAACCATTTTACGTATCTCTATAGAATCTTAAGCATTTTTTATAATAAATATTTATTTGATCGTAACAAGTAGTTACATAAATGGTAGTAGCTAACTTAAATAGCACTTGTGGGAGGTGTCATTGAATGAAGTGCGTCTATTTCGAGTGCAGAGGTAATTTAAATAAATTATGCAGACTACTTAAGAGAATTTGAAAAGTGACGTTGCACTGTTTTGTTTCATTTGCCAACACTCATGCGCACTCACGAAGACGTAACGGTTAATAAATAAGAATTTAATAAATTTGGAGTTGATGGGATACAATCACTTTTTGGCGGGAAATTATAGAGTACAGTTGGCACTGCTGCTATAAATTAGTATTAATTTATTTTAGAGTGAGATGAAATACTGTTGTGTCATACGTAATTGATTATAGATTTATAGTTTCACAACTCTATAAACGAGTAAGTATATATACACGCCTCTGTGGCCGAGTGGCAAAGCGCTCGGCCCGATACCCGAAGGTCCCGGGTTCAATTCCCAGGTCGGGCAATGTGTGTTTCGGATTTTTTTTCGATGCATAGCCCGGGTTTGTGGTCACCAACCCGCATTTGGCAAGCGTGGTGATGACGCCAATCAAATCAATTGCAGTGGCCTTTCCCCAGCAGTGGGACAGTTATAGACTAGTTACTTAGTCACATTACTTACTCTATATACTAAACACGAAAAATCTAAAACATAACAACAATAAAGTACGTTGTTCTGAACACAAATTATTATACATGATAAATCTAATAATTAATGGACATGGCAATTAATATTTGATTGGCTTCGGAAATGCGATAATTGATTGCCGAGAGAGAAGCACTGTACTTTAATTTACCCAAGCGAAATACTGAAAACATTCATTCAACTGGAATGTATACCTAATAAAATGAAATGTAACTGTACACTGTTCCATTGCTCGGCAAAGGGCTTTATTGAAATCAAGTCATTGCCACAATTTATTGGCACCAGAGTTCAACACGAACCAATGATCGACAGGGGTCAGGGGATTTTTTTTCTTGAGAGAGATTGCTGATTGCCTCAGACGGCATTTTCAGCTTCACCGGGCTTATTTGGGGGCGGCGAGGAACGGAAAGGGTCCCTCAAGCCGTGCGAAACGAATCACCTTCGGAGGTTTTCTAGAGGGAACGGCATCGCGGCAACTAGAGCGCGTCCCCGTGCCCATAGATTTTCCGAAGGGTTCGGATCGGATCGGGGAGCGGAACAACCCGAGGGCGCCTCTAAAGACTCGGACCTCGGCTCGGGTTGACTGGGCCGTGGTGGAGGAGAGAAGCGCCCAGGTACATGACTGTACCTGGTGCAGAGCGCGTGTGAACCGGTTCTTCGTACCCTTGTTCTACGAGTACGGTGTCTTGGGCCTAAACTAGTGTGCATATTTAGTGTATTGGGAACCACGAGCCCTTATAGCAGTATTGCAGTTGTGAAAACGAGACGCGTGTAGCGGCGAATATATTCGCGTCTCTTTTCCACAACTGCTGAGCTCTTAGTCAGGGGCGCACTGATTTTTGTCATTAGCAGTGCACCTGTTTCCTGCTGTCGTCCAGTAAAATTTAATGTTTTTTTATTTATGATTATATTATTAATGATGTTTAATTACAAACTGAAAAAAGGCAAAGATTGAGACCATGATTGAGCCACGATAGCATAGTTGGTAGTGCACCTGACCCGGCATGTCATGGGTTGCGGGTACGAATCCCGCTCGTGGAATTTTTTCAACACTTTTTTTACAATTTCTATTTTATTTTTTTGCGTCGAAAACTAATATCAAACACTGGGCTTAAAGCGTCTACCACTTATGCCACTGCGATACGGCTTTGTTCTCGAAACTGAATAAACGGTTGTGAAATTAAGTGTACCTATACTTACTGTAAGTATACTAAAAATATCATATTCCAATTGCCCTTTCTAAATTAACAGATCAAACATATCGAATTCCCGTCAATAATATTGCAATATTTATTAGCACTGACAACACTATCATAAAATAAGGACACCCAGAAGCCAGAAGGTAAGCTTCATATATTATACCGCGCTCGAGCAACTCACACATAGGCAATCAATTATCACATGACCTGCCCCCTAACCGCCTAACTCGATTGCTTTGGCTATAGCTATAGTTTATGACGTCATCTTGTAATTTCGTACCGCCTATGAAAGCAATATCGAAAGCTATATAGCTCTAAGCTTATATATATATAAGCCTATATAAACCTTTAACTATGTAAGCTTTCGATATTGCTTTCATAGGCGGTACGAAATGACATGGTTCTCATCTAGCTAATATCTTATCTTGCTAATATCTTGTCATCTAGCTAATATGTATAGGCATATATCGAAAGCTGTACCCTATAGCTTTCGATATATGCCTAGGCAGTACGAAATGACAAGAACACGTTATAAACTATACACGTAGCCAAAGCAACCGGTTAGGCGGTCGGGGGCCAGGGCTCCGCATGGCATCAGGGCATGGTGCTTCCATAGGCGGTACGAAATCGAGTTAGGCGGTCGGAGCCCTGGCCCCCGACCGCCTAACCGGTTGCTTTGGCTACGTGTATAGTTTATAACGTCTTCTTGTCATTTCGTACTGCCTATGAAAGCAATATCGAAAGCTTTAGGCTATAGCTTTCGATGTATGCCTATACCTATTGGCTAAATGACAAGATGACGTCATAAACTATACAAGTATACAAAGCAATCGGTTAGGCGGTCGGGCCCCTGGCCCCCGGCCGCCTAACTCTATCGCCGTCGCTCTCGCTAGCGCGCTCTATAATTTATGGCGTCATCTTGTTATTTCAAAAGCGATATGAAAGCAATATCGAAAGCTATAGCCTATAGCCTTATTAGCCTTTTGATATTGCTTTTACATTGCTATTTTTATGTTTCATAACGAAGCTTTTCTTGGGCTAGATAATTGGTGAGAGTGTAGGAAAGTTTATTTATTATTATTTATATATCGCTTTCGAAATGACAAGATGACGCCATAAACTATAGAGCGCTATGGCGAGAGCGATGGCGATAGAGTTAGGCGGTCGGGGGGCTGGATTGCCTATTAACTTGCGACACAGGACACGCCGTGGTCGCTTAGTTAAGTCAGCCGACATAGGCAGCATCACTGCAGACTGAGAGCGCCCCATTTCACCACGGCACAAAATAAGGAGTCTCTCTAATTGAGTAACGCTAACGTCACCTCCCTCCCTGAGAGGCGACCGTTCCGTCAGCCTATGAAGCCCTTACAAGGCTATAGTGTTTAGCCAGTAGCAGTCTGCCATTGTATATCAACCGCTTGAGTTATTCAAACGATGCAGTATTCCCCTCCTCCCACCTCCGGGTTGCTAATGGTGGGTTTGCATTTATAAGGGCACAAAAAAAACCCCCTTGCACGGACACGAATCTAGGAACAGTTCGGGACAGTCCAAGCACAGCTGTTGCGAGATACCGTTCTCCACCCCCACGGCCCGGTCAACCCGAGCTGACGTCCAAGCCTTTAGAGGCGCCCTCGAGTTGTTCCGCTCCCCGATCCGATCCAAACCCCTCGGAGAATCTAGTAGGGCGCGGGAACACGCACTAGTGCGTGATGCCGTTCCCTCTAGAAAGCCTCTGACGGTGCTTCGCTTCACACGGCTTGAGGAACCCTTTAAGTTTCTCGCCGCCCCCAAAAAAGCCTGGTGAAGATGAAAATGCCCAGTGACAATCAGCCAACACTCTCAAAAAAAGAAGAGATTCCATGTCCGTGAGAGGTTGCCTATGTGTGCGTTGCTCGTGCGCGTTTGTATGAACCTTGCCTTCTGCACTCTCCTTATTTTGTGATACTATCGTATTTAAGTGGTCACATTTAAGTCAATATAAAATCCAGGCCATATTAGTTATCATTGATACATTATCATTGAGAGTAATAGTTCTTGCGAGATTGGCCATCAATATCTGTGCGACAAACTTTAATTATAAATTATTGGTACAGCGAAATGCATTGCAATGGCTGTGCAAGTGATACTCTTACCACGGAAAGTGACCGCAGAAGGTAAGTTCCATACAGACGCACTCGACCAACACACACATAAAAAATCTCTCATGACAACCAGCTTTTTTTTATGTCCTCACTGCTGGGGAACGAGCCTCCCTGCCGGGACCAACGGCTTTACGTGCCTTCCGAAGCCAGAAGGAGCTCTAGAATATACATTTTTGGTCACCCATCTATTGACTGGGTTTTCGCGAAAGTTGCCTAACCTTAGCAATCGCAGACGAGGCCAGTTAACCATTGCGCCCCATCGAGCTCAACAACAACAAGGCAACCTCTCACGCACACGGAATCTCGGTACAGCTCGTAACAGTCCGAGCTAACTGTTGCAAGACCCCGTGTCCGTGAGAGGTTATCTATGTGTGCAATGCTTAAGCGCGTTTGTATGTAGGTTGCCTTCTGCAGTCTTCTTATTTTGTGCTTTTTCTAACGTTGTTGAACTAAAGCGTGTATGTATATCTGTGCTACTTCCACGGAACGACGGATTGACGTGGTATTCGGCACAGATATAGTTGAACAACCCGATAGTGTCATAGGCTATCTTTTGTAACAGTGTCCTTAAGATAAACTGTTTCCGGGGTCACAGATTAACACGTGTGGTAGACCGATGAAAGTTTGGTTTCAAGTTGTTGGTACGTATATAAACTGTGTCACCTATTTATCACTGTCCTACTGGCGGGCTGATACGTGCCAACGTGGTCAATCTCAATACGGTTAGTGAATGTTGATATGTAATCTAAGAACCGACTCGTTGGTCTAGTTGTTAGACAATCGGTCTTCACACTAAGAGACTGTGGACCTCTTTTGGCAGAGACGATGTGACTAAAGTTGACGAGATATTTTTTTAAATTATTATCTATCATCTTCATCATCATCTAGGCTATCATCATTATTTTATTTAGTAGTTTTATTAGTGTGAGTTTTGTTAACTATTCGTATTCGTTCGATTACTTTTACGAAAACGAAAATTAGTATGGCATTTTAGTAGTGCCTCCAGGCGACATACGAGAGTAGTTAAAATTTTGCCATACAAATTCTCGTTTTTGTTAACGTGATCGAATGCCAAAAATAACTTAAACTAGGCCCTCATTTTTGAAGATCTGGGGCTTGTCCCTTTCTAAAAGGGAGTAAGACCGACCCAGTAAACCGTACCCCTGGGGTTTGCCTCTGGCCTTAATAAGGGCCTCGAAAGCTGACGGAACGTACGCCCTCCGAAGGTCGGGGGGCGCAGTTGGCGTTACTCAGTAGAGTCGCCTAACTAGGCTCTCTGGTGCCTCAACGTTATATAGTATGGCAGTGTTTTCATCATTCCATTACAATTTTATTTCGATTACCAAAGTTTAAGGTCGTAAAGATCGATTTTAGAACTGTTAGGGCTGTTTCACATTGGCATTACATGTGAAATACAAAACATAATAAATTAGTGGACTAAGCATGGTCTGAAATAAATTATTTACATTTCGGTATTCCATACAAACTTCGAAGTTTCAACTTAAACATTTCAAAATGTTTTCATATTGTTTTCTAAAGTTTACGCGAACACTACAGGATAAACATTAATTAAAACTAATGTGTAAAATAAACGCGAGTAGATCCGTAAAAGTTGTTTCATTTCAACGTTTTTATGTTAAAACATTTTAATGTTTTTTTTAACCAAAAAACCGATTTTAATAAAATTTTGCTTATGCATAGAATTAATCTTGCTCGATGGCGTGCACTTGGAGAGGCCTATGTCCAGCAGTGGACTAGTAAAGGCTGATGATGATGATGACAGAATTAATGAAATGATTAAAAATCACCTCCAACTGTCGGAATACAACATTGATGTTATCGAACACGGGTCCTCCGTGTCCGAGACCGGTGGTCTAACCACAAGACCACAGAGGTTAATTCGACCTTATCGTCACTTATCATCAACATAGGTACGGCTTTAAAATATCATAAAATACGGTGTGAATCACAAACATTAATGTTTTATTTCCTATTTACTAATTAATTTCAAGTTCAAGTTCTTTGTTTACAAATTAAGTGTACATACGCGTATATTGGTCTTAAACTTAATAGAGTGCTTAAAGTAATGGCACCAGGGCTCGACAGGATCCAGTGATCCATATTTTAGCACAAATAACAACCCCAACCAACCCAACCCAACCAACACCATATATATATATATATATATATATATATATATGAGACAACATCACACACATTGTTCTGATTCCAAGGTAAGTAGCTAAAGCACCCGTTTCATGGAGATCAGAAACAACGACGGTACCACAACCACCCAGACCCGACACAATATCGAAAAGTTCGTTTTCGATATTGACCCGACCGGGAATCGAACCCGGGACCTCAGAGTTAGCGCCGCCCAATGTCAAGCGTGCAAGCCACTCGGCTACGGAAAGTTAAAACAAATAAATCGCTCGCTCGTGGCGCTTTCGTAGCGTTCTATCTACGTTCCGTAATACGAAATGTGTGTTTTGTAATTAGCCTGTTGGTCGTGACGATGACGGTTTGAATGCAAATTGTGCTCGTGAAATGGTGACTGATGTTGCGTTGTTTTCACGCTGCACCAGTTGTCTGGTGCAGCGCGACTGGACTTCATTTCCACTTAACACCAGATGAAGTGAAGTCATTTGCTGTGCCGTGGTAGAGAGGGGAAGTACTAGAGTTTTTGTGGGTATACCTCCCTTCCCCCGTGCCCTTCGCCACAAAATAAGAAGACTGCAGAAAGTAAGCTTCATGCGATCGAGCAACGACCTCTCACGGACACGAAATCTTGCAACAGCTGCGCTCGGGCTGTTCCGAGCTGTTCTGAGATTCGTGTCCATTAAAGGGCTCAATGTGTGAGTTGCTCGAGTGCGGCAGGGAGTCTCACATAACCATCTGCGTCTCCCCGGATCAGGACTTGATACCGTTACCAAATTCACACTATAAGTACCGGTGAGTAACGTTATTTCTATAAAAGTAATTTGGTACCGATAATGCAGGTATAAGGTTAACTAGAAAAGTATCGCTACTTTTTTCGTCAAATATTGCGCTTTAGCCAATCCGCGTAGAGCGGTCAGTTAATTTACCGGCCACAATGCCACCCAGGTAACGATACCAAGCTTATCTTATCTTAGTGGGGCCTGCCGAGGTTTCCCTCCCCCAGTGACACTTCGACCCATCGGTATCTTTTGTGCAACCCCATCCTTTCACTCTTCCTCCTCTGTAAAGATAGATGTCATAAGTTTGGCAACGTCCTTAAGAGCGAATAGCCTGAAGTCCTCCGGTTTCGGATAGGCCGACCCCACGAGTCCCATTCTTTTCCTAGCCAGAGAGTCGCAGTCACACAGTAGGTGCTGCATTGAATCCGTTCCATTTCCTCTCCACACAACACAAGCTATTTGTTGATAGAAGCATTTGCTTTGTGGCATAGTCAAGGCACCGATGGTTAATCGGGCCTGCCTTCTACTGCATCCGCATATGAACTTACTCCGTCCTAGCTTACCGGTATCTTCGTTTGGCAGAAGTATCGATACCAGTTTTTTAACGGTATTCAAAGCCCTGCTTCGGATGCAGAGGTACGCAAGGCAATTTCTCTACCCGAAAAAAGGTATAAAAAAAAATGTATACAGGTATATCATTATTGTGTGTAACACACCTTAAGCTTTGCGTTTAGTTTGAACGTATTGAACGCTACCTACATTTCTGTTTCCAAGGTTCCCTCTCACCGCAGGCTGAGTATTAGTGGTATTAGTGTTTCTAGCCCGCACTAGAGTTTATCTGGCGGTTGTTTTTTTTCTTATTTGGTGTATGAAATAAATAAGGCATTTTTTATAAAATAGTTATTTTTTAACCATTTTTTTTGCATTATATGAATATTTAAAGGTGCTTGCATGCATCTATTAGAGGAAGTCATCATCATCATCATCATCAGCTCATTTTATGTCCCCACTGCTGGGGCGAGAGCCTTCCCTATGGAAAAAATAAAATATACTTTATACTTTCTCAGGTTGGCGCGCAGCAGGGGAATTCCGCTTGGCCCACTAGTTTTCTGTCTTGCCATTCATAAAGCAATATCGGATCTTCAATCCCCTTTGAATATATGGTACCTGGATGATGGTACCCTCGGGGGAGAGCCTGAGAAAGTACGGCAAGATCTGGTCACTCTCCTTCCACGCTTTCGTCAACTGGGATTGGAGGTAAACACGAACAAATGTGAATTCTACCCCTGCAGTGCCGAATCTCGTTCTTTTCTTTCCTTCTTTTTGTTCTTTACTACCGGGTCTTACAGAGTTAACAGATCAAACTTTATATCTGTTGGGATCTCCTATTTTCTCGGTAGCGATCCCTGAAGCATTTGAGGTAAGAAGGCAGCTTCTCCTGTCTGCTAAGGAAAAGCTTAAAAATCTTCCAGCACACGTTGCACTGCTTTTGATGAGGTTTTGCTTTGCAGTTCCTAAATTGAACTATTTTTTGCGCACGGTTCCGACTTGGCTATGCCCCACACACATTGATTCAGTGCTGAACTGTCTCCGGTTGAGTGTCTGCTGAATGTCTCCCTTAATACTGACCAATGGGATCTCACTTCTCTCCCCATTCGGAACGGTGGTTTGGGCTTACGGCGTGCAAGGGACGTGAGTCTGCCGGCCTTCCTGGCATCAGCAGCTGGGGTCGTTGACCTTGTTACTGAATTATTTTCAGTAGATGGTTGCAAGGCTGCAATACCGTTCGCTCCTGATGCACAGGCAGCTTGGTTGGCACTCAACCCTGGTTCAAACGTGCCCGAAAAACTAGACCGTCAGCGCTTGTGGGACGAAGTAGTGGTGAAGCGCGTTCTTGACTGCCAGTTGGAAAGGGCTGTGGGTGTGGATAGGGTAAGACTTATTGCGGTATCAAGGCGGGACTTGGCTACACGCGCTTCCCTCTCCACATCTAGGAAATCTCCTTGATGACGACTCTATGCGGGTCGCCGTGGCTCTCCACCTAGGCTGCGATGTTTGTGAACCTCATGTATGCATCTGTGGCACTATAGTGGAGAGCAACGGTCACCACGCCTTGAGCTGTTGCCGTTGTGCAGGGAGATTTCCGGCCCATCATGCCCTTAATGATATCATCCGGAGGGCGCTAGTTTCGGCAAACATTCCCTGTGTGCTGGAGAAACCAGGCCTTAGTCGGTCAGATGGCAAAAGATCTGATGGCTTATCCTTGTGCCTTGGCAAAAAGGAAAGTGCCTGCTCTGGGACGCCACATGTGTTAGCACTTTTGCCGCTTCGCACGTTGGTCGCACCATGAGGATGGCGGCAGCAGCTACTGAGGTGGCAGCTCAAAGAAAGCACGAGAAGTATTCGGTACTCACAAACTATTTGTTTGTACCTCTTGCAGTAGAAACAACTGGTTGTTGGGGTTCTGAGGCCAAACTGTTTTTCAGGGAAGTGGGAAGCCGTTTACGAGAGAGGGGTCTTGACCCTCGCTCCGAGTCATTCCTGATGCAAAGATTGTCTATCGCTGTTCAACGTGGAAACGCGACAAGTGTGTTGGGCACCTTTGCACCTGAAATGGCACGGGGAGGGTTATTTGATTGAGCAGTGGTTGTTTTTATTTATTTTTGTATTATTATTATTATTAATTGTAAACTGTATATTGTCTTAAGATTATCAAAATAAATTCAAAATTCAAAATCATTAATTCAGTTTACACTACAAATAGCTCATATGAACGTCATTATGCCATCGGTTCGTAAGTCTACTCTGGGCGGGAGATCTGAGAAGAACCGGCATAGATCATATATCTATGATAGTGTAATAGCGGCCTTAGAAAAAAATGGTTCATATACCTGCACAATAGAGCACAAGGCCTCTGAATAACCAATAATTATAAATAATAATAACAATTCATAAACTATTGTGCCTCATGCTACGGCCACACTATCGCGCGCGCATCGCGGTGTCGCGAACATTTTCTGTTGTGCAGACGATTGTGCAGACACGTGTACTTACCAATAACTAAGTCTACCGCCTCATAATAACATAATATGGATTTATTTATTTATTTATTAGACATACCAACAGAGTGTACACACGGCGGCAGATCAACCTACCCAAACCTGTAAAATTTCTCCAATGAATAATTAATTAATTAATTAATCATTGGAGAAATTTTACAGTTACAATTAATTAATTAATTATCTTAACTAATGGATTCGCGTTTAGCAGTAGGGTAGGTATCTGCCGCCGTGTGTACATGTTATTTACTATTGACATGATTACGTACACAGAGGACAGGTACTGATATGTACACAAATAATAGGTACGCCCAACATTTGCCATTAACACTTCTAATCCGACCCGATCCGAACCCTTCGGAGAATCTAGTAGGGCACGGGGACGCGCACTAGTGCGCGATGCCGTTCCCTCTAGAAAACCTACGAAGGTGATTCGTTTCACACGGCTTGAGGGACCTTTTACGTTTCTCGCCGCCCCAAATCAAGCCCGGTGGAGCTGAAAATGCCGTCTGAATCAATGAGCAATCTCTCTCCAAAAAAAAAACCAGACAGGATAGTAGTACTACGGGCAAAAAAATTTACCCGTTGTACTACCAGTAAAACCATCGGTAGGTACTTACCACGGGTAAGAACATTTGAATATCTGGGGTTTGTCTGCGAAGATGTCAATGTTACCTAATATTAATTTATTTATTTACGTGTTATGATATGAGTCATGTACAGAGACGCCAGCACATCAACCGTATCCAAAACTGTCAAATTTATTCAATACATTTTCAACCATATCGTTAAGGCAGAAAGTTCAAAGTCTATTGAGGAAATTTGACAGTTTGTGGTAGGTTGATGTGCAGGCGTGTGTACATTATGCAATCTCTTTATTTTGGGGCACAGCCCTCTCATTTGCTCTTTGGGTGACCTCGAGCCTTCTTATAAGGCCCATAGTGAGCAAATAAACACGAATTGAACAAATTAGATACTTTACACACTAAGGAAGTGGTGTTGATGTTGCATAATAATTATGGAGCCGTTAACCTTCAACCAAAAAAGCTTAGTTAAACATTACCTTTTAACATTAAACTCTATACACCATGAATTAAGGTCGAGAATAAGTTAAATGTAAAACTTAGAACTTTTGTAACTATTCCATTCTTTATATAAACTAATAAGTTAGAACTGCAGGAACCGTATAACTAGCAAAGTAACTTAAGTGTGCAAAAAATGTGTGCAAGTGTCGAAAAAAATTTCCACGAACAGGATTTGAACGTGCACCCTTCTGACCGGGTCAGGTGCTCCTCCAATTGAGCTATCGTGGTTCTAACCAGCCCGCCGAAATTATTCAACAATATTCACTTTTTACTTTGAAAGCCAAAGGCACGCACCCATTCAATGTCAACAACTACCGTCATTAACACCCGATCATAATATTTTTACAAATACTAAAGATCAGTTAAGAAGTAGTCAAGCTATTTATAAAATGTTTTTGTTTTGTTTATATAATTTTAACGCAAATTTTGTTGCGAAACAAACTTAAGTGTACGTTATACAGATCGTCCAGCTGACACTCACCAACACGACAAAGTATTCAATTACTTGTTCAATTGTTTCTACCTTCTCACTTATATATTCATTCACTCATTATAAAATGTTTTTGTTTTGTTTATTTATATAATTTTAACGCAAATTTTGTTGCGAAACAAACTTAAGTGTACGTTATACAGATCGTCCAGCTGACATTCACCAACACGACAAAGTATTCAATTATTTGTTCAATTGTTTCTACCTTCTCACTTATATATTCATTCACTCATTATAAAATGTTCTTGTTTTGTTTATTTATATAATTTTAACGCAAATTTTGGTGCGAAACCAATTACAAAAACACGAATGTTGAAAAAAAATTTTTCAAATGTTAATGACGGTAGTTGTTGACATTGAATGGGCGCCTTTGGCTTTCAAAGTAAAAATTTATACATACATTAATCTTTTCATAGTAGAATACTATATGAATATAATGAGTGACAAAAACACAAATGTTGAAAAAATTTCCACGAGCAGGATTTGAACCTGCTCCCTTCTGACATACCGGGGGGGCGACCGCCTAACTCGATTGCTTTCGATTGCTTTGGCTACGTGTATAGTTTATGACGTCATTTTGTCATTTCGTAACGTCTATAAAAGCAATATCGAAAGCTATAGCCAAGATGACGTCATAAAGCTAAACGTCATATAGCTAAATGACAAGATGATGTCATAAACTATACACGTAGCCAAAGCAATCGAAAGCAATCGAGTTAGGCGGTCGGGGGGCGTGTCGGGTGCTCTTCCAATTGAGCTATCGTGTTTCTAACCAGCCCGTCGAAATTATTCAACACTATTTACTAATAGTCGTCGAAATTATTCAACACTATTTACTGGTACCTTAAGGTTTATTTGTCAGTCCGTTGTTATATTGTTGATCTCCACACTACAGGCTAACAGGCTACCACAATTTGTAAAATTTCCTCAATAGACTTTGAACGTTATGTCACATACTCATAAGCGGGTCTGATATGTAGCTTCGAATGCCGTCGTTGCGACGCACGCTGTTGCGAAAAACATTTCAAGTGGTACGCCCTTGCGAAAAGCCGTTGTATCGAAAATCGCTAAATCGAATGACGGAGTTTCGAATGCCGTCGTTGTCGTTGTTGTTGTCGTTGTTGTTGTTGTCGTTGTTGTCGTCGTTGCGACAGGGGGGGGCTTGTACTGAGAAGAACCATCATAGCATATTATTGTGCATTGAATAAGGACGCCCACAGCTGGGCTAAGCCAAGCCCACTCTGGCATGCGGATTTAGTACTAATTATTTTTTACAAAGAACTACCACTACCACATTCATGACGCTTTTTTTTGGAGAAAGTTTGCTGATCAACGTCGAGAAACTTAAAGGGTTCCAGGTTCAAGTCGTGTGAAACGAAACACCGTTAGAGGTTTTCCAGTGAGCATTACTGTTTCCTAGCTGTCACTGTCATTGTACATTTTGGTCGAACGAATATTCATTTTTTGTATAGAACAGCTGAATTTTATTTTCGAGTCAGGGAGTTGGTCCAATTGTAAGAGTTGTTCGTTTGTATCACGGGAGACATCTCAGAAGGTTTGGACGGTGAGAAAAAAGTCAATCTATATGTAATTCTTCTGTACGTGTGTTTGTCAACTAACTCCTTCTAAACGGCTGGACCGATTTGGATGAAATTTAGTGCGTATATTTCAATGGGTTTGTGTATGGTTTGAAAACATAATAGGACCCGGTAGGTGGCGCTGCAATAGGGTCCATCATGGGATACGGGTGTTCTCAAGCGGACGAAGTCCCGAGCTGGCCATATAATAAAAATAAAATATATATTAATTAAAAATGCAGAATAGCATTAAACATCGTTCACTATAATCACGTGGCGTTATATAAATACCCATTTAGATAAAGAAACTTTAATTAGAAATAATAACTGTTACTACGAGTTTAATCAGTAATCGATAAAGCGGAAATCGATTTTGTGCAATAAACATAGTATAATCGAGAGCCATAGTTCAATAGAAATGTGGAACGTGTATCACCTTGACGAATGAAGACACATTACCTACTATATTTTATAATAATAATAATAATATTATTAATAATAACAATAAATTCTTTATTTGCCTTAAACATGGTATATAAGATGACAATATCTCAGTACTTCTCAGTACAAGATGTCCCGACCAGAGTAGACTTACGAACCGATGGCATAGTGACATTCACAAGAGCTACTTGTAGCCTAAACTGAATAAATGATTTTGATTTGATTTGATTTGATTCAATATATTAATAAAAAACAATCATGTTTCACTAAGTTACCTACAACTGGCATGCAAATATAATGAACATCAAATCAAATAAAATTTCATTAAAACAAAAGTAATTACATTAAAAAAAATATTGTAACACATTTTAAATAAACTCTAAATTCGTGCTCAATTAGCTAATATTATAAGTGCGAAAGTTTGTGTGTATGTGTGTGTATTTGTTGCTTCTTCACGCTGCAACGGATGGATGGATTTGGATGAAATTCGGCATACAGATAGTTTATAACCTGGATTAACACATAGGACACAGATATAGGGAATATAGGATATTTTTATCCCGATATTCCCACGGGAATGAAACTCATACCTTTTCTCTATATTTGGTTCCACAATTTACTACTTAGGTCTTGGATTTGATGCTGGGAAGTTTGTTTGTTCTGTTGTCATAGAAACTGTCAAAGCGGTACGAAGTCCGCCGGGACAGCTATAACAGTAATTTTATATTACAGTAACATTTAATTCAGGCCTAGGTTGCAAAAAATGCCTTTAGGTGTTATAATACTTGAAAATGATTTATAAGTCTTAAAACTAATAGTTTATTATTACAACATGGGAGCCGCTGACAAGAGTTTAAATTAACGTTATTTTGACTTGTGTTACAAGAGCATATAGTGCCAGGATCATAAAGTTGTCGTAGACTCCGATCCGATCCGAACCCTTCGGAGAAGCTAGTAGGGCACGGGGACGCGCACTAGTGCGCGATGCCGTTCCCTCTAGAAAACCTCCGAAGGTGATTCGTATCACACGGCTTGAGGGACCCTTTACGTTCCTCGCCGCCCCCAAAAAAGCCCGGTGAAGCTGAAAATGCCGCAGCGGCAAACAGCAATCTCTCTCAAAAAAAAAAAATGTCGTAGACTTTTGAGTAATTTCTAATGTAACGCGAAAGTGAGATCTAAAGGTTTAGTTTTTAACTTTGATACAACCATATGGTCATGGATTGTTGAAATCGCTAATACGTTATTTCTAAAACCTATCTTAAACAATAAAATTGTATTCGAGTTAGCTAGGCAAGCAAATTAGGACTGAGTAGCAAAAACCCAAACCATAACTAATTGTTTAGGAGCTGAAGGCATGATTAAAGTACTAAAAGAACAATTTAAAGCTTTATAGGCATTCTCAAAAAATGACAGTTGTCTCCGCGACTTCAAAGCAGCATCACGTTAAGATTGTCTTGCAAGATGAACCGACACAGGGCACTTTAAGGACAGCCTGTAGCTGTTTGTTCAGCACTTGTCGAACCGTTGAGCGCGCGTCCTCCTACAACCAAAACTTTAAGTGCTCAACGGCTGTTGTCGCGACTGACAAGTCTTAAACTACTCCTGGCGATAACTTTAAAGCTGCGAAAACAACTTTGTCGTTTTAAGTAGCTCCGCGAGATTATCTTTAGCTCTTATTTTGGCAAATATTAGGAACTTTCAGGTTAAAGTTCTGAAAAGGTTAATCTTAATACTTTCTAGTAATATCCGAATGACAGCCATATTTATTCCTTAAAACAAACAAAAATCGAAACAAAAATCAATAATTTAATTAAAAAACGGCATAATTAAGTTACATGTGCTCTAACTGCCGTACGTCAGAGACGTCAATTAAGTTTTAATTACAATTAAATGTCTTTCCTTCTTTATTTAGCATTATACATAAGAAAGTGACAGCAAGAGACTTAATTGTCATTAAAACTTAATTGACGTCTCTGGTAATTTAATAATTTTTATTAAAGTAAATTGAAACTTTTTAAATTACGAAGGGCAGGGGAAATTCTCGTATACAGCACTAAGCCAGTCGCATTATGTTTTTAATTTTTCCTGACTTCAGCAATGTAATACAACAATTACTATCTAGCCATTTTGAATTTTGGTGAAATGACAGGGAATAGCGCCATTACAAATAAGTATTTAAATTGACGATTGCTATTTCTGTGTAAAAAAATCTTTCATAGGAACATTTTGAATCTCCAGAATCCTGGA
The DNA here is from genome assembly GCA_949315975.1 of Eudonia truncicolella. Taxonomy (NCBI): domain Eukaryota; kingdom Metazoa; phylum Arthropoda; class Insecta; order Lepidoptera; family Crambidae; genus Eudonia; species Eudonia truncicolella. Next base: position 5,200,204 of record OX438853.1, on the reverse strand, counting down.
AAGGCTATCTAATTTAAAACTTAACAGATACATTTCATGGTTATATTAACGTTAAATTTAGGCTGCCTAGGTTTTATTTGGGTTCTGTTTTATTAGTTCTAAAGGTTCTGGATTTGAGGTTTTGCTGCAGCTCTTAGAAAGGTTCTAAAACGTGGGCCCTTTTTGCACTCAGGTTAATATAAGATAAATATAACATAATTGAGCGTGTTAAGACTTACGAGCAAATTTCCGTACAAAGATTTTATTTAGAACCCTTTCAAAACCTTTCTAAAACCTAAAATGTTACTTGGGTTGTTTCACATCAATGGGTAATCTATATATGAGAGGTGTAATTTCAAAACCCACTAAATTATCTCAAGGAAATTTTACACAAAACGATATTATTTAATATATTGTAGTTAATTTAATGCCAAAGGTAAAATATTTCATATTAAATTGGTGGTCGCAGTATTGCAATACAAAAAAAATGGGAATCCATAAAATAATTACAAGCATTGTCAAGAAAATTTAAAAATATAATCTAAGGTATTTGCAAGCAACTTGTCACTATCGTGGATTTTGAAAATCACCTGTCATTCTATAGGAGGTTTTGCAACTGACCTAATATTACTCGATGGATGGCGTTATGCCATAACGCCATCCATCCGCCATGTAGAGACCAATCTCATTTTTGCTGTATGTATAGCTATGTATGAAAATTAAAAATGAAAAACGAGGGGTTCGGATCGGATCGGGAAGGGGTACAACCCGAGGGCGGCCGCTTCTAAAGGCTCGGATTTCGGCTCGGGTTGACCAGGCCGTGCTATTACTCGCGTAGTTAAATAGTTATGACATGATCAACATATAGTGTCAAGGGCCACCAATAATTATAGCACTTAACACAGTGTTGCCGGCTTATAATAAATGCTGAGCGGACCAACCCGAGGGCGCCTCTAAAGGCTAGGACCTCGGCTCGGGTTGACCGGGTCGTGGGGGTTGCGAGCTGTTGCGAGATCCGTGTCCGTGAGAGGTTGTGTGCGCGTGCGTTGCTCGAGCATGTTTGTATGAAGCTTACCTTCTGCGGTCTCTTTATTTTGTGATAACACCACCATACATCAATAGCATTACATCATAACTATCAAATTGCACTCAGTTCAAGTACGCTGACCGGTTGTTGTTATTGTTCATCTTTTTTTTATTAAAACCTGTTATGTTTTTTGGTCAGTGGCCTTTACGGTTTTACCTTTACCGCAGTTTTACCGTGCCACTATACCCTCATAAAGTACACGGAATGTACTAAATAAAAATTGAATAAAAAATAAGAATTGTGGGTACAGTTGGCAACAAAAGTTTTGTTTTATAAATATTAAATGGTAACGCCTCGGTGGCCGAGTGGTAAATGTCCCGAGTTCAATTCCCAGGTCGGGCAAAGTGTGTTTCGAATTTTTTGATAACATAGCCCGGGTTGTGATCATCAACCCGCGTTTAGCAAGCGTGATGCAACACCCATAAATTTGAACGATGACTTGATTTCAATGATATTAGAAGTCTCGGATTCGATTCTCGGTGGGAGGGAGGTGGACGTAGGATAACGGCACCAGCGTTCAACACTTTTTTATCCCATAATTAAAAATAAGGTTCAGCTTCTGATTTTTGACCTTAGCAAAAATTGGTTAGTTGTAGACTGGTTAGTCAATAGAGAAACTTTTTTTTCCCTTTAGTTTATGGCTTCGTGCGATTAGCACATTTAGCCAGTGTCAAAGCAATTTTTCTTACAAGTAATACTTATATATACAATATATAAGTGGCTTTGGCTTTCAAAGTAAAAAAGTAAATAGTGTTGAATAATTTCGGCGGGCTGGTTAGAACCACGATAGCTCAATTGGAAGAGCACCTGACCCGGTATGTCAGAAGGGTGCAGGTTCAAATCCTGTTCGTGGAAATTTTTTCAACATTGTGTTTTTGAAATTAATATTCGATATAACACAAATTTTAGAAAATAAAACAAAACCGCAGACATGACTCTTCACTTTCCCGCCAAGAAGTCAATAGAGAAACTTTTTTGCAACTGTCAAAACATATGGGAACGGCTATCTTGGTCACTATTGTGTTTCGTCAAAGGAGTGTTTATTACAACTTTTTATGTTACAGAAATGTATGCCTAGGTCAACTAAAAAAATAGGTTAATGTTTTGAAGAACTGTTACTTGATGATGTCATTTATACGTTTAATGTTCTGAAATCAATTATTGTTGTTGTCAACTTCCCTATTAAATACGAACCACCTGGCTCCTGGCTAGCTATGGTCCAGTAAAATTGCAATAAAATCTAATATTATATGTTATTATTTTTTGGCGACGAAAGCTGGTGTCGAACGGCTGGGTTAATATTACTGTCTCACTGATTAATCACCACGCTTGCCAAATGCGGGTTGGTCATAACAAACCCGGGCTATGCAATCATAATAAGCAATCCCTAGCATCGGCTTTAAAATATGTCTATCATTGATTTGCATAGCCGCCGGCTCCTGTTTGTAATAAGTGGATTTTTGTGGACACGTATTTTTTTTTGCGCAATTTCATATGCTGTCCGTGTCTTTCATAATGAAGTAATTACAATAAAATATTCGGTGAGTGTATATATATATATATTCACCGATTATTTTATTGTTATTGGTCCCCTGCAGCCACTAAGTCATAGACTTTTTTGTCTTAACGTCAAGTTATGTAGGTCAATGTGCGTTGTAATTTTTTTATTGTATGTTTGCGACAAATAAACAAATCATTATTTTTATTTATTTATTTATTTTATCTATGCATCTGATAATTCTAAGTACGCTTTGCCTGGAATTGAATCGAGTCGAGCGCTCCTTTCGTAAGGTCGTTGTGCAGGTCAATAAATGTTTCTTATCTTTTATCTTATTTTGTCTTATCTTAGCCACCAGTGAGTGTAGCCGAGTGTGGCCAAGTGGCAATTATTAAAAAATAATAATAATAATTAATATACTTAAAGTGTTTTGTCGGCGATTGTAACCACCTCGAGTGACCATGATTGCATCACTGTGATATGAGAATAATAACAGTTTTTTGTTTTATGGGCTTCAAGACGACTCGGAAAAAAGGTTTCTATAGTACTTCATATGTGTGGCATCAACACGTACCTATGCATTTGAACTAAACGGGTTTTAAATTGATAGTTCCTAGTCACAAAAGCACTTTGTCTGCCTGAAATTCCAGTTTGTAGACTTGATACTCCGGCATTTTTTTATGACTTTGCACAAGCATTTAACCAATGAAAAAGTAATTTTCCTTACAAGTAATACATCAATAAACAATTTTTCTATCCTATAATAATAGAATGATGAATAATAATAGAAATGGGAAGTGAATGATATACCCCCAACCCCTCGAGTATCTCAGTAAAGACGTGGGGCTTTACTAAGTCCTCACGCAGACATCTTGAGAGAATTTGAAAAGTGACGTTGCACTGTTTTGTTTCATTTGCCAACACTCATGCACACTCACGAACTCTTAACGGTTAATAGTCCACCATTATTTCACATTAATATTCGACATAACAAAAATATAACAAAACCGCAAGCATGACTCTTCATTCACTATTCCCGCCAAGAAGTCTACTCCGGCTTCGATATTGATCGAAGTACTCCGGACAAGAAGGTTTTATCATGAGGTTTTATCTGTTGTTATAGTTTCATATTTTTTATATTAAAGTTGATAGTCACGAACGCATACGTTCCGGTCCGCTCTGCCTGAAATTCAAGTTTAACAAGATAGCATATTACCTAGTTTGGTAGTTTAAAAAAATACACAAGTAATGTTTTGCAAGAAGGATTTATTATTGGGCTCTGTGATTTGTGTTTCATTCTTTTTAATCTATTCTAGACATTTTTTTATTTTTTTTAATGAAGTTCTAGACATTCGTATTGAATGAACCTTTTTTTTACATTTCTGTATTATTTATGTTTAAAAACTTCAAAGTTCTAATTTTCTGTGCTAATTTCAATATAGAGTGCTAAGCAGTGAAATAGAAACAAAAAAAGGTCCAGGGCTTAATACCGTTATCCAATTCCCACTTTTGAATTCTGAATAATTTTGAACGTTTTTTAAGTTAAATTGGTACATGTATGCAGATAACGTTATCTAGAAAAGTATCGCTACTTTTTTCGTTACCTATGCGCTTTAGCCCATCCGCGTAAACAGTTATTAATTTACCGCAAAAATGTCACCCAGTTAACGATACCAACCATACCGTAACATTTTTTATAGGGAATCTTCGTTTGACAGAAGTCATCGTTACCAATTTTTTAACCAACTTTTAAATGTGGTTTTCAATTTAGACATTTCGTGTCGGACCAACAACGTGCGTTTTCATATTGAACACCAGCCGCACGACAGCCGCACGAGTATACAACGTGTGACAGAAAGAAGAAAAAAACCATTGACTTTGACTTTATTAATTTTAAAAACCACAATTCTTTTGAAACTTCTACTTAACATACAATTTTTATGTTAGCAATTTTTTTAATGACTTATAATGCAGCTATTGATTGCAAAAACAAGATAGGTTAGTAATCCATTTATTCTCTAAAAAGATCATCTAAGAAGATAACAGTGGGAACATGCTCTCTTTTTTTTCTCATTACTTCATCAAATAAACATCTAATAACTACAATAATCATATTCAATAAGTGACAACCGTTCATAAACATTCATAACTCAGGTGAATAACCCCAATACCAAATATTATAAAGTAACTGCTATCCCGACTACATTTTCATTTCATGACCAGCTCGTTTTATGTCCCACCACGCGGGCCCAGTGCGGATTGGTGGTTGTTAACGACTGCTAATGCAGCCGGGACCAACGGCTTAAAGTGCCCTCCGCAGCACGGAGGAGTTCTAGATGATAAAAAATACCGGCCTTTGCGAAAGTTGCTTAACCTTAGCAATCGCTCGCAACCCCTCGGAGAATCTAGTAGGGAACAGGGACACGCACCAGTGCGTGATGCCATTCCCTCTAGAAAACCTCTGAAGGTCCAAAAGGTCCGGTGACGCCAAACATCCGACTACGGCTAGCAAACTATCTCCAAAAAAAAAACGTCTGCAACCTTCGCTGATCCAAAGCTTTAATTTGCGTTTAATTTTATCTCTGTTATTATTTGTTATATTTTAATTTTTATTTATTTATTTATTGGCACCACTACAGAATACAATTCAGTACATGGACAACAGCAGGTTAAACTAGGTATTATAACTATTTAATAATTTATTTTATTTTTTTTTTTTTTTTTTTTTTTTTTATTATTTTATTTTTATTTTATAAAATTTTATGAATATTTAATTTATTTTATTACTTTTAATAACCAATTTATTTGTTATACTTATACCTACTATAGTCCTAGACGTTTATCGTTTAACGAAAAATTATGAGTCAACTTTAAATTATTTATAGTTTAAAAGAATAAGTATGTACCTATAGGTACCTATTTAGTGAGAAAATAATTTTCCCATTTTCAATTTTTTTTTTGTTTTTTTTATATGTAAATTTTAATGGTGCACTTCCATTGAAACTAAACAAAGTTACAGAAAAATATTTGTAATATTGTACAATTAAAAATTAAAGCTTTTAAAATTTTAGAAAACATTATTTAAAATAATTATTTTTCAATCAATAAAAACAACATACCTTTAACAACAACAAACACGCCACACAAACATCACCAACAACAAAAAGTTCCAAAACTCACGTCAACAAACTCGGACCAAGTCCTTTGCAGTCACGTAAACATTAAAAACTGAACTGCGTTTCGACACTACTCAACTAATAATTAAAAAAAGAAAACAAATTCGCGCGCGTCCCTTATTCTAAACTTTTGAATGTTATCGCGCCTCGAATTTCGGTTCGCTGCGACGCGGCGCCATCGACTGCCGCGATGCACTTAGCGTTACGAAATGTTCTATAGCCGATTCTAAAGCCATTCATCTGTCGTACGTACGGCCTCTGCAAGTTCTGATAATTAAAATAAACCATTATAACTCCTTGACCGGACGATGGAGCGCATAATAAATCTCATTGTTCGCTATGTCTTAGAGACTTTGCATAGATGTGAACGAAACGTTGGAAAAGTAGGTCTTACATTAAATGCGATTTTGTTTTTTTTTATTGCTTTTTTTAATTCATCCGTTTTGGATAATTGATTTTTGGGACAGCTCGTTTGGACTGCGATCCATGTTTAAGCGAATGTAGCAATGTTGTGTTCTTAGATTAAAATATTTCAAAATGTTATAAAAATATTTCAAGGTCCTACCGTAGCGTAGTTGCAATAACTAGAATGGTGGGTCAGTATGGGAAATTATAATCTTTTTTATAATCAATTGTTTTAGCTTTTCTTCGTTGGCTTATTAGCTTAGCGCTCGGTGATGTGTGTTCCGGATTTATCGACGAATATCTAGGGCACGAAATATGGAGACCCCCGAAGGTGATCTTCATACATACCGCGCTCAAGCAACGCACACATAGCCCCTGACGGACACGGGACCTTGGACCATCTCGAACCAGTCCGAGCGCAGTTGTTGCGAGATGCCGTATCCTATCGTATCGTATCATAAGTAACAGTGTGATCCTTTAACTGTTACGTGTTAGTCGGGGAAGCCACCAGTGATCGACACTTTAAGCCCAACGTCCGTTGTAGGTCGTAATATTTCTGGGAGTTAATTCGTATAAATGTGATCGTAACAGTGTGACATGTCTTCTAATGAGTATTTACTGCATTCTCTTTATGATTTGTAAATCTATATTCTATTTTCTATTGTAATATTGATTTCAACCATTCCGTGTGTAATAGACTTTTAAACAATATTAAAAATTGAAATAAAAAACAAAAATTTACTAATACACAAATATTTAGTTAATTCTACATTCTATTTTCTATTGTAAATTTGATTTCAAAAGGTGAGATGTCAAATGTTACAAATCATAATAATATGCGACTATAGGCTCATTCTTTTTTTTAAATTTCATTCTCATTATGGTTGCTAGAAGGGCTCCGAGGCGACCGAATTTGTTTCGAGGAACGGAGCTAACCCGATGGCACTTCTAAAAGCTAGGACCTCAGCTCGGGTTGACAAGGTCGTGGGGAATGTTAACTTAGTTTTAAGTAAAACTATGTCGTCGACGGTTATTTAGGTACGTAATAATTTTACGCAAATTTTGTTGCGAACGAATTACAATTTGAAAAAGACAAAGTGTTGTACACATTCCACGAGCGGGATTTGAACCCGCACCCCATGACATGCCGGTCAGGTGCACTACCAACTATGCTATATCGAGCCACGATTGGTAGTGCACCTGACCCGGCATGTCATGGGATGGGGTGCGGGTTTTTCAACACCTTAACTTTTTTCAAATATGTTGTCGATATTATAGTTCAGCAAAACATGCGGAATTTAATCGATAACATAATCTATATTCTGGTACACAACCGGAAATTAAAACCGGTCAAATCTACTGGAGTAATGAATCGCAGGTGGTGGTCTAATTCGAGGAATTGATAGTTTGTTGGATGCCTAATCAAGTAGTTATGAAAGCTTCACTGTCACACATATCCCATCGCGCACAAAGAAATTTGGTGACTCGTTTCTTTGTCGCACCTCCAAAAGTTGGAATAGTCTACCAGCACATGTTTTCCCTCTTTCCTATGATATGGGGTCCTTCAAACGAGGCGTGAAGAAGCACCTTGTGGGCCGGCAGAGTGAAGTTGACTGATGCTGCGTTGTTTTCACGCTGCACCAGTTGTCTTCGCGTCTGGACTCCATTTCCACTTAACATCAGGTGGTGTGGAGTCATTTGCCGTGCTAAGTATAAAAAAAAAGATTTTAGAATGTTATTATTTAATTTTTCGCATTCATTATGCAAAGTAGTGAAGATAGTTTTTTTTACTAGGAAAAATCAACCAGTATCTGAAAGCTCGAGTGATGGGCTGAGCTACGGAGACCCCAGAAGTCTCGTGGAACTTTTCTAGTACTTTGTGATTTACACTGCACTATGAAGTTGCCCTCCCATTCGAAAGAACACTTCTGCAAGTATTTAATAACCGATAAAGACGTAATAATTTCATTAGTTTTATTTTTGCTTTCACAATGCTATACGTAGTTACTCCAGCACTCCAAATCGCCCCCCGCCCGATCCTCTAAATGACAGCACACATTTACAGAATACACTAAACATGCACACCAGTTTAGGCCCAAGACACCGTACTCGTAGAACAAGGGTACGAAGAACCGGTTCACACTCGCTCTACACCAGGTACAGACATGTACCTGGGCGGTTCTCTCCTCCTCCACAGCCCGGTCAACCCAAGCCGAGGTCCGTGCCTTTAGAGGCGCCCTCGGGTTGCTCCGCTCCCCGATCCGATCCGAACCCTTCGGAGAATCTAGTAGGGCACGGGGACGCGCACTAGTGCGCGATGCCGTTCCCTCTAGATAACCTCTGAAGGTGATTCGTTTCACACGGCTTGAGGGACCCTTTACGTTCCTCGCCGCCCCCAAAAAAAGCCCGGTGAAGCTGAACATGCCGCAGCGGCAATCAGCAATCTCTCTCCAAAAAAAAAAAAAAACCTCCAAATCGATGGATTTTGGAATGTTATGAACTCCAACTCTCGAAGCGACGACGCCACGCAATCCAAGTAGTTAGTTAGTTATTTAGTTTTTAATTTTCCATTTTTTTTTCTGTTTCTTTTTAAGTTCACTTGAGCTATATTTCTTTTTGTTGTTTATATATTTCTTATATTAATAAAAAGTAGTTAGTAGTTATAAAATATGATTCAAATTGGAGCGATGGAGTGAAGCCAGTAGAGGCAAGCCAATAGAGAGTAAAGCCAATAGAGGCCAATATGATTAAATGTGGAGTGACGAAGTGGAAGTCAAAGTCGAAGTCAAAATTCAGGACGTCTATTTTTTAGCTGTGGAGAAGAATGGGCTCAAGAAACTCCACAGCTTTAATAGAAGTAACAAAATTTATAAAAATAAAAAAGTAGGTATGTGTCGTTACCAAATCATACAATATATAATTTATTACATTTACAATTAAAGACTTTCATGAGCCCGGAATTACAAATAATGCTAATCTCAATTCAAAAAAATCAAAATTCAATATATATTTATTTAGTTTAGGCTATAAGTAGCTCTTGTGAATGTCACTATGCCATCGGTTCGTAAGTCCACTCTGGGCGGGAGATCTTGTACTGAGAAGAACCGGCAAGAAACTCAGCAAGTGTCCAGCTCTTTTCTCCCTTACAGCGTCAAAAATATTGGAAAATGCCCTATCATAGCAGGACACTTTACATCACCAATAACACACACAAAATATAGAAGACAACCGCAAAAAAAACTAAGTCAACAAATTTACATCAGGTAAAAGTTTCAATTTCCACAATGTCATACAGTATCACTACAGTACTCTAAAAAGTAAAAAATTGTTTAAGAAAAACAAAGTCAAACTACAGTGAATAATACTAAAAATAAGATAAGACCTCTATATTGTACACATATATATACCTAACATTACACTTGATTCTAAAATAGCTCGATGGCGCAGTGGTTAACGCGGCCGGTCTGCGAGTGCTTGAAGTTAAGCAACTTTCGCAAAAGCCGGTCATCGGATGGGCGACCAAACATTTATCATCTCCAGCTCCTCCGTGCTTCGGAAGACACGTAAAGCCGTTGGTCGCGGCTGAATTAACAACCAGTCGTTAACAACCACCAATCGGCACTGGGCCTGCGTGGTAGCTTACGGCCCGTTCTCCCAATCCATCCATAGGGAAGGCCCGTGCCCCAGCAGTGGGGACATAAAATGAGCTGATGATGATGTATAGTATATAATTAGTTAGTAGTTATATGATTAAAATTGGAGCGATAGAGTGAAGCGATAGAGGGGAGTGCCTCGAATAGAGGCCAACATGATTAAATTTGGAGTGACATAGTGGACTGCTCGTGAATGAGGCCTATTCGTTACTTAGCTCCGGACTGCGTCATACTGACCCTTTTTAATTATCACCATGTATGTATAACGCTTCGGTGGCCGAGTGGCAAAGCGCTCGGCCCGATACCCGAAGGTCCCGGGTTCAATTCCCAGGTCGGGAAAAGTATGTTTCGGATTTATCGATGCATAGCCCGGGTTTGTGATCACCAACGCGCATTAGGCAAGCGTGGTGAGTAAGCCAATCTACCCATCAATTGTAGTGATGACTCGAGTTTAATGATGGATGCCTTTGCCCAGCTGTGGGACGCAGTATATAGGCTATTTACTTATAAATAAAATGGTGACTATGCTCACAAAGAAGTCCCAAAAAAATGTTTTATTTTTCTTATTAATTTTGTTTTATAAAAAGTACTTACCTCCTTACAAATAAATAGAGAATAAGGTCTGAATAGTTATTCCGTGCCTTGTCTCTTTTACTCTAATTTGAAATGACGTTTACATGACGGGAACAGAACACGGAATAACTATTCCGACCTTATTCTCTGTTTATTTGTAAGACCCTTAACCCTCTACAAATAAACAAAAAATAAGGTCTGAATAGTTATTCCGTGTTTTATTCCTGACATGTAAACGTCAAACCAATTAGATGAAAGAGACAAAACACGGATGGGCCGCCGGTATTCGATCACGTTTTCGAAAACAAAAATTAGTATGGCAATGAAGCAGCCCTCCAGCAGCTCCTGGCGGCATACGAGGAGAGTTGAAGTTTTGCCATACAAATTTCGTTTTATTTATTTCTATAGGTACACCGTGATCGAATCGCGAATGAAACTCGCACTTAGCACTCTGGGTGCCTAATGTGAGTTTTATTTACTATCTGTACTCATTCGATTACGAATACGAAAACAAAAATTTGTATGGCATAATTTCAACTCTCCTCGGATGCCGCCAGGAGGCGCTGCTTCAATGCCAAACTAATTTTCGTTTTTGTAAACGTGATCGAATGGCGAATTAATGAAACTCGCACACGTGGGCCTCTGTTGCGAGTTCCGAGATCCGTTTTTTTTTTGTTTTTTTGGGAGGGAGATTGCTGGTTGCCTCAGACGGCATTTTCAGCTTCACCGGGCTTTTTTGGGGGCGGCGAGGAAAGTAAAGGGTCCCTCAAGCCGTGTGAAACGAATCACCTTCGGAGGTTCTCAATAGGCAACGGCATCACGCACTAAGGCGTGTCCCCATGCCCTACTGGATTCTCCGAAGGGGTCGGATCGGATCCGGTCCGTGGCTGTGCAAGGGGTCTATGCGTGCATCGCTCGACCGTGGTATGTATGTAATATAAGCTTACGTTCTGGTCTCCTTATTTTGTGGTGATACTGACCCTTTTTTTTTTTTTTTGGAGAGAGAGATTGCTGATTGCCGCTGCGGCATTTTCAGCTTCACCGGGCTTTTTGGGGGCGGCGAGGAACGTAAAGGGTCCCTCAAGCCGTGTGAAACGAATCACCTTCAGAGGTTATCTAGAGGGAACGGCATCGCGCACAAGTGCGCGTCCCCGTGCCCTACAGATTCTCCGAAGGGTTCGGATCGGATCGGGATACTGACCCATTTGGATTATCACCCTGTAAATGTGGAATGATAACGCTGACAAACATGATCCAAGAAATGTTTTGATTTGTTATTTATTATTTTAGTACCACAAAAAACTAGTCACTTCGTTAATTTTTTTTTGCACAAGAAATATTTGGTTCCGCCGGCTTGCTTCAAACTGCACCGGGGTTCGAATCCCACGCTCAATGAAAAAAAATATATTAAAAAGCAAAAAGCCTCAGAAAACTGATTCATTCATCATCATCATCATCATCATCGGCCTACACTAGTCCACTGCTGGACGTTCACGGTCCGCGGCTACTCAGAAAAATAAAACTGAAAACTGGTTAATTAATTGTTATTGAAAAATAATGGTACAGCGGATTTTTTTATAGTAGGTTAGGCCAATGACCCTGCTCTGCCTGATGTTAAGCAGAAACAGTGTCCAGATGCAAAGACAGCTAGTAGAGCATAATTCTGCATATCAGGATGTAGATAACGGGTTATAAACCACCACGCGGGCCCAGTGCGGTTGTTCACGACTGCTAATGCAGCCGGGACCAACGGCTTTACGTGCCTTCCGAAGCACGGAGGAGCTCGAAGCTCGAGATAATAAAGTTTCGGTCACCCATAAAGTTGAAATGAAAAAAAAAAATGCTACATAAAATCCTCATCATCATCAGCCTATATTAGTCCACTGCTGGACATAGGCCTCTCCTTGTGCACGCCACTGAGCACGATCCGCGGCTACTCCCATCCAGCTCTTGCCAGCCACCTTGCGAAGACCGTTGCTACATAATAACTTATTATTAGGTTACGTGATTTTTCTTACGCCTATTTTTCTTCAGAACTTGAAGACGTCTGAATGAATGGGTTATTATTACATTCTGATTTAAAAAAAATACACAAAATAAATGAAAATCGTTTACGCACGGCCAATAACCACTCTTCAACGTCATAGGGCCTTTTTTCTCTCTGATCTACCCACTTTGATTACCTACTTTTATTAACTATACTAATATTATAAAAAGGAAATCTTTGTATCTTTGTATGTACGTATGTATGTTTGCAACGAATAAACTCAAAAACTACTGGATCGATTTAATAAATTCTTTTAGGTACCATTAGAATGCTACATTAGCGCTGAGTAACATAGGCTATATGTCCACTCGTGCGAAGCAGGGACGGGCCGCTAGTATAATATACAGCTGTAGCCCAAAGCAAAACACAATTATGCAGCGACGTAGTGACGCTTTGCACGCATTCCAAATAAAAACCTTCAAAAAGGGTAACCCCCATTTTTTCCTTTTTGGGTTTTTTCCAAAAACGATAATAAACATAAATTGTAAGGCCAACGACCTCTTCACATGGTTTAAAAACTTTATTCGGATGAGGATGATTCGAATATGTAATTTTATTGTATTTGAATTGATAATTGTGAATATGGACCATGGTCCGAAATAAAAGTATTTTTTTTATATTTTTTAAATACGCAATTGTTGGCATACACTTAGAGAGACATGTAAAGGGATTAACCGTAGTGGCACCAGTGATCAACACAGGAACCTATTGTTTGACATTAGTTTTCATCTGCAAAAAAAAACTTCGAATTTATTTAGGTAAGTAGATGACTGGTTAGTCATAGAGAAACTTTTTGGCAACTGTCAAAACTGTTTTTTGTTATAGAAATTGTTATGTTTTTAGTGTGAATGGTGAACTATGACGTCACTATTTAGTTCCGTCAATTTATTCCGTTAGTTTATTAATCACTTTTTCGGTTACAGAAATAGGTCAATGTTTTAAAGAACTGTTACGCGATTTCATTTATTTGTTTAATGTTTTGGAATTATTTGTTGTTGTTGTCAACATCCCTTTTTTTTGTGTATTGTTTTACGGTTCCGGATGAAATCCATCAAGCCTATTCTATTCGTTCGTTCTATCTTCTTAAGTTATACATAAATAAACAATATTTCCTTCCTATATGATGATGATGCATGATAATAAAAATGGGAAGTGAGAAATGATATACCCCCCAACCCCTCGAGTATCTCAGTAAAGATGTGGGGCTTTACTAAGTCCTCACGCAGACTTCTTGAGAGAATTTTAATAGTGACGTTGCACTGTTTTGTTTCATTTGCTAACAGTCATGCACGCTCACGAACACTTAACGGCTAATAATCTACATTAATATTCGACATAACACACATTTTAGTAAATGAAACAAAACCGCAGACATGACTCTTCACTTTCCCGCCAAGAAGTCTCCCATCCATATTTTATTGTGTTAGTAACAATTTTTTTTTTTTATGACCTTGAAGAGAGGCTATCACGTTTAACGAAAATAAACGTTATCGAAACACTATAAGGGTGCCAAGTACGAGTTTCATTCGTCACGCATTAACTTCAATGAAAACTAGAATTAGTATGACAAAATTTTAACTTTTCTCGTGTGCCGCCATACAATTTTTTGTAGAAAAGTACCTATATTTTACTTTAATAAATAAATTTCATTTTGCAATTAAGCTCTTTGCGTGACTTATTGTACGATTTTTAAATAAGTGATGAATTGCTTAATTATCTCATTGATTAACGACACGATTAAATTGCAATACTTAATGATAATTAACAACAACTTAAATAGCATTTAAATTGTACCGCATTCTTCCTTCCGCGTACGCTCTGGTTTGCAAAATATGTCAATGATTCATCATTATAATCATCATCATCATCAGCCACCAGTCCACTGCTGGACATAGGCCTCTCCTTGTGCACGCCACTGAGCGCGATCCGCGGTTCTCTCATCCAGCTAAGTACTTATCTCTGGTGAATTATTTCTTTAGAAGCGTCAGAAGTGTTTAATAAAAAAAGAAAAGCTAAAGAGTTGGTCTCGGCCGCATTAGCAGTCGTTAACAACCGCCGCACCGCACTGGGCCCGCGTGGTGGTTTATGGCCCGTTCTCCCTGTGGTGTTATTTCCATAGGTAAGTCTCGTGCCCCAGCAATGGGGACATAAAATGAGCTGGTGGTGCTGGCACAAAATAAGGAGAGCACCGTGCATGGACACGGATCTCGGAACAGCTCGGAACAATCAATGCGCAGCTGTTGCGAGATTCCGTATCCTTGAGTTTTTTTTGTTTTTTTTTTATGTTAAAAGGAGGCAAACGAGCAGGCGGGTCACCTGATGGAAAGTAATCACCGCCGCCCATGGACACCCAAAACCAAATTAATCACAGATGCGTTGCCGGCCTTGAGGAAGGAGTTGGATCTTGAGGAGGAAGTAGGAATTGGGAGGGGGGAGGGCTGAGAGATGGGCCTCCGGTACTTTCACTCACCGGACGAAACACAACAGCAACGAGTGCCATTGTTTCACGCCGATATTCTGTGAGAGAGTGGTATTACGCCGGGCGAGCCGGCCCATTTCGTGCTGCAACGCAGCGTGGCTCTACCATTCAGACAGTGTCACTCATTTAGACCCCTGGTCACGTGTAGGGTCTCAAGGGTAAACCTACGGACGCGAGTAACTTTAACTCCCAAAAGTGGTTACGTGTTGGTGAGTGGTTGCCTATGTGTGCGTTGCTCGAGCGCGATATAAATTAATCTTGCCTTCTGATCTCCTTATTTTGGTGATATAAATGAAATGCCACAACATGATTACAAACAAAAACAAAAAAAATGCCCCTACCTTTTTACATTTCGGGTTTTATTAACGAGTCTCCGGTTTGAAGTCACACCAATGGTTGTGGTGGCATTATCCTCCTGCTAAGATGTTATGCAATGATATTAGCGGATCTCACATCAACGATCCGGGGGCCTACCGCCTAGCTTTATCGCTATCGCGCTTTATAGTTTATGGCGTAATCTTGTCATTTCGAAAGCAATATCGAAAGCGATATACAAGCAATATCGAAAGCCAAGTCGGTGTTCAGTTGTTTGTGGTATAATAATTTTCTTTTTTATGTGCATTTGGAATTGCGTTCCGTTTCACGTTCAGTGTTTACAAGATGATGGCTTTATTGTAATTAAATAAAGAGTAAATATAGGTTATAGCTTTCGATGTTGCTTTCATATTGCTTTCATATCGCTTTCGAAATGACAAGATTACGCCATAAACTATAAAGCGCGTTAGCGAGAGCGATGGCGATAGAGTTAGGCGGTAGGCTCCCTGGTGGTACTTTGTGCGAAGTGTGACAATCACGGGGGCTTACCCTTTCTCGTGATGGTCACTCTTAGCACAATAGAAATAAATACATGTATACCTAATATAATATAATAATATAATAGTAACAATATTTTTAAGTCTTGGATGAAAAATCTGAAATAAACGATATTTAATCTATGCTCAGACAGGCCCCTTAACTTCACGATATATGTTTTCTTTTTAGAACTAAAATGTTTTTGTTTTCAAATGTTGAAAAAATTTCCACGATCAGGATTTGAACCTGCACCCTTCTGACATACCGGGTCAGGTGCTCTTCCAATTGAGCTATCGTGGTTCTAACCAGCCTGCCGAAATTTTTGTTACTCTTTTTTTTATTGTCTTATTTTTTCTCTTGTGTGTAGTCTGTGTAGACTGTTGCTGTCTGCCTTATTTATTATTTGTATAAAAAAGTATTGTTTTCTAAAGTTTACGCGATCACTACACATTAAAATGAAACAACTTTTACGTATCTACTCGCGTTTATTTTACACATTAGTTTTAATTAATGTTTATCCTGACGCTTGGAACCCTTTGCAGGGTCCGTGGTCACAGGGAGACTGAAAAGTAAGTAGTATATTTATGTTTTTTAATATTTTCATTGCAACCGAAATATTTTACCACTAGATTTGGCTATCTTACATCTGTCAGAATTAGCAATGAAAAACGCGGGAAATTTTCTCGTTTTTTTCACAAATTCCTTTTTTTTTATCCAAGTTTTTTTTGCCGCAAGAAGGCAATCCAGCCCCCCGACCGCCTAACCGATCGTTTTGGCTACTTGTATATAGCTATAGGCTATAGCTTTCGATATTGCTTTCATAGGCGGTACGAAATGACAAGATGACGTCATAAACTATACACGTAGCCAAAGCGATCGGTTAGGTCGGGCCCCAGCCCCCCGACCGCCTGACCGATAATTTCGTACCGCCTATGAAAGCAATATCGAAAGCTATAGGCTATAGCTATAGATATATGCCTATACCTATTAGCTAGATGACAAGATGATGTCATAAACTACACACGTAGCCAAAGCAATCGGTTAGGCGGTCGGGCCCCTGCCCCCCGACCGCCTAACTCTATCGCCATCGCTCTCGCTATCGCGCTCTATAGTTCATGGCGTCATCTTGTCATTTCGAAAGCAATATGAAAGCAATATGAAAGAAATATTGAAAGCTATAGCCTATAGCTTTCGATATTGTTTTTATATCGCTTTCGAAATTACAAGATTACGTCATAAACTATAGAGTGCGATAGCGAAAGCGATAGCGATAGAGTTAGGCGGTAGGCCCCTTGGTCTTGTGATAAATGATTTGGGGGATACGATAGGGCTATACTATACGTGTTTTGGCCTACGGAAATGTGTGCTATGTGTTTGTTGCTCGAGCGCGGTACCTATTAAGCATACCTTCTGAGTCTCCTTATTTGCCTCACCCGCCCCTTAAATGCCACCACACATTTACAGGATACACTAAACTGCACACTAGTTTAGGCCCAAGGCACCGTACTCGTAGAACGAGGGTACGACGAGCCGGTTCACACGCGCTCTATACAAGGAACTGACATGTACCTGGGTACTTCTCCCCCACGACCTGGGGCCCGACCGCCTAACCGATCGCTTTGGCTACGTGTATAGTTTATGACGTCATCTTGTCATTTCGTACCGCCTATGAAAGCAATATCGAAAGCCATAGCCTATAGCTTTCGATATATGCCTATACCTATTAGCTAGATGACAAGATGACGTCATAAACTATACACGTAGCCAAAGCGATCGGTTAGGCGGTCGGGGGGCTGGTCAACCTGAGCCGAGGTCCGAGCCTTTAGAGGCGCCCTCGGGTTGTTCCGCTCCCCGATTCGATCAGAACCCCTCGGAGAATCTAGTAGGGCATGGAGACACGCAATAGTGCATCATGCCATTTTCTCTAGAAAACTTCTGACAGTGATTCGTTTCAAACGGTTTGAGGTTGAAGCTGAAAATGCCATGAAAATGCAATCAGCAAGCTCTCAAAAAAAAACACCTTATTTTTTGTCTTGCACTCTTAAAAACAAAAAAGTTTTTTATGTATGTCTCAGCCGCAGCGATAAAACGAGGTGAATGGAGTTCACTTTTCAGTTTTTTTCTGCAATACCTTTACCAATCACATTACATCAAGATAATATTGCACTGACGTATTTTTGCTAATATTTTTAATTTGCTCTTTTGTTGTGATCGTTCGTGTATTATTTTAATTGAATACTGAGAAACGTTACCTACATAAACACTTTTGATTGTTTTATCTGTTTAACTGTCAAAACCTCAAAAACAATAAAAATACAATATTATAAACAATAAAAATTGGTTAACAAAAAGGTTTGTGACCTAACAACCTCTAACGGACATGGGTAGTGATTACTTGGCGGAAAATTGAAGAGTCATGTCTGCGTTTTTGGTTTATTTTCAAAATTGTGTTATGTATATACGAATATTAATGTGAAATAATGGTAGATTATTAACCGTTAAGTGTTCGTGAGTCTGCATGAGTGTTTGCAAATGAAACAAAACAGTGCAACGTCTCTTTTCAATATCTCTCAAGAAGTCCGCGTGAGGTCTTAGTAAAGCCCTACATCTATACTGAGATACTCAAGGGGTTGGGGGTATAGCATTTCTCACTTCTTATTTATATTATCAATATTATCATCATTCATTATCATCATACAGAAAGAAAAAAAATTATTAATGTTTTACGTGAATGAAAAATACTTTGACACTGGCTAAATGTGTTAATCGCACGAAGCCATCAACTAAAGAAAGAAAAAACGGACACGCACGGAATCTCGCAACAGCTACGCTCGGACTGTGGCGAGCCCGAGCTGTTCCGAGATCCGTGCCCGTGAAAGGTTGTATATGCGTGCTGAGTGCGTTGCTCGAGCGCGTTTGTATTCCTGCCCCCCGACCGCCTAACCAATTGCTTTGGCTACGTGTATAGTTTATGACGTCATCTTGTCATTTCGTACTGCCTATGAAAACAATATCAAAGGCTTATGGCTATAGCTTTCGATATTGCTTTTATAGGCGGTACGAAATGACAAGATGACGTCATAAACTATAGCTATAGCCAAAGCAATCGAGTTAGGCGGTCGGGGGGCCGATCCGATCCGAACCCTTCGGAGAATCTAGTAGGGCACGGGGACGCGCACTAGTGCGCGATGCCGTTCCCTCTAGAAAACCTCCGAAGGTGATTCGTTTCACACGGTTTGAGGGACCCTTTACGTTCCTCGCCGCCTCCAAAATAGCCCGGTGAAGCTGAAAATGCCGTCTGAAGCAATCAGCAATCAAATAGAATACTAGTTAAGGATGCCCAGTTAAGGATGACCAAGTAGTTTAATACACTTACCTTCACATCCTTAGACATTTAGGCGCTTTGTAGACGGCGGGGCGGGCCGGGCCGGTCAATTTGACCGCGAACGATAGCGCAAAGGAAATCCTATACTACCAACGCACACAGAGGGTAAAAATACCGTGCCAGCGCCGTCTGCAAAGCGCCTAAACGAAAAATGAAAATCTCGTCAATATTATTACAACGCTTTCAATTAAAGTAGGAATTAGCATAGACACATCAGATATTGACTATATCAAACGAGTTCGCAGATTCTCCTCCCAAAGCGATGGTAACCAGTATTCCGCAAGCGCACCTGACAACAGCATAACCCCGAACATAAATTGTGAGGTTCACTCAGCACAAGAAGTAGCTCGACTTTTTGGCGGCCGTACGTGCTCGCCGAGGAATATCTACCGCAGACCTGGGGCCCGACCGCCTAACCGATTGCTTTGGCTACGTGTATAGTTTATGACGTCATCTTGTCATCTAGCTAATAGGTATAGGCATATATCTATAGCTACAGCCTATAGCTTTCGATATTGCTTTCATAGGCGGTACGAAATGATAAGATGACGTCATAAACTATACACGTAGCCAAAGCGATCGGTTAGGCGGTCGGGGGGCTGGACATCAATGGACCTTCAAAACCTGTGTTTGTTAACGGCCACCTAACCCCACAGAATAGAAGTAATATCAACAAGCGCGTCTCATTGCCAAAGAAAATAACTTCAAGTTTGTATGGTTAAACGATAGTAAAATATTCGCTCGTAAGTACGAAACGTCCAAACCTATTTTAATCAATTCCGAGAAAGACCTCTCAAAGATAAAATGACGCTATGAAAACTGTGTATCCGGCATTGTTTTTCTTTTTTCGTTAATTCTCCTATAGCATATTATTTGTTTACTGTTAAATGGATGTTGTATGCCCTTCACACTTAGATCCTACAAAAATGTAAAAACGCTTACCAATTCGAACCAATATTTTTTTTAATATAGCCTATGTTACTCAGCGCTAATGTAGCATTCTAATGGTGAAAGATTTTTTTATATCGGTCCAGTAGTTTTTGAGTTTATTCGTCACAAATATACATACATTACATACAAAAATACAAAGATTTCCTCTTTATAATATTAGTATAGATTTCAACTGTTCTCATTCAATCAAATGTACTACTCTAAAAAATATATAGATAATTCTGATTGCCTAATTATATATTTATTTTCTACAACTGTTTATACCTATATAGATAATTCTGATTGCCTAATTATATATTTTTTTTCTACAACTGTTTATACCTACAAATATTGTCTACTATACTATGCATACTAGAAAATGAAACATCACATAACTACAATAATGCGTCACCACTGGATAATAGTGTTTAGTATGAAACATAACATAACATTTGTACATGCGAATTTGCTGTCGCATAACTATAGTATATTGCATTATTATCGATGCGACTGTATTTTGCGGAGCATCTTTTATTCACATAAAAAAAAAGTAATGTACTTTGTAAGTACTTGATATAGAACGCTTACAAAAAAATCATATTATTATTATATAGAGACTACTCTCATGCAGCTCTTGCCAGCCACCATGCGAAGATCGTCGCTCCCTCATGACATATTTAACTATATAGAGTGACAATGCGCTTGGCCTGATACCCGAAGGTCCCGGGTTCAATTACAGGTCGGGCAAAGTGTGTTTCGGATTTTTCGACGCGTAGCCCGAGCTTGTGACCACCTACCCGCAATTGGCAAGCGTGGTGATTAGGCCACAGAAGAAAGACATTCACCCATCAATTGTAGTGATGACTTGATTTCAATGACGGAGGTCTTGTCGAGCTGTGGGACAGTTATAAGCTATTTACATTACTTTTACATTAACTATATTTTCATATTGTTTTGTGTGTATGTACTCTTTTGTGACTACTACGAGTACTACTATGAGTAGATAACCGTTAGTTTTAAGTGCAGGCAAATCTCGGACACTGGTATAACTGGCTTAGACCACGTAAATAAGGAAACCGCAGAAAGTAAGCTTCATATATTTATTTAGTTATTTATTTAATCTTTATTGCACAACAACAAAATAAAGTACAAAAGGCGGACTTAATGCCAAATGGCATTCTCTACCATTCGACCTAAGGGCTAGGCAAAAAAATTGGTAAGCGGTGCGACAAAGAACGTAAATGAAACATATACTACATACATTTATAAGAACTGAAATGTACTTATTGAGTTTATTAAATATACATATAAAAAAACTTAAATAAAAATAGACTACATGTTAACGTACTTAAACATAACAGAAGAAAAGATTATGGAAACCTCTTACGTGGGTGTTGATTCCTGTAGAAACAGCTTATACACCATTGTTATAAAGACCATTTTACTTGGAGCTTGTCTGACTTTTTCGGGAGAGCGTTCCGTAATTTGCAACGAACCCTGAATGATGCAAAGGAGAGGCGAGAAGGTGATTATTTGATGAGCGAAGTTGGCGGGCATGAGTAGAGCTAAGGAAACTGAAACTACATCATATAAACGCGCTCGAGCAACGCACACATATCTCACGGACACGGAATCGTGCAACAGCTCGAACTGTCAGGCTAATTACCGAACTAACCAAAGCAACCAGTTGTTAATGGTGCAGGCGCCTGCACATCAACCTATCCAAAACTGTCAAATTTCTTCAATACATTTTCAACCATATGCTTTAGTCATAAAGTTTAAGTTTAAGTTTAAAAAATTAAACGCCCATCCGACCCAGCCAGGAATCGAATCTGGGTCTTCCGCAATCCGGGCGGCTGCACTGACCGCTACTGCTATGCTACCGGGAAGGCTGACGTGAGCGCTGAATTTTGTCACTGCTTTTTAATTTTTGAGTGCTAATAGCGGCACAGTGCCATCTATCCAACGGTAGCATATCGGTCAGTGCAGCCGCCCGGATTGCGGAAGACCCAGGTTCGATATCTGGCTGGGTCGGGTGGGCGTTTAATTTTTTCACTGTATTTTATAAATTTTATAAATATTTAATTTTGGCTTCAGTGCAGCAATTAGCACTTGAAAATAAAAAGTAAAATTTAGTTTGTGGTAGGTTGGTGTGCAGGCGTGTGTACATTTGCAACGCGACTGCTGTAATTGCGGTATTGCGAATTGCACGAATCGCTCAATGATCGCTCGCTTAGTGCATTTGCGATTAAAATGTATAAAATAGTTTACAATTTTACATCGTAATCAACATCATATTACAAAAACACAAATGTTGAAAAAACTTCCACGAGCAGGACTTGAACCTGCACCCTTCTGACATACCGGGTCAGGTGCTCCTCCAATTGAGCTATCGTGGTTCTAACCAGCCCGCCGAAATTATTCAACACTATTTACATTTTTACTTTGAAAGCCAAAGGCGCCCATTCGATGTCAACAACTACCGTCATTAACACCCGATCATAATATTTTTACAAATATCAGTTAAGAAGTAGGCAAGCTATTTATAAAATGTTTTTGTTTTGTTTATATAATTTTTAACGCAAATCACCATCTCAGCCAAAAGACGTCCACTGCTGGCCAAATGCCTCCCCAAGGATCTCCACAACGACCAGTTTTGTGTTGCTGCTAATAGGTTGATGATACCAATTTCGCGAGCAGTCGCGTTGCAATTGTACATTATTCACAACTGGTTATTTTTTCCGATAAAAAGCCTGCCGAGGTCCGGGATCCGTGTTTGTGCAAAGCGTCTATGTGTTTTTTTTTTTTTTTGAGAGAGAGATTGCTGATTGCCTCTACGGCATTTTCAGCTTCACCGGGCTTGTTTGGGGGCGGCGAGGAACGTAAAGGGTCCCTCAAGCCGTGTGAAACGAATCACCTTCGGAGGTTATCTAGAGGGAACGGCATCGCGCACTAGTGCGCGTCCCCGTGCCCTACTAGATTCTCCGAAGGGTTCGGATCGGATCGAACGCGTCTATGAGTGCTCGAGCGCGGCATGTGTTAAGCTTACGTTCTAGCGCCTCCTGATTTCGTGTTTAGGCTTAGCCGTTCGTAATATGCGTTCTCCAAGGCTAGGTCTACGTACCGTTAGGTAATCAGCCGCAAATAGTTGACTACATAATTAGTACCTAACATGTCAGGTGCAGTTATGTAACCCAAGTCAAACATTTGAATATAACCTTACATATAAGAAGGAGCTCGATGGCGCTGTGGTAAGCGCGCTCGGTCTTCTCGATCCGATCCGAACCCCTCGGAGAATCTAGTAGGGAACGGGAGCACGTACTAGTGCGTGATGCCGTTCCCTTTAAAAAACCACTGACGTTGCTTCTATTCGTTTCACACGGCTTGAGCCCTTTAAGTGTTTCGTAGCCCCCAAAAAAGTCAGGTGTCGCTAAAAATGCCACCTAAGGCAATAAGCGATGTCTCACCAAAAAATTATCGCTCTGTCTGCGACATCGGATGGGTGACTAAAACTTTATCACATCGTGCTCCTCCGTGCTTCGGAAGGCACGTAAAGCCCGTCGATCCCGGCTAGATGGGATGTTGACCACAACAATGATAAAATTTTAAGAATAATATTAATTAAAGCCCAGAGAAGACTCACGAACCGATGGCATAATGACGTTCATAAGAGCTAACTGAATAAAAATATTGAATTTATAAACTAATAAACACTCAATTTATTACCATACAATTCCTTTTAAAAAAAAACATTTTGACAGTTGCTAAAAGTTTATCCAGTAGAAGTCCAGTCAATGACTTCTTGGCAGGAAATTGAAGAGTCATGTCTGCGGTTTTGTTTTATTTTCTAAAATTTGTGATATGTCGAATATTATTGTGAAATAATGGTGGATTATTAACCGTTAAGTGTTCGTGAGTGTGCATAGTGTTGGCAAATAAAAGAAAACAGTGCAACGGCACTTTTCAAATTCTCTCAAGAAGTCTGCGTGAGGACTTAGTAAAGCCCCACATCTTTACTGAGATACTCGAGGGGTTGTGGTTGGGGGGTCTAAACTTCTCACTTCTCATTTCTATTGTCATTCATCATCATCATCATACATGAAACAAGACAGGAGAAGTAACAAAGAAGTAACTAATGAAATTAAGAAACTAATGACATGGCAGCATGGTTTATGACCTTAGCCAGTTCCTCAGGGAACGAACTACACTTAAAAAAAAATCTATTGACTGACCAGTCAACTACACAATTAGTCATAGTAATTAGTTCATCATCACCAGCGTGTGTTGGTGTAAACTAAACTCGGACTCAATACTCGAAACCTACCAAACATGAGTGTTAAACATAATAACAGAATTTTAAATTAATTCAGAATATCATCTCCAAATTAAAATTAGTTACGCCAGGCCCTCACTCACTGCACCTTGTTAATTAGCTATTTCACCTTTGACGACCTACTACGCTACGCGTCGTGAAACCAACTGTGCCCTAAGTCCGTCCTTACACTTATACTCGAAACAAACTGCTTAGTTACCGAATTCAAACATTTTGGGTTGGTAGTTACAATTCGGCTTGCGGAAATATGACCATGTTTCGTACCGCTTAAAACTCTAGTGGCTTCCTATTCGTCTTCGCCGGAATACTCACATTTTATCCTCCCCCTTCTTTGTAACATATATAACATGTTTAATCCCACCTACGAGTATCCTTCTTATCTTAAGGACCGTTTCAGTTATCATAGTTGTTCAGGTTCTCGCTCATTACGGTCATCAGAAAACTTAAGCCTTAAAACACCCCCACACAGCACCACCTTTTATAATTATTCTCTTACCATCCAAGCTGTTCGTCTCTGGAATTCGCTTACAGTTGCGATCAGGCGTGCGAAATCCATTCAATTTATTTAAAGAGCTCGTGAGAAACTTCTACCTTCCGATTAAACCTGTTCCACTGCAAAACTGACATATCCGTTACTTTCCTACCTGAGACCACTATTATTTTTAATAAGTAGGTTTATTTATACAGGGTGTAATCGTTAAGTGTGCACAGGCGATTATTCCGAAACTATGAGAGATATCAAAAAACTTAAAACTGATAACGAAAGTACGTTATCTAATGAGTAAAATGGCATCAATAACTTTTTTAAAATCAAACGAGAAGTATCCAAAATTTTGACATTAAACACTCCCATACATTTAGTATGAGATTAGTAGAAAGGTTTTAGTTACCTTGTTTTAAAAGGTTAATTTAGCTTTATTAACATAACAAAATAATGTATATCAAATATAATAATATTATCTTTGAATTGAATATTTATTTCTTTGTATAAAAGCACAAATGTAATCAAAGTAGATGTTCGAAATGACGTCCTTGTTGTGCGATACAATGACGAGCTCTTTTTACAGTTTCTAAATGAACTTTCCTTAACATTTGCGGAGTAATTTAATAATTACTCCGCAAATGTTTATGATACGTATATGATAATTCATATCATACGTAATCATAAAATATGATTAAGGTAAAATGAGTACTAGACTACTTAAAATAAGGAAACTAAAACCTTTCTACTAATCTCTTACTAAATGTATGGGAGTGTTTAATGTCAAAATTTTGGATACTTCTCGTTTGATTTTAAAAAAGTTATTGATGCCATTTTACTCATTAGATAACGTACTTTCGTTATCAGTTTCAAGTTTTTTGATATCTCTCATAGTTTCGGAATAATCGCCTGTGCGCACTTAACGATTACACCCTTTATATATATATGGTACATACTTAGATATATATCTATAATTATTTTGTTTCATTTTTAAATTACATATTATGTTTTAATAGTTTCACCTCTGATCTTACAGTTTATTAGCTCTCTCCATTCGACTGGTTGTCTGGAAGAAATCGCTTTAAAGCGATAAGACCGCCAAATTGTAACTTTGTAATTTTTTTTCTTCTTTTTTGTTCATGTTATGTTTTATAGTGTTGCAATAAAAGTATTATCTATCTATCATCTATCTATCTTAATTACCAATTCAATAGCGGTTTGATTTGTATTTTGTTACCGTGCCAAAAAAATTAAATAACTTTCTAATGTCGCTTATTCAATAGTTCCTTTCAAGCGTCGATATATGATTTTTGGAATTATGCCGAAACATTGTTTTTATTATTTGTTTTTAACATTGTTATTATTCGTAAACATTTCGGCCATTATCGTTATTGCGTAACGATAATGGCCGATATTTTTTTTTATGGATCATGCATTACTTCGCGGAAATCCATGGTACACAAAAATTAATTGAAATAATAATAAATTGTGTAGTGTTAAATTCCGCTGAATCATTAATTTATCCAGCTTGGACGCAGTAGGCATGCACCGCCCTCCCGCCAGTGGATGCCAGATGGTAATATGCAATATTATTTATAAGTATTACACTTTTGTATACAATAAAGAGACGATTCTGGCCACGATTTTGGCCTTGAAAAGGAAGCCTTATAAAATCGCAACTTTCAACAGCTCATTTTTTGTCCCAACTTCTGGGGCACGAGCCGGCCCTATGGATGTTTTTGTATACAATAAAGAGACGATTCTGGCCCTGATTTTGGCCTTGAAAAGGAAGCCTTATAGGGTCGCAACGTTCAACAGCTCATTCTATGTCCCATCCCAATTTCTGGGGCACGAGCCTGCCCTATGGATTGTTTACACCACAGGGAGAACGGACAGTAAACCACCACGTGGACAGAGTGTGGGACGGTGGTTGTAAACGACTGGGACATACAGCCGGGGTCAAAGGCTTTACGTGCTTAAAAGGCACGAAGGAGTTCGAGTTGCCAAATTTGGTCACCCATCCGATGACCGGCCTTTGCGAAAGTGGTTTAACTTTTACAATCGCAGATAAACCCGCTTGTTTTTTTTTTTGAGAGAGTTTGCTGATTGCCTCAGTGAGCGGACTTTTATGGGGGCGGCGAGAAATTTAGGGGTTCATCCAGCCGTTTTTTTTTTTTTTTTGGAGAGAGATTGCTTATTGCCGCTGCGGCATTTTCAGCTTCACCGGGCTTTTTTGGGGGCGGCGAGGAACGTAAAGGGTCCCTCAAGCCGTGTGAAACGATCACCTTCAGAGGTTATCTAGAGGGAACGGCATCGCGCACAAGTTCGCGTCCCCGTGCCCTACTAGATTCTCCGAAGGGTTCGGATCGGATCGGGGAGCGGAGCAACCCGAGGGCGCCTCTAAAGGCACGGACCTCGGCTCGGGTTGACCGGGCCGTGGAGGAGGAGAGAACCGCCCAGGTACATGTCTGTACCTGGTGTAGAGCGCGTGTGAACCGGTTCTTCGTACCCTTGTTCTACGAGTACGGTGTCTTGGGCCTAAACTGGTGTGCATGTTTAGTGTATTCTGTAAATGTGTGCTGTCATTTAGAGGATCGGGCGGGGACATCCAGCCGTGTGAAACGAAGCACCGTCAGAGGTTTCCTAGAGGCACAGACCATTCTAGAGGGGACGGCATCACGTACTAGTGCGCGTCCCCGTGTTATCGATCTTTAAGTGTCAGTGGCAATCGCAACAATTTACAATTTATCGGTAACAAAACATATATTCGTATTAGGGGGCGTCCATAAATTACGTGAGGTGTTTTTTTGAATTTTATGTCCCTCCCTCCCCCCTGGTGAGTTGTCGTGAGATTTTATTCAACCCCCTCCCCCATCCCCCAATCTCACGTGAGATTTTTCGAAATATGGGTTTCTTACGTAAACGCGTTGGATTGTGATTGTAAAAAAAAAAACAAATTTGAAGTATGAATGAAATTATTTTCTTTCGAACGAATGATGATATTAATCGTATTACGATTACGCTTAAGATTAAATCTTAAGCATGTACAATCTGGATTAAATGGACCAAAATAGCATAATTTTTTTTTGTTTGAATCAGAAAAAAAATTGCGTGATATTTGGCGAGACCCCCCCTCTCTCCAACGTAAGATTAGATGAGATTTGACTCGACCCCCTCCCCCCCATAAACATCTCACGTAATTTATGGACGCCCCCTTACTTAACGTACAACGCTACGATAGTCCGATCCGATCCGAACCCCTCGGAGAATCTAGTAGGGCACGGGGACACGGACTAGTGCGTGACGCTGTTCCCTCTAGAAAACCTCCGAAAGGGATTCGTTTCACACGGCTTGGGGAACCCTTTAACTTCGCCGCCCCCAAACAAGCCCGGTGAAGCTGAAAACGTCGTCTGAGGCATCAGCATAGTGCATGAAGGCGCTCTAAAATAAACCCACCGATTGTAGCAAGTCGCGTTGCCATTGCACTATTAGCAAGTGGTTGCTTTTTTCGATAATAACCCTGCGGATCGGATCGGGCAGACAAAGCGCGTTTACCACTGCGCCATCAATCCTCCTTCCTACGCATAATAATAACATTTCTATTTCCTATATTTAAAGTACTCATATCAACACTCAATTATACACTACGAGCCAAAATAGATTCACACAAACACTTCAGCTAAGGTCACAGAGGCCCTTATGAGCAGAAGTTTACAAAATATGGCGATTGCAGAAGGTCAACTTCATACAAACGCGCTCGAGCAACGCACACACAGACAATACCTCTCACGGACACGGAACCTCGCGACAGGGTGCCTACTGTGGGGTTTCATTCGCAATTCGATCACGTTAACGAAAACGAGAATTAGTATGGCATTGAAGCAGCACCTCCTGGCTACGGGAAGAGTTAACATTTTCGTTTTCGTAAACGTTGTATAGTAAACAAAACACACACCAGACGCCTAGACACCCAGCTGCGGTCGGACTGTTGTCGACTATCATACTTCATACTACACTCGGCGTCAAAAAAATCGCACCTTTTAAAAATCATCTTTAAAAATTCTTAAACCTTATGTAGAGGATAGTGTTGGGTATCATTAGAAAGGTAACAAAAAGGAGTATCAAAAAACAATTAAATTTAACTTTCTGTTTAATTATAATTATACAAACAACATTAAAATTAATAAAATAATAAAAATCCTTAATTAAGTCCTAATTAACAACAGATAATTTACAAAGAAAAATGTACAAAAAGTGTCTTAAAATTAACTTAAAATCTAGTGTTACCCCCCCTTGCCCTGATCACGGCTTCCATACGGTCCCTCATGGACCTCACCAACTTCAGGAGCTCTTCTTGAGGGATAAGCCCCCATTCTTCAATCACCGCGTCTTGGAGCTCCTGTAGAGTCGAAGGAGCTGGATCCCGAGATCGAACCTTACGTTTAAGATGGTCCCAGAGGTGCTCTATAGGATTCAGATCCGGACTTCGCGCTGGCCACTGCATCACAGAGATTTGGGACCTCTGCAAGAAGTCGCTCACGATGCCTGCAGTGTGAGCGCGAGCGTTGTCGTGCATTAATGTGAACCCCTCGCCAAAAGATTCGGCAAAGGGGACCACATGCACTTCCAGGACCTCAGTGACATAGCGGCGAGCAGTCAGCGACCCTTGTCCGCGAGCACCTCCAGTCCGGGAGACGCAGACAAGGTCGGTTTTGCCGGCAGCAGACATACCGCCCCAGAACATGCAGGATCCGCCACCATATTCCACCGTCTCCTGGATGCAGGCTTGGGCGAAACGTTCACCCTGCCTCCGGTATACTCTTCTCCGTCGGTCGTTGCAGAAAAGACACACTCGCGTCTCGTCTGAGAAGAGAACAGCTCTCCACTGCTCAAGGGTCCAATCGACGTGGTCACGAGCAAACTGCAAGCGGGCTCGCCGATGCGCTGCAGTCAATTTTGGACCCGTAGCAGCTCTGTGGGCCGCTATCTTCTTCTCCTTCAATCTTCTTCTAACCGTAGATACGCTTACGGTGCGTCTGCGAACTGCCTGGAGCTGCTGTTGCAACTCAACAGCGTTGGAGAAACGATTTCTCAAAGAGTTCGACACAACGAACCGGTCGTCTCTTTCCGAAGTGCAGCGACGTCTACCCGAACCGTGTCTGCGGATATAGCCACCGGTCTCTATGAAGCGCTGGTACACTCTTCGAACGGAATAACGGCTCAGGTTCAGTTGCCGGGCGACATCACACTGCCGCACCCCTGATTGCAGTAGTGCAACCACTTGAGCGGCTTTATCAGCTGTGGTATCCATCAAAATCTGTGCGTGTGTCCTCTTCAACGGTTGAATAGCGAATGACCCACATTGAACCCGTGTTGACCGTTTTATACCCACAAAGGAAGCGCAACTAGCAACTCTCACGGGTAGCAAAATTTGCATCGAATTTTTGTGACACTTTATTTGTTGCATTAAGTTTTATTTGATAATGAAAAGTAATGTTTTTTATTAAGTTAATTAAGTAACCTTGTAAATAAAATCATAATTAATGCGACTGCATGTGCATATCAAGAGTAAATTACATTTGAAAGTGATTTTCTAAGAGGTGCGATTTTTTTGACGCCGAGTGTAATATTATAAAGAGGAAAGCATTGTAAATATTCAGGCCCTGTCAGAATAACAGCGCTACTGTGTCATTCTGAACATCCATGGATGACACAGCAGCTTATGCTGAGACAGGGCCCTTTAACTTCACACTGCCTGTTCTAATATTTTTTTATTTTTTTTCGTTTATTGTTGTATTATTATATTTATGTTGTGTTATAATTAAGTGCCCGATCCGATCCGAACCCTTCGGAGAATCTAGAAGGGCACGGGGACGCGCACTTGTGCGCGATGCCGTTCCCTCTAGATAACCTCTGAAGGTGATTCGTTTCACACGGCTTGAGGGACCCTTTACGTTCCTCGCCGCCCCCAAAAAGCCCGGTGAAGCTGAAAATGCCGCAGCGGCAATCAGCAATCTCTCTCCAAAAAAAAAAAAAATAATAATTAAGTGTGTAAGTTAATAAAAACTTTTCTATTCTATTCTATTCATTGTATTTTTGTATGTTTGCAACGAATAAACTCGAAAACTACTGGACCAATTTAAAAAATTCTTTCACAATGGTGAAGCTGGTGAATGATGTTAGCGCTAATGTAACATAGGCTATATTAAAAAAGAAATGTCCACCCGTGCGAAGCCGAGACGGGCCGCTAGTGTTCTATAAAGTCGAGGTCCTAGCCCTCGAGTGGTCCGCTACCGATCCGATCCGAACCCCTCGGAGAATCTAGTAGGGAACGGGAAAATGCCGCGTCCTATAGAAAACTTCTGACGGCGCTTCGTTTCACACGGCTTGAAGAACCCTTTAAGTTCCAAAAAAAAGTAGAACTATTCCGAACTGTTAATAAATAAGTTCCGAGACTCGGGTCTGTGAGTGCGTTGTTCGAGCGCGGTATAAATAAGCAAATAAATATTAGACGACATCACATACATTGTTCTGATCCCAAGGTGAGTAGCTACAGCACTCGTTTTATGGAGATCAGAAAAAATGACGGTACTACAACCTCCCAGACCCGACACAATATCGAAAAAGTTCGTTTTTCGACCGGGAATCGAACCCGGGACGTCAGTGTTAGCGCTGCCCAAAGGCCGGTGTGCAAGCCACTCGGCTACGGAGGTCGTCAAGTATGTGGTAAGCTTTCCTTCTGGGTCTCTCATTTTGTTGGCAGAAGGTTCTGTCAGTCATGATTCTCTAAATTAGTGTGAATCCGGAAGGAGTACGGATAATTATTACAATGCTTTGCCAATGTAATAACGACTTGTCGCAGTTGGTACAAAGTATGTGGGTTGTTCCCATCGAGTTATAAATCATTTGGTCGCATTTTTTAAAATTAAAATATTAGTATATTTGGACACATAGTGAAGAGCTTTTTACAATTCAGTTCAATTTATTTCAAACCGTTCAATTTATTTTAATTTAGTTTTCTATAAGTACTGAAGGGAAATACAGAGATCTAAATTGCTGACTAGTAGTAAACATTTTAAACAAGGTTATTTAACTAGTTTTGTGCGGTTAGAAACTTTCCATAGAGTTTTGATTTATTGGTTGGGAAAAAAAAACATTATCTGTAAGAAACTGAAATCTTAATTATGGCTCTTGACCTCGGTTTTAAGAAAGAGGTTGAAACATTTAGTGCTCGTGGCCTACTCCTATTACTTTTATTTCAGAAATCTGCTTTTCAAATCTGTGTTTATACCATAGATAAGCTCTAAAATGTTGTAGTGTAAAACTGTAAATATATTTTAATTATCTCAGTATTAAGAAATAAATTTATAAGACTTAGCTGTAAACGTTTAGTAGTGTACATTTATTTTAAATTATTTATTTATTTAATATAATTGCAACGAATTCTTTGCAACCAAATGCTACTATAACGTGATGGAAATAAGCCAATCGTGTGTGGAGGTTGTGTTGTATAAAAAGTTGACATAGCATGCCTAATTTGAACACGGTCATCGCTTCACTATTCACAAACAATTATCTCGACAATTTAGGAGGAGTTCAATGGTGCAGCGAATGATTGATAGTTTATGTGATCTACCTTTAAAGGCTCTCGCACACTTATAGCAGTTTAGGAGCAGATTGGACGCGTGCCCGCTCGACGCTCGAGTAACACAAGGAACGATATGAGCCACGTCACATCAAATAAAAGCGCGGGGCTTGCGCAAAAATGCTCTGCGTCTTGCCTGGTAGCCGGTACCTTAACATGAGCTATTAAAGTAGTGTTATAGAAGTGACGTTGCGGTTGTGAAAAAAAGATGCGTGTAGCGGCGTGTATGTCTTAGAATGTCCTAAGACGCGCAGCAGCCCTTCACATTATTTTAGTGTCTAAGCTAAAGAGCAGGGATACCAAGATCCATGTTTACAAAACTGTAGTCAGGCCGATCATGATGTATGGTTGCGAAGCTTGAACATTCTTAAGGAAGAGAGTAAACTCCTAGTGGCAGAAAGGAAAATTATCGGAGGAGCCTTGGACTAATAAAAGGTGAAGAAGGCCAATGGAGATGACGAAAAAACAGGGAGATCGAAGAGCTAGTATCTGACCCTTACATTATTGGAGAAATCAAGACCGCCAGGCTCCGTTGACTTGGGCACGTGGAGAGAATGGGAGAAGATCGGGCAGTAAAGAAAGCCAAGCGGGGCGTTCATCGGCCGGTTGGGCGTCCTAGGTACCGCTGGAAGGATGAAGTAGTTAAAAACCTACAAGGGCTCCAGATCGAACAGTGGTCTGAGAGGGTAGAAAGTAGGGAAGATTGACGTCTTGTTGTTTCGGAGGCCAAGATCCACTACGGGTCACTGAGCTAGCGGAGTATGGAAGTAGCGGCGGTTATACTTTTTTTTATTTTATTAAGATATTCACAACAGATAACAATGACGTTTTGGGAATAAACCAATCGTGTGTGTAGGATGTCTTATTGTTGTGTAAAAAAAGTTGACATGACATAACATAGACACGGTCGACGCCTTACTGTTTACAAAAAAACAAAATGTCTAACTGGGTCCAATATACATACATACATACACACACGTCTTACTCCCAAAAAGGGGTAGTTAGACAGTGCATCAAAATCACCAATTTGAGTAAACTCGCCGTTAGTGACCTCGACGCCACATTTAGCATAATCAAAGTAGGGCTCCGAGGTGGGATAGATAACATCAGTGATGGGTTGCAGCCGACCGCCTGATGTGCGAGCGAGATGTTCCACGAGCAGGATTTGAACCTGCCCCCTTCTGACATATTCTGACCCGCCGAAATTATTCAACACTATTTACTTTGTGTTTGTAAACACATTTGTGTTTTTGTAATTTGTTTCGCAACAAAGTTTGCGTTAAATTTATATAAACAAAACAAAAACAAAAACAATTTAAAAAAAAAAATATTTTTTTGCCTATAATTATACCTGCGATAAAGATAAACAACACAATTTTGAACTTGAAACTTGAGGTTATATATAACCTAGAGACTGCAATCATACAACCTCTATTTTTTACACAGTCCTACGTACTTACACCAATTATTTAGCCATGTCAATTTGGAGGTTGCCCAGTGGTTGAAATTCGAGCGTAATTCACAAAGTGAAAGTCAGCTTTTTTTTATATTAACGGGTAAGTGCCTTGGTCTCACCTGATGTTAAGTGAATGATGATGATGGAAGCGCACTTCACCCGGGATCTAATGTGCTATTTCTGTTATTTAATCTGAGTGTTCAATTCATCAACTTCAGGACCATGAGGTATGTTCTTATAAAAGTCATGAAAACAAGTTGGACCACATCGACCACTTTTTAAATCTTTGTACTTCGCTTGAAATTCTTTTAGCAGCAGGTCTGCAAACATGAATATTATCTGGCCACATGCTGCGCCTGGTGTTCCTTCATGTCATGAAAATCAATCTCACTGAAATCTGTTTTATAAAACAATCTACCAATATCTGTTGCTCTCACTTGAAAGTGCACCATTTCTTAACTTTAAAGCAATTTAGTTTAAAAAATGTTATTATTCTATGTCATGTTCTGTTTAAGCTGAATAGTACTTCAAATCATACACAGGTATTCAGAACCTGAATATTTTATGGGATTTTAGTCTTTGTACAGCAAACGTCTACAAATTGAAAACCAAATAAGGTGTTTTACTTAACTTATAGCTCTATAAGCGGACATAGTACCTAGATGTTCAGCTAAATCAAATAAAATCAAATCAAATCAAACTGCAATCTGGCTGAGGTAAGGTTTTTTATTAATTCGCCGTTTTGTTTAGGCCAGCACAGTTTTCCTTTGTACTGTCATGATGCAGGCACAGGAGGCAACTCAACCCGGCCTTTGCGACGAGTAGACACAGTTTTAAACATTATTCTGAAAAAAAGGTTTAAATTATTGTTGACCACTATATGAATTTAAGCTTGTAGGGTTGAGTTAGTTACTCCAGACAATAGAAAGTAGGTATTAACCGAGCGCGCGAAGGCTTAGTACGCGACCTCCGTGCCTCGTGTCTAAATTCGACAGTAACGTGACATGACGTACACGAAGACAGACAGACGCGCGCGGCGCGGTGCGTGGATGCTGCGACGCGACGCGCCTTGACGTGCGAGCTCGCGGGGGAAGGGATGCGCGGTACGGCCGCGCATCCTAACTATGATGATAATGCCTACCTAAAACATTATTTATTTATTAAGGCAGTCAAAAAAAATTTAGATCACTAATTTAACATCCGTAAATAAGAAATAACAATTTATTTTTCTTTTCCGATTTTATAAATGAAATTAATAATTGTACATAAAATATTGATTCAACAATTACAATTTTATAGATTTGTTATTCTTCAATGACTATATAATACCAATAGCTGTCTTGGGTAACTTTAGATCTATTTCTCAAAAAAAAATGTAGTAATCGCACTTTTAACCAGATCATATCTGAATATGTAGTCACATGAGACGCGTCATGCAGAATAATGCAACAAACCAATGAACGGACAGCTCCTATTCAAAATTAATATTACGGCCATTATCGTAACCTCTTTTTATGTAAATAAATGTAATTTATCTTACAGAACACTTTTTATGAATGAACACACACTTGAGGTGGTGTACAATTAATAACCTCATTATGTCCCTGCATGAAAATTTGCGAAATTGCACTAAATATTACATTCGTTCAAAGACTATAGAAATTACTTTTTAAATAGTTGTTTGTCTTGTGGCGCCCGGAAATTTTCAAATAAACTGGTATATACACGGTGTAACAAAATATCCCGTAAAAAGTTTAATAAAATCATCAAAGCCAAAAATATTGTCAACCCTAGTAAGCTGTCATGTCAGGGAACCGGAGTTAACATAGATTATTTAGCAGAGAGGCCTACCTACCAATTTTAAAAATTGTCAACTTTAATGTCATTATGCTTAAGTAAGCTTCAAATGCGTAAAGACGGAAAAAAAATTAGTTTGTCAATTTCAAATCTTTTTATCGATATTCTACAATTGTTTCGTATTTTTTTTTTCTAAAATGACGATGTTTTCTAACTCAGAATATTACGATATGACGTTATGCGTAGGCCATGAAGATACCAATTTAAATCGTGCTCGCGAACTGTGAACTGTGCTCGTGAAATATCGTCAACGATTTATCGATGGAAGACCACCCGCTGAACAGCGACGGCTACCTTCGTACCAGTATTTTCTAAACATGTCAAGACGCCTACATTCCATAGGCTCCTTTCATCGGTCTACTGGAAGTGGACGTCCAAGCACAGTCGATGCCAGGCAGGCTGAATTAGTGTTAGAGCATTTTGAAGAAGAGCCAACCACGAGTACGAGATTCGGAGCAAGATTCGGTATGAACCATGTTGCAGTTTGGCGAATTTTTCGTGATGACGACCGTCACCCCTATCACTATCGCCGTATAACTATCGCCGTAGGAGCTGATACCCTCCGATCATGCACCCAGGAGGAACTTCTGCGAGTGGTACCTCATGCAGTTAGAGGAGAACCTAATTTCGTAAACTATGTTATTTGGACGGATGAGGCAACATTCACGAGGTCAGGACTTTCAAATGTGCATAAAGATCACGTTTGGGCTCGCAAGAATCCACACGCTTCACGGCGGGGCAGAACTATAAAAAAAGATATTTTTGTATGTAGCTAGATTTCTGTAGTCTAATAAAAAAAAATTTAATTAAGTATTCACATTATAGATTCTAAAATTAGGGCTTTCAATTGTTAGACCAAATTATAATGGTGGCAAAACAATTGTTGGGCGAAACAATAATTGTACGTTTTAAGTTTAGGCCAATACGGTTTGGCCATGTAATATTAGGACTAAAATTTTTAGGCGAACCGAAGAGCACCTGTTTCAGCACGATGGAGCTCCGGCTCATTTTGCTCACGACGTGCGATAGTATCTCAACGTTCGCCTTCCGCGAAGATGGATCGGCCGTAGGGGACCGGTGCTATGCCGCTCGTACTCCGGGCCTCACCCTTGGACTTCTTCTTATGGGGTTATGTTAAGGCCAGAGTGTATTTCTCCGATTGCCCAACGGTTTTCGAGATGCGTGTATATCGGCGTTCGCGTCAATAACTTACTTTTTCGTAATCAACGTCAAATTTACAGGAACGGCTCAAAGTGAGCTCCGCCTTGCTCAATGCACAACCTCGCTCGTCGGTATATGGCTTGTGTGGCATTTCGCATCATCGTCGGTGTTATTGACGCGAACACCGATCTTACATTTATTCAGGTATTATTTGGTTATAAATCAGCTGTTATACAAATTAAAGCTAGTTATTTTGTGCCCAAACTGCTTGAGTATCATCTGTACAAGCGCTTTTCTTTCTTTCTTTTCGTTGATGGCTTCGTGCGATTAGCACATTTAGCCAGTGTCAAAGTAATTTTTCCTACAAGTAATACATAAATATACAACATTTCCTTCCAGTCAGTATGATGATGAATGATAATAAAAATGAGAAGTGAGAAATGATATACCCCCCAACCCCTTGAGTATCTCGGTAAAGATGTGGGGCTTTACTAATTCCTCGGGCGGACTTCTTGAGAGAATTTGAAAAGTAAAGTTGCACTGTTTTGTTTCATTTGCCAACACTCATGCACACTTACGAACATGCACACTTAACGGTTAATAATCCACCATTATTTCATATTAATATTCGACATAACACAAATTTCTGAAAATAAAACTAAACCGCAGACATGACTCTTCACTTTCCCGCCAAGAAGTCCTACAAGCGCTTATTTTTTTAATTTAGTCCTTCAGTCGAAAACTTAATTTATACGTTTCTCAATTTTTTTTGTTACATTAAAACACTAAGTTTACGTTAAATAATCACACTGAACTTTTTGTACTGTACTTATTATATACTTTTAGATAGACTTGAAATAAACTGCATCAAATAAACACGGACTTGTGTTGCCATATCTGAAAAACTCAGAGCCATAGAGTATTATGTGGGACATAACTG
Organism: Eudonia truncicolella; assembly: GCA_949315975.1. NCBI lineage: Eukaryota > Metazoa > Arthropoda > Insecta > Lepidoptera > Crambidae > Eudonia > Eudonia truncicolella. Next base: position 5,162,267 of record OX438853.1, on the reverse strand, counting down.
AGTATGGCTCGGACTGTGAACGGACTTAATGCGTTTTTTTTTCTTAAATTTTACAAACGGTGCCTGATAGGACTAAGCTATTCTTAGCACAAAATCGAAAAAAAACGAAATTTAAAAAAATGTACTGAACCTAGTATGGCTCTGATGTAGGTACGCGACATGTACTTACCCATCGCTTTATCGCTTACGCTTATCATATTACATGCACTCTAGATGAAACCTATAATCGGTAGGTATGTCTCGTATCGTGGTTTGTTAGGTATCTTACTGACAAAAAAAAGCACTCCTGACTGATGTAAACAGCTCATAACTGTCCCACTGCTGGGCAAAGGCGTCCATCATTGAAATCAATAAGTCATCGCTACAAGTGATGGGTAATCGCTTAATACCACGCTTGCCAAATGCGGGTTCAGATCACAAACCCGGGCTATTATGAATCGAAAAATCCGAAATACATTTTGCCCGACCTAGGAATTGAACCCGAGACCTTCGGGTATCGGGCCGAGTGCTCTGCCAGTCGGCCACCGAGGCGTTGATGGTGACCTGACTGATGATTCTTCAACACTTTACGTTCCGGGCCATTAATCTAGTATAGGCTAGTTAATGTAATGCAACGCGCATACAACAGACGATACATACGGAGTTACAATGAACGGCCTTGGGGCGAGTCGCACCGAGTGCTTAGCAGCTTAGAGTTTAAATCACCATTTAACCGAGTTTAGAGTTAACCTGGATGCCTAGTGCGAGTTTATTTTTTTTTTTATTATTTTTAGCTGACCCAGCGGACTACGTACGACTTTGATAGTTTCTATGACAATAAAACAAACAAATCGTGGAACATTTTGTATAGGAAAATTAAATTGTCGTTTTAAGTATTTTCCGTTACTTATTATTTATGTTTCTCACCGCTTAAACCTTCCTTGAACTTCCACAAATATTTCAAAATCAAAATTAACCAAATCAGTCCAGCCATTCTCCAGTTTTAGCGAGACAAACGAACAGCAATTGATTTTTATATATATAGATTTTGGCACAAAACAGCCATTACATACAATAGTTCTATAATTAAAGTAGTACTGGTAATAGACAAAACAGTGCCGACAATATGTTATATTATAGTTGACACAGGGCGCACATCCCTATATTATACTCGTATATGTATAATGAGAATGATTCTATGAGTGAAAGAACATAAAAAAAAGTTATTCAAGTCATTTAAAATTTACAGTACCTAACAGAATTTGAGAAATTAAAGAGCTTCGAAGAGAAAACAATGTTTTTTTATATATATAGATATTTGACCCTAATACTTTTTATTTGGAAATGAAACAATAAATAGCATAAAATATGTTCAATAACTTATCATTTATTAGAAAAAACAACAAAATATCAACTAAACAAGTACTTACCGATTCAATATAAAATTTCATACAAACAACTAAATGAGTTTTAAAGTACCAGCAATAATGGACAACTAATTAGAAACAATACAAAAAAAATAAAAGATAAATAATTTATAAGTTTAATTATTGAGCTTTATACAATTTAGGTAATAGATACTGTGTATAGGCTACTAACATAATTTTTTTTTTTTTGCGTATCCTTTATTATCTATCAATCACAGATCAACGACGTGGCATTGATTCAAGCAATGTCATAAATTTATCTAGTGGGATTGAATTCCATGCTTCGACAAAAGATTCATAGAGTTCGTTGTGACTGGAGTTACGTTTGTTTGAGACTTTCTTTTTTACGATATGTGTTAGCGCAACAAAATTTGCGTTAAAATTATATGAACAAAACAAAAACACTTTCCTCAAGTTTATTTAAATAAATTATTTTGACTTTGACTTTGCAAATAAGTAGCAGGTGATCGGTTTACGGCAAAAGATCGGAATAACTCGCGGAGTCACTTAGGCAGTTAATATTATTGTAGGTAGGTAATCGGTTCATTGGGGTGTAAGGCTTGTTTTAAGTCCGACTAGCTAGCTACCACCATCTTATCTAAGAATGTTGCTATAGCAACAGTGTCAATAGCACTGTTGTGTTCCCAGTTCCGACAGTTAGAGATATGATAGCCAACTTCCTCGCGGTTAAGGATTTCGTGTTTTTTTTGATTGATTCAAACGGCATTTTTAGTGGCGGCGAGAAACTTAAACGTTTCTCAAGCCGTGTGAAACGAAACACCGTCAGAGGTTTTCTAGAGAGAATAGCCTCACACACTAGTGCGTGTCCCCCGTGACCTACTAGATTCTACGAGGGGTTTGGATCGGATCGGGGGTGTCCGACCGAGGGCGCCTCTAAAGGCTAGAACCTCGGCTCGGGTTGACCGGGTCATAGGGGTGGGAAGAAGCGTCTAGGTACATGTCTGTGCCTGTTATAGAGCGCGTGTGAGTCGCCGTAACCTTGTTCAATAAAGTACGGTGTCTTGGGCCTAACCGAGTGTGCATATTTAATTCTGTAAATGTGTAGTGGCAGGATAGGAGGATAGTGCCCATTCCGGGTGAAGTGCGCTTCTACCTACTTACAATGAGGTGAGATGAAAATAAGCTTACCCGCTACAAAATAACATAAAACCAATTGAGTAAATTTAAACTTAGTAGCTTCTGTTAAACCGGGCCTGCGTAACCGAAAGATTTATCTATGATTTTATTATGCTGCCAGCAAACAGGACAACGCGCCGATAATTCTAAGCACATGAAGGATTTACGCATGTTACTAATTAGAATATATGCCGATGCTGCGCGTACGCAGTTGGCAAGTAGGTACAGTCAGCAGCAGAAGTCGTTGAACACAAGCATTTAAGAATGTTTTCCATGTGAAAAGGGTTCGAATTGTCAGTATAATATCAAATGTAAAAATGAAACTCGATAGTAGATTCGTGAAAGTCGTTTAATTTTTTATTTTGATAGTAAGGGGCTGTTGCGGCACTAGTGTTCGACAGGACAGGACCCAGTGATTGACATCTATTTCCTTTAATCATTTCAAAATAGGGGTCAGCAATAAATAAATACCGACCACCTATTCCTACTCGGACCAAATATCGGTCCGAGGTTTCCTAGCTGTCATCCCACAATGCCGACCACAGATCTATTGGTCTGTCTGTGATGATATAATTTTTCTTACAAGTAATACATAAATAAACATTTGCGAAAAAATTAACACAATAATAATATGAGATAAGCCTTTATTAAATATAATGACAATTAAAAGTAAAAGTTAACATTCGAATCATTGGTCCAATTATTGATAGAGAGAGTTACATTTTTGTTTGGTACATTTATTGTTGATGAGTTGATCTGAGTATTTATATACAAACTCAATGGTGTAAACACAGATGTAGTTCAGTATAAATTTCGGTAAGTATTCCAAATTTAAATCACATTCTCCCCCTAGAGGATGAATGAAATTCAGTACAATTTTCTTTCCCTGTTTTTAACAGATTAAAAATGACTATTGTTATGTTCGCTTTTTGTGGCATAGAATGTCACTTTTTTGAGCAAGTGGTACGAAAATAAACAATATTTCCTTCCTGTATAATGATGATGAATGTTAATAGAAATGAGAAGTGAGATATCTAGAGTATCTCAGTAAAGATAGAAAGAAAGAAAGGAAGAACTCACGCGGACTTCTTGAAAGAATTTGAAAAGTGACGTTGCACTGTTTTGTTTCATTTGCCAACACTCATGCACGCTCACGAAACATTAATATTCGACATAACACAAATTTTCTGAAAATATAAAACAAAACCGCAGACGCTCCGCTCTTTACTTTCCCGCCAAGAAGTCCGACCAATATTATTTATTGACAATGAAATGTGTTGAACATTGGTGCTAAACCTAGGTATGGATTGTAGATGTCTCCGTTCTACCTGATGTAAAGCAGAAGCAGAATCCATATGCTCCAGCTAGAGGAGCAGGATTGAGTCTCTCAAGTAGGGCTGCCATACGTCCCGGTAAAAAATTAAAAAAAAAAAAAAATTGTCATTTCGAAAGCGATATGAAAGCAATATCGAAAGCTGTAGCCTATAGCTTTTATATCGCTTTCGAAATGACAAGATTACGCCATAAACTATAGAGCGCGATAGCGAGAGCTATAGCGATAGAGTTAGGCGGTAGGTCCTCTGGTTTGAAGCGTTGTGTCCCGGCCAGTAAGTCTGTGGCCCCGGTTTGGCACGGCTTGTTGATTTTTCACATTTTATTTACCTAGTTTAATATTTTTAATAAATATCTACCAAAAATGAAACGTAAAAGTTTTTTCGTACCACTTGCTCAAAAAAGTGACATTCTATGCCACAAAAAGCGAACATAACAATAGTCATTTTTAATCTGTTAAAAACAGGGAAAGAAAATTGTACTGAATTTCATTCATCCTCTAGGGGGAAAAAATATAGAATTTAATGTTTTTTTTTTAAATCAATGAGCTTTCTTTCGTTTTCGTACCATTTGCGAAAAAATTGACACAATAATAATATGAGATAAGCCTTTATTAAATATAATGACAATTAAACAAAAATACATTTTTAATCTGTTAAAAACAGGGAAAGAAAATTGTACTGAATTTCATTCATCCTCTAGGGGGAGAATGTGATTTAAATTTGGAATACTTACCGAAATTTATACTGAACTACATCTGTGTTTACACCATTGAGTTTGTATATAAATACTCAAATCAACTCATCAACAATAAATGTACCAAACAAAAATGTCTCTCTATCAATAATTGGACCAATGTTTCGAATGTTAACTTTTACTTTTAATTGTCATTATATTTAATAAAGGCTTATCTCATATCATTATTGTGTTAATTTTTTCGCAAATGGTACGAAAAGTAGAGTATTTTCCTCGGTGATAAAGGTGTCTTAGTCTTGGGTGAACTTAAATCCCTCGCTACACTCAGGACTCGTCTTAAATCCCTCGCTTCGCTCGTGATTTAAGTTTTTAACAACCTCGCTACGCTCGGGAGTAAACCTCGAGTCCTTCGTTACGCTCGCGATTTAAATCGTCACCCGCGACAGAAGACACTGCTTTATCCCCTTGGTTAATAATCTACTAATTGAGTAGGTATATAACAGCTAATCAAAACAAAGTCAATAAACATACAATATATTTGATTTGTGTATATAATAACTGCATTAATCTAAACGGGATTTAGATAACAAATATTTACTTAGAAGACAATATTAAACCACAACATAATGACACTGCAAAAGGTACGCTCCATACCAACGCACACATAGACAGCCTCACACGGACACCGAATCTCAATTAAGGGACAGTCGCAATCACAACCATTTGCAATTGATCGCTACCAAATCACATATTTCGTATTTTGGAACGTAGAACGCGACGATAGCGCCACAAGCGAGCGATTGACGAACTAAAAGTGCATGACGGGCGCTCTAAAATAAACCCACCGATTGTAGCAACCGCACTAGTAGCAGTCGCGTTGCTTGCCTTTGTGCATTTAGCAACTGGTCGCTTTTTTCGGTATTCTGATGCCTTTTTTTTTTTTGACGGAGTGGAAATCTGCTAACAGACGCATCAGCGGGCAAAGAGGGGTCCCGCTGGCTGTACGAGGCTGGCTAAGACTCTGTTCCAGGGCCGAAGCCCTAGAGAAAGCGAGTCTAGGCCGACTCGGTAAAAACCACTCCGATGTCCTCCCGTCACCTTGGAACCAGCAAACCGGCGATCATCGCGTCGTCCTCATCCGAGGGGGACGCATCGAACGCCGGCATGGTGGAGCCTGACGAGGTCATGGGAACCCTTTCGGACACTTCCACAACCGGTATTCTGATGCCTGCCGATTTGTTTCGAGATTACCTTCTTGACTCCTTATTTTGTGTTAAACCTACATGTTTAATGAACACAATAATATTATTAAGTCTAGTCATAGACTAGTAATAGTCTAATCAATGTTAAGGTCAAAATCATTCGTTATCGTATGTACACAATAATCTGTGATGCATTGAACGTCTGCGCCTCCCGGTGAAATACGAAAGATAAATAGGATTGCTGATCACCTTCAACGACCTTTTCAAGGTCATCAGCCTTTTTTAGGGGCGGGCGGCGACAAACTGAAAGGGTTCCTGAGCTGAGCTGATTGAAGCACCGGCAGATGGTCTCAAGAGGGAATGGCATTGTCGCAAGCGTGTCCCCTTTGTTGCTAGATTCTCCGAGGAGCTCGGAACGGAACGACCCGAGGGCGCCTGAAAGCTTTCGTCAACGTGATCGAATGGCGAATGAAACTCGCACAGGGTACTTACCGTGGTGATAAAATTGATAAAATACCAAAATATTAAAACGAAAAAAAAAAAAAAAAAATATTAAAGCAGACATCATCATCATCATCAGCTCATTTTATGTCCCCACTGCTGGGGCACGAGCCTTCCCTATGGATGGATAGGGAGAACGGGCCATAAACCACCACGCGGGCCCAGTGCGGTGCGGTGGTTGTTAACGACTGCTAATGCAGCCGGGACCAACGGCTTTACGTGGCTTCCGAAGCATGGAGGAGCTCGAGATGATGCATTTTTGGTCACCCACCCGATGACCGGCCTTTGCGAACGTTGCTTAACCTCAGCACTCGCAGACCGGCCGCTGAGGTTTGATCTATCGTCATTCTGAGTATGGTAGGGGACAAAGTGAACTGCCCCTATACAACGTGTGAAAGGTGTGGTCAAAATGTATCCGATTTAGATCTTGTATGCAGAGTTACGTTAGAGATTATTAACTATAATTTGTTATGCAACTTTCAATTAAATATTTATATTGTGACGTCACATCAAAATAAACATGTCTCAGCCCTAGTGGTTCAGTAACCTCTGCGTACTTACAATTATGATCACTGCTGCTTGCTTACAATGCTGCTGCTGCGCCTGACGCGCGTCACTTCACAAATATAAATGTTTCATTAACCGTTGCATGACAAATTAATGTTAATAATTATGTCTTAATCATCAATTAGACTTCTTGGCGGGAAAGTGAAGAGTCATGTCTGCGGTTTTGTTTTAATTACTAAAATTTGTGTTATGTCGAATATTAATGTGAAATAATGGTGGATTATTAACCGTTAAATGTTCGTGAGTGTGCATGAGTGTTGGCAAATGAAACAAAACAGTGCAACTTCACTTTTCAAATTCTCTCAAGAAGTCCGCCGAGGAATTAGTAAAGCACCACATCTTTACTGAGATACTCGAAGGGTTGGGGGGTATATCATTTCTCACTTCTCATTTTTATTATCATTCATCATCATACTGACTGGAAGGAAATATTGTATATTTATGTATTACTTGTAAGAAAATTACTTTGACACTGGCTAAATGTGCTAATCGCACGAAGCCATCAACGAAAAGAAAAAAAAAATCATCAATTATGTCTCATACAAGTTCTAGATGGGATAAACATTGGATACTATTATCTTATTGACAATTTTTGACTTTTATTAGAGTACTGTAGTGGTACTGTATGACATTGTGGAAATTGGAACTTTTACCTGAGGTAAATTTGTTAATTTAGATATTAATTTTGTTTATTTACATGGTGGTTGTCTTCTATATTTTTTTTTATTTTTATGTGTGTTTATTTGTGATGGAAAGTGTCCTGCTAAAATAGGGCATTTTCCAATATTTTTGACGCTGTAAGGGAGAAAAGAGCTGGACACTTGCCGAGTTTCTTGCCGGTTCTTCTCAGTACAAGATCTCCCGCTCAGAGTAGACTTACGAACCGATGGCATAGTGACATTCACAAGAGCTACTTGTAGCCTAAACTGAATAAATGATTTTTGAATTTGAATTTGATCTTTTCTTTTTGACCCCACCTTTTTGTTACACGTTGTATATAGCTGCTGTCAATTACATTTATTTACCCAGCAGTTAATAGTATTTACACTTGGTTGCATGACTATGTTCCGGGATTATACACATATTACCAAACACCATGTATAAAATACGGGTGTTCACTCATGCGCACGAAGTCGCTTGGCCGCTTTGTTTATTATATATGCTAATTACTTTACCTGCCCTGATTAAGGCAGGCAAAGTCAAAATGAGCTCACCAAAAAAATAGTTCAAAAACCTGGTTTAGGAATGATTTTTTGCTTTAATTTAAAAGGTGATCTTTGATAACAAGAAGAGATATTTTTTATTTTACGTAATTAATACAAGTGGTTGTATAAATTATATTTGTACCTAATTTGATTAAAAAATATAGGGAAAAAACATCCTGAGTTTCTGTTTTGTCATGTACTTTATCTCACCTGATGTTAAGTGATTATCACCGAAGGTGAAAGCGCACTTCACGCGGAATCCTTGGCTACTGAGGCACCGGATATCTTACCTCTAGCTGCCGGAACACAACAATGCTACAAAAATGGTGGCAGCTAGCCAGGCGGACTTAAAACAAGCCATACCACCAACCCAAACCGGGAACAAACATGTACAGTCACAAGCATTACCATGTGTACACTTTTGACTAGTTTTGACTCTTATTCCATTGTATTAAGAGTTACATTGTTTTCATGGTAATGTTCATGTCTGTACCTCCTCGAACTCGGGACTTCTGGGTCTGAAACAAATGGTCTTAACTACTAAACCATAGAGGTTATCTATCATCATCATCAGCTCATTTTTATGCTCCCACTGCTGGGGCACGAGCCTTAACTACCACGGGGGCCCAGTGTGGGAATTAAGCCATTGGTAGTCGTTAACGACTGCTAATGGAGCCGAGACCAACGGCTTTACGTGCCTTCACGCACGGAGGAGCTCGAGATGATAAATTGTTGGTCACCCATCCGATGACCGGTCTTTGCGAACGTTGCTTAACCTTAGCAATCACAGACAGGGCGCGTTAACCACTGCGCCATCGAGCTCCTAAGGTTATCTATAACTAAGGTTAATAAAAAGTCAACATACAACGACTGTTATTTATTCGCATGTTAAATACTTCTATATTTTTTTCAATAAATTAGTTGTGGACTTTTTGGACTTAGATATAACAGGCGTTCAGATTTAGTTGAATCATAAGAGACACATGAGAACAATTTTTAACTAAAAACTAAGGATAAAAATGCGTAAAAAATTAACAGCTAGCAACACCCTGGTCGTATTTTGTTCAATAGTTTTAATAATAGATATTGGTACTTTTTCTCTATTGGACATTTTTCCATTATGGTAAACGAAATTAAAATTTCGGATTAAATAGTAACATTTCAGTGTTGTGATCAGCACAGCTTATAAGTACTCTAAACTATATCACAATAAAATTGCACAGATTTTAAAGAATCAATCTCAAATCATCGAATCAATCCGAAACAGTTGTGCAAAAATATAAATTACACTTAATAATGTAGACATTTTTAAACACAAATCAGAGTATATTTCTATTTTTTTTTTTATATAAATTTATTTTGTTTTTTTTTTTCATTTTCTTAAATCGGATACAATCAACATAAAATTATCGGAAATAAATACTTTTTATTTGATAAAATTATAAATAGTGTAAATCATCCCTGTCTACTTCCATAAACACGTAAAACAAAGTTGCAACTTTTTCATCCATAGATAAAAATACTATTTTATTTAAAGGTGGCGCGGTGGCAAAGAGATCAATCAACTCACGCGGCCTATGATGTTACCGAATATAATTGCTGCACATATTATAACACCGATACCAGTTAGTATTTGATTGGGTTCAAATGATATTTTTGAATCTATAACTTCTTTGTCCTTCTCAGCTTCGTCTAGATCTTGGTGTATTACTGACAGGGCTTTTCCTAAGTCAGCGTCGGATTTAGCGCTCGTCACTGACGCCGAGACGACCATACGTTTCAGTTCACGCAGTTGCGTGTCTATTTTTGTTTCTTGATGGTTTATGTGATCTGAAATGGAACGTATACAAATAAATTAACGACTTTTTAAATTAATTATTTATTTATTTGCCGTATATGTAATATACATATTATGTATATATGTATGCCTAGCGTAGTAATTATATTTAATTATTTTATATTTTGAATTCACAAAGCTTTATGTAGTTAGAAGATAAAATTTTACAAGAAAAAATTAACCAGTCTCTGGAAGCTCGAGTGGGAATCGAACCCACGGCCCTTGGATTACAGGTCCAAGGTTCTGACCGCTGAGCTACCGCGACTTTCTGAGATTGGTTGATTTTTTCTTGTAATTTTTTTATTATATTTAAGGGTGCGCGCCGTCCGTGAGTGACAAGTGTCATATATTTTATTTGAAATTTCTTCACCCATATTTATTTGATGCCGCGCGGCCATACTAATTTTGTATGGGGAATTTAGGGTGCATAATAAAAAATAATAATTTAAATAACCGTGTGAGAGAGAGAGAGAGAGAGACGGACGATTTGTAGTTAAAACATTGGTGATTGTTTAGACAAAATCAGAGGTACAATACAGTCGACGCTACTGTTTTTAAAACCAATTTAGTCAGCTCATATTTTAAAATAAGTATGATTAAAATGTTTTTCTTTTGTTTATACATATAATTTTAACGCAAATTTTGTTGCGAAACAAATTACAAAAACACAATGTTGAAAAAATTTCCACGAGCAGGATTTGAACCTGCACCCTTCTGACATACCGGGTCAGGTGCTCTTCCAATTGAGCTATCGTAGTTCTAACCAGCCCGCCGAAATTATTCAACACTATTTACTTTTTACTTTGAAAGCCAAAGGCACCCATTTAATGTCAACAACTACCGTCATTAACCGGCTTTCAAAGTAAAAAGTAAATAGTAATAATAAAACTCCTACACTCACACCAATTATCTAGCCCAAGAGAAGCTTCGTTATGACACTCGTTCAATTGTTACTAGACAACGGATAAACATACTTAAAATACTTAAATACATACTTATTATACATAGAAAACACCCAGGCCCGAGACAATTTAGAAAAACAATAATTTCTAAATTGACCGGACCGGGGATCGAACCCGGGACCTCAGAGATGGCGACACCATGAAAACCGGTGTGCAAACCACTCGACCAAGGAGGTCGTCTTTACACTTTATGGAAACCATTAAAAATAAATAAACAGTTTACGTAATTACCTATTAAAGATGACTGTTTTGTGACTAGATGCTCGATGTTGTCCTGCATTGTTTTCAAGTTTTGTGCTAACTGCTCCTGTAAGAAAAGGTTTGGGAAATTGAGCGTTGATGCATTCACAATAAGGATCATTATTGATTGTCCAGTAAAAAAAACAGCTTCGGTAAGCCACGCAAGGAATATTATTTATTGTTTTAATATTAACGCTCACATTTTATTACTTGAAATTAAAAGCATCCAAATATGGGTCGGGCGTGGATTCCCTAAATCGCAATTCGTCTGATTATCTAAATTACCAGTTTCTCACTTCGTACACATCGCAAATCGTCTTAGTCGCTAAATGTCTAAATTTTAAAATAAGTATGGATCGGGTCGGGTCGGGTCGGGTCGGGCGTGGATTACTCAAAACCTAATATTCTTAATTATACACAGTCAGGTCATAAATTCTGTCACATGTTTAATATAAAATAATTGAGACAAGTCTATTCATTATGTAACCATTTATATACCAAAATGAACTTAACAAAACATAGATTCTTATGACAATAAAGTTTATTCAAAATGACCTCCGTGGTTTTGAATACGAGCCTTCAATCTGCGCGGCCATTACTCTTTTCTCAAATTATAAGTGAAGCGTACGATTTTTAGTTAATGATAAGAAAATTTTAGTTATTAAAAGTTATTTCTTGTAAGTATAATTTTTTTTTTTACATTCCCCTTTAAACACTTGAAAAATTCGAAATATGAATCCTACTAATATTATAAACGCGAAAGTTTGTAAGTATGGATGGATGTTTGTTACTCTTTCACGTAAAAACTACTGAATGGATTTTAATGAAACTTTCCTCATATACAGACCATGACCCAGACCAGCATATAGGATTTTTTTTTGCTATAGTCTTCGCGAACGAAGTCGCGGGCAACAACTAGTCAAATATAATTCAGAAAATTAGATTTTGGGTAATCCACACCCGACCCGACCCGATCCATACTTATTTTAAAATTTAGACATTTTGCGACTAAGACGATTTGCGATGTATCGATATTTGCGATCAGACGAATTGCGATTTAGGGAATCCACACCTGACCTCCAAATATTAATAGAAAGGATGGTTGAAATTTATCAAATCCCTTACATCATACTGCAAGACCCAAAGATACTGTATCATTATGCGTAAAACGGAACGCATCCGATTAAGATAAAAAGATGGTTTGCAAGTTACTTATTCATTATAAGACTGACTTCTTGGCGGGAAAGTGTCTGCGGTTTTGTTTTATTTTCTAAAATTTGTGTTATGTCAAATATTAATGTGAAATAATGGTGGATCATTAACCGTTAACTGTTCGTGAGTGCGCATGAGTGTTGGCAAATGAAACAAAACAGCGCAACGTCACTTTTCAAATTCCTTTAATAAAGTCCACGTGAGATCTTAGTAAAGCTCACATATTTACTGAGGTACTCAAGGGGTTAGAGATATATCATTTCTCACTTTTCATTTCTATTATCATTCATTATCATCATACAGGAAGGAAATATTGTTTATTTATATACTTCTAAGAAAAATTACTTTGACACTCAAAAAAAAATCAAAATCAAAATTTTTTTATTATTAACTACAAGTAGTTTTTTTACAAATGTGTGGGTCTCTTCTGTTAAGTTTGAAAAAACCTGTTTTAGAAGAGACCCCTCTCTTTACTGTACAATCATATTTTTGTAGTTAAGTACATAGGTAGGTCTTATATGTTAGAGGTTCAATGATTTGAAAATAGTGTATATTTGATGTATATTTAGTAAAATTTATGTGGGATATTTTGCATGTTTCTGTGTTGTGTTCAAATAATTTAATGCTTTCCCTTCTACTTTCTTTTCGTGTTATGTTAGTATTTATTTATACAATTGATTACTTCAATCTATATACATATGTATAATTATATAATTTACATATATAATATAAATTAGTTGTTGGATAAAAGTTTTTCAATACTTTCGTAACTTTGTAATTTTAACCATGATGTTACTTTCTTTTTACATGTAAAGTAATTTAGTGAAAAAATTATTAATATTTTGTTAACTTTGTTGTATATTGACACCGATTGAGCCGAGAATTGTTTAAGAGCAACAGCAAAAAGTTGTTTTGCTAATTTTAACGCGAACTACTGTGTCTTTTTTACGTTTAGTTAATAGTTTTGGATCAAAAGAAAAATTTTTGTGTACGTAAAGAATGCACTGTTGTATATATAATTGTCTAACTGTCAGAACACTAGCTTCTTTGTACAATAAATTAGTGCTAAAGAGTATCTTCTTTCGTAAAGCTACTTTTAAAATTAGTCTTTGTGCACGTTCAATGTTTATAAATGTTGTTTTGTAGGTACCGCCCCATATTGTTATACAGTATAACAATAAAGATTGAACAAGACTCTTATAAATATATATAATAAGTTCTTTGTCAGCTATGTTACGCAGGTGTTTAAAAAGCCAAATTAGTTTACGTGCTCGATTTGCAACCATTTCAAGCTGGGGGTACCAGGATAAGTTTTTATCTAAAATAACACCTAGGTATTTTATTTGATTAATACGTTTAATTTTATAACAATTGCAATTACCAAAGTTATCATCTTTTTTACACGAATGTGCAGAAATATTTAGATTATTTTCCGGTTGCATTGAATTACGAATCGAAAAGGTAATATAATTAGTTTTAGACATATTAAGGGATAACAAATTGAGGTTCAACCAGTTTACAACTTTAGTCAGTCCAGTCTCAGCCTTAGCAAATACTTCTGGCCAGTTATCTCCATGGAAAAACAGAGCAGTGTCATCCGCATACGAGAATACACATCCATTTACAAGTTTAATATTAGTCAAGTCATTGATATAAATCAGAAAAAGAGTAGGTCCAAGGACACTACCTTGTGGGACGCCATAATTATTGGTAATATTAACATTGCTATATGTATTATTATCGAGTTTAACCATTTGTGTACGACCCTGGAGATAATCAGTAAGTAATGCGAGAAAACTACCCCTTATTCCAATTCTGTTAAGTTTAAAGAGAAGAGTGGGGACAGAGACGGTATCGAAGGCCTTTTTCAGGTCAAGAAAGATACATAAGGCTTTTTTCTTGTTGTCTAGGTGTGTTGTTATGTTTCTTGTGAGGTCCAAAATAGCGTCTTCAGTACTAATACCTGTGCGAAAACCATATTGGTTTTTTGATAAAATGTTAAAAGTATTGAGAAAACCTAGCAGGCGACTATTTATTAATTTTTCGATAATCTTAGAAATCACAGGAAGCACCGAGATAGGCCTATAATTATTAATGTCGCATCTATCCCCACTCTTATAAACAGGGTGTATAATTGAGCGTTTTAGATTTTGCGGAAAAATACCCCGTTCAAATATAAGGTTGCCAAGGCAGGCCAGCAACGGAACAATAACTGGCTTAATTATTTTTATAAACCTAGTTGGAATTTTGTCCCATCCTGCGGCTGACTCCGGCTTAAGATTATTTATAATGGAATCAATTTCGGAAGGTTCTATTTCAATAACACCAATGGAGCCAACTTGAGAGGGAATATCATTATGACCGTGGATTTGCTGCGGCAGGTTTGTATTTATTTGTTGAGCAAGTGTTTTCCCGACGTTATTAAAGTAATTGTTAATGTAATCAGCAGACTCTGTAGCATTATTTTTTAAATTGAGAAGTTCAACATTTGTGTTTTTCTGTTTATTATTATAATTAGTTATACTTTTTATACAACTCCATAAAGTTTTATTATTTCCTTTCGTTTTATTTAGAAGATCTCGTTCGTACTGATTTTTCAACTCTGACACTGGCCATCGAAGCTAACAACTAAAAGAAAAAAAAATGTATAAGACGATCAACAACTGTTTCCTTGTGACGTTGGACCGTGCAAAAAGGTTACGTAACTTCAAAACGCTAGGATAAAATAATAGGTAAAAATTAAACACCAGTAGATTCTTTGAAAAAAGACAAAGTGTTGAAAAAATTCCACGAGCGGGACCCGCGCCTTTTTTGCCTTTTTTCAAATTGTAATCTGTTCGCAACAATATTTGTGTAAATTATATGTAAATACAAAAAGCCAGCAGATTCGTAAAAAATTAGGTAGTTAATTTCAATATGTGCTACTGTTTATATAAACTTTAAAAACCAATATGCTTCACCAGCGTTTCGCACGTGGTTCACACGCGGTTGATTGATTTTATTCTAGGAAAAATTTTATCTTGTAGATTTGTATTACCCAATTTGAGGGAGGTATTACCCAATGTGGACGGACACCACAGTGTTTCTAGGCATTACGTTGAATACAAAACTATTTTTTTTTTTGAGAGTTTGCTGTGTGCCTCAAACGGCATTTTCAGCTTCACCGGGCTTGTTTTGGGGCGGCGAGAAACTTAAAGGGGTGTAAAACGAATCACCTTCGGAGGTTTTCTAAAAGGGAACGGCATCGCGCACTAGTGAGTGTCCCCGTGCCCTACAAGATTCTCCGAAGGGTTCGGATCGGATTGGGTGCTGAACTACAGTGGGGCCCACATATTGATAAATTGTCGAGTAGGCTGAGCTCTGCGGCTGACATTGAAAAAGTTAGAACTTGCACTACGAGACACCCACTACTTTATTACATCACACGCGTTTCACACGCAAAATTCAAAATTCAAAATTCAAAATCATTTATTTAGTTTAGGCTACAAGTAGCTGTTGTGAATGTCACTATGCCATCGGTTCGTAAGTCTACTCAGGGCGGGAGATCTTGTACTGAGAAGAACCGGCAAGAAACTCGGCGAGTGTCTCTTACAGCGTCAAAAATATTGGAAAATGCTATCGTAGCAGGACACTTTCCATCACAAATAAACACACAAAATATAGAAGACAACCACAACATGTAAAAAAAAACACAAAATAAAAAAAAACTCGAACTCTGTCTTCATGGCGTCGTCGGCGATGTCGGCTCTGTTGGCTGTGCCGCCTCCCGCTATGTTGTAAAAACGCTTGCAACACGAATCACCTGCTACTGTTTAACACGCGCGTACTGTTTAGTCACACGCGTTACTTACGCGGTTTACACGCGTTTCATAGCTAGACTGGCACTGTTTTCGCGGCGTCTCGCGTTACGTGACACCAACTAATTTTCTTATTTTTTTTTTTATACGTAGCTCGACAAATGACTCCACTCCACCTGATGTTAAGTGGAAATGGAGTCCAGACGCAAGGGCAACTGGTGCAGCGTGAAAACAACGCAGCATCAGTCACCCTCACCCTGCCGGCCCACAAGGTGCCTCTTCACGCCTCGATTGAAGGACCCCATGTCATAGGAAGGAGGGGAAACGAGTCACCAAATTTCTTTGTGCGTTGTGTGTATTCACGCGCGTTTCTCACGCCTTTCAGACGCGTTTTTATTCAAATACCTGGTACTGGAACTCGGTCTTCATAGCGTCGGCGATGTCGGCTTTATTGGCTGTGCCTCCTCCCGCTATAGTGTATAGAACGCTCGCACTACGGGCCATCTGCTGTTCCATCATGTCTTTGAATTCGGCCATCTTGAGGTGGTTGTTGATCGTGGAGCCGGCGATACCAAGCACCGTGCCTGGTAGATGGGTTAAAAATAAATAAAATAATTAAAATTTATTTTTATTAACACAGGTCTTACATTACACCTCCTCGGTGACGGCTCGGTGGCCGAGTGACAAAGCTCCCCGATCCGATCCGAACCCTTCGGAGAATCTAGTAGGGCACGGGGACGCGCACTTGTGCGCGATGCCGTTCCCCCTAGATAACCTCTGAAGGTGATTCGTTTCACACGGCTTGAGGGACCCAAAAAAGCCCGGTGAAGCTGAAAATGCCGCAGCGGCAATCAGCAATCTCTCTCACAAAAAAAAAAAAAAAAAATGTGACAAAGCGCTCGGCTCTATACCCGAAGGTCCCGGGTTCAATTCCCAGGTCGGGCAAAGTGTGTTTCGGATTTTTCGATGCATAACGGGTTTGGATCACCAACCCGCACTTAGCAAGCGTGGTAAACCAGTACCCATCAATTATAGCGATGACTTGATTTCAATGATGCGAGGCCTTTGCCCACCAGTGGGACAGTATATAGACTATTTACTTACTAACTTACATAACAAGTGACTGAGAAACAACCCCAGAAAGTGAATAAACTCTTAAATTAATTATTAAAATTTCATTCACATGATATAATGGCGAATGAAACGCACACTAGGCACCCTGAATAGCTCTATCTAATGTTATAAGAGCTCACATAGCTTTACGTTTTAATGTATAGTAGCGAGTAATAATGAGCATCGAGAGATGGCGGGCAGACAGTCCTATCTTATCTTATATCGAAGATATTTTGTTTTACGTTACTCAGGAGACAGACAACTGCGTCGCCTGCGTCTCAGTATACGTTTAGCCTTATTGATGTACAGTACATCTGTGATCATGGCGCATTCAACTGTGCCGAAATATTAACGGATACTCAAACAACAAAACATATGTTAATAATCCCGTAAATAATTATTATTCTAATGTAAGCGACAATGATAGTTTAAAAAGTTATACTATCTTTAGTAATCACTCACCGAATATAGAGGCGACAATGTACCAGTACTTGTTGCGTTCGGCGTGCGCTCGCTCGCGCTCGTGGCCGAGCTTCACCGCCGCCGACATGGTCGCGAACTGTTCGCGCTCTTCCCGTTCGGCGTCCGCGAACAAAGCTCGGAGTGCTCGCTCTTGGAGTATGAGCTGGGAAGTTGCAACAAATTATTATAGAATATAATATATTATTTTGCGTATGAACAGGGTACTATGGCGGCCACAAACGCTTTACCGGTCCTAAGGCGAAAATACTGTGCACCGCGTCGCTCGCTTTCACACGAATATTCGTTCAAACCGGTAAAGCCTTCGGGACCCCCACCGTACATGGGGAAATGTTATAACATTGTTACGCTCATCCTATTCAGCTAACTGCTCTGAATACAGGCAGGCACAATAGAATTTTAACCACTGATCAGTGCTCGCCGCAAATGAGCGGTTTGTCGAAACCGTACCCCAAAAGTAGTTTATTAAGAATATGTTACTGATTGATTGGATGGATTGCTAGCCGATCGCCTGATGTGCGAGCATCTTGGAACCCTTGTCCCTTAGACGGCTCTTACTACATGCACGGGAAGTTACGGCTACTTATGACCAGCAAAAACGCAATCGGCAACAAATTGTTTAACATGTTTTCCCTCTTTCCTATGATATGGGGTCCTTCAAACGAGGCGTGAAGAAGCACCTTGTGGGCCGGCAGAGTGAAGTTGACTGATGCTGCGTTGTTTTCACGCTGCACCAGTTGTCTTCGCGTCTGCACTCCATTTCCACTTAACATTAGGTGGTGTGGAGTCATTTGCCGTGCTAAGTATATAAAAAAAAAACAACAGATTCTTGTTGATACACACCATCTCATTTATGTCACCACTGCTGGGGCTCGTGCCCTTCCCTATGGATGTTTAAAATTGCTTCACCTTAGCAATCGCAGACGGGTTAACCACTGCGCCATCGGGCTCCTCCTAAATAACTTGCAAAAAGTAAATACATATATTTACACCTTATGTTCCTCCGTGCACAGCTGTAAGTACTTGTCGTCGCCCTTCATTGTGTTCTGTATTTCCGCGTGCAGTTCCTTCATGCTCGCTTCCACATTCGCCACCTGACGACCAAGGTCTCGTCTTCGCTCCTGGGCTGCCATAAACCTATCCTGGAAACGTAATGGAGACTGGTTAATGTGCTGCATACTTTTATTTTTTAAGTACTTTTTATACATGCTAATTAATTTCAGTGTCGGCGTGTTTTGCGACACGAAGGCCTCCTTTAGCTTTTTCCAGTCTTCTCTTATTTTAGCCATAATTTGCACAGTGGTCCTGTATTTTAATTAATGTCATCAGACCAAAATTTTTGATGTGTAACATCTTTCCGCTCGCTTTCTATATAAGCAATTTGTGGGAGTGATTTCGTGAAATGAGACGGAAGTATGTGTAACAGTGTAACAGGAAGTCGGGGAAGCCATTTTGTAAATTTAAAAACGATATTATGAACATGACATATTATTATTATTATATGTGACATATTGTGTCATTTGACTATCAAAGGTCATTTTGATATGTCAAATGTCTTTGAGTATTTACTGCATTTATTTTATAGGGTACCCTGCTTTTTCGCCGAAAATTGTTTGCCAGATTATCACTTGCTAACCAACGTTTCGCCGATGTTACACACACATATACTTTTGGTGCAAGATTAATACCGTGTTATTTGCCGTATTCTATTATTAGTTCAAACATTGTGTCATATGTGCGTTTGTCTTTATTAGTGCACAAACAAAAGCACAACGGAAATGTTTTTTATTGTCCATAAAAATATTCCCATGTATGGTATATAGCTGCTTGAATATGTCGGGCGCAACTTTAAAAGTGCCATCTAAAAGCCAGTATGTTGCACGGCTTAAAGTTGACGTCATATTAAGTGTGGATATCATTAAAATCCTTTTATTAGTATTGAACGTATGATTTGTTATAATAAAATTTTCATTTTTAATATTATTGTATGCACTGTTTATCTCAAAAGTAATATTAGTGGGCTCTTTAATATCATTCTGTTTTCTTTTATGGCGATAAATAACTTGTTTTAACGCAGATGTGGACGGCAAACATTCTAAGACATCCAAAGATATAGTGCTTTTGGCATTTTGTAATACTTTACATGTCTTCACTTCAACAAATCACTTTTTAGTGTTTCTTTGAATTCGCTTACGTATTTCCTGGTAGGATCTGGCTCATGGTTGTGATTATCCTGACACTTCAACACTTTATGAATGTTCAACGTTATAATTGTTCAACGGATATAATTGTACTTCAACTGTAAAGTTGAAGTACAATTCTTTCCACTTGCCACCACTTCCAGAGACCACTTCTTTCCACTTGCTACGATCCTTACATACTTGTTTTGCTTCGTCCACTTTCTTTATTAATATTATTACATAATTATTAAACAAAATCCTACTAATTACAACATTTGGTAAGCAATAAACAATTAAATGAATATTACACAAACTAAAACATTCTGCTACTTGAAAGTTGGCATTTTGAATAGTGGCATTATGAAAAGCAGACCAAATTGATAATATATTTATTGTCATTATGAATCTGCTGCATATATTGTGGATTGTAATTTGTTGATTACAATCCACAATATATTATTGATTGTGTATTCTAGACATTCTACTCTGTGTATTATCACTATTTTAAAATTATTTACTTACTTTGAAATAAAACAACATTAACGTCAATAAATATTTATCAAATACAACAGTAAATTAATAATATTTCTACTAAAATTAATAATAATAAAGCCCTTTATTCTGGGATTATACATGATGTGTGCGTTTGCATCATTCATATTTTATAAAATGTCTTTAGATCTCAGTATGCCTCTTGGCATAGGCCTCCTCCAACAGTTTCCACTATGGTCTGTCCTGAGTCACACGTCCGTGACCTTGGGCCAGCAGTAACAGCAGTAATATTTCTACTAATAAAGTTTAAATAATGTTTTCTCAAAATAGATATTTATCATCAAACTTAATTTGCTCAGCATTGCAAAAGTTGCTTATCTATCAACATAACATTCTTCATCTTGTCATTTTTAGAATACAAAGATCCATTTAAAACAAATACAGATAAATTAAAGTTGTACATGCTTACTAAATAAATAGTTTATCTTATTTTATCTGGTGATGTTTTTATCTTTCAGTGATTTAAACTTATGATAGCTTAATTTATGTGCGAGACTTTTAGTTAGACTTGACATGAGCAAATAAGATTGGTTGTAGATAAAAAAAATTTAAGGTTGCTAGATCATCATTTTATAAATACACAAAGTATCAATAGCACGATACAATTTAATAAACACACGTCGGATCAGAATAGCTTGCAAAGCAATGCATGTAACTATCCGGCCTTGAACTTAAATCAAAAGACGAATGATAGATATCGTGAAGTCCTACATACCTGTGCTTCGACGACTGTGTTTTGGATAGCCATGATTTCTTCCACGCCCGTGAACTTTTCATACCTCGACACAAGTTCTTTAACTCTCTTAGTGATAGTTTCATGATGCAACTTTTCAGCTAAATCACTTACTCTCTTTGCGGGGACGTACTTGGCTAAGAGTTGATCAACTTTTTCCCGATTTGTGCTCATCATCTGTGGTATTTGGGGCATGTGCACTTTGTCCTTTATCCTTTGAGCGATCTGGCGGAGTCGGTCAGCCATGATCTCATGTTAAAAACTCAGTTTCTGATTGAATTTAATGTGTTGTTACCATTTTAAAGCGGAATGAAATCATCCCGAGCGGGACGAGACTTTGACAGTGACAGTGACATCATGAGAAAAGTTGTAGTTTATTTGTTTTTACTTTTTTTAATTTGTTTCAGTGTTTCGGAACTATATAAATATGTAATAGTTTTAGCTCATACAGCCAAATCTTTAGTTTTCTTGACTTTATGGCGCTAGATTTTAAAGGAGTTCTAATCTATATCTATGTATCTTTTATATCTTCTATACTATTGATAAAGAGGTAAAGTTTGTGACCACCATAACGGGCGCAATAATGTTACAATTTGAGCATCAACTTTATTAGCAACCGCTCTTGGACCCAAGCAACTGCACTCCTTATTAGGTTCGGTAGAGTAGCCGGGCATCCGTAAAACTACTGACGTGTCCCTTCCGGCGTTCTTGTGTTGGTTCATGCAACTCAACCTCTTATCAATAAGTTACTGGAACAACCATCTTGTTCCCATATGGTTTCCTACTTGGCGAGGCCAAGGACGCCTGGAGCTCTGCTTGCCCGAATTCCGATTATCCCACCTTTTACCAAAAGCTTTAGGAAGAGGTATTTGTAGGCTGTAGGGAAATGGGAGTCAGCTCTTTGGTTGCAGGCGTTACCCTCACCTAATACGGGTACTCTGACTGATGGACCGCAGTACTTTTCGCCTTGCCACTGCCCTGCATCTTGGCGCCCCGTATTGTCCCTCATCAATGTCGTTGCGGCGCGCCCGTAGGCAGCCTCGGTCATCACGGGATTCACGGGCTGTTGTGTGCTCAAAATGCTGGTCGCATTGCCCGGCATCATACTCTGAATGATGTCATTCGAAGGGCTCTTGTCACCGTTGGAATACCAGCGATACTCGAAACTACTGGTCTCACACGTGATGACGGCAAAAGACCGGCATGACCCTTGTTCTTTAGAGGGTGGGACGGGCTCTAGTGTGGGATGCTACTGTGTCGATACGCTGGCTCCGTCCCATATTCCAAGCACTTCCGTTAGCGCTGGCGCGGCTGCAATGTAATGCAACTCACACAGAGAACCTTAAACGGCGAAAGCATGAGAATCTGACTGGGGATCTAATATTTGAGCCGTTTGGGGTTGTCTCTACAGACATAACATGACATCCAAGGGGCCCGGGTGCTCACAAACCTTTTAAAGATATATCAAATTATATTAGCAGAGACCACCTGAGACCCCAGAGCCAGCAGCTACCTAAGACAGCGAATAAGCCTCGCTATCGCTATAGCTCGTCTGGCTTACTGGGTACTCTGACTGATGAGGCATGATCTGGGGCATTTCATTTTATTTATTAAATGTCTATTCTAATATAATATTAAATCTAAATAAACTTTTCAAATCCGCATCTTGGAAACAAACCTGTTAGAGGATTTATTAAAATACACATGTTAATTTTTATAACATTGGTATTGTGACAATCTCTTTTTAATATTTTTGCATTAGGGCAGAGTGGTGTTAAAATCCCGTTCTTAATTTATTGCATTAAATTTTAAAAAAATGCTATAGTGTGTTCCTTTACATGAAATACTTCTGATAATTCCTCAAAACATTTTATGATGACGCTGGCGGCGTGTCATTTCTTTTTAAATATATCATGTCGAATGGCAATCCTGGCAACTACTTTAACGAATATAATCGAATAATTAAACAGAAACAAGAACAAGTTGTGAGGCTGGCTGTTGTCGACTGTCGTTCGATGCTGTCAATTGCTGTCTGTTGTATGTCACATCACATGCTGTCCGTCCGCGTCTATGTATGGATTGATTTTATATTTTTGTTGTTGCGTCGATTGTAATAAATTGGAAGTTCCTGTTTATTCAGGACTTTTTTCACCATAATATCGTTTTAAAACGTTAAAATTGCGCAAATGAACCTGCAAGATGGTAAGCTATCATAAACCTAAGCATTACCAACTACGTCGACAACGATTTTACCTCCAATAACATATCTGCCCTATTTCAGACCTTGAAGTCACTGGAATATCACGTAGCGGTCGAGTTAGAAAAAAGAGCTCCAAGCTTATGGACTTTGAGTCCCCCGACGACATAGAAACCAGGTTTCGCAGGCAAACGCCTGTTAAAGCCATATCTGGTTTTCGCCAGGAGGAAGTCCAAGACTTTCCCGTTCAAGAGACTCCTAGGCCTCCGGCCGATATTGCCACAGCTTCTGGGAGTGAATCTGATTACTATGAGAACAATGGAGACAACCAAGATAGGTATGAAATATTCAACACAAGTTTACCACCACTCTTTAAAAGTTGTTAAAAATTTATTGATTTGATTTGTATTAGGTAGGTTTAGGATAGACCAGAAAAAGAAACTATGACATGGTAAGTAGAACTTTTAATAATGTTCGAGTAAATTATATGAAACAAACTAAGATAATAGATGCTTGTTGCCGCTAAAAAGCAGCTCAAAAAACATTAAAATAGCAGTGACAAAATTCACCTCTTACATCAGCCTTCCCGGTAGCATAGCGGTCAGTGCAGCCGCCCGAATTGCGGAAGACCCAGGTTCGATTCCTGGCTGGGTCGGGTGGGCGTTTAAATTTTTTCACTGTATTTTATAAATTTTATAATTATTTAATTTAGCTTCAGTGCAGCAATTAGCACTTGAAAATAAAAAAGTAAAAGATGCCATAACATTAATCTTAGGGGCGTTGAAGTAGTATGTGCCGCAATTTTTGAAGATTTACTCCCAATGTAACATGCCGTAACGTTATTCTGTACCTCCCCCTCCCCCCTGGTTGGAGTGTAGCCTTGAAGGCGCTATAGGCGGCAGGACTTACAAAAACTTTGATCAAAAATATTGGCCTCCCATAACCCCCCTTTTTTAATTTTTTGGATAGAGGTCATTATTAGGAACAATTTAGGTAATATAAACTTTTTTCTTAATCTGCATATTTAACGAGCTAAATGCAATTAAAATTATAGGCCGCATAACTTAGAAAAATTTTGATCTAAAATATTGACCTCCCATAACCACCCAATCTCGCAATCTCTCTCCAAAAAAAAAAACGAAATATTAATTAAAGTTTAAAATATATTTATTAAACTAATTTCTCATAATTAATGTATTTTTACTTAGCCTATGTTAAACTAATTTCTCATAATTAATGTATTTTTACTTAGCCTATGTTCCTTTATGTTCCTTTAAAATAAATTCTCGAACAATTCAATGTTCGTTCTTAATTACAAATAATTAAGAAGCTTTGCTTGTAAAAAGATATTTTTTCAGAAAAAAGGTATTTTTTGTGAAAAATCAATTATTATTTTACACATTTTATTCTTAATTCCTTTTGTTTTGTTCATGTGAGTATTTCATAATAAAATATAATAATTTCAAAAGAGAAACACAAAAATATATTACATGATTTGTTGAAAAACTTTCTGTTCTTAATTTTATATCTAAAGAGGTAACCATTTTTTTGTAATTCCGGGCACTAGAAAGGTTTTAATTGTAAATGTATTAAATTAAATATTGTGTTATTTGGCATCAACATACTCTTTTTCGTAAATGTCGGTATTTCTATTAAAGCTGTGGCTAAGTGAAGTAAGTTTCTAGTGCCCATTCTCCACAGCTGAAACTTTGACGCCCTGAATAGGTAGTTGGTAAAAAAGTGTTTAGACGATTCAAAACATTTGAATTAAAAAAAATTACTTTGACTTGATTTTGACTACGGTTGAAAATGTATTGACGTAATTTGACACTTTTGGAAAGGTTGATGTGCAGGCGTCTGTGTCTCAGTAGTGTGGTCTATTTTGTTATAGCATGGAGTCTGACAGTTCAGCGTCCGACGAGGGTTCCACCCGCACTCCTGCCAACTCCTTGTATATGATGGAGAAGAGCAGCAAGAAGAAGTTGATTGTTAGAGACGGCAGGGTCGTTGGCAGAGCTAAAGCCCAGAGAAAGGATAAAGGTACTAACAACACAAGCTTTAATCGCCACTGTGGTCTAATGGTAAACACTTGTCTTCCCATCAAATACAGAAAAAAAAATCGGCAATCCTACCCCTCCCTCTCTTCAAGGCACATCACTCGGCCTGCGGAGCAGTATTAACATGCTCGGTATAGAGATTCGCTGCGATCTGAACCAGAGGGACTATATCGAAGCCGTGATAAAAACAGCGTCACGTAAACTCGGTGTCCTCTTTCTTTCTTTCACCTTCTCCCTTCCTCCATAGGAGTACGCGTGCTGCTCTCCGGAGTCACCCCTGTACTGTCTCGAACATTCCATCGCGCACAAAGAAATTTGGTGACTCGTTTCTTTGTCGCACTTCCAAAAGATTGAATAGTCTACCAGCGTACGTTTTCCCTCCTTCCTATGACATGGGGTCCTCCAAACGAGGCGTGAAGAGGCACCTTGTGGGCCGCCAGGGCGAGGGTGACTGATGCTGCGTTGTTTTCACGCTGCATCAGTTGTCTGGACTCCGTTTCCACTTAACATCAGGTGGAGTGGAGTCATTTGCCGAGCTATGTATAAAAAAGGATATTTGGTTATAGGTTGGTTATATTCCTGGAACATAGCCATGCAGCCAAGTTTAAAAAACACTTTGATAGATAGGTAACATGCAAAATATTAATGTAGATTTACTTTTCCATAAAAAAAAACTCAAATTTACTCTATTAAAAGTTTTTTGTTCATTCCTGCAATGTTTCCACTTTGTTTATGTTTGACCATGATGTTGACGACCAAGAACAATGAATCAGCTTGACCTAGGATTGTCCCTTTACTTAGTAGCAAAGATATATATACAATCTGTCTGGGGAAGTAGTAATCAAACTTTAAGAGCGTGATCTATGGATAATTTTATCGATAAAAATACCTCTAATAATGGCGTCTGACCCGCCTCTCCCCTTTAAATTTTTCTTTACCTCTTCCTTTAAAAAAAGCGATGCCATGGGTACCTTGACACTGATAAGTAAATATTTGGTATCATTCGATAGCTAACAAGATTACCTATTAGTAGAAATAGCAAACACTCACGGGCCATATACATTTTGAGAGAGTAAGGATTGATTTAAGTAAAAAAAACAAAGAAAGAGGGTAAATTTATTACTCAGTCAGAACCCTGATTTGAGGTATTTTTATCGATAAAATTGCTCATAGATCACGCTCTTAAAGTTTGATTACTACTTCCCCGGACAGATTGTATATCTCGGCCATGTAGTGATTTTCAGTTATGTTCATAATATTCCAGGGTTCTATGAACGGTACCCTATCTGCTATATTCGGGATTATACAGGTACAGGTACCAAACACCCTGTGAAGTTGAATATAGTTTTATTTTTCCACAAAACAGCAGGAAATCTCGATACAATAGAAAAACAATGCTTGCCGTTGGCAATGCGCACGTTTCTCTTGGTCTTCCTAGTTTTCATGAGCCAAAATTGACTGCTTTCAGTATGTGACGCACGCTGGTAAATGAAACGTCACATATATATTTCACGATGTAACTACATTAGAGCCTACAATCGCCTGGCAACAACCTCATAGTTACGTGTGATTCATACACAGTATATGCCAGTCCAGTAACATTAAATTTTAACCTCTAAAATGTCCCAACCGTGATGGTTGTTCATTCACCCTACATTGAGAATATTATTGTATTTATTATTTATTGTATGGTCATTGTGCCAAATAACTATTGATGAAGAGGTAATTTTTGTGACTATATTTGTTTGTTTGTCGGGGGCTAATCTCTGGAACTACTGGCTACAATTAAAAAAAAAATCACTAATAGAATGCTATATACCTTGTGGGTAACATGGACTATATTTTGAAAAAAGACAGTGTTGAATAACATGCACGAGCTGGGTTCGAACCCGCACCCCATGACATGCCGGTTCAGGTGCACTGCCAACTATGCTGTCGTGGCTCAATCCAACTCGCCGAAATTTATCAACACTATCTAACTTTTACTTTATAAGCCAAAGCCTATTCATGTATATGGGTTATATTTTATTTTGATAAAAAAAACAATGTTGGCAAAGTCATAGACAATAATTTTGTTATGTATGGTTCGCTATACTGCAATGTTGTAAAGGCTATCTGCAGCCAACAGTAATACCTAATACTTGTAAATCTTAATTTACCATTCTCACATTTTTATATAATAGGTAAAACCCGTATAACAGCGTACATGATGTGGGCGAAGGAAGCTCGCAACGAGTTGCTCCGTAAACACGCCGACATGGACTTCTCAGCCATCTCGAAGAGGCTCGGGGAAATGTGGGCTAATGTGAGTATTGTAAAACCATCTTTTTTTTTCTATTTGTTTTGTAATATTAACAGCCTCAAGATCTGTTTTTCCAACACCAATAATTTCGCCAATGTGTTAATATTATTCGTGTTATTTTTATTTTATTTATGTCTTTTTTCCTGGTTTGTGCCATGCTGTCACTACTGTGTTCAGCAGAATACCAGTGCAGCAGGCCCCGCTTGCTGCGTACACTGAGCTGTGCACAGTGTTGGCATTGCATAACAGGGCGCAATGTCAATTGTTATTCTTTTTATTCTTTTTGTTACATGTTGTATGTTCAATTGTGTTTTGTTATGTGATTCCAATAAATGTCTTTTATTCTTATACTTAAACCTTTTTGTAACGCACAGGTAAATTACAACGAGCGCTATCTGTGGAAGCGCAAAGCAAAGCGGTTCGCCATCCAGAAAGAACAGCAGAACAGCCAGCCGCAGGTCAGCAAGATCATCTCCAATCCCAGTAAGTCGTTGTGTTTGCTGCTATTTTGATTATGTAGTTGGGAAAGAGTTAAACAAGTTCTTGTGTGGAGACCGCTTTTTTTTTTTTGAGAGAGATTGCTGATGGCCTCGAACAGCATTTTCAGCTTCACCGGGCTTGTTTGGGGGCGGCGAGGAACGTAAAGGGTCCCTCAAGCCGTGTGAAACGAATCACCTTTGGAGGTTTTCTAGAGAGAACGGCATCGCGCACTAGTGCGCGTCCCCGTGCCCTACTAGATTCTCCGAAGGGTTCGGATCGGATCGGGGAGCGGAGCAACCCGAGGGCGCCTCTAAAGGCACGGACCTAATAAAGCTAACAGCAAATATTTCGCACCTACAGGTAGAGCTTAGGTTTAAAGACATTTTATTCCCATAAAAACAATTAAGTTCATTTACAATGAGATTAATATAAAAAGCTTAATATTAACTTAATAAATCTAGGCGCAGCGCAACTGCATTCTTAAAATTAACGTAACGTAAACATGAATAGGCCAACAGTCACAAATCAGCTGTGTTCCGAATGCATCACACCACAGCACACTTTTTTTGCAACACTCTTTAGCTACCTACGCACGAAACCGGTTTTGGGTCTTCAGGATATGGATAAAAGCATATATTATTTTCGAAGCTCCATATTCAATATTTTAGTCAGGAAATATGTCCAAAGTCACCTCGTATACATGTTTTCTCCTTTCCCTTCGCCTTAAGCAATACGACAATTTTAGCTTAATCGAAGACATGGAGACAACTCGACTTATGGAACATCTTAGTGGGTTATTATCAATTTGTCATCCAGGAGGACAACAAGGCCCCGCACCACATTAACCCTCTCAATCACAGCGCTGTTAAATTTTTACTGAAATAAAATAGGTTTCCTTTTTGTTGTGAAAGTGATGATGTTACATTTATTAAAACTTAAATTGATATTATTATTTTATAATAATCGAATAGGTTATTTAGATCGTTTTGTTAGAGGAGACAATCTTCAAGTGTATTGACCCGCATGAAAACTTTTTTGTCATCTGCGTAAAGAAGATGTTTGGCGTTAAAAAAGCAACTGGATATGTCAAAAATATAGATGCTGTAAAGAAGAGGGCCAAGGTGCGAGCCCTGTGGAACGCCGAATGGGATAAATTGAGAGCAAAAACCCCCAATACAACCATTTATATGCAAAATTTTAAGTAGATTGGACC
Source organism: Eudonia truncicolella (assembly GCA_949315975.1). NCBI lineage: Eukaryota > Metazoa > Arthropoda > Insecta > Lepidoptera > Crambidae > Eudonia > Eudonia truncicolella. The sequence continues at coordinate 5,132,866 of OX438853.1, read as the reverse complement.
AAGGACACACGTTGTCCCTTACAAGCTTTGCGCGCCCCCCCCCCTTTTTTTTCACTCCCTTGGGGGTAGAATTTCGAAAAATCCTAGGTCGTACAAAGAACACACCCTCCTGTGCGTGATCCGTCAGTCATTCCGAACAAAGCATTTTATATGTATAGATAACCGTGATCATATTAACATAGCTTGCCCAATTCTTAACTGATCTTTAATATTTGTAGAAATATTAAGATCGCATGTTGATGACGTAGTTGTCGACATTGAATAGGGCTCCTTTGGCTTACAGAGTAACCGCCTTACAAGTAAACAAAGATTAAGGTCCGAATAGTTATTCCGTGTTTTGTTCCTGTCATGTAAATGTCATTTCAAATTAGAGTAAAAGAGACAAATAAGACACGGAATGACTATTCGGACCTTATTCTTTGTTTATTTGTAAGGGGGTAAGAGTAGATAGCACGATAGCATAGTTGGTAGTGCACCTGACCCGGCATGTCATGGGGTGCGGGTTCGAATCCCGCTCGTGGATTTCTTTCAACACTTTGTCTATTTTCAAAAAGGTGTCGTAAATAACAAGGTGGACCGACGATCTGGCAAAGGTCGCGGGTAGCCTCTATGCGGGCAGCGCAAACACAGTCGTAGAGATCCTTGGGGGAGGCAGACGTCCAGCAGTGGACGCCTTTTAATTGAGACGATGAGATGATGATTAGTAATTTGTTTATTCATTTATTTATTCATTTATTCATTGAACAGGCATCCGCCCCTCCTACCCCGGGCCGGGTCGTCCGCCGGCTAACCGCGCCCCGCCCAAAATGGCCGCTTCGCCGCCACAACAGGCACTCGTCGTAAGTACTCTATACTATCGATAATTCATTTTCATTTGTATATTTTTGAACTAATATTAACCTATGTGAAAGGTCCCGGGTTCAATTCACAGGTCGGTCAAAATGGAATTTCGGATTTTTCGATGCATAGCCCGGGTTTGTGATCACCCACCCGCATTTGGCAAGCGTGGTGAATTAGCCATTATTACCCATCAATTATAGCGATGATGACAACCTTTGCCCAGCTAAAATTAAAGTTAATGAAAAAATAATGCTAAATAAATTCAGATAATTATTTTTTACTTTTTTTATTTTCAAGTGCTAATTGCTGCACTGAAGCTAAATTAAATATTCATAAAAGTTTTTATAAAATACAGTGAAAAAAAAAATTTACTATAGCGTGGTGTTATCAAATTTGTGGTATTTCATCTGCAAAGATGAATCTGCATGGCCATCGGTTGCAACAACCGTTGGATAGATGGCGCTCCGTGCTGCTAAAAAAGCACGATAAAACATTAGAGAGCAGGGACAAAATTCAGCGCTCCCGGTAGCATAGCGGTCAGTGCAGCCGCCCGGATTGCGGAAGACCGAGGTTCGATTCCTGGCTGGGTCGGGGTGGGCGTATAATTTTTTCACTGTATTTTATAAAAAAAAATATCAGGTAATTAAACTAAATAGAATACGGTATTCAATTTTCCCTTTTCAGTTCGAAATGAACTTATTCATTAGGTATGTTTCCAATATACCATCAAAACTTTATTTATAGACAAATTTTCATTGTTTTTCAAATAGCCGTAGCCGTGTTCGTCTAGTTATTGTTATGTTATTTATGTTCAGCCTGTGGCGGCATCTTCCGCGCCTCCCGGCGTATACCGTGTTCCGGGTTGCGGCGCCGCTGATATCGCGGCACATCTGAGGTTGCTAGGAGAGAGCCTCGCCATCATCGGCTCCAGGCTTAAGGAACACGAGGTGAGGCACAATCCAAATCTGGCTTGTAGAATTCAAGAAGAGCAGAAGGTGAAACACGCATAATTCATACGTTGCTGAGGTGTATTGCTTAGTTAAATTAGTTTGCCGACCTTAATAAATTAAAAATAAAAGGCAAAATCCGGCTCGAAGGACCGATTTGGTTTGAAAGATCACCCCGGCTTAGAGAGCATGAAGGGAGAAAGGTTGCAGCATAATCCATAGGACGTTGACAAAAATCTCGCTCGAAGGACCACAAATATACGAGGTTCGGCAAGGCATCGCAGCAAATGAGGTTGCTGGAGGAGTCTTGCCATCATTGGCTCCAGGCTTAAGGAGCCAGAGGTTAGGCATAATGCTTTTAAAAAGAAACTTAACAAAATCCGGCTCAAGGGACCAATCCGGTTCGAAGGATTATTCTCAGGAGCATAACGTGAGCATGCTACTTAGTTTAATGACAAAATCCGGCTTGAAATACCTATATGGTACGAAAAACCACCACGACTTACGGTGACCTCCTACATTATTCATAGGTCGCTGGCTATAATCTGACTAGAGGTGCCACTAATATAATGCACATGGGAAAGCCTCGCCATCATTGGTTCCCGGCTTAAGGAACACGAGTTGAGGTACAATTCTAAGTATACATATAATTACGGGTAAATAATACTCTCTAATAATAATAGTCTTACATGACATGTCTTATTCACCACGCAAGTTTAAATCAATGTTGGTAGACGTATTCATGTCAAAACCATAGTTTTGACACGAATGCGTCTATTGCATGGTTATTTAAACCATATACTTAAAAGATAGTGTAGTTCCTAGTAGTACTTAGTAGATAGATATTTTTTAGTTTAAACCTATAATGCTTTAAAGATAGTGTTTTTAGTTTGCTTTCTAATAGCTTAAATTTGTGCATGTCGTGGCAACCTTTAAGTATGACAGCGTTTTAAAATGTAACCAATGTGTACCTATCTATTGTGAATGTGAACAGCGTTTGTTATGTTGGTTGTCTTTAAAAAAAAAATAATAGTCTCTACCAAAAATCAGGCTCGAAGGACCAATCCGGCTCGTAGTACCACTAAAATATGAGCCTTAGCTTGACTCGTGCAACTTACTGGGAGACTGGGCGACTATAGGCTCCAGGCGTATGCCTGGAGCCTATAGTCGCATGCATGCATGTATGCATGTATATGCATGCATGCATGTATGCATGTATCTATATATGTATGTATCGCATGCATGTATATGCATGCACGTACACACCTACGCCTGCTAATTAGACCACCACAAACTGTCCCTCAACAGACCTTGAACTTTATGTATAAAATAGCAAATGCGTCAAATAGCACTGCACGCAATCGACTGTCTTTCCATCCTCACCATCTTGATGGATGGCGGTCTACTACTGTGCGTTTCTCACGTAATTTTTTACCACGAACTACAGTGCTGTGGGACCAGCTCTCGGCGGCGGAAACGAGCCTATTCCTTCCTTAAACCCCGCATCTGCGATTCCTCTGATTTTGAAGAAATCTCGACAGTTTCGGATAGGTGGATCTACATTTCTCTAACTGCCACCTTTCTTACAGGGTCAAATCGCGGTATCAGGCTCGGTATCCGTCCTGCTAGATACGCTGCTGTGCGCGCTAGGCCCACTGCTGGGAGTGGCGCGCGCCGTGCCCGAGATAGCACCGCCGCCGCGCCTATTGCGGGATACGCTGCACAACGTTGCTTACATCATGCCGGGGCTCTAGCGACGCCCTATGGCGTTTACGTAATATTGCTATGGAAAAGTGTGCATTAAAAGCTTATCAAAATTTCAGCAACTGTTTATTATGTTAGTGTGTTATTAAAGATGATATTTCGATGATGATTGTTTTATTTCCTTGTAACTCGATAACGACAAAATCTCGTGTTTAAAAGTACAGTGAAATAGTGACACTCAGGGTACTCAAATAAATAGACGCAGCCAAAGTCAATAATATCGGTACAAACAAAATTTCCTTATTGTAGTCAACAATATAGTCGCTCAAAAGGTCATATATATCAGTTCAGTCAAACCGCCGTGAATATGGTTACAGTCATCCTGTCAATGATAGTGAGTTATTATTATTATTTATTATTTCGTATTTAATTTTACTTGTGTACATAATTAAAATGAACACATTCCGTATTAACGCAAAATGAGCAGTTTCGATCAAGTTACTTTCGAATGTACAGAAGACTAAATCTCTCAGCGGGTGTAAAAAAAACAAAACATTTTTAGATCAATTATCTTTATTTTTTTTACTAAAATTATGGGATGACTGTAACTATATTTATGGCGGGTTGAATGAAACGATCTATATGACATTTTAAATGTCTCGACCTTTTGAGCGACTAAGAGTTTCACCCGAGTTCTTGCCGTAATAACACGTGTTGAGACTCCATTTTAATTTCTATCTACCGTACTCTTACTACTAATAATAATAAAAATACTTGAAATTGGCTAAATGCTGAACGCGAAGCCATTAATTAAGATAATTAATTAATTTGAGCGACTATATCGTTGACAACATGGAAACTTTCGTTTGTACCGATATTATTGACTTTTTGATTGCGTTTATTTATTTGAGTACCCTGAATGTCACTAACTATATGACGCTGAATGTACCTATAAGACAAAAAAAATAGAAATTAAATTCAACTTAATGCAAACGCTCTATAGTCTATACAGTATTGCAATGGCGATGCTGTATGAGCGTTATTGCTATTATTGGATGGCTACTCTTTTTTTGCTATTAACTATTAAAAAGTCGGTTCAAATGACTATGGAAGACACTCTTATATCTAAAAACTGGGGCTTATAGTGTCTGATAGAAAGATACTCTTGTTATTTCATAGAAAGGGGCTCTAGCGACGCCCTATGGCGTTATCATAGTGTGGCTCATCTTGGCATGGCCATTCGAAATACAGGTGGCCATGCCAGGATGAGCGCTCATGCTGACATGGCCACCTATAACTTTTGAACGGTAGACCGACATACTCTGATATTTGGTGACATATTTCAACATACTATCTATAAAGTCAGATAGAGTTGGTGATGATGGCCATGCCAAGATGAGCCACACGTTTACACGGTATTGCCGACTATATATATTGACGACCTCCATGGTCGAGTGGTTTGTACACCGGTTTTCATGGTGTCGCCATCTCTGAAGAAATAATTGTTTTTCTAAATTGTTTTTTAACAATTTAGTTTTCTATGTATAATAAGTATGTATTTAAGTATTTTAAGTATGTTTATCCGTTGTCTAGTAACCATTTAACGAGTTTCATAACGAAGCTTCTCTTGGGCTAGCTAGATGATTGGTGAGTGTAGGAAAGTTTATTTTTTATTTTTATCGCTATGAAAAAGTGTAATAAAAGCTTGTTTCAGCAGTGGTTATTTTATTTGAGTGTGTTATTAAAAGATTGTACTTGAGTTATGATTGTTTTATTTACTTCTATCTTGATAATGACAAAGTCTCGTGTTTTTAAAGAAACTTTATGTAAAAGTGTCTATAATGACTTAAAAGTTCAAGCAAATTCAAGCTACATAAACTTCATAATATAGCAATGTCATTATTAGATTGCTACTATGTTTTTTGCAATTAACTATACATAAAGTCGTTTAAAATGAATGTTTTTTTTTAATGACACCAACCTATAGTGTCTTTGATAGAAATACACTTGTATGATATTGCCGAGACAGCGCCGTCGCGCCTGCTGCGGGACACGCTGCACACCGTCGCCTACATCATGCCGGGGCTCTGGCGACGACCTGTGGCGTTTACATGGCATTGCCATTCGAGATAAAGGTGGCCATGCCAGGATGAGCGCTCATCCTCGCATGACCAGCTATAACTTTTGAACGGTAAACCGACAAACTGATATTTGTCGATACACTATAAAGTCAGATTGAGAGTTGATGATGGTGGCCATGCCAAGATGAGCCACACGTTTACCATGTCGTCATCATCATTCAGTGTCATCTTCATACTGAAGTTTGAAGATCAGGGTGCCTAGCGCGAGTTTCAATCGTCATTCGATCACGTTAACGAAAACGAGAATTTGTATGGCAAAATTTTAACTTTTCTCGTATGTCGCCAGGAGGCGATGCTTCAATGCCATACTAATTTTCGTATACGTTAACGTAATCGAATGTATACGGATAGTATAGGATACAAAACTCACAATATACACGCTGTATACAAAATATACTGCGATCTAATATAGCTTGCAGTATACAGGGATTAGTCCCATTATTCACATTCCCTGGCATTCACATTTTTGAATTATCACATTCCCAGGCATTCGCATTTCTGAATTATCACATTTCCAGGTATTCTTTGCTTGTGCAGTACTGTGCCTATTTCGTATACAGTATTGCAATGGCAATACTACGGTTTACCTATTTCATTTGAATATTGTATGATTCTTGGCGATCTAATACACTTACCTTACGATTCAAAATCTAGAAGCATATTTAAAAAAAATACGGTTTTTTTTTATATTAGAAGGAGGCAAACGAGCAGGCGGGTCACCTGATGGGAAGCAATCACCGCCGCCCGTGGACGGATGGCAAAACCAAAGGAATCGCAGATGCGTTGCCGGCCTTTAAGGAAGGAATAGGCCCGTTTCTTGAAGATCCCTACGTCGCAATAGTCCGGAAATACCGCCGCCGAGAGCTGGTTCCACAGCACTGTAGTTCGTGGTAAAAAAATTACGTGAGGAGCGTACAGTAGTAGACCGCCATCCATCAAGATGGTGAGGACGGAAAGACAGTCGATTGCGTGCGGTGCGGTGCAGGAAATCAGCGGCAGGGATCAAACCGAACAATTCTTCTGAGTACTCCCCATGATAAAGGCGATAAAATATACAGACGCAACCGACCAGAGGTAAAAAAAAAACAAAACAAAACACCAAAATCTTGATCTACATTTTATTAATTAATCATACACACAAACTATTTACAATCAGTTGAATATTCGATATGATAATATACGTCGTTACTTAACTATAACATACATAATGGGGCCACTTGCTCTAAAATCATACATTTACATTTGAAACTTTCCATAGGTATGTAGAGAAGAGTAGGCCACGGATCGTGCTCGGTGGCGTGCACAAGGAGAGGCCCATGTCCAGCAGTGGACTAGTATAGTATCATCATCAGATGATGGTTACTTTTATAGAGGTCTTTTTAGAGTTGCTTTAATTCAGTTCTTATTTTGAATTTACAGTTCAATAAATGTAGTTATATGAAACGATAAAATCATTGTTGAAAGGAGAATGCCCAAAAATTATATCGCCTATTATGTTATTGTGCCTTAACAAAATAAAGTTCATTAAAATTGTATTATTTTTAAACTCAGATTTTGGTACCTGCACATTAAAGTCAGTTCTAATAAGTCGATACATTGATTTATCTGTTTCATCAGTCAACGTCCATCTTGTCCGTTTAAAATGTTGCCAGGTTATGAAGGATTGAGTCCTTACTTCATGTCACTTTTAAACCCTTGTATAAGAACATCATTAAAAAAAATGAAAGAAGATCAATAAAATAATCGATTTAAAAATAATTATAGTGGCAACACTACATTTGACAGAGAGATAATTAATATTGTAGAAAGAAAATAAACTTGTGACGTGACGTGAATTTCATGCTAACGGGTTTTCTTTTATTTTTTGGGATTATTGCAATTCCCAAATCGAGCTTCATAGTTCCTTGGTAATTTGTGTTTTGTGAGAGAATTGGACTCGTAGTATTCTGTGACAATTTCCAAGTCGAGCGTTAATAGTTCCTTGTTAATTTTTTTAGCTTTATTTCTATACCATGTAATTGAGGAGTAAACAATAAATATTTTTTATCCGTGTTATTGGTTTTATTTCAAACTAGTTGTTGCCCGCGACTTCGTTCGCAGACTACAGCAAAAAAATAAATAAAAAAAAAGTATCCTATATGCTGGTCTGGGTCATGGTCTGTATATGAGGAAAGTTTCATTAAAATCCATTCAGCAGTTTTTACGTGAAAGAGTAACAAACATCCATCCGTACTTACAAACTTTCGCGTTTATAATATTAGTAGGAAGTAGGATTCCGATTCATTTAGACGCGCGCGACGTGACGCATAGATGAGTGCGTGTGTGTATGTCTTCGTAAGACCCACGGAATCAAGGATACTTCTTAATCTACCTTTGTTTATAGGTAACCTATAACTATCTAAGTTCTTGAAAGTCATGCCGCCACCAACAAAATATTCTTTTGGTGACCAAAACATATGTTTATCATAGTATTCAATAAAACTGTACTCTACCCAAACAATAATGAGTACTTGTTCAGGATAGAACATAAAAATAAATGTAGGCTTGTTGGTTTGTATGTACTCGAATTTACTTATGAAATAAAGAAATTTACAAATCAAAGTATGTTCGGTACATTGTCCGTTGGCAAGCGGTGCCCCCACCACGGGCATGCTACCGATCCGATCCATTCCGATCCGATCCGAACCCTTCGGAGAATCTAGTAGGGCACGGGGACGCGCACTTGTGCGCGATGCCGTTCCCTCTAGATAACCTCTGAAGGTGATTCGTTTCACACGGCTTGAGGGACCCTTTACGTTCCTCGCCGCCCCCAAAAAGCCCGGTGAAGCTGAAAATGCCGCAGCGGCAATCAGCAATCTCTCTCCAAAAAAAAAAAAAAAAAAAACGGGCATGCTCTCGAAGACCCCGCGCGCCTCCGCGCTCGCTCGGCCCGTGGCACGTGGTGCAGGCGTGAACAGCACTTATTATCATTTTATATACAGCATTTTTGAAACAGAGCTTTTACAAAAAACATAACCTAAAAAAATGTTGTAAGTATCAAAAGTAATTTAAAAAAAAACCCCCGGTAGACAAATAAAAACTAATAACTGGTTTTAATTAAAGATCTTCTCAGCTACTGATATTCAATTAAAATCACTAGGGCAAATTTTACTATTTATTTTCAAGTGCTAATTGCTGCACTGAAGCTAAATTAAATATTTAATTTTATTAATATTAGCCTTCCCGGTAGCATAGCGGTCAGTGCAGCCGCCCGGATTGCGGAAGACCCACGTTCGATTCCCTCGTTTAATTTTTTCACTGTATTTTGTAAAATTTTATAAATATCACTAGGGCACAAAAATATTTATAGTGATATGTTAGGCTCATAGATAACGGGCAATCTCCTTTAACAATCTTCTATATTTAGGATAGACTTCCTAAATATAGAATCCTTTCCTCAAGCGACGTTTCGGTACACGTTCACCGGTATTTTTTGGGGGCAGCGAGAAACTTAAATGTTTTCTCAAGCTAGTGCGTGTCCCCGTGCCCTACTAGATTCTCCGAGGGGTTCGGATCGAATCGGTAAAAAAATCAGAGACGTGTAATTATGGACAAAAAAAGTTGCAAAGGAAAATGTTATTATTAATACAATGCTATCATTCACATACATATATTATATGTGTTGCATATTTCGAGTAGAGTACCTACTTACGCTTATGAATGCTAAACATCGAAAATACATTATTAAATGTTATTATGGTTTCAATTCAGACTCTCAACTTAACATCCGAAATATCAGACTCGATGTCAACAAGAAACGTACACACGCCTGCACATCAACCTACCACAAACTGTCAAATATCCTCAATAAGACTTTGAACCTTATTACTGAGTAATATGGTTGAAAATTTATTGAAGAAATTTGTCAGTTTTGGATAGTTTGATGTGCAGGCGTCTGTACTAATATACCTGTGAATAATAACTCCTAAGATGTACGTAATACGACACATTATCCATTGAATGTGAACGGTGTTCTCGTCCCGTGGATGTACTCTTGACGCGTCGCTTATAGAAGTCTTCCTCTGCAATTGTGCGCGCCACAATAACAGTACAATATCTGTAGTAGGAAATAGTTAGAACAAAGTCAAATCATTTTATTCAACACTGGCCGTCACCCGCCCGCTTCAGATCCATCTGTTTGCTTATGTTAGTAATTAATTATCATTGACGTCATTTATCCATTAAAATTACGAATCACTATTTAGATGAGACCATTGCAATTTATACGTGTTTGTAATGCAGACACCTTTCTTAGATGCGACATAGCTTACAGATTTTAATCGGTTCGATTCCCGGGCGATTCGATTTCGAAGCAAATCTTCGAAAATCTTCGAATGCAGTTTTCTTTATTTTCAAAAATAAAGGAATGTTTTCTTTGAGTAACATTTTCTATCTCCAGTATTAAGAGTTAAGTTAAATAATTCCACCCTGTATATCCTCTAAAAATCGTGGAAAAGTGGAACACTTTTTTTCTGCTAAGTGGTGCATTTCCTAATTTGTCGCTAAATAAGGAAGGAGATATGGGGAAAGAGAGTGGGGGAGATGTGGAACGAGAGAATTAGTGAGATGGGTAAAGGGAGTATGGAAGATGGGGAAAAAGTGGGTGGGAAAGTACTAGTCTTGAGTTTAATTCTAGTTTGGAACATGTATATTGTATAGTCATGGTGGTAGAAGTGCTAGTAAAGGTTACGTATTTTTCATTCTTGCCTTCCCGGGCACCGAACCCGCTTCATAGTTACTGAACACTAAACATTGTGATAGAGAGATAGGGAGGAGAAAGTCTTGAGCACAATAATTATTCTAGTTGGCAACTTTAGTAGAGTGCAGTGTTGAGTGTCAGTGGTATAAGTGTAATGTAAATTGATCGTGTTGCTTTTCGCATTATATTATTTTTAATTCTCACCTTTCCGGGCACCGAACCCACGTCGTAGTTGTAGTTCCAGGTGAGCTCGCTGCCGGCGCGCACGTGGCTGAGCGCGAAGAACGCCACCCACGGGAAGCGCGGGTCGTGCGTGTCCACGAACACGTTCTGCACGAACACGTTCGGCTGGCACGAGTGCTGTTACGAAACGTTAATAGCTTGTAACTGTCCCACTGCTGGGCAAAGACCTCCCATCATTGAAATCAAGTCATCGCTACAATGCTGCCACGAACAATACATCATCAGCTCATTCTTACGACGTCCCACTGCTGGTGCAACAGCCTTCCTTATGGATAGATAGGGAGAACGGGTCATACACCACCACGCGGGCCCAAAGCGGATTGATGGTTGTTAACGACTGCTAATGCAGCCGGGACCAACGGCTTTACGTGCCACCCGAAGCGCGGAGGAGCGAGAGATGATAAATGCTTAGTCACCCATCCGATGACCGGCCTTTGCGAAAGTTGCATAACCTTAGCAATCGCAGATCGGACGCGTTAACTATTGCGCCATCGAGGCCCACAACACCACATAAAAATAGTGAATAACCTATGACTTACAAAAAAACAATGTTGAAAAAATTTCCACGAGCAGATTTTTTTTTTTTCAAAAATTTTTTCAACATTGTGTTTTTGTAAATTGTATCGCAACAAAATTTGCGTTAAAATTATATAAACAAAAACGAAAACATTTTATAACCTATGACTGTCCCGTTGCAAGCCAAACGCCTCCATCATTGAAATCAACGACTGTCATCACTACAATATTGATGAAATAACGTAAAGAAAGTTTGTAAGGGACATTTAAAGTGAAGTCAATATTTTTTTTAATTTTACTAAATAAAGGTCACTCAATGAGACACGACTAATTTATTAAAACATTGTAGGGACACATTGTATGGTCAGCGTTTTGACATTGTAATTAGGGACGCAACGATACCAATGCCGATAATCGTAAACCGCAGGTTATTGTAATTTTTGACGATCATTCGTATCGTAAAAAGTATTACGATTTATAAAGATTCTTAAAACTAGTTTGATTTAATTTTTTTCCGAGGAATGCAAGACAGCATCGATGTTTGCGCTAGCAACACTAATGACAGCCGTCTTTCATATTTTTGATGATTGCCACGGACATTGACAATCTGTGACATTTCAAAAATGGAAGAAGAGCGGCCGAAATCTGTCAATGCCAATCCAAACTCACATTCTATCTTTTTTAATTGTTCATTAATTAGGATACAATCCGTGCAGCCTTAATAAAACTACGGTCGAATTTCCATCACTGGGCGACCACTAGTTTATTATTGAATCACCAACTAGAAGAACCCTAAAGTGGTGACACCGAAGTGTAAAAAGTGGAGTCGGAACCTTTTTTGCGGTGTGAATAAGGCCAGTGAGTAATAACCGGACCGGAGGCGACCCTCTGCTGTAAGTACAGAACTGAAGCTGATTAATTTTGTAAAATGGCTACCCCAGTGAGAAATGAAGATTCGTTGGCAACGATTTCGGTTTCCAGCAGAGATCCGGAGTTCTGGTGTAAACTTCTGACGTTGCGCAGTTTGAGGCGATCATGAACCCTCAGAAACAAAGCGATGAAAGTAGATACCAGGTTGTAATATCTAAGCTGGGGCGCGATGCCTTATAACAAGTCTCAGACATCGTGTTTTCGCCCCCCGAGAAAAAATAACTAAAAAAGCATCCAACGTCGTACTAGAAAAATTCAACGAGTCTTCTGAAGTCTGCGTAGCTCTGCGGTCAGAGCGTTGAACCGGCAATCTAAATTCGATTCCCGCTCGTGTTTCCTGAGACAGGTTGATTTGATAATACTTTTTATGAACTCACGTTCAGGTATCGTCCAATGTTCCCTTGAACTTTAGCGTCCATAATATAGCACGCCTCGTCTCTGCCGAAGTGCGATCGGACCGACCTGAAAACACATCAAATATCTTATAATCAAATGTAATAACTATAACAAAAGATATTAATTACAATAATAAAGCCGATTATTTTTTTCAACAATTAACTTAAAATTAGGCTGTAGGGCAAGAGTTCTTTGTCTTTCCTACATCAAACGGAAAGACAACTAAAAAAATAACCAAACGTAGTAACGGCCGGCGTTAATTACGATGGCCACATGCAAGTTATTTTTTTAAATTTACATATTGACTAAGGGCAAGGCTGTATGGGCAAGCGTCTGCCTTTCCTACGTCAAACGGAAGGAGAGAACTAAAAAACAACCAAACATAATTCGCCATCGCCACATGCAATTTAAAACCATTTGTAATTGTTATAGGTTAAGGTTCGATAGTAGATAACAAAATAAGTTTAAACCTCAAATTTACTTTTTTTTGGGTATCTTTGAAAGAGCGACAACATAACGATGGACGACACTATTTTCCAATAATAATTAAAAATAAGGGTCATCAACTGACTTTTAACTTTAGCAACAATTAAATACAGACCACCAGCCCCCCGACCGCCTAACCGACTGCGTTGGCTACGTGTATAGTTTATGACGTCATCTTGTCATTTCGTACCGCCTATGAAAGCAATATCGAAAGCTATAGCTATAAAAGCATATATATAAGCCTACAGCTTTTGGATATTACTTTCATATGCGTTACGAAATGACAATATGACGTCATAAACTATTGCTTTAGCCAAAGCAATCGAGTTAGGCGGTCGGGGGGCTGTTTCCTAGCCGTCATTCCGTAAAATTTCAATGACATTCTCTGTTACTTTATGACGACGAAAACGGGACTCGAACACTAGTGCCAACACGATACTCACATATATTTAGATTTGAATTCGCTAGATTCCATTCCAGCTTGTGCCATAAAGCGGGATGGTTCTCGTACTGTAAATATAAAAGAAATAGGCATATAATATCCTCATCCTCATCTTCATCAGCTCATTTTTATGTCCCCACTGCTGGGGCACGAGCCTTTCCTATGGATGTATAGGGAGAACGGGCCATAAACCACCACGCGGGCCCAGTGCGGATTGGTGGTTGTTAACGACTGCTAATACAGCCGGGACCAACGGCTTTACGTGACTTCCGAAGCACGGAGAAGCGAGAGATGATAAACTTTTGGTTAACCATCCGATGACATGCCTTTGCAAAAGTTGCTAAACCTCAGCACTCGCAGACCGGGGGCGTTAACCACTGCGTCATCGAGTTTCACGCATCGCATATAACACATAGTATTATTTTAACTATTCATATAATGCTACGTGTGAGTATAATTCAACCGCCTCTATGGTCTAGGACCACCGACCGGTCTCACACCCAGAAGTCCCGGGTTCGATCCCCAGCGGGAGGTACATGTTTGTGTACTGTCTTTGGTTGGTGGTAGGGCTTGTGCCCGCCTGGCTAGCCACCACCATCTTATCTAAATATGTCGCTATAACATCAATGTTGTGTTCCGGCAGCTAGAGATTAGATAGCCAGTTCCTCAGTAGTTGAGATTTCCGGGTGAAGTGCGCTTCCAACATTAGCCTTATCATCACTTAACATTAGGCACATTAAGGCACTTAAAGTTCTATAGGATACGTATTCACTCAAGCGGACGAAGTCGCGAGCGGGCCGCTAGTACAAAATAATCTCGAATGACGGAACGGCGACTCATGCACTGTTTCTGTTTGCATTTTTGACACAAAGTTTCATCAAAGGTACACAACATTTCTAAAAAAACACAAATCACAAATCACTATCCCGGACCGTGTATAGAAAAATCCGAAACCGACTTCGCTCTACGTTCCCAGGTAAAAATTCAATTCTCATTGAACCTAGGACTTTCAGATATCAAGCCGAGCGCTTTCCCACTTGGCCACAGAGGCGTGTGTGACACGATTTTTAACAAAGTGAATATTTATTATATGATCAACATTGAGAATCCAATCCCGCATCAAAATCTCTCTCAATCAGAGTCATCAATACCGCGGATCCGCGGAATTTGTGGGACTGAAAAAAAAACATACTTATTGTTTTAAGTACTTTTATTAATAGTAGTAGTTCATGAATTTGTGAAGTATTATACGATTTTTATTATTCGATTAAGCTAAAATTGTCGTATTGCTTAAGGCGAAGGGAAAGGAGAAAACATGTATACGAGGTGAATTTGGACATATTTCCTGACTAAAATATAGCATATGGAGCTTCGAAAATAATATATGCTTTTATCCATATCCTGAAGGTCTACCTGTAGGTGCGAAATATTTGCTGTTAGCTTTATTAGCATTTAGAACTAATTTGAAATACTAAGCTCTGTATTTATCTTACACACATTTTTCGGCGGGCTGGTTAGAAACACGATAGCTCAATTGGAAGAGCACCTGTGCCGGTATGTCGGAAGGGTGCAGGTTCAAATCCTGCTCGTGGAAACTTTTTCAACATTTGTGTTTTTGTAAAAGCGCTAATCTTCTGTTACGTAGTAAAGGGAGGCAAATATCATAAGTTCTATAACGAAAATGGTTTAATCACCTGTTAATGAGACCAGCGCCGAGATGTTTATAGAATGCGATATAGAACGACGTCTATGTGCCCATATTTCTCACAAAACTCGCGGATCCCGCACGTGCAATCCCGCATTATCCCGTAAAAAATAAGCGGGATCCCGCCCTTGCGGGATTGGGTTCCCTAACAAAGATGATGATAACGATTATAATGATGAATAATCCATGTTATCCACAATGCACTAACCTTCCTCATCATCGCTGATGGTGATGCAGTCGTCCTGTTTCTTGTTCTGAACTTCTTTCTCGTTCTCCTTTGCTTGTTCGTCTTCTTTCTGTTTCTTCTTGTCGCGTTTACGTAGGCGTTTGCTAATAAATATACAATGTAACAATTATTATATGAATTCGTTCACCATCTATGGTAAATATCTTCTATATTTAATATGTAAAGAGAAAACTATGAGATTTGGGATAGTTAAAAATTATATGGATAAAGAGTACCGAAACATAAAAATTATGTATAACATAATATGTTACAATACATTGCATTAATAAATGTATATTTTGTAAATTACGGTCGAATTCAGAGATTCAGGCGACCTCTAGTCTATGCTAATATAATAAAGCTAAGGAGTGTGTTTTTGTTTGAACGCGCTTATCTCTAGAACTACTAAAAAAAAAGGTAGAAAAAACGCTAAGCTAATACGAAAAACTATATAGCGCATTCAGGCGACGCGGTGCGACGCCTTGGGTCAGGGAACACCTAGTTTTAATCTATACTTATATTACTATTATAAAGCTGAAGAGTTTGTTTGTTTGTTTGTTTGGTTGAACGCGCTAATCTCAGGAACTACTGGTTCGAATTGAAAACTTATTATTGTGTTGAATAGTCCATTTATTGAGGAAGGCTATAGGCTACGTTACATCACGCTAAGACTAATAAGAGTGGAGCAGCAACGACAAATGTTGCAAAAACGGGAAAATATTGTTTTTGAGAGCTTTCCTTGCGTGCGCTGCGCAAACGGTGAAAGTTACTTCACTTGCTTATTGCATTAAGACGTGGCATAAATGGTGCCGCGTGGCGCCACGTAGCATTAATTAGAAACATCATCCTTTATCCTAGACAAGTACTTCACGAATGGACAGTTGTTGTTTTTATTTGTTTATACCCAATTGCAATGGCTAAGGAGTCTTGGTCTTTCTGCCAACATTTGTGTTTTTGTTTCGAATGTATTTGATTTGTATGTGTTTGGAGTGTTTGTATTTGTGTCTGTATATAGTTTTTCCTAATTGTTACACTGGGAGAAACTATATATAGACATAAATTTCATGTATAAGTAAGGTAATGTTTTTATGTTTTTTATTATTATGTTCTGCACCGCGCGCCGGCGGCGGCAGGCTCCGCCAGAATACCAGCGTTGTTGCGACACGCTTCGTTCGCAACAACACAAGCTGAGGCGGGGTCCTGATTGACCTATTGTTGTTGTTTGTCTTTATTTTTATGTATATTAGTGTGTGTGGTCAATAAAAGTTTCTCTCTCTCTCTCTCTCTCTCAAAGTTACGCAAAAATGATGTACTACGAAATTGTTCCTCTTTAAAGGCTCTAAAAAAAAGTCCGCGACAGCATATTTCTAGCTTTTAAGGTTGACTCACTAACGCGGTTTACTTTATTAAAACTGTAAATAAGACAATAAAGCTGTTCCTTTTTTTTGTAATCTCTCTCCGAGTTCGCTGATTGGGGGCGTCGAGAAACAAAGGGGAACCCTTTACCGCCGTGTGAACAAACGACCACTCTGGTTTTTTTATTATACATAGCACGGCAAATGTCATGCCATTTCATCTGATGTTAAGTGAATATGGACGACATGGCGACGACAACTGGTGCAGCGTGAAAACAACGCAGCGACAGTTACCCTCACTCTGCCGGCCCACAAGGTGCTTCTTCACGCCTCGTTTGAAGGACCCCATGTCATAGGAAGGAGGGAAAACGTGTGCTGGCAGGCTATTCCATCTTTTGGAGGTGCGACAAAGAAACAAGTCGACAAATTTCTTTGTGTGCGATAGAATATTTGAGACAGTGAAGCGGTGACTCCGGAGAGCAGCACGTGTACTCCTACGGAGGAAGGGAGAAGGTGGGATGAGGTCAAAGCCATTGTATAAGCGGTAAAACTCGCTGAGTGACGCAACATCTCTACGCAATTGCAGAGATTCAAGAGTATTTGCGACTTCTGCGTTGCCGATAATGCGTACAGCGCGACGCTGCAATCAGGTAATATTTTCATGTCATGGCGACAGATGATAGATGGTAGGCTAGCCTGGCGGACTTGCAACTCACTTGAACTCGGTGACGCCCAACCCGGCGGAGGCTCCCGGCCGGAAGTCGTCGTCGTTGCGCTCGTTGCGCGCCTCTGTCCCCTCAGAGGAGCTTGATAACTCGTCAGACTCATCCGAGGCGGGGTTGGCGATGTTTTTCTAAATAACAAAATAAAAAAATCGTTAACATTTAATTTCTATTAAACTTTAAGTAAAACAAAAGGTTCCGCTAGCTGAGTTGATCGAACATCGTCAGAGGGTTTCTGGGGATGGCATTCAATCCCCATTCCATACCAGATTCTCCGGGGGGTTGGGGTTGGTGTAGCTCACATGGCCGAGCTGCTCGTCTCTAGAGGCGCCCTCGGGTTGTTCCGCTTCCTGATCTGATCCGAACTCCTTGGAGAAGGGGACACGCACTAGTGCGTGGTGACATTCCCTCTAGAAAACCTCTGCGGTAAAAACCGATGCTTCGTTTCACACGGCTTGAGGAACCCTTTAAGTTTCTCGCCGCCCCTAAAAAAGTCCAGCGACGGTGAAAATGCCCAGAAGCCTTTAAGGCCCCCATTCACGGGCGGGAGCCCTATCGGTCGCATAATCTCTTTCGTCACAATGTAGTTTGGCATAACAGTTTCAGCATAAAGTTTTCTCACATAAATTATAATATTCAGAGTGTTATAAACCCATAATGGTTTCATCGGCATAATTTTAACTTACTATAATTGTCTTTATCATAATTTTAATCAGCTTAAATGTAAAGAACATAATTGCTATAGGTCTAAATTTAATTTATCATAAAATACGAAACGCATAATGGATGTATTCATGACATTTGAATGAAGCAATTTTTGAGTGAAACAAAACGAAAAACAACACGCAAAAAGTAAAGAATAACGTGAAATGAAACGTTTCCTGTCAAAAATGACGTGTAATGTCATTAGAGAAACGTCATTTACGTAGTAATTAAACTTTTACCTAATCTGTGGTCACGCCGCCATACAGAACCGAAGTGAATAATATGTGGTAATTATGTAAAATATAGTTAAAAAAATTAAATGCCTACCCGACCCAGACAGGTGGCCAGCCTGACCGGTAGCACAATTGTCAGTGCAGCCGCCCGGATTGCGGGAGACCCATGTTCGATTCCTGGCTGGGTCGGGTAGGCATTTAACTTTTTCACTATATTTTATATAATTATTTATTTAATTTATTTAATTCAGCTTAGTGCAGCATTTAACACTTAAAAATAAAAAAAATTACAATAATAATATTTCGTGTGATGTAAATTACCCGGTCGAGCCGCTTGTCCTTGTCAGGTATGTCCTCTTCATAGCCCTCCTTCATCTGCTCAACCACTTCAATGTAGTCTAGTTCAGCGAGGTACTCGTCACCCTCGTTTAGACCATCCTGTAATCAGTTAACGGTGTTAAAAAGGTTTTTAGTAGACTAGTCTGGAAGTTTGGACGGATTTGTAGTCTGCGACTAGTCGAAAACAAGTCGAAAAAAATGGGCTACGCTAAGTAGTCGGCTTTTTTTTCCTTTGCTTACAAAAATATTAACAAAACAATTGTAATAAAATATTTTTTTTATAGAACAGGAAATCTATGATTTTGCATGTTATCACAGTGTTCTTTATACTTGGTTGCATGGCTAGGTTTCTGGAATAGACACCTGTTATCAAACTTCCTGTATATTTAAAAAAATCTAAGTAAAGGAATTTTTCTTTTAGTAATTAATAGTTGAACTTAGCCAACCAAAAAATATATTTTTAATAAAAAAACAATTAAAGATCCAATGTGCATTCAAGTAAAAGAAAACAACACGAAAAATTAAAAATGTTTATTTCGCTATCTTAAACGTTCACAATAACATTGGGTTGATTGCTACCTCCATTTAAGCAAAAGATTTGCTTGTTTTAAGAGATTCCGCTCATCATCATCATCATCATCTCAGCCAAAAGACGTCCACTGCTGGACAAAGGCTACCCCCAAGGATCTCCACAACGACAACTCAACATAATAAAACTGAAACTTTACAATTTGTATAAAAAAAACCTGTCCGATCCGTTAAGGTGTTATTAGGTATCGAGATTCAGTTCTACTTACGTAATAATCTCACTAATATTATAAATGCGAAAGTTTGTGTGTATGTGCTTCGTCACGCTGCAACGGACGGATGTATTCGGATGAAATTCGGCATACATATAGTTTATAACCTGGATTAACACATAGGATAGTTTTTATCTCGATATTCCCACGGGAATGAAAACTAAAAACGACAATTTAATTTTCCGATACAAAATGATTTGCTTGTTTTGTTGTCATGGAAACTGTCAAAGCGGTACGAAGTCCGCTAGTTTTAAAATAAGAAGTAAAAAAAATTACCCCGATTAAAATTTTGTTAAATGATGAAACTTACATGGCAATACTTTTGTCGGCACTTCGGTTGGTAGGATAAGTGTTGTCACATTTATAAAATTAGCTAGAGTTGGGGTAATTTCAGCAATTTCAGTACAAAAAACTTGCGTTTTAAATTGCGATAACTCTTTTATCAAGATTAATATTTTTTTGTTATTATTATTGGTATACCTAGATACAACTTTGCGATCGGACAGGGTTTTTTTTTACATATTGTATAAACTCACCATGTTAGCAGTGGCATCGGTGAGCAAGTTCCCAGCGTACACGCAGAGGAATGAACCCTTGGGGACGTCGTTAAGGGCGCGAATGCCCCAGCCGCGGTTCAACGTCTTGAACACCTACACACCACATACAAATACAATGCAAGTTACGAATTAAATATGTATTGTGGGTCAATCAAAAATAGGTGTTACTTTCCTCTCGCTTTCTTGCAATTTGTGGGAGTAATTTCGTGAAATGGCGCGCCATTTGATTTGACGAAAGAGCGCGCGGTGGTTGAGTTGGCCAATCGGGATCGCGCGCCAATTGATTTCACGAATGAGCGCGCGGTATAGCATTACTCTTAGTGTCAATTAAATAAAAATAATTATTCTTTGTTATGAAAAATCATTACAAAATAATACCTGACCCCTTCTTTTCAGAATATAATGTGTAAGGGTCGCTCGTTTTTTTTAGTTTGCTGTTTGCCACTCGGCATTTTCAGCTTCATCGTGTATTTTTGGGGGGCGAGAAACTTAAAGGGTTCCTCCGTAGCCGTGTGAAACGAAACACCGTTAGAGGTTTTCTAGAGGGAACGGCATCATGCACTAGTGCGTGTCCCCATGCCCTACTAGATTCTCCGTGGGGTTCGGATCTGATAGTCCTATGCTACGACCGGTGAGAAGATGCGCTTTCAGTGTCATATAAAAGGTGACTTTACACTCAGAAATGCTATTAATTAGAACCACGATAGCTCAATTGGAAGAGCACCTGACCCGGTATGTCAGAAGGGTGCAGGTTCAAATCCTGCTCGTGGAAATATTTTTTAAATTTGTGATTTTGTAATTTGTTTCGCAACAAAATATGCGTTAAAATTATATAAACAAATTAAAAACATTTTATAAATGCTATTAAGTTGTTATTTTTTTACTAAGGTCTCGAAACCAAAATGGCGCAGTGGTTAATGCGCGCTGCGATTGCTAAGGTTAAGCAACTTTCGCAAAGGCCGGTCATCGGATGGGTTACCAAAAAAATTTACGTGCCGACCATGAAGGGAATGCCCAGCAGTGTGAAATTTAATGACTGACGCCGATGTTGTTACTCACCTGCAGTTTCAGCTGCAAGGGATGTTGTGCCACCCGATTCAGGCAAGTCTGTTTGCATTTACACCTAAAACAATGGTAAACGTGAACCTTTTTTTTCCTTTAGTTGATGGCTTTGTGCGATCAACACATTTAGCCAGTGTTAAAGTATTTTTTTCTTACAAGTAATACATAAATAAACAATATTTCCTTCCTGTATGATGAATGATAATAGAAATGAGAATTGAGAAATTATATACCCCCAACCCCTTCAGTATAGATGGTGGAGAGCATTACTGAGACCTCACGGGGACTTCTTGAGAGAATATGAAAAGTGACGTTGCACTGTTTAGTTTCATTTGCCAACGCTCATGCACGCTCACAAACACTTACCAGTTAGTAATCCACCATTATTTCACATTAATATTCGACATAACACAAATTTGAAGAAAAATAATCAAAACCGCAGACATGACTCTTCACTTTCCCGCTAAGAAGTTTCACATGAACTCATTCGAATATAAACCTGTATAATATGTTTTTCACACGACCTGCTCGACAATGCCTCATTATATATCATGCAAACCTTACTCAAAGTAAATCATTATAGCCCTTGTCTTTTGCCGGGGTGTAATGTTGTACTGAATTTCATTATAACCCGCCGGGCAGTAATGTGATTCTCACTTCTCTTAGTTCTTATTGTTATGCATTTAAAGTCTATTTCGTCAAAATCGAACTTATTCGAAAATCGAGCTGGCCACGCCACGGCAAGCCGAACGAAAAAAAATCAATACTTAAAACAAAAGCCGCGAGTATTTCAATACGGTGCAATCAGTATCAGACAAAACTGCAAAAGAAGATAAAAAAATAAGAATAAAACATTAAGAAAATGTCGAGTGACGAAAGTGATTTAACTCCGGAATCCATTAAATTAGACGCCTTAGGTATTGTTAATAACCTACTACCAGAGAAGTCGAAGGAAAAATACTTGAAATTTTAATTTTTATTTTACTTTTTATTGTTATTTACTGTGCCAATTATATATAATTAGTAATGAAAATAGTATTTTAATAAATAAAATACTTTTCTAGTAGCCTTGGTTTTTATTGTCTCGCAAAAGGTGAGAAAAGTAGAGTATACTCCTCAGGGATAAAACTGATTTTGCCTTGGGCGCGCTTAAATCCTTCACTGCTCTTAGGACTCCATTTTAATTCCCTCGCTTCGCTCGGGAATCAACTCAAAACCCCCTCGCTACGCTCGGGGGTTAAATCTGGAGTCCTTCGTTACGCTCAGGATTCAATATCGCGCCCGTGACATAATACAGTGCTTTATCCCCTTGGTGTACAATCTACTATTTGTTTTGTTTATATAATTTTAACGCAAATTATGTTGCGAAACAAATTACAAAAACACAAATGTTGAAAAAATTTGCCTTGGGCGCCTTTGGCTTTCAAAGTAAAAAAGTAAATAGTGTTGAATAATTTCGGCGGGCTGGTTAGAACCACGATAGCTCAATTAGAAGAGCACCTGACCCGGTATGCCAGAAGGGTGCAGGTTCAAATCCTGCTCGTGGAAATTTTTTCAACATTTGTGTTTTTCTGTGTGTGTTATCTTTATAATACCTTTATTATTATACGCCCTTGCCGCTAAGTTTCTTGCCGGTTCTTTTCAGTACAAGGTCTCCCGCCCTGTGTAGACTTACGAACCGATGGCATAGTGACATTCACAAGAGCTACTTATAGCCTAAACTAAATAAATTATATTGAATTTTGAACTAAATAAGTTATTTCACGGGCACCTACCTGGAGTTACACTCGTAGATCCCGGATGGTAACGGCTCAGGCAACCGCTTGTACACATAGCCGACGTTGGGGCCCTCCAGTCCTATGGTTCTGGCGCCTTCGAGCGTCATCTTCCAACAGGCGCATTTGCTCTTGTCCTGGTAAAAAAAAACATACAATAAAACTTACTGTTTGGTCGGTTTGGCAAGTCACATTTGGCTCAGCAAACAAAAAACAAGCAATTTTTTTAAAACAAATATATGTATAAATATTTTAAAAAAAATGTAATAGTACATTGTTCACCGAGACGAGAAAGTGACCGATTACCGTCGAGGGTGTCGTTTGAAGCCCGAGCCGTAGGCGAGGGCTTTAAAACACCTGAGATCGGGAATCGCAGTTTCTCTCGAGTGATACATAGTGCTTTATACTACACCTACAAGGAAAATAAAAAATGAAATCTTTACTAATTGAAATTTATATTGAAATTGTTGCAGTTAGTGAAGCTTAATGTAACACTTTTTCCATTAATGTTTGTTTGAGATGTTTGCGACAATGTAGGAGGAATAACTGGCTGTGCTGTTGGCACTGCGCTCGTAGAAGGCTGTGGTGCCAGAGGGGCAACTGGCTGCTGAGGGGCATTTGGCATCGCCGCGCTCGTTGATGGTTGAGGAGATGAGTCTTGATGCACATTAATCCCGATATTTGGTTATTTATTCGTGTTTTGTTTTCTACGGAATTCTTTATGTAACCTTCTGCAACAGCGGACGATTTCCAACCACCGTGGCGTTTTATTGTGGTTAAATCAGCACCAGTATCGGCAAGAATAGTCGCTGAAGTTCTGCGAAAGCAGTGGCCAGTGTATTCTAGTGGATTGAGTAAATTAAGGTAGGAAGCTATTTCTCTTGGCACAGTACTTATTTTGTTTTTCCCAATTACTTGTTTCGTACATTTTTTGTTTTTATATTGTAGTAAAAACCGATTGGTTTTGGGGTCACTGGGGCGAATTTCGTTATATTTCTTTATTATCTCATAAAATAAGCCCGATATAACAAATGATCGCTGAATTTTGGTTTTTGTGTTAGGAATATTGACAATTATTCGATTTTCGAGGATTTCGATATCGTCTGTTGTCATATCCACAAGTTCTTGTGAACGACAGGCCCCATTTACTCCTAAAATCAAAATAACCTGTAAACAAAAATATCAAACATGAAAACCTAGTAGATTTCTACTCATAAATAGGTACGTAATAAATCATAAACCAGTGCATTTTGTTCATAAACTTACCTTCATCAACAAATATTTGTCATCTGGAGCATTCTGCAAAAAGGAATAAACATCCTTTGTAGTAAGCACTTTTGATTTCTTACTACGGAATCCCTCCGACTTTCTTTTCAGAAATGCTGTAAGTTTTTTGTATTCTTGAATATTTATGTCGTTTCTTGTCAATATAGTACTTTTCAACATTGAGTATATAGACCATAACGTACTTGGTTTGTATTTTTGCGCTTTTTCACTGAAATACGCTAGCAAAACAGTTTCAGAAAAAGATGCCGCATTTTTTTCACTTTTCCATTGCAAAAAATCGTCATAAGTTTTATTATATTTTTTAATTGATTTCTGTGGTAAAAGGTTATCAATCAGTATTTTTGCTGTTTCCTTCAACTGCGGCGGAGTTAAAAAATCTTCATCATCACTATCACTACTTATCATTTTGATAGTTTTATTTTACTTTCTACGAAAACTGAATCCTCAAACAACACACAAATTGGAAATGGCGCCAATGGCGTCTGCAATTTTCACGTTCTTTTTTCAAATTGTTTATCCTGCCGCCGCAGGGTCGCACTGCCAGCCCGACACCATCCAACTCACAGCTAGTGGCCAGTGCCATTTTGCGAACTTGGAGATAAAAACTCACTGTAAAAACTTTTTGGCTTTTGATATTTAGGTTACCGGCGCATAGTCTTACCCAAAATTAAAAAAGAAAAACCACGTAAGAAATGGATTTTCATACACTTTTCTCTCCCGCTCAGATGCGTTTTCTCCCCGCATATTTGTTCGATATGCAATGACGTACTTTCTACCGTAAATTTGATAAAGTATCAAGGTACTTTCCAAGCAGGTGTAGTATAAAAAAAAAAACTTACTTCGCAATCGTCGGTGCAGTCGCAGCCGCACAGAAACTCGGGGTCCAGATTGAGCGGCACCCCAGCGGTGGGCGTGCGCTCCGTGTTGTACGAGCAGAACTCGGGCAGAGACTCGTCGTAATAGTTCACGCATGGCACTGGGACGTTCTCCTTGCCGTGCGAGAGGTCCTGAATTGAAAGAAAAAAAAAATTATTTACTAACATGGTTTTTTTCCGCAATTTTACGCAAAATTTGTTGCGAAAACATGACATGCTGGGTCAGGTGCATTACCAACTATGCTATCGTGGCTCAATCCGTGGTTAATCAACACTAGTGGTACTGTAGTGGTACTGTATGACATTGTGGAAATTGAAACTTTTACCTGATGTAAATTTGTTACCGATCCGATCCGAACCCTTCGGAGAATCTAGTAGGGCACGGGGACGCGCACTTGTGCGCGATGCCGTTCCCTCTAGATAACCTCTGAAGGTGATTCGTTTCACACGGCTTGAGGGACCCTTTACGTTCCTCGCCGCCCCCAAAAAAGCCCGGTGAAGCTGAAAATGCCGCAGCGGCAATCAGCAATCTCTCTCCAAAAAAAAAAAAAAAAAAGTAAATTTGTTAATTTAGATTTTTAATTTTGTTTTTTACATGTGTACAGGTTGTCTTCTATATTTTTTTTTGTATTTATTTGCGAGGGAAAGTGTCCTGCTATGATAGGGCATTTTCCAATATTTTTGACGCTGTAAGGGAGAAAAGAGCTGGACACTCGCTGAGTGTCTTGCCGGTTCTTCTCAGTACAAGATCTCCCGCCCAGAGTAGACTTACGAACCGATGGCATAGTGACATTCACAAGAGCTACTTGTAGCCTAAATGGAATAAATAATTTTGAATTTGAATTTGAATTTTGAACTATCCTTTAGCTTACAGAGTACGAGTATATCACCAGCTCGATCGTGCAACTCGCGCATAGAATACCCAGCGATATTATATGGCACAGAGGCTACAAACTAAGCTTACGCGTCCGGTTACCTTAGCGGTGTATACTAACTAAAAAACAACAAAAAAAGAAAAAAAAACTAAAAAAGTAACAAGAACTTTAAAATTCTTTATTCAACCCGCGCGCGGCTCCGTTGACATTGTCTATAAACACAAAACAAACAAAAAAATAGCAAAAAAAAAAAAAACTGACTTTTTTCCCGACGAGACAAGTGTTCAGCACGAACTCGGCCAAGCAGTGCGTGCCGGGCGCGAAGTCGAACAGATCCACCGCCATGTCGGATCGCACGCAGCGCAAGTAACGATGCAACTCGCGCATAGAGCGTACGCGACGCCCGCACGGCGCTCGGTACATCACTTCCTTGTGTCCTTTGAAGCGGACTATTTGTCTGCAAACAAACAAAGAAAGAAAAACATTTCGATATCCTATACAAACTTTCGAAGTTTCATGTTTTTAATAGCAAAAATCCAAATTTATTAACAATACAAAGATTTCTGGGGGTACGGCAGTGCCCCTGCCAAGTCGAGCAAAAGTCCTTTTCTCGAATCAGTTCAGGCTATTTTCGATCTCCTATAACTTCATTGTGGATAAAACTAGAAGCTTGAATTTTCAGTATCCAAGCAGGCATTGTATAAACACGGTTATTTCAAATATCATTCAATTAGAACCAGTAGTTTAGGAATTACAGCAGTAGTATAGTAGAGATCAAGGAATATCTACAAAAAGAAATGAGATACCATCAAAATATATATTATATTAAATTAGATGGTTTAGTGCGATTGCCAAGTCAATTAATTTATTTCAAACATAAAAGATTTTTAATATTGATATGATCACTATATGATGTTGCTAGGTTAGGTGATTACGTAATAACTTAAGACAGAAGGTCCCTTGAATAAATTAACCGACTTGGTATTATATGGATCTCACAACTTTTTACGGTAGAAGAACTGAGTTGCGAATTTTGTCTTTTTTTTTTTTACAAGTTTGTTTTTGATGGTATTTTATTTAACTGTGTGTATTATAGTATAATGCAATAGCTAGCATGTTCATACCCAAGGGCCAGTTATTTCATAACTTAGTTGCCAGAAAACAGAAACAAGATAAAAAGGTATACAGTAACGCACCTCTCCCACCCGCTGAGCAAGGGCTTGGCCAAAGGGTTGTAAGTGCGCAGGTCCTTAAGTGCCAACACGTCGGTGCGGCGGCAGTGCGGCCCACAGTTGTGCGGTACCATCTTGTGGGGCTTCACCACGTTCTTGGGTGAATAGAACTGGGTGATGGAAGAGAGGAATATCATTATGTTAACAGAAGAAAATCAAATCAACAAATATTTATTTCAGTATACACGGTGAATTTTAATCGGTGATCAGGACCTACTGATTCCGGCTAAGTTAATGATAGCCATTGCAAGTATTTTCTTAGTTTTACACAACTTTACAATTATTACATAAATATACACTACTTATTTATATTTATTAAATTATCAGTTTAAAGCACTTTTAAGAATATTTCAAGAAAATCTTTTCTATATTTCTTACTTTTAAGCAAAACACTGACTAACTCTTCATTGGCGAGACACTTTATTTATTCCCCAAGTCATATTTTAGTCGAGCGTTAATGGGACAATCGAATAACAAGTGATGTACTGTCCCGTCGTTTGTATCGTAGATATCCTAGATTATAGTAGGCATTCTAGAATAACTGTTGTAGGAGGCTCTTCCATAACACATCAGTATAAAAAATTCAGTAAAAAAATTAAATGCCTACCCGACCCAAACAGGAATCGAACCTGGGTCTTCCGCAATCCGGGCGGCTGCACTGACCATTAAGCGACCGCGAAGGCTGACGTAAGAACTGATTTTTTTCACTGCTTTGATTTTGACCGCGTTTTAGCGGCAGTAGTGACATCTATCCAACGATTATTGCAACCGATTGGATATCTATGCAGATTCATCATTACAGATGAAATACCACAAATTTGATAACACAACGCTAAAGTAAAAATATTTATAAATATAATATAGTGAAAAAATTAGTGAATTTTTTTCACCACATTTAATGAATATTGAATTCAGCCATTAAAGAAAACCATTAATATACTTATCGTATTTGTAAGTCTTTCTTTAAAAGAGACCCTTTAAAAGAAACCTTTCTCGGGTACCAGTCTCTCACACTTTGGCTGGTAACATACCCCCTTATTCATAAAAACTATTTAAGCATTATTTAGATAAACATTGTTTTGTCCCATTTAAACTATATTTAAATATCAGTTATGGTGTAAACGTGTGATAGGGAAATAAATAAATTTTATTATTATTATCTTTATATATATATTTTTTTAATATTTACGTGTAAGCACAGTGCCTTGATCTCACCTGATGTTAAGTGATGATATAGCCAATGATGGAAGCGCACTTCACCCGGGATCCTCAACTAGTGAGGCACTGGCTATCTTATCTCTAGCTGCCGGCGAAATATTTAGATAAGATGGTCGTAGCCAGGCGGACAAACAGGTCCTACCACCAACCAAACTGAGTACACAAACATGTACCCCCGCTGGGAATCGAACCCAGGACCTCTGGGTCTAAACCGGTGGTCTTAGCCACAAGACCACAAAGGCGGAGGCGATACTTCTTAAGAATTTTTTTTTACAATATTTTATATAAAAACATATCTACAATATAAAATATTATAAAAAACCTTTTTACAATATAATATATTGTAAAAAATTTTTTTTTACAATATCATATATAAAAACATATTTACAATATAAAATATTATAAAAAAAACTTAACCTAGGTTGCCACCGGCAACGCAGCATGCCGAGCCGGAGACTTTTTTGTCACTGTTTCACTGCTGACCTTAATCTATTTATGCTATTTTTTGTAACCCTTCTCTATGTAACAATGAGCACCCCGCTACACACGACCTTAAAGTTTATACTGACACCCCCTTACCAACCTAGCGGTTACAAAGTAGGTGTCAGACATCCATACGCAAGCACATGGGACCATCTGCATCAGGTCATAACGCCGGATCAGGGGGCCTACCGCCTAACTCTATTGATATCGCTCTCGCTATCGCGCTCTATAGTTTATGGCGTAATCTTGCCATTTCGAAAGCTATATAAAAGCAATATCGAAAGCTATAGGCTATAGCTTTCGATATTGCTTTCTTAATGCTTTCATATCGCTTTAGAAATTACAAAATGACGCCATAAACTATAGAGCGCGATAGCGAGAGTGATGTCGATAGAGTTAGGCGGTTGGGGGGCGGGACGCACCGAAGCGCATTCTTCATCCGGTACTTTTAAGACTAGTGTCTCGAGCGAGTTGCTCCGTGGACAGGTACAGTACACTACCTAATATCCGGATAGGTTACCGGAGCTGTAAGCTCGCTCACTTCTCGTTGCACCAAAAGCACAACTCGCAGTTCCACTGCTCGGGTCGTCAACTCTAAAGCCGCCTACCAAATGTCCACATTGGTGGCGGAGTTGTAAGCCCACTCACTTCTCAATACCCATCCAGGCACCTCGTCAGTTCCAAAATCCTACGCGGCTGATTCAACCGGAGACATTGCATATAGCGGGCGCCTCTACTAGTTATCGGGACTAGTGCCGGTGATGTTGGAAGCCTACTCAATGAAAACCACCGAGCAGAACAACCAAATAACAATAACAAAGTACAGAATAAATTATTTAATATTTGGTTTGATTCTATGTGTGTGGCACTCACCACGACCCTGCTGGTGACGTTGTCGACGGCGGCGGGGGGCGGGGGCGGCGGGAGGGCGCGGGGGGGCGCGGGCGCGGGGGCGGGGGTGGTAGACTTCTTGGCCACCGCGCGCTGACGGGTCTCCCGCTGGCAACGACAATAGCGTGTTAAATAAGTAGTAGGTGTCGTTCAGTGGTCGAAATTCGAACGTTACGAAACATATTAGCGTAAGCCGATTTTTGTCCCAGTGATTATGGGACGATAGCTGCACATAAAAAATCGGTTATGGTCTCATTTTGAAGAGCCTCCAGCCGTAGGTGTGCAGAAAAATAAAGAAACCAATCAAATGTTTCAAAATTCCTAAAAAAATCTGTTGAATAAGAAGAAGAAGTGAACGCGAAGTTTTGAGGACGATCCACTAGTAATTTAATGTTACACAATCATACATCAATTTTATCTTTTTACACACCTTTTTCATAACAATCTGAACTTTAACTATGCCAAATGTCACATTCCTCCGTGCGAGCAATTTGCTTCAAAAGGGTTACGAAATTTTCGCTTCACGTGTTAATATCGTCTCAAAATATAATATTCATAAAATTTTATAAAATACAGTGAAAAAATTAAACGCCCACCCGACCGGGCCGGGACCGGGCGGCTGCACTGACCGCTATCCCTTCCCGGTAGCATAGCGGTCAGTGCAGCCGCCCGGATTGCGGAAGACCCAGGTTCGATTCCTGGCTGGGTCGGGTGGGCGTTTAATTTTTTCACTGTATTTTATAAAATTTTATGAATATTTAATTTAGCTTCAGTGCAGCAATTAGCACATGAAAATAAAAAAGTAAAAGTCTCAAAATATATCAGACATATCTATGTCGAGGCTCCAAGATGCTCCAAGTCCAAAGCTTGATTGTTTTTATCACAGGAATACAACAATTGCCTTTTATGTAGGTAGGTTATACATATGATACAAAAAAATAAAATATTTCATTACTAGAGTAAAGATATATTTACAGAATTTTTTTTTTCAACATTTGCGTTTTTGTAATTTGTTTCGCAACAAAATTTGCGTTAAAATTATATAAACAAAATAAAAACATTTTATTAATATGGGTTTAATAGAAAGGTATAATTTAACTAATTGGTCTATGGGTTGGCCTAGCTCAGGGTAACCTTTGGATTGCGAGATGTTCTACGGTACTGCCCTGGTGGTGAACAGTCCCGGTCTCCCAGCGGCTCAATGGATCTTGGGTAGGCGCAGTGCGTACAGCTTTTAGTGTTATAACAAAAAAACTGTGTCTCACCTCAGCCGGCTGTTGTGGCGACGACGCGGGTTCCGACTTGTCCGCTTGCTCGTCCGATCGTGTGTACTCTACATACGGCATGTTCACCTGTCGACAGAAACGAATAACTAATATTTTGAAGGAGGCTCCTTTCACCCGAACGTTGCGCACTCTTAACGAGATATCTAACGCAGTTGACGTATTCTGTTGCACTTTGACCGAATTCACAAAGGCAACACTGTTTGTCCTATGTTATTTGTAAATTTAATTTAATTTATATATTATTTTAATGCAAAAATTTTATATTGTAATCATTTGTAATCAATTTATAATGTTATTGTTATTATTATTATTTTGTTATTTTATATAGTTATGAATGTGATTTTTAATTAATATTTTTAGATTCTTTATTTTTTGTAAGTGTTTTTGTAATGTCTAGTTGTAAAACTAACTCTACTATCGCATTAGGTACCCACCTGTAATGATAGTTGTAAGTATTATGATCAATAAATAAATAAATAAATAAATAAAAACTTATAATGAAATAGAGAGGCATTTTACTAACATGTTTACTATTGCGTGGATTTGGGATTTTGCCCGCATAGACATCAGCTTGTTTTCACAACAAGCACACAACGTTGGTTTTTGGTCCAAGGTGGCTATTTTGATGCTGAAAATTCTCCATCGATATGGACCTATGTACCTATGGTCAAAAATTGCCTGTATGTGGACATACTTTTTACAGAAGTAGATTTCATGTGACATGTAGATGCAAATGTATGTTTATATATGTAAAAAATTTTTTTTATTTATTTATTTAATAATCCACTCTTACATCTATTTTTACAGGATTTAACCTAAAACAATAGTGTAACTATTTAAATTAAAACTACTTAATTATAACTTATCACTAATAATGCTATTTCCGTGAATTCATTCAGAGAACAAGAAAATAAGTCTATTTTCTCCGCTATTTGGTTAATAATGCGCAATGCGCGAGTCAAAGGTGCGTATCTATCGGGGTCGCATAGGTTCACAGTGCTCAATACCTGACAGTTGTTCATTTTACCCCTAATCAATTTAAACAAGTTAATTGATTTAATTATGTTAGTTTGTGCATTACGCACCGTAAGGCGGGATCTTGATTGGCTCTCTCTTTCTCTTCACAGCTAAGTTCCCACATTGTGGTGGGGTTCTGATTGACTGTTACATTAAACAGTAACAGTTAATATTTATTGTTGTTCTCATTGTTGTGTCAAAAAATGTTTCGCTCTCTCTCTTACCCGAGGCTGCGCCTTAGTTCGGGGCATGGGCCGAGCCCTATGCCTCTCGGCCGCCTGCAGTTCCAGGTACAGCGGGGCAAGCCGCGTGGAGCCGCGGTAGATCCATTCCGTCCGGTTGTCCTCTTCGAAGTGTACTTGGACTAGTGAAGCGTCCACTTTGATCACGCGGGAGGGCCACCATTTGCCTGTTGAAGAAAACATCATAATATGTTTTATTTTCTTTAGAATATGTAATCGCAATATAGCTATTGGACGATGTCAAAAATAATGTAGGTACGTAATGATTACTGGCAAACCGGTCAGAGTATAGATTTATAATGCACCTTTCAACAAATAGTTTGTGTAGGGCGTGTGGAGAGGAAACGGAGTTGATGCAGCACCTACTGTGTGACTGCGACTCTCTGGCTAGGAAAAGAATGGGACTCCTGGGGTCGGCCTATCCGAAACCGGAGGACTTCAGGCTCTTCGCTCTTAAAGACGTTGCCAAACTTATGGCCTCTATCTTTACTGAGGAGGAAGAGTGAAAGGATGGGGTTACACAAAAGATCCCGATGGGTCGAGGTGTTACTGCGAGAGGGAAACCTCGGCAGGCCCCACTAAGATAGATTTATAAAGTGATATGCAGGTCGAGCAGTGTCTTCTGCCTAACACAGGCTCTCAAATTGGGTAGTTGACTGGTTAGTCAATATAGAAACTTTTTAACAACTGTCAAAACGATTCTTTTTAATAGAAATTGTATGGGATTAGCAAACTATGACGTCACTATTTCTTTCCGTCAATTGAGTGTTTATTAATAACTTTTTATGTTACAGAAATTCATGCTTAGGTCAAATAAAAAATTGGTCAATGTTATAAAGAACTGTTAAGTGATTTCATTTATACGTTTACTGTTCTGGAATCAATTGTTGTTGTTGTCAACTACTCAATTGTGCTTTTTATGGAATAATAATAAAATAATAATTTATACAGAGTGTGCTTTCGAGATATAACTTCCAAAACTATAAGAGCTAGGTAGTTATTTAGATCAAACAGACAATTAAATAGTATGTAACGCTTTTAATTCCACTTGGTTCATTGAGAATCTAAGTTTTCAGTAACTTCAGATTACACACGAAGCTATTAGTAAACAGCCTATAACTGTCCCACTGCTGGGCAAAGGCCTCCATCATTGAAATCATGTTATCGTTACAATTGTTGAGTAATGGCTTAATCACCACGCTTGCCAAATGCGGGTCGGTGATCGCAAACCCGGGCTATGCATCGAAAAAACCGAAACACATTTTGCCCGACCTGGGAATTGAACCTTCGGGTATCGGGCCGAGCGCGTTGTCACAGAAGCTATAAAAGTAAGTTTTTCTCGCCATTCCACTCTGTTTTGAGACTATGCCCGGCGTGTAACCGCACCATGAGCCGTTCTGTGTACGCGAGCAAATATTCGCGAACGAATTCGCACGAGAACTTAATTTAACTCCTGAAACTTGACATCAAATCACACACAACCGCTTACCATTCCTATATGACTTGAGACTGTACAAGACTAAGTCTCACCATATACCAGTATTCCCGAACGAACTTCCTAGAGTGAATCAAGGGGATACATAGAAACTATTAAAGATACTGTGATTTTGAAATTCTCACCGTCCCACTCTGTTTTGAGACTCTGCCCAGCGTGTAACCGCACCATAGGCCGTTCGGGGTACGCGAGCAAATACTCGCGAACGAACTCGCGCGAGAACGAGTGCACCTCCTCCCACACGAGCGCCGAACATTCGCACACCAGCCGCGTGTCGCAGTGGCGTACGTACTGCGCATAGCCATCGTCGAAGAACACCAGGTATCTGGGTAGATCATTATAAAGATGTTAGTTTATCGCATAAGCTTCGTTTTTTGATCGCTATACAGTCGGCTATAATCGACAAGTGATAGCGCGCCTTGTACGCCAACGACGCCAATAATCGACAATACCTATAGTTTAGAAGAGCTCGACGGCGCAGTGGTTAACGTGCCCGGTCTGTGATTGCTAAGGTTAAGCAACTGTCGCAAAGGCCGGTCGGTCATAGGATGATTGACTAAAAGTTTATCATCCCTCGCTCCTCCGTGCTTCGGAAGGCGCGTAAAGCCGTTGGTCCCGGCTGCATTATTATTATTATTATTTTTATGTTAAAAGGAGGCAAGCTAGCAGGCGGGTCACCTGATGGAATGTAATCACCGCCACCCAAGGACACCCGCAAAACCAAAGTAATCGCAGATGCGTCGCCGGCCTTGAGGAAGGAGTTGGATCTTGAGGAGGGAGTAGGAATTGGGAGGGGGGAGGGGTGAGAGATGGGCCTCTGGTACTTTCACTCACCGGACGAAACACAACAGCAACGAGTGCCATTGTTGCACGCCGTTATTCTGTGAGAGGGTGGTATTACGCCGGGCGAGCCGGCCCATTTCGCGCTGCAACGCAGCGTGGCTCTACCACTGGTTACAACCACCAAATCGCACTGGGCACGCGTGGTGGTTTACGACGCGTTCTCCCTGTGTTGTAAACATCCATAGGGAAAGCTCGTGCCCCAACAGTGGGGAAATGCTTGGACTGATGATGGATAGTAGTTAAAGATACATCAACAATATCAACAATACAATTTTTATACGCGTAAATGTATGTACAGATGCCTGCACATCAACCTACCCAAAACTGTCAAATTTCTTCAATACATTTTCAACCATACAACTTAGTGATACAGTTCAAAGTCTATTGAGGAAATTTGACAGTTTCTGGTAGGTTGATGTGCAAGCGTGTGTACATTAGAACTAGTACAAAAATTAAGTTGCAAATAATAACAAAATTATTATACTTAGTTTTGTACACTTTAACTAAACTAATGGAAGGTAAACGTACTTGCACATAAACTACTACGAACTGTAAATTTCCTCAATAGACTTTAGACTTTATATATGATATATGGTTGAACATTTATTGAAGAAATTTGACAGTTTAGAATAGGTTGATGTGCAGGCGTCTATTAGAGAACCATTTCCATCTTTTTTCTTGAAATAAACCACTTTTTAAGAGTTCAATCGCGTCATACTGTACGTATTATTTTATTCTGACGTTTGGAACCCTTCACAGGGTCCGTGGTCGCGGGGAGACTGCATGACTGGGGTGTTGGTATCCCTGTGACCACGGACCCAATATGTTTCATTTCTATGAGTAGTGTTCGCAAAAAAAAACCATGATATATCTTAGGTGTCATAAACACTATGCTTTCTCAGATTTCTCAGATCATCATCAGCTCATTTTATGTCCCCACTGCTGGGGCATGAGCCTAACCTATGGATGATTAGGGAGAACGGGCTATAAACTATCACGCGGGTCCAGTGCGGATTGGTGGTTTTTAACGGCTGCTAATGCAGCCGGGACCAACGGCTTACGTGCCTTCCGAAGCACGGAGCTCGAGACTAAAGTTTTTGGTCACCTATCCTATGACCGGCCTTTGCGAAAGTGGCTTAACCTCAGCACTTGCAGACCGGGCGCGTTAACCACTGCGACATCGAGCTTTCTCAGGTAACTCGCTTGAACTACTCAAAGACAGTTTGCAAACGCTAGATGGCGTTACTAGTTTATGTAATAACTCCGATATCATTTAATAAAGAATTGTGGGAGTGTTTGCGCTATGTATATATGAACAAACTTACCGATATAACTGTTTAAAGTATCATGGTCACTTGCATTAGAGTAACTACAAAAACTAGTGGTCGCCACGTGGTCGAAATTAGACCGTAATTTTATGAAGGCTGCACGGATTGTATCTTAAGCAATGAAAAATTAAAAAAGATAGAATGTGAGTTTGGATTGGCATTGGCAGACTTCGGCCGCTCCTCTTTCATTTTTGAAATTAATGAAAAGAGTATACTATATTCGTGTGTGTCAAATACATGCCTGTGTAATGTTTTCTTTTATTGATTTAATGTATTTTTTATGCGTAATTAAAAAAAAATATTAACATTCTGCACTCTTTCTCTATATAAACTACTAGCAGCCCGCCCCGGCTTCGCACGAGTGTACTTTTTTTTAATATAGCCTATGTTACTCAGCGCTAATGTAGCACTCTAATGGTGAAAGAATTTTTTTAATCGCTCCAGTAGTTTTTGAGTTACAAACATACATACATACAAAAATACAAAGGTTTCCTCTTTATAATATTAGTATAGATAAGTGTGCGAAATTTCATACTCCTCATTCCGCGCAATTCGTAAAAAGGGGTACAAAATTATTTTCCTACACGTATTAATATATAGATTTCAATCGTGAACATGAATTCAAACTGTCGCGTGTCTGGCTGGAATCCAGTGATTAGTCTGGTTAAAAACTGCAAAAACAACAATAAAGCCACTTCGCGTTCCGATACTGTGAGTGTAGTGTGTCGTAAGCAATTTCGAGTGAATAGTGACTTAGAAGCCGATGGTACGGGCATCGCTATCGGCAAGCGCCAAAATCGACTAAGAAAGAGGTTAGATCGTTTTGTCTGCTCATAAAAAACCCACCCGCTATAACTTCAGTGAATCCGTGATCATGGCGCATGCAACTGTGCCTAATATCGGCTACTCACAAATAAGAAACAAACTTACCGATAGCTATTCACAGGGTTGGGCACCTCAGCAACTATGCCGGAGTAGAAGGAGTCTCTCTTCGCTGCATTCGTGGGATCCTTGAATAGAGCTATTAGGCGGGTACCTGCACAAAATAAACGTTACATAAACGTTATGCTAACGACTAGAAAAAGATTTAAAAAAAAACAAAAACCATTAAAAATAAACAGATTAAAAGGGACTACGTGGCGGGAAAGTGAAGAGTCATGTCTGCGGTTTTGTTTTATTTTCTAAAATTTGTGTTATGTCGAATATTAATGTGAAATAATGGTGGCTCATTAACCGTTAAGTGTTCGTGAGTGCGCATGAGTGTTGGCAAATGGAACAAAACAGTGCAACTTCACTTTTCAAATTCTCTCAAGAAGTCCGCCCGAGGAATTAGTAAAGCCAAATCTTTACTGAGATACTAGAGGGGTTGGGGGTATATCATTTCTCACTTCTAATTTCTATTATCATTCATCATCATCATACTAGAAGGAAATATTGTATATTTATGTATTACTTGTAAGAAAAATTACTTTGACACTGGCTAAATGTGCTAATCGCACGCTTCAGCAAGCCATCAAATAAAGGAAAAAAAACAGATTAAAAAAATGTACTTTTTGTTTTGGAGATAGTTTGCTGATTGCCTCAAGTGAAGTTGTGATGATAAGGTCAATCGTGGAAGCGCACTTCACCCGGAATCCTGAACTACTGAGGCACTGGCTATCTTATCTCTAGCTACCGGAACACAGCAATCCTACAAACATTGATGTTATGGCGACACATTTAGATAAGATCAATGGTAGCTAGCCAGGCGGACAAACAGATCCTACCACCAACCAAACTGAGGACACAAACATGTACCTCCCACTGGGAATCGAACCCAAGACCTCGGGGTCTGAGACCGGTGGTCTCACAGAGCCCACAGAGGAGGTTAAAACTACGAGTATTAGAAAACGACTCACCAATAGTCATTCTGACGTCTGTCGGCTCGCTGTACGCGAGTGAGCGGCCCGGCAAAACCTTGTTCGGGTTTTTCACTTTGTTCTCGAACTTGACGCGGCAAATCGTGCTGGGGCCTTGGTGGGGCTGCAAAGCAATATACTAATATACAGGTTGCCCCTTATATAATGCCCCTAATATACAGGAGGGCCTTTGCCTCTGGACAAGAACACATGCCTGCACATCCACCTACCACAAACTGTCAAATTTTCTCAATATACTTTGAACTTTACGGCTAAGGTGTATGGTTAAAAAGGTATTGAAGAAATTTGACAGTTTTGGATAGGTTGATGTGCTGGCGTCTGTACATATCCGCACTACACGTTCATAAAAATATTTCTGACCAATATGAGAAGTATTACAACAATCGGTCAAGTATTAAACACAAAATTGTTTTTCAAATATTTACAAAATTGTAAAGTTAACCTATAACTGTATCTATACCTATAAGGTATTTTTTTTAAAATAAGTATGACGTACCGTCTCAAGCATTGGGGTCAGCAAATCACTCCTTGGTGTTTCAAGAATCCAACAGGCAACGCACGCCATCAGATACAATAAAATTACAGTTAAGTCCCTTACCGCTAAGCATGCAAATTATAATAAAGCTTAGGGGTCGGTAACGTACGCCTCCTAATCTATTGAAATTGAAAATATACAAACTTAAGCTTAGGGTCCGCACGCCTGTGTTCCAAAAATTTACCAGGGGTCGGTAACGCACGACCTAAAAACACGTCTAATTCTTTAGTCCACTCACCCCGGGAACTGCATTCTTTCCCTGCACCTCCAGCACTCTGCACCTCACCCAGGCACCGAACACGTTCCTCACGCCGTACACCACCATGCCGGCGCGTAGCGGAGGTCGGGAGATCTCCCCGGGCGGGGGGAGTTCTGAGGGGGCAGCTTCCATAGACACTTGGAGCACTGATACTTCTTTCTGTTGGTACATTCAATCAATCATCATCAGTCATCATCACCTTCATCAGTAGGGATAGGAAAAGGGTTCGAAATTATCAAGATACACATGACTGAACATGACATGAAAATAATTATCATTATTTTTTCTTTTATATAATTTATTATATCTCTGATATTTAAAATTAATTGAATATCGTTTGAAATGTAGTTATAACTTTGATTTTATTAATAAGCACGGATTTATATTTGAATTTGTATCTTAATTTGTACACCGTTTATGTTATGGTATGGCATGTTGAATCTAACATTATATTCCAATATTTTTGACGCTGTAAGGGAGAAAAGAGCTGGACACTCGCTGAGTTTCTTGCCGGTTCTTCTCAGTACAAGATCTCCCGCCCTGAGTAGATTTACGAACCGATGGCATAACGACGTTCATAAGAGCTACTTGTAGCCTAAACTGAATAAATGATATTGAATTATGAATTTTATGAATTATGAAAAAAGGAACAGAAATCTAATGGCCCTGAAATGAATTGAAATCCCTTATTTTTTTGAGTTTTTTCTGATTGCCACTGGGCGTTTTTGGGCCCCCAAACGGCTTGAAACTTAAAGGGCACCGTCAGAGGTTTTCTAGAGGGAACGGCATCACGCACTAGTGTGTGTCCCCGTGCCCTACTAGATTCTCCGAGGGTTCGGATCGGATCAGAAATGGCTCCCACTCAGCATAATATCGAGGTATCGGGTTGGTATCACGACGTTGGTCTTCCGTGGGTACCAAAAGAACTTAAATATTACAACATTCTTCTTAAACATAAAATTATAATAAAATTAATTTGAACTTACGTCATCATCTACCTTAGACGCGTCCGCGGCCACCGGTGACGGTTTGTCCTGTAAAATATTTATTTGATTATTAACAGCCTATATTTATTCATTAATTTTATACGGATAACAAAATAGATAACAAATTAACATTCAAAGACATTAAATTACAAAGCTCTGTACCAGATTGTGATCATTTATTTTGATTTTTTTATGAACATACTCGAGGGGTTGGGGGGTATATCATTTTTCACTTCTCATTTCTATTATCATTCATCATCATCATACTGGAAGGAAATATTGTATATTTATCTATTACTTATAAGAAAAATTACTTTGACACTGGCTAAATGTGCTAATCGCACAAAGCCATCAACTAAAGGAAAAAAAAAGTGAAAATAGTTAACGTTTTTTTACGTTCTTCGTATTATTATAACCTTATAACCGACGTTGAGCAACTGATTTAAGTAAGATGTGTAGTGAGAATAATAGAGATGTCTTACAATATCTTTTATGTAAAATGCAGTAATCAAGTAATAATACGAAAAACACAAAAACATTTTTGCCCACATTTGTGATGACCCTAATTTGGTTTGTTTACATTTATTCTTTATCGAGTTTGGCTGCAGTGTCAGGTTTGAATCTCACCGACTTTGAATAAGAGAAAAAGTAGCACTC
This sequence comes from Eudonia truncicolella, assembly GCA_949315975.1. NCBI lineage: Eukaryota > Metazoa > Arthropoda > Insecta > Lepidoptera > Crambidae > Eudonia > Eudonia truncicolella. Next base: position 5,092,576 of record OX438853.1, on the reverse strand, counting down.
GTAATGGATATCATAGCGTGAGAATGAGTCACCGGTTTAAAGATCATCCCCTCTGTTGGCATCACATAACAGGGCGCAATGTCACCGCCGCCCATGGACACCCGCAAAACCAGAGGAATCGCAGATGCGAAACCTACTTCAGGCACCAGTCTTTCCCAATGATATGATTTAATGTATCTTAATATATTCTTAGCCTTTTGTAATTTATTATTGCGCAGAGAGTATAAAGTTTTTATTAATATTATGACGACCTCCGTAGCCGAGTGGCTTGCACGCCGGACTTTGGGCGGCGCTAACTCCGGGTTCGATTCCCGGTCGGGTCAATGTCGAAAACGAACTTTTCGATATTGTGTCGGGTCTGGCTGGTTGTGGTACCGTCGTTGTTTCTGATTTCCATGAAACTTTAGCTTGTGCTTTAGCTACTTACCTTGGGATCAGAACAATGTATGTGATGTTGTCTTATATTTTATATATATTGTATATAGTTATTATTTTCTTTTCTATATATTGCCTGTTGTATGTTTGTGTGTTTTGTTATACGTGATTCCAATAAATGTTTTCTTCTTCTATTTTTCGTTCTCTGATATTTTGCTATATTCTTAGGTATAAAGTACAGTTACCTGTGTGGTTGGTATCTCCTTAGCTTCGGCATCTAAAGGCGCGTACCCCAGAGGTATGGCGGGTCGCTTCGCCGGCGTCTCCGCACCGGAAGACAGTCGCCTCTTGGTACTGTTGGCCTGAGATTAACAAAATAAGTACAAAACTTTTAATCACCTCTGTGGTCTAGTGGTTTAGACCATCGGTTTAGACCCAGAGGTCCCGGTCTCGATTCCCAACATGTACTTTTTTTTTAAACATGGGGGTTTGTGTTCTCGGTTTGGATGATGGTAGGGCTTGTTTGCCCGCCTGGCTAGCTACCACCGTCTTATCTAAATATGTCGCCATGTCATCAATTGCTGTGTTCCGGTAGCTAGAGATAAGATAGCCAGTGCCTCAAAAGTTGAGGATTCCGGGTGAAGTGCGCTTCTACCTTCGGCCTTAGTCACTTAACATCAGGTGAGACGAAGGCCAAGTGCTTACCAGTAAGAAATTAAAAATAAACTTAAGCAGCAGACTACTTTGAAAGAGCGCTCACTTGAAAAAAAAATTTGACTTCGACTTTAGTAAGTACTTAAATATATACAAATGACTTCTTACCGTTTCTAATGGTATTGGAGCTTCCAAACAGCTATACTGCAAAAGGAAACACGAATAAAAAAGTTTCCATAAACAAAAATATCATTGAATTAAAATAGTTCAAATCAACCGTATAGATAAGGCAAAAGTTGTTAAAGAAAATAAAATTATTTCAAATATAAAAAAATCCAATCAAGAAATCGACATAAAAAGTTAAAAAATTACTCATCAAATACTGCCTTTCATAATAGAGGCAAGGAAACCTAACTGCCGTCTTTCGAGGTCTAGGATTCGGTTACCAGGTGGTACATACTTACATACATACATGCTAGTCAGGGACGTGAAAAGAATGTAACGGCTGCCTAACTTCCCGTGCATGTCGTTAAAGCCGACTTAGGGACAAGGGTTCCAAGATGCTCGCACATCAGGCGGTCGGCTAGCAACCCATCAGTGATATTATCCATTCCACCTCGGAGCCCAGACCCGGCGCCACATATATCATAATCAAAGTAGTGACTTTTATTATGATATGGCTTGTGTTTAAACGCCTACCAAAAACGTATCAATTTTACTACCAATAAAATTCAAAACGCTTACCGAAATCGATAAATGATCACCAAATTGTGTTTTCTAAAATATTATTAAAAAAATACAATTTATATTTTTTATTAAATGCCATAAAAATATATGAATACCTTTTAGTTAAAAGGTATTCATATATTTTTATGCATTTTTATGCATTTCAGACCAAATATGTTATATTGTCACCAAATAGATAATACCAATATTTTATGCCTCGAGTTTCAATTTAGTAAATTTTGCTTCCTGTTGTCTAATAATAAAAAAACCTAACCTATCACATGACCTACAGGAGTAGGGCAGCTAGTATCCTCAATTATTTGAATAATAGTGTAAAAATTGTTGGTATCAATGTTACTGTTTCAGTAAGACAATATTTGGTGAGCATTAATACATTTTGGCAACCAAAAAGAATATATATACAAAACGTACAATTATTCTGATGTATGTATATTAGGGTATAAAAATTATTTTAGTGAGCACTTAAAATGCACCCTTATGATATATGTGGCGTCGGGTCAGTAACGGCAAATTTACTCAAAATTGGTGATTTTTATGCTACCCCTTTGTGGGAGAAGGACGTGAGATAATAATCTTTTATTTCAATAAAAAATCGACAGACATCTAAACAAGCTACAACAAAATCGTCAAAAAGTTGCAAGTTCGCCTTACCTACCTTATTGGATGGAGTATCGTATATAACAATAGGTGGCAACTCGTGTCGCTCGTGTTCAAACGTGGCGTACAGATCGTTCCTCAGCTTATCTGTGGCTATCTGACACTCGTTCAGGAGAGAATCTATCTCTTTACTCTCCTCTGTAAAAAAAGTTATTTTTTTTAGAAACAGCACCAAACAGTTATTAATAATCTTAAAAAAAAACACATAACCGCTTTTTGTGGTTGAGTGGTTAAGACCGCCGGTCTCAGACTTAGAAGTCCCAGGTTTGATTCCCAGCGGGAGGTACATCTTTGTGTACTCGGTTTGGTTGGTGGTAGGGCTTGTTTGTCCCCCTGGCTAGCTACCACCATCTTATCTAAATATGTCGCCATAACATCAATGTTAGTAGCATTGTGTTCCGGCAGCTAGAGATAAGATAGCCAGTGCCTCAGTAGTTGAGGAATCCGGGTGAAGTGCGCTTCCACCATTGGCCTTATCATCACTTAACATCAGGTGAGATAAAAGCTCTGTGCTTACCTGTGAATAATAATTGTTTACGCATTATTGTGTATTTATAATGCGATTATTTTAAAGATTAAGCCATTGCCTATCAAATGTAGCGATAACTTGATTTCAATGATAGAGGCCTTTAGCCAGCAGTGGGACAGATATAGACTCTTTTTAAAGATATTTACTCAATGTCGTAACATTCCCTAAAATATGGTTGAGCGAAGCGATGGCTGAATCATATGTCAAACTCGTGAACGGGTGCCGCCTGCGGAGGCTGGTCTGCTCTTGCATACTTATCTTATTTTTAGTATTATTCACTATAGTTTAACTTTGTTTTTCTTAAATAATAATTGACTTTTACTAGAGTACTGTAGTGGTACTGTATGACATTGTGGAAATTGAAACTTTTACCAGATGTAAATTTGTTAACTTAGATTTTTTATTTTGTTTTTTTACATGTCGTTGTCTTTTATTTTTTTAAATTTATTTATTTAAACTTTTGCAACATAAATATTACATGGCGGACTTAATGCCTGAGGCATTCTTTCCCAGTCAAACATAGGGTGGTGCCGAGATAACATTGGTAGGTGTAATTAAGATATATGATTGTAAGTTCTATATTTTGTGTGTTTATTTGTGATGGAAAGTGTCCTGCTATGATAGGGCATTTTCCAATATTTTTGACGCTGTAAGGGAGAAAAGAGCTGGACACTTGTTGAGTTTCATGCCGGTTCTTCTCAGTACAAGATCTCCCGCCCAGAGTAGACTTACGAACCGATGGCGTAGTGACATTCACAAGAGCTACTTGTAGCCTAAACTGAATAAATGATTTTGAATTTGAATTTGAATGAAAAGTGCACTCTATCCCCCGTATTAATAAACAAAGTGTAAGCTTGGAGTAGTTACTCCGTGTTTTGTACCCGTCATGTAAACTTCATTTCATATTAGAGTCAAGGAGACAAAACACGGAGTAACTACTCCAAGCTGACACTTTGTTTATTAATAAGCCCCTAAGTGCGTAAACTTAATATAGACTTTACAATTCAATTCAATGATTCACCTTCCAACATCTTCAGTTCCCCGTTCAACACGTCCTGCGCTTCGTTCAGCCGGGTGTCCATCTTTAATTTACGCCACGTGTCATTGAACATTTGGGCCAAGTGTTCTTCCAAAAACCTGAGGAGAAAAAGACATTGAATGAAATGTCGGTAGCCGAACAGTAGGCTTAGCTAATGTAACATTAAGAAAACGATAGCGAAGTTCGAAAAGAATAAAATGTATGGGATTGACATAAGCCGCGCTAAATCACGTGGTCAATCTTATGTCAGTCCCAAACATTTTGTTCTTTTCGAACTTCGCTATCGTTTTCTTGTGGCTACCGCCACAGATCTCTGAAGTCATTTGATTATTGCAAAATCACAATGTACACACGGCGGCAGATCAACCTACCCAAGACTGTCAAATTTCTACAATAAATTTTGAACTTTACAGTTTGGTTAAAAGGATCAATATTCATTGGAGAAATTTAAGATTTGGATAGGTTGATCTGCCGCCGTGTGTACCTACATCCGTGTACAAAAGTACATAAGACTTATTTTATATTTTCATATCTCTTATGTTTAAGCACTTGGTCTTCATCTCACCTGATGTTAAGTGACTAAGGCCGAAGGTGGAAGCGCACTTCACCCGGAATCCTCAACTACTGAGGCACTGACTATCTTATCTCTACCTGCCGGAACACAGCAATGCTACAAACATTGAAGTTATGGCGATACATTTAGTGGTAGCTAGCCAGGCGGGCAAACAAGCCCTACCACCATCCAAACCGAGTACACAAATATGTGCCTCCCTGTTAAAAAATCGAACCTGGAACCTCTGGGTCTCAGTATAGCAGGATACAAGCACTAACAGGCTGCTTCAATTGCCTGCCTGATAATTCATAATAATAACTCATTCCTTTTTGCATAACCATAATTTGCATTCGAGTACTAAAGTACATTAGATGGTATTAAAACATTATATTTAAGATCTGAAAAAGTGTTAAATAAACTTTCTCGAGCGGGATTGGAACCCGCACCCTATGACAAATCAGGGTCAGGTGCACTATGTCGACGAATGTCACATTGAATAATGTAAAGATCCAAAGTTTATCCGATCTAGATCTTCTGTGTTGTTACTAAGGCATAATTATTAACCTTAATTTGTCATGCAATTGTGGCGTCAGGAGCGAATTAGCAAGCAGCAGCGATCATAAATGTTAGCACACACGCTTGCACATCAACCTACCACAAACTGTCAAATTTCCTCAATAGACTTTGAACTTTATGACTCAGTCATATGGTTGACATTGTATTGAAGAAATTTGACAGTTTTGGATAGGTTGACGTGCAGGCGTCTGTACACAGAGGTTACTAAACCACTGGGGCACCAAAACAAACAAGACAAATATTTATTTTGATGTGATGAAATTAAAGTTAATTATTATGTCTTAGTAAATCTGCATACAATATTTATTTATTTATTTAATCTTTATTGCACAATACAATAAAATAAAGTACAAAAGGCGGACTTAATGCCAAATGGCATTCTCTACCAGTCGACCTAAGGGCTAGGCAGAAAAATTAGTAAGCGGTGCGACAAAGAACGTAAATGAAACATATACTACATACATTTATAAGAACTGAAATGTACTTATTGAGTTTATTAAATTAAGTGATAATAATATAATATATAGTTATGTGACACCTATTTTCTATTTTGCAACAAGATCTTATGAATAAACAATGGAATATAAATTTTCCTTATCATATGAAATTAGTTCCGCATTAGTTATGCTTGAGAAAGTTTTGTTACTATGTTTTACGACTTAACACGAAGCGCAGCCCAGATAAGGGATTATCCCCAGAAATTTGAGGCATATATAAGTCAAAACATTTGACTATGATCTACTAAGATCATTATTAGTTCTGTCGTCTGACCATACTATTGTAACTTAGTATTAAAGTCCAAGTAATTAAAAGTATAATTTTCATCTACGGAATTTCATTACATCGTACTCTTGATAAATTGGTCTAAACCCAACTCTCACTAAGTACCTGAACCTGGCAAACACTTAACTATATACATAACATAATACATAATATATACATAATAATATATTAAATCCCAGCCCCAACACCATACTGCCAGACCAAAAGATACTGTAAGCTCTTTCTGCGTAAAACGGAATGCACCTGATTAAATTTAAATGAGGGTTATACAAGCTACTAACTAATTATGAGACGACCAACACCTCAGTCTCCCTGTGACCACGGACCCTGCAAAGGGTTCGAAACGTCAGGATAAACATTAATTAAAACTAATGTGTAAAATAAACGCGAGTAGATCCGTAAAAGTTGTTTCATTTCAATATATACATACTATAAAAAAACTTAAATAAAAATAGACTACATTAACATACTTAAACATAACAGAAGAAAAAATAATGAGAATCTCTTATGTGGGTGTTGATTACTGTAGAAGCAATTTATACACCATTGTTTTAAAGACCATTTTACATGGAGCTTGTCTGACTTTTTTGGGGATAGCGTTCCATAGTTGAACGGCCTGAACCGTGAAGGAATTTGCAACGAATCCTGAATGATGCAAAGGAGATCCTGACGGATGCAAGATCTAGATCGGACCCACTATGGATATTTTTAGTTTTACCACACCTCTATAGTTATTATTCGAGATCATTATAAAGCCTGCACACATCCAGTGTTACTCACTTGACCCCGCCTTCGCCTATAGTATCTTTAGCGTCGTCACTCAGCTCCGCTTCGTCCTCAGACTCGGAATCCGATATCTCGACAAGCTCCGATGACATCTTGCTGATATCCAACTCCAATAGCGGTGTGAGATTCCTGATGCCCGCTACGAGACTCTGCGATGAGAATACACCAATTTATAATCATATTCAATATTATTATCAGTTTTTAAATATTTCCGTATTACCTATACAGGTTGTGATCGTTAAGTGTGACCAGGCGATTATTCCGTAACTATTACAGATCGAGCTCCCCCATTGGTGCAGTGGTTAACGCGCCCGGTCTATGAGTGCTGAGGTTAAGCAACTTTCGCAAAGGCCAGTCATCGGATGGGTGACCAAAACTTTATCATCTCGAAATCCTCCGTGCTTCGGAAGGCACGCAAAGCCGTTGGTCCCGGCTGCATTAACAGTCGTTAACAACCACCAATCCGCACTGGGCCCGCGTGGTGGTTTATGGCCCGTTTTCCCAATCCATCCATAGGGAAGGCTCGTGCCCCAGCAGTGGGGACACATAAATGAGCTGATGATTGATGATGATGATGATGATGATGATGATGATGATGATGATGATGTTATCTTTGAGCATTTGCATTTATACTCGTAATATTGTATATACGTATATTGTGTAGTTTTAATTATTATGTAACCTCAACTGAACAACGAACCTGCGTCCTCCTAGCCACCGTATTAGCGCACTCTTCGCACACAACCATTCGCTTCTTTCTCGCAGCGTCATAATACGCCATAGTAGCAGCGTTAGCAGGCAGGTATACCCTGGTGGTAGACTTGCAGGACAGGTTTATGCATTTGTTCGGTTCTTTTGCAACTTCTGATTCTACGGATGGTGATGGTATGTCGTTTGGTGGAAGGGCTGTAGATTCTGAGAGAAGAAAAGGGTAAGAAAATCAGTTTTTATGTTTTTTTAATTTCAATTATCCTGAGTTGTATGAGAACAACTTTGTATAGGGTAGTGGAACCAGTATTCGACAGGAACCATTGATCGACATTTGTTTTCCTTTATTAATCAAAAATAGGGGTCAGCATCTGATTTATACAGTATCATCAACTAGTAGTCGCCCGACTTCGTTCGCGAAGACTATACTATCCCACAGGAAACTGTTACCGGGATAAAAAGTATCCTGTATCCTAGTCCGGGTCATGGTATGTCTGTGTGCAAAGTTTCATCCAAATCCGTTCAGCCATTTTCACTTGATGCGCGGTCAAATAAACAGATAAACAGTTAAACAGACAAACAACCAAAAATTCTAAAAACTGTTGGAACGTGTTCTGTTATCGATTCTAAGTATCTCCAGCGAACTTCTTTTCGAATATCTTCTATGTACAGACTTTCGACTCTCCTCTTTAGCTTTATTTATATAATAAATTGAATACAGATCACCTGTTTCCTAGTTGTCATCCCGTAACATTTTAATGGGTTTCTATAAAAAAAAATTGTCGACAACCCTAACATAACCCTAATATATTCGCTATATGTACTGATTATATAATAGAGTAATTATTACAAAAACACAAATGTTGAAAAAATTTCCACGAGCAGGATTTGAACCTGCATCTAGTTAGAACCACGATAGCTCAATTGGAAGAGCACCTGACCCGGTATGTCAGAAGGGTCTTTGTAATATGTTTCGCAACAAAATTTGCGTTAAAATTATATAAACAAAACAAAAAACATTTTATAAATAGCTTGCCTACTTCTTAACTGATCTTTAGAATTTGTAAAAATATTATGATTAGTTGTTAATGACGGTAGTTGTTGACATTGAATGGGCGCCTTTGGCTTTCAAAGTAAAATAGTAAATAGTGTTGAATAATTTCGGCGGGCTGGTTAGAACCACGATAGCTCAATTAGAAGAGCACCTGACCCGGTATGCCAGAAGGGTGCAGGTTCAAATCCTGCTCGTGGAAATCTTTTCAACATTTGTGTTTTTGTAATTTGTTTCGCAATAAAAATTGGCGTTAAAATTATATAAACAAAACAAAAAACATTTTAGAGTCATTATTAACGGGATACTTACCATGTTTATTATTTAATAATTACTCTATTGCAAGTGACCATGATAGTTTAAAATTTAAATGATTATTATAATAGTGACCATAATAATGTTGTGTACACGTGTTTAGGGATATAGTGTCTCGTCTAATAACCTCAGTTTTTAATGTTGTGTGTCAAAAAATAAAAAATATTTTTGTCTTTTAAACGCTACTGATTACATAGATTACAAAAAAAAACTAAACTTGTGACACCCTCTTTTTTGAAAGGTGAGAAATATCATTTCTGCGCGTACGTACGTACGTGCGTGCGTGCGAGCACGAGTGCGTGCGTGCTCAAAGCGTTACATTAAGAAAAAGCATGCAGACTTTCTTTTTATGTTTGTGTAAATGTAATGTGATGTGAAATGTGAGAATACGCTGATACTTACCAGGCTCGGGTTTGGTAGCACTCTCCTCTTCATCAGAATCTAGACTGAACACTTCAAGGCCAAATTTGGGTGCCGGCTTCTCACCTGGAGGCTGTACAATTCAAAACATCAATATTCATTCGAGCAA